>CM074577.1:71535000-73935000 GCA_037305975.1 Chrysolophus pictus | reverse complement strand
AAAAAACAGGAAGCAATGATCACACTATATACAGTTTTAAAATGATCAAATAAAGAAGTCAGAGGTTGATTTTGTTTAATACTTATGGAAGTGTATTCATTATCATAGCACTACCATAATTTGAAAAACTAATTTGTCTCTTTGCTTTCCTAAACAAACGTTCTGTTAGAAGTTCCTTTAACTCACAACATGAGCATAAACAGTTCCACCGACTACATTAAAAACAGATGGCTGTCAGTATTCATTTTACTGGTAAACCAAAACCCAAATGCATACCCCTCGTTATAAGGAGTGCAATTTTTCAACTCAGAAGTCTGAAAGGACTCACTGAACAACAGCTAGTAATTCATTTTAGTGCACAAACTTGCCTTTATTTTAGAGAAAACCAGGAAAAACAGAAGACAACACACATGTTGACCAAAACATCCATTCTGATTTTTGCTATTGCACAAAATCTAAGACAGACAACAAGCAATTTCTAGCAAGTTGCCCTGGAAACTATGACCTTTTATTATACATACATACAAACCTGTTATGTATCTAGGCATTTCCTCAGAAGAACTCTGATGCTCTCCTTGCCATCCACCCCTTCCTCTGCCTCTCGAGTCTCCTCTATTTTGGTCTTTCCTGTATGGAGGCCCAGGTGACTGATGCAAAAATTTCTGCTGTTGATACTGCTGCTCAGAACGAACATCTCCAGAAGGGTTCAGAAACAAACACAGCAGAAATACAGTCAGTTGGGTACTGGATTGTAAACATAATTTTATTAAGATTTCATTGCACATTCTGCTGGCTATTTAACACATAACTGAAAAAAAAAGTTATTTTTCATTAAAAAAAAAAAAGCTGCAGCAAGCCAGCAGCAGAGTCATGTACTTTTGCACATTTTGAAAACGGTACCCAATCCATACCTCCTATCCTCCATTAACCCAAAGGGAAAGATCTGATCAATATAAACATACTATAAAGCATGTAAACAGGAGGGGGAATGGCTATTTACAAGGGTGGATAATGATACGATAAGGGGGAATGATTTTAAACTGAGACAGGGGAGGTTTAGATATTAGGAGGAAGTTTTTCACTCAGGGTGGTGACACACTGGAACAGGTTGCCCAAGCAGGTTGTGGATGCCCCATCCCTGGAGGCATTCAAGGCCAGGCTGGATGTGGCTCTGGGCAGCCTGGTCTGGTGGCTGGCGACCCTGCACATAGCAGGGGGTTGAAACTTGATGATCATTGTGGTCCTTTTCAACCCAGGCCATTCTATGATGATTCTGTGACCAAAATCAGCCTACGTGACTGCCATCAGCAATGACTCTTTCTGTTGTCTCGTCAGAGCAAAATTTTCCCCTCTTTCTCTTATTTTTTCCCCCCATACATTCAGCTATTTTTTGTCCTTCTGTCTTCAGTAAAGTCACACGCATTTCTGTTGCAGTAATAAATAAAGTAAGCACGGCATGTGTATGTCGATACAGTTGCATTACGTATTTCCCGGTACAGGCAGTATCAAATCAGTATCAAAATTAAGCAATAAAAACCTAACCACAGAATCACAGAATGGCCTGGGTTGGACGGGACCTCAAGGATCACGAATGTCCAACCCTCCCGCCACAGGCAGGGCCACCGACCTCTAAAGCAGGCTCCTGAGCTCCTGGGTCGCGCTCAGAGAGCTGCGGCCAACGGCTCCACGTCCCAGAGGAGAGGCCGTACCTGGGACCGGGCAGGCCCTGCTGCCGCCGCCGCCGCCGGGAAAGGACCCCGGCTCGGCAGGGAGCGTGACGCTGGCCGGCTGGTTCCTCATCTTCCTGGCCCGCTTCTTCTCCCTCGCCGCGGACATCTCGGCTGGGAAGCGGCGCTCAGACAAACCCGATGCGCGGCCCCCCCACCTCGCGCTACACGCGGCCTCCCGAACCCCAGCGGCGCATGCGCACCGCGCAGCCGCACCCAGCGGGACTACGTTGCCCAGAATGCACCGCGGCAGGCTGCGCGCGCACCGCCCGAGGCGGGCGGGAAGGGAGTGGTGTCGAGGCGGGCGGGAGGGGCGGGGAGGTGGAGCGGGAGGTTGGTTGTGGTCATGGCTTCTGTGGTAAGGAAAATCATCAGCACTGCTAAGGCTCCTGCGCCGCTGGGTGCTTACAGGTACGGCTCGGGCGGGAGAGGTTTGTTGGAGGTTTACTGTTCCGTCCCGATTGGTGGTGCGATGGGGTGTCCGTCGTGTGTGGTAACGGAGGAGTTTTGTGCTGCCGTTTCTGTGAGAAGCGCGGTAAGCGCTGAGGGGTGGGCACAGAGTGCTTCCTAGAGGCTCTTAATAGTGGGCTTAGGCTTCGTTTTCCAGTTATAAATGCAGCCTCCTCAGTTTTGACTTTTCCACTTGTGGCGCTTCAGAGCCTTACAAAAGCGTTTTTGTCCCCATCGCTTTGAAGTGAAACTTTCTGAGCTTCGAATCTGCTGTTCTTTATGTTTCTCTCACTTTATAATTCCAGTGCAGTGTAGGAGCAGAGAAAATCCCATCACTGTAAGGGCACCTTCTGCCAACAGCAGTCTGCTGGTGGGTTGCAGCCAGGGCTTGGTATTGCCTGTCGGTAGGACAACATCTGAGATGTGGAAAGTGAGGGTTCTTCAGCCACACGCATGCACCAACTGGCTTAGCCTTTAACGTAGCCTTCTGCTATAGATTAACTCCCGTGTCCTGTCTGACTGGGAGTTCTTGATGAAATGCTGCTTATTGTGCAGCCTGTTGTTGAACTCGCAGGGCTAACATCAATTAAGCTAACGGTAAGCTTACTGATTGCATTCCAGTATGCTTTTCAAAGTCCACTGAACAAAAAAATTGCGTAAGAAATAAGTGCTACATCTGAGTTCTGAGCAGGGGGCTCAATGAGGGCTTAATAAGGATGGGAAAATTAGGATAGAAGTGCTGCGTTCCTGGTTTTGCTACAGCCCTTCTGTGTGCTATTTGTACTCTATTTTCCACTTTCTTTACTAAACTCATTCAATTTTGAGTAATTTTATATGTGTGTGTATGCATCTGTGCATGCAGCTTTTAAAAACGCGTGACAGATGTTGTACTTCTGTTAACAACTTTTTGTGTAAAGAAAGTCTGATTAACTTTTCCCCCTTATCGTCACTGAAGAGCGTGTTTCTTGATGCCATCTGTCTGAAGGGGATGCTGTTGTTTTTGCCGAGGTCATGACATCCATATAGCTTTGCACTCAAGTGTACTGAAATATGAACAATGTGTGACGTGCACTTAACTACTCCTTATGATTCCAGCAGAGATGCACAATTGACCCTCGTTGTAGGATACATCTGCAGTTAAAGTTTGATCCCAGTTTTTGTGCTTGGAGTCTCTGTGAACTTGGCTCATGCCTTTGACTGCAGTGGGAGTATATTCTTTAATTAGTGAGTTGTTGAAAGTGACAGTGAATGGGGAATTCCATGGTAACCATACAAGGAGAAGGAAGTCGAGGAACAGAGAAGAAGGCTCAAGATTGCTGAAAATGCTGATCTGGCACTGGAAGGCTTCATTGTGCTTCTCCCTCTGCCCTCCCCACAGTTACTCATGATTTGTTATTTTCCAAAGCTCCATTAGGATAAGCATGTATGTTGTCATTTGCTTTATGATAAGCAGTATAAGAAAATCTCATTTTTCCAGAGAGCTCAGAGTGCTAACAACTTGTTGCAAGGCTCCCTGCACATTTAATAGGAACATGACTTGTAATCTGATGGCTTATGCCTCAAAGTATGACATGATAGAAAAGAAAATTGAAGAATATATTTTGTGTTCATATATATGTTTCCTGTCAACGAGACTGAGCAATTAAGAGAATTAATAAAGCATTCATTAAAGACATTGATGCTGAAATGCAGCTAAAGTTCTAATTTAGATACTTCAGGGAGGAGCTTAACTCCAGTTTGTGCAATTTCAGAGTTTTGTTCAACTGTTAGAGGAATGTATTTTCTTATTGGATGGCAAAAGATAAGAAAGTTCATGTTGACACACCACAAACACTTTGAAAAGAGCCTTTCTCTAATTCCTTTGCAAAATACTTCTGCCATCTGATGAGATGGATATTATGTCTCTTGCATAATGTTTACTAGGTGGTTAAAGTCTTTGTTTTAATCTTTTAATCTGTTTGTAGTTCTTAACAATTATTGACATCTCTAACTTCACTTCAGCAAAAGCACAGTTGATGTACATATAAAAAAAAAATAACTTGGATTCTTCATCTGCTGAAGTAACCCAGCCACCAGGTCATCCAGGTTAGCTGGCGAGAAGAGAGGCACTGTTTTGGGAATGGAATTGTGCTAACTGGCCACATTCATGCCGCTGGAGAAATATTGCCAGAGAATGTTTGTGAGGCTTCGTATTTTAGCTGTAACTCATTTATGATGTCTGTATGAGAATAAAATGCCGATTGTAGTAATCAGCCCTCTTGATTTTTCTTTCCTCTATCTTATTGCTCTGCAGCTGAGATGTAAGGTAGGCAAAGAACCACCTCTTAAACTGGGATGGCATATTTATTTGGGTAAATGCAAAGTTGCTCTGTCTCCCTCCTGTGCAGTCTGCAGCATGCAAAGTGTGTAGCTGTGTTTATTGTTGTATTGCTGCACTCAGGTCTTGCACCTTCTGGGGAATCAGTAGTTATTATCTCAAAAACAGAGCTATGCTTGTGTAATTGTGTGCTTTTATAATTGTGCAAATCCCAGCTGAATCAAATATTTATGGATTGAATGCATGGACCATGCGTAAGCACCGAGGGTTAGTGCTTACTCGGAACTTGGTCAGTCAGGACTCGGTCAGTCAGGTTGATGTTTGGACTTGATATTGAAGATCTTTTCCAATTTAATTTATGCTATAATATCTCAGAAAAATAGATATTCAAAGTGCATTTCATATTTTCTGCAGCCAAGAGAGTACTTTGGATAGTTACATGGTTTAAGGAAACTTTCAATGTGAAATGTCATTTTTCTTTTCAGCCAAGCAGTGCTTGTAGACCGGACCATGTACATTGCAGGACAGATAGGTATAGAACCTTCCAGCGGGCAGCTTGTCTCTGGAGGTGTAAAGGAAGAAACTAAGCAGGTAAGATGTGCTCTAGCAGTTATCTTTTCTGCTATGTTAAATGTAGACTCGTGAGAAATTGAGGAGACTTAGAGCATATCACACGTCCTCCAAGGTGAGGTAAAAACAAGAAAAAATTCCTTTCCTGTCATTTTTCATCCAAACAATCTGGAAGTCAGGGAAACATCCGTGTATCATACAAGAAGGAATTGATATTTTGAGTCACTGAGCCTGTGCAAGACTTGTTCCACCAGCAGAAGCTGTGTGAGGTAGGAGGATGAGGTGAAGCTGTATGGTTTTTGCATCTAATAAGTAAATGGTTTAGTATTAGAGTTTATTAGAAGTTACCTTTTATTAATACATTTCTTAATCTATGTTTGGTTTTGCTCTGACTGTTGAAGGTCTGCTGGGTGAGCTACAATGTAAATGTAGCTAGGTTACAATTCATGGTTATATACTTGCCCATATACAACCTAGGTGATACATACAGACTTCTGTCTCATTTCTCAACAGGCGTTTAAAAATTTGGGGGAAATCCTGAAAGCTGCAGGCTGTGATTTTAGCAATGGTAAGTGCTGATATGAAGGTAGTAGACAAGTGATTATTTTTCACTTGTTTGTTTGTTTTTTTTTTTTAAATAAATAAGCTGTTTATTTTTACCAATAGCTGGAGGAAAAGAATGGATGTGCAAGTCTGTGTGATGGGTATCAGCTGGATGCTGCCTCTCACCTGTAGCTTCTGTCCATGGTACTAAGACTTCAAACTGAAGCAGCTTACAGATAGGTCAAGCTACAACTGACCACAGGCGTTTTAAGCATCCTTTACTCCAGATTAAAACAGGTCTATGTCCGTGGCATTCGTGTTACAGGCATGTCCAATATCTTTTTTTTTTTTTTTTTTGGCTGATTCTAATAATGGAGCCAAATTTAGAATTGGTATTGGCTTAGGCAATCATGAGTTTAAAAAAATAAAATAAAAAATTCTTGCATTGACCATATCCTCAGATGTTTTATGGACTATTTTGGCAGCAGTTATTATATGATATACTTTTTTTTTGCCAACAGTTGACATGCTAAAGCTTGTTTTAATCAATCTTCTTCACCTTGATCCCTTTTAAAAGAATTGGGCTTGTAATTAAATCTAAAATGGAAGAGCTGTTCTCAAAACAGGTCAAGAATAGTTTTATCTATTAGATATTCAGTTTTTCTTGGTGGTTCTGCAGGTGGCAGCTCTAATGGTCAATATCTGTTTGCAAAACTTTTCAAAATGTTTCAAATACTTGAGATGTTTGGAATGAAAGCAAGAACTGCATTAAAGATTTTAAACTTTTGTATAAAAGAGGTACAAAATAACTGCACTTAATTTCCAGTTGTGAAGACCACGGTTTTGATGGCAGACATGAAGGACTTCAATGATATGAATGATATTTACGGTCAATGTAAGTAGACTTGCTGCTTTTTTACCAGTACAGCTTGCAGAATTGATGATATTCATTATAAGTGAAGTGTTTCAATGACTCAGCTAATGTAGTCCCAGGTTCTTTGAGACTTCAGTAGAAATGCAACATGAGAACAGAACATCTGTGTGCAAGCAGCATAACAAATACAGGCTGATTAGGTGTGGATTTGTCCTACCATTTCACTAACTTTTTTATATGCAGTTTGAGCTTCTACACCTTCTAGCCTTGAAGGATGCTATGTTGTCTCCAACACCATTCTGCTGTAGTCAGCTTTAAGATGCTTAATTTCAGACTGTGTATCTTCATTTCTTTAAAATCTGTTTGTATCTTTGACAAAGCTTAGTTTTTGTGTAAGGATGAGCTGCCCTGCTGCACTTGGAAATTAAATAACAATGTGTGGCTAACCAAATTGCATGTAAACTCAAGTTGGTGATTAGTGAGCTGTGTTGTGCAGAAGAATATGGGAGTCTATGCACGTAAGTTCCTTATTTATATAGATTTGGGTTTTAGTTACTTAGTATCTTATGTTGAATGAAGCCTTTTTAGATGAACAATCTTCTGTGTATCAAAATGGAGTTGAGTATGTTAAGTGAAGTGAAAACAGACTGGCTGGATACTTAGTTACTTGTCGCCAAAGAGCCCTCCTACCTGTTTTTAAAGAAAGCAATTGTGAGTTATCAAGCTGCCTTGTCCCTGCAGGAGCCTGAATGTACCATTTCTGAAGTCACTATTAACTTTCACTAATTAAAAAAAAAAAAAAACCCTAGGGGGAAACAAATGGGAGGCAGGAGGAGTTGGAGAGGAGAGTGTGTGGACTGAAGGTTATTTGGCTCGTAATCTTGGACTTGAAACTTGACTGCATTTTATGCATATGATTTTGAACTCTGTTGTTTATCAAGCAAACTTAAATGATTAATGGATGTTTTTGTTTCAATTGCAGTTTTCAAATCGAACTGCCCAGCCAGAGTATCCTTTCAGGTTGCTGCTTTGCCAAAAGTAAGTGTTACTTACAAAAATGAATTCTGAAAGTCTTTGCTTCTGAAACATTATAACAGATTTCTTATTCTGTAATTGCTTTGATTGTGATTATTTTATTGAATATTCTTGAAGTATTTAATTTTTGCTTTTAAGTATGTCAGTCTTATTCCTGCATGTAAGAGTTCTGAAAACATGGGAGAACCTAGCAGTCTAGTGAAAGATGGCTACAATCCTAGAAATAAGGGTTTCCAATACCTCAGGAAGAACAAAGTGAATTTTTAACATTGCTAAATTAGCAATGCAACTGCCAGGAATATATAATTTCCAGACGTCATTCTTTTATTCATATCAGGTCATGTTATATACCCAATAGCTTCATAAAATAGGTATTTAAAGTTCCTAATACTGTTTTTTCATTGCTTTCTCACAGGGTGCCCGGATTGAGATTGAAGCTATTGCCATTCAAGGACCCATCCAGAACATTCCAGCCTCTCTATAAGTGAAGACTGAATGTCCTACACTAAGCTCACCTGGAAAGGTGCTTTCTTCTCAATTGCAGCCTTCTAGTCTATGAAATACAAGTTTACAGTGACTTCTGCAGGAAAAGCCTGAAACCTATGAGTGCTGTTAAAGTCTGTTGGGTTTGATTATATAACAGGAGCCTTATTTTGTGATGGTATTTGGGTATTAAAGTACACATTTTAGGTGCTTGTATGACAGTTACATTGTGGGTGATCAGAACATACAAAAATCATTAATTGTAATAGTAGTTTTTTAGTAATAATTTTAAATATTGGAAAAGAATGTCAGAAAACAGTAGAACACTTGTCTTGGTTAGCATACATTTTCACTTCTGTGTTTTGGGAAATTCATTTGTATTCATTTCTAAACTGTCTTAAATGCTTTCTTTGCAGAATGGTTTAGTGCTGAGACTCAATTACACTTTTCACGCTGAAGCAATTGCTAATCGGGGTGGATATTCATTTCAGAAAGAAGGAAGTGATGCTTCTCCAAAATCACATCTTCATACTTACAAATCAACTTCAAATTAATCTCTACCTGCAACATTTTTCATTGTCTTTTTCATAGCCATTCAACTTTGACTATACTGTGACTGGGGGGGAAAGAAGACATTCTAATTGTATGAGAGGGAACAGTCTGTTCAATGAGAATAAATAATAATTGCATGTTTAAAAATATGCTTGTCTTTTCTGGTAGCAAACTTTTCTTTTCCTGATTATACTTTGGCATTCCATTAGGGAAAAACAAAAAAAAAAACAAAAACCAACATCCCTATCTTGCTTTTTCTTTAAGAAATGATTCAAACCAAAAGATGTAGGTTCATTTTCTCTTGCCCAGTACCTATGGGTGAAAACAATCCTTCAAGAAAGAAAGCTTTCAGCTACTATGGCAGTATGGTTCTTGGCATTTCTCCCTGCCATTGAGAGAGAGAATGAACCTGCTTGGTGTGTTTAAGCAGTATTAAGAACACAAGCTGGCATTAGTAAGCTATCCCATTCCTCTGCATTCATCTTCTAGCTAAGCAAGCAGAAATGGATGTTTTTACTTAATGTTTTTAAAGAACTACTTTGAAAACTAGCTGACTCATGCTAGAGTTGATTCCCTGTCTTCCCCCTACAACTGCTTACCTAACACAATATTGATGGACTTGTTTTTTTTTGTTTTTTAATGAAATGAAAATGTAAATGAACAAATGAACAAATGAACAAAATAACAGGTAAATGAACAAATTCTCTTTGCTTTTTAAACTTTGAAGCAGCGACCTTTGAAAATTACCTGACTCTGCTACACAAACTAACACATAAACATAAACATGTTTAAACACATAAACGCAACATGTGAATGCTATTAGTCTTGGCTTCTCCTTGTTCTCTCTCTCTGGCTATACTACCAACATCATTTATTTTCTACAGCTTTGATTTAAGAAGTGATCCCACCAAAACACCATCAGACTTGTTAGGAATTGGTAGTATTGTGAATATAACTTAGAGCAAAAGTTGCTTTGTTCTGTCAGAATAACACAATGAAGTGGAATTAGATTATTTAAGCAGGTTCCTAATTTATATTTTTGTATGTTTCTCTGTTACAGCTTTGCTCACGTATAGTTGCTCTGTTGGAACACAGTTAACTTTTCGTAGCAGAATTATAGTTCACCTCCAGCAGATCTCTGTAATGTTGAATGTGAGCTAAATTTGTATAATAAATACTAACAGTTATGCCTCACAACATCTTTCAGTGTAAGATACCTGCCTTAATTCTTCTGTACTGCTGCTTTGCTGATCTTAAACCTAACACTAGATGGCAGTTTTGATTTTTATTTTCCTTCCTGCTGGTGACTTGTCCATTTGTTCTTAACGGATCACCAAGGTTGGAAAAGATCTCTAAGATCATCCAGTCCAACCGTCCACATATCACCAGTATTTCCCCACTAAACCATGTCTCTCAGTACAACGTAGACAGCAATATAGAACTCCTTTGGGTGTCTTCGTTGGCACAAAGAATGTGAATATATCACTGCTTTCCCCAGAAAGGTTCAGACTGAGTCTGAAATATAACTGATACATCATTAAAAATATTTACTGTCAATAAGTAGGTGCCATTCTGTAGCAAGGATTTAAAATCCACTTTTAGCTCTAATATTATCTGGCTTTTAGCTGGAGTCCAGATGCGTGGTTCCCTGAATGTCTCAGGCCTAAATATGTATTCTTCAGGTACATAAATTATTGAATAATTGAAAGCAGCTTTATTTACAGCTATAATGTAGCAGTTGTTAACATTTACAATCAGCCTTCCAAAAATGTTTAAAACTTTATTTTTTTTTAAGCGGTTGTTATATTTTTTGATTGTTTTTTATTTCAAAAAGGAGAGCCATATAATTATCCAATATGAAACACAAGTGTAGTGAGTACCTCCTTGGTCTTGGTTCAGCAAAGCATAAAATACTTAGTAAATCCAGTTTTAAATGGAATAATTGGTTTTTTTGCTAGACTGAGCTGCTAGCATGAAACAAAATGAGGTCTTCTAGTTCTGCGAAAGCAAAGCAGTTCCTAAATTTACATGTTCTCCCAGGGTTTTCTCTTAGCTTTTTTTCTCCTAATGATTATGTTTCCTACATATTAAACAACACAAAAATAAAGCTTGGTAGACAATTTTAATAAAACTTTGTTCTCTGTTAAAACATATAACAAAACTTAACCTGCCTAATTTTCTGCTACAAGCACCTTGCTCTTAATGCAGTATTCATCTGAAAGAAGTTATGCATTGAGTAGAAGAGCTAGCCTTTCTGAGCCAGATTGCTGAGTATCTTCTGGGATCCTAACACTAGCATGTATATCTGCATAGATCCAGCAGGGTCCAAATTTAACTTCTTGAAGGCTATGGTTTTCAGGAATTGAAACAAATGTCTACCTTTCTAGTTAGAGTGGAGATTTATTCAATCAAAGATCCTATTCCTCCTAAACAGGAGGGAGAATGAAAGGTGGATAGTGATAAGACAAGGGAGAATGGTTTTAAACTGAGACAGGGAAGGTTTAAGGTTAGATATTAGGGGGAAGTTTTTCACACACAGGGTGGCGACACACTGGAACAGGTTGCCCAAGGAGGCTGTGGATGCCCCATCCCTGGAGGCATTCAAGGCCAGGCTGGATGTGGCTCTGGGCAGCCTGGTCTGGTGGTTGGTGACCCTGCACATAGCAGGGGGTTGAAACTACATGATCATTGTGGTCCTTTTCAACCCAGGCCATTCTATAATTCTATTCAACACTTACTGTAGCATGGAATGGTAAGTGCTAGCTTGGATGAAATTTGAAATTTAAGATTGTCTAGCTTTTGATACACATTTATGAAAATACATTTTTATTTTGGTGCTGTTTAAAATAAATTGCTGAGGTACATTGTACTAGCTCTGTAGGTACATCTTGTAAACAGGTACCAGAGCACATCCTCTTCAGCATTTAAGCTGACAAAGCTGTTTGATTGACAGACCAATTTCTGCCCTTGGCAATCTCTGCGGCGTCCAGAGCTTTGCAGAAGCAAATAACTGCATGTATTTTGGCCCTTTATGTATGGTACACCTTTCAGTAGCTTAGAGACCATAAATACCGGGCCTCAGTGGGATAGTGATTGTCTTATTTCTCAATGGAGGGATGTTCAGCATAAGTCTAGCATCTCAGTCCTGATTTTGTATTTAATAGTTAACATTTCATGTTTAGCACAGCGTCAAGCATATGTCACTTTTTGGGAAGGGAAAAGTAACATAGCTTTCATATATTGTAACTACAAGATACGTAAAGACTGAAGATGACAGACAAGGGCTGACCTGCTGAGTCACTGATTGGGTAACCTTCCTCTTGTTTCCAATTAGCTTTGCTTCCAATGATTGAAAAAGCTGAATAAGGAGGTAAGAGTGTATATTGTCACCTGTCTTTCTTGTAACGATGGTGGCAGTGAGAGTGATTATGAGGTGAACAGGTTATCTTGACTCTCTTGTATCTTCCTGTTTTATTTCCAAGTGCTGTCTCTGCTGGTGCTGTTAATACTACTGGTCTCTGTTATGGAAATGCCATCAGTTCTGCTTTTAAATCTTTCAATATATCCAGTCAAACAGCATCTCTGGATCTAACACGTAACTTGCAAGCACAGCAGACTCCCTACATTTGGGTGGTGTCAGCTCAGGTGCTGGTAGTCAAACCAAATCCCCAGCATACAGGAGGAACCCAGCTCAGTCTGAAAAGACTGCTGACAGGCAGAGAACCTTAAATGCAGCAATACGGCTAAGGAATATCAGCTAGTAGAGAAAGCTGATAGGCCAGGGATATCAATTAAAATATTTAATACAGGCCAAAGTCTGCTGAAGTCAGGCATGCATATGCAGCACAAAACTTAGCTTAGAGGGGATTTTGATAATTTGCTGCTGACAAGAAGATTTATGGAAGACCTTTTGTACAGTAAAGCTAATAAAAATAGCAACATTTGCCCTTCTGAGATGCTTGACCTTTCCTCTATATTCTACTTCCTTATGCCACAGGGTTTCCCATACAGTCTCCAATAAAAATACAGAGTCCTTTTGCATCACTCACCATCAGATGAAAGTTCTACTATATCAGACCCATAACACTGATTATATTTGGGGCCTCTTTTCAACAAAAAATTTGTTTGAAGGTTTTGTCATTCAGCTTCAGCTCCGAAATACTTCCTTAGCATTCTGGAACATAACACCATTCCTGAATGCATGTTTCTCCTGGAGAAATGGGGGATGGAACAATGACCTCTCCTATGGGAACAGACTTATATAAGTCACTGGTTAGGTATCTATTTTAGAAGCCATGAGTGTATTTGAGGAGCTACATTGCTAAAGATGCCCTATTAATCACCATGCGTGCTAACAACTGTGAATTTGCATTTTAAGTATGCCAGACTTTAGAAGACTAAAACATTCTCTTCCTGGTTAAAAATGCCTTTTTTTTCCTCCTTTCAATAAATATGTTTAAAAAATGGAGTTAGCAGAAGACGCCTACTTGGTTACTGTACGTTGCAACCTGTGTATCTTTCAGTGCCTGAAAAACTAACATTTGCATTTAGTTACACACAGAAATGGGCAGTTTGGGTTCCAGTCTTCTGAGAGCAGCACACTGCAGCAGCTCCATAACCTGGTTGTGGAGGCACTCAGAGGGATTACCTGCATGTGCAGAAGTTCTCAAAAGCAGGACTTCCCTTTCTGACTTTCTGCTTGTGCTACCATTAAAATAAAACTAAAACCAGTCTACTCTATATTCTTTAACCTATGTAATGCTGAAGGTTTCCGAGGTTTGAAGTTAGAACCTGGAAAGACTCCTAATTGAAAATTGGATGGTTATACATCTGTCAGAATCATCCCGCTGTGCTGGTGATGTACAGAAGGCACTCTGTGGCAGAGAGGTACCAGGTCAGGTATTTCAAACACTTGAAGTCTTGGCATCTTGACTTCAAAAACATATATAAAACCTCCTTTGATGCTTCTTATTCTGGCTCCATCTATAAAAGCTCTATTTTTCCAATGCTGCAAAATTAAAAAACTTTCACGTGGACAGAAGGGCTGGTCCAAGAAGAGGATGTTCATACATAGCTTCTAGTCTTTGTTACTAGTTGTCTCTGAAACACATGGAAAAAAAAATAACAATTAATTTAGGGTAAAGCTTGTATTCAAAATATCCTACAGGAGTTCAAGGTGCAAGTTCCCTGAAGTATCACAGCACAAGGGGGCATCTGCTTTTCTCCACATCTGTAAGGATGTTCTGTCTGGACGTGAAGCAGCCACATGCAGCTACCGGCTGAGCTTCCTCTTCTCCCACCCCATTCATGCACAGCCTTCTTCTTCTAGGCTTCATTTGTGTGAAATCCAGAGAGCCATTCAACACCCTTAGAGTGTGTTCCCTCATTCAGAGCTGAACCTCAACTACCTTTAAAGCACTGTTTATTTTGTGCTGCAATCAGCTCATATCTTTTCAGTCATAACCTCTCAGAGGCAAAGGCTTGGAATGCTTTGATCTCTCACAGCATATGAATGTTTCTATTCCCTTCAGCAATCTTGTTTCCCTGCCCAGAACCTTTAGTTCTTCAATATCCTTTCAAGATGGAAGAATTGCTTCCTTACATAACAGCATCCCAGATGTAAATGGTCACTGTCCCATTCTTAGTGCTGTTTTCATGCTCACAGCTGTTTGTGAGCAGTCTGCACTCGCACACTCCTATCTGAGATGTCTACAGAGAAAGAAGTGGGACTGCTCTTCCTGCGTCCCTAGAAATACTGTTGATGAGAATATTGCCAAGGCAAGCAAATGCAGCAAGTGTTTCAATCAAGCTGTAACCATCACACAATAAAATCTCTTGGTCTTCATTAAAATGTCACTGGGTTGGTTTTTTTTGAGAACCTGTCTTTTTATACTGGCCCTAGAAGATGGCTTGCAAAACCCTTGCAAAGCCTTTCAGATGTGTGTTTCTAGTCCCGTCCAGCAACGCATGCACCCTGCTGGAACACAGAAGTTTGGTGCTTCCCATTTACCTCCCATCAAACTAAACTCTGCGTCCTCCCAGCACATCAGGAAAGACTATGGGTGTAGAGTGACTCGCTGGCCTGTCGGAGGGCTCTAGGGTTCAAGGGCCAGAGCAAACACTTAGCAGTGCTAAGAGTCCAAAGACTTACCCAGGTATGAGAGGTTTGTTGGGAAGCCATGAAAGGCAGTGGTGTAAGGACCCCCTGCTGAAGCTGAACCCTAGGAGCACTCAGTAACCCAGAGACATTGGGAGCACAGTTACATGTGCAAGTCATTAGGAGAGAGGGCCCATGCTGCCCCCCCAGCAATGCCACTGGGCAATGACTGCCTTCTGGGGCACATAAACACCCACACAACTGCTGACTTACATAGTGAACTCCCAGTGAGTGTAGGGTCCTCAGTGAGTGCTGAGGAAGAAGAAATAACTTGCAGAAAGAATGTGATGACAGAAAAGTGAATATAATTTCTAAGTCTGCTGGAGGGATAGTCCTAGTCCAGTCCCCTCACATAATTCCCTTAGCTGCTGTTACAATTCTCCAAAGGCAATCCATTTGCCCTGTCATTTCTGCTTCTCCCCACATGACTGCGTTTGCTGTGCAACATGCCTTCATCCCAGTGCTACACTGCTGATTTCAGCTGATAATGAAAACAAGTGGGATGTTCATCATAGAACAGAATCATACAGCAGTGTTAAGGCATTAACTTGTAAAAGCGAGTGTGGCAAACAGTATGAGCAGCTACGATTTTAACTTTGGATTCTATTTTCACAGACTACATGTTGCAGTCCAGCACTCTCCCCAAACAAGGATAACTTATCATAGCATCACAGAATGGTTTGGGTTGGAACATATTCTACAAAGATAGTTTATGAAAAAAGCAGAATCACACTTAGCAAAACGCAACAGTATTTCTTAACGTGAATAAAAATATTTAAGACTGTCTTGTCATAAACTGCAAAAAGCAGCAGCTGTATCCAGGGATGTGCACACTAGGGACAGCACAGTTGCTCTCCTGAGCAATAACCCATGCAGTCCTTCTCTCCTCTGTCAACATACCTATCTCTGTCGCTGCTGCGCCATCCACAGCTTCTCCTGTTTCCTCTTCTTTTGTTTCAGGCCCTCCACTTACTATCTGACTGAGCAGCTCACTTTCCACCTGTTCTCCCGTCTCACCTGGGAACGGTAATGATGGAGATCAAATTAGGATCCTCTGTAAAAGCACTGCATGCCCCAGCTCCTTCCTGATTTTGCTTTGGCAGCCCTCCAGCACCCCTCACAGGGGTATTGCACAGAGGTACAGAGCTCAATGGGTCAGCAAGGAGTAACCAAGACACTCCCCATTGCTTTCTGTCATCCAGTCACATGCCCATAAAATCCTCCCCATGCTTTCACCAATTCCCCATGGCACTCTCTTGATTAAACATAGTAAGTACTGCTCAAACCACTTTTTTCCAGGTTTGGGGTTTTATTTTAGGTATGTGCAGTTTTATTTGAAATGGGAACAAAACAGTAATGTTTCACCCAGCCTGCAGCAGGGAAGCTGCTACATAATTCATCTTTACTCACGCAGCTACTAAAGAATAAAGGGAAACAAAACAAGTCCTAAGTATCTTATATACCAGGGTGTAAAAATGGAAAGTCTCTTCATCACACACCTCATGGAAAGAAAACACATACATGTTAACACGCTGTCATTACACATTATTTCTAGTTTGATCAAATAAGAGCAAAACTGAATTTCTTGCCCTGCAAGCAGGATGAGTTGCTTGGTGGCCAAAGACCCGTGACTGATCTCCAGGCAAACATTCAGCTCCAGGTGTCTGTGTTCAGGAGGTCCTACTGCGTTGCTCAGATGGTGCTGTTCTGCCTCCAGTGCTGCACCATGAAGCTTGGAAATGGTCATTAATGAAATTGGAGATTTCAGCTGGGTGAGACTCCATTTTATACAAGTGGGCATCCCATCATTTAATGTTTACATAAAATGAGACCTTATTCCAAATGACAGATCTCCATTTTATGTAGAAGAAAACCTCAAAGCTCTTTTACAAAGAGACACAGTGGAGGACAAGTCAACGCTCATGCTCAGCTACTGGAATGCAGTCAAATTTATGCAGCCAGCTCGTGCACAGCAAAGCTTCACAGTTAAGAAGCAGCACATGCAATTGGGATTCCCATAAATCAGTCCATCTGCAGTCCATCTGCACTCCTTCAGGGTGGATGTGGAGTGAGAAGTCTACAGATAACACATTTCTCTGCGGAGAAATACTTCTGGTGTGCTTCACCTGCTTATTCTCTGAAGAGCTGCTCCCTGAGGAAGTATCTAATTCCTCACTGGGCTGTTTTGTACCATTTAGGAGAAAGCTGATTTCTCCTGTGAAGTGTTCATCTTCTACAGCCAGACATACGTTCTCAGGGCACCAACCCAAAGAGCACAGCCTGCAGCCTCTGGCCTACGTTCCAAGCTGGCAATTCCAACGGATCTTTGGGGAGCCCAGCCCCAGGGTCCCCCACTTCTGTCTCCATTATGATTATTTGGTCACTAGGCCCTCAAAATGGTTTATGCCAGGGGCACATCTAAGAGCTGCTTCTTCCTCTACAGCTAGACATCAACCCTCCAACTTCATGTGAATATAGACAGTTGCTTTATTATTAATACAGGTAACTAAGTAATAGAGCTTTTGGTCTCGGTAGATAGGAAGCACTGTGACTGAGATAGGCAGACACACAGCCTTTAAATGAGGGGTATGGTGGGGCTTCTCACCAAGAACACAAAGGGTATGAAATGAAATAGCAGAGCTAACAACTGATTTACTACAGCTTGCATTTGTGAGCCTGAGGCTTCCCCAGCCACATCCTTACATGCTCTGCATTGGACAGACCCTGTGGCCAAAATTCTGGCTCCAGAAGCTCTCTAGTGGCTTTCATTAAACTCAAAAGGACCCCCTGACAAGTCTCTGGAGACAGAATTTGGTCTCTTGAGTTTACAAAAGCACAAATATTACCCTCAATGAAGTGGTCCTCTTCAGCAATATGCACTTTCTTGATGGTTTCCACCACAAAGCTGTCAGTGCCTTCCACCAGCCCACTGTCATCAGCCGATCGTGGTGCTGGTGGCCCATCACTGTCCCTCAGTGCTGGCGGTGAAGTCCCACTGCTTCCCTCTCTCCACACAGATGGCAGCTCTGAGCTCTGCTCCGGTGCTACACGTGGCGGCTCAGTACCCTCCGGCTCCTCTCTCTCAGGGACCGAGGCAATCTTTGGCTCCAAGGCCGGAGTCACGGCTGTGGCCTCTTCCCCTGGCAGGTGGTCATCCAATTTCAGCTCCTCAGAGGCCAGGCTCACACCCTCCACTGCATCCAGCTGTGTTTGATCAGCTACGGTTTCATAATCATCAGCAATTGGGGAGTTCTCCCCAGATGATGCTATCAGTCATGGCAAAGGAAAGAGAGAGAAATACAGATAATTCAGTGGGCACTTCAGTTAGGCGAGGAATGGGCCCAGCTGGGCCTGCACCACACAAGCACTGCCTGTCAGAGCTCACGCCTGGCTATCAATAGTACTCACACACCACAGCTGCTGCTCTCACATACCCAGAGTTGCTGTGGACTCTCCTTCTCTGGAGATGCTCAAAACCCACCAGGACGCCTACCTGTAGTGGGGGTTGGACTAGGTGAGCACCACAGGTTCCTTCTAACCTCTATGACTCAGTGTTTCTGTGATATACAATACAATTTTACATGAAAAGAGTTGACATTTCACCTTAAGGATCTGAAGCATGCAGCAGTTTTGCCAGATGATGGGATGCAGTTCCAGGAAGCAACTTTTCCTGCCTCAAAGCAAGCATGAAGTCTGTTGAGCAGTGATTACTGCCCTAACATCTGCTGGTGCCCACAGATGGGCTACACAGCAAACTCTGGAAAAACCCTTCTAAGCCCAGAGTGAGATCACGGCTATTTTTTAAAACAAACATCAGTGTTGGTTTTTTTTTTTTAATTTTCTTTTTTGTTCTGTTATTAAATACTAAACTACCATTGACATGACTTTGTCCAGCAAGCCATTCAATGACAGGAATACTCACCTAAATAAAACTTCCTCTTCTTTCACATCTCGTCAACTTACTTGAAGCAACGGGCCTTCTTGGCAGGCAAAACTTATGCACATAGAAATGCCAAAATTGCCCTGACAGGTATTCAGTGATAAATGTTGAAGACTCAGAATGAGCTCTACCCACCTATCAGGTCGGTTTAATCACTTTCTAATTAAATTCAATTTGATGAGAACTTGAGCTTAACCTTCTCAAAAGGAATGTCAGGACTGAAAGATTGGGAGGTCATGCACAAAATTTGTTATGTAATAATCGTGAGATCTGGCTGAGTTGCATTTTCTGGGGAAATTATTACTATATGTCAAAGCTTGTGAGCAGAACTGTATGGCAATTTGTACACACACAGATCAGCAATGAAAATAAGTGTAACACATCTCGCTTTTGAACAGGCTGCTGGAATACCGCTGCTTTTTGGATAAACTCACAGCACTTTTGAGGCACCCAAGCAAAGCAGCTCCCCAGGAAACATCACCAAGTCAGTGTGTGCAGGCACAGGGAAGGGTAGCTGAACCAGGAAGGGGGCAGGACCAGGAGATATGAGGTGTCAAGAGATACAGAAAGCAACTTGGACTATGGGACACGTAAAATCCTGTTTGTCCTGGGAACTGTGAAACCACCCGAGGAGAGGCTAAGCCCCCACCAGAAAAACATGACAAGGAGCAAGGCCTCATGCTGAGAAGTGGCCAGCAGACATCGCAGGTGCTTTGCTTTCTCAGCTGCCTCCTGAGCCCAGCAGAGGACCAGAGGAGACCATGGGGACAGCCAGGGAGCCAGGGGAGGACCTCTTCAGCCCACTCAGCTCCTGTGGTGACAGTAAAAGCAGGGCAGGCACTGAGCTGCTTTGTGATCCTAGTCCTCCTCACAGCACCTCACTGGCACTGTAATTAACCTGTGTGCCAGCTGGATGTCAGCAAGGCTTAGAGCCACATGTGAAACCCCAGGTCTTCAATACATCAGTTACTAAGGTATTGCCACGAGCTGTATTATGGCTTGCTTATAAAACTGCATTGGGATTATGCATGTTACAGCATGAGCAGGCAATAGCTAAATCTGTCAGCTTAACTTCTCTGTGTGATTTTTTCCACCTCGTGATGCTTAAAAAACAAAATCTGACAATTCTAAGAATTTGAGGCCGTGATTTAAAGAAGACAGCACACTGGGTTGTAACATCCCTTAAAGGCCTGAGAAGCACACACACGCAGTGAAAGCCCCCTTACACAAAGATCTGCAGCTGTACAGAGGCGCAGTTACAGCACATCAGCCGTGTGAGGCAGCCCACACTGCACCCATGTAGAAACAGGACAGGGGGAAATGATTTTAAACCAGAAGAGGGCAGATTTAGTCTAGAAACTAGGAAGAAATTCTTTACCGTGAGGGTGGTGAGACACTGGAACAGGTTGCCCAGCGAGGTGGTGAATGCCCCTTCTCTGGAGGCATTCAAGGCCAGGCTGGATGGGGCTGTGAGCAACCTGGTCTAGAGGGAGGTGTCCCTGCCTGTAGCAGGGGGTTGGAATTAGGTGATCTTATAGGTTCCTTCCAACCCAAACTGTTCTATGACTATATTCCAAGGGGATCTGTGATTGTGTCTATGTCCATCCACTGTACAAATTCCAGCAGCTTCTAGGGTTGAGTAATACTTAGTGAAAGTTACCTCCAAGAGATCTCACTGCAGCCACAAAGCACACAATGTGCTAACAGAACAGACTTGATTTTTTCATGCATTATTTTTTACCCCTTTAGACACTTCTCATGCCTTCACCTTATTAGCATCAGGTGAGTGGAGAGCAGTGAAAACATATGGGCAGAAATAGATGAGCACGAGCCACAAAAACGAGTATGTTATACAGAGCTTTGAATTGGTACTACAAGTAACAGCAACACAACTCTACAAAATTAGTACTGGGATTCTCCTGCAGCTCCTATGAACACCAGGCCTCTAATTATATGAATTGGATTATAAAATCCTCTCATGCAACGAGACATTTGCACTGCTGGAAATCCTTGAACCATTTCTCTGCTCTCAACTGAGTTGCAAAGAATTCTCTAGCATGGAAAAAATAAACCCTCCTGGTTATCTGTTCAATACCTTCATCCTCAAGAATGAAAATCACGTGGCAGCCAGCATTCCTACAATGCCTTATTGTTTTCTTTAGTTTATCATCTATAATTTCTAATTTGTCCATCATTTATAATTTTCCTTTTCCCTGCTGCAGACAATTTCAGCAAATCACGCATTGAATTCAAGCAGACCACGGTTACAAAGCTGTGACTTTTCTTTTTGCTTTTCAAAAGAGCCTCAAGATTTTTTGAGCTACACATCCGTAGAAGGAAATGAAAGATTTTTTTTTTCTGTTAATAGCACACTTAGAGGCATCTATTTCAAATTCTCCTCTCCTATTCAACTCAGTTAGAAAACAACACATCCGGCTGGTAAGAGCCCAACTGGCAGGTGAACACAACACAGGTAAGACACGAGGAGCATTCTGCCCATCTCTGCAGTGGGGCTGCTCCATGCGCTGGCTTCATAGCACACATTAAGCCTCCCCTCACACAACCCATAGCACCTCAGCGATCGCTACAAACCGCAGTACTCCAGGACAAGAAATAAAGAATAAATTGCAGGTGAGAAACTTGGGTGCTGCAGCCGGAATACGGCAGTGGGGAGGTATTTAGAACTGAAGGATAGAGGAATGAAACACAGTAAGTTGAAAAGCGAGCAGGTTTTCCCATAGCATTGCTTCGGGATGCAGGTTTTGGAGAGCTCAAGATTGTTACCTGCAAGTTCCTGTAATAACGGTTCCCAAACTTTGTTGGGGAAAAAATAAAAGGCTAAACACTGCATTTGCAAGATATTGTGGAATCTTTGCAAGGCGTTACAGAAAACCTGAGAGGCTGCTGGCTCCCAGAAGCGCGCATTCCAAGGAGCCGAGAGCACCTCGGGTTTTCCCCAGCGCCTATGGGGCACGGGGAGAAGCACCCGGCACGGCCGCCCGCCCACCCCCCGGCCCCGCTCACCCCTCGTCGGCGCCCCGCGGCTGCTGGGGGGCTCCTGGGGGCGGCTGCGGGCGCTGCTGGAGCAGCCCATGGCTCGGCAGCTCCGAGGGGAAGGCAGCGGGCGGGGCCGGGGGCGGGAGGGCGAGGAGGGGCTGGGTTCCCGCTGTGCGATCTCTCGAGGGAGCACCGAGAGGTTTTAGCACGGGGGTGTTTGCTCTTTAGTTCTTCTGAAGGTCCCCAAGGAGGAGACCCCACAGCCTCTGGGCAACCAGTGCCAGTGCTCCGGCACCGCACAGCACAGCACTGCTGCCTGGTGTTCAGAGGGAGCCTCTGTGCCCACGGCCTCTTGTCCTGGCACTGGACCCCACAGAACTGAACCTGACACTGCAGGCACAGGAGTGAGAATCACAGCACAACCTGCATAGGAAGGGACCTCGAAAGATCATCAGGTTCAGACTTCGTGGGAAAAAGGAGTCTGGATGAGATTGCCTAGTATCCTGTTCAACTGTACCTTCAAATCCTCCAGTGATAGGGATCTGATCAAGTCCGTGGGGTGGTTGTTCCAATGATTCATAGAATAACAGAGTTACTAAAGTCAGAAAAGACCCCAAAGATCATCTCATCCAACCTCCAAACCATTCCCACCATGCCCACTCCCACATCCCTCAGTGCCACAACCACACAGTTCTTGGACACCTCCAGGGACAGCAATTCCTCCATCTCCCTGGGCAGCCTATGCCAATACCTTACCATCTTTCTGAGAATAATTTTTTCCTAATATCCAACATGAATCACCCCTGGTGCAACTTAAAGCTACTACCTCTAGTCCTATCACTTTACCTGGGAGAAGAGGCCAAGCCCCGCCTCGCCACAGCCTCCTTTCAAGCTGTTGTAGAGGACAATAAGGTCTCCCCTGAGCCTCCTCTTCTCCAGACTGAACAATCCCAGCTCCCTCAGCTGCTCCCTCTAAGACTTGTGCTCCAGACCCCTCACAGCTTTGCTGTCTTTGGACACACTCAATGGCCTCAGTGCCTCCATGTCTTTCTTGTAGCAAGGGGCTCACTCAAGGTGCAGCCTCAGCAGTGCCAAGGGACAATCACCTCCCTGCTCCTACTGGCTGCATTATTTCTGATTCACTGTACTCACAGCAACCTGATCTAGCTGTAGGTGTCCCTGTTCATTGCAGAGGAGTTGGACTAGATGACCTTTAAAGGTCCTTTCCAACTCAAACAATTCTATGGTTCTATGATAAAAAATTCCTTTCGTAGTTACCGTTCACAAGAGCAGTTCAGCTCTGACCACTGTCTGCACTTACGCTGTACATGGACTCTGGTAGCAGTGTGTGGAGGTGCTGCTGAAGGCACAGATCTGCCTGTGTCCTCCAGCTCCGTGTGTCTGTGTGCGCACACACGGGGCAATGTCTCAGCCTGCCAATTCCAAAGGCATTTCTTGGTGGCAGAGCCCTTTGGGGTTGGTAGCCACCTGTAACATCCTTGCCATCAGCCCTAAGGGTAAAACAAAGCTAATAGGATTTTTATATTTGCATACAGGCAATTCAGCAGGAGTCCACAGGGCTTAGAATTTTTGTAGAGAAAGGATGAAAAATGTCATATACTTGCTTGCATAAGCAAGTCAAGTGTAAAGCATCATTTCTTAGAGTAGGCGGCCAAGACACCAAAATAGATTCATTATGTATTGGGCACTGAGAAAAAAAAAGAGGGAAGTTACATTCTGCTCTTTTTCTTTCTTGAGAAGTTTTGTCCCTGTTTCTCTCCACTCCTCAACCAAAGGTAAGTGGTGTAGAACACACCTGCCATCCATCTTACTGAAACTTACTGAAGAAGTGAATTCCAGATTTACCTGGGTTAGAGAGAGAAGACACGTGGGCATGCATCAGCAGCTGAGAGTGCTCGCTGAGAGGGACAGGGCTGCTTCTGTACTTCGTGTTTTCTGAACAGACCCTGGGTAGAGCACAGAAATAGTCCTGGGCCTAGAAATGGCTTGGACCATTTGGAAGCAGCTCCTGAAATCACTAAAGGACAACACGGTGCTCTTTCTCCCTTTCTCCAAAGTAATGGAAAAGTTCCATTTTTTCAGCAGGAAGATGGGATGTGAGGGCTGGAGGCGGAGGCAGGCAAGACAGGGTTGCAGCTCAGCAACTGGCTCCTCTGGGATAAGGCAAATGTAGTGAACCAGCTCTTGAACACGTGGAGGCAGGAACTCCGGTGATGCAGCACCTGAGGGGATTTTTGCCACCACCACTTACTGCCTCAGGCCTGGACGATAAGTGCCCTCTGCAGATCAGCCAACACGAGCACATCTTGTGCTCCATGCCACAGTTCTGTGGATAAGACCCTGAGCAACCTGATCTAGCTGTGGAGACCCCTGTTCTTTGCAGGGGAGTTGGACCAGATGGCCTTCAGAAGTCCCTTCCAACTCCCAGGATTGTATGATGGCAGGTGTTGTGCTCTTTTTTGACTGGCATTACTCAAGACATCACTGTGCAAAAAAGAAGCAGTGCACAACCCCAAGCAAGCCCCACAGAGGCAACATAGGGGCTGGTGCCAGATAGGCTCAATCTTCTGATTTCTACTTTATATATGACACACAGCTGTGATAGCATGCTTATCTGTCAGTCTGTCTAAGTGGCAGGCATGTGTACCTGCTAGTGAAATTGTAAGGTGGAGAGCTTTGGAAGTAGGAGTCTCAGGAACAGAAAGAGACAGAAACATGGAACAGAAAAGGATACGAGCTTCCTGGGTGTAGTGGGTGGTTGGAGAAGTTGGGGGCAGGAAGGGGAGACGGCATGGGAGCATGGGTTACCGCAGCAGCACCAACAAGCTATGCTTGTACTTGTTCTGAGCCCCAAGTCACCCAGCAGCTGCAGCAACGTGTTGGCAGATGGAAGTCCTTCACAGCCTTCCCCCAGTCAGGGCAACTCCCCACAGCCTTCCTGCCATCTCCAACTTGAGCCGCCCTGCTATGTCCCCAAATGAAAGCAATACCCAAGTAGCTAAAAAAATAACTTGGCGATACACAAACTAAATAATCACCTCGAATGACTTATTTTTACAAAGGCAAATAATGTGTTTTATTCAGAAATATCTATCAGGGAATTAAAATAAAATGTAAGCTGTGAGTGTTCAGTGATAACTATAGCTCCAGAGGTAAAGCAACAAATATCTATATACTGTTTTATTCGAGTAGAAAGACACTGCTAAAAGCAATCTTTGCAAAGACTGACAACAAGGTCCTGGCGATTTTTAAGTTCTCCAGGCCAGTGCATCATGATCAGACTTGTGTCTCTCATTCTGGAGCTCACAGCTGTTCACAATTTTGAATATTTTAGACAAGATTCCTACTGCAACTGCAAATTGATGTCTACCTTCTGATCCCTGAAAAAACACACACGCATCCTGGAACTTACTACATTACTGTAGACTTTTCAAAACAATATATTAATAATGATATTCCTTTTTTAAACTGACTCCTTTTCTCAACTCTTTGGCTATTCTTTCCTAGAAGAACAGTACTGAGCAGGCAATAAGATATTCTAGATAGTTATTGTGGCAGACAATTCAAGACAGATTTTCCACAGATGCAGATTGTGTAGCTGTACTTGCATCTGCTTGTGATGGTCACTTATGAGCTGCAAAAAACTGAAACACAACGCTTTATTTTGCCTAGGAGGGCAATGGCTGAGAATCTGAAGATCTTATTATCAGACTACCTTCTGTTTTTAGAAATCTGCATATTTGGATTTCTGCACAATTCTGCCCTTAGCAAATGTAAATATTTTGTTATAGTGGCATCCTTTTTAAGATTGCTATATGTGTATGTATATATGTATGCATGTGTTTATATATGTCTGCATATATACACTTGTGCACACACTCCTTAACATCCTTTCACAGACCAAAAGCATATCCAAGGTGTATAACTATCCAGATGTTCACGACAGTATTCAACCTCAAGATTTTCCCTGTAGTCTAATAGGTAACCTTTCTTTGCTCAGCCCATTTTCCTCTGCAGCTCCTTTCCTTCCTCCCTTCCATTCTCACAGTAAAGTCATTGGAAGGATGGTTGAGCAGAGATCTGAATACTGACTCCACAGATCTGTGCATTACTTGGATTCCAAATTCCCAGCGGTCCGAAACAAAGATGTGTATTTATTTGCCTGACAATGAAGGAGATAGTTCAGTGCATGACCCTGTGAAAATTGGATGAACATGTTTGAATTTGCTATAATATGTGATTATGATCAGACAACGTAGTCTGTCACTTTTAATAGCCCCGACAAGTGCAAAAGAATGCAGGTGTTCACACAAAGTTGTTATATAATTGTGTAGAGATTTTGATAGGGCTAAAAATGTAGGAGAGAACATAACTATACTTCTAGACTATGTCTTTGCATATTTTGCATTATTATTCAGTTGATGACACTGCCTACAAGAGCATACATAATTACTGCTCTGACCTTCACTTTACTGTCACAGAATTATATGTAATGTTTAGAAAAGCAGGGCAACTCTCTACTAGAAAGTTGATGGCATGATTATCATTGCATTGGAGCGGGCAGTGTCTCATGTTCTACAATATGGGGAACAAGCTGCTTTGGGATTTCTCTGCACAAACGCACGTGTCTGTGCTGCACAGACAGATCCACCTCTGCACAGTGTGTCCAGTACTTACTGACTGCAGCTCAACTGTTGCAAGAGACAACATCCATGACCTTAGGCAGCTCCTTTTGTGAAGGAAAACTTGTTAATTTGCCTGTTTCCTCAAGGATGTGTACACTTTGCTACCATTGCTTGCACTGCAGCGTTATGATATGCCAGTGTCAGGGGCATACAACCTCAGTAGGTCCCTGCCTCACCCTTTTGCCTCCCCACTTCCCAGGTGCTCCTCCCACCCACAGCAGGACATCCCATCACTGTTGTCAGCACCACTGTGAGACACCGTTATGAAATGATTGCTGGCTTCAGTCAAAAACGACTCTGAAAAAAAGAAAGAAAGCTCAGGATGGGAAGTCCTTTTGCTGCCATCTCTACTGAAATTGATGTATCATGAAGTTATGACTCCAGGTAAAACACAGCAATGACTCATGACTCATTAATTTGTGATCACAAGACCAGAATCGAATAAAATGACAGGTTGCCCAGGGAGGCTGTGGATGCCCCATCTCTGAAGGCATTCAAAGCCAGCCTGGATGTGGCTCTGGGCAGCCTGGTCTAGTGGTTGGCGACCCTGCCTGTGGCAGAGGGTTTGAAACTAGATGATCTTTGAGGTCCTTTTCAACTCAGGCTATTCTATGATTCTATGAAAATGAGATTTTGTTATGATCATGCATAGTTTTCTTCTTTTAGATCGCTCAGAATTCCGTTTGTTGCATTTTCCTCCAGGTCTGAAATAATAAAGGCACTCTCCAATTTTTTAGATAGGTCAGTGCTCCACCAGTGACCTCGTCCATCTCTCACTCTGCTCATTTATGTCTCCAAATACCTGGTGTTTTCTTACACGGTCCCATTATACACGAAGAGGAAGTTGGTGAGACACCTTGAGGACCATTGCCATCACAGTACTGTAAATGCCCATCCACTCAAGCTGCTGACATATAGCAAAAGAGTGACTATACAATAAAGAACTTTCAAAAGGCCAAAGCCTTTGCTTACTCTTCAGGTTGCCTTCACCTGACTTGAAACAGCCCTGTGGATTTATAAAGGACATTCTATGGACCACAGACTCTCAGGAGGTGCCTCTGCAACTACACAAGGGAGATTTGGGGTGTGAGGGACAATTGGAAGCACCTGTTTCCCACACATACAGATTTCTTCAAAGTCCCTTCCAACCTAAGTTGTTCTATGATTCTACTTTAGAGCCACAACTTGGGTCCCAATGACTGAAGACTCTGATGAAAAGTTATTTCAGAAAGGCATTTTTTGTTTGTTTGTTTGTTTGTTTGCTTTCTTTTAAAATGTGACACTGGAAAGAACTAGTTTTACAAGCTTTTAAGTATTACATTTTCTCCTAATTGATCTGAGGTTGCAGAGCTCCAGGATCTGCGGGGCTTCCAAATTTAGATAACATAACACAGGTGATAGCAAGATAACACAAGCCATGGATGTCCAACCTCTTGGCTTGCCCAAGCAAGTCATTAATTTTCTACTTGCTAACCTTTTCACAACTGTAAAGCCAGGCTTAGTCGAGAATGTTTTGAAATTATTTCTGAGTATGAAATATACATATGTTTCAGATTGTATCCTAACACATTTAACTTATTATTTTCACACGAAAAGAAAACGTGGCTGCTAAATACACAATTCAGTGAATTTACAAATTCTGAAAAAAGGTAAATATAGGTTATAATGTGAGTCCTCTGGAAACCTACCTTTAGCGTGGTCGGAGTAGAAAACTGACACGTTTGTTTGAGTGATTATTATTTGCAGATCGCCCCCATGTGGTTCAACTGGGTATGTGTGCTACTGAGAAGGCTGTTCTTAAAGAAATATTGAGGTGCATAGGTGTATACCAAAAAAGAATCAGTGCAGAGGTAGTACTATGCTAGTAGAAAGGCCTATCAATGTATTACTGCAAATGATTTCAATCTGTTAATCAAAATAAGCTACATTAACAGTAATGTTAATTGCTGCATGTTTTCACTTTGCTTTTTAGTTAGTTACTGCATAACGCATGTTGGCAAAAGCATCAAACTTCCTAAACTCAACAAATACAACGTTCTCCCATGCTTATGCAAACTTAGGTAAACATAGAAAAGATTTCATGCTAGTTTTGTCATTTCATCCATCATAAAGCATATATGTTGAGGTTCGTATCATAGAATCATAGAATGGCTTGGGTTAGAAGGGACCTCAAAGATCATCCAGTTCCAATGCATGGGCAGGGCTGCTCCCCCCCAGCTCAGGCTGCCCAGGGCCTCATCCAGCCTGGCCTTCAGTGCCTCCAGGGATGGGACACCCACAGCTCTCTAGGTTGCCTGTGCGAAGCCTCACCACAATGTTGCATATGTTCCAGCAAATCCTATGGGTGTGAAGTTTCATCAGCAGAATCATAGAATGATAGAATCCTTGGAGTTGGAAGGGACCTCTGAAGTCCGTCTAGTCCAACTCCCCTGCAATGAATGGGAACATGCACAGTTAGATCAGGTTGCACAAGGCCTTATCCAGCCTCACCTTGAAAGTCTCCAAGGACGGGGCATCAACCACATCTCTGGGCAATCTGTTCCAGTGCCTCACCAACCTCACTGTAAGGTATGTTTTCCTTATATCTAACCTAAATCCACTTTCTTTGAGCTTGAAGCCATTTCCCCTTGTTCTACCACCGCAGACCCTGCTAAAGAGTCTTTTCCCTTCTTTCCTGTAGCTCCCCTTTAGATACTGGAAGGCCTCTATCAGGTCACTTTGCAGCCTTCTCTTCCCCAGGCTGAACAGCCCCAGCTCTCTCAGCCTGTCCTCACAGAGGAGGTTTTCCATCCCTTGGATCATTTTTGTGGCCCTCCTCTGGTGTGCTCCAACAGCAATATGTCTCTCCTGTACTGAGGACTCCACATCTGGATGCAGTACTCCAGGTGAGCCCTCACCAGAGCAGAGGGGCAGGCTCACTTCCTTTGCCCTGCTGGCCACGCTTCTTTGGATATAGCCCAATATACAGTTAGCTTTCTGGGCTGTGTGGGCACATTGCTGGCTCATGTCCAGCTTGCCATCCACCCCTCTGGGGACGGAGACAGCACTGTGCCCATCCACGCAGCCTCATGGAGAAAGCAGGACTGGAGGTACCTTTGCCTCGAACAAAAAGCCAGGTTTATGAGACGTGCCCAAACCCAAACCCGCCCACACGAGCAGCCTCCGGCCCATTGCTGCCCGCACGCAGTAGCACGCGTACAGCCATAACTCAGCACTCGGCCAGGGGCTGCGTTTCACAAGCGCCATCCTCACAAGGAAGGGAGGCACGTGGAGCTCTGCTCCGCAAGGGGCTTCCTGGATTGGTGCTTAAAGTCTCCCGTCGGGCTACGAAGAGACAAAACCGCCCTGTGAAACGCAGGGGATTGCAGGAAGACATGCAGAGGTAGCACCAACGCTACTGAGCCGCCTCGGCCACCACAGCCAGCCGCACGCTCACAACCCCGCCAACTAAAGGCGGCCGTGCGCAGCAGCAGGACGGTGCGGGAAGCTCTCGCGAGAGGCGGTGCGGAAACGTTCTCGCGAGAGGTGGAGCGGGGATAGGCGGTGCCCGCCGGGCGCTCGCTCCTTTCTGGCGGCCCGGCCATCTTGGTGGCGCGTGTCCGGTGAGTGGGGCCCGGTCGGGCGGGCCCGAGGAGCCGCTGTTCGGCGCTAACGCGACTCCTGCACCTCCTGTCTTCCAGGTACCGCCCGACTTAACGGCAGGCAGCGACGATGGTGGCCGCAAAGAAGACGGTGAGTGGGAGCGGGCCGCGTGTGGCCTCACGTGGCGGCGGCTCGGCCTCCGCCGACGGCGGGCGCTGCGCGCTGTGGTGCGGCCGTGGTGCCGGGCCGCTCTGCCGGGCCTGAGGTAGGGAGGAGCGGCCCCGGGGCAGCTGCGCGCAGCTTGAGGCGCCTGGCGCGGCCCTTGGGCCCGTAGCTCTGAGCGCAGCACCGCGGCTGCTCGTTGCCGGCTTCTCTGTACTTTCTTTCCTGTGCTCCTGGGTTCCCTGCCCCAGCTGGAGGCAAGGGAGGCTGCGGCCGTGTTCATAGCGTGGGTAAAGGGCCGCGGCGTTCAGGCTTTGTATTTCCTGCTAACTTCTAGTCTTCAGTCTTAAAGCTGCTGCAGAAAGTACGATTTTCACTTGAGATGGCAGTGTTCGTTATTGCTTATTGGCTGTCACACACCTATTGGAGGGGCTGCACCTGCTGCGTGTGGTTATTTGTTTCTGCCAACTAGTGGAACGCGTATTAGTGCATGCCCTGCGAAGTGCCAAACTAGAAATGTGGCTCAGGTTTGCAAGGCAGAGGTAGTTCATATTTGCACATGACTGGCTGAATTTTGCAAAGGCGAAATAAGTACTCCATGATGTGACTGGGTAACATAGGTGGCAATGGCAATGCTTCTCATTACTAAGTAGAATCATAAGGTTGGAACGGATCTACAAGATCATCTAGTCCAACCATCCACTCATTACCAGGTGTAATGTAGTAATTACTACATTACCAAAATAATGGATAAGAGAGATTTTGTGAAGTTGGCAAACAGCACCAGCATCTTGCGTACCCACAAGCTTTCTTATAACCGTATGGCATGCGCAAATAACTGGGACAAGATTGTGTGTGATTGGAATTTCTTCACCTTACATTCTCTACTATACAGGTAAAATAACATGAAATGAAACTTATTTTTGCAGAAAAAGTCTTTGGAGTCCATAAACTCCAGACTTCAGCTGGTGATGAAAAGTGGTAAATATGTGCTAGGATACAAACAGACTCTGAAGATGATTCGTCAAGGCAAAGCCAAGTTGGTCATCCTAGCCAACAACTGTCCTGCTTTGAGGTAAGCAAATGTATGAAAAAAATTTTTTGTTAAAAACTAAGGCAGGTGCTTTGTAGAACTGCAGCATGTGATTCATGCAAGCTGGTAATGCCGAATAGCTTGTAGACATACACTATAGTGCTTTGAAATAAACATGATGAGTTGTTCGGTGCGTACAGATTGTAGGTCTGGATGTGTTACATTGCTTTCCAGCTGTTTTATAGCTTTCTCATACAAGGAGTTCACCTTGCAGAAAATTCTTTATGCTTTTTCACACTATGACAGCATAGGTTCATACCTGATCTGGTGGGAACTGTCCCTGCACATGACGGGGTTGGAGCTAAGCAATCTTCATGGTGCCTTCCAACCTTTCCAGCCTAAGCCATTCTGTGAAAGTGTAGTGAGACTCAGTTCCTGATTTATCAAAGTTGGATACTGGAAAATAATTTTACAAGTAGGAAAAATTAGATAGCAATTTAAAATATTTGAAGCATAGAATTGTTTGTAGAAATGTTTGAAGCTGTTTCAGTAATCTTCATCTCCTGACACGGTCCTTATTGAACTTCTGGTCCCCTTCTGTCAGCAGTGAATATCAACAGATAAAAGAAACTGCAGATACAGGAAAAAAAGCCAACATAGACGCTTAAGAAATGGGGAGACTGTTTTATTTCCTGGCAGGAAATAAATGTGTTTTTCTAGGCAGAAAGATTCTGGATTGAAATATAATTGGGAATTTAAGCTGCTTTTGTTGTATAGTCAATCAGATTGTTTGTCAGTACTTAATATCCAGTTCTTGAATCTTAGAAAATCGGAGATTGAATACTACGCCATGCTTGCAAAGACTGGTGTCCATCATTACAGTGGCAACAACATTGAATTGGGCACTGCATGTGGAAAATACTATAGAGTGTGCACGCTGGCTATTATTGACCCAGGTATGTGTCTCCTGCCATATAATGACCAAATTAGGTATGTATCAGTGGTTCCTGTGTTCACCTGTAAGTAGCAGTGCTTGGCAAGTAAAGTGCAGAGGAACGGTCATATTTTGTTGGAGTTCTCCTTTGGGTTAAACTGTGATCAAGATCTATTCTTATTTTGTTAGTCCAAGAATCAGTTTCTTACATTTGCATACAGCTCCTTTTACTGTTCAACTTTGTTAATGTAGGATCTTGGTAAAATAAACTGCTGGGTTGTGAGTTGTCTTACATATACAGAAGGAATAAGCTATATGCAGATGGATACTAATCCAGTACGGAATTGAAAATCATATTAAATGTTAAAACTTTAAATCTGTGCATAATTACTGTGGCTTGGTAGCACTGTTTGTTTCAGATAATTGTTCAAGGTCATTCTAGAGACTACTGATTATGTGATTTCCTATCTTCTGAAATTTTATAAGACGAGAATCAAATTTATCTTACATTGTTCTATTTGACCCAAAACATCCCAATTAAATGCACACATGGATTTTTGTTTTAGCTACTCCCAGATGTTGTCCAAGTAACATCAGTTTAAATTCCCTGTTTCTTTAGAAACCTTTATTTAGCCTGTTGGTATTCTGATAGTAGCTCTAAGCTTGTGTAAGCTAAAGAAGTAGAGTTTAGCCTTTCTGCTGTGTAGTACGATGCGAATATTCTCGCTGTCCTGATATTGTGGTGATCAGGGGAGGCTAGACATTCGCTATATTAAAACTATGCATTGTGTCCTCCAGGACTGGACTGCTGCTCTAGTACTGGCTTTGAAAATGCTAGTGACATATATATAATTATCATAAGCATATTGTGCATGGATTAGCAAAAATGCAGTTACAAGTATTTTTTTAAGTCATCAAAATTACTTTTTTTTCTAATAGACTGTCTGTGCACTGCTTGAATGCTTTGACAGTAGAGTCACTTGAATTTTTTTTGCCTATTTCTGGGAATGGATCTTTTTGTAGATCTTCTCGTAATAATATATTTTTGTTTTACAGGTGACTCTGACATCATTAGAAGCATGCCAGAACAAACCAGTGAGAAGTAAATGCTGTAAAGGTGGTCTTTCTACAATAAACTGGTTTCAGATCTGTTTTAAGAAAAAATTGTATTGTATTATACTTCTGGTTTTAGAGAACAAACTATAAATGAAGATTCATTATCACTGCTGTCTGTCTTGTTCTGTTAGAAGTAACCTTCACAGGACAAAACTTGCCTGTTGCCTACTGTAGAAGTTGACCTTCAGTAGTAAGACCTGACCATGGTAAGTATCAAATCCCAACAGGCTGTGGCTTTCTTAAGTTTTGTTTTTTTTTTTGGAGTGCTCATTGGAAAACAAGTTGTAATGAGATAGTGGCAAATTTCTGATGTTGTTGGGAGACCGCACAGGATTTACTTACACTTAATTTTTTAAACACTTTTCTTTTTTTTAAACTTAGTCACAAGTTCTTAATGCAAATTACTCTTCTTGTCTCTTCTTTCCAAGAGAATATGTATGTCAGATGCAAACAGACTAACTGCTAGACATGATGTATAACATTACACTTTCAGTAAGATACCAAATTGACATCTCCAAACTGGTCTGAAGTCAATACATTTTTTTAAAAAAAACTTCCTAAATGCACTGTGATAGAGTCTGACTGAGGTGATGTTCTCAAGTCACTGCTGATGAGGATGGTGCTATCTTCTGGATTTCTGCCTTTTTTTTTTTTGTGACCACAATTTGAGGATATTTGTTAATGCTAGTGCACATTGCATGGGGTATAGCATTTTGCTGACACGTGGTTAAAGGAACACTTAATGACAATCACTTGAACCAGCAGCCCTGAAGAACTTGCATTCTATTTTCTGAAGTGTATTAAAATACAAGGTGCTTCTTTGTACACATGTGTGGTCATTAGATTATCTGTGATCACTTAAATCTAATTTTGCTGCAACTATATATTTCTGGTGTGGAATGGATGTGGTTGTATATTTCAAGTTGGAGACAGTAAAGAGGCAAACCAGCACATGAAGCAAAGAAGGAATAGCTGGGGTATGCATCTCTTAAAGTCCTGATTTGTATCAGTTCAGTAAACAGTTTAGGTACTGCTGTGGACGTGAAAATAAAGCTAGCAGAAGAGGGCTTTTGCTGCTAAGGGGGCAGAAGTAAAACTTCAGTTGGCCTTAAGGCACTTCCAGAATGGCTAGAAGCAACTTACTGTTTCATTTTCATATTCGCATTTGATGAACAAATGTGCAGCTGGTTTTATTGCCCAAAGAATGTCTTCATATTAAAATACCAGTTGTATTCAGGGAAGTTCAAGAATTGCTGAATGCTGAGCAAGACCAAAGAGGGAAACATCATCATGTCTGGATCTGGCAAGAGAAACAGTACTTGGAATTTCTAACTGTGATGCTCTGGTAACTCAACAGATTTCCCACTTTGTTCACATTCATCATCATTCAACAAAGATGTATAAATGTGTATTTCTACTTCCAACTGATTTCTGCAGTCTGCATGTGTTGGAAAGATTGTATGAAACCTAACTGCTATGAATGCACTGTTCTGTTTTTATATGTGTGTGTGTATACATACACGTAGTCACACAGATGGAATGCTTGAAATAGCAAGAGTGAGTGGAGGAGGAAAGTACAGAAAAGCAAGCCAAACAAATTCATAGCTTAAAAAGACTTCAAAACGTGGAGTTTTCACATGAAAAAATAACAGCATTTTAATGTTTTGCATAGCTTCTTTTGGTTAAGTTCTACTTAATGAGGATTTCTGCTAGTTGCTAAATTGTTTTTATATATAAACTTTTAAAACTTATCTGCAGTCAATGCAAGACAGAACACATATAGATGCAGGGCTCCAAAATACTTTTTAACTTTAGACAAGGATTTGTTATTTTACTTTGAACTGATGTAACAAAATAGCTCTCACAACATTGTATGTATAAATACACAGTGTAGTATAAGCTTTAAATTTTGATCAGTATTTTAGTCTGTTTTCCAAGTCTTCCATTCTCTTTGTCATTTCTTCCAGTAGACAGAAGTTAAGGAAAGAGCTAATGATGTGTGCAATAATATTAAAAAATGCCAGGTGTCTGAGTCTGTCATGCCCAGCAATATCTTTTCTGCTAGAGCCTGGACGATGTGCACTGACTTGGGATGTTAAATGTTACACTCAACTTTACTATGAGCGTGTATTAGCATATTCCCAGTTTGTGAGCAGGTGAACAAACACTTGAACAATGTTGGGTATGGAGCACAAATCTTACAGGAGCAGCTGAGGAAACCTGGGTTGTTCTGGAGACTAAGGGGAGACCTTACTCTCTCAACAACTGCCTGAAGGGAGGTTGCGGCAAGGTGGTGGTCAACTTCTGTGTAACTAGCAGTATGAATAGGGAATGGCCTCAAATTGCACAGAGGAGCTTCAGGTTGGACACCAGGAAAAACTACTCTGAAAGAGTGGTCAAGTGGTGGAATGGGCTGTCCAGGAAGGTGGTGGAGTCACCATCCCTGGAGGTGAAGAGATATGCAGATGTTGTATAGAGGGATGTGGTTTAGTGGGAAATACTGGTGATAGGAGGATGATTAGACTTGGATTCTCTTGGAAGTCTTTTCCAACCTTGGTAATTCTGTGATTCTAGTGCTTACAGCATCATTCTTAGACATCTCCAAGATGTTACCATCTACATGGAGGTCTTAAGGTACTAGTACTGCTAGCAAGACTCTGGAGGGCTCTGTTAGCCTGACTGTGGACAGACTGTTTAACTTCACAGTATTTCAGTCTGAAGCTGTTCTTGTCTGGGAAGCACACAAATAACTGCTCATATATCATTGCACTTCTTGCAGAAAATAAGTGCTTACTGGTCATGTATATGATTCTTAGAAGAGTTAAACAGAAGGTGTGATGCATTCTTACTACTTAACTTGATTATGCAGAAGCAGGTTTTATGAAGAAAATCTAGGAGTTTGCTGTGTATGTTATGTTTGGTGCAGAATACAGGAGAAACTCATTGTCAGTTTTCTGCTATTTTCCTGAGACCTGATGGATGTTTAAGATATCATAAAGGCTATTGTACTAACAGCTCCCTTGAAAAGTCAGGCTAGCTTGTAGAAGGAGAGCTATCAGTGTGCATTTAACTCCTTTTTCTGTGTGTATTCTTATAAAATTAATCAGACTGCATGTCCTTTGATTCCTCTACATTGGGAATCTTATTTAAAATGCCTTACCTAGCAGTCCAGAAGGGAAATACCTCCTGATCTCTGTAGCTACTAAATGATCTTTTGTTATTATCTGAAGTAAACAAAGCAAAGAGTGTCAGGCTTGGTTTTTGACTAGTCAAAAGTCTATCCTGAAGAAATTTACTGTTAGAAATTATTAGAAGTTAAGATTCTTATTAATATGTTTGGTCCCTTCTGTGAAGAAGGAGACCTCAAGTCTGAAGAGCCCTGCTTCCTGGACACTGACAATCTCTAAGTAATTCAGCTTTTCATTACAGTAGATTGATTTGAGCCATGGAGGCAGCTTAGACTTGATGGGTTATAGTTTCTTTTAACCTGTTCTTGATTTATGCACAAGAAACATTCTGAAAGGATATATCGCTGCGTGAGTCGTCTTACTTCGTTGGTTGCGTAGTTCTGGAACGTCACAAGGTTTTCACATTTGCATTGGTCTTTTGAAGTTTTTGCTGGAAAACAGTCAAGCATAGACAAAATGATTAATAAATCCAGGGGATCAAGAGAGGGAAAGACAAAAGATTTCTAAATGCTGAGCAAGTTTAGTACAGTTTCCTATTCTCAAAACAAGTCAACATCTACAGGAATGCCATGGGGCAGATTTTGTAAATACTGGAAAATATTACACAGCACTCCTTAAAAGACCAGGCAGAATTACCTAAACAAAGAACCTAATTACCTGTTGTTCTTGTTGAGTGAGTGTGACTGTCTTCAAAAAGATACTTATGCTGTATTGCAAGACTGGGACAGGCAAGGACATCTGTGATTTCTACTGTGGTTGATTCAGGTCCTGCAGGAAACCCCCCAAAAGTCTAAAAATCATACCCACTTAATGGTACAATATTTTTGCTACTCACATGCAAGAGTTCTCCCTAATCAGTGAGTAATCTCACTAATTGTAGTGAGGATCATTCATGGAGAGGACTAGCAATACAAAGATGTGAAGGAACCAAGCTGTTAGGCTGTATTTACTGTGTATCTGATTTAAGCTGTGGGTTGCACAACTGAAAGGGAGTTGTGAAGGTTCCTGTGATAAACAAGTGATTGAAAGCTGAACATGCTTCATAGAAATCAAGCACAGTGTTGAAATACAAGCTTCCCCTTGAAGTAATTCATTTGGATGGTGCAAGAAGGGAGCGTGCAGCCATGCATTTGTTACAGTGGATCTCAAATTTTCTGTAAGAGAAGCAGAATTGAATTGCAGAAAAGAAAATACCAGGGGAATTGGGTGGGGAAAGCAGTTCTCCCAAGTGAATTGTTAGGGCTCTCTGCAGAAGAAGCCATGCTAAGGCAGTGGTTGGGGCTGACTGGGGACACAGCAGGACACTGAGTTCAAACAGCCAACCTGATGACTGTGGATTAGTCCTATGGAGCCTTCCAGATGACAGATGTTGCCGGTGAGCTGAATTTCTCAAGGCTGGTAGAAAGAAATTGTCAATTAAATGAAATCACAGAAGGGACAATAAAGATGTAATTCCCTAGAAAATCGGATGTTTCTTACTTGGTCTTTCACCATATGTGGAGATGGCCTTATACCTGTGCAAGCTGCAAGAGGTCCAGTGTTGATGGACTCAGCCCTTGGCAACACACAAGGACTCACCTTTCAACTTGTCTATTGGAGTTCTCCCAGAACTGAAAATACTTTACAAGTAGGTTAACAGTGCTGAAACTGTGTGAAATCACAGCAACCTATGTTGTGTCCTTCTGGTGAAAATTCTTGCATGTTGCATTGTTACCCATGAGTCTTTTGAGGGTGAACTGAATAAAAACTGCTACAGAAAGATGAAATCTTACTGTTTTGCCCTTTAAAAGGAATTTGGAAATGCTTGGTGAGAAGGGTGTAGTAGTTTCTTTAATGCACTTGTAATTACTAAAAAAAATACAGGTTTCTAGCTCAAGAAGCGCAGACTTCAGTCTATTTATTAGCTAAAGGGTGTCTTGACAGAAATGGAAACGTCTTTGACAAGAGTTATTCTGCACACTGCCTGTTTCCTGCCACAAGAGGGTAATGTAGAGGCAGCTTTTGTTTCTTAGGAGTTCTTTTCCAGAAAACTAAACGCTTTATTTTCAGTTAATTTTAGAGCCCTTGGGTGCACCAATGAACTGGAAAGTGCATACTGAACATCTGCATGAATGCACGTGAATGTCTGGAACTCCCTCCTGATTTTATAATATGTACCCAAAATTCCTTCACTGAAAGTACAGGCAGGAGAGGAAATAGTACAATATGCTGGTGTGCCATCAAGATGCAGCAGGCAGATGGAAGATTCTTCTGGACCTGACCTGCCTGTCATAGCTATTGGGAGCTCTATTACTATTGGTCCAGTGAGTTTTGACAAATACACAATAACATGCAGATTTATTAAGTTGTGCTGGGAAGCAGATGACATACTTGGGGTGGAAGCTGGAATGGCTGAGCACAAGGAACAGGGAATGAATGGAGATGGGGTGATGGAAAAGAGGTGAGTGACTGAATAAGAAGACCAGTGTTTACTGGATAGAACTAGAGCATTTATATACATTTTAAAAGCATGATTGGGACCTTGCTTGATAAACACTGAGATCTCAGAGAAAACAGTCCAGGATAGAAATATGTGGGATGAGATCATGAAGCAACGAGGAAACAAACAAGGTGATGAGTCCAGCATAAGGATGAGCAAGTAGGAACGAGGATGGTGAAATTCTACATGTAGGATGGAAGAAACAGGTAAGGTGAATCTTGAATATTTGACACCAGGTAATGGATGGCCCTAGAAGCTGCTTAAGGGCAGCAGGCTAATGAGACTGTCTAAGGTACAGGGACTGACAGGGAAAGTCTGAGCTTTGGACACTCAGGATTTGGATGTAAGATGGGGAAAAAACAAGACTGAGATACATTGGGAGAGGGCAGAATGTTTCTAGTCTGAAATTAGGTATTTCAGAAACTCCTTTTTAGGTTTCAGACATTAGTTTGAACCTGAAGAATTCTGTTCTCACGCTTCTGGCAAAGCTGTAAATAACCAGACAAGTACAGACAGCTTGCTAGCAGTGAGTGAGTCCTTTTATGAAGTTAGTGCAGTGAACATACATATTCAGGTTTTTTTTTTTTTTGGGGGGGGGGGGGGAGGTGAGGAGGGGAACTCATGCTAAACTGAGGTGCTTGTTCCTAGTGTTCTCTTTTGGAACAAAACCTAAATACTAGCTAGGGAAAAGCCCATGAGAAAGTGTTTTCCAAAGCAGTGGCTGACTATTTGCAGGAGTCATAATGGTCTGCAATTTGAAAGAACAAAATTTTAACCAGCAGGCTGTTAGGCTGTTGAATGCTGTCATCTGATCAGGGCTGGAGTCTTGTGACAAACATAAATCTAACCATGTAATTAAAGGCTCCCATAACACACATGCTCTGAACAGGAGTAAAAAGGCAACTACGATGAGTGCCTATTGTATGTGACGCTGCTGTAGTTCGTCAGTCCTTCCAATCATATGAGAATTGAATGTTAAATGAGGCAATGAATAGGACTCTTCCAACTGAACTGTCCTTATTAATAATTCCTCTTAGTAATAGAAGAGAAAAACACATTTTCACGACTAGTCATCAGGAATAATAATAATCAGCAGCTATTCTACAGAGCTGATCTTTTCTTGCAGAGTAAAAGGAGAAAGCCTTACCCCAAAACAGATTTGGAGGGCTTCTGCTTTGCTTTAGAAACAGGCAGGGACTGGGGATGAGAGGCTTTGTCAGTGGAGTCCATGTCTGGGCTGCAGACAAGTTCAGAGGGCCCTCACAAGTTCACTGCCCTCATATGCTGGTGCCTTAGATTACTGCTCTTGCAAAGGAGGGAAAAAAAATTAGGCCCAGAGAAAAACTGAAAGGAAAAAATGAACTTCCAGCTTGTATAACAGGTTTGGAGGCAGAATTTCTGGTGGAGGGAGTAGATGAGCAATATGTAGTTCTGGAGTGTCCAGGAAAGTAATCAGCTGAGTAAGTCCAGAGTTATCCACTGATGTGAGGCATTGCCTAGAGGTGAGCCAGGAGGAGGCAGGCAGAAGCTCTGAGGCATCAGCTCTGCCCTGCTACTACAGATGCGGTTTAAAAACTGCCACAAAGGGGCAGGATTTACTTATTTTTCATGTTGCAAGTAATGTATTAAAAAATTTTAAAAATTACAGCTGCTAAATATGTTGTGGGTACCTGAGGGATGCATTTCCGTCACTGAGCTCTGGGTTTGCTAATGAGTGAGAATTATTTTACCAGTTGCCAGATAATTTTGTCTTTGGCGTCCCCTCAGGCTTTTAAGACGACATGCTGTCATCAGTACATTTTCTGCCTAGTAAGAAAGTTAACGAACAGACTTGGTTTCATCTTATCATAGTATTTTGAATTTCAGAAAGACTGAGCTAGAAGATTCTTAAGAGAAGCCCAAAGAATATGCAAACTAGGAAATATTCTCACTTTTTTTTTTTTTTTTTTTTAAGATTATGTGAATGAGGAAGAAATGCTCTGCTGCTTGCCAGCCAATTGTACACAGTAACACTAAGGAATAAAGTAAAACATCTTTGCATTTAATTCCAAGAAAAAACAACCAAATAAAAGTAGTGAAAATTAAACCATCGTGTAGTAGTGCTGTGCTCAATATTATTCACTGTGAAGTTACTGTGTTTTGTTTTGAGAACAAATTTGAATGTTCTAATAATATCCAGTGCTGAGAGCATGTGAGTAGAAGAGATACACAGTCCTCTCTGGCCGTACAGATTTAATCTCAGGTCACATTCCCCCTTTCCTTTGCAAAGCATCAGGTGGGAATTTTTAGAGAGACTGGTTGTGCCAAAATGAGGAAGGGTGCTTTCTGCAACAAACCTATATTTGTGGAGCAAACCTTGGAGCTTATGTACAACTGTAGTCCGCTCTCTGTAGCTCTGAATGTATACTCAATGAACTATTTTTAATGTTCTATAAATATATACTACATATCTTGATAATTTGTTCCCTGTTTTTGGGTAGGTTGGTTTTGTTTTTTTTTTTTTGTTTTGTTTTGTTTTTTTTGCTATTGAACTTAAGAGCAATTTTTTATTCTCATTAAAACTTTATGAACCCATTATTATTTTCCCACATTCCTAATGAACTAGATCACACTGCTCTGGCAGGGTGGGGTTCAGTGCTCTGCTGACTTAAGCGTAGCAAAAAGAAAGGGGAGGAAGCAATTAATTCTTCTGAGCACAGGAGTGTACATTTTATAAAAGTGTTAAGAAAATAAAGGAAAAGAAATCCTGTACCTTTACCTAGTGATAGATGGGGTGTACATATTCCTTACATATTAAAAGGCAGAAAAATCACCATGAGTGACTGGCACCTTGCAATGTGTTATTGCAATGATTACGCTATGACAGAGGTCACTGTGAATAAAAGTACTCACTCCTTTAGCCTGCAAAAGAAATCTGTGAGCATGCATTCCTCTTCTATCAATTAAAGCAGAATACTATTACCTTCACAGATCTGAACTTTCAGCTCTTCGCTTATGTCCTCCATTGCTGTGAAATCCTCAGCATAAAAGAGATGTTTATATGATGGCTCAGAAGCAATTTCCAGCAGTTCTTCTTCAATTGCTTTTCCTATTCCAATGGCATAGATAATTATACCTAGAAGAAATTGTATATAATTATTACATCAGCAGTTCTAAGCCCTTGTTCCTCCATGAAAGGAAAAAATGAGTATTAGTCATTTCAGGAAGTGAGCAGGAGAGCGTGAGAAATGTATATGTGCCATATATCTTCAAAATTGTGCATGAAGAGGCATATTAATGCTTCTGTTATTTACAAGATGTTTAGAAACTCACCGCTTTACTGTAATTTAACAGACAGATAGTTTTTAAGTTAGAGAGATGAGAGTTGCTTGGCCACTACTAATAGTAAATGAACCCAGAAAGAGCTCTGCAAAACATCCAAGAAAATCAGCTGCACAAAGTCTAGTTGGAGGTCAGTAACTAGCAATGTACCCCAGGCGCCAATACTGCGGCATCTTCTAAAGTCTCTCTATGTTGCAGGCCATCAGCCTCTGTTCTTAATGCAATTTCTCAGAACACAGAAAGTGCTTTGCAAAGAAAGAAGGGATCCTTCATTTTCTTGAAAAGCTTTGAAAATTTTCAATAATCTCTCCTGAATAGCCGTAAAGTTTTTGATTTCTGTCCCAGACACATTTTGTCTTAAAAGCCAGCACCTTTGAGTTACTTTATGGCAAGATCTGTCATGCTAGAAGACAGCACTGAAGCTATATGCATATGAAATGAGAACCTTTCTTCCTTCCAGAACTAAGCATCAGCGCTTAGACTGAGTTAAAAATACATAATATAAATAAATAAAGATATAACATAATCAATTATTAAATTATTAAACAGTGTAAACTTCCCAGTAGATTTCTGTATTTTGAAGAGACAGGGTTGTGTGTTTTTTTTAATTAAGGTCTTCTTACTGTTAGAATTTTTGATAAATTTCCCAGTGTTCTCTGTATCATGTACCTACCCTCAGAGAAATGCATGGCATTCCACGTGAGTCAACGCACTACCTGTAGATGGCACAGAACCCCAGTAGTGAGGCACTCAGCATTAGTCCCACAGTAGGAATGACAGAACTCTGTAGCAAAGTCTCTGTGAAACCAAAGATGTGGTGTTCTGCTACAGTGGTCACTCAACTAGTCAGACTGTTGTGGCAAACTCTGTCTTGATTAGCAGGTACTGTAACACATCTGTACTATTACCACATCTTATTTAGCACCATATTTACCCTTCTGAAAGAATGAGAGGCATCACCACTCACCACTTCTCTTCGCTCTAGCAGCCCAGTCAGAGACTTCATCTTGGGCTCGTCCATCCGTAAACACAATGGAGATTCGAGGGATGTTTGCTGACAGTGGTCTGGCTCCTTCTGTTTCTGTGAAGCTTCTCTCAAACATTTGCTTCAGAGCCAGTCCTGTCATGGAACCTCGCCCCATATATTTCATTTGTGATACAGCTTTCTTCATGTCTTTGGTTGTGCTGAACTGTCTTAATGTAAACTCTGTGCGGACTTCAGAGGAATACTGAAGCAAACCAACTCGAGCAGCTTTGGGTGAAATCTCAAGTGTATCTAATATTCCTGAGACGAATTGTTTTACAATTTCAAAATTATCCTCTCCGAGACTTTTTGATCCATCAATCACAAACACCAAATCAACTGGGCCTTCAGTGCATCCTGTGAAATAAGCAGAAGTGTTCAGATAATGAAAAAACTGCACAAAGCTGTAAATAGGACTGCATGAACACAGAGATAACCTTGAGTAGCTTGTTCCTGGCTCAGCCAACCTTGCAGTGTGTCTAGAACTGTTTGTGGACAGTCTTTATCAAAAGCTAGGAGTGTGCCTATGATCAAAAGCTTTTAACAATAATCTAATCACAGTGACTATCAATACGTGTCACTTTGTAGAATGCTACAACTCCAAAAAATACTGCTCTTTTTTTTATGAGTTTGCAGTAAATCAGATTTTTATGAAAACCTTAAGAATGGCTGTTAAGTGGAGAAAACTGCTTAACTGAAGAAGATCTTTAGGATATAGAAACAAAGTTTCCATCATTTTCTTCCAGGGATAGGATGCTAACATAGGAGCATGTTAACTGTACATGAAGATGCAGACAACCTGAAATAAAGAGAATTGCTGAAGCTGTGTTTGCACTGCAGAAGTAGCAAAAATGTAAAGATGATATTAAAAAAAAAAAAAAAAAGAGTTGCTGAAGCCACATATATATAAAAGGTGAAAATCTAGAAGTCATGTTTATTGCTGCAGGAAAGAATGAGGCAGGAGCCAAAGAGCTCAGGAAAGGCTGAGGGAGAAGATGCCCTACAGTTTAGGTTCAGGTCTGGAGACAGAGTATGGACAACACTCATGTTTTTATAGCACAAACTTAAATCTCTAGTGGCAAAAAAACAACTGAAAAACTAAAAGTGAGGCAATAAATGCTAGTAGGGTTTCTAGCTGCTAATGTTGGATAAAAATGGTTTATATTCCTTGATTGTAACTATTCACTGCTGAAATTAGCCTTTTCTGTTTTACCCATGGAAGCTGGGAGACAATCTAGGGGAGACTGACAAGTTTGCAGTTCTCATACTTGGTCAAGTGCAAATGCAAAATTCAAAGTGGTTTGTAAGCATTCTGATTTGACTGCAGAACATACTGAAGACATATATTACTGAGTCAGTGTAGGAATAAGGAATTTTCATTAATGTTTGGACTTTTCTTCTTAGACAATAGCCTTTTTAGAACTACTGTCCAAGAATTCCTTGCTGCTGAAGAAACTGCGTCAGGTACTAACGTGATGTTACCATGACTATCAGAACCACTTCAGTATCACTCCATATGTCAAGATAAAGCAACAGATCATGGTGAGCTGGGTTAATTACAGTTGAGTTCAGTCACAAACATGTTTCAGTAGTAACATGCTCCCCAAGAAAGGCATACATTTTTGCAGAATATATGTTTTTACTGAGCTCCAATAGAAGAGTTTCTCCTCCAGGAACTAAAAGGGTGATGCAATAAATGCATATAATGTTCTAAGCATGTCATATTAAAAGATAAGAATAAAGCACACATTTCCTTGATAATAATATATATATATATTTTTTTTTCTTGACATTTGGGAAAGATTATTATTGTACTTGATGCTATATGAAAACAACTGTTCCAATTCGTTAGTTTTTTGCTTACAAGAGCATCAAGATAAATTGCTCAGTACATTTTCTATCACATTCATATATGCTTCAGGCTTTCAAATATCAGTTTTGAACTGAGGCTTTTGAAGTGAGGTCAACTAACTTAAACGCTCAAAGAAACAATTTATTTCCAAATATAATGTACTTACTTCTGCAGGTTTTCTGATCCTCTTTTAGTACATACCCCTCCTGACATTTGCAGATGTATGAATCATCATTATTAACACAAATATGGTCACAACCATGGGCAACTGATTTGCAGACATCTTTGCCTATGAAAAATTGAAATATTTATATGTATTCTTTGTAAAATATTTATAAATTCAGAGACTCCAAACACAACGTTTAAATAACACAGGTCAAATTAGAACATTTTATCTTTTCTTCCTATAGCAATGCTGAAGAATGGCAGACAGACAATATTGTTACTTACTTCGACATGTTTTTCCATCTTGTCGCAGGACAAATCCCTCATGGCACTGACAGCTGTATGAATTGTTATTATTAATGCACAGATGTTCACAGCCATGGTCAATGGACTTACACAGGTCTTTATCTGAGAATCATTAAGAGAATTTCCTTATTAGATCTATTCTTAAATGCAAAGCTGGCATGAGCCAGTTTTGAGAAAAATTATGGCAGTAATCACTTTTATGACTGAAAGGACATATTCCCCATAAAAGTTTTAGGTACTCACTCCTGCATGTTTTCCTGTCTCTCCTCAGTATAAATCCCTTGTGGCACTGACAAGTGTATGAATCACCAGCTGGAACACAGACGTGTTCACAGCCATGGTTTACTGTTTTGCAGATATTTTTACCTGGGAGTAATGAAAATTATATTTAGCACAGTTAGTTACATAAATAGCTTTCACAAAATATAAAAAATATAACAATAATCTTCCATGAAGGAGCTCATTTCCAAGAAACTGACTTCATTTTATTCTGTGAAGCTGACTGTTAAAGACACAAAGAGCATACCATATAAATAATACATTTCATTAATAGATCAGAAACTACATAATGAAGACTAAGCAACTTACTTCTACAAGTTTTCCCATCTTCCCTCAGTATGAAGTCATCATGACACTTGCAGATATAGGAATCGTCAGTGTTAACACAAATATGTTCACAGCCATGGTTAACTGACTTGCAGACATCTTTATCTGAGGAGAGTGGACAGTTTGCTAGGTGAGGTTCTTTAGGGAGAGATAGTATCTTTTATTTAGCAGATCAAGTAGTTAGGAATTGCAAATAAACATATTCATGCACAAACTCTCACAGCCACAACACTTAGAAGACATAACACTCAATAAAAAAAACATTCTTATGGCTCAGGCTACTCACATTTACATGTCTTTCCATCTTCCTTCAGTATGAAATTTTCATGACACTTGCACATGTAGGATTCTTCTGAATTCACACAAACTTGTTCACAGCCATGGTTGACTGAACTGCAAATATCCTTGTCTGCCATCAAAAGAGTTGGTAGTTAACATATATCAGCAGAGGCCTTGATTATGTGTGTTGTTCATCAAATTAAGTTCTTATGCTACCTACTTTTGCAGGTTTTCCCATCTTCTCTCAGTAGAAATCCATCATGGCATTTGCAAATATATGAATCATCAGTATTAACACAAACATGTTCACAGCCATGGTTGACTGACTTGCAAAGATCTTTATCTGAGAACAGATGACAGCTCTTGCTAGTTAATACATTTCTACATGATCTTGAATTGCAGATAAAAAGTATGCTGATAAATACCAGACTACTTACTTCTGCATGTTTTTCCATCTTCTCTTAGCAGGAATCCCTCCCGACACTTACAAACAAATTTATCACCAGCATTAACACAGGCATGTTCACAGCCGTGGTTGACTGATTTGCAAATATCCTTGTCTGGAAATAGATAAAATTTAATGTGATTTGCTAGTTAAACTTTTTTTAATTTTTCATAAAGACTGCAGGAGTAATCCCATCAGCAAAGAAATATGGAAGCATGCACACTGAAAGCTTACCTCACATGAGACATGAGTTCTTTACTGTCTAAGTAGAAAGAACTACATGGTTTGGATGGTCTCCCAGTGATGCTGAATCATTTTAGGACGAATATGACTAGATTAAGAAGGAGGACCTTATATTGGCAGCAGGAAGAGTAAAGGAAGAAATATTTAATATAGTTACTTAGGAAAAATTCATGCTAGTGAAAACAAAACTGAACAAAAAACCACAGGACATGAAGCAAAATGCTCCTTTAGGATTCTTACATCAATGCTAAGAATCTGCACAAGCAAAATCCAGGAGTGTAGGAACTACTGATTTAAGGGGATAAAGAAAATCCACCAGTATTGGGGAAAACTGATGAGGGGATTTCTATGAGTGCAATGTTAAAGCCAACTGGCCATAACCTCTTCAGAAGAACAGAGAAAGTAGAAAAGGAAGTCATCCCATCTATCAGCATTCCCTGCTCCTTTCTCACTGCAACAAAAAAAGAAAATATTCTCAGTTGCTAATACAACTTTACACAGGAAGTACAACAGTGGATGCCACTAACAGCATTCAGTTTTCAGATTTGTTAGAATTACAGAATCCTATCCCAAGTTGGAAATGACCCACAGGAGTCATCAAGTCCAGCTTCCAGCTCCACACAGAACGACCCCAAATTCCAACCCCGTGTCTGAGATCTGCCCAAACGCTCCCTGAACTCCGGCACTCGGGGCCGTGCCCACTGCCCTGTGCATCCCGTTCCATGCCCAGCGCCCTGTGGTGCAGACCCTGTCCCTGACCCCCACCCGCCCCTCCCCTGACGCAGCTCCATGCCGTTCCCTCGGGCCCTGTCGCTGTCACACAGAGCAGAGCTCGGCGCTGCCCCTCCGCTCCCTGTGAGGAGCTGCAGCCGCCATCAGGCCTCCCCTCAGCTCCTCTGCTCTGGGCTGCACAAACACAGGGACCTCATGGTGGGACAAGCCTCCCCTCACCCGCTGGCAGTGCCCCAGGGTACGGTTGCCCTTGTGGCTGCCAGGGCACACTGCTGACTCATGTTCAACTTGGTGTCACCCAGAACAGAATCACAGAATCACAGAATGGCCAGGGTTGGAAGGGACCTCAAAGATCATGAATCTCCAACCCCCCTGCCACATGCAGGGCCACCAACCTCCTCATTTAATACCAGACCAGGCTGCCCAGGGCCCCATCCAATCTGGCCTTGAACACTTCCAGGGACAGGGCATCCACAACCTCTCTGGCAGCCTGTTCCAGTACCTCACCACTCTCTCTGTAAAGAATTTCCCCCTGACGTCCAACCTAAACCTCCCTTCCTCAACTTAAAACCATTTCCCCTAGTCCTGCTGTTCTCTACCCTTTCAAAGAGTTGATTCCCCTTCTGTTTGTAAGCTCCCTTTAGGTACCGAAAGGCTGCAATGAGGTCACCCCGCAGCCTTCTTTTCTCCAGGCTGAACAAGCCCAGCTCCCTCAGCCTGTCTTCGTAGGGGAGGTGCTCCAGTCCCCTGATCATCTTTGTGGCCCTCCTCTGGACCCTCTCCAACAGCTCCCTGTCTTTTTTGTACTCCACACTTGGACATAGTATTCCATATGGGGCCTCACAAGAGCAGAGTAGAGGGAAACAATCACCTCCCTGTCCCTGCTGGCCACCCCTCTTTTTTTATATAGCTAAAAGCAATTGTGAACCAAAGAACTTTGTGAACTGGAGTGAAATAATTAAAACAAAAGTGAATGATGATTGTACTTGCTTTCAATCTTGCTTTACCAAATTCCTCCAGAAAAAAACCTACATACATCATCTAAAAAGAATATCAGAATAGTTTAAAAAGGAACAGAAATTGAAATAGAATAGGCTGTAAGATTTGAATAATGAAAGAAAAATTCACATTATTTACTGAAATTGAAAATATGTGGATTTTGAAACACTGAAATGAAAAGACACAGGTCAAGCTGCATAGCCAACAAAATAAAGGATAGTATGTTATTTAAGGGGTGTTTGAAACAAAAACCATTCTAACAATATATTGTTAATTAGTAGGTAGAAATAGTAAAATTGCCCATCTTTATGCAGAAAAGTAAAAATATTAAGTATACTCAGATGTGAATTTTGGAAATAGGCTACAGACGATACTGTTAGAATGAAGAGTTTCTTCAGTTGAGAAGTAGGTCACACAGTATCTACTGAAGAAACAGCAGTAACTCCAGATCTGTTGCAGCCAAGAGCTGTAAAAAGATCTGGCCGAATAACACTTTGGATGCTTAGTATCATTTTTTGTTACCTCCTGGAACTCCATGAAGTCTGAAAACACTGAGGGGTTTCCATCAACAGAGGCTACACACACAGTGTTTGAAAAGTATAATGAGTTCACTGCAAGCCTGTCAGCTTGACATTAATCTGCATTCAAACAACCAAATAGATAAATGTGGACTTTGATTTAGGGAAAATCAAAGAAAGAAAAATATTCAAGTTTACATTATGAAAAAATAGGCCCCGGATAAGCAAATAAGAATCTTTTTAATTGATTATGAAGCTGGTTCATAATGCTCAGGGAATTCAGTAGGGCATCAGTCTGGATATTCATTTTGATTAAGAAAACAGACTACAGAATGGACATAAATGGATTAACATTGGCTAGAGAGATCTTCAGGATAAACTGTAAATGGGGAATCATCAAGTGGCTTCTTTCTAAGAATGTGCCTTGCTCTCTACTGCTTAAAATTTTAATGAACAATACTAAAAAATATATAAAATAATCACTAATGAAGTTTATAGGTTACTTTATTGCTGAGAGAATGATAAATAAAAATATAGCTCTGCCGATATAAGGAAACACAAATCTTTTTGGAAGCTGAGTAAAGACAAACTGTAAGTATTTTAAAATAGCTAGAAGAAAAATTACATAATTTAGAAACAAAGAATGAAGGCTAAGAACAGGCTTATGTTCATGGTATGTAACTAGCTGAACATGAGCTTTAGGAGAATCTCATGGACGAGCACTATCTTTGATCATAAAAGAAGGGTAGATTCAAGTAAGAATTAGGTGGGTAACAGTTGTTACAGAATGTTGTAACAGAATGCTGGACCCTGCTGTATGCTGTATTAGAGGACTCTGTACTATGTTCCCAGGTTGTGGCATCACTGCAACAATGCTGATAAATAGAAGCTTTAGGAGAGTAAGAAGAGATTTATGAAAAGACTGGATAACACATAAAGAGCCTGAAGGAATTTCATCTGCTTATTGTTTACTAAAACCATGTGAAGAGGCTAAGCTAATCAGTTAATTTATGTTCTACGTGAGTAGACATAGAACTCCAACTCATCACAGTCAAATGAGGCAAAATCCTATGCTCAAGATTAAATCGTGGCAGTCTAAAAATGAAGTTCACATTTTAAAGTGCACATTCTGACCTTAAAATTGATTGATTTTCTGAAATACATTTTTAATTCAAACAATAACTTATAATAATCTTGTGACCTACAGAGGACAATATTCCACTCTGACCAGCATGAATCAGTGAATAATTTCCTAATAGAAGGGAAATTATATTTCCTCTTTTATTGACGAGCAACTTACGTCGGCATGTTTTCCCATCTTGCCTCAGTACAAATCCGTCATGGCATTGGCAAGTATATGAGTCATCAGTATTAACACAAAGATGTTCACAGCCATGATTGACTGATTTGCAGATGTCCTTACCTAGGAATAATTTAGATTTTATTTACTACAGTTTAATAATTGAGAACATTTCAAAAAATGTAGAGACTAAAACTATTAAGTTCCTATTGAAGAATCTATCCTCCTTTTTGTCACATAAAATCACAAATAAGAAGACCTATTCCTAATACAACATGCTTCCTCAGTGACTCCAGAGTGAGAAAATTACAGTAACATCAATAACTTACTTTTACATGTTTTCTCATCTTCCCTCAATACAAAACCCTCATAACATTGGCAAATGTATGAATTATCAGTGTTCACGCAAACATGCTCACAGCCGTGGTCAACAGAATTGCAAACATCTTTATCTGGAAAAAAATAAGAGTGCCAGTATTTAAACCATGTCTACAAATGCCCAGATTATAAAGGAAATCTTCTGTTAAAAATAAGTATACTTACTTCTACACGTTTTTCCATCTTGTCTTAATGCAAATCCCTCGTAACACTGGCAGACATACGACTCATCAGCATTAACACAAACATGTTCACAGCCATGGTCAACTGAACTGCAAATGTCTTTATCTGAGAACAGTTGATGGTTTTTGGTTAAAGCACATCTTCAATGTATATATTATGCAAGGAGAAGTAATAGTTTTTATTAGGTTCACTGACATAATTCAAAGAAATGGACAAAAATTTAGGCAGAAAACACTTCTAGTTCTTGGTATCTGAAGAATTGTAGGTGTTGTTTTTTGTTTGTCTTTAGTCATACCAGTTTGACTATTAAAGTATACTATTACTGTTCACTGAGTCTCTTACAAGCTTCTAGCAGGTAAAACAATATTAATTCCACATTATGAGTAAGTTACGGAAGTGTTATAGTGTTAAGTATTACAGTTAAAAGAATTCCACAAATCTACATACTATAGATAAAAGTCTACCCAGAATACTTACTTCTGCACGTTTTCCCATCTTCTCTCAATAGGAAACCTTCATGACACTCACAAGCATAAGAGTCATCCTTGTTAACACAAATATGCTCACAACCATGGCTGATTGATTTGCAGATGTCCTGTCCTGGGAATTAGTCAGATATAGATACAGTTTGAAATGATAACATGTTAAAAAGGATCAAAAGGATGTTTTCTAGTGAAAAGTGAAGAAGTGATAAATTCCTTTCTTTCCTTGCCTAATGCACGTGCAAAAATGTTCTAAATATATATGGGTTACTCACTTCTGCATGTTTTCCCATCATCTCTCAATATAAAACCTTCACGGCACTTGCAGATGTAAGAATTGTCAGTACTAACACAAACATGCTCACAGCCATGGTTGACTGATTTGCAGACATTTTTACCTGAGAATAAATTAACAGATAAAGAACTGTTAGTTAAGGGCAAGATGTTTTGTCTTACAGCTTCCAGTTACTGAATATTCCTGTCCTTGTTGGTATTCTGGACTCAATTCAGCAAATCATTTGCAGCACTTACTGTAAGTTTTTATTGTAACAAAGAGCCAAATCTTTGTTCCACAATTTTTACAACCTTATTATTAAGGAAAAGTGCACTGCTTTGGTTTCAGAGTTTGTATAACTTAATGTATCCCCATCATGCAGGTTAATGTCCTGCAGGGATTTCCAAAAGCATTTAAATTCCACATCCACATTTCAAGTAAACTTCCTGGTGAAAAACAGATCTTTCCATCACCATAATTTTATCTTCAGTAATAAACTTGTCCAACCCTGAAATAGTTAAGCTTTCTTTCCTTGGAGTTCAGATGGTATTTGTAATTTTTCTGTACACCAAAATTACAAAAGCTCAGCATATGTTGTGCTTAAATGTAATAAGGAACAAATTGTATGATCCTGCTGTAGACTTTTGGAAAACTGTCAGCTGTAACTGGTTGAGCAAATGTTACGTGAACTTTTCTGACATGTGATTTAGTTACAATTTATATTTCAAAATAAAATAAAATTACATCTACTTATTAATATTGGATAAACTAAACTTTCACTTTCTTCCCCACATTGTTTTTGCACAACGGCTGCTGCACGGACACAAAATTTCACTTGCTTTTGCAATATCAAACTGTAACTTCTTTTTGAGACAAGCAAAACTTATCTCTGTTCACATGGACTAACAAAGTAGGGTGTTGATGTGATATATGATGTGATATATGATGTGATATATGTAATACAAAGCTAAATGCAATACAAAACTGATAATACAGAACTTTTCTTTGTCACGTCAGTGTCTGGATTACTTAATTTTTTTTTTATTCTTTTAAATGTTATTTAACAGGAGATGCTGATGGAAATCTTGGATATGATTGGCATTATAGAATACTTTATGCCTGTGTTTTCCAAAGACTTGTCCACAGTTCTTCTCTGATAACTTAGTGTGCACTCCAATACCAGGGAAATTTTTTTATACATCTGTCATTCATCATAACTACAAAATGTAGCCAAATGTATAATACAATTATGATATCTATTTTGCAATCAACCTTATCTCACACTGGGCAAAGGAATGAATATTCCATTAGTACTGAAGGCTCCTTTCTGCTAGATAAGTCTTTAGAAATGTTAAATATTTTTGTCTTGATTTGAGAAGAAATCTATAGTTGTCTGATACAAGAATGTAAGTTGGAATACAATTATTTTGGATCCACACCAGACACAGTTAATTTTATACATTCCAGACGTTTAGGGAGTGACTCAGGTGCCTAGAAGTATGCACTCAGTGCCACTTCAAATGCCCTCAAGCATCCAAGATATCAACATACTGCTGGCAAACGTGACACCAAAGAGAAAATTGTGAACTTCTGGAATCCTAGAGCATCTAAAATGCCACTGGACGGCAACATTTAAGCAATCAAATCCTCCTTACAGACTTATTTTCTTTACATGTAATAAAAATCTAATATTGACTTGCTGAATGACTTACGTTTACATGTTTTCCCATCATTCCGAAGCCTGTATCCTTCAAAACACTGACAAGTGTAAGATTTGTCACCATTTATACACAAATGTTCACAGCCATGATCACTCAAAGCACAATAGTCAACTCCTGCAGGAGCAATTGAAGTTATTGAAATAATTAACAATTAAACCATCATTTCTAGTATTTGCATGGCATATAAGCAACAATTCTGTCCTTTATCTGATAATATGCATACATATACCTTGAATTAAATTTAAGAGGGCCCTGTGGTATACCTTGCATTAATTACAGTAAGTAGTGTTGAGAATGTGTAGCATAGCTCAACAGAATCTTGGTTTCAGTGCTCACAGACTGAATTACAAAAACCTGACACTTTAACAATGTTTTTATAAAAGACAGTGGCAATGACAGAATAGGTACCTTGTGAACCTTCTTCAAAGATGTCTCTAAATGATCTGATGTAAACACGGCAGGCAAAAAATCCCTCTGGGCTCTCAGAGATGTTTGGCTTAGGCTAATCAAGCTTTTGCCAATAATTGCAAACAACAAGAGTTATCAAATATGGTCCATTTTTTCTTCTCAAATTTCCTAAGGGTTTCTTATTTGTAGTACCAAGACACAATACTCCCACAGTGACTACTTTTTATAGGCTACAAACACAGTGTCACATTTTTCTTCTTCTTTCGTAGAGATGAAATCTGTTTACCACTCAGGTGTTCTCCCAGCTGTCTTAAGATACCTGTGCAACTATGTATGACACCAGTGTTGTGATTCCCAGATGTTTTCCTTTTAGGAGTGGTAAATGCTAAATGCTAATCCCTTCCACTCAGCTGCTCATTCAGGGTATCACAAAGTGCCGAAAAAACCTTTCATGATAGTCTAAAAAAAAAAGAGGTTTGCAACTCATCTGGAGCTCAGCAATAAGACATCCTATATCTAAATAAATATGAGGAGAGGGATGCATGGGCAAAAAGAACCATTCAAAAGGTCTCCACTGTATTGCATGGAGGGATTCTAGAAGCCACAGCATGGCTTTAATGCTGCTGATGGGTCTCCAATTACAGTCTGGAGGAAAATGACTGTATGGAAAAAAAAACCCACAAAAAAAAAAAAACAACCCACGCCTATTTTTACTACAAAGGAAAAACAGATTTCCCATTCACAAGTTCTTAAAAATACAGTTAGTCTATTTATGATTTTTCAGCAGTTCTTTTAGATAGTATTTGAATTATTTCTAGTAGATCCCAATCCCCTTACATATACATTACAATATGTACATTACTACCTGCCCCTTTTTAGAGTGTCCAGTGACAAAAGCAAAATCTGCCAAGAGATTGGGTGGGAATAAAAAATGTAGTACAGAGCCAAAGACAAGGCTAAAGACAAAGGCAAATTGCATTTGCTGATTTGCTTCACTCTTCCTGAAATCATTATTGTGTCAACCTGATTTCTGTTAAAACTGTGTTCCCCAAGTGCAAGTGAAGGAACAAACTCTGCAGCTGCTCCAAAGCTCAACAAGCTTGAAAAATATCATACCTCCACAATCTATAGAAAAGGTGGCCAAAACTTTCTCATGAAAGAGAATTGGTCCAGGAAAAATGAACAGGCAAAATACATTCACATTCCTCTTTTTTTGGCCATCTCTGTATATTATTTTTTCCAGTGATGGAGGTAATCTTTGAAACCACAATGATTCTCAGTGATCGTCTGATTTATAAAGGGTGGAGAGTAGGACAACTTTCATTCACTTATTAAGGCTCACATGCAAGCTGTAAAGCTGTATAGGACTCACACTTCTCCTGCCACAGACCAGATAACGCATTTTGCCTGGGGGATGCTGCCATAAAGATGACCTGTCATTCTGATACTTCTGCCACATGACTGAAAAACTGTCCTCAGCACCTGGGATGAACAGATCTCCCAAAACTTTTCTGAAAACACTAGGATTTACAGCCATATTGACAAGTGTCCTTTCCTTACTCCCTTTTCTTTCTGTGCTTGTTTTCAAAACATTATTAAGGTATTTCTGAAATGTAGTCTGTGGTAATTAATTGAAAAATAGAAATCACAGAATTTTTTGGGTTGGAAGGGATCAAAATACCATCTAGCTCCAAATCCGCCTTCCAACTAGGTCTTGAACACATCCAGGAATGGGGCATCCAAAGCTTTTTTGGGCAACCTGTTCCAGCACCTCACCACCCTCACAGTAAAGAATTTCTTCCTTACATTCAATCTAAACCTATTCTCTTTCAGTTTAAAATCATTACCCCTTGTTCTGTCACTACACTCCATGAGATTCCCTCTCCAGCATTCTGTAGGCCCCCTTTAGGTACAGGAAGGGCACTATAAATGCCTTCCCCAGAACTTCCTCTTCTGAACATCCCCAAACTCAGTCTGTCTTAATAGAAGAGGTGCTCCAGCCCTCTGATCATTCTCACGACCCCTCTCTGAACCTGCTCTGGTCTACGTCTCTCTCGTGCTGGTGGCCCTAGAGCTGAGTGCAGTACTGCAATAGGGTCTTGCAGGAGAGAAGCAGAGAAAATCTCATATTGAGCTTTTCATCCACCTGTACCTCTAGCTCCTTCTCCTCAGAGCTGCTCTCTATCCAATCGTGGTCCAGCCTATATTCATGTTTGGGATTGTCCTGATGCAGGATCAGGACCTTGCGCTTGATCTCATTGAGCTTCAGAAGGTTTGCACAGGCCCACCTCTGGAGCCTGTCCATGTCTCTCTAGATGGCATCCCTTCCCTCACCCTACAGGTGTGTCCTCTTCCCTGTGTGAAAACAGAAATCTTTCCCATGTGGGCTGAGATCTAGCATGTTCTCAGATGACTTACGTGTGCAGGTTCGTAGGTCCTCATTGATGACAAATCCTTCAGAGCACTGACAGACGTAGGAGTCATCAGTATTTAGGCACAGTTGCTCACAACCATGATTGCTTTCTGCACAGTGGTCCACTCCTATTATTTGTGTTAATAATTGAAGAAAGCACATTTTTTTTTAGATACATACACTACAAAACTGTAGCTCATGCACAATGCCCTTACAGAGCAAGGGAAAAAGATCAGTATATTTGTTTTTATTTATGCAGTATCCCCATCTATGATAGTAAACGGAGTTAATTAACAACACCTAAGTGAAACGAATACAGCAACTCCACAAAGCAAACAACAAACTTGATAAAGCACAGATTTCCCTTGCCAAACTAACACAAAGTAGAGAGTCTCAAGGCCCTGCCTGGTATTACCCACAGGATCACACTTTCCTTCTTTAAAAGGCAAGACTCTCTTTCACCATAAAATTGTCTCAGAGAGAAAGAAAGGGAGTGTATTAACATATACCATTTATTTGTTTTTCCTATTTTTATTCTGATTCTAAGATAAAACCGAATATTTTTTGAATCTTATATGAAACCGGTTCACAGAACAGACAGCAGAGCTGTAGGCTGAGATACGTGCACTTGCAAATGTACCACGTAACCTGCTGACTCTGTAAGTAGAGAAAAAGCACATTTTAGGAAAAAAAAACTTTATACCGAACTTTCTCATAACATTTTATTCCTGACTTGTTAATGACTATTTCTAGTTGTATAGGCTCAAATCACTTTAGCTTAACTTGGTCAAATGTAGCAGAGTTCCTTCAGGCATGAACAGTCTCATATGTTTCTATTTCCAAATCATTCACAGATGTGACCAGACACGTCTGTAGCTGTCTACATAAAAAACAACAACAAAAAAGCAACAAACCTACACTTAATGTCAATTAACTTAGTTTTAAATATAGACATTTATTTGTTTATTTAGCTAGGCAATGATGTTGCAGGACTCCAAGGAGTTAGTCCAGATTTCCCATTATACATAAATAGAGATAACATTGGCTTAAACAAGTGAAGCTGAGGTGTAAGTTCTTACTAGTTTAAGCAAGTTCCAGCTGGAACATTCTCCTTATTCCAAGGACTTACATCATCATGAAGAGGCTTGTGTAACTTCTTGGATCACATAAAAAACGTCCAAAAAAAAAAGCGCTGTCTGGCACCATCTTTTACAATACAAACACCTACACTAATGTGAATTTTAACATTTAAATACTTTGGTTTCTTATGCAGAATCTTTTAACACATGCTTTCAAGAAAGCTGCCTATTTGCAGATTTTAGAAAATAGTATGAATGTACATTTGTTCATCACGTATGTTGCATTACATTTTTTTTCTTTTTTCAACAAGGATGATAAGGGGAAGGGAGAGGGGAAAGGTCTATATTAAAAAAAACCAAAACAACTAATGTCTTGTGATATGTATTTTTAGATATTCAACTTGTGATTGCTTAAAAACATAATTCTTAAAATGTTTTGAGCTCTTGCAAGACATCCAAGTTTCTTTAAATATAGCCTTATCACAAACAATTTATTTAAAAATATTACTCCCTGGCCTATAAACTATTTTTAACTTAATTGACAGCATTCCTTTGGCAATATATGTCAATAGTACATTAGGCAAAAATGCTACTGATATTTTAGCTGATATGCAAAACAGTTCTCTGAAAAAAAAAAAAAATTCTGAAAAGTAGGTGACAGCAAGTGGGCAGCGGTGTTGGAGTTCTCTGGCACAATGCTGGTCCTTTAGTAACATTCTTATTAATAGAGGACATTTTATCAAACAGACTGATGAAAGTGTAAACATATGTAAGAAAGTTTCTCTCTAACACATGTTAGTTTTATGTGTGTTGCAGTTTAAACAGCACGTAGCAATGATACACAATTAGAGTAAGCTCTCCCTTTGTGTTAGATACCATGGCTGAACAACTTTTCCCATTTATTAAGACTGGAGAAGATGACACCTTAGTTTCATGTTAAATCTGGGATCTTACTACAGCATTACTTCACTAGAGCTCGCTTGTGGCTGACTTTACAGAAACACAGGTTTGCATAACTCAGAAAGATCTCAGAAAAGACGCAGGGGCATTTTCTCATTCTATTCACACCTCACCCCACTGCAATAACCAGCTGCTGCAGTTCACGAGATGCTCACTTCTACGTGTATTGTGATCACACCATAGGACATATCCAAGATGACATCTGCACATAAATGACTCTCCTGAATTAACACATTCATGTTCACAATCATGCTGACCTAACTCACAGATATTTACACAAAGAGAGAAAAAGTTAAGAACTCAAACCAGCCAGGAAGGTTTCTAAAGTACAACAGCTTGGAAAGACTCACTTTCCTTAAATGGTACCAGATTCTATGATCTGCACAACTTTTAAAGCTGTGTACATCTGATAGTGACTTGAGGATCTAAGAGCTGTCTGTGAATACTTGGCTAGGCAAGACTTTACGCTCCTGCTCCAGCAGTCATTAGAATCGATGCCCTCTGGTGGAGGAGGAATGCCTGGTTATACATAATGGTTTTTTTTCCTGATCTTATGAAGAAGGCAAAAGATTTACAGCCAAATTCAAAAAACCCTAAAGTTAAGGAAAAGTAAAGTACCCCAGTTTGTCCTTAATTCTCCATTAAATCCTAGGCAATCAGTATTTGAGACGATACAGTCCTTTTGCTCCTTTGCTCACCAAGGCACATCAATTCTGTAAAAGTCTGGATGTATTGAAACACCATATAAATATTAAAAGCAAGAATAGCATGGATTGCTGTACAAACAGCACTGTATTGACAATCATAGAATCCCAGAATCACAGAGTGTCCTGGGTTGAAAAGACCCTGCTGTTTAAAACCTGCTGTGTGCAGGGTTACCAACCACCAGACCAGGCTGCCCTGAGCCACATCCAGCCTGGCCAGGGATGGGGCATCCACAACCTCCTTGGGCAACCTGTTCCAGTGTGTCACCACCCTCTGTGTGAAAATGCTTCTTAGAATGCTTCTTAGAGATGCTTCTTAGAAAGCATCTCTAAGACTGAAACAAAACAGTTTCAAAAATACATACACATTATAAGAGTCAAGAGATATAATTGTATTGCTCTAAGCAAGCTTCCTATTCATAGAATATCAGCAGTAAAATCCCCCCCCCTTCCTCAGCCCCCCAAGACTGAATCACCAGATCAAGCTAGTTCTTTACTGACACCATTACACTGAAAACCTGGGGACTGAGCATGGACTCTGAATCCCTGCTCAGAAAGAGCTGAAACACAAAAAGTATTTGTGAAGTAAATAATATGTATAATTGGTTTATAATCCTAACATTACTGAGGCTGTTTATACAGTTTGAAGGAAACTTATGGAGTTTCATATTTGATTTTAAGTTGCTTTTCATAACTACATTACAATCTATTACTTACTCACAGCTGATGAGGTAAATCTGTTCTTGGCTAAAACAACTCAGGAAAGCAAGATGAAATTAAAAATAACACCAAAAACTAAAGAAAACTGTTTATGCCAAGACAAAACATAACAAAGTTTTAAAAAGGGTAATAAACTTCTTGGTCTTGAGCTGATATTGGTTCCTTTGTTACTCCTCAAGTTTTACTCAATCTCTTCAAAAATGTTTAATACACAACCTATTCTACAAAACAGCAAACTGGGTATCTTTCCAATATGAATGGCTCAAAGAAAGATTTGTTTCAACCTTTATTATAGAGAAAACTTTCACCCTTTCAGAAAGGAGAGCATTCACATAAGGTTTAAGAAATGAAAGCAGATGAACTTCATTATGTCCAAAAGATTACTCACTTTTGCATGTTTTCTTATCTGGATTAAGTCTAAACCCTTCTTGGCATCGACAAAAATAGGAATCATCTGTATTAACACATTCCTGTTCACAGCCATGGTCCTGAAGAGCACAGTGGTCTGGTCCTGAGTGAGAAGAACCTAGGTCATTGATAAGTATAATTTCCCAGAAGTAGGCTAGGTAAAAACCATTTACCTAATTTTTTTTTTCTTTAGGTATTTTTTTTCCATATGCACCATTTGTAACTTTCAACATACTGTTTCAAATTGTGAAAATAACATGTTCACCATCTAAAATGTCTGCTGTACTTGGGTATACCAGCTACGTATACTTAAATGAATTCTTGAAAAACACATGCACTACGTGCAGTACAGAAATAAGAAAATTAAATATTTCTTAATATTTCGTGGCTCGATCATATACACTATCTCATCAGAACTGCCTTTTTATTTTACTCAGGAAGTTTGATATGATCTGCTACGTACTTGCAAATTATTATTCCCAGAGATTAATTAGCTTCCTGGAGAAGGAAGCTGTTCTTTTCTTGTATGTGTGGCAATCTAACGCAATTGAGCCTTTACATGTGTTGAAAGCATTCACCAATAATAAACCAAGCAGTAGCAGTGCCAGAAATCCTCTTGTTAATTCAGTAGCTAGGAATTACCTCTGCCTTCCTCATCAATAATCTGAGTTTACCGCTCTCTTCACACACAGAGTATACTGCCAGTGTTGGCAGAATTCCCCTAATGAATAATGTGCTCCTTTTATTTCATTCTGAAAAAACTGGAGTAAACCTCAGAAAAAATGTGTAAGACACGCACGACCGTGTGATAACATTTACATTTTCAAACTTTTCTTTGTAGCTATGAGCACTGAGGCTTACTTTCAATTTTTGAAAGAAAAAGCATGATTCTAAAAAAATCACAAGGTCTTGGGAACTGCAGCCATTGGCCCTGGCCTGCTTACTGATACTGTGATCTGGTCTACCAAGGGTGTGAGTCTTGGCTAGCTGGTGATCACCTCTGAGATTCAGAACTTAAGTCACATATATAGAAACGTATGCAGAAAAGTTTTAAATTTACAAACATGTTAAATCCAGTGATCTGAAGTTTGCTCATTCATGTTGTTTATGCAAACTCAGAGGTAGTGTGACTCATAGCATACGGGAACTAGAACATTTTTGCTCTGAAGAGCTCTCATGCTGTCCTGACTTTTGCAGCATTAGGAGTTACCCAGTTATTTATGGTTTATTTAATTAGCAAAGCTTGGAACATATCAAGTGTAAGGAAAAGTGGCTTACTAAATGTTAGTTGTATTTATGCTTAGATTCAGGATACACATTCATGATTACACATATTTGCACATTCCTCTCTGACTACTGCTTCTGAATCAAACTCTATGGCCTACTACATCCAGCTACTTTGACTCTTCCTTAGTTGCAACCTGATGGAATTTTCTCCCTTATAATTTAAAGTATTTATAAGAAAAGAGATGGCAGTTAATATGGCAGCTGAATTCTGAGATGCAAAAGTGTGAGAAGCCTCGTCTGTAGCCTCTAACCCTTAACTGGGAGCTACATTTAATGTTAGGCTCTTGCCCATTCTTCCTTGAGCTATGTTATTAGCATGCCTGTGCATGCAAGGGCCTTGCATAGCTTATCCTGACCTACAGACTGGCTGACTTGATTTTCAGGATTGGCCTTGGACATCTCTTAACACTATGGACTTGGCTGGTGGTCACTGAACTGTTGACTGAGCCTGGGTACTGTCGTAAGACTTGTTCAGTTCTTATTTCAGCACTGTGGGACTTGAAGGACCTGTCAGAGAGATTACTGACTCTGCTTGCCATATAGTCATCCTTGGATCTCAATTTACATTCCTCTGTGTAGCAGTGCACTTTCAACAGATCTCCTCCATTCCATACAGACCCAACATAAAACCACAGATGTGCCCAGATTGTTTCTAGTCAAGAACAGATGGGAATTCAGAACGCAGTGGTGGAGTCTTTCAGCCCATCTGACTAAAAGGATGTAGGCGATCAGTTTTTTCAAAAAATAGTTAGCAGAAGGCTCCAATTTGCAGGCTTTTGTTCAGTTTGGAAATTTCAACCATCCAAACACCTATGGGGCATGTAAGATAGACTGTACAGACAACTCAGAATGTTCCTGCACAGGCATGGGGACAATTCCCTAACATAAATTCTGGATGGCTAACATTCTATTTAACTTAGTGCTATGACCATGAGATGACTAAGCTCATAATCCAGAATGATGGGAGAAGAAACAACAGAATTTGGACTCTGAATTTTACAAGCTCATATTTCAGCTTATTCAGGGAATTGCTAAGAAGAATCCTCTGGGAAAGAGCCATGAAGAGAAAAGGAGCCCAGGAGAGCCAAATGAGTTTTAAAGAAAACACACTAAGAAGTCAGGAACAAATGATCCTTTTATGCTGGAAAATCTGCTTAGCTATTTAAGGGACTTCTCAATAAACTAAAATACAAAAAGGGAGAATAGCAGAAGGAGAAAGAGGGAAGAAAAACAAAGCCCAGCTGGACATATCACTACTGAGGTACACAAAGGGTAGTATGACGGGAGTCAAATACTCTAGCAGAAATAAGGAAGTCAGAGAAAACATGGTTCTGTTGGTGGCTAAGGGAACAACCTGACAAGCAATAGAGAAAAAGGAAAAAAAAAATCAAACTACAAACCTCTTTAATTTCTGGTTCTCACAGGCAAAGCCTACTCCCAGACTTCCATGTGTACTGGCACAGAGGGGTAAGCCACACAGTTTAAAGTCTACTTAGAACAGGTGGATCCACTGTTGGGGAGTGGTGGAAAAGACAACTGATCTGATTATGAAGTCAGTGTCTATCATGGATGAAAATTCAGAGACTGAGAGAGGTCCCTGATAAGTGAAAAAAGCTGCCATTACATTCATCTTAAAAAAATGCAAGAAGACACAGGGAACTGTAGAACAATTAGCAGCATTTCATTCCAAGGATCACAGGGCATATCCTCTCAGAATCAAATTCCAAATATATGAACGACAAAAAGATAAACAGGAATAGTCAAAGTGGATCTATCAAGGGCAAATCATGACTGACTAACCCAATCGCCTTCAATCGTGAAACTACCAGGTCTGTGGACAAATGGAGACCAGTGTGTGGAATATCCTCTGACACTTGATGCTGTCTTGCACAGTACTCTCATTTGGAAGTTGAGGAAGTACAGTCCAGAAGAAAAGATGGTTAGAGTGAAAATTTTCTAAGTCACCAGCCTTAAAGGGCATTGATGTACGGCTTCACGTTTGGCTGGTTGCTGATAGTGGCCAAAGTATCACAAGGGTACAGTGTTGGGTGGCACACTGCTAAAAAACCTTAGTTAATGACAGATGATGGCACAAGGTGTACCCTATTCAAATCTGTGGATGACGCTGAATTAGGGACAGTGACTGTAAGCAAGCAGCAGTACAGAGAAACCTTGATAAACTTTACAATTGGACCAACAGAAGCCTTATGGAGTTCAGCAAGAATTGGAAAGTTCTACATCTGTCGTGGAAACACCCCCTACCTTGCAGTGATTGACATAACATCTGCCATCAGTGAGCAGAATGGGCCAGCTACTCCCTAACTGAAAGGGAGCCAACGGCAACAATAGAGCAGGGCAGGGCAGGGCAGGGCAGGGGTCTTGCCAACATCACACTACCCTGAAGTACCTGAGTGAGTTGAGCAGGGCAAGACTGTAAATGGTAGCCAAGTTTAATGAAGGAGTTCACATCATATGACAAATTCATGGTGATGAGGTATGTCTAAGGTCAAGCCAGGAAGCCAGACTGTATGTCAGGATCACGTGAGGGTACCACTGGTGAGTGAGCCAGTATCAGACACAGCCCATTGATCACTGGTCAGGTCTACAGTGGCAGAGTAAGGCCACAGTCAAGCTGGGAAGTCAATCTGTTGGTCAGGATCTGGATCAATGAGTGCTAGTGCTTGGCTTAGGCCTATGCATTTCTGAAGACCAGCATGTCTAAGCATTGTTGGGAAAGGAACTGAGAGCTCCAGGAGGAAATGAAATGAGGTTTCTAGGATATAGGAAGGGGGGGGAGAAGGTCTGAGGTGGGTGGGCAGGGCCATTAAGGCCTGTTGGTGCCACTAGGACTATGACACTAGTTGAGTAGCACCTGTGATGGAAAGTCCCTTGGGATTTATGGTGAATGTGATCTTGAATTCAAGACAACATGTAAATCTCACTGCAAATAAAGAAAACTTCACACTGGAACACACAGGTGAAGCACGACAAGCAGAAACTACTACCTCGCCTCCTCTCAGCACTGGTGAGGTCACATTGATGTACATTGTACAGTTCTGGAACACTACTTCCCCACACAGTTAAAGGCAATAAATGCAAGAGGGCTCAACAAAAGCCTACTAACATTGTCCAGGGCATTCTGCGTATGACTTGTTCAGAGTGCTTCAGGATTCTGGTCTTACCTAACCTGGTGAAGTGAAAGACTATGTCATTACAAAGGTAGTGGATCTAAACCTTTCTTAGTGTCAGATGATAAAACAAGAATCATTGGCTTGGGTGATTCAGGTTTGGCATGAGGAAAATGTTTTTCACTGGAAAGACAGACCAGCAGTGGAATTGGCTGCACAGACAGGTTGTGGATTCTCCATTGGAACTTTCTGAGATTCAATTAGACAATAATTAAAGCAGAGGACAGAGACAGGACAAGCGTGAAATACTATTTTCACAGAACATTCTTTCAGCTTCCAGAGTCTATGGCTCATCAAGTTAAATAGGTTAAAACAATTCACAGGATCAGACAATAAGCTACAAACAATTCAAGACATAAAATGTTATGTAAAAGATGCAGTTTGAAGGTCTTTGATCAATTCAAATTGGAAGAGAAAAAACACTGATTAAAATTCCCGATCTTAAATTGAAGGAATTCACAAGAATTTTTTGCTTGGGCAGTGGAATGCACTTACACTATACTAGATTTCCAAAACATATGGATATGGAAGTATAAGAGAATTCAGCCAGCTCTTAGCTGACAGATATTTGACAAATGGGCTGCTTCATGCAAACTACAAGCAACATGAACTGGGTTCAAGTATAATCTGTCCCTTGGGGATGAAGTAAATTCACCTCTTTGAATTCTCTGATTGTTTGTCTATAAATCAGGTGTCTGGTCTGGCAAAGCACGTAGCTCCCTATACAGTCAAGGAAAATACAGTCAGAGGTATGACACCTTCTGGAAGTACAGGTCTCTTTTTCAGGATCATGAGGTCAGATGTACAGTTTGAATTAGACATTTTATTTCTAAATATTAAGTGAAACAGGTATCAAGCTTAATGCCCAGTGCAGTCTTCTCTTAAGATAAAGACTTAAATGCCACCTCTAAAAACGCAGAAATGCTATATTTAGGATTTTATTTATTTTTATTTTTATTTATTTATTTATTTATTTATTGAGAAAAAATAGTTCTTCCCATTATTAGATAACACGGGCTAAATTTATCATTGGCATCAGCAATTCCACTCACCTAAAAACTAATAAGGTTTTTCTGGCTACAAATGCAAAGTAATGTATAGTTACCATGGTCTGTCTTTACAAGAAAAAAAAGTCAACTAGGAGTGTATATCAAGACTTTCCATTCATACCTCCTGAAGTTCATTATTACATTAAACTCTATGGAGAACTAAGGGAAGCCTTGGCAAGAGTATTTTCTGGTCTGTAAGTTCTCTTTCACTTTATATCTCTTCCAATTCTGGTAACTTTAGAACTTGTTAGTCCGGTGCCAATTAAATTTGAGAAACAAGCAAACCTCTGAAGTTATTATAACCTGGTAGAAACATGGAAGCTTTGTAGAGGCTACTCATTTTCCCAGAGATACCTCTGGCACAAGGTATCAAAGAACACACTATGGAAGAAAATCCATAGGAAAATAGGCTGCAATGTCTCTTCTGATGTGGAACTATTCACTCTGTTTAATTTTAGCAACCAAGATAATTACAAATCATCTTGTACAGCCTTGTTCACCTAAGCAGGGAGATGATACTCTAAATGAAAAATCTGGATAATCAAAGAAACTATGCAAGACAAAGCTTTTGGCTCATACTACTGGAACAGGAGCCTGTTCATAGAAGGGGCCTCTACATCTACACCCTCTCCATAAAAACAAACTAATGCTCAAAACAGCTTTATTAACTTTTATGACATTTGGCTTCAAGGGCACTCTATCATTTTCTATACCCGACATATTATTCAGTGTTCCCAGGAACAGTGAGAACTAGAAAGAAGGAGTATATACTGTTCATAATTAAACCTTATGATAACTTACTTCTGCAAGTTCTTTTGTCCGGATTTAAAATGAACCCTGGGTGGCATCTACAGTAATAAGAGTCCTCTGTGTTAACACATTCATGTTGGCAACCTTGATTATCCACAGCACAGTAGTCTACAACTGAAAAGGAACAAGAGTAACATGTATAATTAGAAATACAAAATCAGAACTATTACACATACAGATTATATACTAGTTACAGTAGAGACAAGAGAAGGAAAAGCTGACATAATTTTTGTCCAAAAGAGCCTTTCTGCAAAAAGCAGTGCACTTCAAATTAGATTTCATATGAGTCCTACATTATTTCTCCTACTTTCTGAACACTTATCAACTCTGTTAGGAACTTTCTCACTGTGTTTTCTCAACTCTGGAAACCATGCCTCGCTCATTAACTCTGTCCAGATCTTCGTACTGTAGACCAGGAAGTTGCAGAATGTATTTGATTTAGTTTTGTCTTCTGCCTGTCCAGATCCAGCCCTGAAATTGCTCTGGTTTTCTTTAATTCCTTCCTAGCTGTATTAGTTATCAAGACCTGTCCCGGCAACCCGGATATATGAGAGACTGATAGCAATACCTTCTACTTTGCTTCAGAATCATCCTGTAAAATCAGGCACAACTATGAAGCCTGAGAGCTTCAGCTGATTTTCACTGCTATTTTGCTTATACAATGCCCTTTGTGGGAAAGAAACACTGTTATTCTAGTCACATATTTTTTCAGTCTGGTCATCTATTACACAAATGCATATTCGCAAGACAGATTGCCAAAAGGGTACTAACGTAATACTTCAGAGTTTACTCAGACACTCTCATTTGAAAGCACTAAGGAAGTAAAATTAATTTTGTTATTTTATTTCTTTACAGGTTAAGCTGTTTCCTTACGCAGAAGCCCTAGAAGAAATCAAAGACAACTCACAAAGCAGGTGTCCTGCCCCCAAAAGCTGCCAGGCCCACTTTAGACAAGTTTACTTGATTCCTAATGTATCTAACTTCACACAGATGTTTACTGAGACAGTTTCCCCATCTCTGCCAACTGAGTAATATTTTTTATGACTCTATATACTGCTAACCCTTCCAAACTACTTCTAAGAGTGAGTAGTTTGTTTTAATTAAATATTTTTTTTTTCTCTGTAATAGACCTCTCTCTGCAAACAATGCACACTCAGGTATGCTAAGATACTGAAGGTCATCTAGTCAGGAAAGTAAATAACCTAGTTAATTACCTAGAAAGAGCTTCTTTTAAGCCTTGTGCTGAATTAAGCCAAATTAAATTACTTACTGGCTACCATGTGAAAACGTTTTCCTGGCAAATACCTTCCTGTTTCCACACCAAATAGCTTCATATAAAAACATATTTGCTGAATATCTGTTACAAGGATCTAAAGTGTTACATAATTAGTCAGATTTCCTCTTAAATTCTAACCAAGTGCACATTTTCAAGTGTTTTAGAAGACACATTAGCAAATAAGTACACAAAAGAATATGTAACTTCTTTTCCATACATCATCACCCCTAAGAAACAGCCCATACAAATCGCTTCCTCCTTTGCATTTAAACTTCAGTGAACATGCAGTTCTACCAAAATACCTGCCCAACTAATGATCTGAAGTTGAGAGACAACTAAATAGGTCAACTAGTCTTAGAATCCTTCATGAGCAACACTGTTTTTGGAGATGTATTTATGTTTCCACTCCCTCCCTAAGCCCTTATTCCACGCAGGCTTGGCCTTGCAGACTGGCATTAGTAATCAGCCTACAATTTAATTTCACTTTCAGCTTTACATTTCATTTTGGTGGCATTTGCTTAGAAGTGAAACTTGCCAACAGCCTGTCAATTAGCAAGTAAGTTGCCAGTGGATTTATATTTTCCTTAAAAAAATTGGGAAGAATTATAAACTTACATATCGTACACTGAAGCTCTGTAATCTACTGTGAATATACAAAATCTATATAGGACCAATGCAGAATGATATTTTCCTCATTTTTGTTAAGTTTTATTATTTTCTCTTTTCTGTACTGTCAAGATATTGTAACCAGAATGTTAACACTTAATGTTAACCATGACTACTTCAGTATTATCTTTTTCTAAAAGAATGACAAAGCTATTTTGCACAAGCAAGCAATGAATCCAGTCGTCATCTCCCCTGATTTGCTCCACCGTGTTTTTCTTGCTTAGAAGTGGTTACCAAGATGGTGAGAGCTGTCTTTCACTTCCAGTTACCAGTTCTGCACTCTGGCTGCCCATGCTGCCCTCTCCAATCTGCAGGCAGCACAGATCACCCTTCTCTGGTATTGCTGCATTACTACTAATGTCTACATAGGTTTTTCAGTCTTAAGAGAATGAAATATGTCAGGAAAAAGGATAGAATAAAGCCTAGGAAGAAATGGTAACATTAAGTTAGAAGAATGAAAAATAAAGTGAGGAAGGAGAAGAGGAGACAAATGGAAGATCAGTTAACACCTAGAAGCAAGCCAAAAAATGCATCAGTGCCAGGAGTGTAGACAGGTGCCAGCAGCCAAATCACTGCCAGGTGAAGAGAGCCCGAGCCCAACAGCTGCAGCAGCATTGCAGACAGCCCACCGGTGCCAGGAAAAGACAGCAACACCAAGAAGATGGAGAGAGTGAGACTAAGACTGAGAAGACTGCCTGCTCAGCAGCATAACGGAGGAAGTAGGGGTCATCACCACCACACTTGAACTGACTGGATTTTGATCATATAAAAGACAGTTAATGTGAAAAGCTGTTTAAAAAGGCAGACGATGGTGCTCTACTAGCCACAATTACTGCTGAAAATACTGCTTAATCTACACATTTTTCATAAACTTGCTTGTCCATTCAGTGATCACTTTAAATGGATGCATTGTAATCTCCTCTTGTGAGATTTTATTTAATTATTGCCATCCAGGTAAATGGCTGACAGCTTTGTCGATAAAACAATTAACATGGCCTTTGGTCCTTAAATAGAAAAACAAGCCCCTCAGGGAGCAGGAAGAGAACAAAATAGTAATAACAGCTCATGACACTAAGTATGAATATGTCAGATGAAAATATATGGTAAAAAGAACCAGGGATACAAGAACCTTCCAAGACAAGTCACAAATTTTCTCTCTCGGATTGTATTTACATCAACAGCAGAGAAATGTCTGACCTTTACACAAGTGAAAGGTAGGAGGATTAGCTAAGATTACTGGATGAACGTCTGTGGACGTAACAACTAACAGGTCTTCTTGTCCAAATATCCATAGCTGCATTTTCAAAACATTTCAATTTCAGAAAGCAGGTACTTAAAATGTTATATTACTGTTCAAATTATGCTAAGGTTAAATTATGTGAAAACATGTAAACACTCATACAATCAGAAAATGAAGCCACGCGTAAGGGAAAGTTTTCAGGATATTAAAGTAGAGTTGATTTTCTCACATTACTCCATGTTTCATGTTATTCTAAGTCTAAAAAAAAAATCAAAACCTCATTTTTGTGTCCCAAGTGAACGTGCAATGGAATTTTCAATTTCATACATAAATTCTATCTATTTTGCACATCAAAATAGGATTGTTCTGCAAGATAATCACTCTATGAAGGTAATAAGAGAGAGACTGCATTACATTAGAGTTCTTAAAAAAAGCAACCAAACAAGAAAGTGTAAATTGTTGGAAGCTGATTTTCCTGGTAATTTGTAGTGGCCTGTGGCAAAACTTGGGGCCAAGCATTCAACTTGGATTTATTTCCATGGAAACTCAGCATATGCTTGAAATTAAGCACGAATTTAAGTGCTTGCCTGAAGAGAATACCTAACAAATGAAACATTTTTTCTTTAAAGACTCTCTAGGTTATTATGTATGAGTGCATGTTTGTGTGCATGAGTGTGAGTGCGTGCATTTGATTCTAGAAGATAATATTTTTCTGAAACGTGTGGGATGAAATGTTTATGAGAAGGGTGACAGCCTAATATTTTAAAAATATTTACTGTGTATTAATGAGGAAAGAGTAAGAAGTGAGATACATGTATAGTAATAATGTTTTCCTTGAAAAATTGTTATATTACATATCACGTCAGTACAATGTTGGCCACCTGCACGGATATACAATAAAACATTAGGTACACAGTTTCAAGTCAATAGTGTTACTCGCTGTGCGAAATTATAAGCAAAGGCTTAAAAACATGTCATACATTTTTCTGTATTTATCACTTGTGAGAGAGGAGAGCTTCCCATCATTATTAGGTCTAAACTGGTCATTACTTTATATTCGACTTCTTTTTGGTTTGTTTCAAGAGATAAACACAAATGGCTAAGCTCATACTCACCAACACAATTCTTTCCATCTGCATCAAGCTCATACCCTTCATAACACTGACAGACATAAGACCCAGGCGTGTTCACACAAATCTGCTCACATTTATGCTTCTCCACAGTGCATAGGTCTTGAGCTACAAGGCAGAATGGCAGAAATATGAAGTTCTTTGACCTTCTATATTGCACAGGTTGACTATAGATTGAAAATAAATTTCAGGAAGCTATGAAGAGCTCTTTAACTTGAGCTCATTTTAGCACAGAATATGCCAATATTTTGTCAAATAGAAAAACTCTTATACCAGTGAGAACAACCACTCAAAGCTGAGGAGCTCATTCCTTTAGCTGAAGGCAACAGTTACTGGGACACTGGTACTTAGTAAATTTGCTTGAATGTACATTCCTTCAGGCTTCCTTCATTTTTATTGAAAAGTAATTTTGGTATTTGCGTCTTTTTTTTTTTCTCGTTTGTTTTCAACTCCCCAATAAGTAATGAGGACGGAAAAGGAAAGAAAATGAAAATAAAGCAAAAGATGCATGAGCATTTAATTTCTGAATTATATCATTTTTTTGTTTCATGCAAAATACTGTAACAAGTAACCCCTCCCAAGCAACAAGTCTCATTAGAAAAATTACTACAGCAAATGAGGTCAGTTCAGTTCCTGGTGTAATGAAGCACATTTGTCTGTCTTTAACACAGACTAAAAAGAGTCACTTTCTGAGAATCCCAAGTTTCCCCAGTGAAATCCCTGGAAGGCAGAGTACTTTGTGTTGCTCAGGATCAGGCCTGGAAACTGCTCAACACGTAATTATAATTTACAGCTACAAAAAAAAACATGTTCTGGAATATGTTTAAGGACACTAGCCAAACAAATACTAATTTTATTTTATAGCTCTCTACTTCATACCATGTGGCGCGATGAACAGCATAAACAGTAATTCAACTCTCTTGTTCCAATATAAACATCCAAATATAAGTAATTTTTTTCAGTCATATATGCTCTTTTGTACTATTTTGTGTATTAACGTAAGATTTGAGCATAACTACAGAAGAATGAAAGAGATGCAACAAAATAAGCAGTGCAATGAGTATAGAACAGCCATTATCTGCCATAGCCACTTTCCCCTAGAAAAGTTAGATCAGATTTGGTGAAAGGAGCAAACAAGAGGTTTTCATCCTTGCATGAATACAAAACCACCTCAACAATTTCCATCTTTTGCATGGATGCAAAACCATCTAAATGACATGAACGCAAAAATATTTTATGTTGAACAAAGGAACATTTTTTTCCGGATTTTGTTCTGGAAGATAGGTGAGTTGAACTTTTTTTTTCCTTTCATGTGGAATGTTACAAATCACAAATACAGCACTTTTTTTTCTGTCGTAGAATCATGGAATCACAAGGTTGGAAAGGACCTACAAGATCATCAAGTCCAACCGCCTTCCCATTCCTATTAGTACCACAAGCACTAAACCATATCTCATAGCTCCTCATCCAGGCACCTCTTGAACACTGCCAGGGACGGTGATTCCACTACCTCCCTGGGCAGCCATTCCAGTGCCTGACCACTCTCTGAGAGAAAAAATTTTTCCTTATGTCTAATCTAAGCCTCTTCTGGTACAACTTGTAGCCATTTCCTCAGGTCCTGTTTGTGGCCTGGGAAAAGAGGCCAAACCCCTCTTTATCACAACTCCCCTTCAGGAAGTTGTAGAGTGCAATGAGGTCTCCCCTGAGCCTCCTCTTCTCCAGCCTAAACAATCCCAGCTCCCTCAGCCACTCCTCATAAGACTTGTGCTCCAGACCCCTCACCAGTTTCGATGCCCTTCTCTGGACACGTTCCAGGGCCTCAATGCCTTTCTTGTAGCAAGGGACCCAAAACTGAACACAGTACTCGAGGTGCAGCCTCACTACTGTTGAATATAGGGGGAAGGACTTCCATGCAGAACTGAAATGCATTAAGTAACAAAACTACCATCCACTCAAAAGAGGAACGCCCTTTTCCAGCCCAGAGCAAAGCTGTTAATTCACTGCTGATTTAAGTCATTTGGCTAAGGGCTTTTAAGAACTGAACATGACATGCTGTACTCTCACAACATAAGAAAGAGTTCCAAAAGTTGAAAAGAATATATATTTATGTTCATGCAGTTCATTTTTTATTCACTGTTTAATTTAATAAGTATTAAAATATACATGTGAGGAAACTGTTCATGAATGAGCTAAGAAGTACACTCAAAACTTAGATAAATATATCTGTTTTATGTTGATCATGTACTGCACTAAACATCAATATAATGTAGATTTATTTTACTTAGAGGTCAAGTGAAGAACATGTTGTCCCTGTGCACGGGTGAAAAATAACTATGAAAATAACTAACATGGTCACAGACTTCGAGTTCTTCTATCACTACTTCTCACCCTCACTCCATAAATAAGCAGTCCAGTTTGTCCAGCTTTGGTCCCCTTTACTCATGAATTCTGTTACTTCCCTGAACTTTAATACTTTTATAAAACTTTTATAGTTTTAATTAATATAAACTATTTATATAATTTATAATCTAATCTTAGATTTTGAGTGCAATTGTCAAAACTAGTTTATAGTTTGGTAATGTAGAAAAATAGCTACAAATACATGGAATGACTTGTGTCCCTTCCATATTTAGCAAACTCAGATCTACTACCATCTGGTTGATGATCAAAACAAGTACATAGTCAAGCATATCATGTGTGAGAGATAAATAGGGAAAACTGTGTCATAACAATTTTTTTTTTTAAAAGAGAAGTAAAGCAGTGAGTTTTAAAAGTTACATAGAAGCAACACATACGACCATGCACAGGCCATCAGGAGGAAAACTCCACACAATTCCAAAATTGTCTTGGAAATTAATCTGTAATTCGCAGCAGTGCAGCGACCATAAGCTGAACTACTGGCTAAAAAAAACAATGAAAATATAACACAATACAACAGAAGACACAATAAATTATTTTTCATACTTGCAATTAAAATTTTCTTTATTTTGTACCCTTAGTTGAACCAAATTTATTTTCCAGTTTTAGCAGTATTATTCTCCAAATTCAATTGTCCAAACTGATGCTAGGGGTGAGGACAGAAAAAAATGTGTAAGAAGAAATTTTAAGAAAGGAGAGATTTTGTATTTTAAATAAACTCCAGAACAATGCTGAAAGAAAAAGAATTCTTCCTTTTTTTTTTTTTTTTTTTTGGTACTAGGAAATCTAGAGCACAAAAGGAGTTCAAATCAAAGGTTTAAAAAATACAAAACTCTTCAATGAGAAGCATTCTAAAGGGGAAAAACGGAAAGAAGTAGTTAGGGAATATTACTAAAATATGATTGAAGAGTTGGAGGCTTCATTTGGGATTCCAACTACTCATTTTGGAAGCACAAACACATGAAAGCATAGAGAATAGGCTGTGTAAAAACTGCTCTTGTCACTATTCTCGTCTTGGCTCAGCTGCTAAACCAAGCAATAATTAGAAAGTATTTCAGATTACATCATTACATTGCTTCTTCTTAAGAAACAAAAGCCCGAATAAACATACAAATAAATGTCAAATAAATTGTTGAAAACACTAAGCATAATTCAGACAGCTGTGTACGACAAATATCTACATTTGATAAGGGATGCTGGTGAGAAGGGCAAATAAAACAGTGAATCCTCAAACTAGCTCATCCCCTGCCTCAACACTGTAATAGGTGAACAATCCAAAAGCAATTTCCTTCTACAACCCAAAGAATCTGAACATGTCTCCATACACTAGCAAAAATCACCATACAATTCCAGCACTGACATCTTCTGGACCCCATATCTAGTTGCTGAGGCTCTGACTAAAACTCTGTCCCACTACAGAAGTAAGAGTCCTAATACTCAATCTGCGGAGTCCTCTCAGATACTGACATATTCCCATTGTTTCAATCATCAAAAAGGAGACAAACAACCCCTTAATCCCAAACTACTTGATTAAGATGTTGAGCGTACAAGGGCAGGATCTGAGCCTGCATCCTTCCCCTCATCTCTAAATCACGTATTGTGAGGGGGACATCCTTTGCCCTCACCATGATAGCTTTCTCCATCTCTTTCAAAAGACATTTTTCAAAATAATTCTTGCAACTAAAATCAGTTTGGCAAATTTGGTTTGAACCCATGGAGTTTTGTGGGGTAAGGAACTGCATTTTTAGCAAGTGTATTTTTCACAAGTGATAAAACTTATTACCTCACAATTAATTCAAAATAATTGTGGATAGAGAAATAAATTTGGCATGTCTTTCTTATGTATTCTGCTGTTAATTATGAGGATGCAAGACAAAATGGACAAAAGAAATACTGCTTAGTATTAGATCACAATTAAACTGAAATATGTTATTATGAACTATATAGTTAAAGCCAATTGCTTAAAAGAAAAAAAAATTTTATAGAACAAATGAGAGCACAAGAAAGACTTTTGAACCTCTCTTCTGAAAGATTTTAAGGTTATATTTCATGCAGAGTTTAAAAAGTTTTCCAGAATGGCAAGTTACGTCCCAGTTTTGTAGTATGTGGTTTATCGTGCCTTACTGTGCCACTTAGGAAAAGCAAGCAGTAGGCTGCTATCTAGACAGGTTACTAAATTAGTTGTGATCATTTAATATGAGATGATGAAACAGTTCTTTCTTTGATTGTTGTTTCATTCTTGAACTTATTACATCAATAAAATTAAAATGCAACTTTATGTAGCTGCAGTGTACTACTGCTTGATAATTAGCTTGATGTATTTCACAAAGGCTTACAAGAACTTCATAAAAAAAACCCACAAAATACAACTTGACTTTTTTAGACTCTTCGTGATTACCATTAATTACACAATGAGTTCAGTTCTTCTTTATGAACCCAACTCAAACCACTGACGTTAAGTGCTTTTGAGTGACACAAGAAAGAATAGTTTAGAAAGATAACATACTGCTGCAGGTCTTCTGGTCAGCGTTCAGGATGTAACCTTGCTTACATCTGCATACATAGGAGCCTGGGGTATTTATGCAGAAATGATCACAGCGATGCTCAACTATACTGCACATATGGGGCACTGAAAGAAAAAAAGTAAGAGGTTATTAATCACTGGACTTGCTTATTTGTTGTCACAATTCAATAATAAATGGTTTAAAATACTTTACTGAAGTCATTTAAAAAAACTGAGTTAAATTTCAACAGTTAAGACAAAAATTGAAGCTTATGCCTACAGCTTAGGCATAAAAAGCCCTTAGCAGACAGAATTATACTTTTATTCTTAATAAAAATAGGAGTTTATATATAATCTGTCTGGTAGACAATAGTGACATCATTTTGGACATGAAATTACTTACGGAAGAGAGATATAAACAACAACAAAAAATTACAATAGAGCATCTGGAAGCACTAATTACTTATTGGTTCCATGAAAACAATGAAACAGGCACCACATTCAAATTTAGAAATAACTGTAATTTAATTACAAATTGTTCTAGAGAACATTTAATTTCCTGAATGAAGTACCCTACAGCTCAACACTAGAACAGAACGATTGGAAAAAAAAATACCTGATGAAGAATCTTGTTTGCCAGTTTATTAATTTTGAGGAATGTCTGGACAAGATATGACTACAGTGAAGTCAAGCATCTCCAAAACTTAATAAGAGGAAGCTGAGCTGAGCTACACTCCAGAGTATAACTGTTCCTGAGCCTAATTTTTTTTAATCTGCTCACATTTTATGTCTCTAATAGCAAACAGTAAAATGCAACAGACTGTGACAGGAAGAAAAAAAAAGGCAGACCTATTCTGCCAAATTCATTACCTAGCTATTTTTTTTTCCCATATCAGATTTTCTGTGGGGAAGTAATGAATCTCAATGACTTTTTTCTTACACTAGAGCACTGTTGGTATGTCATTCCTATAATATACAGGTGAATTGTTCTCAGAGAATAATGTGTGGAAAATAATCTGTTTTTCTCAAAGACAATTAGGGACTGATGTGCTCATTATGCTGCTAGGTTGGCAAACATCGAAATTTATGGAATAGATATTCAACAGTAATTTTCTAGCAGCCACCATAAAAGCCTAATAAATAACTTCACATGTAGTAGGCATGGAACATCTGCGAAAAAAAAAAATAGTGTTTTTGCAATACATACTATTTATTGAGTCTTTGGAACAGTTACCAAAGTTATGCGTTTATTGCTAATACAGAAACCACCACAATTCCCAAACCTCTTAATCAGCTTTTTTGAACTGCCATAACAAAACATCTCAAGTGCTTTTATCTGTATGAATGCACACTTACTGGTATTACTGGTCTATTCATTCTTCTGTCTTTCTAAAAGTAAAGTTCATGATCTCTGATAAACTCTGATAAAGATAAGTTTTATCCTGGCTATATTTCACTACTTTGCAACATCAGGTACAATTTGTTATGACCAAAGAGGCACTTAAAATATGACAATTTAAAAACATAAAAATTTCAACAGTTTACATATAAAAAAATCTCACCATATTCCTCCGTAATATTTCCAAGAATAATCCTCCAAAAACAGTCAGACCTCCAGTATCAAATCATGTAAAGGGGAGGAAAAAAAAAAAGCATCCCCAACAACTGAGTTCATTCTGAGAATATATTGCTGCTACTTGTTACCGACTTCATGTATCAATTACTTAATTTTTTTCTGTGGTGAAAGAGGCTGTTGTATGTTCAACTTCTGCCTGACTTGTAGGAGCTGTTTGGTGGACAAAGCCAGGGACTGAAATAATAGAAAGAATTGCATGGATTTGGAATTTGAATGTGAGCCTTGCGAATTAGATTTTATCCCGAACTTTGCCATGGGTTCCCTATTTGACTTTAGACAAGTCAATAATATCAGTATCTTCAAGGACACATCAATGTTCACACCCTGTTTTCAACTAGAAATACTTGCAACTGGATTTGAAAGAATGCAGGGCTCTCAGCTGCAAGTGATGGGTAGAAAGTTGTGGCTGATATATTCCATCATGCTAAAAATGCTCAGTGCTCCAGAAAATCAGACCATTGAGCGCACTCAAAGTTTTGAAGTAAGTGGACGATGCTGACAGTTTCAGCCCTGATTCTGTTTTTGTTCCTCACGCATAAAATAAGGATGACACCACTGTCTGTGTTAGGAGGATAAAAAAGACTACTTGTTTCTGACTGCTCCAGCCCAACTTCTTTGTCTTTCTTCTATTCGATCTCCATCTCCTTTCCTGGATTCTATCTCCAATTCCATTTCCTTTCTAGTTTTCATCTCGTCTCACTCCACTTGCTTCTGATTTCCCAAGACATTGCTTCCTCCTAATTTACCTTGCTGACTGGCAATAGAAAGAGGTCCATGGAATCCCCTGGCCTGAACTATTGTACCTGGCACCACTGAACGTTTAGAAGCCAGATGCAGAAACCACAGGGAAAGCCCACACAGTTTAAATGGATTCTTCTCAGAATTTAATTGCTAAGGACTGGGAAATCCCTGATATCCATAGGGTAACAATGGCTAATTCATTTTACTTTTTACCTTGCCCACACAGCTTCATCATTTGGCAAAATTCTTCTCTTAACTTCATAGGAACCGTGAATACATAGACATAAGGACAGTCCAAACACAATTGAAGAGTCCAGTTCTTTTCCCAAAGCATGAAGCCTAGCAGATTGTGACCATAGGGGTGCCTTGAATTGATCCAGGAAAGAACTAAGGTGTCCAAGGTACAATGATAGTCCCTCTGGGATCACACTGGAGACAATTTTCTCTTAATGGCAAGTTGAATCTAGTCAGCAGAGTGCCCCGGCAGCCCTACAGGGCAATTGTACCCTGGGGTGCACCAGCCAAGCACAGCCAGCGGGTGAGGGGAGGGCTTGTCCCATTCTGCTCTTTGCTGTGCAGCATCATCTCGAGCACTGGGTGCGGGTTTGGGCGCCAAGATACAAAAAGAGCAATAGAGAGCACCCAAAGGAGGGCAGTGAAGATAGGGAAGGCAGGACATACAAGGAGCGCTGAGGTCCCTGTGTTTGTGCAGCCCAGAGCAGAGGAGCTGAGGGGAGGCCCGATGGCGGCTGCAGCTCCTCACAGGGAGCGGAGGGGCAGCGCTGAGCTCTGCTCTGTGTGACAGCGACAGGGCCCGAGGGAACGGCATGGAGCTGCGTCAGGGGAGGGGCGGGTTAAATGATAGGAAAAGGTTCTTCACCAGAGGGAGGCGGACACTGAAACAGGCTTCCCAGGGCAGCAGGGCAAGTCCCGTGCTGCTGGAGTTCAAGAAGTGTCTGGACAACACTCTCCTTTTAGTCAAATGTTTGAATTCTGGGTGGAGCTGGGTGAAGCAAGAGATGGGCTTCATAATCCTTGTGGGTTCCTTCCAACTTGGGATATTCTATGATTCTATGAAATTCAGCAAGCTGAACACCTCTTCACAGCCCATACTCAACAAAACAGATCCTATCTAACATGTAGTCCTTTAAGTTGAAATCCACAGAATGCTGGCACCTTAAGTTCTTTGTTGAAGTTGTCGTGGATTTGTAAGTGGTTGTTTTGTATCTCACCTTCAGTTCTTGAAACAGCAAATGTTGTGGAGGCATTCCCTTAGAAAGGGAGGCAGCAGCAATCCTTGTGACCTCCATACTCCTCCATCTGCAGAGTGAATGGTTTTATTGAGGATCACGTCTATTTGGAGTAAAGGTGAACTACAAAACTTTAATACATTTACTGGGCACTGCTTAGTCAGGAAAAAAAAAAGGAGTAAATAATACTTGTACTGGATTTGTTTCTAAAATGCTATTAAAAATCCAATAAAATTGAATTTTATATCATTTGCTATCTGTTCCATTTAAGCTCTCAATTCATGCTTAGTTTACTTTTTTTTGTTGTTTTTTTTTAAATGTACATTATGCCAGCAAATAATATGGCAAGTTAAAAACAGGAAAAAAATCAATGATGTGATGATTGTCTGTGATGGTGTCTTGTGCTGATGCAGTTCAGCTGGAGCTCTGTTGCTCTTTGAAACACTTCTGGAAAATACCATGTAAGGAAAATTCTCCAGGCTATCTTGACAATAAGCCTCAGTTCTTTCCTGGCAAACGCATCCCTAGAGATGATTGAGCATTCAATATCATCATGTATTCATTTTCTGGACTCTGCTGTAAATACTTCACTTTCATGCCAAATCTCTATGAAGATCCTTCAAACTTATCTCGGGAAAAACTAAAATTACATTAAGTACCCAGACTGGAGTAAAATGAGTTATGCATGACACTGTATTTGTAAAGGGTAATTTTTTATCTGGGAATTACAGATGAAAATGATTTCTCTATTGTAAATTAATATCCATTAAAATATTATTTACTTTATGGAATGAATGAAAATCACGGTAAAGGTTTTTCCTAACTTTTTGTATTTAAAATGGATAGAATACAAAGACTACCACATATTTGTATAGTTATGCCTCTTCCAGTCACAAGACATTCTAAGAGATAATTGTCTGTATTTAGTTAATACAAAATTTGGGTGAGGAATACCCACAGAATCTTTTTAATAACAACCAACAGTAACTTTTATCAGTCTGAAGTTTCATTACTAAAGGAAATCACTTTCAAAATCAGTAGATTAAACAGCTTATCTAAAATAGCAATGAATAGGAAAATCATGATGTGTGTTTGCCTTGCTGCTTATGATCACTAGGAATTATATTTTACGGCACTGAGCAGTAGAATGAGCCTTTCCCCGTATGTATAATTGTTGTTCTGAATACTGTTTGGCTAGTTTCTCTTTTTTTTCAATGTACATATTCTAACAGATTAGGTTCCATATTAAAAAAAAAAACTAATGACAATACATGACTTTTTTTTTTTTTCCCCATGTTTTACTTTCATCTACGCATTCAAACCAATATATAAAAACCTTACCACAAAGTTTAGTCTGGAAGACAGAGGTGAGCGTTTCAATCTGACTGAAATTAGCAACTAGAAAGATGTGCTCTTCATGTGGTTCACTCCCAATGGACTTGAGTGTGTTCATATCCACTCTTCCCACTCCAATGGCGAAAATCAGAATTCCAGAGTTGCGAGCTTTAGCAGCAATTTCTGCCACCGGATCCTGTGGTCTCCCATCTGTCACTATCATGATAATGCGAGGCACATTTTGGTTCAGAGGCCGAGCTCCTTCTGACTCTGAAAACGCAATGTTCACAGCATACTGGATAGCCAGTCCGGTCATGGTGCCGGTCGCCAGGTGCATCATTCTCCTCACTGCTCTCTCAATCTCCTGTTTCCTCCTAAACGTCTTCAGAGAGAACTCATGTTTGACAGTGCTGCCGTACTGAATCAGGCCTACTCGAGTGGCATCAGGACTGATGTCCAGGAATTGCAAGATTGTTAAAATGAACTCTTTCACTTTTTCAAAATCATAAGGACGTACGCTGCGAGAGCTATCAATGATGAAGACAAGGTCCAGACGTTTGTTGTTGCAAGTACTTTCTAGAAGACAAAATGAAACAAAAATACAAGAATTTTTAAATGTAGATTGGATTGCTTTGATCTGAAGCGTCATAAATTGTCCCTCTCTACTCTGCCCTTATGAGGCTTCATCTCAAGTACTGAGTACAGGTCTGGAGACCCCAGCACTGGAAAGATACTGAGTTTTTCAGAAGGGCCCAGAGGAGGACCAGAAAGATGATCATAGGGTTGGCACACCTCTCCTATGAAGACAGGCTGAGAGAGCTGGGCTCATACACCGGAGAAAAAGCTACGAGGAGACTTCATGATGGCCCTCCAATATTTAAAGGGACGTTATAAACAAGAGAGAAATCAACTTTTTACATGGGTAGATAATAATAGGACAAGGGGAAAGGGTTTTAAACTACAGGAGGGAAGATTTACGTTAGATGTCAAGGGGAAGTATTTCACTGAGAGGGTGGTGAGGTGCTGAAATACACTGCCCAGAAATGTTGTGGATGCCCCATCCCTAGAGGTGTTCAAAGCCAGGCGGGGTTCTGGGCAACCTGATCAAGTATTTGACCTAGCAGTTGGCAACCTGCAGCCAGGGGGTTGGAACCTAATGATCCTCGAGGTCTTTTCCAACCCAAGTCATTCTATGAAAGATGCTAAGTAAATACCCTGCCGGGAGTTGGAAACATACAGGAAAAAAAAAAAAAAACACAGGAAATGCTATAACTAATGCTACTTGGGTAATCCAAATTTAGTTTCTGGTTAATGACAGTATCTGCCTGTTACATGATCGGTAGATTAGTTTTTTGTGAGATCAGTGCTCAGGATGGGCACCGTTGAGATTCTGAACTCATACCCCACACATGATGGAAATCCTCTCTGAATAACATAGTTATTATTTTAGTGGGCTGCACCTTAATGCTTTTTGTTGTAAAGCCTGAGAATTCAGAAATCCTAATCAGATAACAGGTCGTACTAGTCTTTGTTACAAACAAGAAAACGACCAGAGAGAAATACAGGTCAAAAGTATCTGCTAATAGGAGTGACTGAGATACAAAGGAACTGATTTTTCATGGAACTTGGCATTAAAGAGCACTTTGCATGTACAGAGTACAGCTCTCAGTGACGTCAACTGCAGCTGTGAGTGCTCAGCACTTCTGCAAATCATACCCCATGATTTCAAACACATAATTAATGGCCATCTGGGAAAAGCCTAGTCTACTGGACTAGCTCAGCGTCACACAGAAATTCTGGGGCTGCATCACAGATAAAATCCACTTTTCTACAATGGCATTCAAATTGGAAAAAAAGACCGCCCATACACTTCCTGTCATTTTCTCTTTCAGTTGTCAACATGGCCTTTTTTTTTTTTTTTCCCCAAGAGCCACAAATACCACAGTGTATGGCTGTATCTGACAACTGCATAAGCAGGCAGTCCAAGCTATCATGGGTAACAACAATCACGGCTGCTTTCTGGGCATGCTACAAGCTCTCAAAAGCCCTGGGTACTCTCACTGGCTCCTGCTCAGATTCCAATGCAGGCACATGAAAGTTGCATGATGAGAACAGATAAGGATTGACCATTTGCTAATTTTGCCTATGCAGAAAGTCAGCACAGGTAGGCTTGAAGCAAGCAGGGGGATGTGAGCTCTAAACCTTGCTACAGAAGGCTTATGGTAAAAGTTCAAAAGGAATCTGAAGGACTTAATAGGATGCTGGTGATGAGAAATCAACTGAGGTTTAATGGAACAATTAAAGGTAGCAAGAATCCTCATCAAACTACAGTAGAAAGCTCCTCTCACTTAGCTGAGATAACTCTAACCAGAAAGCTCCCTTTCTGTCCCAAATCAAATAAGTTCCCAATGCACTCCAACAGGGCATTAAATCAGGCAAATGCCCTGCGGAAAAAGCAGTTGTTTGATTGTATAATTAAAGGTCATGTCATACAGCACAAGTACAAGTGGGCCAATCGAAGACTCGACTGGAACAGCATCTGTCTTCAGACAAGCCTTTACTTGCTTGTGATTGCTGATGAATGCTAACCATGTATTCCTGCCAAGGAAAGGGGTGAGAAGGATGCCTATTTTCATTTGTTAACTCAGAAGCCTCTTTCATGGATTACCAAGAAAGTCTGTAGGCATAGAATAAAAATGCTCTTTGCTGACAATAAAAATGACCGCCTGGATTTATTCATGTGCAGTCTACAGTATGGCTTTATTCATAAGCGTAGGAATATGCTCAAGTTGCTTATTCTTTCAAAATCAGTGGATGTTGAGTGCAAGCCAAACTGAGCAGAATAAAACTCCAGTTCTAATGGGATACAGATATCCTGACACGCTGTCTTCCATCTTATGAGGTCAATTGTGTATCTAACTATTAATTACTCTTACTAATATTCCAGAACAATTATAATATAAAGATAACATTAAAATAAGATTTAAGAGAACAGAACAGAGTGAATAAGTTAATTACAGAAAGAAGTCTAAGTGTCTAAGGGAAAGACAGGGTAGGGAGAAGGGTAAAAATCACTGCTATTTTACTTTCCATAAAAATGAGAGCCTTCCTGTTGAATACTTTTGAATTTCAAGGAGGATTTTTTATTTGAGTATATAGATTTGGATCCCAGTCTGAGGAGACTCAATTCCTTATTTTGAAGTAGCCTGTGAAAAAGGGAGGGAAGAAATCTGGATAGCATTACTGGACAGTGCTACAAGAAATAAAGCCCATTTTGCTAAATTACTTATGCAGAAGAATATAGTAAGTGGGTTGTTCTGAAAGTAATGCCTCATATTTAGTTCCATGGAAACTACAACAGAAGCAAACAGCACAATAACACAATTTAATAGAGCGAAGTCTCAGCTACAAAACACTGTTTTTCAACACAGACATGACCACTAGCCTATCTATGCAGACGAGCTGATCAAGACGAATTTCATTTAGTGGTGTGACAGCTGTACATGGCCATCCAGAACATGGCTTGTTTTTCACACTGCTGTCACCACTGCTGAAACACACTGCCCACTGCCTCAGTGTGCCCACATCAACTTTTTGATCTTCTCAATAAATGTTCAGCAAATGGCAATAAATGTCAATGAGTGCAGTTTTTTTTTGTGCAAAGAGGAATTCAATCACACACTTTTACTTCAGACACACATCCACATCAGACATCATTCCACCAGACTCCCCCTCTGCTGCCATCTGTCACACAGCAACAACATGGAACAGAATACAGGAGGCTTGAAGATCCAGTATTGGCCTCTAATGCCATACCAACATCTGCCTCTGATATTGTGGGTAGGCAATAATACTTTCAGAGCAGTCCTTGTATATTTCTGAATTACTTTCGCTAGAAAAATCCCACCTATAGAAACGCCAAACATTTCAAATAAAAAAAAAAAATCTTTAAAGTCTCTGTGTTGTTTTGGATATTCTTAATAACCTTGTAATTATTAATGGTGATTCAGTCAACCCAGATTCCATAAAACTCAGTGTAAATCTTTCACCAAGCAAAACTCCAGCTGGGTGGTACTTTGAGGAGTGGCAATCAGTAATGGCTAACAGATGAACACTAAACCCCTCAGATAAACTTTCCATGCTACTTTTAAGAAGTTTAACAGATTTACACTTGCCCTCTAAACTATAACCTCTTCTTCCTACCAGTTCTTATGTTTAAACAAAGAACTTTTTCACAACTTTGGCAAATGTCTTCAAATCCCAATGAAATGCCTTTTCACTCTCCTTATGAAAAGTGACGCATTCATTGAAAAGAGCTACTCATCCAGAAACCAACATCAAAGTCAGCAAAGATTTTGAGTTGATAACACACACACAGAAAAGCCCTGAAAGTGTGAATTATATTATCCAAAACTTCAAGGCTTTTGGAAAGACAAGGCCAGCAAACTGAAGGCCAGGTCAAGAGTAAATGTGTTCTTCTCCACTCAATATCCAGTTTGTCTAGAAATGAGTTACTGTCACACCACCTCTGCAAAATGAACAATGGTTCTCACTTAATGAATCCAGCTGGGATGCAGTCCAGTGGAAGGGAGTATTCCTGGGCATAAGAACTCAATCTTCTATGCTGCTGAAAGATTAGAATGGTTCCTGGTACGGTTTTGCCTAGGAGATTAACATTTTTTCAAATAATACTCAGGCATAATATGGGAATAAGCATGAGCCAGGGTCCCATCCTAACAGGTAATGTGGATGCAAGCACTCTGCAAGCTCAGTATCCATCAATCAACAGTATCAGTGCAGGCTGTGTTATCTCACTGGTCTCAGTGCCACAGAACAGTCTATGATACACATTAAGCTGCACTCACAGCATTAAATTCACTTTCCCACTACAGCAGAGTGGCCACACGCCTCCTGGGAATAAGCCCTGATCCCCCATAACCTTTGCATCACACACGGGGATTGTCTGGGGAGTGCTAATCAACATGCACCAGAGTCTGCTCTAGCAAATAAACAATAACAGTGGAATCCCAGTGCCCAGGAATGTCCCCGGCACTATTTTATTCATCAAACATTTCCATTTTGGGATATTCAAGCTGAACATATTCAAAGGACCCAAGTTTTAGATGATGATTTTTTAAAAGTTTTTTGCAGGCCAAATCCCTCAAAAAGTTTGTTTAGAATGGAATTACTTATTTCCTATTATTGTCCTATATCTTAATGATGCTATAACGCATTTTGTAATATGGATAAAAACTTATTTGATAATGTGGATCTTTATCCTAACAAATGAGATAGATAACTGTTCAAGACAGCTAGTGAGGCACACAAAGCAAAAGGAGGTTAGCTCCATTTGGTAAGTACTACAGCAATTTTAAGATATTTAGACAATAAAAAACTGATTTATAACTAAATACTCGTCCCACAAAGACTTTTGTTATAAACTAAGACAACTTAAGCAAAAAGGAAATATGAGATCAGTTAAGAAAAAATGAGATCATAGAAAAGTTATTGCCTAAGTAGGCAATGCATTAATGACAATTTTAAGACTCAACATATTGTATCTACATCACTGTGGAGTGAGCTAAGAAATACAAAAATTACATGGTGTGTGAGATTGCCAGCAATAACACCACATTTATTATTAGACTTTTATCTCTGTCTGAGTAACAGAACAAAGGTCTTCACTTAAATGAAAGAGAAGATAACTATTCACCCAACCAGTATATTATAAAACTTTTTTCTATATTTCTCTTCTTTGTCATTTTATTATTTCATTTTCTCCCAGCCTTGCTTGCCTTTCTTTTCTTTACAACTTTATTCTTCATAAACTTTGGTACGATTCTTAGCAAGTTTGTTGTAAACATGAACTTGTTGATATTCAGTATTCTTAAAATTCCAGAACTGTGGTTTTCCCTGGCTAAGCATCCAGCCAGAAAGACTGGGTTTGACAGGTACTCAGATATTTCCAAAAGATTTCTCAGTTCAGCAAGAAGGTTTGACCTTCTTGCTGTACAATCGTATACCGTAAACAATACCCAAATTTGCAATTCTTTCATAAATCTATCAAGAGCAAAGCACCCTGATGGGAAGAAAGACATATGTACATATTACCTACATATACCTTCTAGGAAACTGCAGCAGCTTCATTTATAAGGTCCAGGCACAAAGTAAACAGCAGTAAATATCATTCCTATTTGGAAAAGGCATTTTGTGGCTGTTGTCAGGAATAAATGAAAAATACCAATGATTCCAAACACTTCCTAGCGAGATATCTTTTGCAAGTTACTTCCACTTTTCTCTATGGTAGGTTTCAGATATGATCATACCTAACCTTCTGAAGTTGGTGTTAGGAACTGCTGAGGACCCACTCATCTGATACATGTATGTCCTGCACTTAGTTGTTCAGGTGACTCCACTTCTTTCCATCTGTGGAACCCTGAGTCCAAAACCTGCCTTCATACTCCCTGACCCCATTCTTAATCTGAGCTGTTTCCCAAACTCACAGGCCTCTGGCCCTATCCCAAAGATTCATTATGAGTTTGGCAGTTCATCCACTCCTTACAAGTTTCTTCATCTGGGAGCACTCTCCAGATAAAACACAGCCTCTAGACATCTCTTTATTGACTCTGACAAAATCTTTTTTGAACTTCCAGAATTTCTGGGAGAACTGTATAGCAGTAGGCTCTTATCCACAAATTTCCATTTCTCCTACATGCAAATACTCCATTATTTGTCACATCAGGAGGTGCCTTACTTTGTTCACTATTTCTGTTACTTCCCTGTCCCCTATTCCAAAATAATAAAGGTCATTATTACTATAAAATTTCATCTAACCCCAGGGTCCCAAAGTGACTCCTAATACTTCTCCATTTCTTTACTGAGACTGGTGTTGTGTCTGGCGCAACAGCCCAGTATTGCTGGGATGCTGTCAACTTTCTCAGTTCTTCTTGCACATTTCATCTGGTCTGTGATGGAAACTTTTGGTTCTCTGCTTTCATAGTCAGGAGGACTGGGGACAGGGGTGCGGGGTTGCTTTCTCTTGCAGGCAGGGGAACACCAGGACAGAGGGATGGAGCATTCTCTTTCTCCTTGAATAACTGAAACTTCTATCTTGCCTGACACTGTTTGAGGGACACAGAAATTATTAGAGAAGGAACAAGTAGAAAAAGTAAACAACTGTTAGCAGGAGTATAGAAAGCAGGAATGAAACAAAATGACCAAAGAGTTTGAACTCTTTTCATTCACAACATTAGCATAATGTTTTAAAAACTCCTATCCGTACTTTTCTTTAAAAGCCACTCTCATCTTTGTTTACAGGGAAAGCTGTTAGCAACCTCAATATTACTCACTGATCAGCTGACTTGAAACCACATATTTTTATCCATTGGTAACAGTGTAAGTACTATACTCTTTCCCAGAATAGTTTCAGAAACAGCACCATGGGGTATTGCCATATACTATCTCCCACTGCCCCCATAAATGCATGGGACATCATACCACTGGCAAACTATAGTTCTATCAGTTCAGCAGTACTTAAGTAAGTAGAAAAATCTTTAGATTTCAAAGCAATCTAAAGAGCACGTCTGCTTACCTAATACAGTGTGATTATCCACTCGCTCCTATAAAATGAGTCGTCCCTTAGGTTATGAAAATGCTGTTTCCATGATTCTCTACATAATCTTGCATTTTTGCTTTTTTTAACTGTTAAGCTGATATGCTTACAGTGAAGCCAAAAACACCACACTTTTGAACATTTAGTGTTTGTATTCTTTTTTTCGGCCTAATCTTCCTTCAAAATAAAATACTCAAGAGGAGGCTATGAGCCCTCTGAGAATACAAAATGAGAATATAAAATGGAGCTTGTAATTTTACTTAGCACGTGTCAAGACATTACTTTTTTCACAGAAGCGGCATTTCTCAGTAACTTGTGGGAGTTGTAACAAAGTTCAGAAACAGAGCATCTTCAGTTTGGTACATGACTCAGTTATTTTTTGTAGCAACAGATATTCCATTCCATATTTCCACTCCACGTGGAAAACTTGCAAGTCACTTTAAAAAACAAAGGAAAAGGGAAAAAAAGGGAAAAAAGAGCATAAGAAAATGAAACAACAGAAGAGAGAAGGGAAGAAGAAGGAGAAAGGAGAAAAGGAGAAAGAAAGAAAAGAGAGAAATACACAGGCTTTGTTACAGGTAATTATTATGCAGAGGAAGTACACATACATTATACTTATGCAATGCTGAAGTTTTGCACAAGTAGAAAATTACTTGTGCTGCTAGAAATATGATATATATAACATTAATTACTGAATTGCACTTTAAGTGGCTGAAATGTGAATGCTATTTTGATGAAGACTTTAAAATTAATAATGAAATCTAAATACAACAGTTGGCAGGCATAACAGTATAACGTGGCTAGAAACTGCTAACCCAAATCAAAACCCAAACTTTCTAATCTCTGTAACAGCTGGTTGCACAGGAGTGTATCCAATATAGGACACAAATCCCTGAAGTCTTTTGCAGTCCCAGAAGTCCACAAGGTGGGCTTGCTTAAGGAGTAACAGCTTCTGCAGGGAACAACTGACTTGGCAGGGATGTGGCCACCACTCACATCTTGCTTCTCATCCTCCAGGTCCCTTACTAAGGGTTGGAGAGGCACAGGCTTAGCAAAAGTCAGATTACCAGGCCTCAGAGCTACAGAGAAAGGGTCTTTTACTGCCAGGAAAACCCAGAAGCCTAAGAGAGTTGGGGGAGTCTGGGCAAGTGCAACTCCTGCTACTGCTTCACACCCAGCCAGGTAGGTTAAGGACACCGGCTGTTGCAGGGAAGAGGCTGACAGCTGAGATTAAAATGAAAGCTGAAGCTTGAAGCCTTGGCATAAAGGCCATGAGAGACCTCTCAGCTATCGCTGCCTGAAAGGAAAGCATGCAATTGCTAATTCTCCACTATAGCACAATGACTGTACCTAAACATCTCAGAGGGAAGAAACTGGTGATTTCAGACCGTAAAACTCTTTGATCTCTCTTTCCAAATATAATATATCTATATTTATAAGGCAATTTTATGTTTCCATCAGTGGAAGTCTAAACTGATAAGAACTTGATTACTTTGTAACCTTATAAAAGTTTGGTTAACTCTTAATTAGAAAAGGATTTCAGTTACATTTTAGCTAAATATATGATAATTCAAAAGATTTCATTTGCAACTGTTTCCAGTCTTTATCTACTGCATGAAAAATTTTTAATCTCCTCAAATATAATACCAGCATATCATGTCAAAAACATGTTGCAGTTGTCATGACATTATTCTGACTTCAACTGCAATGCAGGCTTCACTTGCAATGACTACTTAATGTCCACGAGGATAAAAAAAACTTGGAAGAATTACATCTATATGAAAAAATAATAAGCACACTTATGGTGAGGCTGTAAATAGGATTCCTACAGCAGTTATCATGTGGTTCAGTAGCCCACATGAGCAGGATTTAGAGATCTCTGGACAGCCCTCAGCATATAAATGTACAATGAACTCAATCAAAACTAAACAAAAGTCTTTTCTGCACTTCATGGAAGCATTACAGAGTGCACTCACTTTCATCATATATTTTCTGCTCTTATTTGTGTCTAAAATTTAAACTCGTATGGTTAACCTGACAATGCTCTAGAGCCCTGTAGTTACATACACACCAGCTTAAGAACTTGGTTGGATATAAGGATGTTTGAAATAATTTTAAGAGACTGAAGCAGTGATTCATAAATTCAGACAGCACTGTGTAATTCATAACTTCCCTTCGTATCATTATTGAAACCACATACATACAACCAAGAGATAAATCATTATATATTTTGCTGCAAAATGTAATTCAACGCAAAGAGAGACACTTGAGCTCAGCAGCAGTTTCTGCTGAACAGCAGCCAAGTACATTTCCCTCCTGGCCTCTTTTCCCCTCCCTTTCTTTCAGTTTTTTGCAGTATCAGTAAATCTCTTGTAGCTTCTTTCTTCTGGTATCATGTAGGAATGCTTCCTGGATTAGCATCGTCACTCACTTATGTAGTTATTTCCAAAAATGGGTAGATGTATGTTTTAGGTGTAAATTCCTAAAGAACAGATAGAATGTAATTGCTTAGAATATTATTCCACAACTTATTAAATTCCCATGCATCCACTTCAGAGCTCTCCAAAGAAACATGCCCACGTGATATGAAATAAATGATCAGTTTTAAGTTTACAAGATCAAAGTTCACAAAAAAAAAAAAACAACCAAACAACCCACAATTGTAAGTTCAGCACAATTTTGAAGTTTTGCTTTGCCTTCTTTTACAATAAATGCCAAAAATGTGGTAGGAACATCTTGGTGCCTCCCCCCAACTCCCCTCCATCCTTCCCTAATACACAGTGTCAAGCATATCTTGCAAGGACTGGGCATTTGTCACTTCTGAACATGCAACCTGCTGAAAGATGCTGTAGACAGCTGCTGTGAGCCTGAAATCACAGTATGGTAACAACCACTCTGAACAACTGATACATACCTTGGTCAATCAGTCAATTTAAGTGCAGAGGTCCATCTCAGTTACACCTGAAGGAAATTAGCTAATGCAATAGACATTATTTTATATTCAAAAACACATAGCCAACTTTATTTCCATTACTACTTTTCCTGTGTATCCAAAAAGCAAAGCTCAGCTGGCAAACTGTGCTTTCACTGATCTGTATGTAATCTAACAAAGCAGCTGCACTCAGCAGGAACAAAGATTTCATCAGACAGCTCAGTAAAAACTCTTCAGAGCTCTAATAAAATCCTTAAAAGAGAAGATTCTGAAACAAGAGATTGATTTCCTTTAAGATACCAGGATAAGCAAAAACGTTCAATACTTGGGATCAAATTACTGATGAGAGGAAAGAGAACACCACTTTTAGTTATTGTGTCATGTAAGAGGAGAGGGGATTGCCCTCTGCTCCAGGAAAGACAGATTCCATGGGCCACCCGTTCTCTTTCTGTTATTTCACAAGTACATGCAGGACCATGGAAATGATCCTTTAAAACACAAATACCTTGCATTAAAATATTAATTTCCAACAACTTAATAAACGTTCTGTGAATACAAGAAATACACACATATTCTATCTCTGAACCAATCACACTTATTCTAGAGCTAACACACTGCAAGGAAGATTTAAGACAATACTAACAAAGTTAATTAAATCAGCACAGTTGACAAGTTTTAAATACTCAGGGATTTGTTCAGGATTTAAAAAAAGCAAAGTGTGAAAAGTCAAACCTATCCAAAGTAGATTGGCTTTCAAAAGCCACACTGAGAGTTCCAAATGCTTTATGTCCAATTGATGCCTACACGACAAGATATCAAATTTTAATGGAAATCACTAGCTACAGTAATAATTTTAAACAATGATAACCCATGTAAAGATCTAGGAAAATGAGAACAACACACACTGAGACTTAGCAGAAAGGCAGTAAGAAAAACACAGAAAGACATAGCTCAATTCTTCTGAAAGTTCCCTTAAAACATAACCTGTTAGCCCTAAGATAACTAAGGAATCTATGAAGTATTAGCGTACGGCTGCCAAAAGTCAGATTGATCCCAATTTAGCTTGATCTTGAAGTAATTGCACATGTATCTGAACAATCCCACAGGATTTTTAGTCTGTTCCATTTTGCTTACTTATATTGCCAGTCTCCCACAGGAAGGATTTTTTACTTCTGTTCATAGCCACTACCCATACTCTACCAATAAACACCAATCATAGCAGCATACTTCAGTTTTAAAAACTGTTAAAACAAAATAAAAAAGAATTAAATTATATTGATGCTACTTAATACTCAAATGGCATAATCCCACATTTTAGTCCTAAAAGCAGAAAGCTCCACCCAACAAAAAAAATCCCAAACTCCTGTACTTTTATTGCTTTTCCATGCATCTCTTGGTTCGGTGCAGCAATATTGCTCATTTTTGCCTGCTAACCAAGTCTTTCCACAACAGCAGCAATTGTCATTGCCACTACTATTTATTATATACATATTACACAGGATGGTATGGCTTTTAATCCCTGTTAAATTACTTTAAGTCTGCAGTGATTTTATTAAGTCAGTAGAATTGATGTCACTGAGATCATGATTTGGCCCAGTTCTTTCTCATGTCATTTAAAGATCGCTGCAGCTTCTGAGCACAGTGGCACACATTTTACACATTCTGTTCTTTGCAGAGAGGCACGTTTTGACTATGCCACTGTTTATATGCAACTGCTGAATTTGAAGCAGGTGACCTAATTTACTGTAACAGAAAGCAATGCCCAAGAGTCTGATTCCAAACTGCCACGTACTTTTATGAGCTGGACCAGAGACTGTCCCCAGTCTCTTGCATCATTTAATGTCTAGAAACAGTTCTTTCAGTAAGATTTGCCAGAACTGTTTGCATCCTGCATATGCCAAACTGAATAGGGATCCAGACTTTTGTAGGGACCACAAAATTGCTTTACTTTTAAAAGAAGAAAGAATTTAATCTATGCATTTTGATTTAATAGCAAGTACTAGTGCTTTCCATTCTTTTCCACAGTTCAAAATATGAAAAAGGGACTATAGGAGTAATTTTATAAAGTCACGGAAAAAAATAAAGGAAGGTGAGAAAATAAAAAGTATAATGTTTCTCCGCATAGCAACTTACTATTGCATTCATTTTCTAGGGAAACAGCTGATTCGTTTCTTAAATTAACTTAGGATATTTGCTGAAGACTCTGAAAGTTTCAGGAAAGGCTGTCATTTAATCTCATTTTGGAGTTTAGGATCCTAGAAAGATTACGAGTCTTGCTGAATAAGTTGTGACTGGAGGTGTTTCTCTTGCTGTTCACATTCATGCCTTCTGATGGGCTGTGTCTTCAGAGTTGTGCTTTTCAGCCTCCAGTGGCAGAACCCCAAGAATCCCAAGACCATATGTATTAGTTCTGAGACAGTAAGAAAGCTGCTGTCATCTGACTTATATTTGTCCTACAGGAATTAAAAACCTCTGGTTTTAAGCTAAGTCATGCCAAATTGTGAATGGTACTTCATTTATCTTTACATGTTTAAAGGATCCCATTTTGTATGAAGAAGAGTTTAACTCTGATAAAACCTACTGCTCTGCTCCCTGTCACGCATTCTCCCATGTTTTGCCACTGTTTCTTCCTTCTTCCCTGGACATTTCACACTCCTCATGTTTACCTGTGATTCTGTTACCTAGGGTTAGGTGAAAGGCATAAGGAGGCAAGACCACTTAACATCTCCTGACTAGAGGGAGATATTTAGTGAGATCTACTACAAATGTGCATCATGAATCCATAACGATGGGCCTTGTCCAAAGTTAAGTCCATGCTATCTGTCCATAATCTGAGTTTGTGATTTACCCACTCAATTAAATAGTGAGCAAAGGAAAAGTAATTTAATAAGCCCCATTTCAACAGCTACTTATTTCAGTTCAGTCATTCTTTTTATCCAGTACAAGAATCTTGTAGCAAACACTTATTTCACAGCACCTACATAAAATAAATCTAGTATCCCAAAAGTAAACACCTTCTTTCAAGAGCTGCTAAATCACCAAACTCTCATATTCCTGCTTGAAAATGACAATCTTCTTTTTTTATTAAAAACTAACTCAGCCAAGGTTTGGCCAACTGCTTGTGCTTTTTATCTTTATTATCCTTATATTTGAAATTGATTTAAATGCTGGTGGTGGCTTTTCTGTTGTTATTTTTTATGCTTTTTGTAACTTACCTAGTAGAGATTGAGAGTTAACATCCCTTTTTCGGGTAAAATGTCCTCCAGGGAGATCCTTTGCCATGACAGCAACAGTGGAAAGTAGAACGTGCCCAAACAGCAGAAAGTAGCATGCAATCATTGTCTTCATTTTCAAGAAGTAGAGGGACATTCAAGGATGCAAAACTGCAGTAAGGAAAGAAAGAGATGAGCTCTGTAATTTGAGAGAAAGATACACTGTAACCATTCCAACCATCCAACTGAAATGCTTCTGTTTCATCACGTGCCATCACACAGATATACCACATACCCACACTTTCAAGAAATTAGATACAGAACTTGCATAAGAAATATATTCCAAAAACAGCAGCAGTAAATGTGAACTGGCAACCACTCACACTTTTCTTTCAGAAGACTGTCCTTTGTTGCTAGCATGAAGATAAGCATACAGATGGAAGCTGTTTACTCCAGAAGGCTTCCAAAGACTGGCAGTAGCTTGCCAGCTGTTTTTTCACAGAGAAGTATAAATTTTTTGACAAAAAAAGGAGTTTGTTAAGGGCACCATCAAGAGCCATGGCTGACTCTGCCCACAAGCAGAGAGCTAAGACTCACTTTCCAGCCATGTCTGCTGTACCTGACATCCTCAAACGTGCTGCCTTCCCCTAAACCATTACTGTTGCATGCTGTGAAAAGGCCATCTCACAGTTCACCCTGGAATGGTGATATGATGAATTTTGGTCAGAAGCTTCTCTAGGTATGCAAAAAATTGATAAAAACACGTTCACAACCAAAAAAGGACGATTTCACATAAAACTGAGGGGCAACTTTAAAAACAGTGTATATTTTAATGACAATTCTTGGCCAAGTAACTAAGATGCTGAAAACAATCTTAATAGGGTCCTAAACTCAATAAGGAGAATGAGACAGAGCTACCCATCTGCTACAGAAAGCAACTCAAATACCCCGTTATCCTGGGGCAAGAATTAGATTTTTTTTCATGAGGTATTCATTGACAGAATACGCAATTCTGGGTAAATATTTTCTAACAAAGAGATTTTTATGCATGATTCTTAAGCTTATTCACATAACTATTACACACTGAGCTATTTTTCTGTGTATCAATCTATTTTTCCTTTTGTGTATCCTATTCAGCATTCCCAAATATGAATACAGTGGTGCGTATGCCATTTTGCCACAGAGCAAATTAAAGGGAGCCTTTGCCCTTAAAATACCCAGTTGTGCTTAAATGTTCAGTAAAACTCAGTAACAGGAAATATATAATGTAAGAGCAGTTCCACCATAAAAGGTCCATATCTCATAAAGGAAACAAATAAACAATAAGCGTCCTATTATCAAAGTTCTCCTACCCTCACAAGCACTTTTAAATTATTTCAAAAGAAAGCAATGTTTTACAGAGAGCTTTCACAGAAGCACAGAATTGCAGGGCTTGGAAGGGACCTCAAGAGATTATGGAGTCCAACCCCCTTGCCAAAGCAGGTACCCTACAATAGGTCATACAGGTAGGCATCACCCCAAACAGGTCTTGAACATCTCCATAAGGAGACTCCACAAACTCTCTGGGCAACCTGTTCCAGTGCTCCCTCACCCTTTACTTGTCCCATCCAACAAAGTGTGGATACACAAGGATAACCTAAAATAAAAATTAATGGGTAATTGCATCAATTTTCAAATAAAAAAAAAAATCCCAAATCCAAAAGCTGTGTATGTGATCAAAGGCACCTCTGATCAAAGCCCATGTTCATCTTTCTCCCAAACTGAAAACATCTGTACTGCTTCGCAGAGGTGATGGCAGCTTTGACTCAGGAGCTTTGCTCAAGTTCCAGGTACATACTTGTGTCTGCTGCTGCTTGCTTTTTTACATGACCAGTTTGCATTGTGGTTGCACAGCTCCTTTGCCCACAGCCCTCCCACGGTTCTGTTTATTTTCTGGGTTTTCTGCAAAGTCTGCTGTCTTCGCTTGAGAAGCTGAATGGTGTTTACTGCACCACACTTGGTATTTAACACCTCATCTTCCCAGCAGGCTAAGCCAAGCTGCTGGCACAGTCCTGTGCAGCATCTCATTGCTGACTAACCCACATTCTCCCAAGCTAAGAGCAAGCTCCTGAAATTACAAACACCTACTATTAGTTGCTACCTGGAAAACATGGTTCATGCACTTCAATTCCAGCTGCTGCCTCAGCTGGAATAAATATTTATCAGGAGACAACTCAGCTTGGCTGACCCCAAACCGAGCTGTTGTATGACAAACATCCCCCAAACCTCTAAAGCAAAAGACATCAAGAAGAAGCATTCATTCTCCTTTTCAGGTTTCCCTTGCTCCCCAGCTGGCTGCTAGATAAGAGCTCAGTATTTCCAAGGTATTTTCTTATCAATATTAGCCATGCTTACTCAGCCATATGGCCATGCTACTGAATGATTTTTGATACCCTCTACTGCATATTCACATTTCATGAATGACAGTGCAAGAACACTGAAAAATGAAATTGTGACTTCATCTTTCAGAATCACATTTCCTTCAGCAGACAACGCTCAAATGATACAAGTCTGTTTCTATCATTTAAAATACCTTTCCATGGAAGTCTTCTCAGAAGCAATTAATGCTGCGGTTTGAACAGAGATGCTACTAACTTTTCAGGGCCAGAAGTGATATATCAGTGACCTTCTCCATTGCATGGTGCATGCTATAAATATTTGTTCTCTTTCCTGTGTTAACTCTTGAACAAGAGATAACTCTCAAACAAGAGAGGAGATGCTCTGTGGTTCATGCCGGTGTTCTTCAGTCAGTCAGTTCTTCCATCTCTTACCCCACTTCAGGGAAATTTCTTTTGCACAGACAATTAGGAAACCTTTCCTCTGATCTTGAAAGCCACAAAGGCTACAACTTTTTTATTTGGGCACCTTTTTCATTTATGTTTTCACTGGTCAGATCATACAGAAAAACAAACTAAGAAACCAGGGCAGTAAAATGTTTCAGCTCATGCTCCTTGCTCCTCTGGGTGGTCTCAATCCTCACCCTGCAGTACGAGTTCCTTTCCAAGGCTGAATCAGATACAGCAAGTCCATAGACCCTCGCCTCTCCAGCTGCTATCAGAACTAGCTCAATGTACAGAAGGAATAATTAATTCTCAGCATTGACCCAGGACTTTAACACCTTTACTAAGTGCAGAAAGCATCTTGAACCTTATATAGCTTTTCATCATTGCTGGGAAAGAAAAGGAAGACAAAAAGGCACCACAGATAGCAATTACTGCTACAAAGATGACTTCAGCTTTCATTGTTTGATACTTAAGATACACTTACTTTCATTAAGCCAGGAGATATAACTTCAGTATTTTTATAATCATACCACTATTTGAGTCGGAAGGGACCTTGAAATCATCTGGTCCAACTCCACTGGAGTGAGCAGGGACACCTACAGCTAGACCAGGTTGCTCAAAGCCCCATCCAGCCTGACCTTGAATGTCTCCAGGGATGGGGCACCCACCACTTCTCTGGGCAACCTATTTCAGTGTCTCATCACTCTTAAAAAAAAACAAAAAAACTTCTTCCTTACGTCCAATCTAAATCTCCCCTCTTTTAGTTTGAAACCATTTTTCCTTACTCTATCACAACATAACATGCTAAAGGGTCTGTCTCCTTTCTTACAGCCCCCCCTTTACACACTGAGAGGATGCCTTCAGGTCTTCCCAGAGCCTTCTCTTCTCCAGGCTGAACAGACCCAGCTCTCTCAGCCTGTCCTCGCAGGAGAGGTGTTCCATCCCTTGGATCATTTAAATCAGCTTGCCATCCACCACTACTCCCAGGTCCTTCTCAGCAGGGCTATGCTCCATCCTTACATCCCCCAGCCCGTACTGATAGCAGGAGTTGCCATGACCCAGGTGAAAGACCTTATACTTGGATTGACTGAACCTCATGAGGTTCACCTGGGCCCACTGCGTGAGCCTGTCTGGGTCTCTCTGGCTGACATACCATCCCCCAGGTGTGTCAACCACACCATGCAGCCTGATGTCAAAGTTGCTGAGGGTGCACTGGATCCCACTGCTGGTGTCACTGATGAAGATATTACAGAGCACTGGCTTCAGTGATCCCTAAGGGACACCCTTTGTCATCAATCTCCATTCAGACATTCAGCCATTCACCACCATTCTCCGGGTACAATCTTGGAACCAGTTTCTTGTCAACTGAACAGCCCACTCAGCAAATCCATACTTTCCAATTTCCATGTGCCTTAGCATACATTCCCAAGAATCTGCTCCATGCTCTTCCCTGGTGCAGAGGTGAAGCTAACAGGTCAGCAGCTCCCTGGGTCATCTGTTCTACCCGTCTTCAAAATGGGTGCTAAAACACCTTTTTTCCAGTCACCAGGGACTTCACCTGACCACCATGACTTTTCAAGTATCATCGAGTGTGGTTTGGTGACTATGTCAGTGAACTCCCTCATGACTCTCCTCCTCTTTCGAACCCACAGACTTGTGGATGTTCAGGTTCCACAGGCAGTCACAAACTGGATCTTTGCTTACAGTAGGAGGGGCAATGCTCCCCCAGTTTCCACCTTCAGAACCATCCACCTGTGTAGAGGAGTCACTGGTGAAGACTGAGGCAAAAAAGTTGTCAAACACCTCAGCCTTCTCTTTGTCTGTTGTTATTAGGCCACCTGCGTTGCTCACTAGGGAAGGTACGCCCACCTGGACTTTCATCTTCCAGCTAATGTACCTATAGAAGCCTTTCTTATTGCTCTTTATGCCCCTTGCAAAGTTCAGTTTCAGCTGGGCCCTGGCATTCCTGACCCCACCCTTACACAGCCCAGCAGCATCCCTATAATCCTCCCAGGTTACCTGTTTCTCCTTCCACTTTAGTTGTAAAGACCATCAATGCGTAAAAGGGAAATTCTCAAGTTCTTTCAGCACTCATTATCCATCCCATTTTTAAGATAACAGCAAACTGTGATTAAAGAAAGAACTTTCACTGAAGTTAAAGAAACTGTAAGCAATCAATGCAAGCCAATAAAGTCAGAGTTTACATTCTCCATCTGGGAAGCACAGTGAGCTGCTTGGAAAACCAATCAGCCCTTCTAACATGCAAACCACAAGATAGCTAATGCTCAATCCCTACTGCCTCAGATATTAAAAAAAAAAAAACCAACAAAAAAAGTCATGAGACGCTTTACAGCCCTCTTAACTATCAGTTAGAACTTGTTCCAAGGTATTTCACTACCACAAGCCAGCACATGCATTACCAGTCCATTACTCATTAAAATCATTGTGTGTGGTATGGATGTCAGGACACAGATTATTAATAATTTCCTCCCTCTTTCTGGACTGGACTGCTGACATAGGCATTTTTCAGTCTGAAAATAGTAACAGAATTCCTCAGAGCATTGGAAAATATCTACCCTATCTATGCAGGTGTCGTGTGGGGGCAGCTGGAGGATATTTATCACATCAGCAGAAGAACATGCCTGCCTTCACCCCTACAAAGGAGCACACTACTGTCATCCTGTTCCATTAAAGATAAACTGGACTTTCCATGACTTCTTATTGCACAAGCATGTCTTTGCTAGGCTCGGGAGAACAGCACAGGTAGAACTCCCCTAAAGCCACAGTTGTAAAACACAAATCACTGATGCAGTTAAATTATTATGAGGGAACAAGGCTACAGGTGCTCCAAGTTTGCAAATTTCTCCCCAGTCCTCAAGGCAGGCACCACTATGCATACAGGAGTGCATGAATCTACCCAGGGTGACACCAAGCCCTGGAGAGTAGCACTCCCTCATTTAATACATTCACTAGCTCCTTCCAGGTGGCTAACTTAGGCCAATTGTGCTGTCAGTACTACCAAAGAATTTGGGAAAACCATTAACTAAAAGTACATTAGTAAATAAAGTGTATTCTCAGAAAAAAACCCCAAATGCAAGTAGCTTTCATAACAGCACTGCAAGCCACCACAATGACAAAACTAACTGTTGATTTGGCAACATCAAGTCCTTTACCAATGTGAGATAATGAGCATCCAGACAATAAGAGTAACCAAAGTCTGCAGTGGGTTCAGACCAAAAGTTGTGTACCTAATTATTCTGTCTGCTGCTGCAATAAAACCATCATAATAAATAATAAAACCAAAATGGCACGGGGCTGTATATTACATCTCGAAACAGTAAAGCGAAGATCCAAAACAGGGCAGTTTCTAGAAGGGATATGAATGACATCAGGTGGTCAGCCAAATCTTGCAACAAACCCAGCGCTGTGCAGGAGTTCCCGTATGCAGTGTGGCTCAAGTGCTGCAGTAAGAGAGACCACATTCTGGAAGCTGTCAGAGGAGCACTGTGGGTGGGAGAGAACAGATTGCCTATTCAAGCACTGAGGTCAGACACATGCACACATCTTAAAGAGCATGCACACCAAAACAGAGAGCACATCAGGAAAAGCAAAGATCAGCACGCTGATTCTGCATTACATTTTATAGCGAGGTGTAATTATTATAGTGGGTCTTCTACACAATGGACTTCATTATCTATAGAACTTAGAGTATGAGTGCTACATGTATAAATTAATTTTCTACAACTAACGAAATAAGGAACACTAAGGGATCTATTAGTTTTTTTTTTTTTTTTTTTTTTTTACCTCATTCATCTAAATCACTTACAGGCTTCCTGATATCACTGAGGTAAAAGTAGGAAGTGCCAAATCACAGAATCAAAGAATAACTGAGGTAAGAAGGGAACACTGACGTCATCAGATCCGACCCCTGCTCAGAGCTGAAGATCATATCAATAATTTCAGAAACTTGTCATACAGAAGTTACCAGTGATGTTGTAAAACAGTGCCCCCACAGTATGGCTCACACTGCATACTTTCCAGTGGTCAGACAGAAAGCTTTAGCACTGGGAATTTTCACTTTATGACAGCATCAATCTTCACGTTACAATTCCTTCAGCTGCCACTTCGACAATAGACCTTTTCATTATCATGTTCCTTAGGGGCAGACTTACTTGTACTTTCTGGTTCTGAATTGGATCTAGGCATCAGTGTTTCCACTAAGTTTGCAGATGAGCCGTGTGGCAAAACTGAGAAATTTCACTTTTACAACTCTGAGTAGGTATTTATATGAAACCACATATTATATGATATACAATATGTATGTGAACTGCTGAGTTTTGTCTCTGTGAAGACCATAATGGACTGTGACTAACTGCAAACAGAAAGTTTTTCTTAAAAAACAACAACAAAAAAAAGACACCGTAGTTCTAAAACATATTTGCAAACCCACACTGACCTCAGTACCAGCACTAGTGTAAAACAGTAATTTGGGGATAGAACACACTCCGTTCCCAATACTCCTTAGTCACAATGAAAACACAACCTAACAATGAGTACACTATATAAAAAGAGCTTGTTAATGATGTCCAGATTATAATGAAATAGCAGAGCATAGTGCTTTACCCTCCCATGGAGACAATTTATAAGTCATAGGAGAGTATTTAGATCTGATTAGCCTTTCCTATTCACATGAACTGATTAAAATATCTTTACTGTTACAGTTGGATCCCAGCTCATAAGCCTTAAAGCGTGTGTGGGTTGGTTTGTGAGAAATCCCAGTGAAGTCAATGGAAGGATTCACGTAAAATAATTGTATAAATATTGCCTGCAGGGTATAGGATCTCAGCGTTATGGAATTAAGTGCTACCTTTCCTTAGGATATAAAATAAATCAAGTTTAATTCCAGTACTTGAAGGGAGCTTTTAAGCACGAAGTTGATCGACTTTTTACACGGTGTAATAGTGATAGGACAAGGGGGAATAGCTTTAAACTAAAAGAGTGGAAATTTAGGTAAGATGTTAGTAAGAAATTCTTTACCCAGATGGTGATGAGGCACTGGCACAGATTGCACAGAGAAGCTGTGGATACCCCATCCCTGGAGGTGTTCAAGGCTGGATGGGGCCCTGTGCAGTATGATCTAGTGGCACGCAACCCTCCTCGGCAGAGGAGTTGGGAGTGAATGATTTTTAAGGTCCCTTCCAACTTAAACCATTCTATGATTCCATGATTCAACAATATACCTATATTAACGTATAGTACATGAGAAAAAGCTTAAAAATCTGATGTTTAAAGCTGCCATATCTATGTGAACAGTATATCAATCAAAAATTATTCTGGATCAAGTTTCAGGACTTTGCTAAAAAAGCCCAATGTGTATTTTATTAAGTTCTTGATCTACAAATTTATTATGGGATCCTGTATGACAGTTTCTTCTGATGTTATCAGCTGCCTGAAAGTAGCACAGCAAAAACACAACATGCCACCTTTCCAGATCTCAGTCAGGATCACTGACCCCATGAATGATGGCGGGAAAAGAAAACCCAGGCATTTAGGAAGAGATACACGTTGAGCATTTATCACAGATACAGGTATTTATCGCAGATATAGGTGACACAACAGAAGAAGGACATGGAGCTGTTGAGTGGGTCCAGAGAATGGCGCAAAGATGATCAGAAGGCTGGAGCACCTCTCCTGCAAGGACAGGCTGAGAGCTGGGGCTCTTCAGCCTGGAGAAGAGAAGGCTCTCAGGAGACCTTATTGTGGCCTTCCAGTACCTGAAGGGGGCCTACAGGAAAGCTGAGGAGGCACTTTCTAGAAGGGCACGTAGCAACAGGACAAGGAGAAATGCTTTTAAACTGGAAGAGGGTAGATTTAGACTAGATATTAGGAAGAAATTCTTTACTGTGAATGTGGTGAAACACTGGAACAGGTTGCCCAGTGAGGTTATGAATGCCCCTTTCTTGGAAACATTCAAGGCCAGGCTGGATGGGGCTGCGAGCAATCTGGTCTAGAGAGAGGTGTCCCTGCCTATAGCAGGGGGTTGGAACTAGGTGATCTTCAAGGTCTCTTCCAACCCTAACCATTCTATCATTCTATGATTCTATGCAGCATTAATACATGAGGAGGCTGGAACCTTCCCTCTGAGCCAACACTATCAAGCATCACGGCACACGCCAATCTGACACTCCAAGTACTGCCTTCTGAAACAGCGATACGCACTCATTAAAGATGCACCTCCGTAAGGCTGCAAAGCACCACCCAGGCTGGGTCTCCAGAGCAGCTCCGTGGCACGCAGCGAGCCCCGCTGTCCCTCCCTCCGGTCACACCGCCCGCGGGCAGCGCTCCCGGCCCTACCTGCGGGGCTGCACAGCGCCGGTTGTGCTGCAGGCCGGCAACGCACCTGCAGGCTGCTCGCTGCAAACCTTCCTAGGTAAAGTCAGGCTCCGCGTTTGCACCGCTTGTAAAATACGGTCAGTTCTTCCCCTTACAGCGCACGCTACACGAGCTAGAGAAACGCGCACGGGAGAACAGGGCATCCGGAGAACTTCCTCAGCCCCACGCACTCCGAAGGGAAGCCCTCCAGCGCGGCTCCCCGCACGACCTGCCCTCTGAGCGCCCGCACCCCGCAGGGCCCCCGCCTCCCTCGGCCCGCCGCCGCAGCCCCCGGCTCGGCCGCCCCTCAGCCGGCGGGGCCCCACGGCAGGACGGTCTCTCCGCCGCGCGGGGCCCCGGGTCGGGGTAGCGGCGGGGCAGGGCAGGGCAGGGCGGCGCGGAGCTTACCTGCGGCTGAGGGGCCGCTCCGCTGCGCGGCGGGCAGCGGCCGGCAGCGAGGACGGGAGCCTCCTCCCCTCAGCGCGGCCCCGGACAGCGCTCCCCCTCCCGCCCCCCCGGGAGCGCCGCGGGCTGAGGGGAGCCGCCGCCTCCCGGGCGGCCCCGGGCGGAGGAAGCCCCAGGGGAGGGAGCAGCCCGGCTGGCGAGAGGCTGCCCCGGGAGGAGCGGCCCGCTCCCCTCAGGCGAGCCCTGCTCCTTCCCGCCCGTCCGGTGAGGGCCGGGGCTGCCGGCGCCCTGAGGGACGCGGTCCCGCTCCTGCCCGCCCGCCCCGCCAGGCTCGGGGCTGCGCTCCCGCCTGACGCGAGGGACGGAGCGGGGCCGGCAGCCCTCGCGTCGGCTCCGTGCTTCCCGCCTCTCCGCTGAGGGACGCGAGCTCCGGGCCTCGGTGTCCCCGTCTCACCCCCCTTCCAGCCCCTCTCCCGCCGCCGTCAGACCTGGCCCTGCCCCGCTCCAGGAGCTCTCCCCGCAGCACGGGAACGTGGAGCCTCCGCCGGCGGCGTGCGGGACCGCGCTGCCTTCCAGGGAAGCCTACCAAAGGACACGTTGGGGAATGGAAATCCCATTCCCCGCACGATGGGCCTCCGGGGCCAAGGCAAACAGTCCCCGGTGAATCATGCGGTGTGTCCGCTCCTGCCCGAGCTTGGAGGAGTCCCCTCGGGGAAAATGCTGCGGGAGGCGGTGGGATAAGCGAGTCGGGTGCAGGAGGACAGCGCTGCTGAGCTGTCCCTGCAGCTGCACCGTCCGGGCGGAGAAAGTAGAGTGTGGCGTTTCTATCAGTAGTTTTACAGTTTTGCCGCCTATGAAGAAGCAAAAAAGTCTGCTTTGTTCCACAGCATTGTGATTTTTGTTCGCAGGTTGAAAACAAACAAACAAAAAACAGTGAAAACAAATGCAAATAGCAAAGATGAACTGGTTTCATCATCGCTTTCAGCCCTAAAATCACTAAACCCTGCAAATCCAAGAACCATGCTGCGCGGAGTGCCAGCCAAGGCAGAGCTGGTTCCATCTTTCTTGAACTGAGGAGCCCAGAAGTGGACACACAGTTGTGTGTCTAAACGTGGCCTCACCAAGGCACAGGAGAGTAAAAGGATCATCTCCCTCAATGTGCTGGCCACACTCCAATGCACCCCAGGATACTACTGCTGATTTATGGCAAACATTAGGCATCATGGCATACATGATGAGACACCCAGGTCCTTCTCTGCAGAGCTCCTTTTCCAGCAGTTCAGCCCGTAACCTGTACTCAAGCATGGAATCGGGGAGAATAAGCGTATGCTTATTCCTCCCCAGGTGCAAAACTCTACATTTGTCCTTGTTGAACCTCATTAGGTTCCTCTCCACCCAAGTCTCCAGAATGCCCAGGTCTTGCTGAATGGCAGCACAGCCTTTTGGTCTGTCAGCTATTCCTCCCAGCTTTGTATCAACAAACTTGCTGAGACAGCACTCTACCCCTTCACCCAGATCGTTTATGAAGATGTTCAACAAAACCAGCCTGAGTACTGACTTCTGGGAAACAATACTAATTAAGGCCTTCTGCTAGACTCTGTACCTCTTATCACAACCATCTGAGCTCTACCAGTCAGCCAGTTCTCAATGCATCTTGCTGTCCACTCATCTATCCCACACTTCCTAAGCTTCCTTATGAGGATGTTATGGAAGACAGTGTCTAAAGCTTTGCTGAAGTCAAGGTACATAACATCCACTGCTTTCCTTGTATCCTTGATATATGCAGCTGCACCTATTTTCTAGTGGATGAATCTAGCTAACACGTGATCTTTTTTAAATAGTATTACATTTAATCCTCCTTTCAATTCTTTCTTTCTTCAGATAATTCAGTCCTTTCCAGATGAGATCCTCCTTTTCCTTTCCACTTACAACACTAATTGACTTTTGTGTTTTGCCAGAAAACTTTCACTTTTGATTGCTAATTTAATGACTGAAAAAATTAAATATTAATAAGATTCTCAAACTGATCTTTCAGAAATCATTAATAACTTTTCACTTTGAACACTCTCTCATCCCATTTTCCTATTATTAGCTAAGTCCATACTTGAGGAGTCTTTCTCCTAGTTCCTATTTAAACTAATAATTTCTCCTGTGGGAATGCTACACTGAAGTTCAGGTAGATTAGATCTAATGCATTTCCTTTGCCTAAAATGAGCAGGTTAGATGAGGACAGCCTAATGATGAGAAACCAGTCCTGCCTTTATCATTTGTCCATGTTCTGCAGCATCTTTAATTATTGTTTGCATTTTCTTTTTTTTTTCCCTGAAACCAAGAATGCATTTGTACAAGTTAAGTGCTTCCTTTATACAAATTAAGTGCCTCCTGGCTACTGTTTGCTATTCACTGGGCACGATTCTGATTCAGTAGAACTCTTAAGAAAATTTGGCATTATACCTGTGCTGTCATTTGTATGGAAATTGTCAGCTCCCTATGATGTGAATGTGTTTTAAAGTTCATGTCTCCCTTACTTGCACTTGCTGTCATTCTTACTTATTCTACTGCCTTTGTGTTGACTATAATAAAGTATTTGCAGACAGCAAAGTTTTCAGCAAGTCACATTTCTGAAAAGCCTAGATCAATGTTTTGTTAGATTCTATCACAAAGAAGAAAATATTAGACTGTAGTAAAAAAACCCAAAAGGTTAAAATTAGTATATTAAAATGGTTGTCAGTGCTATAAAGTCTACAGCTTTTGCCAGTGGAGTAACTCCATTTTTTTTCAATTCACATGCAAGGTCTGAAATGCTCATAAGTAAAATAATAAAGCTGCTGTACTATTAAGTGTCCTTATTAATCTCTAGGGAAATGGTCTGTATTTTTAAGTCACTGAAAGTTTGTATCTGACAGCCCTATGATTGGAAATATGAAAATGTATGTGTACTGGTAATTCAGTTTATAAGCCAGATTGCACTGCCTTTATTCAAGCACAGCTTGCAATGTGTACGCAGATTGAAGGCCATCATTGGGAGCACCAGCCTTAATTAGATGAGATGCTCTTTCTTGGGTTCAGTTATCAATGAAATTAAGGAATCTTCACTGATTCTTGAAGTGCTAGATCTGCATGTAATTAAAAAAGATGCAACATGAATTCCTTCTAGTTGCATATAGATTTTCAAATGACTGCAGTAGCTCAAAAGTGTACTGAATTTATCTGCAGAACCCACTCACCCACTTTAAGTAGCTGAAACATCTTACTGGGATTGCCACTCTGCTGACTATACTCATACAGTTTATTTTTGCCTGTAACTTTCAACAATGTGTACAATACAATTACATTTGCAACGTTTCCCTAGGTAATTTAAGCCATATCCTGAGTGCTCCTGACTTGAGTTTTACTCTGATTTCATCTTTAATGAAATTAATTGAAAGTATTAATACTATTAAATTGAAGCAGGCTATATCGTAGCAGATATAAAGATATAAATATACAAAGGGACTCAAGAGCAATATATTCTGTTGAAAGGCTCCTATGGTGGAACTGTATTAAATGTTGCAGACTGAAAGCATCTTTTCTTCCAGCTGTAGCACTGCTCCCATGCTGGTTCCCAGATAAGTCTGGCTTGTCACCCACCTTGAGAAGATAAAGGGGTATGTTCAGGAGGCACCAAAGCCTACACTGAGCATAGATGGAAAAGAAAATTGAGTTAAATATATGTTCAGAAGTTTTGGTGCTTTCTTAAAAATGTCATCCCCTTAAAACAGATTTGACTCCTGAAAGACTGGTCCTGTAATACCTGGATTTGTGACGACAGTTCCTGGAGGATTTGGTGCCTTAAAGAGAGCATGAAGAAATGCAGGTGTTAGTTCCATGGTTGCCAGACCTGTTTCAAGGTAAGAGAAGAGAATAAGGCTGGTCCTTCCTACCCAGGCTGTTCCTATACTTGCCAGGCTGTGCAGAGACCCCAAGTGCTTTTCAAGCATCCATAAGGGTAGGCAGCAATTGAACGTGTCTAGATATCAGTTTTAAAATAAAATATCCAGATTCTTCTTTAAAGCTTCTACATATCAAAAGAGGCAGAAATTTCCTACACTTGTTCACTCCTGAATACATTTATTAATTGCTTTGCAAGAGCATTCAGTTATAACTCAAAAAATTGGCGAACAAGAAAAAAAGCCCTTAAAAAACTTTTTTAAATGTGAAGGAGAGGGATGTAGAATAGCAGGAAGTCAGCTTGTTCCTAGTCTGATTTCTCTAACTTCAGGTTTCTGCCACTGGGCTCTGTTAACTTGGCTACACTGAAGACACCTGTTATTAAAGTTTTGTTCCCTACATACTTATACAGTGTCCTTAAGTCACCTCTTAAATCTGAGTTATTACAGGCATTGCATTTTCTGAATTTTTCGCTTGTTGGCATATTTTCCAACTCTCTAGTGACTCTTTCAGGTCTTCACTAATCCACTCCAATCTTTTCAAAACACTCTGCATGAATTACTTACAGCTCTAAGTCATAGGCAAGACATAACTTGACCTTTTTAAATCTTTTTATTGATGATTTATGCTCTTTAAGGTAATGGATTAAGAATTTTAAGCACCATGTAGTAAAAAACTGATTCCTGCAGAATTTCTCTTGAAACACTTGCTGAGAGTTCTTTGCTTACATGCAGCTGAAATTTATCAGCTCTTTTGCAATCTATTTCATGTGTGAAATGCTGTCCCTAAGTTATTCTAGTTCTCTAGTCAAAATATTATACTGTACCTAAGTTGTGCTAATGTCCAAATGTATAATGCTTCCACTCAGACTCATACTGATCCATTCCACAGCCCCATTTAGAAAGAAAGTCTGACAAGATCTGCTTTCCCAAGCAGTCCTGTGTTCCATTATCAGTTTTCTGAGTAATGCACCAAATCACACAATTATAGAAAAATTTAGAGAGGAGGTGACCTAAAAAATGCCCAACCTCTTTTGGTTACAACTTTGTACGATGGATATTCTACTATATGTGTATTCTAAACATTCTTATTCAGAAACTCTCCAAAATGTGCTTTTTGAATACCACTACTGACAGTGGCATTTGTCAATATTTTGGCTTTGTACCAGGCCACTGTGCTTTTAAAGTCTGAAGAGAAAGATAACTTTGTTGTGCTGAAAGCATAGAATTAAAGATTTCTTGATAGTACTATTGTCTGGTTGAAGCATTTAATATCTTAAATAATGTCATGTCTTCCTAGTGATGTAAAAAAAATTCCTCAACTTCCCTGCCCCCAAATATCTGGAAAATTCATCCAAATGCAAGATTAGATTTCACAGAAAAAGCTAAATCACAGTAAAAGAAAAACTATGCCATGGCAAAGATCTGTAGTAACATCTTCAGTATAGCTTGTAGATGTGGTAAACCTGTTTGGGTAGTAAACTGAGTTCAACCTAAACCCATTCCAACCCAAAGGAAAAGTTACAGACTCACAACAAAATGGATAAACTCTTTTTTGCTTCAAAAGTAAAGTAGAATCAACATCAAGACTTTGCATTCTTTGCAGTAAAAACTAAACTAAACTAAAAAATGTCCACAAAAGACATTGTGTGTTGAATGTGTGTAGTAATCACAAACACATGATCAAGGATTGTATCACAAAATTTTCCCAGTTTGTGATTCCACCTGTGAAGCTGTACTTCCTCCACAACAACAACAAATTGCTGTACCTAATGGTTTTCTTCATTAAAAGCATTTTGAACTTTTTCTTACTTTTTTGTTTTTTTTTTATGAAAAGCAAAGAAGCAGGATCACACAATAGCAGGAAACGTAGGCTGGTCTGTGTAACTGATAAACTTAATTTCATCCTTGGCTCTAATACAGTAAAGGAAATGAAACCAATTCCAATTTTGTAACAATTTGATGAGGAGAAAAATTCATGAACTCACAAAAGATTAATATTTACAACTAAGGTCCAGATCTCGCCTTTGTTCCTGAACTTTTATTGCCCTTGCTGTCCTCAGGTGAGTGCATCTGAAGCTGCCAAGAATGACCTCATCAATATAAATCGGACTAACCTTCAGAATGCTCCACCATTTTGTTGTTTAACTAGCAGTCTTAATCTGGTGTATGGGTGATATGCAAAATATAGCTATAAAAGTTACAAAATATAACTGAAAAGCCATAAGACACAGGACATCTGTTTGTGCAGCCCGAAAGATCTGCCATCCATAAGGCAGAATGTGCCTGTCTTATTGGGATGACACTTGTATTTGAGAGCACCTAGCCCACCCTGATAGGGAATGTGCTTAGGGGACTTGGTGCTAGGTCTGCCAGTGCTGCACCTCTGTCTCCAGTTGCATCCTTGCCCCCACTGTCATGAATGAATCTGAAATGGAGCACTTTGGAGGGGGACGATCTCCACAGAGTTCCTACTGATGAAGCAAAAGAAGACTCAAAAAATCTTTCAAGCCCACCAAAACAAACAAAAAAAACCAACAAATAAACAAACAGATTGTTTTGTATACCCAGACATGGTCTACATGAAAACAGACAGAGCTATAAGCAGGATGCATTTAGGTACTGGAATGATGCCCAGATTCTGGGCTAAAAAACTGTGGCTCATCTCTGCTACTCCTGGTCACACTGACCTGAAAGAGCAAGCGGAGCCCTCTGGAATAGCTGCAGCTCCCTGTCTTAGGGTAGCCCTGCAGCTCCTCTGCTGGCTAGCCCTGCCATATCCCTGACTCATCACCTCACTGCTCAGTCAGCCTTCCAAGCAACCCTCTTTTCTCATCTCCGGCCAATTACTTAAGTCCAGTTTTGGCTACTAAGGACAGAGACATTTTGTGACTTTTTCAGAACAGTCCTGATTGAAAGGTTTGAGTAAACTGAAAGAAAACGAAATAAGATACACATTGCAATCATGTTATTTCTTCACTTAAACTACTGCTGCAGCTCATTGTCCAGGATTTTTTTTTTTTTTTGTAGAACAGTCTTTTTGCTTTGAAATGACTTAGTATGTGCTGGCTGGGAGGCCACGGGGCTGCACTCCTGTTGCTCCGGTATCCCGTTCTGCTGGAGGTAAGCAGGCTGCAGGCAGAAGGTCACAGATCTGCCTTCCACACCCTGTTGAACTATTCTGCTGAAAAACTGGCCACGTCGCAGAACCATTTTGGGTCAAATCCATGGGTGTGGAGCCATCATTTACAAATACCAGATTCCTTCCCTGAAAGGATTCTAATCCTGGTTTATCAGAGCCCAGCCTCCCTTTAGATAGCTGTGGCTGCTGTTTGGATTTCTCTGAGCTGTGAACGGAGAGTGTGGGAATATCTCCCTAGCCACAGGAACAAACATCTTGCAAGAAACATTTTTTCATGGTACCTGACCACAAATTCTGCACCTACTATAGACATATAAATGGGGAGGATATAACTTAGCTCCAGAGAAGCAGCCAGTAAATAAGTGCTTGGAGTCCTCTGTTAAACTGGACAGTTTGGTAGGAATTTAATCATTGCTTTCTTAGATTTAGAAAAAGACATCCACAGATGGCTTCAAATAACAAGACCAAGATATTATCCATTCCAGTGATGAAAATTTGCAACAGAGCTGGCATAACAGCCTACATAGAAGGATACAGGAGCAATTATATTTCCCCCTGACAATAGCATAGGAGAAGGCACATCAACCAACCAGGTTTGTAGCAGTGAATCTCTCAATGCAACAACGTTTTCTGGGTGGTTTAAAGGGCATGCATTTTTTTCCCTCAGCTTCCTTGCCAAGCTTTTCTCTGGCTGTAAATGAGTCTGATATGGCCTTTGGTAAAATATCAATTCAGGACTGTTTTCAGAGACCAAAGATTTTCCCAAAGGACAGGTTAACATCTAAAACAATGGTTGTTAATTCTTAGAAAATATCATGTACTTACAAGTGTTATGTTTTGGGTCACCAAATGAATGAATTCCTCTTTACTATCCCCAGGATGATGCACAGATGTGTGTTTGAGAAAGGGAAGCTATTCTGTTTCATTAGGAATAAGAGTGTCAGGCACAGATGAGGGAAATGGAATTTATGTTTTACCATGTGTCGACTTCATGAAGCCTTAGAGTTTAAGATAAGAAAATAGGAGACACTTTGAGTAAGTGTGTGCTCCTAATATCTAGGAGATGAGGAAAAGTGCAAGGAATAGTGAGAAAAACACTGTTAGAAACAAGCAGTTCCCAAAGCTCCCAGCAACCCAACAAGCCAGGTTTTTAATGGTTTTGTGTGTTACAGATGACTGACTATTAAAAATGAATACCATACAAAAGCTGTGATGTGAATTCCCCAGGCTTAGATACAGAAATGGAGAATGATTTCAACAGCTGAGGATAAAAAACTGTCAGCTGGGGTTCACATCTCTTCCTATGACCCTGAGAATCCAGCTTTTCCTTGGGAGTGGGGGAACTCATCTTCCATGCATATCCCCTGATACATCAGCAGAGCTGAACTTACGCTGCATTATCTGCTCCCTCCTACCTATCTGTCAACATGATGTGCTGAAATGTCATGGTTTTGACACCATAACCTGTGATCCCTTTAGCTCAAATTGGCCGATATCTGAACTATATAAGGAGAACTGACAGAAGCACAAATTCAGTCACACTTATGCATGTATGGTGGGAATAAAGAGGTCTTGTTTTTTCAGTCCGACAAGCTAGCATTTACAGAAATTTCATATGAATTAGCACAACATTATCCCCGTAATGATGTGCAGAAAAAGAAGCCACAGCTTGTAGTATAGCTCAGTGTAGCCTTGTTCTGTATCATGCACTTCATCAGACTTGGGAAACTGCCTGCACTTCTGGACAACAAACCAAAAGCTTCGATTATCACTTGTTTTTATTGTACAGTAAGTTACCTGATAAACTTCCTATTCTTTTCTCTGCTTATATAGTACAGAGGGAAAGGTGGTTGTTTAGTTCATTTACAGAGCAAATCCTACCATGTCAGATTGATTGGAGAGGAATTTGTGTAGGTTTGTTCTTGGAAGTTCAGCAAAAATGATTTCCACACTCTTGAGGAAACGCCCCTTTATTGTAGAGAAGTTTGTATACACAGATGTGATGTATTTACAACCAGCTTTTCTCAAACAGATGGCTATTTAAAATCCTTCACAAATCTGTCAAGAATGAAAGAAAATGAAGCTCAGAAGCCCAACCAGCCAGCCCAACCCTCAAATTCAGATAAATTCCCAAAGATAACTGCAGTGAGATAATTATAAATGGAGTTATTCTGATGGAAGCAATAGGGCTGTGATAGAGATCGATGGATGGACTTCAGGATGTGTTTGGTCAAAATCATTGTTTATTTTGATCCCAGAGTGAATGAACCACAATGTAAAATGCCAAAAGGCAGATTGGAACCTGCATTTCCCAGAGGTCTGGTAGAAGAGTCTGATTCTTCCTTCCATGACCTATGCAAGGACAGGTCACAGTGAGAACCTCTGTGAAAAGAAGCTGTTGGTCCTGTGTTCCCCTGGAAAGCTCTTTTCCAGAAAAAGGCAGGAAAAGCTCCACTCTCCTTTGGGCTGCAGAATGGAGTCAATGCACTGAGGGTGAGAATGGGTGTCCTCCTTGGAAAGGGCATGGGCTCCCGTGCCAGCCCAGTCGCAGGGAAATGGCACCTTGGGTCCTTCTGGTGCCCTTCCAAACTGTGGTCCACCTCTGCACTGCCCTTTCCCTGTCCACAGTGGCATCAGCTTATTTGATCAGCTTAGAAGGAGAGGAGGCACCACAGGGAGGAGTGGTGAGAGGTAGAGACACACATTCTATTTCCTTGCCCTGATGCTTTTCAATTAAAAGTAGAACCTTCATCAACAACAAAAAAGGTTATATGTGCAGGAGGCACTTCTCTGGGGAACAAAAAAATACCTCACACAAACATTCATGGATGGATGAGTCCCGTGAGAAGGATTCTCAGCATTACCAGTTCAGTTATAAAAGGAATCTAAAATCCCCACATTGGTGTACATGAGAAATACATTAAAAATATCTGCTAATGCTCAAGGAAGTTACATGCATAAGTTTCCCATCGGTTGGGAGCATATATCTTAGAATCTGTATAATTTACTTCACGCTCAATAGAACACTGCAATATTTACAGGCACATTCCAATGGGAAAACGTTTGCATATTGAGTGTGAAAGATGCAGCTTTGTCACCTAACCATGGGGCTATAAAAACAGGGATCTTGTGACATCAAAGTACTATCTGAGAAGTTTCTAGAGAGGAAAAGGAGCATAGGCAGGAAAAGAAAATCACTAGTTGCTAAGAAGTTTTGTTCTGAATGTTAGAATAGTTGCAGGCTGGGACAAAGTAAGTCCTGCTGGACCACTTGTTCTGGTTTTGACTTGTTAGACATCACAGAGTACTATGTGTACTCTGACTTCCTATTCTTATTTTTCCCTACTAGATTTGCTTTTTGCTAGCCAGGTGAGGATAATATAAAACTCCTTCTTGCAATCATCATCTTTTGTAGCATAACAATTTTTTGAAGAACAGGAATGAAGCTGTCACTTTTTGGACTCGATCCGTATTCTGAAGGTCAAATTGGGCATCTGAGAAAAAAGGTATAATGCTTTGGAATATTTATAAATTAAGGGGAGAAAAAAAGGAAATTACTCTGAACCCGTTTGACCTGTTTGATAATGCAAAGTCCTACACTCTCTATGACTGCAAGTGGTGAAAGCTATTCAGTGACTACTGTAACCTTATCGCTACCCAGAATTGCTCTGAAACTAGTTCAGCACACAACTGTAGTTGCAGCAAATTATTAAAACTATCTACAGAATTTTAATCATAAAATTTAGGTTCCAATATGTCAGCAGAACAGCAGTGTATAACCCATAAATGTTGAAACATGGAAGTGAAATTATCAAACTATTGCTCCGATATCTGAAAAGTAAAGCTATCCTCCCTACGTGTAGAGCTCCCTCTTACTTATGCTGACACATAAGGTGGTGGTGGATCCTTAGCAGCTCCGTTTGCAGGATCATCATATGGTGGCAACAGCACCTGCAGAAAAGCAGAAAAAGGTTATATTGTCAAAAAGGATTTTCTTCAGTGTGTCAGTGACAGTAGTATTCTGCAGCTGCCCTCTGTCTGGAGAGCTTGAACCACATCTCTTGGAAGAGCGCACAGGCTCCTAAGCCAGAGTGAATAAAGTCTCCCAAGCCTCTCCAAAAACTCACTGGAATAGCTAAGAATTACTTTGGGGTGGGGAGAAGGAAAGAAAATTGAAAACAAGTTACCCAGTGTCTCAATAAATCTCCACTTTTGTGCTTCAGGGTCTCTCAGCTGTGAGAGGGAAGATATGCATTCCCAGAAGCCCCTCCAGTAAATACTTTAACATCTGATAGAAATTAAAGCAGCTTTAATCAAATATCAGCCCATTTGCAGGAGGCCAGGCAACTCCCTACAATGTGGGAGATGCAAGTTTAAGCCACACAGGGCAGACGAGGGATTTGAACCAAGGTTTTTGCTTCTTTAAGCCAACATGCTAGCTATCGTGCAGCTTTTAATGACATCTGCGTTGACAGTAAGTAGTTTGCATGTAAAAAAGTGACAGAGCACTCGGTCTGTGAATCCTGGCAGGAACTGAGGGTAAAATAGATGTCTAAACAAAGATGTAGTTTGCATTCCCTAAAATATATCAATAGTGTATAAAAATAACAGTTGTGGTACATTGGCAGAGATACTTTACACAGCTGAAGATCAATTATTCGTGACGGAATTCCAAATTTATAAACATCCCTTCTTGGTCATTAAAGGGCACATGAAGCTGAATGTCTAAACATGCACAGGGAAAATCCTGACTCCACTGAAGTCAATGGAAATTTTGCCATGAGAGGATTTCTCCAGTTTTTTTAAATAAATTGATAATCTGCTTTCTTCAAAGAAACATTCATAGTCACTTAGCTTGGACCTCATCCACAGCGTATTAAAATCAGTGGGAATCTTTCTATAGATTTAAGTAGACTTTGGATCTGTTATTTGTAGGACGGTTCCAAGCATGATTCATATAATACTTATGCGAGTTTACAAACGTGCACTGATGGCTGTGTTCAAGTACATCAGTGCACATGTTCACTGGATTACAAAACAGATACCTTGGCATCTGCTGCTCTTAATCAAAAGGTTTCACTATTTAGAAAAGGAAATTATCAGTCATTGCTCTTTATTAATACCATATGTTTAAGTTTCTAAATGCAATATATGATACATACATCAACTACAACATCTAAAAAGCCCTGTATTAAAATGAATTTAATTATGTCAGGTTGAAAGGATGTGAACAATTTATGGCAGACCGGTTATCTAAATTATAACAACATATAGAACTTTATAAAACACTGTGATAAAAATGGTAAGTATATATTACAATGTAACCTCAGTAAATCACCCTGCATGCTAGAACATGTAAACCGTGAAGAACACTAAAACTGAGATCTCCCTGGTGCTGACCATTAATTTAATACTCTTACAAGTCTCTGGTAAAAGCCTTTTGTTTCTAAAAAAAAGGCACTATTTCTAAAATGTACTGAAACATATTCATTAGCATTATGAAACAGTGTAAGTTGTAATTCAATTTAATTCACAGATGATTCTAAAAATGAATCAAGTTCACTTTGAGATGTTACCTTTCTTTTTGTATTTCTGTAATGCTCTGTCCCAAACTGTTGTCTATTTCTTTTAAGTTCAGCCTCCATTTCACTAGACATCATAAGAAATTACAGCAGATTCACTTCAAAAAGCTGTCAATTTTCCAAATCTACTAGTTAATTAATAAAGAACAACACCTCTCCCTGTGCTCCAATTCTCTCTCTTAGTTCAGTTATGGAATCATAGAACTATTAAGGTTGGAAAGACCACTAAGATTATCCAGTCAAACCATCAACCCATGCCTGCGAGCACTCTAGACCATGCCACTCAGTGCAACATTGACCTTCTTGAACACCTCCCTGGACAGGCTGTTCCAACACCTCACTGTGCTTTCTGAGCTAATATCCAACCTGAACCTCCCCTGGAGCATCTTAAGACATTATGTCTTGTTACCTTGTTAGGGAGAGGAGGCTAACCCCCACCTCACCACCATCTCCTTTCAGGCAACTGTAGAGAGTGATAAAGTCCCCCGTGAAAAGCCTCTTCTCCAGATGGAATGATCTTAGTTCCCTCAGCTGCTCCTTGTCTGTAGGTCTTGTGCTCCAGACACCTCATTAACTTTGTTGCCCTTTTCTTGACATGCTGCAGGGCCTCAATGTCTTTCTTGTAGCAAGGGGCTCAAACAACACAGCACAGCCCCACAAGTGCCCAGTACAGAAAGATGATCACCTCCCTGCTCCTATTGGCTGCACTATTTCTGATACAAGCCAGGATGCTGTTGGCCTTCTTGGCCACCTGGGCACACTGCTGGCTCACGTTCAGCCAGTGTCAACTAACATGCCCAGGTCCTTTTCCTCCACGCAGCTTTCCAGCCACTCTGCTCCAGGCTTCTAGCAATGCATGGGGTTGTGGCCAAAGTGCAGGATCAGGGACTTTGATAAAAGCTAAAACAACTGTTGTTACATCAAAACCACTCTAGCATTGTGATTACTGTCACTGCACTAGGTCTCCTGCAGAATTTGCTTTTTCACTCCCTTCACTCTTGTACAAAATGAAATCCCCCAAGTAGGAGAAGAGCTTCTTAGCAAGGCTTTTTACCATGAAGAGATGAATGTTCTGTTTAGTTCTATGGACCCAAAACTCATACATCACTAATGCCAAGGAGCCTCATCAAATACTTTCTCAACAGTTTTGTAAGAAGTGAGAGGAGATAGGAGCACCTACAGGAGTCACTTTGGAGGAGCCATTGGCCATTCCTAAGGCATCTGAACCTCCATTGGAGTATTCAGGGCATATAGGTTATTAACTGGGGAAGCTATTAAAGAAGTCCAGAAGTTTTGCATTAAATTATCTATGGTGTAAGGCTACAGTGTTTGCAGATGTCTGTAAGATGTATAGTCACTTTATTACTGGTAAGGGTTGTTTATCTTAACTGTTCCATTAGTGATTAATTTTACAAGCTTACTCTCCAGAGATTTTCATGTTTAAATACCCCAATCTTGCATTTCTTTGACATGAACAGAATCGTGAGGTAAAAAAAGGAAAAGTGTATAATAGGCAGAATTCAAAATTATTTCCTTTGCATATGCATAGCAGTGTTTGAGTTATTAAAAAAAAAAAAAAAAGTATGGGATGCTTAATAAAGATTAATAGGAATGAACATGATGGACAAAACTTGGAGGAGAGCAGACAGAATACACAGCACCATGTGGGACTCCAAGTATATCACACTGTTAGTATAGTGAAAATCTTTTAATCTAATTTAACTTCTTACTTTCAGTCAATATGTTTTGGTTACTGTTACTTAATCATTTGGCAGCTATAAGTCTAGTAATCATTCAGATTCCATGATGATTTGAAAAGCTCTTCAAGCACTCTAATAAAATAATATATATAAAACAAAACAAAACAAAATAAAACATGTTTCAAAAATATGTTTTATGAGAAACTTAACATGAGCCAGCAGTGTGCGTTGCAGCCCAATGGTGTCCTGGGATCCATCAGAGGAGGGGTGGTCAGCAAACAGGGAGAAGGAGGAGATTGTCCCTTCTGTGCTGCCCTCATGAGGCCCTGGCTGGAGTACTGCATCCAGGTCTGGGGCCCCCAACACAGAAAAGATGTGGAGATTTTGGATAGGGTCCAGAGGAGGGCCATGGAGATGATCCAAGGGCTGGAGCACCTCTCCTATGAAGACAGGTTTGTTCAGCCTGGAAAAGAGGAGGCTGTGGGGAGACCTCATTCCAGCCTTCCAATATTTAAAGGGACTTTATAAACATGAGGGAAATCAACTTTTTGCAAGGGTAGATAGTGACAGGACAAGGGGAAATGGTTTTAAACTAAAGGAAGGGAGATTTAGGTTAGATGTTAGGGGGAAACTTTTTTACTGAGAGAGTGGTGAGGTGCTGGAATTGCCCAGAGAGCTTGTGGATGCCCCATCCCTAGATGTGTTCAAGGCCAGGTTGGATGGGGTGCTGGGCAATCTGACCTAGTATTTGATCTAATGGCTGGCAACCCTGCCTGTGGAAGGGGGGTCAGAACTCAATGATCCTTGAGATTCCTTCTAACCCAAGCCATTCCATGATATGATTCTATGATATGATAATTATAAATCTTGCAGTTCTGTTTTTGACAGGAACAGCTTCAGGTCATTACTTCCCCTGATATTTTCTCTGCCTTTTCACAATTAAGTTAATTTTGGCAAAATGGAGAAATATAAAAGCTGAGTTATCTCATCTTTTAACTACTTACTCTTGAGATGGTTACAAAAATCTCAAGGAAGAGAGAATGCCATTTGAATTTTAATGGATTAATTTATACCAAACTAGATGAAATGAAAATCATGACATTTCTCTTATGTCTTATCTTAATTTTAAATCTCATATAATGTGATATAATGTGATCTAATGGAAGAAGATAAGTGCCTTGGTCATAAACTGCCTGGTGATTGCAGCAAAACATGCTCTCCAAGGACCTAACATAGAAGCCAGTAACTTAGTGAAAGAATAAATTCAGAAGCTGGAGAAGTATACAGAAACACTCTATTCAGTCTTATCTGAGAACCTAATTAGAATAGGTACAGTCTAAAATAATTAATGAATATTTGAGCATTTCATTGCTTTGTCATTGCTCTGGAACTAATGTTTACAGAGTATTTGAGACTGTCACTTGAAAATTACTACAGTGAGTAAATACAGAGGGCCCCCATTTTCAGCCTGGAACTCATTGATTCCTGTGAAGCAAAACCCTGTATTTTTATGGCTCGACCAACTAGCACATTTGTAAGGTTAGGGTTCAGCTCCACTGGGTGCCTAAAACCCAAAGGAAAAAAGTTCCTAACTCCTTTCACAACCCCTATAACTGCATTTAAGAATCACATAGTGTTGTAATATCATCCTTTAATATGCAGACAGAAAAGGAGGTGACATTATTCACTGTTTGTATAATGTGACAAAAACATTGCCCAGACACTGTGAGATCAGAGCTCTAGGGGCTCCCAAACCAACAGGATTCAAACCCACATCTCCCAGTTCTCAGATGAATTTCTCAGACACAGGGTTATCAGTTAGTCTGGAAGGGCTATTTCCCACCCTTCTGTTGTCACTTGGCAAAGCCAAGTATGAAAGAAACTATGGGAAAGAAAGGAAGTAAGACAAAGTGTGACTCTGTAACTCCATAGCTAGTGCTTAGGTGAGATGGAGAGAGTCCTGAGTGCTGAGCTTTGCTCCCAGTGCCATTTAAGCGTTTGGCAATAAGCAGTCTTGTTTTATAGTATGCAGGAGTAATCCAGAAGTAACCCATAAGAAATCCTGGTTCTTAGTTAGCTGGTGTCATCCCACTTACTTGGATAATTGTATTACATAAGCATCTCTCTATTATAAAGAACATGACCTTCACTGAGAGAAATAATTACCATATGAGTTTCCCAATAGCTATAACACATTCAGTTAACGTAATCATATGTCATTTCTTATTTTTTACATCCTAGTTAATCTGTTTTGGGAGAATAAGTTTGTAAAGTCATTACTTAGAAACATGTCTAAAAAGAAACACAGGCAAATATTTGTAGATTCAAATGGTTTGGAATTAATCTTACCCCAAGTTCTTCTGGGAGGTAAGGAAGAATTGCATAATTTCAATAATTCTTCCATCTTTTTTGCAAATGTTTCCCCACTAACCTGAACCTTCACTAGAAAATTTTTTTTATTTCAGTATTTGTACAAGTTCTCTCATATTGCTACATGTACTCCAGTTTTAACTCAAGATCTTGGATCTGTTTGGTGTCCAGTACATTTGTAGAGGACAAAATGTGCTTAGTCCTGTGTGAGTAAACTTAAATATTTGAGTAATCAATTATTTCTGCATTCTTGAGAGCCTGACTCACAACTCATTGAACTCAATAGAAATCTTTGGATCACATTTTTCTGTGTAATGCAATGTGTATTCTTCTCTGAGTGGAAGTGCACAATTATCACAAATAGCTTCTGGTTTGAACTGCTGGCAACAATGTGAAACCTTTGTGAGTTCCCACAGCAAAATATCTTGTTGGTGTCTCTTGTTAGACACAAACACTATTAGAGACAGCTCTACAATACTTTTTTCAGACACTTTCTAGAACAGATATATAGGTGCTTGATAATGCTAAAAAAAGCTACAGATTAAAAATTTTTACTCTGAATGCTGATGATGGTAGTCAGCATTCAAGATGTTTTCTCAGACTTTCACTGCCAGACACATAAGCCCTTCAATCTACTGTCTGTAAACCCAGGGTTATTATATAAAACATAGAATACATTTGGAAAACAATATTCTATACATCAATCAGGATAGATTAAAAAATTGTAACAAATACAAATTTACTGTAAAATAATTTAAATTCTGATTTTTAATATATGAAATGAAACAGAGCCAGCTGCTGCCCAGTGTTTGAGAATTCTTCCTGTGGCATGAACAAGACCCATCCCTATGTATCGAAATGAGCGCTGTGTTCTGGGACCTGCCCTCTGCACTTCAACAACTGCTCTGCAAAATGCAGAGTATCACTCCTTCATAAATCTGGAAGGAATACGTGCTTGGACTCTACTTCCTAAACAATTGATTATCTTCCAGTTCTCTGACACCCAGAGGAGCACTTCTATGGCACAGCAACTTCCAGATTTACTTCTAAAGAGCCCATGGGGTAATGTGAATACATTTCAGGGGCTGACAGCAAACAATACCTACGACTTATTCATTAAAAGCTCCAGTCCTTCACGCTAAAGGACTTCACACTACAATACACAATACATAAACAGGGATGTATGACCAATGCACAATTACTTAGTAGAATTAAAGTCATTGCTATAGCAATCCAGTCCTGATCATGTCTCTGACCTTTTGAGTTTTAACAAATAATTTGATTTTCTCATAGAAAGATTTCCCATTTGTAAAGCAGGGACATTATTTGAAACATCTTGAAAGACAGATTTCACTGAATCATTGGGGAAGGGATTGGAGGGGATGTTAAAGATCATCTAGTTCCAACCCCTGCCGTGGGCAGGGCTGCCACCCACCAGACCAGCCTGCCAAGAGCCCCACCCAGACTGGTCTTAAATGCTTCCAGGGATGGGGCACCCACAACTCCCTGAGCAACCTGGGTGCCAGTGTGTCACCACCCTCCAAGTAAAAAATTTCTTCTTGACATCTAAACTAAATCTTCCTTGTTTGAGTTTAAATCCATTTCTCCTTATCCTGTTGCTATCTACCTGCATAAAAAGTTGGCTTGTAAGCTCCTTTTTAGTATTGGAAGATTGCAACGAGGTCTCACTGGAGCCTTCTCTTCTTGAAGCTAAACAAACCCAACTCCCTCAACCTTTCTTCATAATAGAGTCCTCTGATAATCTTCATGGCACTCCTCTGGACCTTCTTCATCAGCTCCACATCTTTCCTTTACTGGGGGCCCCAGGCCTGGACACAGATGGGGCCTCATAAGGGCAGTGCAGAGAGGACTATCCACTCTCTTTCCCTACTGTCCCCTCTTTTGATGCAGTCCAGGATACTGTTGGCCTTCTGGGCTGCAAGAGCACACTGCTGTCTCATGTCCAGCTTTTCATTCATCAGGACCACTAAGTCAATTTAAAACCCTCTTGGCTGAAACTTGTACATGGCTGTATGAGACAGGGACTGAACTGTGGATATACTTACAAACTAAGTATATATTTGCAGAGAATTTGACCTGTACCTGGAAATGTTTACCCCCAATGCCTCATCACAGCCACAGTACACTGCAGTACATCTCATCCTCCTGCAGCAGTGACTTCTGCTTCCCAGACACCCAGGCCATTATCAGGAATCTCTACGAGAGGCCCAGGCAGACATCATGATAATAAAAAGAAAGTCTTTACTGAGAGGGCAGTGAGACACTGGAACAGGTTGTTCAGTGAGGTTGTGAATGCCCCCTCCCTGGAAGTACTCAAGGCCAGACTGGATGGGTCTAGAGGAAGGTGTCCTTGCCTATTGCAGTGGGGTTGGAACTAGATGATCTTAAAGGTCCCTTCCAAACCAAACCATTTTGTGATTCTATGAATCTGTGATATCCAGGGAGGAGAGAGGGCAAAAGAACCATTTTGTCTCAAGCAGCTGATGTAAAAAGTATCAGTAGGTACAGGCTTTCCTTCCTGTTTAATTAGAAAGAGAGAGTAACCACAAAGTGAATAGTGGTAGCCAGACAGAGTATGGCAGAGCCAGAGCAAGAATCATGAAGTGCCGTTGGGTGAAAGTGCTGAACCACAGGAATTTCCTCATCCAGGAACTTCTGTCCAACATACAGTCCCAGCACAGTGATGGGAGGAGAGCTGGCACAGGCTGCAGACTGACATAAAGTATTGCTGCATGTCTTCTTGGCTGAGGCTGGCCTTCTAGCCCTTTCCTTTCTGAATTCAGGATGAAGCTTATCCTCAATGTAACACAGGGCTGATGCATTGGATTCAGGGACAACACTGATTGTGATCTGAAGCTTCAAGCAGCACAAGTCCAATTGCACTTATCCTCCACACTGGGTTCATTTCATCTCAGTGATCCCATCATGAGATCAACTACCTATCTGTACCAGTCTAAGAATGTAAAAGTACAGGTTGATAAATGTACGGGTGTTCTGTGGTCTGAAGAAGTTTTCAGACCACAAAATATTGTCCAATCATATTTTCTAATTTCATGTTGTCTTCTTTGCTTTCCTGTCATTCACCCATCCAAGAGGAGAGGGATTTCCTTTCACAGCTGTGGTGCCGTGAGAAGCCATTAACTGCAGCCTACACAACTTTCATCTGTGGGGAAGCAAGCAAGCAGTTTACAAACAGCACAAAGCTGGAAGCTGAGGATGAACAGTCCCCAGGCACCAGCACAAGCAGGAGACTCTAAGCTGGGAGCAGCTCTGCAGAAAAGAGCCTGGTGGTCCTGGTGGACACCAAGTTGAACATGAGCCAGCAATGTGCCCTTGCCACTAAGAAGGCCAATGGTATTCTGGGCTGCATTAGGAAAAGTTTTGCCAGCAGGTCAAAAGAGGTGATCCTATCCACTCAGTACTGATGGAGACCACACCTGGAGTGCTTTGTCCAGTTCTGGGCCCATCCAGAGTGACTTGGACATTCTGGAAAATGTCCAGCACAGGTCCACCAAAATGCTGCAGAGCCTGGAGCACCTCTCCTGTTAGGAGAGGTTGAGAAAGCTGGCACTGCTCAGTCTGGAGAAAAGGAGGTTCAGGGGGGAATCTCATCAGTGTCTATATCTGAAGGAAGGGTGCCAAGAGGATGGAGCCATGCTCCTTTCAGTAGTGCCCAGTGCCAGGACAAGAAACAATGGGCACAAACTGGAGCACAGGGGCTCCCTCTGAGCATCAGGCAGTGCAGTGCCGGAGTACTTGCACAAGTTGCCCAGAGGCTGTGTGGTCTCTTCACTGGAAACCTTCAGAAGCTGCTCGGCCATGGGCCTGGGTCCCCTGCTCTGGGCGTCCCTGCTGTCACAGCAGGGATGGGCGAGATGGCCCAGAGGGCTCTGCCAGCATCAGCCATCCTGAGGTTCTGTAATCTTGGCATTACATAAAAAAATACCTTCTTTGGCTTGCTAATCTGTGACTTGATATTTTATTGAATTTCCCCTATTCCTTTTGCTAAGGCAGAGAGACATTTATCCTTGTTTACCTTTTTTGCAACTTGTGATTTTAAAGACCTCTGTCACATTCTTTTCTTGTTCTGTACCTCTTCTAACTGAGAAGAGGTTCTGTAGAAGAGGTTCTTGTTCTGTACCTCTTCTAACTTCTCACTCCTCTGCAGAGCAAGCTTCACTTAATTCTGTAATACTAAGTAACTTATTTGCCAGTTTTTAGTCCAGGTTAAAGCAGATTTCCAAGGCCAGGCATATTAGAGAAGCAGGAAAGGTGCTGGAGAGGGAGCTGGCCTCAATCTGAATGGTGCTTCCTTCACACTCGGGAGACTGCCAGGCTTTTTCCCCTACATGATTTCTGCTCTTCCAATTGACATCAATTACGCCACGGAAGCAATTCTTTTTCTTTGCTGCTTAATAAATAATAAATAATAAATATCTGCATCTGAATTGGCTGCTCTGGTCACATGAGTGCAATCAAAGGAACCTCTTTGGTCACATGAGTGCAATCAAAGGAACCTCTTCTCAGGAGGGTAGAGAGTGATGTTTACAAAAATTTTCCAATCTGCCTATTTTTCCTTCCTCTGTCTTCAGATAAACAACCTCTGGATACAGAGCCAGAGTTTCATATCAGTGCCAGATAGCATTTAATATCAAATGAGAAATGTTTTACTTCGCTGTATTCACAGATGTGCTTGCTTGAAAAGTTTGCCCAAAACGTTCTAGTTAATTACTATTGATTTAAGCATTTCATGATTCTGTCAAAAGATTCATGAATCTGTCAAATCCTAGGAGACCTTCCTCTCAACATGGACAGGAAATACTGTCATGTTTATATGCATCCATTTCCATTGGAAACCACACTAGAATGATTGCAGATGGTATAACTGGAAGCAGACTAGCTTGGAGACAACTTATAACTGAATGAGTGAAAAAGTAGGCCTCAGTGCTGCAAAATTATCTGTATAGAGTTAGGGTTTTCACAAAACTGCTCATTTATTTATAATTTATTATTATTTAAGCCACCAGCTCTCCAGACACTGTTTAAGAAACTTTACATGAGCTTATGCATTTCTATAATGAAACAAAACAGTTTAATCTCTGCAGATAGATGTATAAATGTATGTCTTACTAGGGCACAGCAATATTTAGAAACAGATTGTGATTGCTCTTGCATGGGAAGGGAATTGGATTGGGGAAGCTATTGTCTATTTTTTCATCATGCACAACCTCATAAAAGTCATCCAGAATAATGATGTAATTATCCTCTCTGTTCAAAGCATGGAGTGATAGTGCACCTCAGGCCACAAAAGCCTTTCTGCATCTTGGCCAGCCCTCTGCTGCTGCATCTCCCGTTGTGCATCATGATCTCGTATGGACAGAACTCATCATTCATGCTTTCAAAACACATTTAGTGGATGAGCATGTGATTCCTCAGGGAATACTGGATTGCATGTCACCAGTACTGATGACTTGGAGAAGTACATTATGGCTCAGTGTAACAAATGGTTGATGTGCTGTCCTGGGTGCACACACTGTGAGAGCACACTAATCTTTCAATTGATATTTTTATTACTAACATCCACCTCCAACCTTGTCGCCCCTTATAATTACATTTGCTCCCACTCAAGAGTTTACAAGATGAAGTTAACCTATAGATAGCTCCCAAGGAGCAGCCAAATTGTTTAATAGCAATGGTCGTCTCCCAGGAGTGTTGTTATCAGATGTGCCTGCACTACAGATAGAATCATAGAAGGATTCTAGATACTGCTGGAAAGACTTCCATCTTATGTTTATATCATATCAGATGGACTGTTTTGCTCTCTCTGTCTAGGGATGTAGACACTCAACTTTGCACACCACAGCAGAGATAGGCCAAATTTAAAATTTGGAGGCAGATTTTGAAATCTCATTATAAATTTAGGAGCAGTAAGATATGGGACTTTGAGATGTCCAGTTCTGTCTTCCATAAATGTTTCTCACTAATTACAAATTTATACAAGCACATTCTTTTTGTGTCACTAATATGAAATACAATTTGTCTTGCACAATGTGCTTAGGCATTTCCTAGTGAAAACAGAAGGAAAATCCTTGTTTATAACAAAATTACTGTAACACTGCATTAAGACTACAAAGCAGCAATGTCAAGAAAGGTAATGAAATGGCAGCTTGAGAGAAAAGTCTTACATTTATGTAGAAATCTCTTAATGTTCATAAATCACATTTGTAAAGCACCTGTCAAACAGAAGTTCTCATGAATTTTTAATTTTTTTTTTTTTTAAGTCTGGCACACAACTGACAGTTCAGCCATTCTGGAGTTAAGGAAGGTTTGCTACAGCATTCATTTAAATCAGATCTCGCTTTCGTCACTGCTCGTAAGACAGAAGACTGAGACTGTGGGCGCTGTGCAGGCCAGGACAGACTGCAGTGGAGGAAGGAAGCCTGATGTTTATAAAGAGTCTTGAGGGAGGCTTGGGAAGAAAGCAGCTGCTCTACTGGAAACTCTCGCCTTTATGGAAAATGAATACAGACTGGACGAACGGTTCAGAATTCACCAGAAGCTGCTCAATGCAGGAAGTCAGTCTTCTAGATAACTGTCACACCCTCAGCAAAACAATGGCAGCTGCACAGCCTCCCCAGTAGCCTAGCTAAGCTTTGTTTCAGTGCAATCTCTAGGAGAACAATGCCACCTACTGAACCACCAGCGACAACATCTCCCTCCTACCCAACTTACAGCTGATGTTATTTCTGCCTCTGCATAGCTTATGGCATTGGAGCACAGGAGCCCAGGGCTAGAATAAGTGGGTCTTGTGGGGAGCTGCTCCTCCACTTGGCAATGGCCCAGCTAGCTCTGAGCAAGGTGATGTGATTCAAAGCTAGCAGGGTGAGCTCACTTTTGAGCTGAAGGCAGCCTCACAGAAGGGCAGGGCGTCTAGAGCCAACCCAGTGGCCCCACTACTCTTCCTGGTTTGAACAATTTTGCTTGGGTGTATTCAGGCTTCCTCCATGCTTCGTTACACTGTGTAACTACACAGGCTTGAGCTTGACCTGAAAAAACAATTTATCCTTGGCAATAAGGATATAAGCTGTCACCATTTTTTTTTGCCACACTGATACATATCCTCAGAATTATACCGAAGACTTGGACTCATTTGTTGAAGCCTACAAAAAGGCAGCTGTCCGATGGCAGTGAATCAAGCCTGCTAGAAAAATGGCCTGTAAAGAAACACTGTCAATTTATAAACACTCTTTTTTTTTTTTTTTTTTTCCTGCATTGCAACACTCTGAATTAGTGAATTCAAAAAAAAAAAAAAAAAAAAAAAAAAAAAAAAAAAAATTGGAAGAACTAAATTATACATCTCCATGTTTTTTTTTTCTTTAATTATGAACAATGAAAGCAGATCTCTCTCTTTCTAATGCAAACCTCTTACTGTTTTTTGTTTTTTGTTTTTGTTTTTTTTAAATGTATTAGAGCAACTCCAGTATTTGAGCTGCAAATATCACTGGATATATTCTGGCTGAAATAAGATTATACTGAGGAAAACAGATAAACACAGTTTTTGATCTTGTATTTTTACTTGCAAGTAAAGAGAAATGAAAATGTTTTGGAAGCCTTATTTTTAATCTCAGGAGGTCATTTGCCCAATACTAACACCATCAACAGCCATTTCCAAGCAGTACAGCTGGCTTTTGACAGCAGGCACCTGGTAATAGGTGAGACCTATAACAAGAAGTTCGATTGGCAAACAGCACTAAGCAACAGAGCAAACAGGCAGCATGAAGCAATTCAGCAGAAAATGCTGGATTTTAAGAAAATAGCTTTATTTAAACAAGGAAATATTAGAAGAAAGAGCTGAGAATAGATAATAGGTAGGTGGAAATGTTGGAAAAAAAAAAAAGGAAGAAGGAAGAAGCAACACAATCTCTTCATTAAGACTCAAGGACAACTCACAAGGGATAAGACTTCACTGCAGGTGGAAAGTGAAATGCTGGAGCAGCCAAGTAGCTGTTTGTGGGAAGAAACAGGCTGTTCATACTTTTCTGCAGTTGAGAATCAAACAGAAGAAGCAGAAGTGCTCACATACATTAGAGAGATGTGAGTGCTGGCATCCACATGGGACATGAGCCCTCTGAAGATTCTCTGATTAAAGACATTGCTGTGGGAATGTACAATTTGAAGTTCTAAGACCAATTCTGCAGAACAGATCCAGCCTTTGAAAACACTTTTAGGTCTCTAACACAGACTATTACATGTAGCCATTAATTAATCACCCATTTTACTTCAAGTGCTGGGCAGATCTGCTTGCATCCTTTTTATTTCCTTCTTCTTGCCTCTGCTGCTTCTTCTCTGCCTCCTTCTTTACCTGCTTTCCTCTTGCAGGTTTTATCAGCCAGTTTCCATCAAGGAAGATGCAAACTCCTCTGCCTGCACTGAGCTGAGGCTCTGAGAAGGGCTCAGAGGTTGAGTCATGCGTTCAGCATTCATTTGTGGTGTGTGCTCACTTTCAAGTATGCTTGTGGTTGCTAATCAGTGGAAAAAGCTGCCTCTGACTTAGTGGCTTAGCCATAATGTTGCGTATACAGACCACTGCACAAGACAAACTACCTGGTCAGAGTTGCCACGTTTCTGGGATTTTTAAAATGCACTATGGAAAAAAACAAAAAACAAAAAACAACTCTTTAAAGAAGCAGTTTTCTCAAAGATGTCTTCCACTCAGGTGAGTACCTTCTTGAAACTGGCTCAGGATTTGGAAATCAGAAGTCCCAAAGATGCTCTCAGAAACAAAATTTTTTGCACATGGTATGTCTGTTTCTGGGCTTCATCTCACAATTCTGACTGTTTAATTGGCGTGAGTCTAAGGATCCTTATCTCCTTCTGTTCATAAACTAATCACCTTCCACACATGCAGAATTACACAATAACATGAAGACTGGCTCTTTAACCTCCTACTCAGAGGAATCACTAAGCAGAAATGAAAGACCTAACTGCACTGCTGAAATAGGTCTCCCATTGCTTTGGGAAAGGGAGAACAAACATGAAGGAGTGTTGGCAGATTATTTACAAACTATTTGGTTGATATTGTGTCAACAGAACAAATATGTCTGTGCTAAAAAAAATGCAAATTAACCATTGCAGATAAATGTGTGTCAGAAAGGATTCATTGGAGTGATTTGATAAAGTACGTAAGTAACTAAATCCCAGTTTGAGGAGAGATATTTACAGCTTTACAGCTCACTGGCAGTATGACTGGAGATGAAACTTCCACTGATTAGCTACAGTGAGGGTTAAAAACAAACAAAATGAAATCCCCTGACTGTTCAAGAGCATAAAGAAGCTATTCATGCTACAGAGAACAAATAACTTCGTGTAATCTTCTGCACTCATAAATTGGCAATATCTCCAAACTGGACCATCATTTCCATGGCACTGCTGTCACAGTTTAAATTAGTGTAGAAAACGAATCTTCAAGTGCTCAAAGCACTTGGCAGGAAAAGCAATCCCAGACTAAGAAAGGAGAAAAATTGTTCACAGGTTACTGTGGTTCATTGTGTGGGAGCCACCTTACTGCAATGCCAAAATCTCTTGCAGCATTGGAATAAAGCTTAAAGGAGGGAGATGATTACATGTTCCTGAGCAACACTGACGCTGTTGTGACTAAGTTACAGAACTGGATCTCCATTATTTCTACAGCTGGACCTGCCACTATCACCCCTTGGCGCATAACATGATATCTTCCAATCAGCTGGGGTCCTCAGCCCAGCACCTGCTGGTCCCCAACTGGCTGGCATGGATCCAAGCTGGATACATTCCTGTGGTGTCAAACTTAAATGAAGGGCCACAGGAAAAGGATATCTCACCTAATGGAGTTAACAGGAACATCCCGTCCACAACCAGCAGTAGAGAGGACATGCTTTTGTTCCAGATGGCAGGCTTGCAAAAAGTGTGGCTTAAACCATTTACACTGTGTGACAAAAATCAGATTATCTGGCAGCCAATAACTGCAGCTACTGGGTTAGTCACAGTTCACATCTACCAGCATTATTATTAAGATTGGGGAAAACTAACTGGAAATTTTTGTGCTGGGAATTTCCCCCCAAAAACAGTCTACACTTAACTTGTTCTCATGTTTTAGGTTACATGAGAATTAAACCATAAAAAGAAGGGAGGGAAACAACAGAATATTAAGTCCAATCCCATATTTAAGCTCAGATTTTCACTACTGTTTGTACAGACTGATAATGTTTCAGCTAATGCAGATGATAAATATACACATATATAAACAAAAAAAAAAAACCAAAAAACTATCCCTGAATACAGTATGCCCTATAGATAAAATAGATAAAATCTACAGCTCTTTTGGAATTCAGGTGGCAGGTTTGATTCCAAAAATTATAGATTTATTTTGAAGCAGAGGGCAAAATGGACCCACATTTTCTAAGAAACATGTAGTTTATAATTTAAGGGCATGTTGGGGTGAGGGGCCGTGCCAAAAGAATTCTCCCATCATCAAAGAGAATGAAAACGTATTGTTTTATACATAAATGCACTTCAGTGTGGAAGGAATGTTATACAATTCAACAGACAAGAGTGACCTATCAGAACACTTCTAAATTTCTTGGTGTTTCTTCAAGATTCCTAAAATCTCCAAAGTCCTCAGCACTCAATTTTCTAAGCCCCATTCTCCCACACTTCATTGTGATATTTCTTTTTTTCCAGCTGTTTTGAGGTCACTTTTAAAAATTATGTGTAAAGGGATTTTTGCTCACCTCTTTCACTCTATGCACAGGAAAAAAAATATTTTCCAGCCCACCACCTGGGGGATAGAGGAAGAGCATAACCTTCTTGAATCTTCTCATTCAAAATGGAGAGTGGTGAGGATTTAGCCCTACAAACTCTGTTATTCTCTGCTGAAGTTTAGCAATAAGCAGAAGTAAGAAAGGCTGCTCAGGAGCTCATCACCTCTTCCATCACGTCCCTGAGAGCACTGCACTGGCAGGTGTCCATGCAGTTTGTCAGGGAAGGATGTTCATAATGTGGAAAGATACCATGAAACTTTCAGGTGAAGGAACTGGAGAGAAGCAGTCAGGCATAGGTTTGACTGAGTCTTGCTGCCATCCCAAAACCCAGGCGAGTAGTGACTCTCTGTCCTCTCACTCCTTTGAAACTCTTCCCCAGCAGCACAGCTCTTTAGCTCTTCTATACTCCTGAACTAGAATTTTGTGGTGAAAGTGATGGTTAGCTGAGAAATCCCAACCAGTACTTTCCTCGGGACCTGATCTAAGGTCATTGCATTGAGCTTACTTACAAAGAATGAACAAAAATACATCATAGCTGAAAGCAAGAGATTCTGACCACAGTCACATGAATAAAATGTAGATATTGAAGAAGGAAGAAGAGTCCAATGATCAGGGCACTAGCCAAGGGTGTGCAGCCTTTCCCAAAACCTACATCTGCCAGAGCTGTCTTGTAAGATCAAGATAAGCAAAGTTAAATTAAAATCTCAGTGCAAGAATATGCCATCTGTATAAAAGTATAGATAAGGACTGTCTTTCCTCACAGAAACACTTACGAGGAATTAAAAGATGAGGAGGCAGCTCAGATCCCTTTGGTAGTTATATGCATAATTACAGGGTAACTACAGAAGTACTGGGAGAAGTTTAGTAACCACATATCTCTGAAAACCAAAGTCTTCTGCTTTGCAAAGGCAGCAGTGTAAATATGCTTTTAACACAGGTTTTAAAAAGCATTGGAAAGTTGAGTTTTTTAGATAGCTCAGCTGGCATTTTGCCACCAGTGAGTCTGCCAGCTCTGTGGCTTGTGTAGTCAGCAATGTTTGAAGACGAGTTACAGCTACCCACAAGCTGAACAAAGGAGCTATCAAAATCATTTCACATAAAACTCCTGGTTTTACTCAAAGTAGATTCCCCTAAAGAACGTTGTAATATTTCTTAGTTTTCAATAAACCCATATTTTTATACCTAAATGTCCTAGTTGCCAGCTCTGATAATAGCCTGTAACATTTCTTATGCTTTTCTTAAAGCTCCAGATACTGAAGACAAATGCAACAACTACTGCTTTCATGTGGAAGCAGCTATAGTTTCCTAGCCTTTGTGGCTGCACAGGAAATCACTCATTCTAATAGTAGTCGACCTAATGTCTCAGTGTGTGGAGACCACACACGCTTCCAGAAAACCTGAGGAAGACAATCCTGAAATTCTACCTAGGTAATCCAAGGAACCAAGCTCATGCTGCTATGATTCTGTTATACAAATTATGTAAACTAATTACATAAACCAGTGGATTCATCCAGGGACTGATGTGGCATAGTGCCCTCCATGTGTGGCTTGGGTGGAACCATGTGGTAGCTCCATAGAGATCACTGCAAACACAGCTGGCTCTTTCTGGGGACTCCTTCTTCCTTCTTGCCCCTTTCCTTCAGTGCCTTCTACAACCAGCAAGACATTGCTTAGCAGTAGTGCTGCGCATAATCCATGAGCACTGAATTGCTATAAAGTGAACTGACATCTGCCGTCCTTTGTGGTTAAAATTCATTTATTAACTTTTTTCATGTTGCTCAGTTTCATTCTGTTTCCTTGCTATACAAAATAATGATGTACTGAGAGATGGATTGCTGAACTTGTGTTGCTTTTTAGACACTCTGTGATGGTGCTATGCCAAGTGCAGTATCCTAAATCACAGTTTCTATAACTACATCCATATTTCACAGCAGGTGTAGACAATGGCATCCCTGGTTCCTAATCATGTCCCACACTGTGCAGATCATAGCTTCAGCTGGGACATTCCATGGGATTGTCTTCCAGGCTGAATGGCCCAGTTGTGTCCCTCACAGTGCAGGGGAGGGCTCGTGCCATCTCATAGCTTAATAAGGGATTATCACACAGCTGGAAAGCTCAGGGCTGGCAGCATTCCTGGGATGATGAAGTCAGCTGTAGTTGATGTTTAACGCATATTCTTTAGACTATATACATAAAATAAAACCAGTATTTATCAACAGGTGCCATTTCAACCACAGAGCACCAGGCTGTTAAGTCTAAATAAAACCAATGGATGACAACTCTCAAAAGAATTAACATGGTTAACTAGGAGTCAGAAATTAACAGACAATGAAGATATCAAATAGAATATTAGAGAAAGGTTTTCTCTGTGTTCTGACATCCTTACCGCAGTGTCGTTGGTGGTAATGTACACCAACACTTCTGAATTGTTTCTGCCATTAATGTATCGATAACAGTTCCACACGCAGCTTATCAAGTAGCCCTGTAAAGAGAAGAGTTCTATCGTTATGTACAGAAAATAAACCATATACATTTTCATACCACAGATTTGTGCAAATTGGACTCCTTGACTGAGTAAAAGCCCTGGCATGGCATTAAGAACAGAAGGAGAGCATGAATACTGCAAGTTCAATGCAAAGAAACAGTGAGAAAAAGGTAAATGTGATTCTCAAACTTTCTTTTAGTACTAAAAATTTAGCCTCGTGACTTTGTTCTGTGTCTTTATGAAAGGCCATATTACAAAGGAAGCTTTCCATGATGCTCTTTAAGTTGTGTGCTTGCCTTAGTCTTGTGATTAGAAGGAACAGACACAGAAAGATCAGGCAGAGCAGTGTGGGGTGAGCTGGGCTCTTCAGAGCTCCATATACAAAGCAAGGCAGTTAAACAGTGAAATACTAATATAAATATGAATATAAGCCTGCTTGCTGCCGTGGCTGTAAGCATGTCTAGGAATTCAGCAAGTCATCTGACACTAAACCTCAGAGTGGACAGCAGTTTATGGAGACTTGGATTGGATTGAGAAAGCTGCTTCATTTAGACAGTCTAGACCTACCTGAACAGAATTTACTGTTCCAGATACTTAGTATTATACCATACTTAGTATTGACTAATTTTTTGAAAAGAAACATCAGTTTCTTTGGGCTTGAATAAAATAACATCATTTTGTGTATACAACCCCCATTTTACTGAAATGTGCAGGTCACATACACAGACTTTCTTTCCTATGCCTCTCTAAATACAGAGATATGTGAGTTCAGTCAGACATCTCAAAGCTATGCATGAGATGCTGCATGCTACCAGAGGTGAGTTTTAAAATATAAAATGAATGTACACATGAGATCAGGTGTTGCAGATACAGAATGCCTCATGGACAATAGTAAAATGTAAATGGAAATCACTTCTGGGCTCCTCCATGGTAAAGTTGTTAAGCATCATTGCTGGGTGTTAGTAGTACTAGAAGTTGAAGCAAACCCCAGTAAAATGAGTGCATGCAGGCTGGAGACTGAAGCCTCATCGAGCAAATTACAGGAATCTCTTTCTATTTTGCGAGTGAAAGCCTGGCAGGTGACTACATAATGATCCCATAAATCATGTGCATTTTTTCAATACTTCATTTAATCTGAGATTAAATCAATGTATTACACATAACTGAAAGGGCAGGGGTCTTCTTATTCTTGCCTGACTGGAGAAAATTGCAGCGTAGAAGTATTCACTGAAATCTAAAATCATTCCTGTCCTTTTAACCTTTATTAGAAAAATATTACATATTCAGTATAAAGAAAAAAAAAGTTATTGCAGCAATAATCCTACCACAGGATCATAAACTGCTGTTTTGCTGTTTTTGTTCTTGGAGCTCACTCGACTTGGGATAAGGCTGCTGCCTGGCAAAGAGCTAGGAGTCTCCAGCTCTTTTTAAAATGGTTAGGAAAAGTGTACACATCTAGCAACTTCTCTGCCAGCAGGACAAATTCCAGTCTGGCCAGCAGAGAGGAGCAAAGTGGCTGGAAGAGAGTGGAGACAAGAACACATGTGGACCAGCTGGACTCAGATCCTCAGCATGCCAGGAGCAAGGCTGGTAGAGTGGGGCTAAGCAGTTATCTCAGGAGTTTTCTGCTTCTCAGATAGTCACACACAACAGTGATGAAAACAATGTGTTTTTATAATGCCTATCTTAAATCTTTACTTAGCAGGTTCTGCAGTCCTTAGCAGTCCATCCAGAAACCTAGAGTATGCAAGTTAAACTGCCAGCACTGATTGGATTTGCATGTGTATCTCTCTCGAGTGAGTCATATTTTGTGACTCACTTGCACTGATGACCTTCCAAAACCCTCGTATCCTCTTCAGCTGTCCTGCGCCTCCTTCCCCTCCAGAGCTGTCACATTCTAGCTGTTTTTTAGGATGCCACATGACTCACAGATCACTCGCCTGCAGATCAGGAAAAGGGTGTTTTTTGTTTTTTTTTTTCCACTTGGACCGAGCTGGCTGGAATCCAGTAAGCTTGCTTCCTCTTCTTTATGGCCCTGGATGACTTGGGAATGTTACTTTCTACCATCAAATGAGGAGGACAAGACATGTCTGAGCGAGCTGAGCGCTGAGGAGGTCAGGCTGGCTCTGCACCCCGAGCTGTGGGCTATGTGAGCCATGGCCTACTAAAACAGGCTGTGTAGGAACATGTAAATGAAGGACTGTGTCTCTTTCCAGAATTAAGTAGCGATGCCACTGTTGCTAATTACAAACAATACAAAGTCCCTCAGTGGCTTTCAGTGCTCAGAGTGCACTGAGAAAGGCATAACAGCTAGTACAGAGCAGAGTGCCGAATGCAGGACACTTCTGTGCAGACATGGCACACCTTCACAAGAAACATGTGCACATAAAGCCACTTATTTGCAAACCAATCTCTACGATCCTTCTGTTCAAAACCAAACTGAGGGAATCTCCATTTCAGATAATGCTACTGGGAGATTTATTTTTGAATTCTCCAATTCTGTTATATGTGGTGAACGTATCATAGAATCATAGAATCACAGAATCATACAATATCCCAGGTTGGAAGGAACCCACAAAGATCATCAAGTCCAGCTCCTGCCTGCACACAGGACCACCCCAAATTCCAACCCCATGTCTGAGAGCGCTGCCCAAACGCTCCCTGAACTCCGACACTCGGGGCTGTGCCCACTGCCCTGTGCAGCCCATTCCATGCCCAGCGCCCTGTGGTGCAGACCCTGTCCCTGACCCCCACCCGCCCCTCCCCTGACGCAGCTCCATGCCGTTCCCTCGGGCCCTGTCGCTGTCACACAGAGCAGAGCTCGGCGCTGCCCCTCCGCTCCCTGTGAGGAGCTGCAGCCGCCATCAGGCCTCCCCTCAGCTCCTCTGCTCTGGGCTGCACAAACCCAGGGACCTCAGCCACTCCTCGTATGTCTTACTCGTACTTTACTTCAATATATGCACACACAACTGCTTCACCTTCCAGCTCCAGTTCTAGCCATGCAGCCTAGATGCATGAGCATCTCAGAGGATGAGGTCCACTTTAGCTCTTGGAGTGAAGATACACACCCCAGAGCTGGCAACATATACACTTGTCAATTTTCTCCTGGGAGACTGATGCTCACATTTGGAATTGGCCTTATGTAAAGGCCACTGGACCTCTCCTATTGAGCCCAAAATGTAGTGAGCAGTATCCTTTCCCATGTGCTGAGGTCCACCAGGGGTGGTCCCATTTTCAGTCTCATCAGTCTCTGTACAGACAGCTTATATGCATATCACAGAGACCAGGATAACAGTTTGCTGACACTGTCTCACTGAACTGGAAAACCTCTAGGCTGCCTCTTCCTACTTACTTTAAGCAAAAGAAAAGCCAGCTGGGAGAAGGATAAAAGGCCATCCTCAGCAGCCAGAGAGCGCTCAGAGAAGCTTGTGGGAAGCGTTTATTTTGGTTGTGCTTGTGCTTACCAAGCTCAGGCTGATTTGGGCTTGGAGGCTTTGCCCTGGCTGGGAAGGGCAGGTTGAAGTCCCAGGGTTTCTGTTTCAGCAGCTGAGGCTGTCAGGGGAAACCAAGGCCCCATTTACCAAAGCAGCTGCAGAAAGGGGTGCAATCCAAAAGCTGCTGTGCTTCATATGCTTCAAATATGCTATTTGAAGTTCTGTGTACATACTTTTATACTGCTGGATGTCCTTGCTCAGCCAGATAGGAAAGATCTGTAGTATATAACTTCGATTCTGTTTCCAAACAAAGACAGTAAGTGGTATAACACATTTTGGTCTGCTCTGGAAAAGACTCTGACTTGGCATGAAATATTCATCCATCCATTTGAAATATCCGTTAGCTACTTGGAATCCAAGTGAATCCTGAGAGCTGTAAAGACAAGCGCCTATGTGTGGTTGGCTGCCTCTCATTCTTACTACCCTCTTTGTCCCTCCTTTTTACAGTTTCATGCGCAAAGCACAAAACCACTATCTAATACATGTATATCTTGATTTCTGCTCATGAGTGTTTTCCTTTACATGTAGCTACATTCCAAATAAAAGTAGCTGCACCCAAAATAAAAGTGTCCTGATACCAAACATTTCTGATGAATTTTCTGATTCTGTTTCATATTTCCCACCAAATGAATGCAACTTTTCCTAGTGAAGCTTTTCCTAGGTTACAATGTTTTGGTTTCTCTCTTTATTCCTAGTCCAGCTCCAGGGGGAGTGGGAGCTAAGACAAATTTCTATGCACAGCACCTTTTCAGTTTCAGTATAAAAACTTGGTACCATCTGTTAAGTCTATCAGCGATAAAGTGTGATGCATGTGATAGTGTCCAGCTTTCTTTTCATGCAGCTGACTCCAAAAATCTACATAACAGCTTTTCTAGAAACACAAGAAATTCAAATTAAAATGCTAACTTGATTTTAGTGTGTGTTTCTGTGTGAGTCATATATTTGTGACTCATTTGCACAATAATATATTGCTAGAATGAACATTAAGAAAAGCAATAGTCTGTAATAATCCTGGCCGTAAAGAGCTTTTATACAAAAATGGAATATTAACTAATATTTCAATCTAGCAAGCTACTTTTCTCTTTGAAAAGGACGTTAGCAACTTTAAAATAGAATAAATTTTTGCACTATTAATTTCTAAAGAATTCTTTTTTTGCGTAGTGGTTATTTTTTGCTATTCCGATTTTATTTGTATTTCTTTTATAATCACAGAATCATAGAATCATAGAATGGTTGGGTTGGAAGGGACTTTAAAGATCATCCACTAGGGGTTGCCAAACCCTAGATCAGACTGCACAAGAACCCATCAAGCTTGGTCTTGAATGCCTCCAGGCATGGGGCATCCAGAGCTTCTCTGGGCAGCCTGTACCAATGCCTCACTGCCCTCTGAGTGAAGAATTTCTTCCTAACATCTAAACTAAATCTTCCCTGTTTCAGTTTAAATCCATTCCCCCTTCTCCTATCACTATCTATCTGTGTAAAAAGTCAATCCTCCTCCTACTTGTAAGCTCCTTTCAAACACTGGAAGTTCACAATGAAGTCTCCCCGGAGCCTTCTCTTCTCCAAGTTAAACAATCCCAACTTACTCAACCTTTCATCATAAGAGAGATATTACAGCCTTCTAATCATCCTCATGGCCTTACTCTGAATCCACTCCAACAGCTTCACATTCCTCCTGTACTGGGGGCCTCAGGCCTGGACATGAGGGTGGAGTAGAGGGGGAGAACCACCTATCTTCCATGCTAGTCCCCCCTCTTTTGATGCAGCCCAGGATACTATTGGCCTTCTGGACCACAAGTGCACACTGCTGTCTCACGTCCACCTTTCCACGCACCAAGATCACCAAGTCTTTCTCTGCAGGGCTGCTCTCCATGAGTTCTTCACCCTGTCTCCTCCTAGGGGGCATCACTCATGACTGGCCTCCACCTGGATGTAAAGCCATAGACAACAACCCTCTGGCTATCATCATCCAGTCAAAAATTTATCCACTGAACAGTCCAGCTTTCAAATCCACGTCTCTCCAATTTAGAGATAAGGATATGGTGAAGGACCATGTCAAAGGCCTTGCACAAGTCCAGGTAGATGACATCAGTTGCTTTTCCTTGGTCTGCAGATGCTGTTACCCCATAGAAGGCTACCAGAATGGTCAGCCACAGTGTGCCCTTGGTGAAGCTGCACCTAGCTGTCTCGGATCACCTCCTCATATCACATGTACCTTAACATCTCTTCCAGGAGGATTTTCTCCATGATCTTCCCAGGTGCAGACATGAGGCTTACCAGTCTGTAGTTGCCCAGGTCTTTTTTTCTCCCTTTCTTAAAAATGGGAGTGATGTTTCCCTTTTTCTAGTCACTGGGGACTTCAGCTGACAGCCACTTTAAAATATGATGGAGGGCAGCTTGGCAACCACATCAGCCAGCTCCTTCAGGACCCTGGGATACCTATCATCTAGCCCCATAGATTTGTATACATTCAGCCTCAGGAGGTGGTCTTGGACTTGCTCCACTTTTAAACTGGGAGGGATTTTGCTCTTCTAACCTTGGCTTGGAAATTCAGGGACCCTAAAGTCTTGGGAAGCCTGATAGTCAGTGAAGATCAAGGAAAAGAACTCATTAAGTACCTTAGCCTTCTCTACATCTGAGGAGTTTTAGACATCCTTATCATATTTATCCAACCCACCTGGGATAAAAGCACAATGACATTCATATCCAAGAGTTTTAAAGAGCATATTCCATATCTGGAAGATCTACATATTTATTATATTCAGAAATGGAAAAAAAGACAACTCTACTGCTGTGAACATATACATGGGCAAAGCCAATTAAATTAAATTTCTAAATCACAAAATAAAACTGGATATAACTTCTAACATCATCTTAAAATACCTTAATCCACCTTTTTTTTTTTTTTTTTTTTTTTTTTTTCCCCAATAACTTTCCCTATTCATGCTGTGTGGAAGAAACATCCCACCCCAGCTCTTCAGGATGTCTCTAACCTCACGAACCTCATGTGTAGCTGCTCTGCAGAGGAAGATCAAGAGCTACTCTGACACAAAACCAACAGCAATAATTACATCATTATTCCCTGTTCCCTTTTGCCATCCCAGGGACAAGCATAGAATCATAGAATGGTTTGGGTTGGAAGAGACCTTGAAGATCATTTAGTTCCAACCCTTCTGCTATAGGCGTGGACACCTCCCTCTAGACCAGGTTGCTCAAAGTCCCATCCAGTCAGGAATTGAATGCTTCCAGCGATGGGGCATCCACAACCTCACTGGGCAACCTGTTTCAGTGTCTCACCACCCTCACAGTAAAGAATTTGTCTCTAATATCCAGTCTAAATATACCCTCTTCCAGCTTAAAAGCATTTTTCCTTGTCCTGTTGCTACATGCCCTTATAAAAAGTCCCTCCCAAACTTTCCTGGCCCCCTTGAGCCTCCTCTTTTCTTGGCTGAAGAGCCCCAACTCTCTCAGCCTGTCTGAGGAGGTGCTCCAGCTCTCTGATTATCTTCATATCCCTCCTCTGGAACTGCTCCAACAGCTCCATGTCCTTCTTGTGATCGGGGCCCCAGAACTGGATGCAGTACTCCAGGTGGGTTCTCATGAGAGCAGAGTAGGAGGGCAGAATCACTTCTGTTGACCTGCTGGTCACACTTCTCTAGATGCAATCCAAGATATGGTTGGCCTTCTCAATGCTACTGTCTATGTCACCTACAAAGATGTTAAATAACATCAGTCCCAGTACCGATCCCTGAGGAATGTCACTTGTCACCGGTCTCCACTTGGACATTGAGCTGTTGACTGCAAGTCTCTGAATGCTACCATCCAGCCAATTCCTTATACAGCAAGTGGTCCATCCATCAAATCCATTTTTCTCCAATTGTACAACCAGAATGTCATGCAGAACAGTGTCGAATGCTTCACACAAGTCCAAATAGATGACGTCAGTTGCTTTTCCTTTATCCACTGAGGCTGTAACTCCATCATAAAAGGCCACCAAGTCTGTCAGGCATTACTTGCCCTTGGTGAAGTCATGTTGGTTATCACCAATCACCTAATCTTTATTTTCCACATGCCTTAGTAGGGCCTTTAGGAGGATCTGCTCCATGATCTTGCCTGGTACAGAACTGAGACTGACTGACCTGTAGTTAGCTGGATCTTCTTTTTTTTCCCTTCTTGAAAACAGGGGTTATGTTTTCCCTTTTCCAATAAGTGAGAACTTCACCAGACTGCCATGACTTTTAAAATACGATGGGTAGCGGTTTGGCAACTTCATCCACCAGTCCTCTATGCTGTTACTCCCAGAGGGACTGCTTGGATCTTTTTAACTCTACCTTTCTCAGCTGATTTTTTCCCTATTTTGAATGACATTGAAAAAATAAATGTCACTATATCTTCATTCCCTTTCCTAAATATTTTATGAATGTATTGAAGTATGTGTCTCCTGTTGTAAAAAACTGATTTACCCTTTATTTCCTAGCTACATAATATAAGAGGATCTTTCCCTACATATCTGAGGGTGTTAATTTTTTTTTTTTTTTTTTTTAAAGCCTTTAGTGAGAGGCTCTGCCAAACACCTTTTGAAAAACCAAGAAGTCTGTTTTAACAGTCTCTCCTTTGTCCACCTTCAAGGGATTCATGTATCATGAGCTTTCTCTCATGCTTCCCCATTGTGGCTTACATGTTCATCAGTTTGTCTGTGAGTTTTTCTGCTTTTTTTTTTCCCCATAATGTCTCATTTTGCTTTTGTAGCTGTCGTACTGACTAGCCTGTAGTTCCTCATGTGTCTTTGGAGCAAGGACACCCAAAGAGAACAATTCACCCATGATCAGAAGTAGAATGTATACAAATGGACTTACCTTAAAAGCTAAAATGATGCTTATGAAAAGGAGTATAATCACAACCAGACATGTAGGGTTCACAGACATGATCTCTTCCTTGTAAGGAAAGTTGCTGGGCTGCAGAAACAAAAGTAAGCAAAACACTGTAAGTTAATCTTATGAATCACTTAAGAAACATCCAATTACTGCAGTCTATAATTAATAGCTTACAAAACTTGCTGTGATGTACTAAATTAGGACCTCTCTGCACCAATAACCAGTTTCAGTAAGTCTGGTTGGGACAGGTGCTGCAAATGCTCAGCTTGCCAAATGTTCCCCAGAATGGTGAGGGATTTGCTTTTTGCTTTATTCATGTTTTGGGTTTTCTTTCCCACAGTGGTTTTGTAACAGACACAGATTAACGATGGACAACCCTCTGGGGGATTTGTAACAGGAAATCTCTTCTCTTGAGCAATGGTGGACAAGTTCTGCTCTTACAAAGAGCAGGCTATCTTGTCCTGGCTGTGGTTGCCAAAGACCAGTTGCAGCTCTTCCCAAAAACCAGAGGAAAAGACTAGACAGCACAATCCTACCACTTAAATATTTGATCAAAAGACACTGTCTGTATTCAACTCCATCTTCTTTTAGCTGAATTTGGACTAATTCCCCCAGGAGTGCTGCTGTTTAAGTGTATGCCCTGACACTTTCCCCGTAGAAATGGAGGCATGGGTCCTACTACATGAGCAAACTCATGATTTTAAATTTGAATGTGCTCCAGCCTTCTATTATCTTGTATATGAAAGGGAAGCAACAATATCCATCCTTTTAGATGATTTACAATTGTGTAACATTTCAGGACCACTGGCTGCAAAACCACCTCTAAAAATATTCTGTATTTGCTAATGCTTAAAGAAAACATTCATTAACTTGAACATTCCAAATTGTTTTGAAATATGGCCACACATGAGTTCCTGTTCCAGATGGAATAAACTATTGTTCACAGATAGATAGAGCTGCTCTTCACGAGACAGCTCCATGGCAGTGGTGTAAATAGCAATATGCATTAGCTCCTTCCTCACGCAACCCCCTTCTTCCTTACAGACCAAATTACTTAAGCAGGCCAGCTCTGCATCCTTGTCGGGACAATTAACTAGACACCGAGTTACAACTGTGCTCTTGGCAATGATGGTGAAAATCCAATGTAACCCCTTAATGCCCCTTGTACCAGAACTCAGTCAGAGCTTCAGGAAATTCTCTTTTTTTTTTTTTTTTTTGGACAGCTGTTAGTAAGAATAGCTCTTTATTTAGCGCTTCCATGAACTGTTCAGAGTGATTAACATCAACAGCAGCTGTAACCATTTGCAGATAACTGTTACATAAGCACATTTTCTGCTCTTGACAGCAGTGTTTCTGTTAATGTATTGAATTCCATGGCTGGAGCTTTATCATGTTATCTTCTTTGTTGATGTACAGCTTTTGTAGGAAACTAGATTGCTATAATTCAATGAGTTACTTTTTTTCTTTTTTTTTCACTTTATCAAGTTTTTTGCTATGTATAGTGGATATGGTAACCCACAAACCAAGAAAGCAAGAATGTATGGTGGAAGCAACCATTGGATGGCTTGAAACATATCCTGTCCTTCATGCCACTGCCCCCAACACCATATTAGGCCTCGCAAAACAGGTCTTATGGCAACATGGTACCCCAAACAGAATTGATTCAGATAAGATAATGGGACTCATTTAAAAAACACATATAAACACGTGGGCCAAAAAGCATGGCACTGAATGGATATATCATATCTCTTATCATCCACTAGCTTCTGGGAAAACTGAATGATACAATGGACTATAAAAAACCATGCTGAAAGCTATGGGTGGTGGAACATGCAAGCACTGGGATAAACATCTAGCAGAAGCTACTTTGTTAGTCAATACTTAAGAGTCTGCCAGCCAAGATAGCCCTGGCCAATTCGGCCTTGTACTTACTGTAGAAGGGGGAAAGGTCACTATAGTACATGCAAAGAATATACTGCAGAAAACTGTGGGTCATCCTGGCCTTGAGCAAGGGCAAGCCAATTCTTGGGATTGCTTTTGCTCAGGAATCTGTATTTACTTAGTGGATCAAGGCTGATCCATCCATCAAGGCTGGATGTGGCTCTGGGCAACCTGCTGTAGTGGTTGGCAACCCTGCCCTCAGCAGGGGGTCTGAAACTAGATGATCTTTGAGGTCTTTTCAACCTAGGCCGTTCTATGATTCTATGATAATGCAAGAAAATGAGAATATTCAATGTATACCTCAGAGTAACTTGATGCTGAATTGTGAGGGTGAATGGCCCTTCCAGTTTCTGGCAGCACAACGAGCAGCAAAGTTGAAACTTCCCTCTCTCCCATTTTACTTGTTTTATTAATTGTAACACTTTTTCTTCCTGTTATCTTACATTCTTCTACCATTTGTAGTAATTTTTTTCTCTCTATCTTAATTGGGTTGTTCCGTGTTGGTTTTTTTTTCCTTCTTCCTGAGAGGGGGATGAGAGGGTGAAAAGGGTTTCCCCTCCCCTTTTCCTGTCACACTTGAAAATGTAACACCCAGAAACCAAGAAAGCAAAAATGTATGCCAAGAAAAGATGCACTGAAAAGCAAAACCAAACCTTATATGCGGAAAATTTAAGTCTGCAGCCACAGCTGACTCTACTGTACTCTCTGTAGTTTGCAGGAGTGAGGCCATACACTAGGTTAGGAAGCCCAGTCAATCAGAGGCAGTCCCAGTAAAACTGCCTAAAAAAGGCTAATTTTAGTACTGACCTACCATTAAAAACTAGTTAGAAAAGTTTCTGAATGTAATAGAAACCTCCTAGCGAGGCTTTCTTCCTCCGATGCTCTGGCTTTGGGAATCAGTCTCCAGTCTGACTGGACAACTGCATGCTGGGACTTAATTCACAGTATGATGGGCTCTTTCCAGACATCATTGCAATGAAGATTTGCATGAGGGAAAGAGGAGGGTGGGAAATGATCACAGAACTTCCTGAAACCTTAAAGAGCAAGAACATCTGCCAGAGCCATGAGACCTGGCCAAGCCTGGGAGGAACACATCCCCTTACATCAGCAGTGCTACAGGTGAAAGGAGAGTAAAAAAACACAGAAAGCAACAAGCTGGGAGAACATAAGAGGAGTAAAGGCTGCAGTTTGTCCATCCACACTCAGTGATCTGGGTTTCTTTTCTGATGAGGAATGACAGCAAGTCGCACATGGTGGCTATCCCCATCAACAGATACTTGTAAGGCCTTTGTGCAGAGCGTAAAAATACGAAGCCAGATCCTAGTAGATAGCATCTAAAGAGAAGATGGTGAAGGGTCTAAAAGACGAGATGCATGAGGAGTGACTGTGGTCCCTTGGTTTGTGCAGAGCAGAGCAGAGGAGCTGAGGGGAGGCCTGATGGCGGCTGCAACTCCTCACAGGGAGCGGAGGGGCAGCGCTGAGCTCTGCTCTGTGTGACAGCGACAGGGCCCGAGGGAACGGCATGGAGCTGCGTCAGGGGAGGGGCGGGTGGGGGTCAGGTTCTTGGGCACAGGAGGCTGACTGGACATGGATCACACTGCCCAGGGCAGTGGTCACGGTACCAACCTGCTGGAGTTCAGGAAGCATTTGGACAATGCTTTCAGACATAAAGTTTGAATTTGGGGTGGTCCTGTGTGTAGCCAGAAGTTGGACTTGATGATCCTTGTGGGTCCCTTCCAACCTGGAATATTCCATGATTCTGTGATTCCTCCTGGGACTTCCCTGCTTTCTTTGTGAGGGAAAAAGCTTTCAGGGCTGCAAAGAATGGCCCAGGGCCATGGGTCAACATGGAAGTTCCCTTTGTTTGTTATTGAGGCTGGTTACACCTACCAACAAGTAGATACCTAATACTTGCTTGCCCAGACAGGCTGAGGAACCATTAGATCTTGACTCACAACCACAGACCCCTTCAGTGTTGTAGGAAGAATATTTGAAAATTGAAATTGAAGAAAAAAAAAAAAAAAGAAACCTCTAGAATTTAGCAAAGAATCAAAAAGATTACTGGAAATGTCTCAGCTGGTTCCAGTACCAAAAGCAGTTCAGATGAATTAAGCACCCATCTGCTGATGTTGCAGTGATGAGCTCAAACTAGTATGGGTTTATGAAGTGGGAAGAGACAAATTCTTTTCCTGTATGAGGGGTTTGACTCAGTGTCAAATATTGTGCAAGGTCTGATGAAGCTAAAAGAGACTTATGGCTTGATGGGAAGATATCCAATCCATCATTGGAAATGCAGGAGGGATTCTGCAGCAAGATGTTGTGAAATTTCCTATGCAAACAAGAAGTACTTGTAGTGGTGTGTCATACGCATTGCATACATAATAATATACCTGTAAACTTTCAATTAAAAATAATTACTGCTTATACATAACAAAGCCCTATTAGATTCTTCAAAAGAACCTCAAATTTATATAGCAAGTGTTTGGCATCAATATTGGACAAATGCACAACAGAAAGCCCAAGTCCCTTCTAATTCCCTCTTGTACAATCTCCTATGCTTTCCTTCCTTTTGGATCACAACAAATCCATTGTAAAAAAATGGTGTGGTGTAAAAAAATGGTTACAGTTCTCCGATAATTAGATCTTACAAAACTGAAAGAAAACAGCAATGTGTCTGTAGAATCTTGAAACCCTGCTATGAAGTTAATTGTACCTCTTTGGAATTATAAAATGGTATTAAAAATGTCAGAAAGTGTCAGAAAGAATATTCCTTTATTAAGCTTTACTTTATGGGAATAATTTCTCTAGGTTTAATCTTTTATGTTCTCTAGACAATTCCCCTAGGATATAAGAGTATGACTGATACAACCTTAACTGTTAGACATCAGCATTGAAGCCATTTAGTATACTGCTGTTTATCTTGCTCCACAGCTTCTGCTCTGAACAGTTTTTCTTGTATTCCCACAGTATACCTCAAAATTTTCTTTAGATGACCTGAAAAAGATCTATACTTTAATAAAAAAAATATTCATGTAACTCAGTTGCAGACTAGCCTGTTCTGCACCTCTGGTTCGATTCATTATGTATACCGATATCAGATGACAGGAGATGAAGTGTTTAATTTGAAGGTTTTGGAAAGCACATATATCAAAGTATTATTTGAGGTGAAGAAATAAAATGTGCTTTAGGTCACACTGTTTTAGACCTCCACTGCTCCAAGAATTGAAAATATTTTTGTTTCATATATGCAACATTTATATATTTTTTTTCTCGTGGCACCAATAATGAACAGGACAACTTCAGAAAGTTTCAAGACGTCATCTCCATAACCCATTTGAAATGATAGCTGTAACATCTACTTTTTTTACATGACCCTTCATGCTAAGATGCTCTTGCAATGTACAGAATTTGAGTGGCACACCTGAGTGAAGCTGAGTACAAAAAGCTAACATGAAGTTTCCAAGGAGACTTGCAGCCCTTGCAGGCTGACGTTACAAAAGAACCTATGCACTTCTGTTTTGCAATTGCTGCACTTTCAGCTACCCTATTGGTAGGTACCTATTCACCATCTTGCTAAAAGTACATAGAAATAGCTTGTAACTCTCCACTGGTAGACTTAATTCTGATACATGTGCACCATAATGAATAGATAGAATAATTACAGATAATAACATAGAGAAGTAGAAGTGATTAAAAATATGGGAGTTTGACCTTAGAGTAAGAAAGTAATGTTCTTTTGTGGCTGCCAAATGTATTCCATTACTTAAGGAATATGCTCTTCCAGATATTCAATCATGGTTTTGAAGAATGATTGAGATTTCTCATTTCCCTTACGAAACTCTGCTCTCTATAGCATCAATCCCCATATTCAAAGTAGTTTTAGAGGAAAAAAAAAAAGTAAGGTTGCCAGGAAGAAATACAATCCACTCCCTCGCTTTTTGCCTTGCTTGGCAGGCTTCTGCAAAGAGAAAGAGGGCAAGATGTCCCTAGCATTACTTATAAATCATCAAGAGTGGTCACACACAATTGGCATGACTCAGATTTCACCTACAGGGATATAGATATTAACTGCAATCTTACTCTGAACATGGCATATAAGACTACAGACTTCTCTACCAGGAGTATTAAAAGGTAGGGGAACATGTCAGTGGGTGCAAGCCTATATAACAGTATTTGCACTGCATTGATGGCATTATTGCTAAAAGCTGGAAAAGTTTAGTTTTACTTTCATCTTATTCTGCCACTAAAACCCCACATATTGCAAAAGTAGCTCTGATATCATGGTTTCCATGTGGGGGTCCCAGAGACCTCTGCTAAGGTACTGATGCTAAGGACCATGGCCCAGACACAGGAGGGTTAAAGAGCTTCAAAACCGTTAAACAGTTGGTATTAATGTACAAAATTCCCATGGCCCCACGTAGCCTTTGAAATTCAATAATCTCTGCTGTGAATGACAAAATAGAAATGACTCCTCGTTTCTAATTGAACTTAACCAGACCAGCTTTTAGCTATTGATAATTACCATTATCATTATTTCAACAGCCTTTTAATACCTACTTGTTCTGCATATGAAAGCTATAATGGCATCACCTTTTGATTTCCTTTCTTGACAAATTAAGCAGGAAGAGCTTGTTATTTGTCATCATACTGCAATTTATCCAGCTTTTAAATGGCTTACAGAGGAACCTTTCTGTATGTTAAAAATTGGAGACACAAGAAATATTGAGATGCATTCTATGACAATAGCAGAGCAGTTTAAAAAAAAAGAAAAAAAAGAAGAGACTTGTCATTTAGTTCCCCAGTCTCCCAGGTGCAGTTGCTATACTGTAAGCTCATCTGTATTCCTTCCATTACTTTTAAAAAAAACGTATTTAGATTAAGCAGCATAGCACAAATTGCTGAATGAACTCAGGCTCCAGTCAGTGTGGATCACTGGGTAATGCTTCTGTCCATAGGGTTATTTACATCTCCATTAGTCTCTGTGTCAGCCACAAGTTTTATTAGATACAATTTTTGCTGGAAAAAGTCACAAGTACTGGCTCTGGGAAATGCAGAGATGTATTCACTTTCAGCAATGCAGTGTACAATCTTTCAGAACGTGACAAAAAGAGTTAGATTAGGCTCCTGCACCCAACCTTCCATAAAGAACTCGATCCCCCCAGTGACTTAGAGAAGCTCTCTCCCATGGCTGGTGTTAGCCCTGGTGAACAGACCCTTGGGCACCAAAGTTATCAGAAGAAGTCAGCAAGAGCACAAAACCTAGTGCTGATTCCTGGAGACCTTGCTCAACCCAAAACAAAAACCCACTGGAAGATATTTGGTTTGACTACAACCCTTCCCCATCTGCCGGCTAACCTGTTCTAATCCATTTGATAGATCCTTTATAAATCTAGTGTTTCACTGATGAGCACTTGGATTTTGCACTTCAGCTGGAGGAATCCAAGGCGTTTATACAGACTGGAAGGAGCAGTCCTTCAGAGTAGCCCTGAGAAGGACCTGGGGATCCTGATGGATGAAAAACTTAACATGAGCCAGCAGTGTGCTCTTGCGGTCAGAAAGTGGATGTTATCCTGGGCTCCATCAGAAGAGGGGTGGCCAGCAGGAACAGGGAGGTAATTGTCTCTCTCTACTCTGCTCTTGTGAGGCCCCATCTGGAGTACTGTGTCCAGGTCTGGATCCCCCAGTACAAAAAAGACAGAGAGCTGTTGAAGAGGGTCCAGAGGAGGGCCACGAAGATGATCAGGGGACTGGAGCACCTCCCCTACGAAGACAGGCTGAGGGAGCTGGGCTTGTTCAGCCTGGAGAAGAGGAGGCTGCAGAGTGACCTAATTGCAGCCTTTCAGTACCTAAAGGGAGCCTACAAACAGGAGGGGAATCAACTCTTTGAAAGGGTAGATAACAGCAGGACAAGGGGAAATGATTTTAAGTTGAGGGAGCAAAGATTTAGGTTGGATGTCAGCGGGAAGTTCTTTACTATGAGAGTGGTGAGGTGCTGGAACAGGCTGCCCAGAGAGGTTGTGGATGCCCCATCCCTGGAGGTGTTCAAGGCCAGATTGGATGGGGCCCTGGGCAGCCTGGTCTAGCATTAAATGAGGAGGTTGGTGGCCCTGCATGTGGCAGGGGGGTTGGAGATTCATGATCTTTGAGGTCCCTTCCAACCCATGCCATTCTGTGATTCTGTGATGCTCTATCATGCCATGAAGTCAAATGTCTTACGAAGGTCTATTATGTCCCTGCCCACCTTTATTTACAAAACATGCAATCTAGTCAGGGAAAGAAAATGAGTTTCCCTGTAGGATCGATATACTGTGAAACTGTGCTGGCAGACATTAATCATATTGCTCTGTCTTAATCCTTTATCAACTGCCTCTCATCTCAGTATTGCTGTTACTCTGCTTGGTAGCAATGTCAGGATAATCAGCCTGTAATTATCCTAGATATCCCCCTTGCCCTTTTGAGCACAGGCGGTTTAGTGCTAATGAAACACAATCTCATTACCCACCCAGAAAATGATTCACAACCACAAGACAAAGATCCATGCAACCAAATAGTTTAACACACCGGAGCACAAATTAGCTAGGTTTATTCATTTAAAAACTGTGTGTTCAGAGTGAAAACTCTCTTGACTGCCAGCAAATAAAAGTACTTCAAAAACCCTGGCCATTTAAACAGGTTGTATCGCTTGTTTCCAAATGCAGAGCAGAAATAACTAGTGAATACTTCTCCCTTTTTTGCATCAGTACTTTTATCACCTCTTCCCAACAAATAGCCCCTCCTTTACTAGAATTTTTTCTTTTTCATTTCTAATATAAGTAGTCTTTTGTCCTTTCTAATTACAGATTGTGAGGTTGTTAGTTATTTTTTAACCTCTGGTAGCTTTTAATGAAGGTTTCATTAATTTGAGTTATCCAGAAATAAAACTTCTCAACAACATGAAAGACTCTTAAAAGGAGATTAAGTCTCCAGCTTTCTTGCAGTCATGTGATAGGACTCAGCTTCATGCCCCGGTGTACCGCAGGAAAAGCGTCATGGAAGAAAACAAAAGTATATGTGCACAGCAGATGGTGGCTGCACTGAACAGAAGGGAAAAACGTGTTTTTCCTGGAATAATTAGTAATGCTGTTAGAAATGCAGGCTGAAACAGCAAGGTGGATCACAAAGTGATTTGCTGCACAGTATTCAGTATCCTCCAGGGTCTGCTCATTGTGTTTTGGCTATGGAAGGGCCTAACAGCAGGGATGACAGTTGAAGGAATTGGCTGTCCTTTGCCTTCTTGATGAGCCAGCTCCAGATGTGACACCCAACAAGAAGAGAAGGGTCTCTTCAATGCATAACTCCCTGCCTGCTCCCAAGGCTGATGCTTTCCCCCTTTCATTCTCCCACAGGGGCCAATATTAAGCAAAACCTGATTACAGTGAGCCTCCTGGAATGGGGACTGTGAGCTGCAGAGCTGCATCTGGTAGTGCAGCCACATGGCCCCTCAGCTGCCACAGGAGTGGGGCTGGCACTGGCCCAAGTGAAGGGCTGCAGGCAAAGGGTGAACAGGAGGGCTCCTGCTTTAATTTGCTCTTTTTCACTCTTATCTCTGAGAATCTTTTGAATTGTTCCTCTGCTTCTATTCCAGTGCAGCACTGGCTGTGAAGGCAGGTGGGTGTTAAGTAAGGTGAATCATAACAGGCTCCTGATGTATCCCAGCTCCTGCTGGCTTGTCACGTTGCCTCTTCCCACAGATTTGTGTGGCCATTTATCTGCCAGCTGCTGCTCATTATCTGTTATTTATACTGCTCTAGCTGGTTTTCCATCCACATAACAAAGTTCACAGCCAAACTAATCTGCATTCAAGTTCTCAAGGCAGATTTTCAAAGACGGCTGCAGGGTTAGGTTCTACAACTCTGCAACTCCATCTGAACCCATCTGGGCATGGCCCTGAAACAAAGGCTGCTCTTGTCCTCACTGTAGGGGATTGTAATCACATCCTGTAGGCTCACTCAGTGCTGACTATGGATGTCTGGTCTAAGTAGAACATGGCAAGAAGAGTATCTCTGATTGTCCCTAAAACAGACTCTGACAGGATATTCTAGCAAAAACAAACCTGCCTTGTATCAAACTCCTGCTTCATAGAATCACAGAATCACCAAGGTTGGAAAAGACCTTCAAGATCATCCAGTCCAACCATCCACATATCACCAATAGTTCTCACTAAACCATATACCTCAACACAAAATCCAAACGTTCCTTGAACACCTCCAGGGTCGGTGACTCCACCACCTCCCTGGGCAACCCATTTCAGTGCTTGACCACTCTTTCAGAAAAGTAGTATTTCCTAAAGTCCAACCTAAATCTCCCTTGGTGCAGCTTGAAGCTATTCCCTCTAGTCCTATCACCAGTTACACGAGACAAGAGGCCGACCCCCAGCTCACTACAGCCTCCCTTCAGGTAGCTATAGAGAGCAATGAGGTCTCCCCTGAGCCTCCTTTTCTCCAGACTGAACAATCCCAGCTCCTTCAGCCACTCCTCATAAGGCCTGTGCTCCAGACCCCTCACCAGCTTTGTTGCCCTTCTTTGAACCCGCTCCAGGGCCTCAATGTCTTTCTTGCTAGCTTAATGAAATCTATGTTAAAGCCACCAAATACATTCAAAGGAGCAAAAAAATATGTCACTGGATATGAACACAGTAACTTCAAATTCAAAAGCAATCACTTACTGTCTATCTCTTACAAAGACTCTCACTGTAAATGAAATGGTGCTGAAATCTTCCACAGCACTCCAAGACTCCATAACTCTGCACAAATAAGCTAGTATTATTATATTGTAATAAGCTAGTAATTTAGCTTGCAAGGATATTGAATACAGACAAGGAAGCTCAAACTGAGAGGACTGTTGAAGGACTGCCTAGGAACTCAGCAGTGAAATATTGGCTAGAAATACAGGACAAACTGTACACAGTTCTCTGCTAAGCCCCAAGAGACTTGTGAAAATCAGGTGGTTTACCAGCTGGCGAAGGTAGTCCTGAATTGTGCTGGGATAGACAAGTACACTGATGGCAACCAATGTGTTGAGAGCAAAGTCAAAGATCTGGTAACAGAAGAAAGGGATGATCCAAGCCGCATGTTGCTGGAAAGAAAATAAAAAGTCATCAACGACAAGCTAAAATTGAGAGATATATATATTTCTGCACTAAAACCTAAGGAACATTTAACAGAATGCAGTGTTACATTTCATGAAGCTGTAAAAGAAAATATACTGTAAAATCAGCTAAAGGAAATACAACATTTGGCCACAAGAGTTGGCCAGGCCAGCTTGGCTGCTGAACTGCTGTAGTATGTGTGGTGCAAGTCCCACAGCTTGTTATACTGGGACATTTAAAAACCACAGGAGAATTTTTTTTTTTCCCCTAATAAATAGAATTAGTACTGGGACAAACCACAGGCATGGGAGTTGTATGGGGAAAAAATTCCATTAATTTTGGCAGGAACAAGATTCAGTTCTCTGAATGCACAGCTTTCCCAAAGATTACTCATATTTGAAAGTGCAGACAGTAAACACAAGTGGGCAGCTGTCCTGCCTTCAGCACGGGGCTGTGTGATATCACTGATCTAGGCAACAAGCTCTGCCACCTCTTTGTTCTTTCTCTTAATTTTCATCTGAACAAGAAATTGTTAGAAAGAAGCATTTTTTATTTGCTTTCTATAGCTTGTATACTTTGCTTAATTCACATCTTTATGGAGTATGATGAGTTACCTTATATGCGCCATACGTAGCCATTGCACAAATCAGAATCATAAGTAGAGAAATTGCTGTGGCAATGCACATATCTGAAAGAGAAACATATGAGTGATTGCAGAAAAATTCAGAGCTTGATTCAGTTATTTTTCCACTTGCTTGGTGATGAGCATCCCAAAGGACAGGAGGTGTATGTGGGTGGTGATGAGCCAGAGACATTGCCCAGCTACTGCTGGAGGAAACCTCTAGTCCAATGAGAAACCTCCAAAATATGAAAAACAAAGACAGTGAGTACTCTGCACAAGCTTCCATAGCTTTGATAAGGCTGTAAATAGTTTCTTTTTTTTTTTTTTCCAAAGAATTTTCAAATATCTGGGGAATAATTGGCAAGAAGACTATTTTGCCTGTGATTACATCAGTCATCAAAAAGTATCTGTGAAGGACTTAAAACATGACCGTTGTGGATAAATCAGAGCTTGCCAGACACTGGAGCTGAACAGAAGCTGGCTGCCTGGCGGTAACCAGGCCTCTGGCTACTTTTATACTCTGTACTCGACTCTGCCTGCTGTGAGACAGCTCTGGGCATCAGGAGACACAGCTGAAGGCTGTCTGTTCCATGTGGATCAGCAGGAACCACTGTCATATCTTTGCTCATGGTTGCAGACATGCCTCTCAGACTGGAGAAGACCACAGTCTGAGAGAAGAGGTCTGTATTGAGCTAAAAAACTAAGTTCAGATTAATCTTGGGGAGGTCAGGATGTTCATATTATCATAGAGTCATGGAATGGCTTGTGTTGGAAGTGACCTTAGTATCTAATCTGTTCCAACCTCCTGCCATGGCCACCAGATCTGGCTGCCCAGGGCCCCATCTGACCTGGCCTTGAATGCCTCCAAGGAGGGACATCAAAAGCTTTTCCAAGCAGCCTGTGCCAACAACTCACCTAACATCTAACCTAAAACCTAAATCTCCTCTCTTTTAGTCTAAAATTATTCATTATTAATTATTTCCAGTTCTACACTGCAACTAACCTAAAGGATGACCAAGCTGCCATGGATCTGGAAAAACAAACACACAAACAAACAAAACCAAAAACTACAACAAACACTAAAGAGAGAATGCACACTACAGCTTGTTTTTGCAGTAATAGCTACCACATACAATTGATCATCTCTCTCTAAATACTTCAGCAAAGCAGAAAGATATTTTTAAAAGAAAGACTAGACAAGGCAGTTAGAGGCATCTTACAAAAGACATAATGTATCTGAAACTTTCATTTCAACCGGGAATATTACAGAGATGCACAGTTTATTAATGAAGATGTATAACTATCAGGAAAGGTGAAGTGGTGTAGAAAGCAAAATATTCTTTAAGGTTTTGACTGGAGTAATTACAGGAATCCTATATTTTTCCTCTATTGCTGCTCAGCTTTCAATTAACTTTTCATTAAACTTAAGAAATTTCTAAGCCATGAAGTGCTGGAAGGAGATCTTGGGGGGGAAAAAATCACATATGTTTGATCTTTTCCTAAATACCTCCCATACATCATCAACAGCCTTTGTCAGAATACCAGAATACCAGAAATTCTTTGTCAGAATACCAGAAATGAGAAACTGTACTTCTGAACCTGCCCTTACAGTAACTGTTAGTGTGTAACCGAACTTTGCAACTACATTTCAGAGGCTATGCCCAAAGAGGAGAGAGGAAGTCGTGCATTTAGGACATTATTTTTTGAGGTCCTAGTACTGAGAGTATCTGTGACATACAAGCTGGGAGGGAGGATTGATCTGCCAGAGGGTAGAAAGGCACTATAGAGGGACTGAGATAGGCTGGATCAATGGGCCATGCCAAGCCCTCTTTGGCCCAAGATGGTTCTTTCTTACTTAAGATTTCATTGGGCTTTTTGAGATGCACTGGTTTCAGTTAATGAGAATGAAACCAGATCTGCAGCACATTAAATGAGATGATAAGCAGAGGGAGGTGCTGAATTTTTTCTCAACCATATTGTATGTCCCTTGGCATTCTTCATTAGAAGAGTTTACTTGCTGTAGCTCTTTCCTTTCCTTTTGACATGGGGCTCATGCTACGTCAGTGATGTTGATGATGAGGGGCAGGAAAGGTACATGCTTCCCTTTAGCCCCCTAGCCAAAGTTCAAGTGTGCTATCTATAGGTTTCTTTATAAAAATATTTCCATTTGAATTAAATCTTGTTGTACTCTGGGTTGCATATCATGTTCTGCAGGGAGAGGATCCAAACACTCTGCCTTCTGTTTCCCTCAGCTCTGTACAGAGACCACTGCTTGCCTCACCTGCACATCCTAGGGCAGAGATACTGGCTGATTTTGACAAAGTTCCCATGGGTTTCCACAGGGCATAGGCATGGCTTATGAAGGATCGCACACAACTGTGATATCATGAAGACAGTAAGTGAAAACTAGCAAAGCTCTTTTCTTGTTTATTCTGTTAACATACCAGGATCATAGCCTGCATATCTGGAGAAGCTGTGCAGGAGTTTTAGGTAAAACCTTCTCAGAAGCCAGGCTGATTTACAAGGCTTTTTCATCTCCCACGCAGGGATTATTAGGCTTTTACTAGCAAAAACATTGCATTAGCATCTCCCACATTTCACATTTTTTCTAGTCCATCTTCGAGTACATAAACTCCCCCAGGCCCTAAAGAAATAGTAAGAAGAAAGATGAGACTAAAGGGACTCAGCTAAACAACGACTAGGGGAGGAAGCCCAAAGCATTCCCTGGTTCCCAGGTCATAGAATCATTAAGATTGGAGAAGACTTCTAAGATCATCTAGTCCAATTGTAGACCCATTACCATTGTGACCACTAAACCAGTAACATACCTACACTTCTCTTGAACACCTACAGTGGCATTGAGTCTATCACCTTCCTGGGCAGCCTGTTGCAATGCGTTAATACTCTTTCTGATAGGAAATTTTTTCCAGCATTCAACCTGAACCTCCCTGGCACAACTTAGGGCCATTCCCTCTTGTCTTATTGCTGTTCCCTGGGAGAAGAGGTCAACCTCCACCTTTCAGCTAGTTGTAGAGTGATAAGGTCTTTTCTAAGACTTCTCCAAACTAAACAGTCTCAGTTCCTTCAGCTGCTTTCCGTAAGACTTGTGCTCCAGACCCTTCAACAGTTCTTTACCCCCTCTCTGAGTGCTCTCCAGGGCCTCAGTGTAGGGAAGAGCCCAACAATGAGCACAGGTGTGCTCACAGATACTGAGCACAACATCATTTCCCTGGTCCTGCTGACTGCGCTATTTTTGATACAAGTCAGAATGCTTTTGGCCTTCTTGGCCACCTAGGCACACTCCTGGCTCATGTTCAGCTGGCTATTGACTAATCCTCCTAGATCCTTTTCCACTGTGCAACTTTCTAGCCATTCTGCCCCAACCCCAAATGCAGAACCAGGCACTTAGTCTTGGGAACCTCATACAATTGGCCTCAGCCTAGCAATCCAGCCTGTCCAGATCCTTCTGTAGGGCTTTCCTATCTTCAGGCAGATCAACACGTCCTCACAGCTTGCTGTCATCTGCAGACTTACTGGGAGTGCACTCAATCCCCTCATCCAGATCATCAATAAAGATATTAAACATGGCCAGCCCTGTTACTGACCCCTGGGAAACACCACTAGTGACCAGTCACCAGCTGGATTTAACTCCATTCATCACCACTCTCTAAACCCAGCCACCCAGCCAGTTTTTCACTCAGTGAAGAATACTCTTGTCCGAGCCACCATCACCTGCCAGCTTCTCCAGGAGAATGCTGTAGGAAACAGAGTCTCTTTGCTAAAGTCTAGGTAGACTTCTTTCACAGCCTTTCCCTCATCCACTAGGCAGATCACCTGGTTGTAGAAGGAGACGAGGTTGGCCAAGCAGGACCTGCCTTTTATGAACCCATGCTGTCTGGACCTGATTCCTTGGTTGTTCCGTGTATGCTGTCTGCTTGCACTCAAGATAATCAGCTCTGTAACCTTCCCTGATACTCATGTCAGGCTGACAGGCCTGCAGTTCCCTGGATCCTTCTTCCAACCCTTCTTGTAGATGGATATCACACTGGCAGGTCTCCAGCCATCTGGGACTTCCCTGATTGACCAGGGAAGAACTGCTGATAAATGATGGAAAGTGACTTGGTAATTATTTCCTCCAGCTCCCTCAGATGCATGCTTAGGGGAGGCAGCCAAACCACATACCTTGTCATCCAGCACATCATCTGCTGCATGGCAAGGCCTAGCAGGTGTCTTTTTTCCCATTGCTAGCTTTTCTAGAATAAAAGGAAAAACCTCTGCCTTACAGCATTTTTTCCAAATGTTCAGGTAAGTACTTCAGCTTAATCGACCAGTTAGTTCAGAGCCCCTGGCAATGCCCTGGGAATCATGCACAAGCCTAAAACCTGAAGTTAAGGATGAGCATTTGTTCAGTTACACGCTCACAGTTACTGTAAGGGCAGGTTCACATAAGAACTGGTGCTGCGTTGGCATTTTCAAATGTTTCACACTTGACTGGCTCTGGTTCTGTGTGTGACAGACAGCTATGACACTTATGTAACAGAAAACTGAAAATTGTCCATAAATGACACATGAATGCAGTCTTAAAGAAATACAAATACAAATATTGCGTGGAATCCTGGTTTCTTAGAAGTCAGGGGCAAATCTGTCATCAATGTCAGGTAACCCCCCACCTCCAGTATTATGATTCAGCTGTTAATTTTATTTCCAGCTAATATTGAGCCTATTTGAGGAGGGGTGATAAGTGAGTGATAATTTTGCATGCAACTTTTACATGTTTGTTTGTTTGTTTGCTATTGATAGGGGCAACAAAACTAGCAGTGAGAATAAAAACTGCTAACATTACCATCATTGTTATATTTGTCAGCACAAGCACATATAGATAACAACTTCGGGACCTTCATTAGCATTAAAAAAATGATGTATCCTATTATATTTTGTACACATGGTTTCACATCAAAGGATTTCTGCACACGCAGCTAACCTAGGAAATATTTACTCAAAAATAGGCAATTAGAAGTAGGGCAAGAGAAAATTTGTCTGATGTTTTCTCTCAGAAGAAAATGTTTCCTCAAACTTAAACAAATATAGTCATATTAAAAATGATAATAACAAAAACAAATTCTTTCTTGCCAGCAATTTCCAGTGGCATTAAACCAGAGGGAGTCAAAGAAGCAAAGGAGACCTTAATTCAAATGTTCGTTTGTAATTAAACTGCCTGGGAAATGTTCCCTTTAATGAATGGAAATGAGGTCACCTGGCCCACGAGCCATCCTTCTACAGTCTTTCAGAGTTCACTTCAGAAGCCTCAATAAAAAATATAAAAAATGCCATTTTCAAGTGTAGATGGAAATCCCCAACGTACTTGATCTGACAGCTATTGCATTACAAAAGAGAATTACTATTTTAAAGCCTTGGGCACTGGCAGGCCTCAGATGTCGGCTATATAAAACCGCACTGACAGACAGTCATTACCAAGGTTAATCTCTGAGAATTAGGACAAGGCAGTCAGTTTTAATATGTCAGAATCAGCTAGGAGCCCATCTGTATCTACGACAGTCCCTATTTTCTTAAATCCAGTTATATAAAAAGATTTTTAGTGTGAAGTTGTAGGCGCTTTGTCAGTGAAGACGCAGTGAAGTAGCAATTGCCCCCTAATATTAAATGTAAGCCTTTAAGGTTTTGATCTGCACTGAAGAACTTGTGGAAATAAGTATCCCTTAACAAATAACCCAGCAGCTCTAACACACAATGGCTGTAATTAGTTTCCTCATGCATGGAGCTATTCCTGCTGGTATTTTTATTGACTGCAGCAGGAATGAGGAATGGAGTTGGAGCCTTTTGTTGTAGATGTGTGGTTGTGAGCAGCAAGGCTCCGGTGAAAGTCATGGGAGCCCTTATTTTAGACTGCAGTGGGAAGTATTAAGTATTCAGTATTGAATGTAGCTATCTTATGAGCAGAAATGCAAATAAACAGATATTTTTATCAAAATAACATACAGGGGAAAAAAATTCCAAATACTACTTAAACAGTTAAAACAAGCCAAGAGACCAAACACCACCAAATAATTGGCCAGGAAATGAAACCGTCCTGGAAGAAAGAAATATTTGCAAAGGACGGGAGATTTTTTCAGCAGAAATAAATGGCCTCTCTCACACTGCCCTGAAACCATATTGAAGATTTGCTATGGCCTTTGGTGTGAGAAGGAGCAGCCCTGTTATCACCATACTTCTGTGACTGTGCAGTTAATATCTATCATGACAGGTTGGTGCAAGTCATGCCATGTGCACATGGTGGGTGTTCAAAGATGTTCAACAGGAATCCAGATGGCACATCTGGGCAACACATCCAGATGGTTATAGAAATAGCAGCACATGTTCTTATGCATCGGCAGGCTCTACAGGGCATGGGACTCAGAGGTCAGAGCTTTCTGCATCTTTCAAAATTTCCCCAGGGCTCTCAGTACTGCACCGAGGGATAACATCTGCACGTCCAGAGCTGGCTCTGCCCTGCCCAGTCAGGAAACAGCACAGGTAGCTGTAAGGCTACTTACATGCAACCAGTTTGAACAGTGCCACAAATGCACCATTCACAATAAAAATGCATCTGTAAGATACCAAGGATGCCGAGGGGATAAAACAACTAAATGACAATAATTACTGAAGTGATAGGACAGCTACCTAAATTCTGGAGCAATGAGTGTTCGTGTTATGACAATCCATACTTACTGGCATCATCCATAAATTCAAATTCACCCCCTAATTCAGCACTGGTGAGGTGGTATTGGTCAGGGTCGGTCAGGGCGCTTAGCAGAATCAGCAGTACCACCGAGTTGATGATCTGTGGAGAGGAAGAGGGGAAAAGGGTCAGGCTGTGAAAATAATACATGAAACAGCTCTGGACAGGATGTCTCCCCCTGGCTCTGCTGACTGAGGCACAGGCTGCTTTCCAGCCACAGAACTGTAATATTTCTCTAACATCACAGTTATTTTCTCTGCATTTGTGTAAGTTACATCTTCTCCCTTGGAATCTCTCCTACAACATCAGACAAGTTACTGCTACTCTTTCATTATAAAACATGCTAACATGGCCATTTCAGTTTGTTCTGTCAGAAAAATGAATATCAATTAAAAACAATAGCTTTGAGATTATTACAAATGACTGCTGCAGTGAAGCATTATTAGCAGGACAGAGTTGGAATTGGTGACATGCCCAGTTAAAGTGCTTGGTGATCAGGGAGTGGATCATTTGCTGAAAGAGACTTAGTTTTATAAGGGGCTGTGAATGATGAGCTGGTTCACATGAGCTCTTAGATCAGAAGGCCTTAGCAGGGTGGGAGTAGGTGGCAGCATGAACCCAATGCCTGATGAACATCTTGAGGCACAAGGTATAGCGGGAAATTCAGAGAATCATAGAATCACAGAATGGCCTGGGTTGAAAAGGACCACAATGATTATCTAGTTTCAACCCTCCTGCTATGTGCAGGGTCACCAACCACCAGACCAGGCTGCTCAGAGAAAATTCACACCCAGAGAAATTCACACCCAGGACGACTTGGTCTATGAAATGCAGTGAGTTAAATGCAAGAATATAGTATTGATCGAAAAATTCAGTAGAAACAAATAGTCAGTAACTAGGTATGAGAGGAATGTAAAGGGAGGGAAGAGCTCTATTTTAAAGCTAATTTGAACAAAATATTTATATCACTTTGAAATGATGTGGACTAATTGCAAAGAAGATTACTTGGTATGAAATAACACTGCCTGTCTAAAAAGTTATTCTACAGAAGTAAAAAGATAACTGATAAACAGGAAAGTAAAGAAAAGAAAGCTGATAATAGAGTATGCTGGAAAATATGCATTTGTAATGCACTGGTTCTCACTTTGAAGTCATCCCAATTTGATCACAGGTTCCCAACAGCAACAAAAAGGTGTAAGAACACAGGCTATAATAAGAAGACATGAACAGGCTAGAGAATTTCTTGGTAAAGATAAATGCTTTTTGATGGGGAAATTCTGTTGAGTTTAGCTGATATCAGAGTTGTTAGCAATGCTCTTTGAAAAATTATTAATAGAGTAGGCTCACAAGATAGGAAAAAGCAAGCACAGTTTATACCTTCAGAAAACAAAAAGGCCATAAAAAAAGAATTCTGCCTAGAAGGTGTGATTCAAGAATAAAATAAGCCCCAAACCAGACAATAAAGTGGTGTTCTTGATGCTACTTAAAATTTGTATGGTTGTAAACAGCATTCTCCATGGGTTTGTCAATAATAAGCTATATTAATTCATCTGATTTACCTTCTTTACAGGCAAATGGTTTTGTGAGTAGGCGAAAAGCAGTAGATATCGTCTCTTTGAATTTTAGCAGTCCTTCTGACATGATGAGATTCTCATTAGTGAGCTGGGAAAAGCTGGTCTAGCTGAAAAGTGCAGGAAGGTGAGTGCATAGCCAGCAGGATGACTGTAATAAAAGCACAGCTCTCAAAGATTCACAAAAGATCTACTGAATAGGGTTCTCCAGTATTGTTGAAATACTTGGTATTTCAAGTAACTTGTGCACTTTATCTTTCTTTAGTTTGCAGTCAATGCCAGGCTGTAAGGACTTCAGCCAACTACAGCAGAAATCAGACAAAGAGAGAGCATAGTTCATTGGCAACAAGGATAGAGCATCACCATCACATTTGTGACAAACAACTGCAGAAGAACAAGAGGAGAGATAACTGAGTAGGTAGCAGTTCCTTGGAACAAAGTGCTGAGTACAGCAATGAAACAAACTGAACGTGACTCAGCACCATCCCATGAGCAGCATGATGGTGGGCAGCGCTGTAGGCATCAGATGTGCAAGTTATCCTCCTACTTGTCCTCTGCTGGGACTCTGCAGGAAGGGCCTAGTTCAAAGTCCTTCAGAAACATACTGATAAAATCCCTGAGGGGGGTCCTGTAAGAGAACAGAGGATGATTAGATGTCTAAAAGTTGTGACTAGCAGGGAAAAGCTGAGAATGCTTAGTCTAGTGAAGAGAGAAAGACAAGTGAAAGGAAGCAATAAACTTCTCCACATCTACTGGGAGATGGGGAAAGTCACAGATTTAAATTACAGCAAGAGGGAATGTAGGTTATGCAACTTGCTGAACAATCAGGCAGTAGAAGAGATCATCTAGAGGGGTTTAGGAATCTTCCATGCTGCATTTTGTCACAGAACAGTTAGACAGCTTTGTGTTGGGAATGCTGTTGCCATGGTCTTGTCTTGTCTTTCTATTCTTGGTTGGCTTCCAAGGCGGGTCAGATGACCATTAAGATTCAAATTAATCTTCTCAAATGTTAGTATTATATATAACTTTATATTGCAATGCAGTTATTGCTTTATACTCGTTTGTGGAAAACCAGAGGACAGATGACAGTAATATATAAATGTTACTTAAGGAGAGTACTCAAAATAAGCAAGTAATCAGAAAATATAAATGCATATTGTGTTGCTATTTTAAAGGCATGCCAATCTTTTGTGCAGACACAGACAGGAAGATTTGTGAAATACTGACCTAGGCACTCTGCTTTCTCCATGTGGATATGCCCAGATTCAGATTACGTGTTGGTCAGCATAGTCTTTAAGTCTGTGTACAGAGACACAGGATGTATTTGTCTGAACTAAAGCCTAGTGCAGTCAGTGGAATCATTCCAATGCATCACTTTTCTGATCTATCAGGTTTTTATATTCTGGTCCTCATAATGATCTTTGAGCACCTTCCAACCATGCTGTCAGCAATGGAAGTGAAATACACCAAGTATTTATTTGCTCAACCTCTTTCTCAAGAAAAGAAAGGTGCGCACAGCTAGGTGTGTTGCATTAGTTGGGGATTTTCTTTTGTTTTGAATGTGAAGCAACCACTGAATTTTGAATAATGCTTTAATGTGTATATTTAATATGTCTAAAAAATTACTGATGTAGCGTCTTCTGAGGACACATCATCAAAGCAAAGAGCATAAAGTGAATCCCTGTTGACATATGTGGTTGGTATGAAAGTTGAAATCTGTTCTAGGAAAGCAAAGGAGGTTTTGCTGCTTTCTCAGTAAGGCCAAGATTTCCTTCAAAAGGCTTTACATTCTTTCAGCAACAAATAAAGTAACAATTAATGAACAGTATTTAGAAAGTACAATATAATGTGCAATGTTTCAGCAAGCAACTAAACCCTATAATTCTTTGATGGGACATGTTGTTCTCCTTTTATGGACTGAGAAACAGAAACACATTCATGAACATGCAGCAAAGTGGTGTTTGGTGGTAAGCATAAAATGCAAGATTTTCTACTGTCAGGTCAGAACTATGACCAACAGGTTATAGCCATAGCTCTACCCAGAGTGATGGGAGAGGAACCCTGGGGTCACTAAGAGGCCTTGTTGGCCCTGACAGCTCCACTGTGACCTCTTCATCACTGGGAAGGAAGACAAATCCTCTGTTTTGTAGAGATTCCAGTATATGTGGTGAAAGGAGGATGGGGGTTATTCTAGAGGAGACAGCTAGTCCAAATATTGGAGCAATACATGGATTTTTCCTTCTGGTCTTACAAAACGATTTCAAATCTGAGTGGAAGACAAAATTAAATATCAACAACTGTGTGAGAGACTGCATGCAGGGAGCAGGGCAGCAGGTGCTGAGAGCAGAATCACACCGCCAGCCACTGTTAGTCTCCCGTCTGTACAGTGATAAAGGAACAGCAGTTTGTGTATGACATGAGGCAAGTCTGCTAGAGGGAACATGCAGTGTTTTAAGATGCGAGGAAGCAACTTCATGTTTGCCACTGCCAGCATCCTGACATAACATGCTAAACTTAGAGACCTCTGCCACCAACGAGTTAGTTGTCTTCTCTTCCACATTGTTTGTTCTCAAGATGAGAAGTGATCCACGGAGATAAAATGCAGAGAAGAGAGAGGAGTATCACTCTGTATCAATACTGTATCAGCAGGTGATGAAGAAATGATAACTGCTATAATTTCAGACCCCTCACAGAGCTGTGGGTTGCACAGTATTTCTCTCTGCTTATCTAAAATTAAAATAGTAGCTTCTAAAAGCATACTGTCCATACAGATCTTTTACCAATACCTAACTCAGGCAAATGGAGAAACGTTCAAGCCATTGAATGACACAGATGACTGTAAACACTGAAAGAGTTGCCAGGAGTTGCAGTGGAGTTCATCCAGTTTACAGTTGCTCTGATAAAGGAATTTATAAGAGAAAATATTAAGCTTACTTTGATTTGACACACTGCATTAAAAATACACCAGTGTTTTTATTGAACCCCACAGGGTCAGCTCTACAAATATTCCACTAGACTTCTCCAAAGACTTCCCAATGCAGTGAAAAGAATTCTTCATATTTATAGGAAAAAGTAAGAAAACTAGCTTTATTTATACTAAGAATTCAATTTATAGCTGAAAGCATGCATGTACATATCTTTACACATGTGGTGAAAGAGGTACATGTGCTTTTAATTCTGAGTCTCTTTCCCCCTCTTCTCTGTGCTTCCACTTTACAACAGGTGCGGCCTTACCTCAAGCACTGTGTGCCATTTTGGGCACCACAGTACAAGAAGGACATAAAACTATTAGAAAGCAAAACATGATAGTGCTCATTGTCTAGAGGGGAAAAAAAAAAAAAACAACCCAAAAAAACAAAAGAAACCCCACATCTTTCTTGCACCTTGAATCTAAACCAAAACCAGCTCTGTAAATATTTTATAATACTTGGATATCTGAAGTCAGTTTTACCATTAGAGAAAGAATGTATAGAAAATGTCTAGGTAGGCTACCTCGATAATCTTTAATTTTCTCCTTCTGCCTTTGCCTTCCCACAAATTAAGTTTTTGTGGATGTCTGACTACTGTAGGGAGCAGCCAAAGGATGTGAGAAGAAAAGAGGGTTGGTATGTGAGCAGCTTCATTACAGATCTCATGGAAATGGTTCAGTCATCTTCCCTCCCAGGGCACCAAGGAGCCAGAAGCTACATCTGAGCATTTCCCATGCTGTGGCCTGAACTCCAGAGAAATGGCAGAGCAGGACAATTCTGACTAACAGAGCAGATACTTCTCCATCTTCTTTCCGCTATGTAAGTTTTCTGTCTCACGGTAATTGAAGTATATTCTCTCCAGTTCAAGGGGCAGGGAAAAGCTGCAGTTATGTTAGCAATGCACAAAGTAATTAATGGTTCAAGGAAGGAAACTCAGTCACACTTGTCTGGCTTTTCACCAAATGTAACAGCCTGAAGGGAAACAGAAACATGGCCAAGTAAACTTGGGTTAAAGGGAAATCCTTCACCCCTTTCAGTGAAATTTGTTAACAGATGTTATTACTGAAGATATAAGGAGGAATACAGAGAAACTGAGAGGCTTTTTCAGGAAATGTATGCACTTGGACGTATTCCAAGGTATTTTAAAAACAAAATATAAATTTCAGATTATTGCCTGAACCTAAAATAGTAGGAGAACAAAATAAAATGTCTTCCTTGCACAAGTCCTTCTTACTTCCCTATGTGGTTTCTTAAAGTACATTTCTGACTGCTATCTGAAATGCTGCACTGACACTGGGAGAACATTAGTCAGACCAGAAATAGCAATTAAGTCTCCCTTTAATCGGGAGAAGTTAGGGTAGAGTCTGCAGTTCCTGTTGCTTAGTTTCTTATTTTTCCATATTATTCATAAAAAGTCAAAGAATGATCCAGGCAAGCTCAAACGAGTCTAGTACAGAGTGCATATTAAAGACATTGTACAATAGAAATCTGCATAAAAGTATTTTAATCAGACTTTATATATAATCTCAACTTCTATTATTATAATAACAATAAGCATTGCATTTCAAATTCTGTGTTGATTAAATTGATATAGGAAGTCCAGCATAATTTATCAGCACTCTTCTATAAAAGTGACTCAACTACTGCTGCCTGCCAGCCCTAAAACCCAAACCACAAGAGGCCTGTCACTAATGAAATATGGTAATGACTAAATTTACAAAAGAAAAAATAGATGGATAGACAGTGCATGATGCACACTAGAGATTTCGGTCTCCCTAAAGATAGAGTTTAATTTGTTATATACTTAATCTTAGTCCTTTTGTGGTTTAAGGGAATAAGGTATTTATATGTAAATTTATTGGTGGATTCTTTATTACTTTCACATTGTATTTAAAGAAAGTTGAAACTCTATCTGTTCAAGGTTCTGAAAATGACCACTGAAACCTTCTACCTCAGACACTGGGAAAATACAATCATACAGAAACATCTGAAATATGGCATGGACAGACCAGCTCATGTTTTCCACTGAATTACACCTTGGTTTAGGATGTCATGGAAAGCTAGGAAAGAATTGGCATGCAAAGAACGAATTGACATGCATTGAAACTTCATTAGAAAAAGTGTTGTTCAAATAGTCATTTGGGATTGGTTTGGTTTCTGCTTTTGTTCTTGTCTTCTACAGATGGATTTTTGAGCTTACAGTTGACCACAAAAGGTTGAGGGCAGCCCTGTTCAAGTGCTGTGAGTTTGGGTATGTCTCATGAGCCTGAACCTTGATTTGGAAGGGTGGCCCAGTACTCCCAAGGCTGAGTTCCAGAGGCAGCTGGCCCCGACTGGCAGAACTGTCTTACCCACGCCAGCCACAGTGCTGCCTGAACCTACACCGACCTCCAGCCCCTCTCGACGTGTGCTGCTGCATCGCTGAGAGGAGTGTGCCCAGCTTTTGTCAGCAAGTCACATACACCTGCTAAGGCAGCAGTTTGGGTACATAAGGAAGAAGAGGGCACACACCAAAGAATGGTACATCACAGATAATTACCACAACATGATGACATTTATTCAATCTGCCTGGGCACAACTGTTTAATGGCTAGAAAATGCACCTCCTCCACAAGGTGAAAATCTCCTACAAATCTCTGTTTCTGCCAAAAACATTCGTCCTGTCTGTATTAAGTAGATTAATGTATCTCTTGACGGAACAAGACCTTGCTCAGCACAAGTCAGGAATGAAGTAAAAAACAGCCACAGCACTCTGAAAAGCTCTCCAATATAGAGGACTAAGATCACAGGATCAGGAGCTGACTGCAGACATATGAAAGAGAGCAGACCCAGAGGAGGTCCAGAACAATGCAGTAGGCTCAAGTCCAAATTGCTTCCTCAGTGATGCCTTGCTGGCAGGTTCAGTGCCTCAGAGAGACCAGAAGCACCTTCAGCAATGTGCATTGTTCTTCGCTTCCTACTCTTCAGAGATTTGGGGCTTTGAACCTCAAGTTCAGCTGCAGAGCACCACAATAACTTGCACGTACATTTTCAGGCCTTGGCCACTTTGATCTTCCATAGCTTTGCAGTCAAATCATGACAGTCAAATCACAAGAACATGAGAGAGGAAGAAGGTAATAGAGGAAATTAATTCCTGGCTATTTTGCAACATCCGTTCCATATGTCCAGGAATATATAAGACTAATTGCATTTTCACTGATGCCAGTCTAATCAACGGTCAGTTTACAAAGTGCAATGCGTACTCACTAGGACATATTAACTTTCAACAGAACTTCTAAACACATTTTGCTTGATTAATGTAATACTTCCTCTCCTTTCTGTAACTATTTTCATGATTTTTGTATTACATGTTTAAAAAACAAAAATAGCGTACTGTACTCTGAGCACGTCTTTCCTTTAATGAGCATTTATGTAAATTTAATTCCTCTTAAACCGTCTGTTTTCTTACAGGAGGAAGACAGCTGTTCACAAAACTTTTCATTTTCTGAAATTTTTAATTGGAAAGAACAGCTGTGTCATTATCCTGGACAACTGATGCAGATTATCAGCTTTGGTTGCAGTAATTCATTCCCTCTGGGAAAAATCCTACTGTGGTATTTGGAGATACAAGAAAACCTGCACACGCAAGGTGATTAGAGCTCAAAGAAGTGCTCAGAAATCCTTGTGCTGTGTTACAGGCTAATAAATTGTTCAGTAAATGCATGGCCTGTCCAAAAGATGCTTACAGTGAATTTTAGCCCTCTGATGCCTTAAAAAGTGTTAAAAACAGAAACATTAATAAACGCATTGATGTGTGACAAAGTCAAGGGAAGACTGACAAAATGCTGTTTCTGCTCCTTGTGCAACACAGCAAACACACAAAATTATTGGTTATTTTCACTCAGAACAGAAATATGGGTAATGCAGTATACCAGGTATCATAAATCCATCCTTTTTTTCAGGTAAACTTAGTGGCCTGTTCATGGATTAATTTGGTCACCCACAGGTGATCAGTTAGGATCTTTGCAAGTTGTTCTATTGATTGTACAACATACATTTCTCACATTTGGACTTTCTTTTGTAATTTAACTGAAGAGGTCCTGAATGAACTGGGATAAGGTCCTGCCCAGTAGAAAGCAGTCTGGAATTGTACATGGTGGGAAGGATTTATTTAAGGAGTCCTCCAGAGCATGTTCTTAAAGCAATTAGCAATTACATTATTCTAAACTGTCTCTTTATATAAGTTGCAACTGAAATATAAACAGTCCTCCAGAGCAGACATGTCTTGTTTGAACTGATGATCAGTGCTGGGCTTTATTCATATCTTAAATGCAGACGTATGTTTTCAGTTTCTTAAGAAAATACTGTGCAAGTCATGAGTAGGTATTTATGTACAGGATTGTTAATATACTTCATACTCATCCTGAATAAGATAATGAAATTGATGTGATTCACTCTAAGAGTAAATACACTGATTTCAGTGTCAGTTGGATATTCAACATGTTTCTTTATTCATAAAGAAATTCCAATGTTCCTCTCTACTATCCTCAAGAACAAGCATGCACACAAAACAGGAAGTTTTCATAAGTTATTTGGGGAATATTACTGTCTGTTTGTTTGTTTTCCCTAAGATTTCAGTGTTTATTTTATGAAAGGAAGTAAAGGCAATAAAAAAAGATATCAATGTTTTTATAGACACAGAACTTGAAATATAAATATTCAGTCACTGCAGCCATTTCCACTACAAGAATTGAGCAGCTTGAGTTATTATAGATTACATGATGCCCCCTTCACTTGTCAGTGAAAAACTCTCACCTGCTGATGATACTGCATCTCCTGATAAGGGATGAGAATTAGTCATGTCAGTGGCATCACCCTGGGACAACAGCAGCTCTTCCCTTTGAATGTACTGCCTCAGTCTGGGCCACAGAATTGCAATCACCTGGTGAACCAGAGAGCCCCATTCTTCAAGACTGTGCCACCAGTACTGGGCTGTTAGAGGAGGTGGTAAAGGCAGCAGTGCCTGCAGGATAACCTGACACAATATCCCAGAAATATCACACCCCACAACATGGAAAGCGGCATCACTGGCTTGTATGAAAGAACAGGAGCGTCAGTATTATCATTAGTACACAGATAAAGTTGGAGACCTCGTATTGTTAATCAGTTTAATTCCATATAAAAATAAACAAGTCTGAATTTCTAAGTAAAACACAGAACATAAAACCTGTATTTATGCAAATTCCACAGCCTGGCCCCAGGATAACAAAGTTCCCTACTACCTTGAATATCAGGGTTTCTAATGGCGCAATTTTTCCCCTTTCACACTTTCAATTTTTTTTTTTTTTAATTTTTCAAAATCTCCCAATACTTGCAAGTTTGAAAACAATAATTTATTAGTATTACATTTATCTTCCTTGAAAGGGCACTTTCATCCTGTTCAAGTGACATGTACTTACAACTCTTTGCTAATGTGAGCAGTCCAAGACTGTTTAAAGATTGCAAGTGTGGGGACAGAGTAGCTTAGAAGACCTTGTTGTAGGCATATTTTGTTTACATGCACAGTCAATGCTGATCTCTGCTCCCTGCCAAGTGAGCCTAGATTTCAGTAATCTTCTAACTGGTATTTAAGCACATCACCATACACGCAGTTTTGCACAGGCCTTGGAAAGAAAAAGGGAATAACTGTAACCTAGTCACAAAATATATACCTTGATTTTTTATTTTTATTTTTTTTACACCAGATCAAGTGCACTCTAATCATCTCAGCAGAACGTTCAGTCCATAAACCCATTGCACAATGAGGGTATAGTAAGCAGTACTTGTCTTTTGATTTACAGAATAAAAAGGCTATCGGTACATTATTTCATCCATTAGGATGCAATCCCTTTATTAGAAAACTAGAATGCAGGCAGAAACCATTAAACTGTGTGCTCAAAGAAAAAAGTCCAGCACTGAAACATCACGACTAGCAATCCATCCTGAGCCTTCCACAAATAGCAGCTCAAACGTCGAAGCCACCCTGGCTAAAAACCTAGGCTTGCTCTATTTATATTCTTCCCACATATCCTTCAGAGGGTGCTTCAGCAATCTGAATAACTCGCAGTTATAAAAGGTTCTTGCTCTTCCATTAGATGTTATTTTTAGGCTCCCTGGCAGGGCCCCGGAGGCGGTGCGGAGCAGCGGTTCAGCTCCTGCAGTGCTGGACAGCTCCCGAGGCAGCCCCAGGGGTCCGCGCCACCCCAACCTGCTGCACAGCACCAAAGGCAGCGCTCCTTCTTCAAAGTTGTTTGTTTTCGTTTTCTTTTTACCCTTCTTCGATTTTTTTTTTTCCTAAATGTTTCATCTTTCCCCTCCACAAGTCAACTGAAGATAATTGCTGTTGTCCCAGATGGTGCCAGTGGAGACACTGGGTGTGCACAAAGCTGTGCATCGAGTTAGCGGAAAATCCTTCTGCGACACTATCAGAACATCTGACACTGTTTCTTCTTTTTTATATTTTTTTTCACGTGTAAAGAAAGTGGAGTCTATACACTCAGGAAGATAACACGCTCTATGTACAAATGCTGTTGCCAAAGGGGATAGTGTTCTGACTCACCAATACGCAACAGATCACTTGGAGCTAACCAGAATGACAGCTCTCCCTTGGACACCAATGCCAGGGGAGTTCAGAACTGAAGCTGCCTCATTTCAGAGGCTTTGAACAGCATGCTGATACAAACATCTGGATCAGAACTAAGCTACTGGAAGTTACATTCTCATTTTCCTTCTTTTCCCTCAGTATGACACTTTTAAGGCTTATGTGCCCAAAAGTCTTCTGCTTAATTACTTCTGTCCTTATGTTTGATAGGTTACTAAGAAGCATAAAGTTTGTGTCAGTGGAATGAAAAACGAAGATAACAGCCATCTGAACTGAACTGGTTCCCCAGATTTTGAAATATGTATTGCTCCCAGACAGCCTTTATGAACATCATATTTAAATTCAGTATTGCAGCACATCTGAAGTTCTTCTCCCCAACACATCCCAGCATTTCCTGAAGTGCAGGGCATCCTACAGCCCTACAAGACATAGATTTCAGGAATTTTCCTCTGGCTATTACTTGGCTGCTCCATCCTTTATATTATATGTTTTACATTGAAGTAACTCAGTGCTCTGCGATAGTACATATATGGTATGGTGCACGGCGTGTAGTGTAATATCATGTAATGCTGTATTATGTTAGTCTAGACACGATACCAAGAAGACTATGGCTATACCAAGAAGAAACTATTGAAACACAATAATCATAGAAACGTTGGTATTCAGAGATCCACTGTGTTCTAATATAAAGCAAAGTTAAGTATTTCTTTCCTAACTATTGATACTTTCCTAACTATTGTTACGAGATCATTAAGAGTGTTTGCGACTGCAGGATGCATGTGTTAGAAATGCACACAGTACTCCTTCCCTCATCTGTGATGGAAAGTGCTCTGACCAGACAGCCCTGATGATTCCATCTGCACTCAGCTCTCCTTGCCCTCCACTATTTGCAGGTTCCCAATTAAAACCAAAGAGCCGAGACATCATCCCAGAGACATGGACTGTTTTCCTCTGCATTTACTCAGATATGAAATTCTACCACCTGAAATTATCCTAACTCAAGATCTGCTCTATGTGTGAAAACATTGTGTTAAAAATCCACCAAAACTTACAAGCTGCTGTTTTTTTCTTGTACTATTGATGCTTGCACTATTGAATCATTGTATTCATAGTCAGAGATTTAAAAAGAATGACACTCCATAGGCAGCAAGGTGCGAAAAAGCCACAAGAAAATTTTTTCTTCTCTAGGAGGATTCCTTTCCTGAATTATTTTCCAAGAAAGCATGTTTCCACAAGCAGTTTCCCAGAGGCAAACAGCATAGAGAATACATATTGGTGCGGTGAGAAAAATCAAAAGGTTTTAATTTCTGACTTTATGCTCATAGCTCATTTGTGGTTTGGAGTAAAGCAATCAAAATGAATGCAGAGAAAAAGTTACCACCAGGCTGGCACTGATTTTTATGTAAATGGTATCAAACTACAGCTGATTTTTTGGAATAAAACAATATTTTCTTGTATGACTTTGTAAACCAGACTTTGCAACCAGGACAGCATTTACTTGGGGAATTACCCCTTATTCACCTCCTAACCTGGTCAACTAGCAAAAAGGTTTAGTGCTTCTTATCAACATGCATCACAAATTCTGTTCATAGCAGTCTACCTCAAAAATAAAAACATTTGTGATATAGGAGAAGGGGCAGAAAGCAAGGTGCACACTGGGACGTTATGAGTTAGTGTCAATTTGAAGTCATTCATATGCGTGCTCTGAAAAAAAATTATAAAAGAAAAAGAAGCAAAGCAGGAAGAGGTATAAACCAGGAAAGAACGGCTAGTTACAGAAGAGTATTTTAAAACAGATTTTGCAGAAAAATGGCACGTGGAAGTGAGGCACTGGCTTTTAAACATTAGTTCACAGTACTGAATGAAGTCTAAAGAGCTCTCTAGCATTTCTTTGTATCTAAGACCAATGGAGTCACTTAATTTCCTCTTCCTCAAATATTTTTATGCCCACTGAAAAGCAAAAAAACAGTGTCCTTGTCTTCACAGAACTGACGTGAGTAGGTTTCATTCAGCTGTAGGCAGAAAGTAATAATAAGCATCCTGCAAGAAACACTCAAAGGCTTTCAGGACATTGCCAAACTTATTGAAACAGTTGTGGCTGGGCAAAAAGGACATCTTTTCAATGCTGCAATTACTACAGATACCACAGTCTGTGGATATTTCATTTAGCTATTTATCAGGAGCAAGAAATAGCTCAACTGATGTACCATTTTCTAAAATAGTGAAATATGCATTTTATAGGACATAGGGTATTTTATATGATTTCTGGGACATAAACGTCAACCCAGCCTTTCAATTAAGCTGATTGAATTTATTTAATGAGCTGTCCTACAATGGAGAACAGTCCTGTGCTTCTCACTTCCTTCTGAAGGGAATTTCAGTAGTTAGCAAACAAGCCTGGGTCTAATCCGCTTCCGTCTGCAGCCACTTGAAAAATGATGTTTGGCAAACAGCTCTGAGTGGCCTTGGCATCTGATGGAGATGGATGCGTTGTACCAAGAAACAGGGAAGGAGATAGAGGCTGAAGCACATCTAAGTAACCTAGAGCGATGAACCTGTTCTTTATTGCCATGACACGTCTGCAAACACTGCGACTACGGCAAGGCTGGCTCTGGGAAAGCGGCTTTCCTAGCACTGCTACTCAAGGGATTGAGAAAAGATTTTCAGTGGTGGGAGAGGAGCTGTGGGCTCAGCATGCCTTCTCCTGAGCCTGGCAGGACAGCCGTGTCCAGCCATTTCTTGGATAGACGGTGGTGAGCCACCATCCATTAAAAGCTGAGCCCCAAGGGTCAATTCCTCACTCCCTTCCTACAGCTTTCCTGGCACGTAATGCCCGCAGCATTCTGCCCAAGGCAGACCGAGCTCCAACGACCACACTTCCCTGACACCGGCTTCCTCAGGAAACATCGACCAGAGAGGACAGAACCAGATTCTCAGAGCACACTTCAGGCAGGCTCCACAGCCGGCCCCAGCTTGCCCAGCTGAGCCGGGGGTGGGGGGGAAGCAGGAGAAGCCCCCACACCAGAGGCCCCACCTGTCACACCTTCTCCCCCAGCTCGGTGTGAAGACATGAACTCAGCTCGTTGTCTGCGACACCGGCGAACCTGCCAACAGCCTCGCCCCCCCCGATCCTAAATACACACGGATTTTATTTCCCAGAGCAGAGGCTCACCACCAGCCTGCGCGCACGTTAAAGGAAGCGGCGAAGAAGCACCGGAGCTCACCCGACGTGCTGGTAACGGGGAGAGGGCTTTCCCCCCCACATGCAGCGGGTGGAGCGCAACCGTGCCGACCCACGAGACCGAAGAATCCCCCCGCCCCGGGGGGACGCGGGCACGGCGGGGCCGCTTACCAGGTACCAGACGCCGAGAATGATGGTGCCGGTGCGGACATGGCAGCAGAGGCAGCAGCTGTTGGAATAGAAACGCGCCCAGGGCGAGTTCAGCATCTCCGCGGCTCTCGGGGCTCCGCGCTCCGCGCCTCTCGCCGCGCTGCTCCGCGGGGGCGGTGCTGGGCCGGGCCGGGACCGCCCCTCCCGGCGGGCGGAACCCGCGGCAGCGGCTGCGGGAGGGGGCTGGGGCGGGCACGGAGCGGTCATCGCAGCCCCTGGAGGCTCCTAGGAAGAACCGGTGTCGTTCCCTCCGGGAAATGCTGCAGAAGGTTCTGCCAGGAGCTCTGTACGCTTAGCCCGACCCTAAACGTTATTTTCTGACATCTGTTTTGGCTGCCTACCAAATCGCGCAAAATATAACCCTGGAAAGTACCCTGATTCTGCCCTGTATGGTTGCTTCGGGGCTCTTCTTTATTACACGGATATCTGCACCCAACGGTGACTCCCAGATAAAAGCTAATTTGGCACAGAGGAACGTGTCTGACTGTGCCTCATCCCTACTCATAAAACCACTGTAGTAAATTGGACTAAAATCCCTTTAAGTAAGAACTTTACATAACCTCCGTTTTTAGAGAGTGGAGACTGGGAAGGAGGAAAGGGGGAAGAGACAGAAACAGGTGTGAAATGGTCTGGTCATGTGCAGCACGATCTGAGCAGGACAGCGGTCTGGCTGAGCCCGGTGCCACCACAGCCTGCCCAATGTTGTTGTTAAATCCTTCCTTACCCGCTTCTGTACGGTGTGTGAGAGCTGCAAGGAGCAGATGTCAGCTCCTGGTGGCCCGACGTGTGAGCTGTGGGACAGAATGGAGACACCCAGGGTGGTGTTGTCAGCAGCTGGGGTCAGTGGGATCTCGTTGTTTCCCATCAATGGCTTTGATCCAGATGTCCTCACAAGATAAAGGAAGAATGGGAGGCCAAATGTTAATTACTTCAAAGTGGTTCCCTGTATAATTATTAATTTCCATTGAAGAAACCTGACAGGAAAGATGAGGAAACATCAGAGTTTACATCACATATCCAGCTCATAGGCAGAGCCTAGAGAAATAATGGAGTCCAGTCTGCTCCTTTCTACTTCTGTTTGTGTGGCATGATAGATGCTTTGCAGACAGACGTCCCACTCCCTGCCTTGAAGCACAGATAGTCCTTGGCTGGGACACCCGGTAAGTTTCAGCTGGTGTCTCAAAACTGATTATTTGACATGTTTGTCTGGCTGAGGCATTTGCTCAAGGTTGAAGTTCTGCTTTAAGTTCTGCTTATCTATGATAAACATACTGGGTGTTCCTCTTCAGGACTTCAAGACTTTAATAAATAAGAGCAACAAGAACAGACATCCTTGAGATAGGGGCACAAATCCAAGGCAGAAACCAATTAGAAAAGACCAATTAGAAAGCCTACGCTCAAATATGGATAAAGTAAATGGGACACTCCATAAATGATCACCAAAGGCCCCCATGCAAGTTCGGAAGACTCAGTTGTATTTATGTAACCTTGTACTTATGTAATCTTATGAATATGTAATAGATAGTGTGACTTATGTTTTAGATATGTATTCTAAAAACTTTTGACTTTAAGTAGAAGCCAGTATGAAGACTCTGCATGCCTGATTTGTGGGGATTTCCCTATGCAGAATAAAGCAATGTCTCCTTTCCAGACTTGACTTTTGAATGAGTTTCAGGAGGTGAGACAATTAGCACGTGGAGACCCCACTAACCAGCCCCAGCTCACTGCCCCTGCAGCAGCAAAGACACTGCTGCAAACTGAGTGAAAACAAAAAGATGCGAAGTGGAGAAGCGGGGGTGACCACAACACAGGTTACAACATGAGGTTTACAGTGCTCTGATGCACAGCAAGACATTTTTCTCACGGGTAAATGGATTTTGATAAGACAATATGACATCTACAAGTTGAGCATAGAGCTCTTTCTGCAAAAAACTTCATCCAGTGGAGAATTTGCTTTTTTCTGCCTTGGCTCTGGGTGAGTTCCCTGGAAGGAGGCCTGGCTGGCAGGATACCAGCATCAGACAGCAGTTTCTGGAGGACGCAGCACTTGGCATCATTTTGATGTCCTCGTTCCAGGGCTGATAAAACAGCTCACAAAGCCCCTGTGCTACACACTGCTCTGCTAGCAGCGAGGCTGTGCAGCCATTGGGAAATCCATCTGTGTGCTGCCACACACACCTTTAAAGGCCTTGAAATTACACGGTCGCCTGTGTATTAAGTGAGAAATGGAGGGTTTTGCAAATATGCAAAGCTTGATCATAGAATCATAGAATGGTTTGGGTTGGAAAGGACTCTTAAGGTCATGTAGTTCCAACCCCCTGCTCTAGGCAGGAACACTTCCTACTAGATGTTTTTACTGATTTGTTTCAGAGCCCATGCATTACCCCAGCAATAGACTCATTATCACAGTGCTTGTAGTTCAAGTCACTGTGTCCTTCACAAACAACAAATTCTTCTCACAGAGATGCTGTGAATCCACCACATCTGATCTTACGCCCAGCAGCAGAATGGTGGCAGGTAATGCCAGTGTGCGTCAGTGACAACTTCTGAAATAGATGAGATCTGAGTTTTGTCAAGAATTCTAGGGCTACAAGAAGCAATCTGGAACTTTGCCTTCATTGCTCCTTTACTCAGAAAGTGATACATTTCAATTAAATAAACAGTCCACATGAGGGCACTTATTTTAATTGTGCTGAGAAAATATATAACCTTTTAATTCCAGTGGGATCCAGGATATGGTGTGAAAATCCTCCAAGTGAAGGTTTGATTCTGTAAGTTAAACACTGCAGAGGGTAGAACCTTGTCCAGCATTGCTTGGCTTGTGTTGGCATGGGCTGCAGTGCATTTCCCAGAAGAGAAATGCAGACTCACAGTTCCCACCCACCCCTCCTTCCCGTGGGCTGTAAATCCCAACACTGGGTTCATGCAGGACCCTCAAAGTGCCCTGAGAGCCATGCCAGCCAGCTGGAGAAGGACCCAGCCCAACTGCTTCTCACTGCCAACACTTCTCTGGGTTGCAAGCTGTCAAAAAAAGGTCTATTAATTCCTGCTGCTGCTGTTCACTCTCCTACACATCCCTGGTGATGTCCTCACTCCAGGGGACAAGTTCTCCCTCCTGCAAGCAGATGCTCCAACCCATCTGATACTTTCTTGTGCAGTCCAGTGAACAATACTTCTTGGAAGCTGCACATCACTCCCACCTTCTGTCTGCATCTTCTGTCTGTAGAGATGCTGGGGCATTGCTCAACTGGCCCTGAATAATCCCATTGTGCAGCCCAGCCTTGCCTGCAGCAAACACAGGGGCAGCTGATGGAGCCCTCTCAAAGTGCCAGTGATTCACCGTGGGATCATCTCCACAGTGAGCAAAGAAGTTAATTCTTCTGTATTTGGCCAGGCTAAGAGCAGATAAGAAAAAGGTTAAACATTGCACTCAAACCAAGGTCTAGGTTTTGTCTTTTGAGCATTGGGAAATTGCCTGTGATTATAGTAAAGAGTAATTTTAAAGATCGTGTTCTTGTTTGGCCAGGTCCAGAGCCTGTGTTTCAGGATGGCCACAATGATTTTAGTATTTAGGGCTACAGAAATAGTTAATGCAATCAAATTAGAAAAAAACATAAATAACAACCAACCAACCAAAGAAATACAGTTTCTAAAAAAACCCAACAACTTCCAGTAAATACCCGACACCAATTCTGTGCCACAGAGAAAGACCAGCAATAAAACTGAGCTGCTGCTGCAACTCAGAATGGGTTCCAAAGGTCATTCATCTTCCTGGATTGAGTAAAACAATTCAAGGTGAGAACTGTATATGTCTCCAATACATTGCAACTCAAAATACATTTTGGAAGCATATAGGAAACCTCACATTGACACAGTTTGGGTACAAACACACAAACACACAGATACACAAATTCCCTTGTTTCAGCACCAAACAATGAATAATAAACTATTACCCTTCCTTCCTTCCTTTCCTTCCTTTCCTTCCTTTCCTTCCTTTCCTTCCTTTCCTTCCTTTCCTTCCTTTCCTTCCTTTCCTTCCTTTCCTTCCTTCCTTCCTTCCTTCCTTCCTTCCTTCCTTCCTTCCTTCCTTCCTTCCTTCCTTCCTTCCTTCCTTCCTTCCTTCCTTCCTTCCTTCCTTCCTTCCTTCCTTCCTTCCTTCCTTCCTTCCTTCCTTCCTTCCTTCCTTCCTTCCTTCCTTCCTTCCTTCCTTCCTTCCTCCCTCCCTCCCTCCCTCCCTCCCTCCCTCCCTCCCTCCCTCCCTCCCTCTCCCTTCCTCTCCCTTCCTCTCCCTCCCTCCCTCCTTCCTGCTTCTGCTTCTTATTTTTCTGCTTCTTCTGCGTCTTCTTCTTCTTCTTTCTCTTTTGACCTGTAATAATTGTTAAGAGAAAAGCCTGGACCTCTTTCTCTCACTTCTGGGGCACTTTGTCATGATTGGCCTTATAGGAGACAATGACTCAAATGATGTACTTAGCATATATTCATCAGTGATGGTGTTTAGTGCTTGCAAGTTTCATTGGGTCACGGTTTTGAAATTCTGTTTTAAAGTCAGACACGTTTAAACACATATAATTAAAATATTTTGACATTTTGCATTTGTAAATCAAAAACATCCAGAACCCAGATGTTCTCCAAGAAAAGTTCATCTTACTGCTCCTTCCTTTTTGCCTTTTCTGCCTCAAGAGCCTCTCAGCTCTGCTGTGACAATGTAGGACTCAGAATCAGGCTGATGAGATCTGGAATTTACCAAGATCGCACTCTTTCTCCCTCCTCCTTGCCTTTCCATTCATGCTAACCTCACAGATGACTTTTTTTTCATTTTGGATGAGAAACAAAACCTCCATGCTACATTCACTAGAAATGTCAAAAATAGATTAAGAATTTATCTAGTTCTTTGCCTGGCAGTAGATTTGCAGTTTGGTAACACATACTGCAAGTGTTTTTTCAGTGTCAGAACTGCTATCCAGAGGCTGCAGTCTCCTTGGAGATATACTTCATCCTGCATTTAGAACCTCTAAGTCCTATAACATGTAGGGTGGGAACATGGATAATTTTCTGCTCAACACTTTTTTCAGGCACATCATGCAATTCTCAACATTATTCTTGGCTGCGCTGCTATCTCTGCATCATTCCTGCAGCACACTCCTCCAGCATAAAACATATAGATCCCACCTTGATCAATAGGATGCCACATTGGCAGGTGCTGCACAGGCAATATGCTTGCTACCTTTGAGTTGCCCTCAAAGGGTAGAATTCGTGGTTAAGCCATGGCATGGGTGTCTACACTTTGTGGGATGACCAAAGTCCCAACATGACAAGCTGAGGCCTGCTGGTCTCTCACCCTCACAAATCTCCAGTGATAATGAAGAATCACACAAACAGAGATAAAGGGAACAGAGAAATATTTGAATAAACTCATGACAAGGAGGTGCTAGACACCAGCTGAACTCTGAGCTGAGCCCAAGCTCATCACCAGCACCAGATTCATGTCTAACTGGTTTGAAAGGAGTGAACACAGGGCACAAGTAAAAGTATAAAAGATGTAATAAACAACTCCCCATGTGAACTCAGACTCACTATCAGCTGATTTGTTGGGAACAAACTGCCCATCGGCAGGGATAGCCCTGCTGCTAACTGCCAGGGTTGAGGCTTTACAGCCTATCATGGCTCAAGCTCTGAAAGCAGAACCAACAACCGCCCCATGTCAGGTTAGAGGCAGCTCCAGCTGCTCCAGAAGGGGCCAGCTGCTGCCAGAACTGAGCCATGAACAATTCTGGGTGTGCCTCTGGGATAGCAGAGTTAAGAAATGGGACAAATTGCTGCACAACAGGACCTGGGAGAGAGGAGTGAGAAATGAGAGAGAACAGCCCTGCAGGCACCCAGGTCAGTGCAGCAGGAGGGCAGGAGGTGCTCCAGGCACAGAGCAGCAGCTCCCTGCAGCCCAGGAGAGGCACACGGAGGACCAGGCCTTCCCCCTGCAGCCCACAGGCACTGCATACGGCACATCTCCACTGCAGCCATGGAGGAGCCCGCGGTGCAGCAGTGGATGTGGTGTGAAGGAGCTGCAGCCCATCGATACCTCTGCAGGAGCAGCCCTGGGCTGGAACTGAAGCCCATGAAGGGGAGCCTGTAGTGAGGTGGGGTGGCTGTGGGAGCTGCCATCCATGGGACCCATGGGCCCCAGTGTATGGAGCCCTGCTGGAGAAATGTTTGGAGAGCTGCAGTATGTGGGAATCCTATGCAGCTGGGTGAGGACAACTTCCCATGGGAGAGACCTGAAGTGGAGCAGGGGCTGAGAGAAACCATGAACGAGCAGCAGAGATGAAGCAAAGGTGTGTAATTGAATTCCTCTATGAGGAAAAAGTGCACCCACTTACATTCTTTGACACTTGCTGAATGCTGATGGAGACTGAACAGTGGATGTGAGCAAAGTGATGCAGTGGGTGTTAGGTTTCAGCAGTGACAATAGTGACATGAAAGACAAGCCATGTTCTGGATGGCCGTGCACAGCTGTCACACCATGAAATGAAGAGTGTTTCAATCAGCTCATCCGTGCAAACCAGCTAACGGTGGTGACTATGTTGAAAAATACTATTTTTTAACTGAGAAACATCAAATAGTGTTACTGTGCTCTTCGAAGCTGGTGTAGTTTCCATGGAAACAGGAGGCACTACTTCTGGAATGAGCTACTTATTTCCCTACTCTGTTGAGAGGGGGAGTGAAAGAGCAGCATAGCGGAGCTTGTTACATACTTATCTTTCATGCCAAGTATATAAAGATCTGAAAAGTGCATCTTAAGACAGAGCACAGTAATACATGAATGACACATTCATTCTTTGTAGAATGCTATGCTGCAGCATTTCCGTGCCACCACTTGGCACCTCAGCAATAATGAACACCAAATTCTCTCTCCTCTCACCCTGAGGAAGCCTGTGAATTGCTGTAATAATTTTAGTTCTCTAAACAGAGCTATTGAATCTTACACCCCATCTTGTGCCCAGGAGAGAGGAAGAGCTTTGCTTTTCCCTTTTCTGGCCCAGCATAGTTGGCTGCCCAGCCCTGTGCAGTGAGTACCGCTGCGGCCATGCTTCTCACGGACCGACTGCTCTCATTTGCAGAGCATAAGGCCTGAAGAAAGCACCAGGCAGTGTGCTCTGGCACTTCTTGCACAAGTCTTCAAGTCTTTGCCCTTGTATTGAATCCTGTGCCTTGGACCCAGCTAAAGGCCCGCTTCCTGAGAAGGACTCATCCAAAGGCTGAGAAGTGGAGGCACCATCACTGGTCTTGACAGCCTGGCTTCTGCCCATCATCAAGTCGTTAGCACCTATTAACTTCTGCTCTACAATGAAGTCTGCCCCACATCTTTTTGTCAGATTGAATTTCTACCAACCAAACGCCCTTTCCAGTCCTTTAGGTACTGCTTTCTGCTTCTCTTAGAGCTGCATCTAGGCACTTTTGTGAGAGCCTCAAAAATCACAGGTGTCAGACATGACAGAACCCATTCAATCAGTGGGTGCAGTATTGGGACTGCTCTCCCACTTCTCTTCACCGCTCAGATGCAAACATCCCAGGATTTACGCTTGACCTTTTGCCATGATGACACAGGGGAAGATCTTGCGTACCGCTTGCTTCGTCCTTTGGCCCCCATTACCTACAATAGACATAGCATTAAACTAACTGATATGGACGGACACAATCTATCCATAGTCTGCAGCCAATTCTGAAGCATGAAATACAACATATTAGGATGAGATTCTGGCTGTGGGATAAATAGGTTGTTACATTGCCAGCAGTGCCTTACTGCTTGCCAGATTGCTTAAACAAAGGAAATGTAAGTGACAGTTTTCAGTACCACGTTGGATTTGTGGTCACAGGGGTCGCAAAGCTTTTATCGATGGGAGAGGCAGACCTTCCAAGAAAAGCTAATGTACATCAAAGTGTATTTACTTCCTCTTAGCTCCATTAGTTAGATTAGTTAATTTTTAATTTATGACTTCATTCATGTATTGGCTCAATACTGGGAATTTGGCCAAATTTAATTCCTCTTTTTTTTTTTTTTTCTCACATGATTATGTGTTTCTCTCCTTCTTGTAAAGGCTTACATCTTCATTTTTATTAATGCAGAATAATAGGTATCTGTCCATCCCCCCCATCCCCCCCATTTTACTCATCAGCCATGTTCTGTTTGCATACTTCTTAGGATTACTTTCCCTTGTACCTAGCAGAAGACATGACCATTTTGCCTTTCAATATCAACCCCTGTGCAGTGACAGAGCATCTTCTTCCATCCTACTGGAACCAGCACTGACTTCTAAGTACAGTCAGGAGGAACTAAAACATCACAGATTCCCTGATTGCATCTTGTTGCTGCCCATAACTTACAAGCAAACACTTCATAGCTTCATCTTTTCTGTTACTCAGGTTCCAAAAGTTACTGCTTGAAGCCTGCTCAGAATTTCCCTGGTGTACTTTCTTAATCTGTACTTTAAACTGTATGCACAGAGCTTTAAAAAGCCATCAGCAGCTTTAAAGCAACTAAATAACATCTCAATCATTACTTTGATATTTGCCATTCTCTTGAGCAAACTCAAGGGCATGCCACACAATTTTCAGTAGCATTCTTCACAGTGAGAGGTTTCAATTAATAATTCTATTGCTTGAACCAGGAAATGCATCTAGGAAAACCAGATTGAAAGCTACAGAAGATGAGCCACCAACATTGGCTACACATGTACATGGCTGAGATACCTGGGACTCTTCAGCCTGGAGAAAAGAAGGCTGAGAGGGGATCTCATAACTGTTTGTAAACGTCTAAAGTGCAGGAGACAAGTTGATGGGGGGGGTAAACTTTTTCAGTGATGTGCAGTAATGGGACAAGGGGCAATGGGCACAAACTGGATGCTTCCCTGCTGTAGAGAACTGTTGTAGCAGGGATTTGGGCTGAGTGATCTCCAGAGGTTCCCTCCAATCCCTACAATTCTGTGACGTGGGCAAGACTGAAGCTCTCTAGTGCTGTGTGTTTTGTGTTGTCTCTTATAAACAGAGACAGATGAAGTCACTAATGTTCTTCTAATTAGAGTAACCAAAGATACCCCTGGCTTGTCTTCATCACACTCCTCCAAATGACTAAAATGCCCTCTTAGGATCCCTCAAGCCAGAACTAAGGTAAAGAAGTTTCTATGAATGTTTAAATCAGTTCTGAAGCTGAAAGTGCTCTGCAATTATGTCTGCCAATCTAGTCACTACACATATCCACTGATCTGCTTACACATATTGTTACATCCTGAATTTTGTTGTTGCACGTACCTAATGTTGTTTTCTTCCTTTCTCAGAGTCCAACTTCTTCAGCCTGAATAGTTTAATGCCTCACACAGTATCACATTTTCAATACAGTAACAGACTGTGCCAGAGACAAGGTGTGATGCTCTCTGGAGTGGTTAGCAGTACACCAAGTCCTGTGTGAGAACACCTGCTCCAGTAAGGTGTTATCAGCAGCACAGAACGATGAGCACAAGCAGCCTACTAGCACAAAATCAAGATTGTTAGTGATGGAATTATTAACTTTAAGTTGATACTGTGCTGCTCGACCAATGTTTCAAGCTGGCAGTGAACAGGTATAAACTATTTTCTGGTGCGATGCACACTATTTCTGATGCATGTCACTTCTAGTTGCCCATAGCTAGTATTCAGATGATGTTATTGTGAAAATCCAGAATGGCAACTACAGGACATGCAAACAACAGCTCCTTACTGTCACAGACGCACTTGACTCTGGAAGCCTTCAGCTGTGTGTCTCTGCCACAGCCTACAAAGTATTTTTATATTCAAGACAGGGCAATCTTCAGTTTTCATTAAAACCCCTAAAAATCACTACATTTGCTATTCTGCATGCCTACTACAAACTCTTAGCTAAAGAAGCACTCCTAAAACACCGTGAAGTTGTTACCCTAGCAGGCTGCACAACTGGAATGACTTAGAGCAGCACCTCTTCAATCTATGATTATAAAATAGAACGGTATTGATTTTCCAGCTCCATTCTACCAAGTGCTGAACACCCTGAGCCCATGCCAGAAGAGCACTTCAATACATTCTTATTCATGCAGAGAGTTCAGCAGGATCCAAGGTCTGAGATCCTTAGCCTTTTCCCTTTCATAGTACAGAAGACAAAGGTTGTGATGAGAGATGGATCTTAGACACCAGCATCAGTGTAGAGATCATTGCCATTCGGTCTGCTTCCAAAATATCCCTATACAGGCAGCGGCATGGGGGCACATTGCCAATGCTGGCTGACAGCCTGCTATTACTGACTTTTCCAGCTCACTTACCAGAGTGGCACAACTGCCCAACATCACTGCTTACATATTACCCTTATATAAATGAATGGCAGCAATCTCTAGAATCACAGAACAGCCTGGGTTGAAAAGGACCACAATGATCATCTAGTTTCAACCCCCTGCTATGTGCAGGGTCACCAACCACCAGACCGGGCTGCCCAGAGCCACATCCAGCCTGGCCTTGAATGCCTGCAGGGATGGGGCATCCACAACCTCCTTGGGCAACCTGTTCCAGCGTGTCACCACCCTCTGTGTGAAAACTTCCTCCTAATATTTAACCTAAACCTCCCCTGTCTCAGTTTAAAACCATTCCCCCTTGTCCTATCACTATCCACCCTCATAAACAGACATACCCCCTCCTGTTTATATGCTCTCTTCAAGTACTGGAAGGCCACAACGACGTTGCCTCAGAGCCTTCTCTTCTCCAAGCTAAACAAGCCCAGTTCTCTCAAACTTTCATCATAAAAGAAAATATCTGAAAATTTTTCAAAGATCTTGAGATGCTCTAATTTTCCAGCCAGGCTAAACACCAGCATCACTAAGGCAAAATCAGAGCAAAACAGTTTAACAGTCAAATGAAACACCATTGATAGCATAACAGTGTTTCTTGCAATAGCTGACTCGAAGTGGGCACCTGAGGCAGCTACCCTTCTTCAGATGTCCCTGGCAAACCTCCACTGGGCCAGGATTGCAGCCTTTGTTTTAATGGACGTGTAGTGTTTGTAGTGTTGCCTTAAAAACTGAGAAACACTCAGAAGGTTTCAGCCCATGCAGTTCACAATCCTTTCCCCCCAGCCCTCGCCTTTATCGCTTGATCTGCAGACAACAAATCCTGAAGGGATCCCAGCTGTGCTTGTACTGCTGCCAACTGCTATCCACCAGAATGGAGAAATACTGATGAATTACACTCTTCTGGAATTCAGGAACATCTGAGCTCTGCTGGTGGTTGCAAGGAGGACACTTAATGCTGCTTTACAGTGTAAAAAAATACAGTCTTTTAAAGGAGAAGATGGAATCCCCAAACTCACAGCCAAAGCTCTGGAAAGAATAACCTTGAGAAGCACGCACACGACTTGACTGCCAAGAAAATACAGCTATATGGAGGTGCTTTGTGTATTCTGCAAGCAAACAAGCAAGTGAAATACACACATGCAGAAAGTCAGGTAGCGGTCATGGAATGTCATATCAGTTTTCTGTTCGTTACGTTCAAACAATACAGAAGTTTAAGTATTAACTATTACAATTATTTTGTCAAGGAAAGCCCTCTTCATCCTCCCTAAGATTGGATGAAGAGTTGGAAGGAAAACATTATGGCTGCAAAAAATCATTTTTGCCAGTAAGATTTTGATGTTGGGATACTTCAAGCTTATAGTCAGTCCAGTGAGATCACCTTGCCATTCACACCTGATCTCATGAGAAGGAACTAATAGTGTGGACCAAGAATAAAGAAAACAGATTTCTGCGTGTATTGGATCTCTGATATACCTCAGCTGACAAGGCATAGATTATGATGATGTATGGGGTGTTAACTACCTCAAGCAGCCCTTCCTTTCCTAGACAAGCACACAGTGACAGTGATTGGCAGCAGTACAAGCACAGCTGGGATCCCATCAGGATTTCTTGTCTGCAGATCAAGCGATAAAGGCGAGGGCTGGGAGGAAATGAATGCAAACTACACGGGCTGAAACCTCTGAGGGTTTCTCAGTTTTTAAGGCAACAAAGTTTACAGAGATACTTAGAGCATATAGATGTAGCAAGGACATTCAACATCACTGTTCCATAGCAGGCAACAAACTAAATAAATCTGGAAAAAGAATTCCAGCTTGAAATAGGGCAGTTTTATATCTGGCTGACTTAACGCTTGCAGTTGATCCAGAATGCAGCCTGCAGCTCTCTTCATAAACCCCAGTAAGAGTTTTGGGATCATCTTTTTCCCCCTCAGAAAGATGCTGGTTCGCTCTTAGGATTTGCAGATCATCAGCTAGAAGGGGCCATCAAATTGATCGCATATATGATTACACCTTGCTGACATCAGGACTGGATTTGGGGCAGATTTGAACTTCCAGCAATGGCATCTCCTTGCAAAAACACCTTCTGCCATTGTAGGCAACCAACCACAGAGAGATGTCAACTTCTGCATATGTGGTTGGGTGAAAATGCAAGGTTACCTGTACCTTCATACTGCCTTCAGAGACTTCTGAAAGCAGAAGCAAAGCCTGTGCATCTCTTTGGACATATACCCAGCCTTCTGATTAACAGATTAATAATATACGAAAATATGCTTAAATGACGTGTTCTGGTATCATCCCACAGCTGTTATCTCAAGCCTCCCTTCACAAGACAATCCCACGGCAAGGAATCACGAATTAGGCAGTTTCCAAGGAGATACAACTCAGTTACAACACAACAGTACTAGAAATATTTCTATAAAGTTTGAAATGTTTTTAATATGTACATTCTTAGTAAATATCAAAGTAGTGCTTTTCTCTTGCACTTTTTCTTTAGACTTCTAAAAGGGCATCAGAAATACAGTTTTCATCCCCCTCCAAATCAATGCACAGGTTGTTACCTCCGTAACAAGCACATGAATTCTGTACATCTTCCCCTCCCCACAAAAGAAAAATATGCCATGACTATCCAATTACACATCATCACAACAAGTTTAAATTACGCATACAAATAATTCTGGAGTACTTAAAAAAACCCAACATATCGGATTTATGAAACCATTCCATGCATTCAACAACAAAAAAGAAAAAAAAAGACTCGTTTCTTTAAATGGTGTTTTTCTACCCCAGTACCAAAGTCTGGATTCAGTGTAACCATTGCTTGAGTCATAGGAACGTGACAATACATAGATAACCAAGTTTCTATTCATAGACAATATGCTATACTGTTACTACCTCTTCAATGAATGTCAAACAAAGCAAGGTTCGCTTTCTAAGACATTGAAACTGCACATTAAGAAAACAGTAAGAGGTGCTGCTAAATAGGTACCAACATTTTGAAAGGAAGGCTACGTATTTATACGATCCTGTTTGGGAGCAGCAGTTTATCAACACGGTTCCTACCTTGTTTGCTAGTTTCTTTTTTCCAGACAAGCTTTTCAAGAGCTAGAGTGTATTAAGCCAAGAATACCAAGAATACCACCAACTGTACCCTGAAGAGACAAAAAACAAGATGTATGCAGTGACTCTTCCTTGGGACAGTCTCTCTCTTTGTGTTATCTCTGAGAGCAGCCCATTGCACAATATACAGTTTGGGAAGAAACGTTTTGAAAATACATTACAAACCTGAATTCAAAGGGTGCTCTTTTGCCAAGAAAACATAAAATTAAAATATTATTTACATGCATACAACTCTGCATGATTTTGTAATATCCAATTTGTGTGTCTGCTTTCAGATACTCCTTGAAAACTGTACTTCAGCTCTCAATTTAGCTTACGTGAGTCCTGCCTGACAGGTATCAGCATCAGGCATTATTCCCTCCCAGCAAATTAATGAGTACTGTTAATACGCTGAATTTATTTTGACAAGTCGGTTTAGAGGTCACACATTCCGGATACACAGGCATCAATTCCTGTGCAAATTAGTATTCATTTATTAGCAAAGTTGTCCATTAGCAAGGTGCATTTTCAGTACAAGTAAAACCAGCTCGCATCATTAACTAATTGTGTCTTGCAGTAGTGCTGAACTGCAGTTCAGTACAGTAAGACAGTGAAAGTTTGTTGACCAGTACCATGTGTTGCAGCTGTTAGCAATTCTGCTCATGGTACAAAACCAGAAGTCAATCATTTAGAAACATCCTGGCTCTTTTACTGAAAGTCACCAGGGGATGCTAATCACCATCCGCATCCAACAGTTTGTTGTAAAGGCTATTTACAGTGTACATGACTTAGCATGCACCTTACAGACACAAACACATCTGTCAGTTTGATACCATGTAGTTACACAGTGCCTGAAAATGACAACACATCTTAAACACCATTTCAATTAACAGTTTCAAGCAGGAAATGTTCTTTATTTTTGTAACTGCTATACTTGAGTTAATGTTTTTCTTTTATTTTTTATAAAAACACAAACTCCTGTTCAGAAGTCTAGACATACTCTACACACTACAGGTTAAGGCAGTAAAAAAAAAAAAGAAGTGTTCCTGATAACTGGTCTTGACAATGTCAATTAAAGCTGTCTGAAGCCACTCCAGTTTTCCAACAGATCACTGAAATCCCACATAATCTGTTGAGTGAAAGAAGTTCACCTTATTTTGAGCTTTAGCAACAGAGAACAAAACAGAGTTGGGTAAATGGTAAATGAATAAGTCCTAAGGGAAGAGAACATTTGATTTCAATTCCTTGTGTGATTTTAAGAGTTAAAAGTGTTACAATTTTGGATGGGAATTTGAATCAACCAAGAACTACAGCGAATGAAGCAGAGAAACCAATTTTTATGCACATGACTGCATTCTTAAAATATATATTGTTATCTTCAACAATTCAAGTAAGGTAATAGATATTATCAAAAATAACTTCATGGACCATACTTATGTTTTAAATCACATTCTCAAACTTTTAACCCAAAGTAGTTTTATTGTGTTAACTTCATATACAAACCATGAAGGTCTGACTCGTACAAATGGTTATGATTTGCACTTGTGATTCTTGTAATAGCTAGCAGACTCGCTAACCAACTTACTGTAAGGATATGGCAGATTACATATTAAATCAAAGCACTTTGATTTAGGCATGAAACAAATTCAAATGGTTGACATTCTGTGCTTCTACTGCATCACCCACAAGAGAGGCAAGAAACACCCACTATTGTACAGACAAATATTTTTTACAGAAAACCCTCCCTTGAAATTAACCTTTTATCCGCAGCAGTAGATGAGAATATAATCTGTTGTAAACAGGGCACTGTGTTGTAAAACCAGTTTTTTTTTTTAAATTAAGATCTCTCTCCAAAAGTTGGAAAAACAGACTCTTCAGAATGTCTTTCAAATTGTAGCATGTTCTGTTTCCTATATTATAAAGTTACTTTCGTTTGATTCCTTTTTGAAGATGTTTGTGTTCACAGCAGTTCTGTTTTTAAAAATTGTTTGAAACTTATATAAAATTCTGTACATGTTCACAAATTATTGCATAAACAGCATAATCTTCATGACAGTATTCAGCAACGCATGTCCATCTCAGGAAGTTCACGTTTCCCTCCTTGCTTTTTTCTTCTTTTTAACTTGTTTGGGGGATTCCCAGCTTTCTTCAGACTTTGCTAGAAAATAAAACATAACTATAGAGTCACAACTGAGAAAATTTAGATAGACTTTCAGAATACTAAAGTCTACATCCTATGTTAAGATAGAGCTATTCTTCAACAAACATGATTTTTGAAGGAGACTACTATTTTCTGTTGTACTGAATAGGCTAATTTGAAAAGTCTGTAAAACAAAGTCTGCTAACTCTAACCTATTTTTATTATTATTTTTACACCACAAGTAATAAAATGAATGATTTTCTGTAATGTAACCCTTCTAGTAAGATAGGACACAACAAGCCACTATTAATATTATTTTTGCTAACTAGAAATAATGTATGTGTATACAACATTAATTGTTCACTTACACAAGATTTTAACCACTAAGTGACTCCCTTCCTTGGATGTATTCAAGGCCAGGCAGGATGGGGCCCAGGGCAGCCTGACCAAGTTGGTGGCAGCTCTGCCCAAGGCAGAGGGGTTGAAATCACATGGGTTTTGAAGGCCCCTTCCAACCCAGGCCATTCTATGATGATCCCGTAACAGTTACACGTCAAAAGATCAGTTTTTAAAATAATGAACTACATTAAGCTGTGGTTACATGGTATCCAGAATTAAATAAAGCAGCAGTATAATTTTATTAACATGGATAGCCTCAGCACACGCTGGCTGCCAGAAATAGTAAGACAGGTGAAATATTTTATCTGTAGAACAAAAGATATTTTCCTGAATTGCCAAGGCTGGAATTAGACACAAAAGCCCTCCTACTTCAGAACCAGAGCAAAAAGCAGATAACTGACATATTAGCTGCTTAGTCACAGCATAGAACTCTGGTCCTGATTGTGAGCAGTAGAGCCAAATGTCTGTCAAGGATCAGACAAGGCCAACAAATGTTTTCAGTCATTCAAGCATACTTGAAGCTTGTTTTTCTTCATGGTGAAAGGACATTTGCCAAACTACTTAAATGAAAGCTATAATATCACAAGATATATATATTTCATGTATAGATATCTATCTGATGTGCTACTCTACACCCAAAGCTCATGGCAAAGCACTGACTACATACATTCTATGGAAAAAAAAACAAAACAAAAAGCCACACCCTAAATCCAGCCCAAGGGATTGTACTGACATACTTACTCTGGGGAGGAGGCACACTGTTTTGCTTAATACTGGGACTAGAAACATCTGTCTCTTGCAGCATCTGTGGCACTTGGGAAGCAATCTTGACAGAATCACTCTCTGATACAATTACAGATGGCTCAGTAGAAACAGCAAGAGAAGGAGCCTCCTCAGGCTATTGGAAAAAAAGAAAACATTTTCCCAAAAGTTTACCATGTCATACATCAGTAAGGTACTCTTATACATTCTTATACTACTACTTAGTAGCTGCTGGGAAGATGGCACTGAGAAACTAAACCAGTAATAAAAACCCTTAAAATTCAAATCAAGGCTGCAACACTGACTGCCATCTAGTGCCAAAACTTTTAGTTGCATACAAGCAAAGCCACACAAACTAATTCCTCTTAAAAAAAACCAACCACACAACAAAAAACCAAGTGAGGCTGGATCAGGCCCTGGGCAACCTGATCTAGCCCTGGTGTCCCTGTTCATTGCAGGGAGTTGGACTAGATGGCCTTCAAAGGTCCCTTCCAATTCTAAGGATTCTATGATCCAACGATTCTTTAAGAGTTGTACCTTCTGAAAATATACACCAGAGGTTTACCTTAGCATGTGCAGCCTAATGTATAATAAAGGAATGTATTACGTGAAAAAATATTAGCAGATCAAAAAAATAAAGGAGTACTCAATGTCTTCCTGTTTCTGGTCTTCATTAGGACATTCTGAGTAACTACTTTCTGTACTCTAGTATTGGTGTTATTTCCCTCGGATATGGTTCTCATGTTCCTTTGCCTCGCATTTGCTTCTCAGCTTACAGAACTTTTGCTCAAGAATGGATCATCTTTGTCAGAAACTTAGGTCATCCATTTCAGTCATCAGTTAGAGAATACTTCTAAAACTATTTGTTCAGAGAAGTCAATATCAGAAAATCACAAGCTAAACAGCAGGAAAGCCAAATTTGATGTCAAAGGAGCTTGAAAACAACTGACAGGTCATCATCAGGATTGCTTAAGTCTAAAAACAGCCAGTACACAGACCTGGCTTACAACAGAGCTGATGCTGTTTAACCATTAAGTTGGGACTAGTTTTAACTACTAAGTAACAAAGTAGTCCGCTGAAACTGAGCTGATGTTGGAGAAAGGTTAAAGAACTTGTATTCCGTGTGTATGTTTAAACTGCAAGCTGAAGCAAACGGTCTATTTGAGAACTGGTTTAATGTCAGCTCAGAATACAGTAAGTTGGCAACTCTTCATTCTTTTTGCAAAGAAGCCATAAAATATGCTAAGATTATAGTCTTGTACTCTTACCTATTCATTCCCAGATTTCCAGATTTCAAAGTTTTAACCATTTATTCAAACTAATGAAAAGAATCCAACTTTGAAAGTCGAGAAAACGATTATTGTTTTTAGCAAATATTGTTTTTCAGAGTGGGTGCCTTTTACAAGAACCGACCTGTACCTAATAAATTTCAACCTTTCAATCACCTCCATATTAATAGATGTAATTCAAAGCAGTATTCTTACAGTAACACCACCATACACAAATTAATGTTTTGATATATCTTAAACGTTTCAAAAATCAGAAATCATACAATTCCATATTCCTACCTTAGCTGGTTCACTAGTACTTATGGTCTTCAGAGAAAAAGCTATTTCCTGCTGTGGTTTAGCTTTTGAGGTATCCTCTTGAAATTCCTCTCCAGCTTCTCTATCCAGTTCTTCAGTGTCCTACAAGCGGGAGGGGAAGGGGAAATGAAAGCCTTTTAATATTTGGTATTTAACTAGAATTCTTGGTAGGAATTATCTTTTACAGTTGTTGCGATAAGACAACCTCAGACTAAAAACATGACAATCACAAGAAAGAAGTCCAAAGTAAGTATGACTGAAATAATGCCTTCCCCCCTCCAATTTACCTACCCAGCCAGATTCAACTGAGAATTTTGTTTTTTGTGAAAAAGCTAAGTTATGAATGGCTGCCACCACAGGCAGAAAAGCAGGACGTATTCTCAGCGTGATCTGACAAAAGATTTTTCCTACTTGAAAAGTACTTGTTTTCAGCTATTCAAACACGCTTCAATTGCCAAGTGCAATCTGCTTTTGCTATTTAGACAATAATTGTGTTTCAAAGCAATTCCCCCAAAACTACTTAAAAATAACACAAAGCTCTAGTCATCCTCAGTTTGCAAATAGTAGCCATCTAATTCAAATCTGATTCCCACAGCATACCTGCACTTGTGCAGTTAAGTGTCAATACCTTTAACATTTCACGTAAATTACAACAGTATTTCTGGAACACTATATTCTAGAGGAACTGCACTTCAACACTTCAAGAACACCTAAAAGAGGACTTAAATTTCCCTTGTTCCCCTAGCTAGCCATGCACAGGAGGGTTGTTGTCTCTCAAAAGGCAGGAAGGGAGCGCTTCCACGCAGAGTGCCTGCTAGAAGCATCTCTACAGTACAGAACTCTGATTTATCAAAAACAATTTGAGGTTCTTTCTATGTGTTTCAAGTTTTCCATAAATCCAGCAGAACTACAATGTATTTACCAGTCAACTCATAGAATCAATGAAATTAAAGGAAATACTGACAAATTAACCTCTCATGCATTTACCTCTCAACTTACAAAAGAGCAGTAGACTACACAATAAATAAATCAATTTTATCTTTCTCTGATTTTGTGAATTCCTCACAAACTGATCTTATCCCATTTACCTGTGAAGGAGAGTTAGCTTCTTCACCCTGCTTCTTCTTTTTCTTCTTCTTTTTCTTGGACTTCCCACTTGTAGAACTCTGAAGAACTGGCTCTGCTTTTTCTCTTTCATTATCTAAAGCCTTCAATATGGAAATAAGATATTTAACATCCTTTTTATATGCTATATATAAATTACTAGCTACAAGGTCTATAACTGCCTATAAAAGTGGAAGTAAGTGAGCACAATCTTATCTGTTCATTTTGGGAAGACCACATTCTTTATACAATCTCTGAAAGCAGAAGTACAGGAACTGGGAATAAAAAATGCAGCAGAGAACAATGGACCGGTGGCACAGAAATGCTGCTTTTCTCAACATTTTTTTTTTTGGTGTGTGAAGTATTTATGGGGAGAGATCCAAATCCTTGATTAGTACACAATGAAAGGTAATACCTTACATTATGGTGAGACAGCAAGATTTGATGCGGAGCTAATTGGTTTCTGTTTTACCCATTAGCAACATTCATTTTTACATATTAACAAAATTATGATGCTCTTATCAGTGTAAAGGAGATGAGAGATTACCTTTATCACCACCTTTAAGTTACTTTAAGAAATAGTAGTGGTAAGGGCAAAGTCTTGGTGCTAAGGAGAAAATATCACCTTTTACCTTCTGAACATCAGATAATGCCTCTTCAGGCTGTGGAACAGATGCAACTTTTTCTTCATCTACCCAGTTTCCCCACTCTTCTGCTGGTGCATTCCAATCAGAGCTAGGGTCAGCAGAAGAAAGTCCATCTACAAAGATTAAGAAGATTCTCAGGAATGTTTTCATCCTTTACAGGTGCTCTTTGAGACTTTAAAAACAATTAAAAAAAATACTATGCAGAGAACTCTCCCTGATACCAAGATATAAAGAGGCATTTCCCTGAATTTGTGAAAAATTTTAGTGTTTTAATAATAAGACATAGACTTGGGCATGTAGCAAGTCAGTTCTGAGTGTTTTACAGAGCAATAGGATTACAAACTAGACATAGCAGCAGTTATCTAGATGCAATTGCTTCAGAATACTCATATGGACAACGCAATGAAGGACAAATTTAAGAGAAGTTCTTTATCTCAATTTTTTCTAGTTTGTGAAGAAATTGGGATGAACTGTGAATAACACTGATGTTTAGAAATAATTTTTTAAAAGAAACTTATTTAAAAATGTCTTACTGAGCAAACGTCTTCTTGTAACATAGACATTTCTTAAAATCTTAGACGAAATAAGGTATTAAGTCCCTACCTACTCCATTTTGCTAGTATTGTCATTTTACGATGGTGCATTATGACAGAGAAATGACAAGTTCATTTGTATGCAAATTAGAAACCCTAGAAGGGAAGAACGAAGCCTGTGTCTGGTAGAAAGCTATAGCAAGTTTCTTTCAAAACTGAACAGCTTGTAAAACATGATATAAACACAAAACAAAAGACTATCAGCAAAAATGTTTCTTGCCCTCAGTCTATGCCAAATGTGAAGATACAAACAGTCTGCCAGCTACAGCAAAATTCAAAAATTCAATTTAAAACATATAAAAACTTACATCAAAAGAAAAAGTAATAATTAAACCAATTACATTTACTAACAAATATTCTGAAACCTTTGGTTTCAGAATAGTCCTGTTTAGGAGGTCCTGTTTATGAGGGTGGATAATGATAGGACAAGGGGAACTGAGATAGGAGAGGTTTAGGTTAGATATTAGGAAAATGTTTTTCACACAAAGGGTGGTGACACACTGGAACAGGTTGCCCAAGGAGGTTATGGATGCCCCATCCCTGGAGGCATTCAAGGTCAGGCTGGATGTGGCTCTGGGCAGCCTGGTCTGGTGACTGGTGACCCTGCACATAGCAGGGGGTTGAAACTAGATGAACATTGTGGTCCTTTTCAACCCAGGCCATTCTACATTCTATGAAAAGTAGTAGGATTTTAAGATTACTTAGGATTTTTTTCCCCCATCTCCTGTTTTTGTGTAAAAATATTACCTCAACTTCATACTTTGAAGCACTAACACTAAAAAACTGATTTGAAAGAAATTACTATGCAATGTAACTCTTAATAGGCTTTGTCTAAGAAACTAATGGTGGGACAATAAAGAAAAAAATACAATCTCTTAATATAAAAATTCAGTTTCTGCACATGCAGCTAACTTCCTTGTACTGAATCTGATAAACCAGCAAGGTATATCTGCATATAACTTAGAGCTGGAGTGCACTAATAGGAATGGGGAAATAGTTAAGGTTCAATTACTTGGTAACTATGAATAAACTACTTGATTAGAAGAACATATAGCAATAAACATTCTATGTGAATAAATTATACTCCTGTGATGTAAAACTGATCACTTCCAAATGATTAATTGAAACGTGCTTCCCTCATCCTTGAACCAGATAGAAAACAAGTTTTTGTATGATTTGGTATCTGGCAAAATTGGTGGAATCGAAGACTGCAACAATTCATTTTACTTCTGAAGTCATTAAACAAGGCACTGCTTTCTGAGAGAAGGTAACATGCAAGGCAGCTTTGGTCAGTTCGTTGACCAAGTTTTTAAGTCAGTGAGGTCATTAGTCATTGTTTTTCTTAAACAACCATTCTTATATTTTACTGAATAAAAATATCAATTACAAGGCAATTCAAGAAACAAACACCACAAAACTTTCCTCATGGGTGTGGTTTCAGTAGTAGGTATTTATGTAAGACTAATTTCACCACATTACTCCTACTATCTCTAATATGACCCTTGTCTAGAGAGGCTGGGAAAAGCAAGTCTATTCTGCAATTAGCAAGGAAAGGGAAGAATAAGCATCAAGCTTATGTTTTCAACCTCCAAGTAAAATCACTGTTTTTACACACAAGAACTTCTAAATCCTTGTTAAACAAGAAGTAAGACTAAAGTAAGAGTTAAGTCTTCAGTAAGGTACAAACACGTAAAGGCAAACTCAATTACTCTACTAATGCATGTTTGCAAATGGCTAATGCAAGTAGCTATGAATGCTAGTAGTATATATGCTGTAGAGTTGTGGCAATTACAATTTTTGTTAATGAACATTTTAGAGGAACATACTTAACCCAGACCATTCATCATCAACAGGGGGCTGAGCGTGACTTAAATCCCATGGAAAATCAGAAGTACCAGCCTGAGAAACCGATTCATTGTTGGATCCTGAAAAGGAATAAATGAAATTATAAGTTGCAACTTCCTGAATTATTTTAGATAAAGAAATTCAAAGCAAAGTAACAAAGGAAGACAGAAGACTGGAAAACAAACAAACAAACAGTCTGATTCTAAAAACTCTGCACTACAGGAAAACTATAAGCTCTTCAAAATTAAATATTTCCAGAAAACTAGGGAACTGGAAAAAGCAAAGTTAAGTCAATAGACTATGGGGGAAAAAAAAAGAGGTAATACAGATGAACTTTTTTTTTTTTAAACAGCTTTTTATAAATAGCCTCACTATTCACTGATAACTGCTTGTTACACAGCCCTCAAATATTTGGTTTGGTAGCAGGGGACTGGGGAAACAACATCCCTCCCACTGTAAGCAAAGATCAGGTTTGAGACCTCCTGGGGAACACGAACATTCACAAGCCTATGGGTCCCGATGAGATGAATCCCACAGTCCTGAGGGAAGTGGTTGATGTAGTTGCAAAACCATTTTCTATGATATTTGAAAAGTCGTGGCAATCAGGTGAAGTAAATCCCTATTGACTGGAAAAAAGGCAACATCACACCTATTTCTAAGAAGGGTAAAAATGATGATTCTAGGAACTACTAATCTCTCAGTCTCACCTTCGTGCTAGGAAAGACCATGGTGCAGATCCTTCTGGAAGCAATGCTAAGATACATGGAAGACAGGGAAGTGACATGGGAGAACCAGCATGGCTTCATCAAGACCATAATCTGCTTGACCAACCTAGTGGCCTTGTATGACGGTGTCACCGCATCAATGGACAAGGGAAGAGCCACTAGTGTCATCTATCTGAACTTCAGTAAGGCCTTTGACAACATCCTTCTCACCTAATCGGAAAGATATGGATTTGATGGGTGGACTGTTTGATGGATGAAGAACTAGATGCAGGATTGAGTGCACACAGTGGAGGTCAATGGCTCCACATCTGGATGGAGATCAGTGACATGTGGTGTCCCTCAGGGGTTGATGCTGGACCCAAAACTCTAAAATCTTCATCAATGACATCAACAGTGGGATCGAGTGCACCCTCAGCAAGTTTGAAGATGACACCAAGCTCTGGGGTGAGGTCAATACACCAGAGGAATGGGAAGCCATCCAGAGGGACCTAGACAGGCATGAGCAGCATGCCCAGGTGAACCTCATGAGGTTCAACAAATTCAAACACAAGGTCTTGCAGCTGGGTCAAGGTAAATTCTGTTACCAATACAAACAGGGGGATGAAAGGACTGAGCGCAGCACTGCCAAAAAAGACCTCGGGGGTAATGGTGGATGGGAATCTGGATGATGCACCAATATGCCCTCAGAGCTCAGAAAGCCAACCATATCCTGGGCTGCATCAGAAGAAGTGTGGCCTGCAGAGTGAGGGAGGTGATCCTGCCCCTCTACTCTGTGTTGGTGAGGCCTCACCTGGAGTACTGCGTCCACATGTGGACTCCTCAGTATAGGAGAGACATAGACCTGCTGGAGTGTGTCCAGAGAAGCACCACAAAAATTATCCACGGAACAGAACACGTCTCCTATAAGGACATGTTGAGAGAGCTGGGGTTCTTCAGCCTGGAGAAGAGAAAGCTGCAAGATGACCTAATAGCAGCTTTTCTATATCTTAAGGGGAACAATAGGAAAGAAGGGGACAGACTCTTTAGCAAGGTCTGCGGAAATAGAACAAGGGGAAATGGTTTAAACCAAAATAGTGGAGAGATTTAGATTGCACATAAGGAAGAAGTTCTTTTACATTAAGGGTGATGAGATACTGGAACAGGTTGCCCAGAGATGTAGCAAATGCCCTGTCCTGGAGACTTTCAAGGGCAGGCTGATCAGACCCTGGGCAACCTGATCTAACTGTGGTATCCCTGTTCATTGTCGGGGAGTTGGACTAGATGACCTTTAAAAGTCCCTTCCAACTCTAAGGATTCTATGATTCTATGAATAACAGCATTCTGTAAGATTTGCAGCAGTCTCCTCAAAATGGAAAGCAATAACTTTACAACCCATAGAATTTCAATCACCTTGTGCAACTTTGAACATTCATAAAGAATAGCCTAAAATAAAAAACTAGAAAAACTTGGTCATTTGCACCATAGATAAAGCAATTAAATTACTCACTACTAAGGATCAATTTTTCAGTTCAAGTAAAAGTTTCCAGAAGCATAAAGGCAACATGACAAACAGCGAGGCCAATATCAGCTATGATAGTAAGTGTTAGACATTTAACATCGTTATTTTAGAAAAACAGGGCAAGCAGAAACAATTCAGAAAAAACAGAAAGTTCAATTGTGAGACTAAAAGAACTTATTTTATGATAAGACTTATTTTTGAAATGAAGAAGTTTAACTAGCTAAATACGATCCTACCTGGTTCACTCTAATTTATAAACTCTTCTGCAAAAGATACCTCAAATGACAAGAATCTTGCCACATTCTCATCTTTTGCCAGTTGGTCACAACAGAAATCAGTAAATATTCATTAGTATGGAATTATGACACTGTTGGCTAATGTACAAAGATGATGAATATACTTCACTTATGCTTCTCTCTGAATTAAAGCTGAAATGATGCTATTGCAGATGGATTACGGATCAGTCTTTCCCACTTCAGTAACTGAATTTCCTTAAGTTTCAGAGTAGCAACTGAACTTAAATTCAAGCGGTGCCCTTGAAAAATTAAATTTTATTTAAATGCTTTGTCTTAAGCAAAAGTTCTTAATTGTACAAGCTTTCATTCAGGGAACTGCTCTTCAGAAAGTATGGTGAATTAGACCTTGGTATTTACAACTTCTTTATTAAACTGGCACAGAAGTGCAGAGAATGAAGCACTTGTAAGCTATAGGACAAGCGCTAGTTTTACAGTTTAAAGATGCAAACTGCAATACAAGTAAAAGTCGAAGCACATGAGCACTCGGCTAGTTACTTTCTAAAAGAAAATAGCCATGCCAAGCTCCAAGGTAATTGGAGAAAGCAAGAACAGAAAACCTGAAATACAATTCCTTTATTGCGTAATAAATCACTGAAGCACTTATGTCAGTAGTGCAACACACAAGATTTGTTAGGAAGCCAGGTTTGCACTCTGCAGCCATTTCACCCTTTAAAACAAGAAAACTCTGCAGTTCAGCTTTCTCATCCATCCTGAAGAGCAAGGACTCGGGAATTTTATGGAACACATTTTTCAAGTAGTGCTTCAGTTTCATGAAGGAAAACAAATGAACAAACCAACAATCAGTGAACAGTAAAATCCCTCAAAATTCTGGATCAACAGAGCTTCCTAGAAAGCAATTTTCAAGTCTTCATCTTGAAATGTAGCAAGACCAAGCATTTGATTATCAATTTTAAAGTTATCTTACTGCATTATTTGAGCATAGTAAGAAAAAAGACAAAAAGCTTTCCACACTTTCACAAAGCAGGTCTTCTACTTGTTTACATTTACCATTACTTTTTCAAAAGACCATTGAAAAAAAAGATACAAATTAATAATATTTGGCAAATTCTATTTCCATCTGGTAGGGAAGCAGAGAGGAGGGTCTTTGGAAGCATATACATACCAGAAACTGCAGGAGTTAATCCAAAAGAAGAGAAAGAAGTAGAATTCTGTTCAGAGGTATTAATCCTTGCATCTACCTTCCAAGCATCTGTGGGGAAGTACAGGAGGAAAAAAAAAACAAAAAAACCACAACAAACTTCACACTGCTGGCAACATTGAAGAAGTTAGCTATTTAATGATAAACAGAGTGAGAAAAACAGAGGAAGTTCTAGTCATGTTAACATTCTACAAAACTGAATTATTTTGATTATTAATGATACAATCAGTGCTGTTAAGAGACATGAATGTGTGAAAATTCAGACTGAAGTAGTTTTCGAACTATCTTCCTCTCTCTACAGACTTTTCTATATGTAACAAGTTTTTTTTTTTTTTTCTATAAACTCTTAAGAGAGGAAAAGTTGATTGTGTTTTGAGTCCCATAGTGCTGTAATTTTCCCCACTATAATCACCCGAGCAATAAAAAATCTTATGTTAGTTCTGTAGATCACATCTAGCTTACAGAAAGTTGCTTATGTTGTATTTCTGACAAATAGGAGATACTGATTAAAAATCAAGACATATTTGATTGACTCTGAAGCATAAAGCAGAAAACAAGATAAAATAACCAGTGGCACAATTGTGTCAAAAGAAACAGATGGTAAGACCCCGATTACAAATAAAAGCTACCAGGAGTTTAACAAGCTACAAAACAGAATAAATCAGGACGGAAAGGATCTCAGAGGGTTCCTAGTGCACCCTCCTCCTCAACACACATTCAGCTCTGAGGTCAGACCAGAATACACAGCATTCTATCCAGTTGGGTGTTAAAAACTTCTAAGGATGAAGACTGGTTACTCAAAATGGCTGTGTAGGGGCTGCCTGACAGTAATTTGTCCTATTTATTATGTTGCCCCATGATGTCAGAGGCAGATGTTGGTGGTATGGCAGTAGAGGATGAACTCCCACCAATACTCCCTTACATTTGTTGCCGTGCGACAGGTGGCAGCAGAGAGGCAGTCTGACAAAACATCATTTGACATGGTAGCACATATGAAGCAAAGGTGTGTCACTGAAATTCTCCATGCCAAGAAAATTGTACCCACTGACATTTATGGATGCTTCATGAATGTACATTTCAGCTGTGGCAAAAGTGATATGAAAGACAAGCCACATTCAGTTCATCTGCATGAATTAGCGAATGGTAGTGTCTATGGTGAAAAATAGTATTTTGTGGCTGGGAATTTGCTCTGCCAAAGTTGTTATATCCTTTGTACCTGTTGTAGTTTCCATGGAAATAAAAAGAAGGCATTACTTTTGGAGCAACCTACATACAATGCCTTGCGGTGAAAAAGTTTCTGCTTACATTCAGTCCAAATCTACTGACTCATCTTTCTACCATACACCACTGTACAGTAGGCTCTATCTTCTTAGAAACACCTCACAGGTTCTAGAAGGCTGCTGTTAGGTCTTCCTGAAGCCTTCCTTTTCCCAGGCAAGATGAGCCTCATTCCTTTACCTTCTCCCTCACAGGGCAAGTGCTCCAACATCTGACCATTTCTGAGTTTGCTGCATTCATTCCAGTAGATCAATATTCTTTCCTCAAAGGGGAGCCCCCACACTGGGTACAGTATTCCAGATTAGGTCCAAGAAGTGCTTAGTGGAAGGAGATAATTACTACCGCAGTCGACTGACTGACTCCTATTAATACAGCCCTGAACACTGCTGGTGTCTACTGCTGCCAGGGCCCATGGCCAGCTGGCTCGTTTCTATCTTTGTGTCCACCAGTTCCCTTCTTTCCAATGAAGCTGCTTCCCAGACTGTCATTCCCCAGCTCAGGGTTCTTCCTTCCCAGGTGCAGCACATCACATTATATTTGTCCTTGTTCTAGTTTGGTTGGGCCATTCTACCAGCCAGTTTAGGTCCCTCTGGATGGCACCCCTGATCTGGATGGCATCAGCTAGTTCCTCAAGGTTTTCTGTAATCTGGAAATGTGATGCAAGTTGCACCTCATCATCTTCTCCAGATCTTTTACAGAGATGATAAAACCCTGAGATATCCCACTGTCAGCCTCCCGGTAAAGTATGATCTCTGAACCTAATCAGTTTTTCAACCATCCATAGCTGAACCCCTTAAACTGGATACAGAATATGCTGGGAGAGACAATATTGAAAGTATTACCGAAGTTATGGAAAAAGGATATCCACCTCTCTCCCTTCATCTACAAATCCTGTCATTTTACCAGAAGCAGATCAGCCTGGTCAAACATGATCTGTTCTCCATAACAAAACAAGAACAGTTCAGTAAATAAGTAACACTGTATTAGAATACAAAGTGCCACCTGATAGGACAGGGGGAGAACAGTTATAAACTAAAAGAATGGAAATTCAGACCAAATTTCTGGGAAATCTTCCACTGAGAGGATGGTAAGGTGCTAGAACAGGCTGCCCAAGAAAGCTGTGGATGCCACATCTCTAAAGGCTTTAAAGGTCAGATTGGATGGGGCCCTGGGCAACCTGATCTAGTGCCTGATTAGAAGATTGGCAGCAGGTTTAGAATTAGATGATCTTTGAGGTCCCTTCCAACCCAAGCCATTCTTATTATGCAAGCAGAATACAGCTTTCTGGAATATGAAGAAATAACACAGAAACCAAAGCACACCTTTGCTTCAGCTAGGCAACAATAAAGCTTTCAACAGAAATCCTTCTAATAGTCCAGATTCAGGTGCCACACTTCAAGATATGTGGGACAAATGAAGTCTGTCTAGACTTACAGCAGTGTGTCTGACTATAGAAGAACAATGACTTGCAGAAGTGACTAGGATCTGAACAGTGGGAAAAACAGTATTATAGTATCTATTAAATAAAAAGGCTGTTCCACAGACAAATAAAAAGTCTTATTATTCAGAACAGCGTAAGCAACAAAGGATAAAAACTGTACTACAAAAGATTGAAAAATAAGTTTCTAATGAGAAAAAAAGGAAAAAAAAAAATCAGTGAAACGCTAAGAATCTGTGACAAGATAACACTCTTTATTCCTGAAACCCAAACAAATGTCTGCCAAAGACACAGAACCATAGAATGGCCTGGGTTGAAAAGGACCCCAAAGATCATCTAGTTTCAACCCCCCTGCTATGTGCAGACCAGGCTGCCCAGAGCCACATCCAGCCTGGCCTTGAATGCCTCCAGGGATGGGGCATCCACAGCCTCCTTGGGCAACCTGTTCCAGTGCGTCACCACCCTCTGGGTGAAAAACTTCCTCCTAATATCTAACCTATACCTCCCCTGTCTCAGTTTAAAACCATTCCCCCTTGTCCTATCACTATCCACCCTTGTAAACTGTTGTTCCCCCTCCTGTTTATATGCTCCCTTCAAGTACTGGAAAGTGACAATGAGGTCTCCCTGGAGCCTTCTCTTCTTCAAGCTAAGTCTAGCTGGTTTGATTATGTTATGTCAACAGACCACATTAATGTTCTAAGAAATAAGTTAAAAAGTTACATTCCACTAAGACTTAACTATGCAATTTCAGAATTCTAGGAAAATAAGAAAATCGGTTCCTACAAGTAAATAATTTTATTTCAGATAAAGTCCAGTCAAGCTGTAATCAGAAACATAGATGATAAACCATCAGAACTTCCAAGAAACAGAAAATGCTTAGCTCACATTTCACTACACCATTCAATTATTATTCTAATATAGCAGCATAAAGCTATTCAAGAAATTAATTACAAAAAAGAACATCTAAATGATGCAAATTTTTCTCAGAACAGCTTACCAATAGGAGTGAACAAAGAACGCTCCTTCCAGGGCCTGCTCACCAGGGTTACACCCCAGTCCTTTCCATTTCCGTTAGCATCTGCAGTGTCCTGGGCCCAGGCAGATGTCTCAGTCTTCCTCTTCCCAGCTGTAGCTGAGGAAACAGGAGTCCATTTTTCCTCTCCTACACCAATCTGTGAGGAGATTTTTACAGGCTTCTCATTCCAGCTTCCACCATTTACTGTATGGCTTTCATTTAATCCTGGGGAAACTTAAAAGCATAATAAAAATAGCATTTAAAATACAAACTGGATGAATAATTAAAACAGATTTTTTTTTCTTTTAATTCAAAAACAAAAGGGATAATTTCTCTTACATGGTGATCTGATGGTTTGTAGAGAGTCTCATGCACTGAACAGAGAGTAATTTCTGTTTCGTAACTATGGTAACATACAACAGTTCTCTAAGCACAAATGAAAGAAATGACCAAGGAATAGAAAACGCTTTCTGAATGCTATGTGGAAAATACTAGAAGCATAGCTATCATTAACTAGAGTCCATCAACTCAGAGGGAAAAGAACATGGTGAGCTCTCACTAAGGTAAGAGATCACAAGCCTTGGCCTACAACAGTCTACTGTACCAAGGAATTACTAGTCAAGTTTCATACTTTCAGAGGACTCACTTCCTAAACATGACAAACCTTTCTCAAAGGGCCCTATCAGTTTTTTTTTTTTTTTTTTTAAGAAATATGCATCATAAAACAAGAAAACTGCCAGTCTGCATGATATTTGTATATCAAGAATGCAACACAAATACTCAGCTATGTCAGCATAACATGCTTACAAAAGCTACAGACAAAATATTTTATTTCATAAATAAATTTCACTCAGGCAGCAAAAAGACATTCAAGGCAACACCACTGGCAAGGAAATTATTTGCTGAGTTGTGACTACGTGTTCCTAGACAAACCCTATTTCCAAACACAGAGATCTGTAACATCCCAATCCCTGTATCTAGAAGTACTGCTCTTTCTTCACCCAACTCCAGAGCTGTTACACTCCGTCAATAAACATTCTCAAAGGAAGACAACAGAAATAACAAACACACCGAAACTGTAGTGTAGCTGGTAAAGCAACTGTTTTGCAGGCTTGCAAGAAAACAACTGAAGTCCTCAAGTAAAGGTTTGATTATTCTGTTTATCAAACTGTTCTCGCCTCACTTACATACACTTTCAGTACAACCAGCAACTTTCCACAGAAATTACAGAAAACTTAAGCTTGGAATGGATCTCTGGAAGTCACTTGATTCCACCTTCTGCTAACTGACGTACAGTTAATTCTAAAGTTTTATCACTTTACTCAAGTTCTGGAAATCATTAAGGCTGAGAGTTCAAACCACTTCTGGGCAAACTTACTAAGAGCTTTCCTTCTCATGCCCAGTCAGAATACTCCTTACTGCAACTTAAATCACTGCCTCCTATCCTACAATTATGCTTCTTTGAAGCTCTGTAGAATGTGACTCCTCCTTTCTGAGCTACAGTCCATGAAGTTAGCATGTGAATCAAAGCTCTCAAGAACTAGCTGTGGTGTACTTTCTGGACCTGGGTGCTTTCAATAGCTCACCTGTTGACTTGCCTTAAACACAATGAATGCTCTTGGTTAAAGAAATACTATGAGTGTTGGCTATGAAAAACAATCACCTTTGTTCACAATGCCAAAATTTAATCACCACCATGTCAACGTCTCTTATCAAAAAGCCACTGAGACTCACCATCAAATCATAGGTTAACATAGCAAAATTACACAAATGACAAATAAAGTCATTCTTAAAATGAATGCATTTACAGCATGGTTCTCAAAGGAGAATGGAAAGAGCTGAATAACCCAAGCATGCATAACTTGCAATGAGTGCAAACTATGAAAATCAGGACTTATCTTTGAAATAAGTTAACATATATTAATTCTTTAAGTCAGTAACCCATTAACAGGAAAAAGTTTGAAAAACTAGCATGAGCGATTTTTAAACAGAGCTTGAGAATAAGCTTTACTTTCTGTAAGTAACAACGTGTGTAGCAGATAATCTGCACGAAATTTCTAGGCACTTTTTGTTTTCTACACTCCAATAGATATAAGATCAATTTCCACATGTTAAGCACCACCTGCAACTTAGAAATATAACACCTGCATAGCCAAAAAAGCCAGCTGTATAATAGAGTCCTAAATTAGTAACCATGCAACATCCTGCAGTGACACTTTGTTTTCACTTCCTTAAAACACATTTCCAGTTAATTAGGATGCCTAGCAACAAAAACCTTTTACCTTGTGGAACTGACGACTCCCCCTTTGAAGGTTTAGAGCTGCTAACTTGCACATTCAGAAGAGTATCACCTGGATAAGAGGTAGGAGACAGAGCTAGAGTATGTTTTTGCAAAGACCAGCAAATATCCTGAGAGCATTCACTATTGATGTCTAAAGAAAACACAATTATCAAAATTGTGAACCTCAAAATAAATGGAGCTATTTACAGGGAACTCAAGAATAAAAATAATGCTCTATTTTTCATATTCTAGATTCTTATAGACAGATTAAACACCTGAAGGCCATTAAGGGCCTATACAGCGAGTAACTGCACATTTCAAAGAATTCTGGCTATAGCTTCCTTAAGAACGAGGAACAGAAATTTAAAACAGAAGCTGCAATTTTCCAACCAAGGGCAGCTCTAAGTACTTCAGAAACATAAAGCTATTTCTAACTATTACCTTTCCATGAGAACATGAGACATAACTGATTCTTTTCATATTGATCTGGTACAGTGATACCTTAGAACATATGCACAAGGGACTCTGTCTAAAGAGGTTTACAGTAGTCATGCATTGCCAGAAATACCTACAGCTGGAGTTATTTGTTGAAGCTGTCTGTACACAAATGGATAAAATAAGGAGAACTGGAGACAACTGATCCAGTTTTCAAAGAACAAGCCACTCAGTCAGGGGGCAAACAAGCATCAGTTAAAAAAACCAAATCATTAAAGCATGGAAGTTTCAAAGTATTGTTACAAAGTACCAGACAGTAGCTAGGCTTGGTCTTCTTGTCACTATGCTAGAACAAATTTTATCAAATTAGAGAGCCAAGTGTATCAACAGGCTAAAAGTATGCCACAAAGCTAAACTATGCCTGTATTCTTTAAGTCTCTGCTCAGCTATAGCCAAATATGAATTCCTATGCCTACGCACTCCTTAAAACCATGCAACTTTCTGAAACAACAGCAGCCACAAAAGCCTACATTTCCCTACTGAAACCTTAGCTGCCACAACTGACTACTGAACTTCAGCCAGATGCCCCACCATCATGAATCACTTCAATGCAGGTACTAATAAACTAGAAACTGAAAACAAGTCTACATGTTAAGCAGTAAATGATCTGTGCAGAGAACTCATAAGCATAATCTTGCCACAAGGAAGTAATCAATAATTTGAGAAACTGGTCCTGGCTGCAGCAGTCCTGTGGGTGAGTTTGAAGCTTCCAGGATCATCAAGGTCAGAGTCAGTGAAGCACAAATATGGGAATTGAGATGTATGGCCTGCCTCTGCCATTTATCCCAGAATGTCCTCCCCAGAGCTCTCCCACAAGTGGCTCAAAAAATGATATTTTTGCACACTGAAAACTAATCTTTACATGCCTTGAGTTACATCTCCAAATATACCAACTATACTTCCAACGCAGTCACTATTTAAGCATTCAAGTGTTTTCTAGAAATCTCTAAACCATCATACCTTTATTTTTTCTGAGACCAACTGGAAGTGATGGTGGGGGCATCAGTTGTTCAATGGATACAGCAGCTGTGTTCTCTGTCCCTTGGAGATTTGATTCTCCTGAACCACCATCAGTCATCACCTTGTCTCGCTTGCGCTGCTGACGCTTTTCTCTGTTACTGATTTTCGTTTCCCAGGTTCCTAAAATGTTCCCCAAAGTGAAAACATCACAAAGTTAGAGAGAAAAAAATGACAGTTTTACCTTGTTTCCTATCAGGCTGAAGACCGAAAACAGGTTCAGTTTAAAAAAAACATCACAGATGTGGCAGTCAACTTCAGCATTAGTCTGAGAAAACAAATGACTGGCCAAAGGTAAGTGCTGTTCTGGATGCAATGCAATAAATCTGCTTCACAAAGCAAACATGGATAAAATGAGCTATTATTCATGACTACTCTCAGTTTCTGTAAGTTTAACAACTTCAACTGCTTCATTAACAATTAAACAAACTTGTTTCAAAGATCAGATTCCCATTAAGATCAGATTTAACATAATTCTGTAGGTATGACAAAATGAGTTTCCCATTACTGAATCACAAACAAGTAATTCTTAAGTAGCACAGAAGTTAAAATAAACCTAACTGCTACATTTTGTGCTCAATACCTTCATCAGCTTCCTTTCCATCTAGACGTGATGCATCCGGAGCTGTTTTAGCATCTCCCTTTGATTTCTTTTTCTTCTTTGACTAGGAAAAGAAAAAAAATGCATTATTTTAATAACTTAATGAACACTACAACAATTTAGATTTTCAAATAAAAACAAAAAAAAAAAAAAAAAATCAATAGAACACAGCAAATTTGAATAGATTTTCCTTAAAACCTCCTGTACAGACAGTTGAAAATGAAAAATGTACTAAACAATACTGATTCCTAAACATAAATTAAGATTGCTGAGGTACATGAGTACACAAGTGTTAGTAGCAAGCACTTATTCTACAGAGTACAAATCCCAATGGAAGAAGCTAAGCTGAGAGTTCTAATCACAGAGGAACATGAACTGTTTGGCAGAAAGATTCTTCTCTGGCAAAATCTGTACAGAGTTCTATGCAAAGAATAAAAGAATCCTAGAATTGCTCAGGTTGGAAAAGACCTTAAAGATCATCAAGTCCAACTGCAACCTAACCATACTACCCTGCCTCTAACAACCCTCCACTAAATCATGTTCCTGAGCACAACATCCAAATGGCTTTTAAACACATCCAGGGATGGTGACTCAATCACCTCCCTGGGGAGCCTATTCCAGTGCTTAACAACCCTTTCTGTAAAGAAATTTTTCCTGATATCCAACCCAAACTTACCCTGGTACAGCTTGAGGCCATTTCCCCTCATCCTGTCACCAGTGAGAAGAGACCAGCTCTGCCCTTGCTGTAAGCACCTTTCAGATACTGAAAGGGAGCAATAAGGTCTCCCCTCAGCCTCCTTTTCCCAGATTGAACAGCCCCAGGTCCTTCAGTCACTAAAGAATGCCAGTGACATCTTTAAAATAGTTAAGAGAATTCTAGCATGGAAAATGACTTCAAAATTGCAACTATGATTGCAGCCCATACAATATACATACAGTTTGTTTATTCATATTAAGGTTTCTACTGTCATTGCTTCTTGGCTATACAGACAGAAATAAATGAATAGGAACAGAGATGACAACCTTTGCCAGTAGTTTTGGTGCAACAGGTAGTAATACACAATGTTAAAAAGACGATTTTGAAGGTGGAAAAAGAAAAATGACACAAGAATCAGGAGAGAGTATAATATAGAAAAGCCCCGGAGTTTAATCTTTCGATAAGCTGAAGTGATGACAAAATGACTTGCCTGCTTTCTTGGAAAGAAAAGACAATGCTGAAAAGCTTTTAAATCTAGTGAAGAACTACTAGATAAATCTGAATGAAAAAAACACAAGCTGTTAAAGAGAGAAGGCTATTTATTCGAATTAAGGTCCAGCTTTCACTGTTTCATATTTTTTTGTATGAATATATTAACAGTATTCCCAGCATACCAGTATCTTTCTGGACATTCAGAGCAAGCCTAATAATTGGGTAAAGGCTAATTGCCTGCTTTTCACTTGAGTTCAGACCACACAATTTGCAAGTCTTTGATATACTCTTTTTGAATATCTATCTCTCTAGGATTGCTAACAACCAAGTTAACACCACAGTTGCAGTAGATACCTCATGGCTCCAAAATGCTATGTAACGTACATGTGTCTTTGAGTTGCACGCTCCAAAATAATCATATAGCTTCAATATTGGTACTGAAAGCAGCACAGCTTGTTGATGCAGCTCCATAGCTAATAAAAACACCACTAGTTGTACATAGTGCTGTATCAACATATCTGTAGCACTTATAGAAGTGACTAGAACAGTTAACTCACTGCTTACTGCATAATATGAAAGAATTATCTTTCAAGTTTGCTCAGCAGACTACATTTACCCGTGCACTGGCTATTTAGCTTCTGAAGTCTCCAAAAAAGTAGGGCCAGTTTCAAAAGCAATCTGGAAAGAAGTGGTTCCAAAAACATGAATAACCCAGATTATTTGCCAGAGCACCTTCCAAGTAAATAATTAAAAATGACAGCAGACAACATGAAAAACTATTATGACTTGCTTCTTTCAACTGAATTTGAAAGGAGATTGGTGACTTTATTGTAGATTCATTTTCCATTTTCAGCTACATTGAGATTGGAAGTTGAGTGATGTTCACAAAGCCATGACTGCTCATCTGTCCTTTGACACGAAGGGAACACCTCAGAAGACATCACAAGTCTTTCAGATAGCTGTTTAAGATGACTGCTTCTCTAAGTTATAACTGCAGTTTCTTAAATAACTTGATTTTACAGAGAAACAAATTTTACACTTCTCATGAAAATCCAATGCTTTGTAGTTTTGAAAACAAAGTTTGTTTTTCAGAAAGTCAATAATTTAAATATTGAAAAGATACTTGCTTAGCCTCAGTCACTACAGCTGAATCTCTGAACCTAGAACTATAATTAGGTACCACTTACTCATCACCTGCAAAACTGAGTGCTGTAACAGTCATTATTATCTTGGTTACAAACTGACTGCCAAAGGTTAAAGACATTAAATGTTTTTGAGCAAACGAGCCAATCATTTTGCAGCAACCCTACTCATTCAAAGCGTAGGCTTCTGCAACACAGAAAGCTGCCAGTGTTGGGTCTGCCACCAGCCAAAGAGAACATGAGGAACTTGGCAGGATGGCCAAAATTTAGGTCTGTAAAATAAATGCTCCCACCCCAGCCCCACAACCCACAAGAACAAACTATAGAAAAATAAGCCTTTCTTCTTCATCCCCAGAGGACTACTTATTTCTAGTATTCAAGACAAGGCAGTTTTGTGTACTGGCAAACAGAACAGGCAGTGAAGTTCTAAGATCTTACAGCCTCATCAGAAAATACTTTTTTTGACTCTTTTTAAGTTCCACACACTAAAAACTAAAGAACTCTGTACCATGCAAGTCACTAAAATGGAAAAAAGGGAAGAAGCTATTTAGTGTCGAAATGATGAACCGTATGAAACAACCACAACTGAGCCATCATCCAAAGCTTCCCCTCCTCACAAAGCAGAACAAGAAGTGGCATCTATTGTGAAAAAACATGCATGAAACTCACAAGGCTGAAACAGCTAAGAAATACTGAAACAAGCGAAGTGCTGTTTTTCACCAAAAGCATGTATTAAAGCACAGCAGTAACAAAAAAAATCATACCCTTCAGGTCACAGATTATATATATATATTCACATATATCTACGTTCACACGCTGCTTAAATCCCAGCCATCAACTTATACCACCCACCTAAAGCCATACAAAGAAAGAACACCTACACAGGACCCCCAACGTTCTCCTTAGCAGGCATATAATGTTACAAACGCAACAGATGCCCCACAAGGCTTAACCAAATAATTAGATGTCTGTAAAATTACACGTAGCTTACAGCAAGTTCTTGAGGCTGTTTTTAACTGAAGGGCAACAATCAATTCCTGAGGCAAATGTGCTCTTTCCCAGGCTTCCTCAAAGAGTTATGAAAACCTAATCTGGGGAAGGAGCATAAGAATCTACGTACTGACTTCACAGAGCTGCAGCTTCAATTTAACATTTCAAAATTCACATTACTATGCTGGCAATTTTACGGTAAGGCTCAAGTTGAGTATTTAAACACCTTACCTAATGGGAAAGCCACTTAAGATAAAGTGAAAGTTAAGAATATAAATGCAGTTACTCCTTCAGGATCCCATTTTGTTCTGCCCTTGAAAAAAACCCACAAAGTCAATCTGATATGTGACTCATGGAGAAGAAAAAGAAGTGTGCTGCATGAAATTTTAAGGCAAAGCCATTTCACAGAGAAGCCTGTTTGCAATGATGAAAGCTTTCAGAGCTCTATAGCCAACTGACACGATACAGTTAACTCACAGGTACAGTTGTGCTTTAGCCAACATACCAACTGCAAGTCAAGCAACTTAATTAGAGCTTGAGCGAGCTAAACTCATTACAATAACTAAATGCTGTTTTCTGACTGCCTGAGCATACTAATTTCTCTTTCTCTAGTACTCCTCAGCATAGGCAAAGCAAACGCATTTCTGAAGAAAATAATTCTATTAACTTATGCTTAAGTATATCAAATGATTTGAGTTCCATTACTTTGTCAAGATGTGTATATATATTTTAAATAGTGATTTTTTTTATCAATCCTAATAGGACAGAATACAAAGAAAACCAGATCAGAACAAAACTGACAGTCCAGTCTTCACTGCAGCACAAACCAGGATATCTATTATGAATCTTCAGAAATCCATGCCAGAAGGAAAGTTTCACATATTATGTTATCAAAAAGAACCAAAATAAAATTTTTGGTCAGAGGCCAACCATAAATCCGCCTATGTTGCCTAGAAGAGAGAGCATTTGTGATAAAGCTACAAGAGATTGGTCCTAAAGGGAAAAAAAAAAAAACAACAAACCAAACATTTAGTACAGTTGCCTTCTATGTAAAGCTACAGACTGCTTGGAAAAAAGATGTTCTAACACAGCTGCTCAATTTGCATAACAAAAAGCTCGAACCAGACTTCAAAGCCCTTATTTGTCACCAGAAATTAAGATCTCTAAACACTAGTGGATACATCTGACAAAAGAAATAAGCAAGCACATGGTCTCAATCCTTTCAATAATAGTCCCTCCATTGTTGTGCCACTTAACAATACTATCATTACACCGTATCTCCACAGAAGCCAGCAATGATTAAACAAACTTAATTTCTCTAGGTTTAACATTTTCAAATTGCTAACAACGTTATCAGTGTTCAGCATGGGGGTTTGTTTTGCTTGATGCAAACGATCCATGATAAAGCATGATTTCAGAAGTTAAGAAAATACTGTTAGCTCTTTCCAACACATGAGATTAGTGCTCTTTATAGTAAGAAACATGTCCCCTTGCTCATATATAAGCAGTAGGAATTCCAATCACAAGCAGAGTTACGTGACATTGAAGCCATGTGCATTAAACTTTCATGTTTTCATTTCAAATCCATAACCGACCTTTTCATTCTTCTTTTCTGCATCCAATGGCTGCTTCGTATTTTCCTTACGGACGGGCTGTATTACTTCATCCTCAGATACATCAAGGAAAGACCGTCCATTAGGCTGTGTAAACAAGAAGCATGGATAATAAAAAAATTGGAGAAAGCAGAAGCAGCAAAGCTCAAGCAACGTAATTACCGAAACGCAACTATTTGTTGACTGCAAAGTACCTGTGAGCACAGGGAATTTTGGATAAGGACTCAAAGTATTCACAGCAATTGCACATTTACCAAATGCACAAATGAGAATGGAAACAAAACAGAAGTTCCCTCATTTTATCTCCATTCTCACAGGAATTACCAATCAAAATGCAAATTTCAAGAAGTTACTAGCTTTCAGAACAGCTACATCTGCATGTGTTACAAATTAAGTCATTAAATGAAGATATTTAGCACTTTGTGGCAGTTCAGGAATGAGCTTGAATTTTCTAAATTACTCCTAGCTTGAACGAATTTCTGCACTTTATTCTCCAAATCTGTGCATAACCCCCACTTCCTTCACAAGTTCAACTTCATAGAACAGAGGTTAGAAGTTAAACATGCAGCACGAACAAAGGCTATCCTCATTGTTCTGTTCAGACAGTCAGACTTCGTTAGCCTACCATTTTCCCCTCACATAGTAATAAAGGGAAGGAAACTGGCACGTATTACTTTCCAAAAGTTTCCACAATAATGAAGTTAAACTCTGCACAGCCATTAGTCTGATCACCACCTTTGGCAGGAAAAGCAAATGCTTTAGCTTGCACACTCCCTATGCAAAAATACAATAAGTAATGTTAACACAAATCTAAGGGTGATGTTACTGTGCTCGCAGATTTGAAAGAATCTAAAGTATTATTCTGCTAGACACTAATCAAATGGGGTGAAAATCAATTATTATTGAAGTATTAGTTGATACCACGTCTACACAAGTTTCTTGTTATTCATAATGATTTTTGCATCAAACTTCCACTCTAATTTAGCATGATAAGCACAAATAACTACTTCACAGTTGCTTTACTGTCTGGGGCAAAAGCCTGCATAAAAGAGCAATTCAAAAGAAGCTTAAACAAATCCATGTATTATCATTATTTTGTTAAAAAACATGAGCTACCTTCACTCTGCATTATACTGCTCCCCACTTTAACTGGAGTTACATCATGCCATGCTATATTATGCTTACAGAGCACCCTTGGCATGCTCTCACCAGAGCATATCATAGTATTGCTTACTGTAGCCGGCTAGCATGCCAGCTTGTTATTTTGTACCTATTAATAGAAATTGAAAGATCAGGTCACTCAACTCCTCCTTTGCAATAACCTGCCTTAAATTAGACTTTTTATATCTAATTTGCAACAGATCCCTCGGTATTCTGAAAATATAAGACATTTTCTAGATCTCCATCTAAGAACCATCCAATAGTTCCTCTCATAAGGCTCCCAGAACAAGGCTCCACAGAGATACCAAGGAGTTGACATTCAATCTTGGAAAATAACCCATTGTCAGTATGAGTTCTTGAACCTGATTTCCTCTAGATGCCATACAGCTACGCTGTCAGTGGCAGGATGCCTTTTAACCTATGGCAATACCCATGATGTATCAAGTCGCAAGCTGGAGGAAGAATGTGAGTTATTCAGCGGTGTATCTAGAGAGAAGAGCTGCCACATCTGCTCTCAGAATAGCTTCAGAGATGTTCACAGCCCGCTGACTTCTTTTCTGTTCTGCACAGGGCTTTGCTTCGCTTCTTTGGTATAACATACATATCTTCAGTGTGAAAATCACTTTCTTGATCAACATCTAAAGTTTTAATGCTCACTTTCGAAAACAGCCATTTGTCAGAAGAAATAAAGTAATTCATACCCATTAAGAACCAACTCTCCAGAAAAACTCACTCACTTAAAACCACTGACCACTTAAAACACTGTTCCATCATCTGATCACATAAGCAGCTGCCATCACAAGTTCGTTCTAAAATCCGTACTCTCACGCATTTCTCCCTGAATATTTGTAATATTTGCCTTCTCGGTGGAAGCTTTCCACATTTTATTCCTGCCCACAGATGAATCATAGACTTTTAAGCAAAATTCATGTGACCATTTTTGGATATAACAGTAGCAGAAGCTTTTCCATAGTATTCAAGGGCATTTCTTTTAAAAGGCAACAACAGCCTAAAAGGCAAAGCTTAAGACTTCAAATATATACCCAACTTCCATCAACGATATTAACTCATCCAAATGCTGCAATTTATTATATACCATCTCTTTTTTTGTCTGATCCAAACAGCTACAGGAAGACGTGAAATAATGTCAGAGCAGAAATGATGCTGTCTAAAATATTCATTTCCAAACAAGTTTCTGAACTTGCCTGCTGAACTTAAAACTCCACTGTTTAAAAAAAGACCTTTTTCATCTCATATTCTCTATAGAGGGTGTTAAGATAATCCAGAAGTAGAATAAGGGTATTGCTGAAATTGAGTGCTAAAATAAAAAAAATAGTGTTCTTTCAATTCAGTACAGTGCTATGGATACCTCAATTTCACACTTAAGAAAGCAGAAATGAAATTACTATCGTTTGAGTTTTACAGGGCCTTATTAGTCCTTAGTTACACATTATAGAGCTATGCCAACTACAGTATTTTCGGCCAATGAAAGAATCCATTTACCACTATTTTCTATAAGCTTTTCTTAAGAAAGAAACGGAGCAATTTTCCCTTGAAGCACCAGACAATCCTACAGCCTCACTCTTCCTGAAACCTGACAGGCACAGCATGCATCAGTTGAAAGTATGAAAAAGTCTTTATGTGGCATATTTCTAGGAGCAAAAAGCGTAGTCTGAGAACTTCTTTCAAGGAGGCCAAATTGAAAGCTTTCGCAAATGAACGCCAATGCCTGTACTGAAAGAAAGCATTAGCATGTGGCCTTTACTGTACAGGTACACTCCAACCTATAGGAAATAAATTGCTAGTTTGGTATTTTTCTGCACACGTAAAGAGATATTTTTTATTTATTTATTTTTTACAAGCTATAGCAGAATACAGAAAAGGATTATTCTTAAGTTTCTATGGCGTTTTTCAGATTGTAAAGATACCACCTAAGAACAGATTCCACCTTTTTCTGCTGAAGGTTTAAGAAATGCTAATAAACGCTACACCATTCCAGCTTCATTTTATCTCAGTCTATCCACAGCAAGTAAACAAACAGAACCCCATCGCTGCTGCTGCAACCAGTGAACTCAGCACTACTGAACTAAATTGATTTTACTAACAATATCAGTTAGATTGTACAGTACCTGTAAAGGAGCTGAATAGAGCTAAACTCGTGAAACAAGGCAGCGATATTCCTCCTTGGAAAGGGTGCAGCAAAGAATGTTTCTGAGCCTGACTGACGAGAGTTACACATCACTGTCATACAATGAGCTCAGTAACTCTACATTAAAGTAACCCTACAGCTTTTAATTAGACATCTGGAGTGCGCTTTTTAATGCTGCAGACCAGTTGCTCTAAGCCTTCTGTAATACCTGTAATGGAAATCTAGACTCTGGTATAGCAAGCCCTCTGGTAAATCTACTGATAATAGGCTTACTCTTTTTCCTCCACAGACCTCATCACCAGCACTAGAGCGTAGAAAAATACAGCATGAAAACCAACACGCAGCCTTTGGTAGGAATTTTTGTTCCATTTTTAAATTCACAATGTTCTCCTGTAAATTCTCCATTGTGAAACTAAGTCAGAAAATACTGGGACATGCAAACACCAGTCGGTCCCTACAAACTTACGTTGGGTAATGAGCACAAGGCAGGCCTATTTAACTTCACTGCTGTTAGAAACTTATTTGCACTGTAGTTAATGATTTAGTTTATGCATTTTCTTTTGTTGAGAAAGTTGTTGTTCCCCTCTCCCCCCCCCATTTTTGCATGGAAATAATGGTTACAGAGTACTATGAAAATAACTTTTAAGATCTTGAGAATATAGAATGACAGCTTCACAGCTAAAAAACATAAAAACATTTTTATACTTTTTTGACTGTAAAGCTGTTTGCTCTTACATAGCCTCAATTTTTACTATTTTGCCTGAGAAAACCAAGCCTGAAACAATACAAGTATTTATATTCACTGAAAATGTCAGTTAAGTTTACATACAAAGCTTGCTTTATGAAGCCCTATACAGCAGAGCACTGTCAAGTTAATGGTGTATTTCTTCACTGTCTACTGTTGAAAAATTTCTCAGCCTCCCCAATCATGACTTGCAAGAGATTGCATTTTAATTCCAGTATAAAAACAGAATAAGCAAAACATGGATTATTTCTGAGAGCAGCCACTATTTTCAAAAAAGTAAAACAGATCTGTTAAATCTCTTCACCTTTCAGGAGGGTGAAAAGCGCTGTATCTTTAATATGTCTTCTCCAAAATGGAGACCTAATAACATTTGAAAAACTCTGAATCACAGTCCTTCTTCTTCTCGGTGCTCTGCATTTAACCTCCTGCAACTTGCACAAACAGCTCCAGCAAGTTTCAGTAGTTCATTGCTCAAAGACATCTTGGTGATGCATAGAGACTTTTGCACTGTTCACAAGAAGCCAAAGCTAAAATATCTTAAAAAAAAAAAAAAAGAAAAAAAAAAAGAAGAAAACAACCAAAACCTTCTCAAGCCTCAATATTGCCACAGAATCAATCAGGGGTACAAATTCCTCTTGTACCTCCTTTTTTCTGGTCATAGGCAAATAATTCAGATTTTACAGTGCAAAATATGAGACACGGTTGTAACAGGCAGGGGACATCTGCTGCACTTTCATTCCTATAATCCATTTGGACATAAATAGGATTACAAACATACCAACAAAATAAAAGCTATTGAAGCAATTCCTTCAAGTCCCTAACCTATGATTACCCGGAGTCTGAAAAGGACAGCTGATAATTTCTGTAATCTATTAATTTTGTCACAAAAACACTTTCAAAGACGTAAGGCACTAGCGAGAGCACACAGTGAGAATTAAAAAAAGACAGGAACGATCTGTTTTTAAGGGGCTGCTCAGAGAGATTTCCTTATTAAAGGAGATGATCCTTACTGTAACAACTAAGTCAGACATATTCCCACCGAGGGAAGCTCACCGCCAGACCGACGTTAAGGCGTTCTGTTGAGAAGACGCCACAAAACGCCTTCAAGTTTGAATCACTGCAGCATTTACGAGGCTCGTAATGCCGCCGTCCGTACCTGCCTGGGCTGCACCTCCTGCCTTGAAATTAAACCAGAACGAGGTCTCCGCTGCCAGTTCCCAACCCAGTAAGCCTTTAGATTAATGACGATTAAAAAAGAGAGAGAAATACAAATACTGCTTTCGCGTAATATCGTAGAGCCATCAGAACGCCTGGAGAAAGCAGCGCCGCACTCCCCGCTCAGTACCAACGCGGCGTTCTCGCGCCTCGCTGCCGCTGCGGGCTCTCGAAGCAGCGCCGTGCCACGAACCCCGCACGCAGGCGGCGCCAGCCGGGCTGACGGCCCCCAGCCCCGCGGCCAGGAGCAGCAGCGCGAAGCGGTTCCCAGAGCCCGCAGCCCCTCACCCTCGCCGCTTTCTCCTGCAGCTTCTTCTTGCTCCTCTTCTTCTGCTCGTCGCCCTTCAGCAGCCCCGGCCCCGCCGCCCTGCCCGGGCCCCCGCCGGCCGTCAGGGCCGCCGCCTCGTCGCCCTTCCTCTCGGCCGCGCTCCGCGCCGCCTTCTTGCGGAGCCCTCCTCCGCAGGCCGCGGCCAGGAGCAGCCCCAGCAGCGCCAGCCCCAGCGCGGCCGGGAGCGCCAGGGCGAGCCAGGTGGGCAGGCCCTGGGGGTCGAGGCCCAGCTCCAGGCCCAGCTCGGCGCGCAGCAGGCCCAGGCCGCCCGACAGCACGTCCCGCACCCGGGCCGCCGTCTGCTCGGCCTGCTGGGCCGCCGCCTCCTGCCAGCCGCCCGCGGCCATCGCGGCCCCTCGCCCCGCGGAGGTCCGAAGCGGGAGAGCTGCGGAGGGAGAGCTCAGGCCGAGCGCATCGCGGCCCCGAGAGAGCCGCACGGAGCCTACGCGGGACGCGGCCGCCTCCGCTCCGAAGGCGCCCGGTCTCCTCCTCTTCCTCCTCCCCGCCCTCCGGCCTGAGCCAACGTCACCGCCCCGCCGGCCGCCTGCCGCAGCGCGGCGCCGCCATCCCCGCCCCTCAGCAGCCGCCCTCCTGCTGCTGCCGCTGCTGCTCCTCCTCTCTCCGCCCTGCCCCGCCCTGCCCTGTTGCGGGGCGGCGGGCGATCTCGACGTGGCAGCCGGCGGGAGGGAGCCGTGACCTTCCTGCCCAGCGAGCGGCGGGGCTGCTTCCCTGTTCGTGAGCCGCCTCTAATTCGCTTCGCCTGCAGTATCTCGGGTGTCGCGGTACGCGAAACGCTGGTTTGCGACCGCCCTCGCCACTCCCTGTTCTCGGCCTTACTTACAAGGTTTTGTTCTTACGGCTCCAACAGGATAACCTTCTTGGGCCCATCGGGCCAGAGAATGCCCCAGGTTCTACAACTCCCGAGGTTGAGTCACCAGCCCCGTGGGAACACCTCTGGCTCAGAGCTCAGCGTATCCCACACGCTGTGTGCACATCAACACGTAAGGACAGGTCCCAGTGGCAAATGGAGAGCACCAAAGCAGCTGAGTGCAACCTCAGCGCCATGGAGATCAGCTGCCCAGAGAGGATGTGCATTCTCCTTCTCTGGAGACATTCATGACCCACCTGGACACCTACCTGTGCGACCTGGTCTAGGGAGCCTGCTTTGCAGGGGGGTTGGACTGGATGATCTTTAGAGGTCCCTTCCAGCCCTTACAATTCTGTGATCCTGTGATTCTATGGGATGGGCAGGTAGATACTACTTCATATCAAGCTTGCACTACAGCCTTCCAGTAGGCCTTCTCTGGTGCAGTAAACATTTTCAAAGATGTCACCGAAAAAATAGACGTTATTTTGAAATATTCCAGCAAGGTAATATGACAACATACATGTTTTCTAAGAGCTATGATTCCTAAGAGCCCAATGCCCACAACTGGCTAAATAGATGGAATTAGATGTTGAGCTTTATGTAAGTACAGCTGAATGAATGGCAATGGGAGATTTTTGTGTTGGAAGGAACTCCCCAGATTAGTTTCCCAAGCACATTAAAGGTGGACTCTAAAAAATGTACCCCCAATGTGTGTCTATTTTTCAGAAATCTGGTCTCACAGTATCCAAGGTTCCTGCAGGGGACAAAGCACCTCCCCCATGAGGACAGGCTGGGAAAGCTGAGGCTCTTCAGCCTGGAGAAGAGAAGGTTTTGAGGAGCCCTTACTGCAGCCTTCCAGTACCTGAAGGTCCTACAGGAAAGCTGGGGAGGGACTTTCTAGAAGGGCACGTAGCAACAGGATGAGGGGAAATGATTTTAAGCCAAGAGGGCAGATTTAGACTAGATATTAGGAAGAAATTCTTTGAGTGTGGTGAGACACTGGAACAGGTTGCCCAGTGAGTCTGTGGATGCCCCCTCCCTGGAAGCATTCAAGGTCAGGCTGGATGGGGCTGTGAACAACATGTTCTAATGGGAGGTGTCCCTGCCTATAGAATGGAGTTGGAACTAGATGATCTTAAAGGTCCCTTCCAACCCAAACCATTCTATGATTCTGTGAGAATTATTACTTAGATAGACACTGATCTATACTGTAGGATTACGGATGTGAACCCAGGAGCTGGCATGGTTGGCTTCATGAGAACTACAGCTTGGCCTTCTGCAGTGAGCATTGCTGGAAAATAATGGTCTGCTCTATCTTTTCTGTTTGCTACTTTGCTTACAAAGAGTATTGGTCTCTTGAAGTCTGATAGAAAATTATCCATACTGGAATGAAAATTTAATGGGATACTTGAAATACAAAATGTAATAAAATTTGCTTAAACAGCAGGATGATAGATCATACTGGTTTTGTATGCTGATAATTTTATTTGTGAAGTCAGTATATTTTTCATACACAAGTATTTATATAATTTTAAATCCCTTAGTTTTTAGCAAAGTACTCTTAAAGTACTCTGATGTTCAGGGTTTTTTTTTACAATGTCACCTTTAAACTGGCAATCAAATGCTAGTTTTCTAATGGAGTACAGTTCGAAATGAAAAGTATTGCTGAAAGGGGTGGTAGCAACTGTTTTACTAATAGACATATTTTTCTAAAATATTAGTTAAAAGCCATTATACTTTGTTTTCTCTGCTTTTGTGCTTCTTTCCATGCTTTTATGCTTCAGCATAGACTATGCACTTGTTTTGGAAAGCTATTATAGTACAGAATGTTGCACAACTCAGCCACCCTTATTTGCCAAATAAATTCATATTCTGTAAGTAGTTTGTTTCTGATGTTGCCCTACATAACTAGAGTTGGCAGAATAACAGTCATGTTGAATCATAGAATTTGTCTGAAGATGGAAGAGACCTATAAGGAGTATTAATGGCTTCTGGCTCCACACAGGACCACCCAAAAATCAGACCATCACTCAGGTAAAATGTTTTTAAAGGCACGAATCGTAGGACGTAGATTTTGTACGTTTTCGCTTTACATAGGCAGGAAAACACTGCAAGAGCCTTCAAAGTTCAGGTGATAAAGACCGACTAAGTTTTTTAAATGCGGCCCCGTGGCACCACCGAGTGGCAGCACCGTGAATAGCAGTGCAGTCTTATGTTGGCGTAGAACTGGCAGCAGACTCCCTATGAACATATAACCTATTTCAGTTTGCTTGGGATGATGAAACAAAATAATCTAAAGCTAACAATCTTTTTATTCTGAACTAATGTGATACATTAGCAGGTAGACATGAAATCTGTAGCAGACTGAAATATTTTGAAGGAAATTTTGGTGAATTAAAAGTGGCAGAAAACACACATACTGCTCTGACTATGAAAATCAAAGAAAGGAAATGAAAGGACAAGTTCTATTTTATACTAACTTCTATACTAACAGCAGATTAATATTAATCTTAAAAATTTCTTAATGGATTTGACTGAACCTATCCCAAGGATTCTTCCCAGCACTGCTGAATAGAAAACATTTCTCACATCATTCTTCAGAGAATAAAAGCAGAACATTGAGCAACACATTACAAGAGAGAATATAATGAAAAAAACCAGAAAGAATAAAGATAAAACTTAATCTTTCTTTCTTTTTTTTTTTTTTTTGTAATCTCTCTTCTGCCTGTAAATGTTCCTTGTTTTACCACAACTGTTATTAGACATCGCCTACATAAAGCCTTTCCATGGCTCTAAGCATAAAAGGAAAATGGTTATTACAAAATTTAAACTAGCAGAAAAGTTTTATGGAGGAGTTCACAGAAGATGTGCAAAAAAATATTTAAATCTCAGTACCTGCTCTTTGATGTAGTGTGTAGAAAAACTACTGCACCCTCTACTGTGCCCAATACATGGAAAATCCTAAGGATTCCTTTATCCTGAAGTAAGGAAAAGTTTTCCAATCCAACAATCGTTATCCTTGGCAATGTTAATAAATAACCATAAGAGGGTTGGGCAGTCTGCATACAGAGTTCTACCCAGGGAAATTACTAATGTGGGTCAGAGCTGGGTGCCTTGGGCTAAGGCTCAACCCAGGCTGAACATTAGGGTTAAGGTTTGGGTTAGGAACAGTAGGGTCATTACACCTAGATGGGGCTACAAAGGGTGGGTAAAAAGGAGTAGTCCACAGGAAATATTATTCCCTGAGGCCTTTTACATCTGGACTGTGGTTGGACATGCTGGGGAAGGCTCAGCTGATGACTGGTGTTAGGGTTAGTGCTGGTATTTCAGTGTAAGGGACACACTGCAAAAAATAATTCTTTGAGATCTTTTTCATCTGGATGCTAGCTTGGATTTTGAAACAAATGCTCAACACATCCTTTACAGTCATACTAAGAGTTTTAAGGGGTCAAAAACTAAGAGTTTTAAGAGCTGAAAAAGAGTTGCCATAGGAATTTTATTCTGAGTTCTTGATCATGTTGACTATAACTTGGAGTATTTGGCCATCTCAGTTGATGGTGGGTGTTAGAACTCAGGATATAGTTAAGCTTAGAGACAGAGAACAGACGAAATCTTGATCTCTGGAGTGGTCCAGGAAAGGGGCTGCAAAAAGTGTTGCTCTTTGAGAAGTTTCTCACATGGATAATGGTTAGGGACCTTGGGCTAAGTCTCAGTTTTTATTGTGAGGGACCTGGTCATCTTTAGAGCTGGGACAAGGGAGAACATTTAAAGCTCTGTTTGTAGTAGGATTGGAAAGGGCAAAGGACAGCAGGGATCAAAAGAATTGTTTGCTGAAGGCATAGTCTCTGTCTGTGGTTGTTGGGCTCAGCTGATACCTAGGTTTGGGGTAAGAGTTAGAAGAGATGCCGAGACTCCCAGCAGTAATTGTCTGGAAATGATCTGTTGAGGTGAAGAGGAGGGTATCAAAAATGTTATTCTCTTTTGACCTAAGCCATGGCTGGGATCTTATGCTGAGCCTTGGTTGACGTGAGAACGTACTTATCTGGGCTATAGCTAGGATATTTGGGGCTAAGTCTCATTCAACACGTAGATTAAGATCTAGGTTAAGGTTAGAGGTACAAAGCTCTAGTTGGAATGGGTTTCAAAAGAGACTGCAAAGGGAAGAAGTGGTGTGCAGATAAAATTTATGCCTGAGACCATGCTCCTCTGGGAAAAGCCTGGAGGTATTGTGCTAAGTTTCATCTGTAGCATAAGTTTAGAGTGAGAGAGTTTGCGTTTGGAAAGAGAGAAAGCAGGGAGCAAGGCAGGAAAAGATCTGTCATGGGAAAGAGGCATGCAAACAGAATTCTCACATAAGGATATATAAGTCTGAGCCTTAGCTGGGGTATTTCAGGCTGGGTCTCCACCAGCTTGTAGGTTTAGGGTTGAGAGACAAAGCATAGGGCTCAATTTGAAGAGAGTCTTGAAAGCAGCTGTTGAAGGAAGGTGTAGGCTGAAAAAATTATAAAATGAAATGTAAAAAAATACTTGTGCCCTAGGTCTTGTTCATCTGGGCTGTGATTGGGTGACCTCTCATAGTAGTTCTCATAGTAGAGAATGATTTCAGTAAGTCTGAAGACAGTTTCAGTTTCCTTACTGCAGTACCTCAGAAAATATTTATTTCCCACCTAAGGTAAGTAGGCATTTCAGTTAAATGATGAGTATTCCATACCCCACTTGTACCTTGGAAATTCAACTCATTTATTTTTTCTATCAACACGTTCACCTTTTAGGACTGATGCGGAATCTAACATCAAAATTTACTGCTAAGGAATACTGTCTTCTTCAAAGTATTTATTAATTTTACATTACTTTCCATGATAGTTCATGTTCTTCTGCATAACCATATCATGCAAATATAGAAACATTCTGACAAAAAAGCATTCCCTGTATGAAGTATAAATCTCTTCTCATTAAACCTTTAACATAAATAGTGTTTAGCCATCAAAACTAAATTGTTGTTATGACTGATAGAGCTCATGATCGTCTTGGGAGGTGAAAAACACTTAGGCAGACAGTTCACATTCAAATTTCTATCAGCATTAAGCACTGAGAAAAATAAATATCTAAAGACTTGCTACCCAGCTGTGAAAAAAAGTTCAAATTAACACAAAGCAAAACATGGAATTATAGGCCCATTAACTCGTGTCCGTGGTTATACAAAATTGTTTTCTGCATTTTTTTAAAGTGAACATTAAATATCCCTTGTAATAGGTCTTCTAATATTTATCTTTGGAGAGTTTTCACAGTTTCATTTTGTAGGCAGTTTTCCTAATAGAGCATTTCAATCAAGAAGTGGTTGCTGTTCATACAGATGGAATTGAGTTGGCTTGAAACCATGTGCTTCATTTATTAGCAGTGCAATTGCAGAATCAAAGCGTGCAGGCCTATTCGTGCAATTACCCTATTGCTCTACAGTCTGCATTGCTGAGTCTCCAGTGCTGTCAGTACCTGAGCCAGCCAGTAACAGAAGCAGCAGGGACATCAGCACTCAGACCTGCTCAAGCTCTTTTAGTTGTTTCTCTGGATTCTACCCTAAAAAATGTTATAGGCTTGGGCTGGTTTCTGCAATTCTGACCGAGAAGTCACTAGGAATATTAAAAAATACCAAATGTTAACAGGAAACTGCCATTCAAGGAAATGACAGTGACTAAAGGAAATGTCTCCATTTTAGTTCGATGTACTGTAGCTGGGGTTCCCATAGAAATCTGGATCTGTTTCTGAATCAATGTCCTATATAGCAGATTGCTGTGAAGCCTAAGCAACCTTAGCTGTGGTCTAAGATTACCACAGAGAAGACCTGAAAAGTCAGCTGTATTCTTGGAAACCTAGAAAACCCTTGTCTGAGCTAGCATGTCATGGGTTTTCAGTGCCTTTCCTAGCAGGGGGAAGCTGAATAGTCCCTTGGGAGGAGAAAAAAACAACAATCAATCATGAAGCTATGAATAATACATGGAGCATATGTGGATTCAGTCTGCACTGTCAGTGCTAAGTCTGGCATTTCTCCACTTTTGGGTACTTGATTTGGCATTCTTAGCTATTCTTAATGTGAGAATTTCCATACCAATTAGACTTTTTAGAAAATAAAATCAGAAAAAAAAATCACCTAATCATAAAATCTATTTCAGAGGCCTTGCTGAAAAACTCAGCTTCATTTAAAATTCCCTGATGACTGATTCTCTGAAAGATCGCCCAGAAGGTTTTGTCTGTAGAGTCCAGTAAAATGACCCCAGGGCTGGCTGCGGTCACGCTGTCCAGATCTCTTATGTCAGTACTGACTAGATCATGCTTCCAAGTTTTATTTGGGTACCACATGACATGCCTGTGACACTAAGACATAGCTGCTTTTTTTTGAAATTATTATTGTTTTTAGGTCAAACCCTCTAAAACTGTATGGGAGCTGTATTGCAGAATGAAATTGCGGGGTGCGCTTGTATGCTTTGCTGTGCGCTTTAAGGCTCTATGAATATGTTTGAATTGTGAAGACCAGAGCTTAGAGAAGCCAAGCCTTATAAAGCAGTGCTTGCAGTAAGCTGCTCTGAGCACACTGCCTGCATTTTCATGGAATCATGGAGTGGTTGAGGCTGGAAGGGACCTGCAAACATCATCCTGTCCAATCTACCTACTGAAGCAGGGACACCCAGAGCAGGTTACAACTTACAGCAAGTTCTTCTGTTGGAAAGTTAGTTACAGTGGTCCAAAATAAAGCCTGAATGCAAACTAGTGGTTAAGGACTGTGAATGCTCAGAGTAAATTATTCACATTCAGTCTTCTTATTTATCTGTCCGTCCAAAATGTGTTACACAGGTACTGAGAAATGTTTGCTTTTGAAAATTTCATCCTCAGCGTTGACTAAGTTCAACGTGGAAGTCCAAAGCAGCACATGAAAGAGGCCATCTGGATTTCTGTGAGGTTTCATGCGTTAACTTCCAAACCAATGCTTTTTGTGAATCATGTTCATTACTTAAAGGTTCCATGTGTGGTTTTGATCTAAACCAGAGCACTATTATGCAAAACGCACATATTTAAAATTACACAGTAAATTAAGGTTGGAGGGGCCCATCTATTCCCATTCCTTGCTCGACGCAGGATGATTATGAAGTTTGATCAGGTTGCTCAGCTTCATGCGGTCAGATTTTGAAAATCTCCAAGAATGGAGATTTTTTGAGTTCTCTGGTTTAAGATTCCAGGACTGGGCAAGACTTGTGGAAAATGTTATCTTTGTATCCCAACTGAATTTCCTGTGACGCAGCTTGCTGCCATTGCCTCTTGTCTTTCTGATGTACACATCTGGTAAGCACTGGGCTCTGTCTTCTCCACAATTCTTTTTTAGTTAGCTGAAGACAGCAATTAATTCGTCCTTAGACATCTCTTCTAACCAAAACCAACCTCCTATCATTTCCTTTAGTCTTCTGGGTATTGGTAAAATACTGATAAAATAGTGAATTTTATACCAAGAAAACAGACTTACAGAGCCTGCAAATCAGTGAATAATCATCAGTGTAGATAAAGGGAAGGTTGGGAATTAATAGGTAATTAAGGAGGGGAAAGTGACAAAAAATGAATATTGGCCAAAATGTGAAACATGACTGTTTTTCCTGTTTTTAGAGCTACCTCTTTTTCTTAGTCTTGTTTTCATTTTAGCTTAGACTATTTTTAAAATTAGAAAATGTTCTTTTGAAAGAAAAATTCATACTTTAAAGCTTTTGGCATTCCTGAATATTTTTCTTTATTGCAAAGTTTTTTCAGCATGTATAGATTTTCCAGTCTGTCTTCTAGTTAAAACTGCTGGTCAGCAATTTGACTCGAATTCATTAACATTTTCCTTTAGTTCTATTTTTATCACTTCACTATTAATTGATTTTGCTACATGCTGAACTTTAAGAAGCATTTTATAGCTCCCAAAAGGTGAATAGGCCTAACCATTTCATTAAAAAAAAAAAAAAGAAAATGTAACAAGTCACAGATGTTTAATTCTAGATATTTTTCAAAGCATACCCATGATAGTGAACTGATATGACAAAGATGCTGCACACTGTGCACCAAATTTCTGAGCAGCATCCTCGCTTTCTACCTGCAATGCCTATCGCTTCTGACTTTAAGAAACTTGTACATGTCCTTGTCTTCCTTTTTCCATTTTATTTTTAAGTTGCTTTGAAATTATACAAAATACTCAGTCGCCTAGTCTAAAGACTACCTTTTATGATACTTAGTTTTATTACATGTCATTCATGGAGAGTATTCAACAATTGCTGCCCCATTTGTACTGTGTCTAAAATAGACATTCTATTTCCTGCATTAAAATTATACTCTCAAATCCTCTCATGAAGTGTGGGATATTCTTTGGGGAATTATACTGAGCAATAATAAGAAAATATTCTCAGGATATCAGCAGTCTGTGTGCATTAGGGAAGAAATAACAGATGCTTAAAAATCTTTACAAGACAATGGACTCCTATTAAAATCTAAGGTGATGCAATTAAGCAGATGTCAAAGTGCCTCTAACAGTTACATGCAATTCCTAATGCTGATGTCTGGATAGTCGCTTAAACTATTTGTTTTTATGGTGAGCATTTTTTCTCAAAGTTCTCTGGGATTAATCCTTCTAAAATACTGCATGTCTTGCAGTAGCACTTGGACAGTAGTGAAGAGACTTTTTGAAAGGCCAGTAGATGGTTCATTTATTCAGCAGGGCACAAATGACATTCTTGGTGCTCCTCTCTGGGTGTGGGTGTTTTCCCCGACATTTTGAACCTCTTCGTTCTGCTATCTTTTCCACAACCTCATCTATCCACCTGTGGCTTACCTTCCTTCATTTCATTTTGTTCCCCTCCATCCTGCCCTGTTTTTTATTCCGTTTTGCCTGCACTCTTGCTCTTTGCTAATTCCATGGCCCATGGAACTCTGTCTGATTTTTTTTTTTTTCATTAAACGTATCTCAGTGTCTGATTTTTTTTTTCTTCATTAAACGTATCTCAGTGTAGTATATACGATAACAAGAAACATGAACTAAAATATGATATAGTTAAAACATCTGCTGGCCTTTTTTCCAGTTACTGCATGTATATGTTGCATCTTGCTTTTATCCTGTCTGAGTTGCAGTGCAAATTCTTCAGGGCAAAACAGTATCTTTTTGATGTATCCTTACCACTTGTTTATAGGGTCCCGTTCATGATGCACTGTGGGACATCACTGCATTGTTGCTTTTAGTAATCATTTTAAAACCTGAATGGATCAGTCTGGCTGGGAAAAGCATAAAAGAGGCTCCGTCTGCTCCATATGTTAGCAAAGAACAACATCCTGAGATAAAGAAAGAACATTTGACTTGGTGTACTCTGTCTTTGGCTCTTCCTTAGAGATGTCATATCTGTCTTGGCTGCTAAGAAGCACTTGGCACATTTCCAGCCTGGTTGGGTTGTCTGTGTGAGCCTGAAAAAAAAATACTGCAGAAATCAAATGAGCTCTTGGAACTGTCTTCTTCTGAAGGTGAGAACTAGAGTATTTAATTCTCAGAAAAGAGAAAATGCTGTGGTGCTGGAGAAGGGCAGATTTTGACAAGCAAGAATAATCAGACTTACAGTGTCAGGAAATAGTCTGGGGTGACAAAAAAACCAAAACAAAAACCAACCCTTTCGTCTGGTTCCTGAACTCCCTTCATTATCCTCAGCCACAGCAGCAGCTTGCAATCCACTGGGGTATAGGAGAGAGTTACTCTCATTAGTAGTAACAATGACTCTAAAAATGGCTTATTGCCTTGTATTATCTGGTATCATAATTAGTTGTATGGCATTTTGCCACAGACTGGGAGCCCTGTATGCGGTTGTTAACATGCTGTAGTAAAGCATTTGAAAACGGGATTTCCAAGATTGCATCCATTTGATTTTGTCTGCTGTGAGAATATCAACATCTTTATCCAGCACTGATGAATGATGCATGTCACTTGGAAAGCTTTTCACCGTGGTGTCCAGTGGAAAGTACTCCAGGCCTTAAAGTAACATCCTCAGCCAGAAGTCAATGGAAAAACTCAGACTACTTTTATCCTTTCAAAGGCTGCAGAAGTGCAAAGGGAACAAAATGGGCAGAAATGTGACTGCTTAGGGGATTCCTGGATTATCCAAGTTCTTCACCTGCTTATTATCTGTATGGTGCAGTAAGTTACCATCATGGGAACCCACTCAGATGTGCCGTGTACAGTCAGAACAACAAGACAGTTCCTGCCTCTGAGACTTTACTTTATTTGTGATAAATCTTGTTAGTGATCTTCTATCCCTTCTAGGAGGTCTGACAGTATGTACTGAACATGTAACTATAGAATCGTAGAATCATTAAGGTTGAAAAAGACTTCTAAGATCATCTAGTCCAAGTGTCTACCTACCGCCACTAAAGTACCCACTAAACCACGTCTCTTCGTACTGAATCTACCTTTTCTTTAAATACCTCCAGGGATGGTAACTCCATCACCTCCCCGGATATCCATTTCCAATGCCTGACCATTCCTTCTGAGAAGAAATGCTTTCTCATATCCAGCCTGAACTTTCCCTGGAACAATTTGAGTCCATTCCCTCTTGTCCTATTGCTGTTATCTGGAGAAGAGGCTGACCCCCACCTCTCCACATTCTCCTTTCAGGTCTTTGTAAAGAGTGATAATGTCTACCTTGAGCCTCCTCTTCTGTGGACTGAACAATCCCAGTTGCTTCACCTGCTCCCCATAAGTCTTGTGCTCCAGACCCATCATCAGTTTAGTTGCCCTTCTCTGGAGATGCTCCAGCACCTCGATGTCTTTCTTGTAGCGAAGGGCCCAAAACTGAACACAGCACTGGAGGTGCGGCCCCACCAGAGCTAAGGACAGGGGGATGGTGACCTCCCTGGTCCTGCTGGCTACACCATTTCTGATACAATCCAGAAAGCCACTGACCTTCTTGGCCACTTGGGCACATCACTGGCTCTTGTTCAGCTGAGTGTCAGCCAACACTCACAGATCCTTTTCCTCCACACAGCTTACCAGCCACTCTATCTCAAGACCATAGCGTTGCCTGGGGGTGTTGTGGACAAAGTGCAGGATGTTGAGTTTGATCGCTTGGCCTCAGCCCAGTGATCCAGTCTGTCCAGATCCTCTGAAGGGTCTTCCTACCCCCAGGCATATTGACTCCTCCTCCTGGATTGGTGCCATCTGCAAATTTACTGAGGGTGCACTCAATTCCCACATCCAGATCATCAAAAAGATATTAATCAGGGATTTAATAAAGATATTTAACTCCCAGTACTGACCTACTGGGGAACACCACTAGTGACCAGTAACCAATTGCATTTACCTTCATTCACTACCACTCTCTGGGCCCAGCCCTTCAGATAGTTTTTTACTCAGCAAAAAGTATCCTTGATCCTGGCATCCAAGGCCACAGACACAGCATGCAGAAAGCTGGGGCCCTGTGCATTGCAGCCAATCCTCTTACCTGGGTACTTGGTTGTTTCTTTCAGAAATGGTCACCATGCCTTTGAGCCTTTTGAATTCCTCTCTCAATTTCAGCACCTCAGCAGCTTTGGAAATTTGGTCTTGTGGTAGCAAGTGGAAGGAATTAAAGACAAATTACTCAGATAACACAGAATTTAAATGGTCCTTAATGGAGAGCTTGTCAAAACCGCAAAATGGTGTCATGAAGAAAAGTGTCACAAATGATCCCATTGAGCTCAACATGGGGCTTTGTGTTGGCATGTGCCTGTGAATTGAAGCTCAAACATCAAGAAACTGGGCTATGGAGAGGCAGGAGCAAGTTCCAAGTGAGTTTCAAAAGCCTACTTTTTTAAGCGTGGTCTCAATGCTGCCAGCTGAGAGGGGGAGGGAGCAATGTTGTACGTGGGAAATAAAAATACATCTCCCCACATTTGAAGTATATTTGCATAGTTTGGATTATGTCTTCCTGACACCAGCCTGGGAGAGTGAAATCAATTTTTGATCCTGAATAAAAGAAAGAAGGAAAATATTTTGAACATGTCAGGTTTTTTTTCTTTCTGATTTTGTTCCTCCTGACACTAATTAGCTGCAGCATGTAAGACAGAGCAACTATTGCACAGAACAGCTATTTTTGGGCACTAGGCAGCAACACCACAGAACTGTCTTTGCACTCACATGAACCTGACAGGAACAGGCAAGGACAGATTGAAAAAAAAGATGAAAGAAAATAGCTTAGAATGTAGGGGGGGGGGGGGGGGGGGTGTGTGAAAAAACTTGGGTTTTGACCACTCAGGAAAAGTTTGGTGCCTGGGAACCTTTGCCACCAGAGAGCAATGGAAGCCTTTAAGTACACATATCACCCACTTAGTTTAAAAGACTTCCTTGTCTATCACTGAATAACATGGGCTGTTCTTTCATATTTGTTCTAAATCCAGGCTAAAGAGACTGAAGATCAGTTGTGGAAGCTTTAGTAAGGCTCTCTAGAAATTATACCCCCGGTACACATGAAATATTTTAAATATTTGAGTCCTTTTTCCTTTTTTAACTAGTTAGAAAACAGGCATTTTTATAAGATGTTAGAGATTTTACATGCATTTTTTCAGGGAGCAGTGAGTCAGTACAAGCTATAAATCCACTAAACCACAGTATTTTGCACATGACTAAGTTTCTCCTGTTCTGATGTTATATTTTCACTTGCTCTCGTGGAAACTGGCTTTGTCACTACAGTCTTCAGTGGGTAATAACTCCTATTCTAACCATGATTGTGAAAATTCAAAAATAATGGATGACGAACTGTCTTTCAGTAGTGTGCCCCTGAGACCAATGTGGTGCTCTTCAAAATGATGAGCAAAATGATGGGGAATTCCTGCAACTGGATCTTTCAGGAAAACTCCAGCATGGCCACGTACACAGTGGGATCTGCACTTGCTGATGTTTGCTGCTAGCTGCCCACAGATCACCTTCAATTAATATGCTTTTCAGCTCTCTTCATATCAGAAGAAGCATGAAAGTACTTGAGGTTCATCTTCAAGACAACATGTAAGAAAGAGAGAAGCATACAGTGTGTTACTGTGGTGAGTTACTGTCTCATACATCCCATTCTGTGAAGAAAAGAGAGAATGGGCAAGTTTCCTGAGGGAACTGTGAAGTGAAGTGAAATATGGCAGCTGCTACTTCACAACACATCTTGACCATCAAATACCAAAGTTTCTTTTATTTGTTAGCAGCAAATGTGCCATCAGAGCAGATCAGTGAAATGGGTGGAAAAGATGGTATTCACGTGGTTTAGACTTACCCAGCCCTCAGCCTGGTCATCGTATATAGTCTACAAAGACATGCCATATTGTGGGAATCTTGAAATAAATGGTAGCTGGGAATACTCAGTCTGACAGATTTCTCTAGCAAGTATTAATCTCTGTTTCATCTCTCCTAGCTTTTCATTTAGTCTTTATTCCTCAGCTTCCCCATTCACAGTGATTTTCAGTCTCTTCCTTTAGACTCTTATCTAAACTCAGCTTTTTGTTTGCATGTCTTTTCCTAGATATTTTTCACTATTTCAACTGCATCAGATTACTAGTTAAACCCATCTCCCTTTCTCACCTCCTTCCTACCAACATATTTGTTCAATCTCAAGGTACTCTAGATCCCTGCTGTGAATAGTCCCATCTCACTGCTCACGGCAGTTTAGCAACCTCTTCTAAATTTCCTTTCTTCTGCTACCATGCTATGCCATGCCATGCAACCCATAGCACGGCATTCCTGCCCTGAGCAGCTCCCCTTTTCTCTCTCCCATCACCACCAAGACCCAGTGCTATGGCTGCTGACAGTACATCCTTTCTTTCAGATCCCATGCCCAGACTTTGTCCAACAACAACAAAGCTCAGAGCCAGAAACGTGGGGGAAGTCGTGTACACTCAGAGGCTGGAGCCTGTCAAGTGGATGGAGTCTTGGAGAGTTTAATTCAAAACTGAGGCTTCTACTGAAAACATATGTTATGCACAGGCTCCAAGTGTTATAGTGTGGCCAAATTTTGGTCAAATTTTGTGAGGGTAGCAAGAAGTTAATCTCCAATAAACAGGCCACCCAGCTTGCAAAAAGGATGTCCATGTACCAAAGAATGAGAGCACTACAGCTATTTAGAGAAAAGCCTACAAAAATGTTTAATGCAATCAAGACAATGCATTTTTTCTTCTTCTCATTTGTGTTTGCAGAAACAGCTGAAAGCTTTACACTGAAGTTTTCCAGAAGTGTGTCCTGAGGCAAATATCCAGTGTGGAAAATTCCAGACTGAACAATTAATACATGGTATAAGTATATGCAACAGATAGCAGGGCCATGGTTTGGGAAATGTGGGGCAAGAGTCCAAGCAGCCCAATTTCAATCCACTCATACTAACCAGGCTGCTTACCACTGCCCACCCAAGGGCAGCAAAGGCAGCATGGATTCTAACATTTCTCTCCATTCATTTGCATCATGGGCATATGAATTCTAACTGGAATAGTTTCAAGTGCATTATGAAGCACAGCCAAATAACAGTTTTCTGTGAAAATCTCAGAGAAATTTATTGCAAAAGTCAATCTGTGTGCAACATATATGTGTGTAACAGCAGCCATCTGTATTATTAATAACATTAGAGGAACATTGGGTTTGTTTCCCTTTTAAAATGTTTTGTCACCAAGTTTAACTTACATACTTTTTTACTTACATTTGAAAAAAAAGAGAAGACTGAGGCCCTTTTCTCTTTGAGTGTGCAGTATTGCTGTATGCTATTAACACTGTTTCTGGCAAATACTTGCAGAGTGGATAGAGGAGGATTGTTCAGTCAAAACGCTATGAACACAAACATGTTTTTAGCGGGGTTTATGAGCTAAAATGAGAACAGTGTGGGATCCTGTACAGACAAATGGTCAGGGCTTAAACCAAATCTCCAGTCCTCTTCCATCGGATTACTCTGTGACTCATTTCCCCTCTGGTAAATAACATATGAAAGTCTCTGTTATGTCACATTAAGTTTCACTTTCTCAGATTCTTCCAGAGTCCTATCAGTTCAGTTTTCCTGTGTTTGACCACCTGACCAAATCGTGCCAGCTTCATCAGTGCTAGCAAACGTCCATCCAGCAGATGGCAGATACTGCTCATCCAATGTAACCCCGACACCCTGCTCAGGATGTCAGCTCTGGGACCTGGAACACCAATAAAACGTGAGCTAAATCTTCAATGCACATGCGTTTCAAAATGATCTTGATTAAAGCATAGTTAAAGTTTGGCATATTTATGTTTTTATGTAGCACAGAATTCCTAGATGTGTGTTTCTCTGTATGATTTCTTGGAGAAAATACTTATGCGAAACAAAGGTCTCGTTGTTGAAAACAAACTTTTCTTAGTAGGGCATGTTTATGGCATTTGAGTACAAACATTTCCTGTTACTGAATCACATGAATTGCTACTGATAATGCAAATTAAGATCTGAATTCTTTCAGACCAGAATTCAATTGGGTGTTTTTTTAATGGGGCAACTCATACAAGCCTGACCAATATAAAGCAAATTTCAAATCCTGATGTGCTTTACAGTAAATCTTGAATAAGCCTATTTTTACTGTCATTCTTCCTACTGTACTCATTAATTCCCTCTCTCCCTTATTTAAGACCAGAAAGTCAGAGGAGTTACAATGAAGTTCACCTCATGGTGTAAGAAGCTGACAGAGAACTCTAATTTCAAGTTGCATGTTTCATTGTATTATTTCTTGAACATTGCTTAAGAAAAATCTTCCAGCTGGTGAAAGACGGGGCAAAAGAAATAGTAGGAGATAGCTAGATATCTGCAGTCAAAATTCTGTGACCTCTCTTGTATACTCTGAATTATTTTCCCTATCTGAGCTGTTGAATCAAAGCCTATCTTCTATAAGAATTGTATCCAATTTCCTTTCTGTACATCTAGACTTTTATTCAGGAGACATTCAGCTGAGAAAACCAGAACTATTCTTGCTTGGTGTCCTAGGTGAGGTATGCTAAGAAAACTGTAGGAGTATCATGATTTTTTTTTATTGAGGGTTGGATTTTTTGTTTGTTTGTTTGTTTGCTATCTGGATATTGTTGCATGGTCATCTAGGAGGCCATTTCATTTCATTCCAGTCTTTTATTTTAAGTTTCCTTCATTGATTTTTCTGATCTTGTCTTCAGAAGGACACCCATTAGAGAATGACCAGCTTCTGAAAGGATAGAGGTAATTTCTAGGCAGTATCATCATCCCTCAACAGAAATGATGCTTACCATGTTACAGTGATGCTTACCATAAGTATTGAAGTACTCCATGAACACGTAGAAATAAACAGATCTGGAAATTCTTAGTTCTGATAAGAAATTTCTTGTCAAAACTAGATAATAGCAGATGATGTTTTATTTTTATTATTACTATTGCTCTTACTACTATGTGGGTAGAAGTTCCACTTCTTAATGTTGAGCCATTTCATCCACCCAAAATAACCACAAAGCAACTGTGAAGGACTTTTCCGTTGAGTATCCAGCATAAATGTGAATGACACAGCAGCTTTTTATGTTGAAGGCAGTTTAATCAGAATAACAGTTCAGTTTGGAAATAAAGGTATTTCCTATGAGATATATGCCAAAGGCTAAAAATTGAAGCCATGGGCAAGTCCTGTTTTCTCCTGCTTTGTAGCTAGCAGGGATGAATATCTCCAGGATAACATTTCACACTTTTCAAAGTCCTACTTTCAGGCCAGTGTGAAATATGACATGAAGTGTTTAGTAATGCCTGCCATGTAACATTGAACTGTTAGACTTCAAAGATGGACAAGAAGACAAACAGTATTTCTATTCTAGGTTATTTGTGCAGTCAGATGGGGGACTCAGGTGGCATGGAATGTACTGTTGGTCTTCTTGCATCACACAATTTCTTGTGCAATATGATTTTTGTTAAGAATTGGCAGCAAATGACAATCTCTCATAAAATGCCTTCTCAGGAGCCAGTATACTTGCAAAATATTTTCTTCATTCTTCTATACATACTGTGTTGCTGTGTCATTGCTCTGATAAGGATCAGGAGATTTGTTTGGGTTTTGGTCTGGTTTATTAAGAGCTAATTGTTAAGTGCTCCTTACTTTTTGTGTGTCTGGAAGGAGAGAAAGACAAAGGAGGGGAAAAAGATAAATGCCCGAGCCCTTCTTATCCTCCCTTCTTCCTTCTTCATTGCTGTAGGTATTGGCTGTCTGAAACATAAATGTTTTCATGTATAAAGTTAAACAAAATCCTCTCCTTAGAATCTTGATCTTAGGGGAGGCGGTTTTTCTTTCTTCTAGAATGAAAACATATAAACCTGAAGTGGCATAAATAGTGCTATATGTAACACATTAATCATTCCTCCTCTATTCATCTATACAGACTGAGGAATGAAAGAATAAAGCAGGAAAACAGTGGTAAGAAAAAGGAACAACTGAGGTTTAAATCTGATTTAGCATTGCTGGCAGTTCTACTTTGTGGGATTACAATCAGCATTACTTTACATAAATTTACTTACACTATCTGATTTTTAAAAGTAACTTGGAAATTGGTTGTGTCCTGGACTTTTGATTTAGGCACGGAATCTCCTAAGCACAAAGTTTCTCTATCTCTGCATTGCTGGTACTTTATCTACAGTATTTCCCAGGTTGAGTATACACAGGAGCAAGGAGTGGTGGGGAAAGGGCAATCTGAGCCCTGCTGTGATTTAGCACAAAGGATGAGAAATGCAGTCTGAATCCAGTCGGATGTAGTGGAAGAAAGAGCACTTTTGTTGCAGTACCCAAGGTTGCATGGAGGTGGGCTTGAGTTTCTCGGCCATGCTACAAAACACTGCAATTGTCAGGTAACCACATTCCCTTCCATTGGTAGCTCCCATGCGAGATAGGCACCTGAAAACTTTGAAGGTCTGTGTCTACAGTGTCACCATCTTGGTTTCTCAGATTCTTCCCTGGATTCTCTGTGCAATTACAAAGTGCTTCTTCTTAATATTTAATTTTGTTTGAATCTTTAAGACTGTAGCTCCTTTTAGTTACCGTGTTGTGCAAGCAGCTATATAAACATTTGCTGTTATTATTTAATGTTTTTCTTTTTCCTTTTCCATTTGGTCTTCTCCTGGATTAGACTGCAAGTCTCTTAGGGCACGAGCAGCATCTAGCTGAATTTCTGTAGGGCCTACTACAAGCAGCTTCATAGGTTTCTATAGCTGTGTATATATATGACTGAAGATGTAGACAAATGGACCCATGCTCCTGTTAGGGGCCAAGTGCTCCCATCACTTTCTGCAAGAGCTTACAACGAGTCCTCCCAGCACCCTCACAAAGGAGAGAGAAGCCCTTCAGAAGAACCCTGAGCCAGAAGCACAACAGCACCATTACTTCACTGATGAGACAACACAATTAATCATAGTGTGGAAATGCTTGTTTGGTGAACCAAAACATCAGTCAAAAGGTCCTGAGCCTTCATGGAGGTAGCTTTCATCTCCACTCATCCCAGCAAGGCTGTACATTCCTGTCACAACAGAAGATCCCTGACACTGCTGCTGAGAAATCCTTTCTGATCCTGCCAGATTGTCTGGGAGAAAGGTGTTGGTGAGAAGCAGTTTGTTTGTAGGGTGAGAAGTTGGAGAACCAGCATCAGTCCCAGAGTGCTGAAGGTTTCTGCACAGCCTGATGGCCTGATGCAGAGGCTCATCACAACTGCAATGAAATGCCCCTCGCGACTCACAGGGAGCTGGATCAGGAGGCCAACTTAGCAGAAAACCAGCACTGGAAAATACGAACAGTTGGGTGCTGGTTTAGCTCTCCAGCCTGGTTCATTGTTGAGCAACAGAGAGAATCAGTGCAAGAAAATGTTTGAGAGAAATTTGGAAGGTGTGAGAGGAAGGTGTCCTTGCCCTTTTAAGCAGCAGCTGGCCAGATGTGCTGTACAGATGCTGAGGCAATGGAGAAGCTGAAGCACCATCTGTCACTCTACAGGAGACTCCATTTGTCTGGAACATAGGGATCGTAACTCCCTGTCCTCCTCAGCCTGCCCCTCAAACCAGGCAGCAGGAAAACTTGTCCACTCTGTGCTATACAGACAACACACAGCTTTTTCCTCAGTACAACACATTGTGAGAAAAATAGCCCTAAATTTTGTTCTTTTGCATCTGCGTGTGTGTAGATCTACAAATCTATATCTCCTGCCATCTGTGTTTGTCTGAGAGTCTGGTGAAACTGGCATTGGAATTTTCTTCCTAGAAGGGAAAGACATGTGGGGTCATTCCTTTAGCTAATAAGGTGGCTAACACTTCAAGTTATGTCTACCATTAGTGGCTGGAACACTAGTAAGTATGATTGTATCTTTAACCTTCCAACAATAAACATGATGGAAATGGGTACATCCAGAAATCCTTGTGGGGAATTATAGGCTCTCTTAAAATGAGCTGAGGGGAGAGAAATAAAATTGTGCTTGAAGAATCATGACACAAAGAAAACCAAATGAACCCATAGTCCACTGACAATACACTTTGCTGGTCCCCATGTTGGATGCAGCCAATGGATGCCACCAATACCCAAAGGAGCTTTCTCACATTCCAGCACCCTGGAGGTGGTGCCTCCCTACAGGCTCTGAAAACAACATGCCTGGGCCTTTGGAGTCAGCTGCTGTGCTCCTGAAACTCTCAGCTCTGTTTATCTTGCAGGAGGAATACTGAGAACTATATTTGGTATTCAGTGTTTCCTTATTAATAGAGTAGCCTAGATGGCTACAACTCCACACAACCGTACTACTTCTGTTTCCTGACCTACAGATGGCATTCATACTTTCTTTCATTTCCAGGATCCTCCAGCATCAATTCCTGTGTGCTTCATCATCCTTCTGTCCCTCTCTTTATTCACTTTCTTGATCCAGCTTCTCCTTATGCAAGTGAGAATAAAGTTATAAAAAGAAGATATTTGTTTCTATCTAAACTCTGTTTTCAAAGATAGTATTCATTGCTTCAGTGCAAAACCAACCAACCAAAAAAACAACCACCTTTAATACTGTAAACTTTTAAACCTTTTAAAATAGTTCAGTGCCTGACACTGAATCTACTTTCATTTAAACTTAGGCTATGCGCATAGGGGTGGAGTAGTGTTCTGGAACACAGAGTTTGTAGCATAATCAAAGAGAAACCTACACCAGTGGGACAAGCACAAACCACAGCATAGTCCAAAGCAACTCCGCTTTGTACTCCATTTTGTAATCCCTTTTTATCTTTTATCTTGTTTCTAAATTCATGTATTCAGTCTGCAAGTGCTTACACTTTTCATAGCTTTCCACATGAGATACATGACTGAAATTTGGGAGCGGAGGCCCTGATCCTTTGACACTTACCACTGGGTATTGAAGAGGTCCCCAGGATCTGCAAAAAGTGCATGTTTTTTACAGGACTGTGACCCTAAAATGTAGGAGCTTCAGCATAGGGCATGTGTTCCATTTGTTTTGAAAATGCTATGGTGTTGTGCAGTTAAATAGAAGTGATGTGTGATAGTGGTCATAGCATTGCTATTCATGAAGTAATCGTGGTCATGTTTTCCTTAGAAAGTTGTATTTAACCAGTACCCCTCATTACATTGTGCTGTAACTTCTGATCGTGTCCTCAAAATGATACCCCGTGTAAGAAGTGTTCAGAGCCTTTTTTCATTATTTACATAGTGGCAAAGAATTTTGGCAACTCTAAAGAGCAGAACTGGTACCTAGAAAGCATTAGGAAGCCCAGCACTACCTACACAGACATGCCATTGCATGAAGGCCTGGGCTGTCTTTGTTCTGTAAGTTATGAGCTCATATGTCAACATGGGAAAACAGATGTTTAAATGAAAAAAATAAAGAAAATGCAGAATGAGGAATACATCCAAGTTCCTTTGGCATTTGTTCAGGTGTTTCATGGACTGAGCTAATGGTGATTCTGTGGATTGGCTGATTATCATTGGAGTCAGATGGTCTTGTCGTAACTGTAAAAAGAAAAAAGCAGTTTTACTCTATGCATACATCTTTAATTCACAGCTGTGCTTAATTAAAATAGTCTTTCACTGTTTATTGTGAGAAGGTTAGAAGTTAATTGACAGAATGCACTTAATCATTTTCTGTGGAAGAAAAAGTTATGTCATCACATTAATAGAAAACGATCAGATCTCTTCTTTTCCTCTATCAGGACAAAAGGCCTGACTTGGGCTCTGCTCCTCAGGTGGTCCTCTGTGCAAACCAGCAGCACCTCCTGCACATTCAGTGCAGACATTATGCTCAGTCTTCAAAGCTCTGTAAAATCATTTCATATTTTGTCCATTGACGAACTCCTTCCAGACCCAGCTTTTACTTACCCTTGAAGGAAGTGTTGCCATGATTATTTTTTTGCTTCAAGAGATGCATCCTTTTGTCACCTTCTTTTCCTCCATCTGATCCTGTGTTACTAGCTACTGATAACTTCATAGCCTATGGTGTGATGTGCCATGTCTCTGTCTATGAAACCAACGTATTCCTAAAGAGTCAATTTTAATAGGCATGTTATTTTCATCTTCCCATGGTCTATTTTTCTTTTGTTGCCTGAAGCTGCTATCTTGTAGGATGATTCACATATTTGCTTTCACTGACTGGAATGTAAAGTATTCGGTTAGACACCAAATATTACTTTTTCTTCTCTTGCTCTCAGTTTTAAAGAACAAACAGAACTTTCTAACTCAAGGAATCACTTTTATTGTGACTTTGGGATCCCATTTTGCCAGTTCCTGGTCCTCCTACACTTCTCTCAAACAACATTCAGGTAGTATCTCTCTATGTTACATGGAATATTTTGCTAGAAATTTATATTAAAGCCTTCAGTTTGATTTCAGTCTTTAGACTGTAGAGTTTCATGCAGCAAACATTGCTGAGTTTTTTGAAAGCTGTGAATCTGCCGGCTGCAAAGAGTTGTTAATTGTCTGTGCTATCTTAAAATTTATGCTTAGGAATTGCTTAGGTACATTTACCAAATGTAATAATAGAATAATCTGATAAGGCCTCTTTCGCTGAACTGTTTGCCAAAAGATGTGTTTATAGTATTACTTCAACATTCTTTCATTTTATTAATTCATTACTAAGTCATTTTTACCCAATACAATTCATCTTGACCTTAAAATGAAATGGAAACAAATGGTGCCAGAAGTAAAAGTCAACAAGGGAAGGATGATACATGGCTTTCATCCATTTGTCCAGAGAAATAAGATTAAGGGCTAGGTCTTCAGCTGTGCTAAAGCTGTGCTCAGCCCAGCTGAGAGGGGTGGGGGACTGTGGCTGTGAGCTGCCTTGTCTCTTCTTCCTGGGAAAATACAGTTTCCAGGCAAACTGGGAGTCAGCATCTATTAGACCAGCCCTGCGCCTTCCCACACCACCATACTTACTAGAAGCACACCAGTCTTGCAGCTTTCTAATTTCTTCTTTTTGGTTTGTGTCTTCAGCTTGAGAACATCCCTTTCAGTTTTGCCAGCACCTGACCAGCCTTATCTCCTGGCAGCTGTCAGTGCCAAGACTGCCCTTCTCCTCTGGACCTAGGGCAGAAAACCAGAAGCTGGCAAAGATTTGGTTTAAAATGAGAGTAATGATAACTGATTTACCAGCTACATCTAAATTGTCTTCAGAGCCATGTCCACAAGGTCTCTTCCTCTCTGTCTGCCCAAAGCCTTTTAGATAATTGTTCCCAGCTGGTATACAATTGTTTTAAAATTCGGTACTTATATCCTTGAGCATGTGGTTCTTAGCAATAGGTATTTGTGATGAATAGCCCAATGCCATCACCCAGAAAGCATCTGAAGTCACGCTGCAGTTTCTATTTGGAGAGGTGGCAGTGTTAGAAGTTGGAGCACCTTTCCTATGAGAAAAGCCTGTGGGAGCAGGCTTGTTCAGCCTCAAGAAGAGAAGGTTCTGGGGAGACTTCACTGTGTCCTTCTAATACTAAAAGAGAGCTTGTAAGCAGGAGGGAGACTGACAATTTACATGGGTAGATAGTGATAGAACAAGAAGGAATGGTTTTAAACAGAAAGAGGGGAGTTTCAGGTTAGATAATAGGAGGAAATGTTTTACTCAGAGGGCAGTGGTACTGGCTGCCCAGGGAAGCTGTGGATGTCCCATCCCTGGAGGCATTCAAGGCCAGGATGGATGAGGTCCTGGGCACTGATCAAGTGAGAGGTGTCCCTGCCATGGCAGGGTGGGTTGGAACTCCTTAGGGTTCTTTCCAATCCGTTCTATGATTCTATGATTAGAAAACCAGACAGGATTGGACAGTCTAGCCAGTTGGGATGTGTGCTGGGTGGAAGCCTTCTTTCAGTTCAAACCTGGAGTGTAGTTTCTTCAGAATATCTGGAATGGTGAACTAATAAATGTCAAAGTTGCAAGAAATCTCTGCTTCACTCCTATCAGGGAATAAAGGCTGGCCAACAGGGTGCTCCAGCCTGCTGGGAGAGAAGATGTTCCTCTTCTGTTGCCATAGATAATCCAGCACACAAAGACTGTATTGAGGATGTGATTAGTTCTTAAGTGCTCAACGATGTAAAGCACTGAAAAGCTACTCAAACACCATTTGTGAAAGGATTTATTCTCAGATGGCAGAAATGAAGAAATAAAGTGCTAATCATCATCTAAGGATGAAATTCATCTTATCTCAAGAAGAAAAAGTAAAGAGCTTTATGGAAAATGCCCTCAAGTGACATGGCTATGGGATTCAAAAGAAAGCTGTGGATTTCTCAATGCTGCTTACTCTCTTTCAGCTCTTCCTTTTCTTAAGTGGAATTGTACAGTTTCAGCTACTCATGGAGACACTCTGGCCACAGGATGAATAGGGGTTGTGTTTCAACCTAAATCATCTCATATAATAAACTACTAAAAGCTGGTTTTAATAAAAGAATTAGAGAGAAAGAGGCTGCTGACAGACAACTTGATGAACCTTCTCAAATTTCTTTTACAATATTGATTTGGTTCCAGTTTCTCATTTACAACATTTACTTGTTATATACATAAGCTATTTCTGAAATAGTTGAAGTCTTCCAGTTAGCCACACAACCCAAATTCCAGAGCTCTGTTTTCAGCAAGAACATTGTAGTAGATAGAAAAAACAGTGATGTCAGAGATTTAATATGACAAAAAGGAACAGCACACAAATAAAGTTTGAAGAACTTTGGCAAGACTGTAGTTAGTAGTACCACCAAAGAAGCCAGCCCCGTACGTAAAAGTGTAGCAGCCAGAGCTGTTGGATCTGGTTTACTGACACTAGAGATACGCATCACCTATGAGTATGAAGAACTGGATATACCTAAGCTAGGCAACCTTTCTGTGACAGACAGAGAGGAAGATCTTCAAAGAAAATATAAAAAAGGATAAGCAGAAGGTGTTTTTTTTTTCCCTTGGTAGGTAGGTTATTTTCCTTCCAACCTTTGGCAATCAAAATTCAGATCAACTACAGTGGAAGTGATAAAGGCACCTGAAGGCATCCCTCTGTAACAGGACATCACTCAAGGAATGTGTTTCTGTTCTTTCTAGGGCATAGTCGCATATTTAATTTTTAATAGTGAGCTGTGGGTGAGAAAAAGAGAGAGAATCAGAACTATCTTCAGTGTTCAAGGGTAATATTTATTTTTAATTAACAAATGCTATTTATTAAAGTAGCTGGTAATGGGATTCAGATTGATAATAAAGCTGGAATAATATTCAGTTTTTATATTGACTGGAAAATGGGAAAGGCATCTGTGCAAGATCAGTTTGCAGCTAGATCTTAATTACGGACCTTGAGTGCTAACCTTTCCGTGTTCTACTTCATTGTTAAAATGGAGTGTTATTTCCCAAACACTTCAAATAGGGTAACAGAGCTGCAAATGAAATTAGAAATGTTCTTATGTAATCTCATTGAATGATACCTCAGAGATTTCAAGGAAGATGCTTGGAAACTGTTCCATTATTGTCTACATATACATGTTAATCGAACTTTCATTTGCTTAGAAAACAAAATGAAAAACAGTGGCTTAAGATAAAGGATCAAATTAACTACTCCCCTGAGGAACATTTTTCCTTAAGCAACTTTATTAAGCCTAGAAATAACAGCATTTTTGACAAGCTAATGTCAAAAAAGGCACACACAGACAGATCCTGAGGCACAGGAGCATGGAGAGCTGACTTGCTGGAGGATTACTGTGGTATTGGTATCGGCAGTGTTGTAGTCCCATAGATTCAGTGATACTAAAATTTAATAAAAATACTTTTTTCCCCCTGCGAAGTTATTATCTGTCCATTCAAGAGCATGTTTTACTCTTACAGTCCTTGGGATGACAATAGCAGCAGTTAATTAACAAACCATCAGCACTAATAAAGTATTTCTGTCCAAACAACAGCCATTCACTTCATGGCTTTTACAACATCCTATGAGCCAACTTCATTTTATGTAAATCTACAGGGGTTGCACCAGGACTAGAGCTTGGTCTTGTGTTTTCCACTTTTTCAGTTGGCTGCTGAGCAGTAGGCAGCAGGCAGTAAGCACTGCAGAATGAACACAGCAGTTGTGGGTCCAACTCAACTGGCATGCAGAACTCCCAGTTATTGGAAACTTCAACTGACTGGAGTGGTCTATGTAACCTCTCCCAGCTACAGAAGTGGAATTTTAGCTTTAAGCCATCTTGGAAAGAAAACAAAACTTACACCAACCAAAGAACAACCTAAGAGGAATAATTGTATGTTAGCAATAAACTGATCACAGGAGAATTTTTTGCGTAGAATAGAGGCAATGTTTGGAATCTCATTGTTCCAGATTTGCTCTCTTCAATGGATGCAGCTAGAGCAAAAACCTTACATAGTATTTCAGAAAATCTATGCATTTCTTCTCTCCGCTTGATATTTTGAGACAGAGAAAATGGGGAACGGTTGCTGGAAAACTGGAATGGTATGGCCATAAGACACTGAGTAAGCGGTTTCATCTACACAGCATAGAACAAATCCATAAGAGATACCCATCTGTGTGCTGAAAGCAGAGGACATGTCAGCGTGGCACTGCACTTGTGCAGCTACAGCGCCCTGGCTCCAAGCTAGGTCTCTGCCGCTGGCACAAGGCATCTTGCTCCACAGAGCAGAGTAGACATAAACCTGAGAGCACAGCAGAACTCCTGAGCAGATTTTTATGACCATGGGCTGATGTTCAGGAAAACGCTCTAAAGGAAACTTCAGGTTCTGTTTCAGCAAGACTGGAGACAAATATTTTGCCTTGACCCAAAACGTGTCTTGGGCACACACTCATAAATCATCTGCCTTTCCATGTAGAAAAAAAAAAAAACACACAAATTAAGAGGAGATAAGTATGCCAAATTGATTTAAAAAAGCCCAACAAACCAACAAACAAATTGTGGCTTCATATTTTGGGTCTGAGTCCTACTTTTTTTTGTTCTTGTTGGTTTAATACATCAATTAGATGAGGGTTAGGAGGTTCTTACTGGAACTGCTGAATATCTTGTATTACAGCTCTGGAAAAGTTCCTTGTTTGTTTGCCACTGTTTCCAGCTCAATATTGTGGTGTGACAGATGGATTCAATAACAGAAGTTGGCAATCAAGAGATGTGAACCACGGGGTGTGGGGGACTTAACTCTTACCATGGCTTGTGAGGGACAATATTATTTCATATACGTCAGTAGCTTTTCTGGGGGGCAGGAATTGGTTACCTGGCTTAAAAGGTGCACCACTGTTTTTTCTGGCCTCACTGCTCTTGGGAGTGACGTACCTTCTCAGTTGCCTTGGAAGCTGGAGAATGGCTGTAGGTTTACAGCTTAATCTCCTGGTCACTCATCTCAGTGTGTGGGGAGAAAGATGGGGGGGGGGGGGGGAGGTATCCCATCCCCTCCAGTGTACAAGCTGCTTCTACCTAATGCTTTCTCTAAGTGTCATGATTGTTCATGTCTGTCATCCTGGGCCTGACCTCCTTTGTATGCTTCTGGATGTATTTAGGCCTTTCTCTTCGCTGCCTGGAAGCTTATAGCTGCTGGTGACATCAGCCTGTATGTGCTCTCTGTTCTTGTGAACTGCCTGAACTGCTCCAGCCTGAGCTGCAAAAGAAGCCAAATCTTCAGGACTGTACCTGTATCAACCCAGCACTCCCAGCACCGCCTGGGACTGTGCAGCTGCAGTGGGGAAACAGCACAGGGCTCCAGCTGATCTGTGTTCCACACCTCTGAGCCATCACAGGACTAGAATAAGAGGATGTTTTTAAGGCACTTGTCTCTAAAAATAATATTGCTTTCTTAACAAGCCAGAATCGGTTAACTGAACTCTCATGTACTTTCTGTGCAGGACGTGATCAAGAAATGTGTTTTCATGTATCGCCTACTTTTTCTTACCAAAGAGGGCATTTTAGTTCTCCAGCTTCATTCTGTGTCACCCGAGAAGCTGTTACCACCTCAGCAGTGTGCAGCTCCCAGGAGCAGAACTAAAACAACATTTATTTTCTTTAGAAAGAGTAGCCGCTGAGGCTACTTTAAAGAAAATAGTCTCTGAAATTGTGGAAGGGAAAGGTCAACATCTAATTTAGATGAGCTTGTGATCCTTACAGAAGCCTGTTTCTGTTCCATAGTCTTTTATATTCAGCCAAATTTGATGCAGTTACAAAGACCCTGCAGAAACACTCTTGCTATTTGTTGTTGTTGAGATACTGACTATCGAACTGTTCCTTTTGACTTTGACGTGAACAAGCAAAAATTTCAGCTAGCACAGCAAACTCTCTGTGTGAAGCTCATCTGATCTGTGTTGTGTTGCTGCATGTTATGTGATGTGATTATCAAAAACCTACAGAACCACTGAGCACTGATTCACTGCTGACTAGGAATAAAAAAAGACGTTTTAGAGTTGTACAGAAAAGGTACAAAGACATTCCAGAGTCCGTGAACTGATTTCTCTTATTACAATGCAGATGCAGACTGCTTAGAGGTTAGCATTCTTCTAACAGTCAGCTCTCCATTTTCCATGAGTTATCTCATCTGCAGGTTATGTATGCCAGTACAGTAACCTGTACCTTGGCTGGCTCCTTGCTCTGTGAAGCCATAGTGTGATTAGGATGGCAGCATGCATCTCATATGCCTGGTGCTGGTACTGATCTTGCAAGCCTTGCAATCTGTGCCTTGCAGTGAGAACTGACTATGTCATCATGTAAAGGTGGTCAAACCATTAAGGACTGTCTGTAAAGAGTGTTATCATAAGGGTCTAGAAATTCTGGGCACTTGTATGAAGAGTTCTGCAGGCTGGTGTCCTGAGTAAACTCATTGGGCTTGTATATAGTGACCTTCTCAGCCCCTGTAGTGAGTCCGATGTCACCACACCAGAGCACTGAGTCCTGGTGGTCCTGCATGTGCAAAGCAGATCTGCTGTATCCAGTATGTTAAGTTTTGATGAATACAGAGATCAACAGCACATTGTGCCTGAAGTAGATGTTATATTTATTGCCGCAGCCTCTTCTGCAGACGTCTTGCTGTAGGAGTCTGGATTTACCCTGGAAGAAACTGGCTAAGAGCTAGCATGAATTTAAATGTGTATTCCTTGAGATGCAGTGAAACAGCACGCAACAAATTAAAAGCACTTTCACATAAGCTGTAGCAATATCAGCTGCTAACATTCCAGAACCCTTCACTTCTCCAGTCAAAGGTGCCTGCTTAAATTGCTAATTAGCTTTCTCTTGTTGTAATTTTTCTGACTTAAAAAGTCTGCACGAAAGCATTTTTCAGGCCTGTTCTAGTTGCCATAGCATCCATCACTGCACAGTCCTGCTTGTCTTCTGCCCGTTTCATTATCAACTATAACCATAATGTTTTGACAAAAAGAATAGTTTTGAATGAAACATAGAATACAAAATAAGAAGGCCTAATAAAGGCTCAAATAAATCCCTTATCTGGCAGCATACTGAAAGTATCTTGATTCCTGGCACAGCAAATATGCTGTGGAGTTCACTCTTCATTAAAAAGCACAGGCAACCACAGTACCAGGATGTGGGCAGTCTTAAAGTCTAATGTGTACATTTATGCAGATACAGTCTTCTGGGAACCAGCTTGTTTTAATCATAAAAGAACCCTTCAAGTAAATTTAATGAGGAGTTAGTTGAGGAATTTATTCTGAAACTTTAAACTATGTGTAAATTCCTGAGGATCAAATTAAGTTGAAGGTAAATAATATTCAGAATGGTGTTTCAGTCAAGGCTGCTTGACACAAAGATCCTGCTAAGAGAACATTTCTTTTCCTGTTAGAGACTTCTTTAAGGAGCCCAGGCAGATGCCATATGCTGATGGTAAAACAACATCTTTCACAATGTGACATTTGGAGCCTGCTCAAGAGATCAGTCATTTTTGTCTTTTCTAAGGTTGCCACCTTTAAAATAAATGCCAAACAGTTATGAACTAGAAAAAGAGTAATTGCCAATAGTTATAGGTGTCATCAGTGATAAAACATCCCTAAGCAGATGTTTTGCTTTACATGTGGGGAAGTTCAGGATAAAAAATCCACAACACTGTGCAAAGGACAGCTGTGTCAAGGATGCTTTGAAAAACATTTTCTCATGGATTGTGATGATTTGCCTTCTTAAAGACAGGAGGATCTTGCTTAGAGCTCCTCTTGTCTAATGAAATGGTGCTTGATTTCCATTCTTTGCACATTTGAAAAGAATGGTGAACTTGAGATATTTGTTTAATATCTTATTTGTTGGGTCCCTTTATTTACTGGATGATCTGAAGTATAATTAGAGGTATGCTAGTGGAAAAAACACACACACGTGCTTTCACGTGAGCACAATACCTTTTTTTTGCCTCTCATTTTTCTGCATGTGCTGGATTATCCCCTTGGACGGTGTTAGCAATATACATTGCCTGGTGTTTCCCAGCTGGACACTGTCATTTAAAGCACAATTCTTAAACAAAGAAATATTTCCTAATAGTGTCATGAATGCAGGATACAGATTTAATGAATATCTGATTGGAAAATATGTGGAACATATATGGTCTTAGTCTTGGTCTTATCTTTTCATGAGTATTTTTGCAGTGTTCAGAAACTTCTCAAACATATTAGAGGACAAAAAAAAAAAAAATTAAAAAAAAAATCCCCCTATCCTTCAAACACACCGGGGTAACTTGTATAAGAAATCACACAGAACATGTAAGCCAGTCTTTACAGGGCTAAAGTCCTAGTTTCAGAGTAAATGTAATGAGAAGGTAGCAGTATGGGAAAGAAGAACTACAGAAGGAGAAAGTGTTGGCTCAAGCAGATGTTCATGTTGTGGTTCTGTGGAAAATAGTCTGAATAATCATTTACTTTATTTTGTCTGGAATCTTGCAAATTCTTATACAGGTAAGCAAGTTTATATGCGTGAGTAGTTCCATTCAATTCAAGACACAGATCTGTTACAAAAGGATAAATACAGATATGTCTATAAGATTACCACCTTAAATTGCATGAGCTTGTTTTTGTTTTGTGTGTCACTTCACATACTAGTGAGTAACAATAAAAATTCGTTAAGGAAAAATAGGAAAATCACACCATTTGATTTGGGAGGGTGTGGAATCATAGAATAATTAGAGTTGGAAGGGACCCTGAAAGGTCATCGAGTCCAACTCCCCTGAAATGAACAGGGACACCTACAGCTAGAGCAGGTTGCTCAGAGCTCCTCCAGCCTGACCTTGAATGTCTCCAAGGACAGGGCATCTACCACTTCTCTAGGCAACATGTTACAGTGCTTCACCATCTTCACCACCCTTATGATAAAAAAAACCTTTTTCCTTATATCCAATCTAATCTCTTCTCTGTTAGTTTTAAACCGTTTCCCCTTGTCCTATCACCACAGACCTTGTTAAATGCTGTTCCTTTCCTTCTTACAGCCCCCCTTTAGAAACTGAAAGGCCACTACCAGGTCACCTCAGAACCTTCTCATCTCCAGACTGAACAGCCACAGCTCTCTTAGCCTGTCCTCATAGTGAATATGTTCCAACCCTTGGATCATTTTTGTGGCCCTTCTCTGGACACTATTCAACAGATCCATGTCTCTCCTGAACTGAGGACTTCACATCTGGGCCTTGTTCTCCAGAATAAATCCAGGAAGCAGAGCTCTAGCAAGACGGAGAGCCTTGCAGAAATGCATGACTGGAAGGGATGATGAGGAAACACTGGTTCGCAAAAAAACAGAAAAGTGGGACTTATAGTGTAATGAATGCTTGAGGTACAGAAAGGATCTAATATGGATCTAAGCAGTGTATTGAGATCAGCGAGATGAGCATCATGATTCTGGGTGCTCCTATAGTAGAAGACAGTCAAAAAGAAGATAATTTAAAGTGCAATAGAAATACTTGTGGAACAAAAAGGTTTAAAGAATACACAATGTTTCCAGAGAAGGCAGGCATCAGATGATCAGATCTAGTTATGAAACAGAGATAGCTTTTCCCACAGAGAGCTTTGAGCCTTTTCAGAAAATCAAATAACATGGATAAAAAAGCTTACAGCTGAATGGTAGTGCTTTTCCAACCAAAATAATTATATATATATATTATATATATATATATATATATTTTTTTTTTTTTAAGAAAAAGGTTCAATCCCCAAACATTTTAACTTAGGTTGAAATACCACTTTCATGTAGGAAGAATGTTTAATTGGTTGTATGCTGAAATCCAAAGAAAGTGCAGGTGACAACTATGCCAGAAAAATCACATCCTAAATGGCTATGACATGCTACCTGGTTCTCAAAAACTTTTATTTGCAAAAGAGGAATACAGAGCTGGTTATGGCCACAATGAAGTTTCTGTTCCCAGCTGGGTTCCCATACAATTTCAGGGAGGGCTGAATGGTGTCTGGCTAATGAGAATAACCTCCCAAGTAATGACACCCATAGGGCACAAAAAACCTTCAGGTGGCAAATGATGACTTTTTCTAGTATTCCTTCCCACTCAATGAGTGATATGCCAATTATGAAGGTCTGGTTTAGAGAACTCCCCCTGCAACAAAAGTGGCTTACTTGGGGGCAGCCATGGTGATGCTGTCTCTAGCAACCTGTCCCCCCTCACTGACTGCATGAATCTCCAACTCTAGACAACATCTAGAAGTTACTGGACTGCTGCCAGCATTACCCTGACCTAATAAATAAAATCAAATTTGAATACTGATTTACATTAGCATGTTACAGTTTAACAACAGGAGTTCCTCTGCTGCTTCACCAAGACCTGACATTTTGCTGAGTGTCCCTAAGAGATGGATGAGTAGGAGAGCTCATAGCTGAACCCCCACAGCATCCCAAAGCAAACCATTCCAGAATCTGAACTCATTGTCTCGATTCTCATGGAGGATGGCTTCCTGCTTTTGAGTGAATCTTACAAAGCCTCTTCCATACTTCTTTTTCACAGGTACTATAAGAATTAGTTATTTAGTAGAAATGCAATGTTCAGAACGTGCTGTTCTTTCAGTCTTTGCGGTAATTCGAAGATTGTCCATGTTGAGATTTTTTCAGTGGATTTTTGTTTATGAGGTTGGCTTTGTGGCACTAAAACCTTACTGCTGCATCCTGTATTGGGACCAACAAAATTGTGAATATTTGAGAAAAGCAGTTGGAGAAACTCTCTCACTCTTTGAACCAAACCATTAGAATAATAACCATTCTTTCTTTTTGGTTGTCGTTTATATCCATTTATGGTCCAGGCTCTCTAGAACAGTTCAGTACGTGCCTGTTCACTGTCTCTTAAAAGTCCATCTCCCCATACCACCCTTAGTCATGCTTGCAGTTGTAAGGAGCAGCTGAAGTCCTTCTGTGAGGTTCATAAAGTTAGGTTGTCCTCTCCTTTTGCTACCATCTCTGGAGAGAACTCTGACAGCCTAACGCAGGACTGTGATAAAGGGACCTTCCAGACCTTAGGCTGTGTGATGCTGGCTTGTGGACTGCATTCCTGGCATGTGGGTAGAGAGCCTCCATGGATCTGCAGCTTAAAGTTGAACCTTATCTGTGTAAAGGGAGCTTCCATGAAACTTATACACTAAGTGTCACAGTGAAGTCTTTTAATGCTCAGGTCTTTGCATAATAGATAACTACTGAATAAGAGTGAAGCGAATTAACTCTATAACTACAACGCAGGGGACTTTCCAGTGTTGACTCAAGTTATGTCAGTGGTGGTATGAATATTTTGTCATAGATCTATGAACTAGTTGATAGAAAACAATCGACTTGTAATATTTTCTAAATGAGCTCCATTAACACTGAGACACCGAGATTAGTTAATTGTCGTTGTTGAGATGTTGCAAATGATCCTTCCTATGGCTGGTTTAATTAAAACACCTGCTTTCTAGTTTGTCATGTCATTATCGCGCCTGTTTATTCCACACAAATACAAATGATTATGAAAGAAAACTTTTTCTTTCTTTGAACTGTTTTAAGTCAGCAAGATTAAATTGCAAAACTATATCTGGAGGTACTGAGTCTGCATATCTGTTCATTAACATGTAAATTCCTAGAATATCCAAATTCTGTTGTAAGATGTGCCTTTCTGTAGCAGTAGGAGAAGATATCCTATTGCTTAGCAGTTTTTTTTGATACAATCAGATTCTATCCAATCTATCTCTGATTCTAAAAGCAAACCCTGGAAGGCATGTGAGGGGAGGTTTGTTGCTTCTTTCAATTCAAACTCTTCAAATATCAACTTCACTATTTAGTCTATAGTAATGTTGTTCAGTCACAGAAAATAATGTTTAGTTGCCTTCTAGCCTGAGAGTTTCTTTCACCATTGCCTTGGATTATGTTTCTATAAAGTAAAGAAATTATTTTTCTTGGCTCATCTCCAATTTATTTCACTTTCTCTCAATATTTCTTTCCAGAAGCATTTCTAAAAGGCTCCTCCTGAGTGCCTTGCATATTCTGCAATCAATGATACCAGACAGACCACTAGTTTTGTTTATTTCAGGTATCTCACAGGTATGGGAGACAGACTTCAGTCATGGCATATCCATCAGCACCTCTGCTTTGTATAATGTTCACCTGCTTCTGTCTTTCCACAACTCAGCATCTGGCAATGCAGCCTAGCAGAAAACGCTCGGTTCCATCTCTTTTCTCAGCATTTCTCTTGGTAAGGGTTAGTGACAGCTGCCCATATATACTTCTTTGAATCCACCACCCTCAGGGAGACCTTCTTGCTTTCAGCACTAGAAAAGCTCACAATTAAAATAGAGATAAGTAGTTCTAGCAAAAAAAAAAATGGTATTAGCTAGATTAGACCAGACTTTAGATGTAAGACTGGAAACTAAGTTCACCTACACAGAAAAGCCACACAATTTAAATATATTAAATATTTGTATTTAGTTAACATCTTTCGCTTAGTATTTAAAGATTTACTCTGTAATCACATGTATGCTTTCACTGTCAGAGCCATGTTTGCTTATCCCTTGAGCTAACCTTGATTTGAAATGTGAGCCTTATCTGTGATCTCGTCCACCAGGATGGGGCCATGCCTTCCTAGGAAGCCCTGTTGCCTTCTGAATTCTGTTTTTTTGATGTCATCACTCTTGATGCTTTTAGGAGTCAGGTTTTGGGATTCAGGTATAAAAGTCCCCAGTGACCTTATGGGTGGAAACTTATTGTGATCTCCTCTTTTAGTCTTGTTTATCCTAATGGTTTATGAATGAGATACTGCTGGCTCCTCCTCAAGGCATCCACAAAAATTACTTCATTTGTTCTGTGCAGAAGCTCAAAACTTTCGCAGTCATAAAATATATTAAATATATAAATCATTAGTTATACAAAACTTCTGGCATGTTACAATTGTAGACAGAACACACAGAAGACGTTATTGACATAAACATTAGTTTTATTATGTAGTTGCTTTGTATGAATATATCCATGAGTCCAACTTCCTGTGTACAGTTATTATTAACTTTGTATGAGTTGGATTTCTTTGCCTTCAATCTAGGGAGATTTTGAGTAGTAGTTATTTACTTTATTCTTTCCATATTAAGTATATCACAGATGACAGTAATTCAGAAATGCTTACTTGATGTAACTGGTTTGTTTCTATTGCTAACAGAGTGGACTGGTAAGTCTGCAAGCACACTAATTTTGAATGTAAGTCACTATAGCCCAGGTTTATAATAAGTCAACTGAGTATGAATTTATTTTCCTAAGCTCAGTTGTGCATTCATTGTCTTTGACTTGCAATATGAGTTTGAGTTCCCTGTAACAAACAACACAGCTCCTTACCCCACTGACAAGTGAAAAGCAAGTAGCCTACATTTCACTCGGAAAAGAAAGGAAGAGTGATTATACTGAGATAATTGTGGAAATCTGGACATATGATCTGATGATGAAGTCCTGATTATATAGACACAACCTGTCAGTCAGAGTGAATCATTTCATTCCTGCTGAAGGATCTAACCCGCCATCCCATAGGAACTGCAGTCCCAACTGTCATCTTTGGACAGTTTTAAGATTTTAATAGTAAATTTATTTTGCCCCGCTGTTATTTGAATTGAACTTGTTATACCCGGTTTCTATAATCTGATGTTCTCAAGCTCATTCACATTTATTACTACAGCAGTGAGTAGAAGTCAAGAAGAGCTTTTCTAGAGCCCTAGAGCAAAAACCATCCACAACATCCTATTCATTTCAGCAGTACAATATTCTGCTTAAGGTCTGCTAGTTCTACTACACCTTTAACAACTTTAATTGCTGCTTGAATTTCAGGCTATGTGGACTACGATTCAGCAATACTGTTCTTGATGTCAGCTTTTGGGAAGCTGACAAGTGTATATTTCCCCATTTTATTGTTTATTGGCTGCTCACTCAGTCAGTGCCAGTCTGAGGAATGAAAGATCCTTCTTGTCTCTTGGGAGAAGAGATTTCAGTATCGGAAGAACCTCTTGAGAAATACTTGCTTCTTTGATATATAGAATTTTTTTTGGTCTACTTGTTCATTCTCAATAGTTTTCTCCCTTCTCTATCAGTAAGAAACTGATGAAGACAGTCTTCATAGAAAATAATTTGTTCTCTCTTGTACTCAATTTCTTTCCACATCTTCAAAACAGTAACATTTTATTCCCAGTTGAACTGAATTGGATACAAGCAGTTTAGACAAAGGAAGGTTTTTTGTTTTATGTGTTCAAGTGAAATAAGACAAACAGGCAGTTTAAACAGCTTCCTTCTTTCCTGATTCTTCTTTCTAATTTTTTCTCATCCAGTTTTCCTCAAAAGACTTTTTTTTTTAACTTAATTTCACTACTCCATCACTCTACTTTGTTGCCACTGGAATAAAAGGAAAGATCATTAAATGGATAAACAATTTGTTTAAACATAGAAGATGGAAGGGAGCAAAACATGGCCAGCTCTTGTAATAGAGGGAAGCCACCAGTATTGGAATTTGTGGTGTTCAGCTTGTTCATAGATGATTTGGAAAGGTAGTGAACACAGTGACAAAGGTTGCTGATGTTGCAGTTATTTAGGATAGTATCGATACACAAAGCTTGGTGAATTGCATCAAGACTGCAAAACCCAATGAAACTGGGCAACAACATGCCAGATGAAACTCAACATGCATGTAATGTAATGTGATTCATGTGGGGAAGGAAATAATTCTAACTTTGTACAAAGGCTCTAAACTAACAACTGCTTTGCATAAGCATGGATTTTGTTGTTATGATTAACAGTTCAATGAAAACACTGGTTAAGTGCTGTATGGAATTTAAAAAATAATAAAAAAGTCAAGCATTCATGACCAAATAATTGGTATAAGGAAAGGGTAAGAGGACAACAAGAATAATGAAATATATGGAAAACTTCTGTAAACAGAACAATTGAGATAGCTGAAAGTTTGCCATGAAGGAATGACATTACAGGGAAATTATATTTAAAGTATACAAAATCATCACAGGGAAAAGTTGGTTGTTCTTTAATTGTTCAGTGTCTCTTCACATGCCAGAAGTAGGGTTTGAAAGTGCAGCTTATGAGAGCTGGGATCAGAAAAAAAAAAACAGGACCTGATTATTTACACAAGTAGAAGATTTTCTGTGGAACTCCTTCGTAAGTGGCGTTGTGGATGCAAGAAATCTCTATACATGCTATTGAAAACTTGACAAATATTCCAATGATAGAGAGAACAGCTGGGTGTTTTTGACTACAAAAGTAAGGCAAGACACCCAAGATGATTTTTTTGCCCATAGGGAGAGTATTAGTAGGAAATATACATTTTTGCCCTGCTCTTAATCTTAGAATCCTGCATATGGACTGTGCTTCTAGTTTTTTTCTATTAAAAATAGGTGTTGGCCTGTCCCTAGCAAAATCTAAGCTATTCTTCAGAATGGAGGTGTGAGAGAAAAAGAGGGCAGGAAAAAAATGTTCTAAGAATGAATAGTGGATGAAAAATGGAGGGGAGCAGAGATTCAAGATCAAAGGGTCAAAACTATAGAAGGCTGAACACCAAGCAGATTACTCCCAACGCTACCAGCCATTCCAAGAAGGTAGCCAGGAAGCTCTGTGCAGCAATGCAACAGGACGAATGAAATGGTGAAATAAAAACTGTATCCAGAACTGCAAGATTCTGGAGGAACAACCAGGAGTTGTGGTTTGGTACACTTGCTGCACCCCCTGAACAGGAATTTCTCTCCTACTGCAGAAGGGCTATGAATCAGACCAAAAAAAAAAGTCTTTTTCTGCATCTTCCTAGATGTTCCAAATTAGGTGACCATCAGGTCACAAAAACAGTTCAAAGAGCGGGATAACTTTTAGGTTACCCTGTCATCTTTTGGTGGCAATAGTCAGTTTAAATAAATAATCAATCAGTTGTGGAGAATATCTGTAATGCCCTTACAAGACTATTTGGAGGGTATGATAGATTGGTGGACTTTCAGCCTTAGTTCCTTACCAGCAATGTGAGAATGAAGAGAAGACAATTTTGCAATTCTTCCCAGTCTCCCAGGACAAATTGTGTGAAGCTACAGCCTTGTCAATTCAGATACAGGATCAAGAAATAATTTGTCTTCCTACATCAGCATAAAGGAAAGAATCAAGCAAAAGTCATTGAATCAAGAAAAGGTGATTGCTGTTCTTTGCATGATGTATTTGGGTGTTTCATCCAACTTTTCAGCTGTGAAGTTTCTTTTGTTAATATTCTTCTGTTATGTATATCCAGGTACATTAATGAGTGATGAAACTCCCTGACAATCAGCAGCCATTCCCACTGCTGATTTCTGATTCATGGAATGACAATCTACATTCTTTTTATTCACTGTCACCTAATTAAGTACTCTGATACTGAGGCAAAACTTTTTATGCCTAACCTTGTGTCACATATTCTCTGTTAAGAATATTGCCCCTGTGATATTGCTGGCCTTTACATTCTACTTGTTTCCTCAGCCAGCTCTTAGTGCCAGTACTCTTTCTTGTTATTTCACATTTCTATTATATGTGAAAGACCATCCATCAGAGATGTTACCAGCTATTTCCATTAAAAAGATTAGGATTTGGAAGCAGACACACAAAGAAAATAGAATAATTACTTAGCATTATACACCTAAACCCAGTGTGCAGTTGTGTAATTACTATTACCCATCACGATCATAAAGAACTCCAAGGATATATAATTAATTCATAATAGAATAGCCATTTAATTTCTGCAGTGCTCTATCCAAAGATTCAGTGCAGTACTGAGCTAACGTCAGTGTGGCATTTACAGTAGATTTTCTGTTTACAGGCTGAAAATATCCCTTGAGGAAGAACTGTGGATTTGGGTAATCAATGACTGTTAGCTGCTTTAATGCACGTTTATTCTTCCATTTTGGCAGCAGGCAACATGCTTAAAGACCTAAATTTGTCTACATAAATTATAAGACTCCAAACAAGCTTCACACAAAATAAGAGAAGATCCCAGGTCATGGTTGTAACAAGAAATCTTTTCATGACATTTTACCCCAATCCACAGTGATAGCGCAAAGAAATCTTGTGCCCAGAGGACACATCTGGAAAATATCCCTGGAGAGACCTCTTTAATCAGCTTAACCAGAGTTACCCAATAATCATCAGTCCATAAAACTGCTTGCAATCTGTCCATCAGTACAAGTCAAGCCAGGCAGTGGGAACAAGAAAAGCTAATTTCAAGGCTCCAAATGTTGTACTGGATACTCCTATGCCTGGTAGATATAAATGACCTGGGACACTGCAATGTCACCACTTTTTTACATACCTCAGGTACACACTTGGCTTGATAGCTGCTGTGCTGCATACCCGGACTCTGGGAATTGATGGGGGTGAAGGAGAGAGCACCTGGCACCCTCTGCCCCAGCAACATGGGCACCAGTCCTGGGGTGGGCAAAGGAAAACCTAGAAGTTCTTGGCAGGACAGTCAACATTGACAGGACAGACAGGTAATTGAATGTGCCTGCTTCTATACAAAAGGGGAGAACTTGGTATCTCTAGCTACCTACCCTAGCAGTTGTGTGATTAAACGATTATTTTCCTATTTTAAAGATAAAAGCCAAGGACTCCCACTGATTTCAATGGCAACTCAGTAATTCGGTGATGTTGAAAATCTTCAGCTGCTAGAAAGGTTTCATATGTCTGTCTCTAAAGCTCAGATCTTTCAGTGTTTTAAGTATCTTGGTTGGTGTGTGTTTAAATGCACTTAAAATCTATTCCTAAAGGGTTTGCTTGTAGAAAGTCTGGAGAAGAGATGAGACCTATGGGCTGTGAGATTTTCCACACAAAACTGCTCCACACGTGTTATAGCAGTGGCTGGCAGCTCAGATTGTTTGTTAATTATCAGAGTAGTTGCTACAGGTTAAGATCAATCTTCTCCCCATGCTTTTGCAAACAGATATTTCCCATTGAGTGCTTTTTGACTGTACAATAAAAATCCTCTTGTTCTATTTCCCCTCTTATTTTTCTTTTCTTTCTTCTCTCCTTTTCCTGTTGTCTTGTGAGAGTCTTGTGAAAGACCTGCAGTTCCTCCTGCTGTTGCACTCATGGAGAATTTCTTACCCCATGATTCCCGCTCCAGGTTCTTTCATTGTATGGCAATTGCTAATCAAACAGAGAAGCTGCTTGTGCTCCCATAGGCCCATGTTGCAAAGTCCATTGCACTCTGGTTGGATTTCCTGGCAGAACGGGTGTAGATCAGACACAGAACAGCAAGGGGCTTTTCCCCTATAAGCAGACAACCCACTGTTAGTCATCCAATGACAGACTGCACCAAGCATGAGACAAAGCTGGAAAGAACACGTACTCCATACCGCTGCAGTAAACCACCAAATGTCCGCAGATGATATAATATCAGGCTTGGCTCCCTATGGGCTTTTCAGTGAGGTAACTGGAGTTAAATATTTGTTTGCAGCTGAAGTGAAAAATAGAAACAACCAAGAAGGGTCACTGTGATCAGGGATTATTTTAACATCTGCATCGCTGTCATACTTGAACCATCTTAAAAGTGATTACGCTGCTGTCCTGTGACCACTTTAGATCAAATGCTTTGGTCTTAAATCATAAAGTAAGGAGTGAAAATGGAGTTCCTGAACTCTGTTTCTCACTACACCAACTGTGGCTCCTGGAGAATTTAAAGACTTAGTGTGAATCAAGAGCTTTGGGTCTTAGGGCTGAAAAACCCTCCAGAATAAAGAATAGACTGAATAAAAATAGGTCAACAAATAAATACACAAGGAAACACTGCAGAATAAGGAAAAATATGCTCAATAGACTTTTTATAGTGCCAGTGAATGAGGGAGTTGGTCATGGAAAAGAAGGGCATGAGCTAGAGGGAACCATGGGATGAAATGAGCTGGGCTGAGTGGGAAGAACAGACCAAGCAAGCAAAAACCCTCTTTGCAAGACTGCAGATCGCAGACATTATGGCATTAATGGCATTAGTCCTTTGGTCAGTTATTCCTGGAAATGAATTAATCTTCTGATGTTACAACTCTCATGTAAGATTAGAAGAATATTCCTACAGAAGATTTTAAAATTTAGTTTATATCTAGGGTAGAAAATGATGGCTTGCACTTAAAATGATGAATTCAAGTAGAATTAAGCAATTTTTTTCATTGCCAGTTCATGGTAGTCAAATCCATCTGAATTTAAAATAGTCATGGATGGTTGTATTTGTTTTAATGAGAACAAAGCAGATGAAAACATCCTCTCATGTGGAAGTATTTTATTCACTGTGATTCAGATATTTATTTATTTTTTCAATCCTATGAGTATTTCTAAGTAAGAATAAAATCATTTGGCATTCCAAAACAAAATATCAGTTCTTCCAGCTCTTTTTTCCATTCTTGTCCTTCCCATATACTGAAAAATTTGATAAAATCAGAATGAATTTGTAAAGAATTTCAAGATTACAAGTACCTCAAGTTTTTGCATAAAGAAACATGGGCAAATCTTCATGACTTTACTAGAGATAAGACCAAATCAATCTATGGCTTTATAGCAAGGTAGCACTTAAATCTTTACTTCCAGGAGTTGCATCAACAGGGAGCCTTTCAGTGTTGTTACCAACCTGCTAACTGACAATGTGTCATAGAAAATACGTGACCTCTACAATATGTTCCGCCTGTGTAAGGACAATGAAATCTCATGTAATATCAGTGTCTGGAAAACGAGACCTGATGATTCAGCTACTATGGGAACTATGCCTTAGAACAGCATGAATTTTATCTCTGACTTTCATGTCAATCTTCCTTTACTATAACACTGTCAATCAGTCTGATCACTCTCATGCTTCATTATGTTTCCATGGTGATCCTTTCCTCCAAAGTTAAAAATAATCCTGTTCCAGTGTTGAAGCCTGTAGAGAAGAAGACCATATTTAATTGCCTACCTACAGTTATCTGCCTTCAATACCCCCAAAGGGTTCCCATTCACTTTGTTCTGATATTTGTGGTTGAAATATTGCGGTAGCAACAGGGCTAAACCCATTTCCCCAGTTATTGTCAGTAAATCAATTCATGCTTCATCAGTGAGCATTTAAACTATACCACAGCTGGCTACAGCTCCAAAATTATCCTAATAAACAATCCCGAAGCACCATGCTAACACTTACAAATACACACTCACTTGTGATTTCTATTCTTAATATTTTATTCCTTTTACTATCAAAGATTTTTGAGAGAAAAAGAGTGCTACTGTCTGATGGATAGGCTTCTCCAGTGCAGGATGATATCTGTGACAGTGACGTGCTTACCTGATGTAGCATGTAGAGAAATGGCATGTTGTGTACTAGTAACATCTTGGGAAATCAAGACAGTAGGCAAGACAGTTTTGTAAAATGCTCATTTATCCCTACTCCTTGTCTTGTCAGCTACTGCAGCCTCCAGACCCAAGGTGCATAGTTTCCACTTTGAGGCTTGTAACCATCCTCATGAAACAAGGTCAATTTTTTTTTTTCCATTAAAAAAAAAAAAAAAAAAAAAAAAAAAGCCAAGCCATTAGAAATGTAAGAAGAATGTGATTTGGAGTTTATCAGGGTTCTAAAGCAAATTTCTTAAAACGCTTCAAGAGTCTTATACTGCACATCCAAAAACGAGGACCACACAATTCATAAACAATTAAGTGAAGTGTTACAGTTTTGTAAGGTATAAAACTCATCTCTCCAAGGCAGCATTCCACTTTCCACACCTTACAGCCTGCCAACTTCTGCAAAGAAGAGCAAGGTCTCTGCAGAAAACACCCTGCTTTACTACACCTCCCTGCTCAGCCAGCCATACAACATCCTCCCTCTGCACCGAGTCCTGCAGAAGTTACAGTAAGTAAAATAATAGTAGCCTCTGGCTACTATTCCTTTCTCCTTACTATTCTTTCATCTTCGGTTCTTGCCCTCTGGAAACTGGTTGGAATAGCAACCTTTCCTCTCCAATACCACCTCTGGTCATTGAGGAATTAACAGTTGGAATAGATGATCTCAGTTGTCTTTTCCAACTGTTATGATTCTATGAAAGAGCCTTTGTGATCTACTGACAAAGAACATGGTGGATACATCTGCCCAAGGTTAGCATGGCTGTTATATCCATGCTAACTGACTTTATTGCAAAAGTTCACAATGCAGCTTTGTTTAACAGCAAAATTGATTCCTTACTCTAGGGCTGCTTTTGGCAAACTTCAGGTACCTTTGCTGGAGTGAAACCTTACACCAAACAGGTGTTTTTTGACCAGAGAAAGAAGACAGGAAGAATATAACATAAAAAAAAACAGCCTCAATGGTTTAAATTTGTTCCTGTTAGAGCAACTGAAGTCAGGATGTTAAGATGGAATGCATCAGGTGAGCTAAACTATATATGTCATTTTCATCTTTTCCTTGAATGAAATAGCATAAGTGACAATGAATGAAAGGATGTAGCCTAATGTCAGCTGTGAGGCTGCTCCTGCTGAATGAGAAGGACAAGAAAGTGCCATCTTTGGGAAAATAGAAGGACTGGTTTTTTAGTTGGTGTCTTGGTTTAACTTCCTGGCATCACAGAAAGCAATCCAGAAATCGTTCACTTGTCCAGAACAATGCATATCAACTTCTGATGTTTGCTTATAAAGGATTAAAAGTATTTCTAAAAGCAAAACAGTAATCTTAATATTTCACAAATTAAAATTGTAATAAAAGGTTCTAAATGTTTTCACCTCTAAGCTCTCAGTAGGCACTGTGGAATTACTGACAAAAAAGAAAAGAATAAAAAAGGGGCAGTGTTGCACTTTTATGACAGGCAACAGAAGACTATAAGAAAAGAGAATGAAACTGAGTTGTTGTCCTATTCTTTCATGACCTGAGACAATAACTGTTCACAGAATCCGCAGTCAAGAAGACAGGTTATTGCATCCACTTGAAAGATTCACACGCACAAAAAGGTGTCTGTAGAGGAAACAGTAACCAATACGTTGACAGCATTCACCTCTTTAGGTTGTCACTGTCTAATGGTGTTTTATTTTCAAGTGTCTTCACTGCAGCAAAAAAGAAACACTTCTTCCTGATGGCACGTGAATGGAAGAGAGAGTACATTGTTCCTGAATAAAAAGGACAAATTTAGAAGTCTCATCTGAACAAAAGATGTGCTCAAACATGGCATGGAGGCTCCCACACACCCTTTACACCTTCAGAGAAAGGAACTGGGCAGTGCTGAGCTTTCTGTCTGTGCTGGGTCAAGAACATCATTAGTCCAGGCTGTAGAAACCTGTAACAATTGTTTGATGCTTTCCTGAAGAGCTTACAATCCAGAAGGACAAGGCAAACATAGAAAAGTGACAGTTGTGGTTTTCATCACAAGTACCTGCAGATGCAGGTGTGACCTTGCCCACTGTGTCATCGGGATACTGCTGAGGCAAGATCTGAGCTGGCACCAAGCACTTTGGCATGCAGCAATGCTCCTTCACAGTCTATGTGCTACTGTCAGCATGAGGCAGATGTTTATGGTCTTTTCTGTACAATGAGAAAAGGAATTATAGACTCAAGTGAATCTTAATGGGAGGTGAGCCTCTACCTACTTTCTCCTCACTCAGAAGAAGGGAGAGGTGTTCATCCGTAACTGCAAAGTCATTTTAGCTAGTTTTTTCCTTCTTGGCTTTCCAGCTCATTGTGGACATCTTCATTTTTCTGAAGCTGACTTCATAGATACTTCTTTTTACTTTTTGTGACCTTCAGCCTTGGTACAAAATGAACCTTTTTTGGAAGACAGAACATCAGTCACAGTTTCATCATTCTCATTCTTTATTCTTTTCCAGCATCCAAAAGGTGAATGAATCCAAAACGGAATTGAGATTTCTCTCCCAGTTGGATCTTACCATGGTAATAAATGAGTTGCCATCTGCATTTCTAATTAAAAATCCAATTGGTATAATGTAATGAGTTTTCTGGATGCAATTAGCAACTGCTGGGGGTCTCTTTATGGAACCAGCACTACAATTATGAGGCAAATAGATTCTATCATATGCAGTGAAGAGCTTTTTCAAAGTTTTTTTGTCCTTAGCTGGATGGATTCACAACAGGGAGTTAGATGCTTTTAGAAACTGCGGTCTACTGAAATACACAATTCAAGTTATTGCTTGAGGTTTCTACATAGTTTAGGGCAGAATTAAATGCTTAATAGGATCCACAGAGCTTTTAAGATCACACCTATCTTTTAGAGTTTACATTTACTGCAGAACTATATGTTTATATTTGAATCACAAGTGCTGCATTAAGAACAAATAGTGGAGACATTTACTTTTCCTAAATAGTAATCTGATAAAAATGGTGAGAATTCTTGGAGAATTTTTCAGAAAGCCTTTAAAATGCACTTTAAATGGTCAGTTAAACATTCAAAGTTACAATTTAGTCTTCAAAATGTTCATAGATCAGCTTTTCAGGTTCAAAAGTTCTACTTCATAGTGCTGACTTGGAGTTCTATGATTCTTTACAAATTAAACTTTATAACGAGAAGAGCGGAAGTGACAGAAGATATGTTTAAAATCTCTTTCTCTTCCACCTTTATCTGCATGCATATACTCACTGACTTGTTTGGAAATGCTCTGCCAGAGTGTTACCACATTTTCAGACTGAAATAATAACATTTATTAAAAAAAAGAAACTAAAAAGGCAATACTACTCTTAGCCGAGCTAAACCATTAAAAACACTGTCCTATTCACCAACTGCAGTACAGCTAAAGAAATCACAGGTCATCAGCGTCATCCTTAAAGTCCCACATTGTCTGGAGTTCAGGTTTCTTAGAGGCAGCCCTAAGAAGCATTAGTTCTTGCATCCAGTTCAGTAATCTCTGTCTAATCATGTGGAAGCACTGTTTGCTCTCTTTCCAGAGCCGCTACATCATCAGGGTCTTGGGGGAACAGGAGACCTTAGAGAGTCTCTGTGAAATGGGCTTCCACAATGACCAATAGGCATCTGAGATCAGTTCTTCCTAACTTCTGCTCAAGTCTTAGAGGAAATAGATACTAAAGTTTTAAAGTGTTTTAGAAAGTATATAAATTACCATTACTTCCTCATAAGAAAAATCAAAATTACTCCTGCTCTAACGGTACAGTGTAAGTATATGTGCAGCAGATACAGCTGCTTTAAACCAGTTTCAGATCACCCAAGAAAGGTAATGATCATAATCCAGTAATAAAGAAGGAATTGTTTACCCCTTTCCAAGCATCAGGGCTCACCAAACAGTCCAAAGGAAGCAGCCTCCAAGTAGGAATGCTTCCCTTGTGGCTGCCAGCCCTTAAACAGTGTTATGGAGGAGTGGACCCAGGTTCCTCCCCTTCTGCTCAGACAGGTGAATTGCTTCCACTTGTGCTCCCAGGGCTGACTATGCCCCTTCACCAGGAGCTCAATCACTGGTTCAAGCCGTGACCTAACAGTTCCCATACATATGGTTAAAGAAGAAACACTCTGTATGAAAACACTTTACACAGGACTTTTGATAAAATATCTCCTGGCTTGCTAAACTTGAAAACAGAGAAACTCCAGTTAAAAAACTAAGAAACAAACAAAAAAAATCCCACATTAAAATCATTCTATTTGATTTGTACTCAGCTTTTTACTTAGATTGAGTTAAAAGGCTCTACTGATTGACTTAAGGAAATACATCATAAAATCAGACCATGTTATTGCCTTTAACACAGATCTCAGCAACAGTAATGGGACCAGCCTGGAAAATGAGGGACTTTGAACATCCACACATTGTGCCTGCACATCATAACTGGTGTTTAGATGCTATTGTTCTGCTATTGTTTGCTCTATAAGGAGCATGTTGACCAAAGAAGTTGTGGATGCCCCATCCCTGGAGGTGCTCAAGGGCAGGATGGTTGGAGCCAAAGTAAGCACACAGTGGTTGCATAAGACAAGATAGAGCCTTCCTTTTGAGAATCGTGTGACCTGTCTAGTCTGCATAACCATGCAGGAAGCCCATGCCTGGAGGAACATCCAGTCTGGGCCACGGACTATGTAATGTCTGTTAACAGGAGTCTCCTCATTTCAGCAGCTCAGATCTTGAAAATGAGAATTGTAATGGAGGCAGGCCATGTGAATCTTCTCTATTTTTATTTATTTATTTATTCTTGCTATTCTGTTCCTAAATATATTTACACTGACTTTGGTAGAACATGTGAAGTTTTCAGCCCATCCTCTGTCTTTTCTTCTAATCAGCAGAACTCTTGCAGTCACTGGCACATCTAAATCTCTCTTTATGCCACAAATTATACTACTGGAATACATACCAGTCAGCACAACTTGCAAAACTGTTTTGAGCCATGGACAGCCTGCTTCAAGGAGGAGTTTTGAAAGTGGACGCAAGTTTCGTGTGGTAGGAATACCCAGTGGTGGGCGTGATGAGCCATCACGGCTACTACAGGTGAAAGCAGTCATCAGCTGGGATCAGAGGACCCTCTTCTATGCTTTGCATGAAGTAAGATTTAGGGTCGTATGTACTTTTGACCCTCTGGCACTGGTTGTACAGCATTATGTAATAGCTCTACAAAACCAAATTACACATTGACAGGAAATGGCCAAGGTGGCAAGAGTAGTTGCAGCAAACAATGTGCCTGGAGAGACATCTGAACTGGTTTCCTTTAAGTTTCAGCAGAAAAAAATCTGCAAGACAAAAACTGAGAGATCATTATCCACTGATTCTTCACAGTCATAACAGGCTGCTTAGCTTTACCAGGTCAGAAGGGGCTTAGTACAACAGTATGTTTTTTTTTTTCTTTTCTTTTTTTCTTTTCTCCTTTTTTTTTTTTTTTTTTTAAGGAAAGAAACCTAGATATACATTAGATATACATGTCAAAGACTGTCAAGGAAAAAAAAAGGAAAAGAAAATACAATTCTTCTGACCTTAAGGTTATATACAACATCATGGGTAACTGAGCAGAGTTCGCCATTAATATTGAAAAGATTGCACTGTCTTACTCTCAGTTACCATTACTGAAATTCAGATAACTTGGCACTTTTCTGCCTAATCTTGCACTCTTGATTCTACTTCGATTCAATTCACCGGGGGGGAAGCTCGGGCTCTCGGTCACTAAGACGAAGTCAGATACAATATATCAGTTCCTATTTCATTTTTTCTTCTTCTTTTTTTTTTTTTTTCCCTATTATTCTTGAGTTAAGAACTCTGATAATGCAGAGCTGTCGTTCAGGGAAAATCTAGAAAATGAATTCCTTTTTATCTCCAGGCTAAGCTGCGCCAATGAATAGAGTACTATAATAAAACCTATTTGTATGCCTGTCATACAAAGACAAACCTTCTCCAAAGGAAATGGATTTGAGTATTTGCAAGAAATGATAAACAGTCAGACAAAAAGGTACTGAGTTTCACTTTGAGATGCATGGGAGAAGTAGGTTTTAGCTTCCCTTTTCAGGGGGGAGGAATTCATATGAAAGCCAAGTCAGCTGAGAGCCTCAGAAATGAGATTTTATCCATGTGTTTGAGGGAAAAAGTAACTTGGAAATATCTTGAAGGGAGTGGTTCAGAGTTATGAACAAAATGTTAGCCTACATTTTTAGCAAGAAGAAATCAAAAGAGGCTTATCCACTTCTGATAAAATGAATTACCTGGATTTCATTTGTGCAAAATCCTTGTGCAAAGCTGTGTTGAAATCTTGCTCTCTCTGATTTATATAACCGAATTACGTCAAATAGGTGCTTATACAAGGCAGAGAGCTGATAGCAAGCCTAATTCCAAAGCACTTCTACTCCTCTGACTCTCCCACAAAGTCAAAGAATGCATTTGACTCACAAAGGCGATGCCCAGCCAAACCTGGTAGTTCCAGCTCTGACATCTTCCTCTTGGGATGAACCTCTTCCTCTGTGCATTTCCAGCAAGCACAAGATGGAGGTGTGGTGCTAGGCCACGGATGCTGACACATTTTGGAGTGTTTTAATGAGTGAAGTTTGCCAAAGAGCAGCCTTGTTCACAGGGAGTCACTGAGCCCATCGGCAGCAAACAATCAAGAACTCTGTCAGGCTTGATGCTGTGCCCACTGCCCTGTGCAGCCCGTTCCATGCCCACCGCCCTGTGGTGCAGACCCTGTCCCTGACCCCCACCCGCCCCTCCCCTGACGCAGCTCCATGCCGTTCCCTCGGGCCCTGTCGCTGTCACACAGAGCAGAGCTCAGCGCTGCCCCTCCGCTCCCTGTGAGGAGCTGCAGCCGCCATCAGGCCTCCCCTCAGCTCCTCTGCTCTGAGCCGAGCTGGGCGGGTTCAGCAGCTGTGTATTTGGTCAGGGCTTTTGTGGTAGGAGATCCTTTAAGAATTTCAGCCAATCACTGTAATTCCAGCCATAATTAATATATATTCCAAAACAATTTAATTATTGGCTAAATGTAGTGGAAGTATGCTGTCATGTTTAAGACTGAAAGGGAGTACTTAAAGCATTTACTGCCTCAAAAAATGTAATTGTGGGTTAATACATAATGATGATAATTATACTAAACGAGGAATGTTTGAATGCTTACCAAGCTTAATTAAACTTTGCAGCACTCCTAAGACAGAAATATTGTTATGGTAATTTTAACAGGTAGATAAATTGCTCATCCTGGCACATGAAGGCTAGGTAATTTACTGAAGGTCACAGAGCCAGCCTACAATATAGCCAAAGAGGAGCCTGTCACCTTGACTGCTAAGCTGACTTCAAGCTGCAGTCTTCAAATAATTCTCTCCTGGTGCTTTAGCTTTTTCTGAAACAGAAACTGGCTTTTGTACATAGACCTGATTGCTGATAAATTCCTCTGTCCCCAAAGGATGCGTATCTCTGATCTTTCCACAGTAATTTCTTGCCAGTGTGGCAATTTTCTAGAAAATGAAGGATGTGAGGGCAAGAAAGAGGACAACATGAAGAAAGAAATGGAGGCAAAAACTAATACAGGAGAGTGGAATGAAAGGAATTAGAAGCAGAAGAAAATGATGGCATACAAGAGAAAGACAAAAGAGTCAAAGGGAAGTGAAGGGTCAAAAGAAAAGTAAAAGATAAAGGAGATAAGAAACGGAAAAGGAGTCCATTGGGAATTATCAGACAGTAAACTGTGAGTAAAATAAAAATGCTGTAAGAACTGAGATGCAGGATGTTTAGTGGAAATGTATTAAAAGTCAAAATCTATTATCTTCACTATATTATTCTGTTTACATGCCAGGAAATTCCTTACATCCTCAATCTATTAAGTGGTACTGTATACAGCGATAGAAGAAAACTGCTGCCTCTGAGAAGAGATGAAAAACACAGCAAAGCTCCTGCAGAGTAACCCTAAAATGGTAACAGAAGCAGACTGTGAAGGGAGTCCCTACTGAGATCTTTTGATTAACCTTGCTATGATGTAAGTGGGGAGCCTAGATTAAACCAGACGTTTCTTCCATTTATTTTTCTCTCCTTTTAGGTTAGAATAATGCAAATAACTGGTACAAATACATACACGTAGTTTCTTGCTTTCTTTCTTTTTCTTTCATTCTCTTTCTATCTTTTCCTGAAACTCTCAGCTTTGCTTCCATACTTAGCAAAAAAAAAAAAAAATTTTCCCCATTGATAGCAAGAATAGTTCAAGATAGTATTAAAAAGGAGTAGATGGCACATTCAAAGATGAAAAATCACATCTTAGCTGGCAGATGTGGCCTTCCTAACTCAATTAGGAAATCAAAGCATTGAACACAGAGAAGGAGCAGGAACAGAACAATAGCTCTTGATTCTCAAATATTTCTCCTGGCATACAGAATGTGGGGCCAAATATAGCTAGCGTCTGCTCTTCCTAGAGGTGCTGGTCACTCTCATACATTCTCATACCTAGCTTGCAAAAAGTACTGCAGTGATATGAATGTCAACTTCTGCTCAAGTTAATGTTTTTATTGTACAGGAAGAGTCTTATACCAACTGCTGTCGTTCCTTACATGCAGATTACTATCAGAGAATCTGAGAAGTATCTTTCTCTGTCTATAGTCAATTTAAAAAAGCTTTGGTTCCACCAGGATTTCTGTCAGGAGTAGCTGACTACCGGCAAGACAGAAAATCATTTATTTTCTCTCATCAGTAGCATTTTCTGCTGCTTTAGTGAGACTTGCTGCTTGCTTCTGCTGTTTGCTCAGACTTCTCAGCATGGTCTCAGTTCCTGTTGAGGTGATACACATGGACAAATACCGTGGTGATACAGTTAGGACAGTTCTGGTGAGCATTGTTTCCAGCTAGACGAGCTATACTTAATTTGTCATATGCATAATTTACTGTAGATCCTGTTCCATATTATACCATGCTGCTGATTAGTTTTTACAAAATCTATGGCCAGGCAGAATAGTTCATTTACAAAGATCAATTGACTGTTTTTTTGTCTGTATGACTACTTGTATTTTCAAGTTTAATACTTGAGTTAGATGTGCCTAAAATGCAGTAGATAGAGCACATATGTGAATGAGAAGAAACGACAGAAATGCAGCCAGAGTGAACTGACTTATCTGAGTTAATAACTGCAGAGAGGGTTTTGTGTTCAACTCACTGAAGCACAACCAGCCCTCACAATTCAGTTCCTCCAATTCAATTCCACAGTTCAGCTCAACCAGCTATTAATCGTTTGAGGTTAAGAGTAGGTTTCTTTACTTAATCACCTGACCGCATGTTCTGGCCACTAAATAATGTATAGATACAGTCACATGATACAGGATTTTACTTAAAAAGTCTTGAAAGTAATTAAATAATGCACTATTCACTGACCCATTTTTGATTGCTTCAATTTTCATTTGGGAATATAGAATCTCTGGGGTGGGAACTTTGTTTTGTGAATTGTTTGTTCTAGTGCAGTCAGGTAATCAAAAATGTCATTGCCCGTGGCTATTCACTGCATTTTCTAACTTTTGATTAAATATATATCATTATTTTTACTCCATATTAGTTTTATTTCCATGACTTTGAAATGAGAATTGCAAATGCTTTGATAAAGGGATTGAAAGTACGTAAGTTCTGGAAAGGAATTATTACTGAGTCCTATTTCTAGCTTTCTCTTGCTATGGTTAGTGAATCTCAATAATTATCATCTTTTCAAAAGCAAGGTCAGCGAACAGTGCAGGAAATGAAGTGGATAATTTAGGCCCAACTCATGCTGGACTGTTCTTGTGGACAGATAGGAAACAAAGTACAGTGAATTACTCCAGCTACTGATCGAAGGATGAGAGACTTTGTCCCTTCATTATCTCCCTTGAAGGTGCATACACTACATTAAATGTAGAAGGCAAGCTCCAGACATGGTATCTTCATGGACTGGAGAGTAACAACTGGACAGCAGCAGCTTTGGGCATGTGATGCAGTCTTCAAAAGACAACTGGTTTGAGCAACCCTTCTGCTCCCAGTGTTCAGATTTCCTGTCACAGTTCCTCTTCAGGCTTTAGCAGTTCTCTTCCACTCACAAGCAGGTCGAGGTAATTGTTATACCTGAGCCTGTGGGCAAACATCCTTCCTATAAAATTAAATAAATTTAACAGTTGTGGAAATTCTGTACTCTTCAGGGCCAAATGCTCTCTGTTCTCATGGAGAATTCTGGAATCTGTTATATGCTACCTGAAGAAAATCTGCTTTCTGCAGTGAGGCTTACATGCTGCTTTCCTGAATGTAATATAAAGCCTGTTAAAAATCTCTCATGACAGAATCTGTGAATCTACTACGTATCACCTTATCCCTATCATGATGTGTTAGTGTCACAAAGAGGCACAGCAAAATTTGTTAAGAAGTGACTTAGCATTAATAATTTTATTTGTGGTCATAGATAAGATTAAGTAAATTCTGGGGGAAGGAGAAGGGTATATTGTCCTTTAGAACTCTTAACAGAATACTTTGATTCAAATTCACATACCCACATTTGATAGAAAATTCTGCTTGGATAAAAAAAGCAACAAAGGGTATGCCTTCCTCTTAAGGATTCCTGGCTTGCACTCCCATTTCCAAGAATCCTCTGTTCCCCAGGACTCTGGGTAAGTTGAGGGAATACCATCAAAGCCAGGTCAGTCACTGGCAGCCTGAGTTTGTTTTCCCAGAGTTTTTTGGACTTTTGATTACTTGGCACAAGGATGACTGGTTGTCAGACAAGTTCACTAATTTCTGTGGCTCCCCGCTCCCTTGGGGTAGGTCCTTGTCCACGTGCAAGAGCTACAGTTGGCAGAGATTTGTCCTCCGTTTTGTATCTTAGGGCCTACAAAATCCATGAAGGTGTACTTCCCTTAGTCAGCAACACAGGCAGGCTGGTAACAATGGACAAGGAGAAGGCTGAGGTATTCAACAACTTTTTTTGACTCAGTCTTCTCTGGTGACGTCTCTTCAGATAATGCTTGAGTGGACGCATTGGGAGGTGGGGACTGGGAGAGAAGTATCCCTCCTGAAATAAACCTCCTGCAACTCTAAGAATGACACCAAGCTGTGTGAGGCAGTTCACATGCCTGAGGGAAGGGATGCCATTCAGGGAGACCTGGACAGGCTTGAACAGTGGGTCCGGGTGAACCTCATGAAGTTCAGTCAATCCAAGTACAATGTTTGGCACATGGGTCTGGCCAACCTCTGCTCTCTGTACAGGCTGGGGTTCTAAGGATAGAGCAAAGTCCTGCCAAAAAGAGAATACTGGTGGATGGGAAGCTGGACATGAGCCAGCAATGTGCCCTCAGCCCAGAAAGCCAACCGTTTCCTAGGCTGCATCAAAAGAAGTGTGGACAGCAGGGTGAGGGAGGTGATCCTGCGCCTCTACTCTGTGCTAGTGAGACTTCACCTGGAATACTGCGTCCAGATGTGGAGTTCTCAGTACAGGAGAGATGTGAACCTGTTGGAGTGCATCCAAAGGAGGGCCACAGAAATGATCCAAGGGATGGAACACCTCTCCTATGAGGACAGGCTGAGAGAGCTGGGGCTGTTCAGCTTGGGAAGAAAAAGCTCTGAGAGACCTGATAGAGGCTTTTCAGTATTTGAAGAGGGGCTGTAAGAAAGAAGGGGACAGACTCTTTCAGAGGGTCTGCTTGATAGGACAGGTCGAAATGGTTTCAACTGAAAGAGGGGAGATTTAGACTGGATATAAGAAGTTTTTAACAATAAAGCTAGCAAAACAATGAAACACATTGCCCAGAGAGGAAGTGAAAGTTCCATTCCTGGATACGTTCAGTATCGGGCTGGAGGTGCTCTGAGCAACCTGATCCAGCTGTAGGTATCCCTGATCACTGCAGAGGAGTTAGACTAAATCCCTTCCAACTCAAATATTTCTATGACTCTTTGAAAACAGTTCTCAATTTTTTTAATAAGCCAGCAATGCTGAGGTGTCCTGCAGGTCCTGGTTTCCATATAGCTGACAGAAGTGACATGACCCAGATGCCACTGGCTGTTGGGCGTGCGGAGGTCTCTGGTGCAGGACACCCAGAGGAAGTGCAGCAACTTGCTCTAAGGCTGCAGATAAGGAAAATCCACACAGTGCAGTGGCCTATACCTGCTGTTTTCCTGCCAGACTTCACTGAAAATTAGGTATCTGCATAAATAAAATAGCATTTTCCCAGCCTTATCATATACATAATTTTCTCCTATGTGATTTTACTAAGCTGTACTATTACATTATCTTCAATTCCACGATCAGACATAGACTAAAACATTCTTAACAATTTTATGAAGCACAGAACAAACAAACAGAACAGACTTTGACTCAAGTGATTTCCTCTGAAAGCCATTTGAGATTAAAAAAATAAAAAATAAAAGCCTGTAAAAATAAAAGCATGGGTCTGGTTTCAGCATATGTCTATAAATCCAGAATAAGTACACCAAAGTCAATGGAGTTATTTAGATTTTTTTACCACTAACGATCAGTGTTATACAGTATTTCTACTCCCTCACCAGATTTCCCCCTAATCAAAAGAGACATTCTAAGGCAACTACTTTAATGTTCTGTGGGCGAAAGTTTTTGTATAAATGTACATTCACTTGCATGTTTACAACATTTCTTCTTTTTACAAGCACTCTGGTAAACACAAGTGTTTGTGGAATGCAGCTGAGTGGCGTAATGAAAAGCAATAAAGCCAGTGTTCAGTTTTTATTCAAAGGAACAGTCTTCTTGTACTCTTGTTAAAATATTCTTGAACATTTGTTGCAGCACGTAAAAATAATGGAAATAGCTACATTAGAAATAGTTAGAACTTGTACCTTTTTCAAGAATTTAAAAAAAAAATGTTTTTTTCTAACAGTTATACAAGACATCAAAGATGTCAACATTTCAGACGCTTATAGTCAAAATATCACCAGTGGTGCTGGGTAATTTTGGTCAAAGTCTGAAGCTGAAGATCAGTTTAAATCCAACAGCAATAGGTTTACCTACTCTCATGCAAGCAAAATCAAAAAGCACAACCTACCCTATTTAATTGGTTTAAAGTCCAAAACTCCCCAGACTGCACCACCAGGAGTGATCTCCATTTAAAACAGAGCAGGTGCATCGCAGGAAAGCACACAGCTGTTAGGTACAGGACCTGGCACTAGCTGCGGTCTGTGATGCCAAGGGTGCTGCACTGAATGAACAATGTCAGCAAAGGCCACTGTTGCAGCACTCACAACTTATTCTCTCCTGAATAATCTGTGAATGAAAAAGATCTGGTTAGCCATCTCACCACACACCTGTCCTCTCTCCACACACATTCATGTGCAATTCATATCCAGCCTTTGGTCTGTGCCAAGCTGGTGTTATTCAGGCTTTGGATGCAACTACACCAAGCAAAGTATCCCCAAAGTTTAACAGACACATTTGGTATTAAGCAGATATTTCAGGCCTCCCTCTGGGAGTTGCATCTCCTGCTTACCACAACTTGCACTGCCTTTCAGCTGGGATCACCAAGCTCCCTGGGACAGAGCTATTTTGTCAAAGAAATAATTTTAAATGAAAACCATGAAAAGCAATGTTTACTTCTAATAATGAGTGTTCACACCAGAAACCAGACTCTGTGGGACTTAACTTTCATCCATCCAGAAAATAGAAATAGCTTTCATATAAAATTAAAATACACAAAACCAACTTGACTCTTGAACTGAGCATTCACAATAAGCTGCTTGTCCACAGCCTGATATATTTACTAAAAGCACATTCAAGGAAAACAGGAGCTACTCAGAAGCAATTTACAAATAGGAAAACAGGGGAAATTGGCTGGGTAATTTATTCTCCAGGAAGTTTTTGCATGGCTGTATAAGCAAGGCACCCAGCAGAAAGGCTCTGTCATGTCGTACCTGTTTATGACTTAAATATCAGTGTCCCCCATGCAATCATCTTGTTAGTGCCAGGTGCCTGTTAGTGCAACTCAGAAATCACAGTTCTAAGGGCCAAAGGTGAATCTTGATTTTTGGAACTGTTTTTCCTCACAGAGATTCTGAAAACCCATTAAAGCCCATGCTGTTACTGTTTTATTTTGTGGTGACTGCAGCTTCATACATGCACAAATTCATACATAGAAACCAGCTGCTTATAGTAGCATGTGACACTGGGACCAGATGCAAAGCTTCCACCTCTCTGTAAGTGTCCAAAACTTATTCCTCCTATATTCCAGTGTCTCCCTGTCATTCACTGTCAGCACCTGCTTTACTCAGTGCTGTTTTGTTCGCTGCTCTCTCCTCTTGACGAGCTCATCACTGCCATTCTTTTTAACACCGACCATTCAATGGGAATTAACGAGGAGGAAACTTCCCTGTGCCATCCAGCAGCAACCAGCACAGAACCGTACCTGCAGCTCTTTACCTGAAGATGTGAGGTAGCAGAAAAACCAGAACTGAAAAGCTGTGGGGCAGAAATAAATCATCCCCCCGATTTCAGGCGAACTCATTCAGTATCTTTACTACTGGTAATAGAGACAGAGATTGATGGATTGCAGGTATGATGTGTGTGGGCACATTCCTGCTCAGAGCTAGGTCTCTGGATCTCTCTCTCTCTCTTTCTCTCTAGGACAAAAGTGGAAATAAAGATGTTGAACTACAGTAGCTGCTGGTGAGCAGAAACCCCAGACTGAACTGCCCCCTGACTTTCTGCTTTTAATAACGATATATCTACCAATGACCAGTGACACTACAGGGCAGCCTGAGCTGCAGAGGCTTGCTGCAGTTCAAGGAGTGAGGTAGGGAGCAGAAATTTATGCACCCATTCCACATCTTCTGTTCCAGTTACTGAGCTGCACTCCTCTCTTGTTAGCCTTAAAACATGCCTTGGAAGAAATTGGTCAGCACTGCAGAAGAACATCTGTGTTAGTCCACTGTAAATGATTAGCTTCGTTGTGCATGAATTAGTCAATTTCCTGCAATTACTCCTGCTCTTCCCCACCAGGTGACTGCAGTTCTGCTTCCCAAAGGCAGCCAGCGGGCAGAGTGCTGACCCTGAATGCCTATGAGCTCCAAGGTGCCCATCTCATTTTCTGCACCAGTTGCTAGGATAAGGCATCCAAATTCCAGCAGACAGGGTGGTTTACAGTTCGCTGTTAGCACCAGATGCTTAGCAGAAGGGACAAGGTGAAGGGAGAGCATGGGAGAGAGGAATGCCTTCACCCTGTGAAAGTGACAGTCACCCGTGAAGGATTTGGTGTGATTGTGGTCAGGAAACTGATCCTGTCAAAAATAACAGCTTGATGTTTTGTATTTATCCCCCTTCTGCACTCTCTAGCTTTGGAGTACTCCACTGAACCAGGAGAAGAACTTTGCTAAATGCCAATTCACCCCTGCAGCTGGAAAATCAAGCAGAGCCTTGTCTTGCTCTTCAGCAGGACATGCAGCACATCTGGAGCCAGTGCTCTCCTGGTAATGCTGTTGGTGCAGAAGGTAGTGCACCCTGCTTCTGCCAGCTTGGCTCTTGTCTGTGCTTTTTATTTCCCTCAGAGGGCAGGCAGGAAAACACGGCAGTATCAAGGTGCCATTTTCACAGTTTGCACCCAGCTGACATTGCTAAATCACGTACACAAGCACTCTGAAATTAAGGTTCAGTTGCAGCGAGGTCCATGAGTACCAGCTCTGGCTCTCAAATGGCCTGGAAAGAGGATGCATAGCTAAGGAAAGATGCCTGTAGGAATACTGGGAATCTGCGAAGGGAAGCTATCAGGGAGTGGCATGTTGGTGGAAGGAAACTGTGAAGATGAATAACTATGTGGGAGGAGAAATGACAGAAAGTTATGCTCCTCTCTGGGGTGGAGATATGGGCCTTGGACTCTGGATGGGTTCCAAGAGGCAGGGGTCATTCATGTGTTTGTTCCTTCAAGGAAGGAATTTTCTACAGCATTTTTTCCTACAGCTTATTAACTTCTATTTGAAATTACACACAAAATACGGGGTTCTGTAAGCTCTTGATTGCCCACCTCATCCAAGTCAGCAGATCCTTGGAAATAAAGCCTCCTGTCTCCAACTCCCACCACTTATGGAGTAAGGTGAAGGCATCCGATACTCTACATGCCAAAGAATACAGTCATTGTAGGCACAGTGGGCAAGAGAGACTGGAAAGAAAGCAGTGCTGCTTTTTATGGAATTAGCCCTCCTTAACAGCCATGGCTGATGTCTGCCAGATCAGGATGCTCCAAAGAATGTAAATTTACACTGATGTTTCTTGTGTTGCCATGGGCTTCTCAATTCTTTTTGCTGTCGATGTTATCACTTATGTGTCCTTTTCTTCACTATCTTTACTGAAGTGAGCTTTCTGTCCTGGGGGATCCCACAGGGGCTGTGAAACGCAGGGAAGAGGAACTGAAACATATCCATCTGAAACATATTCTGCCCCCTCCAACCTCTGTAGGCTGCCTCCAGAAAGCCCGCAGTATGAACCTGCCTGCCTTGATCCAAGAAAATTAAAAAAGGCTGATTCAGATGTACTCATCTTCCATAATTTACTGGCCTTCACTGGACTATAAGTGTGAATGCATGGATGTCTTCACAAACTAAAGAACCCAAAAGCTGCCTTTACTAAACCTTAGTAGCCTTTCAGTTTCTAAAGGCACACTACAAGAAAGAAGGAGACAGACTCTTTAGCAGGATCTGTGGAGACAGGAGAAAGGGAAATGATTTCAGACTAAAAAAAGGTAGATTTATATTGGATATAAGAAAAAGGTATTTAAAATAAGAATGGTTAAATACTGGAACAAGTTCTCCAGAGATGTGGTGGATGCCCCATCCTCGGAGACATTCAAGGTCAGGCTAGACAGGGCTCTGAGCAACCTGCTCTAGCTGTAGGTACCCCTGTTCATTGCAGGGGAGTTGGACTAGGTGGCCTTTAAGGGTGCTTTCCAACTCAAATGATTCTATGAATGGACAAAAGCACTTCAAAGCATGAATGTGTGAAGAAAATGCAATTTCATGTCTACATGGCAGTATAGTTCTATATTAAGCCCAAAATAATACACTCTGTCTCCCAGCTCTGGTACAGTGCTGGGATTCCAGTAATCTGTAGTATCATGGCCTGTTGCATGGCAAAAACAGAGGTGCTAAAATCCACAGAATCACAGAATCATCCAGTCTGGAAAAGACCTTGACGATGATCAAGTCCAATCATCAGCCTGACCCACTGAGTCCCATCACTGAATTATGTTTCTTAGTACTGCATTCACACATCTCTTAATTACCTCCAGGGATGGGGACTCCATCACTTCTCCCGGCAGTATGTTTCAATGCTTGGCCACCTTCCTCATGAAAAAATTCTTCCTAACGTCCCATCTAAACTTCCTCTGGTGCAACTTGAGACCATTACATGAATTCAAGAATTTCATTGATGCCTTCACTGATTTTGGTGCTGAGCCCCTGGGGGCTACTTATTGCAAGCAATGCAGACACGGAGCTGCAGATCACTGAGCTCAGAGGTGTGCAGGAGCTGCTGCTGCTCTGCTCTTGCCAGAGGCAGCCTCAGGAGCCAGGCTCCCTACTCAGATCCACCAACGATATGGTTCAAGTGTGATGGGATGAGTTTGGACTGCTTACTTCAAGGGGGTTTTTCTAGCAGCAAGTTAAGGATGTTCTCTAACAGTAAACAAAATAGCAGTGAAATTTAGTAGTGAAAATACATGTGGATTGGAGGAGTGATTAAAGCTCATAAGTAAAAGTTGATGGTGTAACATGGGACTCAGTGTTTCAAAATTTTTCTTGTTGAAGGATCTCTTTTGTAGTGGCTCTATGAGCAAGTCACCTCTGCTAGCACAGAGAAATATTCTGCCATTTAGGCAGAATTTCATTCTCCTAAATGAAAACTATAGAAGAAAGGACTGAAAACACCATGGTAATAGTGAAAACTTCAGCATAATCAGTCATGAAAACTTACCAAGTTAGCAAAGAACTGGACTTTCAGTTGCTGACCTTGGAGGTCAGCTTGGAGTGCTCCCATCACTCATGCTTGTCCTCCTGGTACATCCTCCCTTGGCCGCTTTGTTACACACACGGGGCAGGGGATGAGGGAACATTTTCCTTGCCTCATACTGACTTTGCCTGGCTCTCATCCCAAAATTTGCCAACATCCAGCTGGCCAGCAACTTCCCAGAGCACAAAGAGAAAAGTGTGCTGTTCCCCAGCTTCCTGCCCGCTCTCCATCAGCAAATGATCACAAGATTCATGGGGTGATAATAAATAAAAAAAATGTTGCTGAAAATAAGTGTGAAGACCAACATGCCTTTCAGCATTCAGTATTTCTACATATATGTAGAAACCACGCTGTCTTGTAAGCACGTATAACTGTACTATAACACCTGCATTTTGGTATATGCGAAGAGAAAAAGAATTTCAAATATTCAACTAAGAATGTATGAAATCTCTCAAAAAAAACCTTCATGCAGAAATTTTACGTACTTATATTAGTAGGAGAGAGGCTCAATAAGATATGATTCATCTGAATTAATTTGAAAATTAAAAATATTGTGCACATTGAGAGAAAAGCCGATCATTTATAGAATTAAACGTAACAGAAGTGCAAACGGAATGCTGGAAGTCATTCACCGCATTTGAGAAAAATAAATCCTATTACCAGAAATATTGTGTTCACCAGAGATAATAGTTGTGAAATTACAATTCACAGTTCTTGTGATTACAATTATTTTAAAAAGATATACACATACCAAATATAAATCCAAATTTAATTTAGTTATATGAACTCATATAAGAAAATATACCAGAACATTACATATATGACTGTAATTAGTCTTAAAAATATATTTCAACTATAGAAGAATAGATGTATTGATGTTAAACAATTCTCAACACTTAACAATCAAACTTGAAGTGACCCCAGTGTGAAAACCTATGCTTCCTTTTTCATCTTATTGGCTTTGTAATATATATTAAGGTGGTTCTGGTTTGGGGAGGAATCACTTCAGAGTCCTTTCCAGGCTTTCACTCATATAATACTTTAATTGCTTAGGAATTTTGCTCCAACTCTCATTTGCTAAGTAGGACAGAGCACTGAGTATTTACACGCTGGGAGAAGGAGCCTGTTGTAAGCAGGTAAGGTGGATAGTTGAGGTCCTCAGAGCTTTGTGACTGGTGTGGAACAGACCTGTGGAAATGGCCATTCACTGAAAAAAAATTGGTGACAAAAGACTCTTAGTTAATTTTTCATAAATGAAATGTTTGCTTTTGTTTTCTCCTACACCTAAAATTATAAGTTTCCAAAGCATGGTAATATCACTGTTTCTTTTCCTTCTTTTTATCTGAGCACCTTTGAGAAAGCATTATTCTCCATTGATCCACTTCTGCTGCTGCTAGCAAGCATCAGAAATGATTAAGCTGTCTTACCAAGCAGAAGATCATTAAATATTCCTTGAAAAACATGTTTAATTGAAAGGAATGTCTTCATTCCCCCTCTACTCTTAAGTCAAAACCTCATTTTCTCTGCTTCATGCTGTATCATTCTTGCTCCTCTGTAGGTATGTTTTGAGGGCTGTCTATCTTTGGAAGTCCAAGTCTTCTGAGCAGCATCATAAGGAAGCAAAATTATCAGAAGAAAACGATAGATAGTATATGTTTTTCATTCTGGCATGTCTGGAAAACTAAGAGAATGCCACCAGTGGATTAGGTGACTCAGGCGACTTACAGGGATGTTCTACCCTGAGGGTTATAGAAGAATTCCTGAAAAGAATCTGCAATACATCTGGTTCTTGCTTGACAGCAGCATGGCTGAGGGTCTGGGAGAATCTCTCATCTTCAGTCCTTGACAGTAAATTCCTCCTCCCCTTCTCTGCACACGCTCTGCTATTCTGTTTCTCTAATAGTGGTCAGAAATGAAGTGAGCCTTATAAAATATGTATTGCAGGTGCCACTCAAAACAGACATCAGGAAAATGAAGAAAACAAAATTACAGTAGTTGCTTTCATCTATTCAATAGACAAGCTCAGTATACCTTAATGGCAGTCACTAACTTGAGATGGTCACAGGGACAGGAATGGGCTTAGAAGTCACTCTCTTTCCCTTGTTGTTTATTAGAACAGAGAAAGCAACAGACATGAGTGGCACACAATGATGAGCACAAAGCCTGCCTTATGATTGAAGAGCCTGAAGCAAAAATAAAATCTTATCTCCAGCTGCAGGAGGAAGAAATCCTGCTGCAGCAATAAATCCAGAGGAGCAGGACCAGGCTCCTCACTACATCCTCAGATTCAGCCATAGGTTGGGAGTACATGAACGTTGCAGAAGCAGGAGACCAGAATATGAATCAGCTGGGACTTCTTATCTAATACAGGAACAACATCTTCCAGCACAGTCACCCTCTTGCAGAAGTGATTCCATTTCTGTCCTGAGTGGTCTCTGAAGCCCCACCTGAGCTCACTACTCCCTTTCTCATAGCATTATTCTTACTATTTGCTATTTGTGCTCCTCTACGGACCCTGCAATTACAGTTGACTGTCATAAGTTTCCCCCAAACAGTGATGTTTTTTGTTGTTGTTTCTAAAATAATAGTTTCCAGGGGCCAGTCCCCACCGCACAGCCGGTGTTTGAAAGCAGCATTGTGTTGGGAGGCAACCTCATTCCCCTGCGACTCTCCTCCCAAGCACTGCTGTGTTCCTGAAGATGCATTCTCCTTCCCCCCAACCTTGACATGCCAAGTATATCCTGACTACAGATGTTGCAGATGATATAATGACATCCGATTGTAATTCAGATGATGCGTTTACTGCCAAGGAAAATCTTAGTAGTAACTCAGAACCTAGCAATATTCTCCAGTGAGAAAACAATATTTACAATAGGATTACAGCCACAGCAGCTAGATGGTGCACTCAAGCATCTGTTTACCAGAAGTTCAAAGAAGCTGAACTGGCTGCTGTAAGAAGTAACAAATAGACCACCTTATTAGGACATACCTCCATGCATATTACTGCCAGAGGTTGTCTCCGCTTAAATATTAGGATAAAGCCTACAGACATAAATACAGAAATGCCTGCTTATATAACGTGGAAGCTGTGGGACAAACATCAACAGTTGAAACACAGAGGGGAAATCCATTGTTGGGCTGCTGTCCTTGGCGTAATGGGAGTTGTGCTGTGCTTTGTGTTGAGCAACCGTGCCTGAAGCTGAGAGGGATGATTTACCATCAGCTTAACTCTGCCTTCCTGACACAGACTGATTTGTATCGTAACCCTGGTGTATTTTAAACAGAGCGATTCCTGTCTGTTTAATACGGAAGCTACTATTTGCTGTGGAGTGTCCAAAATTTATACGCCTGCAGGATATTTAGAAATATTTCCAAATCAGCCTATCAAGGCAGGTTTCCCTGCTGTCAAGAGCATTTATGTAATAAAAACAAAGATTCCCACAAATGCCTCCCTTGTAACTTTGCCTGTATACAGAGCATGAGGTTTGTATAAAACAGGTGTCAGTTATGTGCGTGCTTCCCTGTACTGCTAAACATTTTCTCCACTCTCTAAATTGCTAACTACATATACTAATATGGCATGTTTGCAGGAAAATAGACTGAAATTGACATAATTCAGATTTAATTTACCAAAAAATAAGTTGCAAAACGACAGGGTACTATATTTATCTAATTCTATATGCTTTAGGGCTGCTAAACATCTCGTAACCACCTTCTGCAGAGGGATTGGTTGGCCCCTGCCAGGAGGCAGAGATTATTATGGAAGGATGGAGATTATGGTGATTTTATTTTGTTTTTCCTGGGTCACGTGAAAGGCAGAAGCTGTGTGGAAGAAAATATTTAGAGCTGTGCATATCTGTGGTTTGATGGACAGAGCACTGGGTAGCAGAAGAGGATGGAGGAAATGCTGATCCCCATGCTTGATGTTGGCAGTGCCAATGTTACAGCAGCCATCACTACACAAACCAGGAAGCAAAGCACACACATTTTAATCATGAAATCACAGAATCTCAAGATGGCTGAGATTCTGGACCTGTAGGTCCATCCGGCCCAACCTCTGCTCCAGCAGGGATGCCCAGATATCCCATAGATGCCCCTCAGTAAGAGCCTTTGGGTATGTGCCACACAGCAGCACTGTGCAGAAACACCTAGTAGGCTGTGTACCTGTGAGATGGTCAGACCCAGTGCTTGGTTGGTCATCCTTCTGTCCACCACAGCCCAAAACAGACATAATATTCCGGGACCCTGGCAATTCTGTGATTCTGTGATTCTGTGACAGCCCTTCCCTCCCTAGACAGTGAATGCAAAGTTAGGTCTCAGCTGCAGAAGGAGGAGCTGGATTTTTCAGTCCTCACTGAAGCCTCAGGTCTCCAACACCAGGCTCTTTGGGGTCATCCAAGGCCATTTCTAGGTCTCCCTGTTATGCTTCCTGTCATCCCATTACCCTCATAAGACTTCCTAATGCAGTATCAAAAGTTAGTGATTCCTTCCTGTTGACTTTTTCAGCCTTTGTCATCTGCAGACACATTCCCCAGCAGATGTTCTCTGACTGCCAAATAAGATAATCCCTTCTTTGTCATGGAAGTTTATAAAACTTGCGGCCCTGCTCTGGAGGTGTCTTCTCCAAAGGCAGCTTGGGCTAGAGTCAAGTGCTCCTTATCCAACCATAGTGGCATCAAGGATCCTGAGGTGAAAGAGAGCCAGACTTTTCCTACTAATTGCAACCAGCTTGTCTGCATGAATAGAATTATAGAATCATAGAATCATAGAATCACATAATTGTTTGAGTTGGAAGAGACCATTAAAGATCATCTGGTCCAACTCCCCTGCAATGAACAGGGACACCTACAGCTCCATCAGGTTGCTGAGAGCTCCATCCAGCCTGGCCTTGAATGTCTTCAGAGTTGGGGCATCAATAGAGGAACAAAAATGGGAAAAATATGATTCAGTAGCTCAATAACTGTTCCAGATGGACCAAATCACAAGACAAGGTAAGGCAAGGAAGAAGAAATGTTTATGGGTATGGGCATTTTTAGAAAAAATATGATCACTTGGAATTTTCTTCCTAACTGGAGGAAGTCAGAAAAAAACATGCTGTCGGAAGAAAGTGTAGTAGCTCCCATCAGGAAGCTCTATTTTGGGATAACATAAACGAGCTGCTAGTTGGATTAATATTTAACATGGCTGAAGAATAATATAGCAGCATTACATGTTTCTCCCTAAAATGGAAACAAGCCAAATTCTGTTCCAAATTAATACCTGTAGAAATATAAATACCTCACAGGAGGAGGGTATTGTAATAACTCAAAGTAAATGTTTAAATATTTTACTTATATTCAAGAAGATAGAATTAAGGAATGCATGAGACATAAGGAAAATGCAAATATCTTAATCCTGGTAATCTGTGGAATCACTTTTATTTATTAAAAAATCATCTGCTAATTTAAAATTGTAAAAAATAGGTGTTCTCCAGATATAGAATTTACTTGTGAAAATAGTGCAGTAATTCATGTGGAATTACACAAACACACATACACGTCTTAAAACTTTGCTAGATAGAATCAAGCTCTTTTCCAGCAGTGTTTCAAAACTTTCTAGGAAGAATGGAGTATTTTTCAATTTTTTTTTTTAACACTTTTTTTTCTTTCTAGATATCACAAGTCCTCTCTTATTACCCGTGACAGTGAAATACCAGCCCTTTGGAGCCTGCTTCAAAGGGGTCCTACGTCTTCCTCCCCTATTAGACTTGAATGTTTTCTGTGGCTAAGATTCACGACTGTACAGATGGTCTATTCATCATGTTGGGCTCGATTACCTCTCAAAATATATGGGGGAAAGCATGTTTCCATTGAAGTCAGTGTTAAAATTCCTATTAATGCAACGGGGATAAGATTTCAGTCATAGGGTTTAAATGACACACTGACCTTTGGGAAGTCTTCTGGGTGGGAGTGAAATTCACACAGTGAGTGTATTGCTATGCTTGATAGCAATTTTTCTAGAATACACTCTCTCTGCAGTATATATTAGTACAAAAAGTAGTCATGCCACCTGCCAAAGCAATTTTTCAAACCTGAATTTGTTCAATATTTCTTATAGTTAATGGCATTATGGATAGTCTTAATTTAATTATTCAACAGTGTATTCTCTCTTTTAATGGATGTCACTGGCCATTAATCTTCTTGCTTCTTTTTCAATTAGCTGAGATAGATTTTTGCCTTTCCTGGTTAACCCTCAGCATGCACAGAGCAGAGAGGGTGCAGTCCCAATCTGACATAAGACATGAGAAAAACACTCTGTCAGCAGCACTAATGCTCATAGAGACAGTTTACAATGACTTATTGCTCTAGAAATTTCCTTGTCAGCTTCTTAATTTTCCTTCTCGAAAAAAATAGGCTTAAAATCAAATCTAAAATTCTAATATTCTATCTTTACTTTTCCACTCCAATTAAAAATAAATAATTGGTGTGTCTCTTATTTATTAAAAATACTACTTGTGGAGCTGCAGAACTGCACAGAAGATTCCAGTCCTTTCTTAATACATATCAAGGATTTCAAAGCAAATCCCTCTCAAAGTAAAAATACGGAAAGATCAGTCTATATGTTCTGTTGAAGAAAATGACACTTCCAAGCACACTGGCGTTTCTCCTGAGTAAAGATCTGAAGGCTGGGAGCCTGTGTGGTGAGTAAGTGCACAAAGAATGCCCTGATTTTCAAACTGCACTTATAAAACAAAACTATTAATAACAGGTCAGGGCCTCAAAAGGATACAGCAATTTACTGCTTATATAATGAGAATATGTGTGGCAAAAAGGCGTGGAAAGCTCTGGATGGTAAAATTGTTTGCAGATGGCAAAGCCATAAGTGAATACAAACACCATGGCAATGAGAACTGTATCAGGAAAATTCATTTCAAAGGCAAAGTGCAGGAAAGAAGTATAAAATACCATTTGAAAAGACTACCAAAACGTTTATCTGATATCTTTCTCCAGGGCTGGAGAAATGACCCTGAACACCACCTTGCCTCCCAGATGTTTCTTCACACTCACAGCCAAGAAAACACTTGTGAGAGCCACAGGAGATATCACATTAATATACTTCTATTCTGACTCCTTTGTTGCTGAGTCTGCTTTTTTGGTGTGTTGCATCCATCCCAGGTGTGCATCTCTGGGAAGCACTGCACATCCTGTGCTGAGGGCTCAGTTGACATGTGAGGATGTGGAAGCAGAGGCAGCCCTGGGGTGAATGTGCAGCACTGCAGTAAAGAGGGGTTGGCAGGTGATCACACACTGTGGTCAACCTGGTCCTCTTGACAAAGACATCTCTTTCCCAGCAGTGGTGTCCTGCTGTCCCAATGCCCTGTTCTGAGGTCTGGATGTGACAGTGGTCAATACCTTCTGATGCACCTGAGCATGTCTAAAACCTGAAAAAATGGATGTTCCTTTGCTTTAGAGAAAACCTTTCCCTGTTTCAACTTTCCTTGTAAGAGCTCCTTCCCAAGCAGCCAGCATAGCTCTCCCTGCTCTCCCACACAGCACAGCTCAAGAAGAGATTAACAGAAATCTGCTGAAAGTGAATTCAGTCTCTACTTTCAATGGGATCACTGTAACATTATTTGTTGTGTTACCTGAGCCAGACCTCAAGCTTCACTTAACAGGGCAAATAACACTGTAATTCTTGGAGGACAGATGCCAGGGATCCATCTGCCCTTTGTCTGTCCTTGTGCTGCCCTCCATCCTAGAAGAGATGACACAAGACCTGCACGTTGAAAGCAAAGCCACGGCAGAGTGACTTCCAGGTGCTGTATGAAGTTTGGGAATTGTGAACTGTGCCCTTCCTAATTCCCACACTAGCAAGAAGCAGCATGACCTGAATGTACCCACGCCTCAGAGGTCATCAGCCTGGCACGACCTTTGGGAGCATGCAAAACTGAATGGAATTTAGAGAAGCCCAGAGTTTTCTCTAGGATGTACCTCAGCATTAACTCAAGGAGTATGTAGCTATTAAGATGATTTAAAGGAAAGATGTTTTCTCTGTCCCATCAGTTATTCTGGACTTGCAGCTGAGACTCCTGCCTACAGAATTCCAAATCAGGGCAGTCGGTCCCAATGCAGTGATTTATAACACAAAGGCAACATACGTGCTATTAATAAAAACACCCTATTTACATTTCATTGAGTTGCTGCAGGACAGTACTTTCACCAAACACAGCAGTCATCCTAGATTTCTGATATCTCCTCTCCAACTTATAGGAAAATGTGAGATATGGGACAACAACTATTCTGAAGAGGACTAAATCCTGGAGAAAATATCTGTGTTGTAACTGTAAAAGCTGAGAGAAAAAAAACACTCAGCTTTCTTCCAAACTTTAACCCAGCTCTCCTCTTGGGAGTCCTCTGTACTTATTCCTACTGGAAGCGATGTGAGGGCTGCACAGCGTAAGGAGGTCAGTAAGGATCTCATTCCTCATGAAGCTTCTGGTACCACCTAGGAAGAGAACTTTATCACTGTCTTCAGGAAGTCTGATTAAGTGTCCTTCATAACCACAGCATGAAAAGAAGCATCACAAGAGCCCATGAAATACGACAAAAATGGCAGGCTAAATTAAAAAATATTTACCATTTGTTTTCCAAGGCCAATAACATTTAACAGTCCAAATTTTTCCTCTATTGGCAAGCAGTTCCAGTTAAAAAAAATGAATGAATTTATCAAGTCATATAATGTATCAGAAAAAAATAATGTTGGTTTGGTTCAATGATCACCCAGTGAAAAAGTTTGACTGCCATCTTAGAAAAAACTGGCCAGATCATAACAAAGGTTCACCAGAATTTTTATTTCTATTATGCACTTGTTCTGGTGAGGCTAAGTAAATTTGATATCCCCACTGATGAGCAAAGCCTGAAAGGACTGAATAAACATTCCAGTGCTCAGACATTTGTCCAATACTAACCTCCCAGGAAACAAAGAAAATGAAGAGAAGCATCTAAAGGGAAATACCTTCTGTCCTTCTTATGCTAGTCATGGACTTCACCAGTAATGCCATGGCAGAACACACATCCCTCTGTGTCTTGGCTGTTTTACCTCTACTGAGACGAGGGCTTTGTGGGGCAGGGGGAGTCTCCTTTACACAGTGATGGACTTAGACATGATTGCCTGCAGCTCTGAAACTGTACAGGATTGAGTGACTCCTGCCACCTTACCATACCTTGTCTTGCCTTGCCTTGCCTTGCCTTGCTTTGCCTTGCCTTATCATGCTTTTCCTTCCCTTGCCTTGCCATCATGCAGAGAGTCAGCTATAAGAAGTGATTCCCCTCTGAAAACATGTGAGAATAAGAAGCTGTACTTTGAGCTAGACGAGCTCCGGCTGTGTGAGCATGGGTAGGGAAGGAGATGAAATCAGTTGTCTTGCTGGTCCTCACTCTATCTAGTCCTCACCAGACAACATCACTCACTTCTTTGGATGGCAGCTCACATTTAAAATAGTTGAGGAACTGCAGCTGCATTTCAATTAGACTTCGTGTGCAGTGTCGTGGTTGTATCTACATGTGAAATTATGCACATGACCCATTCTGTACTTCATACTCAACTAAAAAAGCCTGATCGTTTGCAACTTCTTTTCCACAATGGATATGTTTATGGATGCTGGATCATTCTTTTTCAATCTTGGCTTCTTTGAACACATGAAACGCTTTTTGATCAGATTATATTTATAGTGAAGGCAAATACTAATTTAGTATTTGTCACAAGGCCTTGCAAGATTTCCCATGAGGTCTCATGATGGTGTATTAGCATGTAATTAAATAAGAGGTCCATCCAGTCCCTGATGCAAATCCTGGGTAGGCAGTGATACTGCATCAAGGAAATGTTTTATCCTACTGCAGTCAGCTCTTTAGCTTACTTGATATTTCACTATTTCAAAATTCTTCTGGCTTCTTTTCTTTTCTTCTCCTTTCCCACCAGTTCACTCATTCATTTGTACTTCAGTTTCACCTTTCATTTTTATTTTTCCCATTTTCAATCATCCATGGGAAAAGGTGTCAGTTGTCACAGATTCCTGTGATATGCAGATTGCTTTTACTTTGTTTTATTCATGCACTGGTTATCTGCTTATTTATAATTTCATCCCCAGACAGATTGATACCTACTGTTCTCTGAGCAGTGCCAAGAGGCTTGCAATAGCATAATGTAAGGTTTCCTGATAATGCCTTAGAGCTTTAGGCAGGATTCACTACTTCTCATGTATTTCCATGACCTGACCCACGCATGCCTTCTATTCACAAAGAGATGTTTATTTTTTCAACCACCTTCCTTTAAACTTCCCTATTAGGGCTGCTTACCCCATTTAACTACAACCTGGCCTTGCTGAGCCCATCACACATGTTCAGGTGCTGCATATCACCTCTGACATCTTCTCCAGCGATGTTGTGAACCCACTGACACCTGGAAATGGACACCTATGGTAATGCGGTGCTGTCAGCCTCTGCAGTTTGAGGTGACCCTGTTGTGTGCAGTGCGGGTACAGGATACAGTGCTGCACTGTGCAGAGATACCAGTGTTAGAGATAGGCCTCTGCCTAGGTTAAACAGCTCTGTAGAGCAGTGGGGTACTTGAAACCAAGACAAAGCTGTTGCTAAAAGGGCATCTTTACTTCAGGAACCTCTGCAAGATGGCTCAATGCTGTTCAAATTTCTGTGCATAGTGCTGCACAATGCTGTGTGGACAGATGCAAATAGATGGGGTTCTTCCCTCTTCTACAGGAGTGCAGTGATATGTCATCAGGAGGTTTCTGCTCCTGCTGGAGCTCTAGAAACAGCCACAGAAAAGGCACATTGAATGCATGTCCAGCACGACCACAGATTCCTAGAGTGACTTTAGCTACTGTGCAAGAGCTGGAGGGAAGATGGGGGAAATGTCAAGGACTAGGAGAGTGAGTATAGCCTTGTAAAATCAAAATTCCAGATGTGCTGAAGAAAGCTAACATCTGTGTAGTTGAACCACAATTTTCTGTTTTAAAAATACGCCAGTCGATGCTGAATCCTCTAACCAAGTCATTCAGCTTGCAGTCACAATCTCCAAACGCACACACATTCTCAAGTCCCTGGCAGTCTCCAGGGCCCCTCCAACCCCATCCTTCATCTCTCCATCCCAATCCACCCTGCTCTACCCCAGCTCTCTCTGTCACCAACACCTGTTCCTCCCCGGCTCACTCTGCTGCCTTCACCAAGCCCAGCTTCACCCATCCCACCCTGACTGTTCCTGAAGGCAGAGCCCTACCACAGGTCTGGGTGGAGACAGTGAGCCCTTTCATCCTATCCTGAGAAATGTCTTACAGTCCTGCACCCACCATGCTGAGGGCAGGAATCACTGAGAGAACCAAGGAAACAAAAGCATGGGCTCCTTTTCTCCTCAATGGGAAACTGATGGTTGCCCTCTATTCTTTCTCCTCATTCACACAATAATTTCTAGTGGCAAAAAGAGAGCTGCAGCATCACCTTGGGAGTGGGTTGTCATCTTTTGGCTTCTACTCTGGATGTTAATGAGAAGGAGCAGTGGGAAGCATCCTTTGCACTGCTGTGAGAGATGAGGGCCTCGGGGCTGGGAGGGATTCACACAATTCCACCTTTGTCCGGTGCCTGAGGCAATATGATTTCCTTTTAGACCTGATTTGCTATAACACAAACTTCACTGCAACATGTCCAGTGTCCAACCACAAAAATCAGTTCCTATAGCACAGGCCTTTCCAACCAGCAGTATAGCTATCCTCCAGGCTGTCTGTAGGACAGATATTGGAGGGACAAGATGAGGGAAGGCCAGCCTGGCACAGGGCCCAGGTTTCTCTCCTTTAAATAAAGCTGCAGAGAGCAGGTCTCATAAGTCTAATGTTCAGGATCCCCACAGACATTGTCAATGGGAAGAGAACTGGGAGCATCTAGCACAAAATTTGAAAGGACTGTCAGAAAAATTAAGGCCAACTCAGTGATTTGCATGGTGTATTTATATTTTTAAATGGAAATGAAGGTTCTAATGGAGCATTCTGTAGAACTAAAATCTTTTTACGTGGAAAAATGAAATCTCTGCTACAGAGATAATAGGAAGTACAAAAATACTTTGGACATGCTAAAGATAGTGCAGATAATTAAATGTTCTCCATGCTTCAGTTCTCTCTCCAACCAGATCAGGTAATTAACGCTTGCTTGTGCCAGATGCTGGATTACTCCTGGATCCTGCTGTGCACAATATGATCTCCCACAAATTCCCATTTGTGTAGCTGTGAGCCGAGACAACCACGGTGCTGTTATTAATGTCTGTTTTTTACTCTGAGAGTCAGAGCCTGGTGGGTGCTGTGCAAATGAGGAGCAGGGTCCTGCTCAGAGCATCCCACAGCAGAGTGCTTTCAGCATCTGGGGCTTAAACCTATAGGAGATAGGCTTAAACCTATCTCCTTGCTGCCGTGTAGTGGTTAGCTCTGCATATAAAGACACAGACCTAGTGGGAGGGCAATATCTTCCACCAGTGTTTTCCCTTATGGCAGGGTTTTTCATCAGGGGATGTTCAGGTTACTGTGGTTACTCCCAAGGAAAAGGCAGCTTGCTAAATCTTGGTAACTTGGCAATTCTGACCTGCTTCGTGACTTCAAGGACCTCTATTTTATCTTGATGGCAGCTTTGCACTTCCACCATGGTCCCAAAATAACAGTTTTCTGGGGTTTATAGCAAACACTGTGACCCAAGAAGAAAGTGAAAAAGTCTTCTTAATAACCAGTGTTCGGTGTCCCCACCTTCAGGACATACATCCTCAGTTGCATTTATCACTTATACATACCTCTGCACTTTCCAAAGCTGTGTACATCTTCACACTGTTTCTTTCTCTGTTTCACATTCACAAATGCACAAAACCATTGCAGAGGCAATATTACAATGAAGGCAGTGCTGGCACAGTCAGAATCTTCATTGATTTCAATAAGCAATTTGATTAAATGGAGAATATAGGATTTGAGGCAGCCAATTTCACCCAGATTAAGGGGATAACATACTTGAATTTGATTGCTTTGTCAGCTACAAGCTCATATCCATTGGGCATCCACAGCCTGTGTCTGTTGTGCATGCTGTATCAACACTAATATAAATTCAATAACAGCATGGTCAAGAAGCAGACTTGTCTCTGTCAGATCTTTAAATGCTGTGTGAGGAAGTTCTGCCTCCAAGAGCGCTGCAATCGTCCTTGTTAGCATGGCATGGGCTCAGATGGAGATCAATACCACACAGCTGGCAGCTCTCCGCAGGACTGGGATACCCCAAACAGCCAGCACCTTCAGGACAGTTACTCCCTTTCATCAGCAAGCAAGCTTCATGCTACTGCTGTCAATACTGGTAGCAGAATCAGTTGAGCATGGCAAGACAGGAACTGTGAGGGTGAGAGACCTCCTGAACTGGCGTTCAGTCTCATGATGTCAAAGGCATCATGCCAATTTATCCTGTTCATAAATGTATAAAAATCTTATAGTACAGGACTCTGACTTTGCACAGCTCCCTCTTTGAAAGCTGATTCAAAGGAGAAATCCTAATATGACACTAATGCACAATCTTGCTTTGAAGCCTATGGAGCAAACAACCTCTTTGTAGTCAGCGTTTCCATGCTTTCATTTGCTTTAATTTCTGCTGTCAGCAGCTTTACTGATTGCAGATCTGCCTTCCTCTTGCACAGGGTCTCCGCACCTCACACAGTGGGGATAACATGCCCATTCAACCCATGGCTGGGGACGAGCCCATGCTACAGAGCTCAGGAACACTGTCTCCATTAGGGCCACTCTCACTCTCTCACTCTTAATGTTGTGCAAGCAGTCCCCCTAAAACACACCCAGAGACAAGCAGCTGAGCAAAGTGGTCGTCCCCGGACCGTGTTGTAAAGGCCTTATGGGAAGAAAGAGAAAGATTTGAATGAAAAATCCTTTCAGTTGGAAAACATAGTTCTTATCTGCAATCCTGCAATTTCCAGCAAAATTTACGGTTTCTTTTATGTAGAAAATCCTCTGTAAAAATGATTATATACACAAACATTGAAAATTTCCAGGTCCCAGAACACATAATAGTATTTGCCACTTATAGAGCCCTTTTCATCTTCAAAGCACTCTGCCAGGACAGCTAATGAATCTGCAAGTGATTCCTTTGAGGTTAAGTGATGCGCTCAAGGTCAAAGCCCAACCATTCTGAGAGCCAGGATTAGATAGGAACAGTTTTGCCTTGTAGTTCTCCACTTAACTGATGACCTTCACATGAGCAACCACTTGCTATGCTTCAACAGAAATGCAGATATAGGAGAAGAACAAACCATCATTTCTCACCATTCCTCTGAATTGTAACTTCCTTCTTACTTTAAAAATAAGTAGCAGTCCACTGTGTTTGGAGTTTGGCAAGAATGCTTGCCCACCTGCTTTGTAAGACCAGTCACTTTGTTTCTTAACAACCTAAATCTTTTGTTTCCCACCTCCAGGCCAACTACTAAGCCACAGCCAAGCCACCCTCCCCATCCCAGGATCCCCAAGACCCTGGTTCCTGCAGGCAACACACAGCATCTCCTTGTCAGGCAGCACCCCAAAGAACATCCATCCCATCAGCCTCGTGCTGCATGACTCAGCCTCAATGAAAAACAAAATGGGTTTTCTTTGTAGCCGGATTGGAGTCACTCTGATAACATGTGATTGTAATTTAGGCGGGTGGGAAGCGGGGGAGAGGCAAGGGGACATCTTGCAGGCATCTTTAAGTGTCCCCTGCAGCCTTTCTTTGGCTCTTGTAAATGTTAGTCAGAGCGCAGCATGTATTGATGATGTGAGGCCTCCACTGCTCAGCTGACTCATGTCTTCCAGATAGGGAACCTGACCACCTCTCAGTCTTTCTATGGTGCCCTGCGCTGGAAGGCTCAAACTGCTCAGCAAATACAGAAATGAGTATTTCCTAAGACCTGACAGTCCAATAAAAGTCTTTTATCAGCCACGATAGAAGTGACCCAGAATAGCAATAACAATTTTGTTTCCATCATGGAGATTCACTACTAATAAAAAGTCAGTGTGATACTAACAACAGCCAACAGCCTTGAGAAAGGGCAACTTGATCTTGGGATCTTCCCAATCTTCCCAGTCAGCAGAATGTACTCTTACAACCTCTGACCCTTTTTTTTCCCTCTGATTTCTGAGTCTGAAATGACCTTCTGCATAATTAATACCCCCCTTCCCACCCCCCAGGAAAGGGGTCTCACCCCTTTTGTTACAGGGAGATTTCAATCCCCCAACCTGAAGTGTGAAGGCCCTGCACTTCCCCTGATGTTGTTATTCGATCTCTGTATCAAAGCACAGACTAGTACTACCTCACTCACAGTGTTAATGTTAGGCTGCATCTCCAACTGTGTTTTCTGGGGGCTAAATAACATTCGTGCTTCCAGCATCCACAGTAGTCATTGTTTTTTTTTTTTTTCTCCTTTGAATGTATTCCTGGATTTTAAGCAGTTAAAGTCATCCTAAGTCCCTCTTTATACACCTAAGTCCTTTACTGGATTAAACCCAAAGCATTTCAGTAGGAAAAATGTGAAGTTTCTGCTCTCTCCATAAAGATGTCTAGCTGCCTTTTAAATTCATTCCTGTTATTTGCTTCAATAGCTTCACCTAGCAATAATTTATTCCACATGCTTATTACTTTTTGAGTGAAATAGCTGTGCCTGAATTCCCCTTTCACTCTTAATTTCCGAGTTTTTAGACTGAGTCTCTTGTTTTTTCCAGAGTTCTCATCAGACTGAAGAGTTTATCTCATTCCAGTTGATCAAACCTTTTTTATAACTTTAATATTTCTTCAGGTCTTCTTTTCTCTGATTTTTCTGACAAGAGTAAATGCTTTCCTTTGTAACAAATGCAGATTAAGTCTGCTTATGCTTCCATCTCCAGAAAAGCAGAAAGCTATGGAAGGTAGACCTGTCAAAACCTTCTATTTCAATCTTATGAGTAACCAATTTAGTAGCAGCAACAGCATTGTAGGGGTGAGAAATCAGATGTCTCATATGCCAGTTCTCATCTTCCAGTGCTCTGAAAGCTCTAGTCTTTTTGAGCTGGCAGAGCAAAACATAGTTTCTTTCTTGGCTGAAAATGTGCAGGGAGCTCAGTGAGTAATAGGAATGATTTGGGAATAGTTTCCTACTCATTACATTTTTTTACAGTTATCTCAGAGTGCTGCAAAAAAATTCCACGTACCACAAATACGTGAAGTCGTACATTTATGTATGTATGTGAGTCTGCATTTCCCTATTTCAGTAAAGCAAGGTATAATAGCAACAGCTTTTACTGATGTAACTATGAAAATGTGCAGCCACCTTGGAACAACTCCAGACTTTCTTTCATTACATTCATTTTTGCTTCCCATTCCGTTTTCCTTTTCTGTAAGATACGAGTATTGATCTCAATGAAGGTTTTTGACCTGATGTCCCATGAAGTTTGGGACGTTCCCAAAACTCAAAGCTATTGTTTTTGCATCCCTTTGAGGTGTGACACGTTGCTCTGCATAGGAACATTTTCTGAAGATTCTTCTTGGCAAGCAGAAGAACTTGATGTGCTGCGTGAGAAGGGCAGCCTTGTCTGGGGAACACATTTCTCGAAAAGGAGACATTTCCACAGGGAACTGTGAAGCCGTGGATGGATGGGTGGGTGCACTGCTCCTGCCTGGCACCCACTGAATGACTGAATTCTACTTAGACCTTGTGCTGAGGAACAAGAAAACTAGTGGGAGGGAGAAAAAAATGAATGTCAAGCTATAATTTACTGTGATATTTTTCTCTTTCAGTGACTCAAATATCGATTTGTGAGTCTGAATGGATTCTGCTCTGCAGAGACTGAAATTTTTTCCCCGTCAGTTGGATAATTTGTGCTAGATGAGCATTGTGGGCATCCTCCCCTCCCATAAAGTGACTGCTATGTCCAACACAAAGGAGGACTTTGGGGAGACACTTGGCCAGGAGGACAGAAACCTGCACATCTACCCCAACTCAAACTGCCAGTCTTTGACAAGAGAAATGTGATGCTCGTATACGTGTCAACATTATTTTTTTCTAAAGTGTCCAGAGCTAAAAGTATTAATTCATACTAGCAATGGGCAAAAATAAAAACCTTGATTTTCAATAAATACGTCATTCGCTGTTTCCAGTTAGTAAGTCAGAACAGTGCTTCTTTAAATATCCACCATCCCCTCCTGTAGACATGTAGACCTGAGCTATTTTAATTAAAATTTCAAGGCTTGAGGATATAGATAAATTAAAAGGGGAGAAAGGATTTAAGTAGGGAGTGGCTTGGGATCCAAACACTGTGTTTTTTGTCAGGCAATGAACTCTCCAGAATATAATTCTGTTTATCTCAACTATTTATCAATGTATCAGGGAGAGTAAAATAAGGTATTGTCACTGTCAGATATGGAAATGAGAGGCTGGTGACTGAGCTTGCATCTCAACATGTAGCTGCTTTGTCCTTCAGATAGGGAGAGAGGATTCAGTACATCTGGAAAGGACACCAACTCTGCAAATTCTTTTTGCAAGATTCTTTTTTGTAATCGCAGAAATCTTTGAAAAATGTCAGACATATTGCAATATTTGTCTATATGTGTTTGGCTTAGCAAGAAAGAGAATCATTTCTTTCTTATCTGCTTTTTCTAGTTTCTCCTTCTTCATTTTTTTGATCTTTTTTTTTTTCCTATAAAGAAGCAAGGAATCTCCTACTCTTGAAAGGAGTTCTGTAGCCTCCAGAAATATGTTCTTAACTGCTTTCCCATCAGTATTTTGCAAAAAGAGAAAACCACCAAAATACAACCACATAGGGTTGTCCATTCTAGTTCAGATCTTGCTTAAAAAAAAAAAAAAAAGGATCAAAACAACATTTGTTTTTTAATTTAAGTAAAGTGAGCATGGATCAGTAAGCATTAAAAATAAGACATAGTAAATAAGCTACAATGCCCAGAGAGAAGTATTCCTTTTGAAAAGAAACATCAGAAGGAATGAAAATGATGTTCAGGACATTGCCTACCAGTGGTGATGGAGATCCGCTTCCTGCCCCAGCAGCCAGCTACCTCTTAAAACACAACTTTGCTCCTATGCAAAAGAAATGTATGAGCTGCATTTTCTGCTCCTCTGTGGTTGTACTTTTGTTGAGGATTTCCATTTGTATTGATTAGTGCTCTGGGAAATGTACACAGCAAACAGTGCTAATCATAACGAACACTATGCTGAATGCTTAGTGGGAAAACAACATGGAAAAAGGGTTCCTAACACCTGCTAGGGAATTAATACCAGAGGATGTTGAGAAAAAGTCTCACAGGAAAAGACCGAATACAAGATGGCAGAAACAGGGATGAGGTACACATTTGTATTAATCAGTGGCAAACATACTGAAAATAGAGTATCTGTGGAACTCACAGTGACTCCGATTGTGGCTTGAGTTTGGTGAAAGGTTTTTAGGCCAAGAAGTCTTGAAGAAGGAATAAAGCTGCAATGCAGAAATATTTTGACATGAAATGTTTACTTTCAGAAATCATCTGCAGTGATGTTTCACATAGCTGTTTTCCTAATGAAACCTTTCAGCTCGTATTACGAAATGTGAAAAGAAATTAATCTGAGTTAAAAGATTAAGCAAAATCAGATTTGGTTACATAAGCAAGTACTTCCATTACTTTACCAGTCTTCACCCAAAACATTCTGCTTTGATTCAGTTCAAGTCAAGTATGTTTGTCCTTTTTTTTTTTTTTTTCTTAAATGAAACACAGAACAAAGAAAAAGAAATTCACATAGGTATAGTCGAATATTCCTGAAAATGTTTACTACTTTTTTAAAGGCCTTAAATTTGAAGAAAAACAACCAGTGAATACAGTCTCTAAGAACTGCATGCCTGTGAAAGTGCTGGACTACTGTCATGAAAGACAGCAGTAGTAGGACCAGACTGTCAAGGGAGGAAGAATGTATGGCAGAAGCCATATAGAGCTAGGTGAACAGTAAATATAATAGATTGATAGAAGGTGCATCACTGTAAATTTACATGCAAAACTAATAAGAGTCTTTGTGTTGATGCAGGACACTTTCTGAAGTCTAACACTAGAAAAAAAGGACATGAGAGTAACAAGAGAAAAGATTAATCCTAAATACAGAAATTAATTACTCAGCTGAGGAAACTCTTGTACTGTCCTGACCTACGCAACCTTACAAGGCTTTACAAGAAGCTACGAGCTTCTCCCTGGGAAATTAATATTCCTGAAACAAAAAAAAGTCCCTGGTAGAAGCCCAGGCAAAAGCTGCAGACCACCATGCAGTGAGGGATGAGCTCTCCCACCATGAAGGCAAGGGATGAGAAAGAAGTTAATGCTGGCGCTCGGCATATGCTTATGAATAGGGGATCTTGGGTGGGAATAATATAGCTGTATGATGCACTCAAAACCTGGCAATGATGGCCATTTTATTTGGCAAAGAGAGCGTCTGGTCAGCCTCTGGAGACAGCAGTAGTCCTTGTTGTTTGAGTGTGCCAGAGATGGATTGACATGACCTGTCAAAACGGTCATGCGAAAACTGCCCCAAAGCCGTGGGCCTGAACTGCTCAGTGCTTCTGACATGTGCTCTGATTCTGCAAGCCCGTGCTTTTGCAGCAGGCTGCGAAGAACCCTCTGTGTCTCTCAGCATCCTACTCCACTGAGCTCTTCCCGTTCCTTCAGCCACTGCTTTGCAGGGGAGGCTGCCTCTGCAGCCATTTTCAGAGATTGAGCAGGCTTTAAGCTGACTGTCTTAACGGACAGAAATCCTCCAGCAGACCGTTCTCAAGAAAATCGGAGGCTTATTGTCCAGAATTAGATTATTTGTTTCATGCAACCAAAGTTCTACCTTATCTATCCTATTTAAAATAAAAAACACAACACTTAAAACAAAAACAGAAACAACTCCCAGTGGTACTTAACAAGACTATCCAGTCAGCATCATAAAAATGGAGTTTGCAAATAAAGTAGAATTCTAGAGAAAATCAGAAATAGAGGCCTCTCCCTTTTTAATAAAAGCAATCAGTTTTTATTAAATAAGCCATCTTTAGTAGATTAAACTGAAAGCATAATGAAATGCTTGACATGTAATTTTCCATTATGTACTAATTCTGAAGCCACATCATCCTTAAAAAGCAACAATTGGGCAGCAATAGCAATTAGAACCCAAGAAGGAAACAAACAAACAAACAAACAAAGCCAGATGGGCCAGAGACATCTTTTCAAATAAGCACGAGCAAATTCAGACTGAGAGGCACTGGCCTATTTCCCAGTGACTTCAGCTTTTTGTTCTCATCCAATAGTTTAACCAGTTGCAAACTGTGCTCCAAACCCTAAGCTTTCATGAGGAAGTAATAACTCAGCTTGTGAGATGAATGCAAGCCCATGCAATGTGACCCACTCTGCAAACAGGTAGCACCTGAAAGATGCATGACCAATGCAAAATCAATCCTGACGTTTCTAGGTGACTCTGAGCTGAGTTCTGGCACCATCAATCACAAGTTTTTGTTTCTGTTCTTTTTACGTTTATACTATTTTTACTATCACTATCTAGGGATTCACAGAGAAAAAATAATTAAGACCACTAACATCTATGAGTAATTTACACAAAAAATGCTTAGGGTTTGATTGAAGAGAAAGTTCTACTCACCAAAACTAGCTGCTTGGCAAATCAAAACTATTCTTGGCTTTTGTGACGACAGCACTAAATCCTGCTGAGATCTTTTCTGAGTAGCCATTCATACAACACTGAGGGTTAGGTCTGGGTGACAATGCAGATACATCAGAGCTGGTTTGTGGGGTAGAAGAGGTGAATGAGGTTGCCGGTGCCTTTCTCAGCATTACAGCAAAGTCATGCCTCTTCTGCCACCTGTGGATAGCGTGGGGCAGTGCTGGTGCCAACTCTGGGCACCAGTGATAACCAAGCTCTTCCCATGGGTGGTAGAAGAAGTGAAGCTGTGCACACACGACACAGAAGGCAGCATGGTCCTGCTGCAGTTGTGCCAGGCTCTGCAGACTGGGCACGGCACTGCCTGACAGTGTTTCAGTGAATCTCAGGCAATGAGGAACCTACGTTATCTGTCTCAGGGGAACTAAGGTTTGTATTTACCTGTGGAGGGTTCAATCCCTTGAGGCTGCACCTTGAATACTGTGTTCAGTTTTGGGCCCCTCATGACAAGGAAGACACTGAGGCCCTGGAGTGTGTCCAGAGAAGGGCAAAGAAGCTGTGAGGATCTGGAGCACGAGTCTTGTGGGGAATGGCTGAGGGAGCTGGGATTGTTCAGACTGGAGAAGAGGAGGCTTAGAGGAGACCTTATTGCTCTCTACAACTGCCTGAAAGGAGATTGTGGCAAGGAGGGGGTCGGCCTCTTCTCTGACGTAACAATGATTGGATGAGAGGGAATGGCATTAAGTTGCACCGGGGAGGTTCAGATTGGATACTGGGAAAGATTTCTTCTCAGAAGAAGCAGTGAGGTGTTGGCACAGCCTGCCCAGGGAGGTGATGGTGTCACCATCCCTGGAGGTGTTCAAGAAAAGGCCAGATGTAGCACTGGGCAACGAGCTCTAGGGCAATCACAGGCGTGAATGGGAGGTTGGACCAGATGATCTTAGTGGTATTTTCAACCTTCAATCACAGTGGTTCTGTGATTCTATGATCCTATGGTATGTGTTACCTTAATAACCATGGGCAAGTCAGTAGAAACTACAATGCTGCATAAAGACGAAATGGACTTGGCATTATAGGGAGAAATCTTTTTCACTCTGGACTTTTTTCCCTGCGTCCTCTCCTGAGAATGTTTTCCCCAGGCCTGTTTATCAGAATGTGAGCAGGGTAACTTTCAAAGTAGCTCTGGGGAAGAGAGGGCTGAGTGGCTGGAGAGCCAGAACTTGCCTCCAGCCTTCTGTGGGATATTTCATTCTGTTTGGATTAACACAGCTTCAGAAATTCCCACAGATTTTATAGTATGAATTTCCTGCATTGCCCAGACCATATGATTTCTTTCAGTTAATTTTTAATAACAAAACTGAACCCAATAACCTGGCATATAACCCACTAATTCTGTAGAGCAGCTAATGTCCAATCTTCCCTGGGGCTTCAGGCAGTGACGGCAGTAAAAATGTAACTGTAATGCACAGATGAAACAGAGAGCACACTGTGCAGGGCAAGCAAACGTTTCTGGTTCTCTGATGCGGGCACACACTGCAGTCAGCCTGATCTAGCTCTGGCTCCCTCAAAATATTACACTCTTTGCTTTAGGCTTTTGGTTTCTTTCCCATGCATGCAATCCAGCACTTGCTTTCAGTCTAACCTTAATATAACAAGGGTGTAGGCTATATAAGGGATAAATGGGGGCAGAGCAGAAGTACAGGTGGGGATGTGTTCCAGGGCCTGCCCTGGAAGTTGGCATGGTATTGGAGTGGGAAGGGCAACTTCTTGAATTCAGAAGAATTAATTTGAACTTCCTCAGGTAGAAGAGAGCCCCTCAGCATAGATGAGGCTTTACCCCATTCTCAGACCTCCATGGCCTACCGTAGCCAGTACTGCACCCCGCAGGTTGCACATATGCAACTGTCCGTTCCACCCGTGCTCCATGTAAGGGACAGAGGCTCTTTGCACCTCTATGACTGAATCAGACTCATTAAGGTTGGAAAGACCAGTAAGATCATCTAGTCAAACACCAACCCATCATTATTGTGCCCACTGAACTGTTTCACTCAGTGTGACCTCTACCCTTTTCTTGAAAACCTCCAGGGATTGTGATTGTGACTCCATCAGCTCCCTGGGTAGAAAGCTCCAGAATCTTTTAGAGAGAGCCCTTAAGTTTCTCTGCCAAAGAACTTTAAAAGATTTTGCCAAAATATTCTATTTCTTAACTGTAAAATGAATGTTGTTAGGGTAAATAAAATAAATGCTAGGAAATACTCAGGCATCACTGTGAGCAATGTAGAAATTGAAATGGCAGCTGTCCTGGCAAAATAAAGGGTTTCTTAAACATGCAAGACTACAATGAAGCATCCATAGCATCACTTACCTACACTGCAGATAGCCCTATTGTACACATAGAATACAGATCCAGGCTGCCTGAAGGTAGTGTTTTGATTTAGATATTGGAGTTTGTTCCACTTACACATTTTACCTTTATCTGTATTAATGCTTTTAAGGGAGTCTGGTGGAAAAGAGAGGAAAAGTTATGAGTGAAAAAAATGCTTTCCCCTCTCTGATGTGCCATGAACCTACTGCAAAGCAGAGGCTGCTGTGTTGTCTTTTGACACAGGGTGCCTGGATTCATAACCTGGCTGGCTCTGAGCTGCAGTTGGTGGTTGTCTCAATAAGGAAGCCAGAATTGTTCAGAGCTATTAAAGGGTTAGTGGCAGGAGAGGCGCTCTGAGCACGGGGCTGTGGCAGCGTCTGCTGCTCCACCGACAACGCTGTGCTAGGACTGGTGCCCATATGAGACATAGGAGCTTTTCTGCATGATGTGTGCCTCCCTTGGAGCAGTGCTTAAAATAATCACCAGCAGTCACTTTACTGTCTGAGAGCTTTGTTTCTTTGGCTTCTTCTTCTTCTTCTTCTTTTTTTTTTTTTTCTTTTTTTTTTCTTTTTTTTTTTCTTGATGTGTGGAACCTTGTCCAACAAAAAAAATAAATAAAGTCCGAAGATCCAGTTTCATTCTATTTTGGGTTCCTCCTTGCCTCTCCTGTCCTGGTTTTACCTTGTTCTTGTTGGAAGCAGAGTACGGTTTGGCTCGCAGAGTAGGTGGGAGCATCGGCTGCTGATTCACCCTAGTGAATCATCTATGGAGATGCTGCTGCTCCAGCTGTGGCTGCAGTGCAGAAGACCCTGCCTTGCCCTGCAGCCCAGCACTTGCATTGCCCACCAGCAGCACGTCCCACCAGCACCATGCTCCCACCAGCTCATCCCCACCCAAATACATGCAATCAATGTTCACAGGCATGCTGGGGAGAGCCAGACAGTGAGGAGTCGAGCGTCTCACCCTGCGCTGCCTTTATGTTACTTAAGGTCAATTATTATAAACTATCAATTTTTCAGGAATGCCATTAATTTAACTGCTGTGTAAACTGAGTTTCTGTTTCTCAGCAATTATAATGCACAAGATCTCAAGCAGTAGTAATTCTTGAGTTTTGCCTTCTTTTTTTCTCTCTTCCTTTCCATAGTTAACTGTTTCCAGCTGTGTATTCTTTGGATGCTTTTCTACTCCAGTTTTTTCCATAATACGAAGCCGGCCCATTTCCAAATCCCAGATGTGCTATTTATTTACTCTGAAGCATCTGGGCTTCAACGTGGTCTTGTCACTGCAACGTGGCAAACTTGTGAAGGATGGGAGCAGCAGCCAGCTAACAAGCTGTACCGTGCTGGCAAGCAGTGAGAGCATTTCAAAGGAGGAAGGAGGAGGAAGGGGGCGGTGGATGGAAATGAAAAGGGAGCAAATTTCATGTTTTGCTGCACTGTGCTTTCTAAGGTTACAAATGACTAGTGGCATTCCAATGGCAGGCTGGGGATTTCACTCTTCTCTAAACCAGAGCCATAGAGATACCAAAGCCTGACAGAAGCAGGATGAACGCTAAACACTCTCTCCTGGGGTCGGTTCTCTGAAGAGTTCTATGTGCTCCGTTTCAAACCTTAGCATGATGCTGCAGGTCTGATGGAAACTCATGCATTTCTTCTAAAAGCCCTCCGAAATGAACACAGATGCTAGAATAAACTACAAAAGATATTTTAAGTGTGCCTTTGAGTTTCCCTGCTCTGGAAGAACCCAGCAGGAGGATTTTCCATTTGAACTTTATGCCTGAGAAAATATCTCGATCACGCCGTAACAACAAACCTCTGGTTCTGCTCTGCAATGTGAAGGATGAGGGGAGAAACGAGCATGCTTTGAAATGAAAACTACAAGGCAATACGAGCACAGCCAGAAAGATTGCAGCACCTTGGCTACAGTGAGGCTCCTTGGCTTGTGCTTAGCGCGACCATCGAGCCAAGGATCTGAAACTGCATTGGGGTTACTGAGCTGTAAGGCTTTAGGTGGCCCAAGAGATGCTGTTGTTGAAGCAGGTGTCAGCAATTGTTTTAGAGAGCCAGAATCACGTGTGAAAGGCCAAAGGGTCCAAAGACTGTTAAAGGCAGCCTGGGAGAGATAAATGGTTCTGTGAAAGCAGAATGTTACCTCGTTTGAGTTTAATCATGAACATGTTTGATCACACAGAAATGTCGATGTTTCTCTGCTACCATCATAGCTTTGCTGCTCTGCATCCTGTGAACCAGCAGCCTGCTCTTTACATCTCACAGCTAGCAGGATACGTGTCCCCTGTTTGAAAGTGAAGCAGAAGGAAAGGCAAGAAAGACAAAAAAGAAATAAGGTGTCTTTCATAGAAACAGAAGGGATGAACTCAGGAAAATGGGTTGGCAGCACTGTTTTCCCTAAAATAATGATCTTGCTTCATGTTAGCAGAAAGCAGTATGTGAACCATGCCACATGGCAAGAAGAAACAACTCCCAGAACTGTCCCTCCCTTCATGTGCATCCCATGTGTCAAGAGCATGAGAGTGAAGGAAAGGTATGGCCATCTTGAACATGGAGATCTGTCTTTCCCAGGTTATTGATAGAATGACTTGGGTTTGAAAGGATCTTGAAGATCATTGAATTCCAACTCCTCTGCCATAGGCAGGGTTGCCAACCACTAGATCAAGTGCTAGATCAGGTTGCCCAGAGCACAATCCAGCCTTAAACACCTCCAAGGAAGGGGCATCCACAGCCTCTCTGGGCACTGTGTGTCAGTGCTTCATTGCACTGTTTGTGAAAAACTTTCCCCTGATATTTAATCTAAATCTCCCCTCCATCAGTTTAAAACCCTTCTCCCTTGTCCTATCACTATCTACCTGTGTAAAAAGTTGTTTTCCCTTCTTTTCATAATTTCTTTTTAAACACTGGAAAGCTGCAATGAGGTCTTCCTGGAGCCTTCTCTCCTCCAGACTGAATAATCCAAGCAAACTTAGCATGTGGTTAGATTGCAGTTAGACTTGATGATCTTTAAGTTCTTTTCCTACCTGAGCATTTCTATGATTTTATGATTTTGTGTCTTCAAGGAGAGGTGCTCCAGCTCTCTGAGCATCTCTGTGGCCCATTCCCTTCTCTCTGACCCACTGACCACTCATTTAGACAATAAGACATGCAGCCGAATAAAAATTCCCAGGAACAGCAGTAGTTCTGTCAAGAGTTGTTGGAGATGATAAAAAAAAATCTTACATGAAATGTTTATGTGATTTTTTTAAAATTGGATTTTAGAGAATTTTAGAATTTTAGATATTTAACTTTAAAAACATGAGATTTTTTTCATCTTCTCATCTTGTTACAGAACACTTGGGTATCAGTTCTTGTACTGAAATGTCAGAAAGTTGTTATCACTCAAGAGGTACGGAAGGTATGGAAGAGAAGATACAAGGCAGAGGAAAAAGGCAAAGCCTCCACCAGTTTGTGAAAGACCTCTTCCCTGCAAAGACAGGCTGGGAGAGCTGGGGTTCTTCAGCCTGGAGAAGAGAAGGCTCTGGGATACTTTACAGCTGCCTTCCAGTACCTGAAGGGGGCCTACAGGAAAGCTGGGGAGGAATTTTTTAGAAGGGCAGTTGGCAACAGGATGAGGGGCAATGGCTTTAAACTGGAAAAGGGCAGATTTTGACTAGATATTAGGAAGAAATTATTGACTGTGAGGGCAGTGAGACACTGGAACAGGTTGCCCAGCAAGGTTGTGAATGCATTCAAGCATTCGAGCAGAAGCATTCAAGGCCAGGCTGGATGGGGCTGTGAGCAACCTGGTGTAGAGGGAGGTGTCCCTGCCTATAGCAGGGGGTTGGAACTAGATTATCTTAAAGGTCCCGTCCAACACAAACCATTCTATGATTCTATGGTTCTAACTCATGAGAAATGAGATACAGAGAAGCAAATCCAGATGCTTCTGCTGGGCAGACATGGAGACTGGTCTGGAAGTTTCCATTACCCTGGCAACTTGCTCTGTAGTAAACAGGTGATGTTCTCTCCATCCATATGGGAAGAGTGGGAATTGGAGAGGTTGCCTCCTTCTTATCTCTTTTCGAAGAAAGAAAGGCATTTCCAAGCCGTGTGAAGAAGAGGGCAGGGAGAAGTTGTAGTTGCAGCCTCAAGTGCAGGCTTCTCTCTGAAATGTCTCATTTTTTCCACCTTTGTAAATACAAAGTAGAGAGTTTGTGACCACTGTAATTTAAGCACTTAAACTTAGCTATCTGTGTTCCTGGGGAAGGTACCATTTTTGGGCAGCCAGTGGCTCACGCAGTACTACAGCACCAAGTGGAAGAAGCGCACACAGGAGATCTCACTGCACCCGTAACTGAAACGTGGTGTCATCACCTCCAAGCCATTACATCCTGATGCCACCCTGACAGTGACAGTGGCTGCTCCTTGCAGAATGTCCCTGCACTGTTTACACACAGTGAGATTAAAGCTCCCCAGCACCTCTGTTCACTCTGACTACAGCTTCCTGAGATCACAGAATTGCCACACAAATTAAATTCCCTGTTGTCTGAGAGCTTTAGGATGTTTTGTATGACTGTTTATCAAGCTGTCTGCTTAACTCCCATGGGAAATGCAAGTATTATGTGATGGCGGTACGTGGCCTCTCGCTGTTAATAGACAGTAGATATCCAACTTTCCTTTCATGCTGAAATATTGCTGAATGTGAGAGCATACCACATCACATTACAAGTAACAAAACACAATCATTGCTCTTTTTAAGGCTTGAGAACCAGGCAATTCTCAGTGCAGATAGCAGGTCAGACACCCTATTGGTTTGGCCATTTGAAAGGCAGTCCTCCAGCCATGATGGCCTAAGACTCAAGGAGTAGAGAAGTCTGAAGAGTTAGAACCAGGTTGAAGGTTTTGTCACCTAAATAATTAAGCATAACTGCACTTCTTCAGGACTAATATGTCAGTTCTCACTAATGGTTATTTCATACCTTGAGGAAAATTTATTGTGGACTGAATCTATTGCCTTTGAGCTACAGCTGACCCACCAAAAACTCTGAAGCCTGCTTCCAAAACCCAGAGGATGAGGGTCACATAACGTATGCACGCAGTCTCTGGGGCAGCATTTCTCTGCAAGTACCCTCTCCATCTCTGGGCTTATTGCTTTGCATGCTCTTTAAAAAAATCACCCTGGCTATTACAGCTCATTTTCAGAAACAGAATTGATAGACTGTTACCAAATAACCCAATACCCAGTAAATGTTAATCTGATTAGAACTCCACGTAAACATTCTGCAGATCAGTTCACCTGCCGTCATTCAAGGTCACCAGTTTGCTGTAGCCAAAAGAATAATGTCTCACTGCATCAAACCATGAGGATTTCAGCTAGTGTCTGGAGTCAGCTCTGGGATGTAGTGCTTCCTCTGGGAGCCTGAGGCAGAGTGTTGTGCATTTTCAGCAATGAAGGATGCCTGCCTGGATCACAGGGTCTTTTTTAGCTTGTTTGGTGTCTAAATGGCCTTTCAGAAGCTAAATGGGAACTACAGGAAAGAAGGGGACAGACTCTTCAGTAGGGTCTGTGGTGATAGGACAAGCAGAAATTATTTCAAACTAAAAGAAGAGAGAGTTAGGTTGGATATAAGGAAGAAGTCTTTTACGATGAGAGTGGTGAGACACTGGAACAGGTTGCTCAGAGAGGAGATGGATGCCCATTCCTGGAGACATTCGAGGCCAGTGTGGATGGGGCTCTGAGCATCCTGATGGAGCCATAGGTGTCCCTGTTCATTGCAGGGGAGTTGGACCAGATGACTTTTAAAGGCCCCTTCCAATGCTAAAGATTCTATGATTGTGTAATTCTAAATGTCTGACTCAGGAAACCTGACATTTCCTCCTTGGAGGGTAGGAAAGCAGTGCCTCTGCTGTGGCACTGCTTTTATTGCCTTACCTCAAACATCCCACACAGAGAAGCACCCCTTCTCCTTCCTGAGAGCAGAGTTTTTTTGTTTTTTTCTTCTTCAGTTACACGTGTTAGCCTTATATCTACATCCTCTCTCCTCCATCCAGAAAGGAACTGTAGTCTTACACATGGACTTTTCCATAAATCAGTGAGCTTGTTATTTAGAAAACGATTAGGTAACTCTCATTCTAAAATGTTAGGATATGGTAATCTTAAATAAACTCATTAACTTTGATAAATTAGGGCTTTTTTCCTGAGCCAGAGTAGTTGCCACAGCACACGTCATCTTCCTCTAAGGTCTTTTTCTGTTATTTTTTCCAGTCTTTACAGATTAGAATCCAACCAACTTGTTTTGCACATAGCATCGGGAACTAGATGTACCCCTGCAGTAATTCCACTGATGCAGAGAGACTACAGGAAAGCATTTCTGGCACAGTAGAAGGTTAAAGCATTGCTGGTATTGGTAGATGGGCAATTCTAGATCCCAGAGAATCTGCAAGGAGATGATAGTCCCGTGGGTGTGGGTCCATACCTCTGTTTTTTTCCTGCTGCTCTGAGCTCATTAGTGAGAAAGGGAATTGAAGAAAAGTTTGTCAGTCCTTTGACAAAATAAAATAAAATAAAATAAATAAAACAGAACAGTATGCCAGCAACGTGCCTGTCTAATTTACACTAATAAAAGTCTTCACAATCATTGATTATAGCTTCATCTGGAATGGAAAGAGAGTGGTGGGTACAAAGAATCTCTACTATAAATGAAATGAAGTCACAGCATTTGGTTATGTTCATCAGAAACATACAGGGACATAAGGCACACACAGTTCACACTAAAGGCTTATTGGTTTTGCTACAATAAGGGTTTTCAGGGAAAGAAGTCTTCAAGTTGAAACAGTCTCATACTGTTTTGCATGAAAAACAATAAAAATTCTGATTTTGCAAGTTGTTAGAAGCAGTTTCAGTAGCTGCTGGAGTTATCAGTTCCTGACACTGACTACTTAAAATTGATCCCATTTGGTGATCTCAATTCGAAATAATCATGCTACTATTCTCGCCCTGCCTCTGTGATGTGAGTGGCGTATTTTTTGCTTAAATAAGAAATAAAGTATTTGATTCACGGGCAGCAGAGAAATGTTTTTAATATATATGTAATTCAGGCAAAACCAATTCCATTTTCACAGCTAAAGGAGCTTATATCACGTCTGTTGGAGATGAGGGTTTAATGTAAGTCATAAGTTATATCTGACAATTCCTCAGAAGAAAAACCAAAGCTATTTGGAAAACTGAGATTCTCTCAGTAGAAAAGTGAAGTGAAAAATGTCAAATGAAGCATCTCTTTTACTTCAGAAGGTTAAGAATGGATTCAAAATAAGAAACAAATATTTGAGCTATAAGGGCTTCATCTTTTTCTTCTCCTGGGTTAGAAATACTCAATGATGCAAATGTTCAAAATTAAACTATTGTGTTTGAAATTAAACTATTGTGTTCAAAATGTTCTGCAGAAAGTCTAAATGTTTACACCAAAATTAGCATCTGCCAGTGAGTAAAGCAGATGTGGGTTATTTTTGTTAGAAAAACCTTCTCCTCAAGAAATTTCAGAAATTCTATTTGGAAACCATGGCAGCTGCAGTGAAGGAGAGAACTTGTCGGTGTGGCTGCACCTAGGCTAACACATAAATCAGGTGAGGAGCCTAAACTGGGCCTGTGCTGGGCACTCAGCTCATATGGTTTAACTCCAAGCACATCCCCCAGCACCAGATTTGGCCATGCCAATGAACACTTTCCTGGCCCCTGCCTGGTTATGATTCGGGATAGTATGTGCTAAGGGCCATTGCCAAAATCTCCCTGTCCTAAGGGTGGAAGTGAGCAAGCTCACTCATGCTAAGTGAGCAGTGCTCATGCCCATGGTCATAGGGCTACCAAATAATCCCCAGATTGCTATGTTCAGAAGAACAAGTGTAGCCTGAGGACTGTAGGGAGAAAAGATGCTGTCAGACCCCAGGGGACACCAAAATTAATAGAGAACTGACATGCAGGATTTCTGTGGTACCATTATTTAAATGAGCTGTCTTTTCCAAAAATACCCCCCTGAAGCCTCTAACACATTTTCTTTACTACAAGAAGCTTTCCCGGATGACCCTCTGGAGCACGGGCACTCAAACATCACCAAGGACATGCATCTGCCGCAATGGAAGTGGGATGCTGGGATGTTTTCTGGGTATGTGTGTGCTGCCTGGGCCCAAGATGAAGCTTTGGAGAGTTTCTACCTCCACCATCTTCTCCCATCCCTCTTCTGCAGCCATAGACTCAGCTATGTGCCTTCCTGCAGAGCTGCACTTTGGGCCATGGAACACAGGGGGGAATCACATTAACAAGAACCTGAGCTAATTAAAACAAAGCAGTTAGTATGACTGTAGCAAGATTTTCAAAGCTGCTAAGAATTGTTTGTTCTGTGTGACAACCAGGCATTTGGCAGGTGCTTCTGGTGGCTCTGTGGTTCCTCATATATTGGCCAAGGTAGTCACAGTGGCTTCTCCTCACTGGCCAGAAAGCATCACAGGCAGGACAGAAGAGGAGAGACATGGTAATGTGAGAGTCATCATGGTTCCCAACTTGTCCTTCCCTGTTTAGCTCCAAAACACAATACTACTCAGGACACTACATTTTTCTCCCCTGTGGTCTGTCCTTCATTCATGTTCCTGGCATCTTTGCCTTTCACTGAGCTTTCTCCTGCAGACTTGCCTCTGCCTCCTCGGGTAAAAATCCAGAGCTCCAGCAGTCTTTTGAGCTCCTTATTTCAGCTCCACAACACCCACTGAATGCATGAGCTGATATCCCATTTGAGTCATGCTGAGTGAATGGTTGCATATCATTGGCAAACATGCACTTTAACAACATAGTTTGCCATAGCTGCAATATGAGGACTGTCAATGCTTTTTAGCTTTGATGGATGGTGCTCTACAGTTTTATCAGGATGTTTCCAGTCATTTTGTGAACCTTAACCTGAAATAGAAGGAAGCTGTTTGCAAGGATGGGCTCCAGAACAAAGAAACAGAAATGGGTTCAATATCATGGAAATATCAAGGCACACACTTATTTTCAAAGAACATAAAAGGAATTTTAAGCTGTATTCTATCCTGAGGAGAGGCCTTGGCATATTACTGCTCTTTGTCATGTTACATTTTCCGCATTAAACTGTGCACATTCACAGAGAAAACTGCCTTTTAGTAGGAAGAGATAATCACATTTGGTACTTTAAAAAGTCAAATACCTTTTTGGCTTTTGGATTAAGTCTCAAGAAAGTGCCAGGGAGGTTCTGCTGAAGTCCTGGTTGCCTGACCTGGGAGACAAATCACATGAATTGCTGGACACAAGCGTGTCACAGCCATCTGCTGAACCGTGCTGTGGGCTGCCTCTTTAAAAAGGGTTCTGTGCCTCATTCCTTAAGGAATAAAAAACAAGAGAAAAAAGGAAAACATGGATTTAGATATAATGGGGAAAGCAGGGATTGTGCTGGTACAGACAAAGGCATTTCAAGAGCACACAGCTCAACATGAGCCAAGCCAAAAAGACGTCATGTAGCCTTGCATAGCACCTTGGTGGCTGTACATGCAAGCACCTGGCATCCCAAACTGCTGCTGTTTGGCTGCTCATGGAGCCAGGGGCACAGTACACCTAACAAACCCAATGGGTGGATCTTAAATTGACTTTGTGGGTTTCTGGGACCTGGCCAGCCCTGGTTATTGAATCTTAGTTTATAACAAGCACCGGACAGCTGAGGAAGCCTGAAAGTATGGATAACCATAGAAGAGATGAAGGAAAACAATTTATTTCCATTCAGAGTCCAGGCTTGCTCCAGTTCTGGGTTAATTCCCAGGCTAATTCAAGATACATCTGGAATTTTCTGCCAAAAGCAACTCTCAGACGCTATTTCCTAAATCACAGCCTTGGGAAGAGACAGATATACTGCTCTGTGAGCTGTGACCACACAAAGAAAACCAAGAATGCTGATAAGAAACTGCAGCATATGCCTTGTTTTGGTTCATAATCCTCTTTTTCTATCAGAAGTTTTGAATTATTACAGCTGCAGGAATTAAGCTGGTGTAAAGAAGTCCCACAGTTAAGACATTACTTTGAATAAATGAGTAAATTTAGGATGCTATAACAATTAAATGGCTACCCAGTGAGTTGATTTAGGTTTTAACCTATTATTGGTATCAAATTAAACAACTCAGGACTGATGTTCAGTCCTACCTGCAAGTGGGGGAAGTAAAAGCACAGATATGAAACGTAAGCATATGACAGTCTGCTGAAGGTTGGCTGTGGTTTCCAGCAACAGAAATAATACCAATTAAGATCCAGCTACTGTCAAGTTGCTACTACAGAGCATTCCTGCATCATGAGGGAGAACACCATAGGGACCAGTTTGTGCTTTTTCAGTGCTTGGCTGAGTGGGAAGAATTAAACTGACTTTGTAGAATCATCTGCACAGCTGATGCAAAACTTCAGCTGCTATAAGGCTCTCAGATTTCACTAACTTTGGTGAATATTTCAGAAAAAGAAGCTTGAGTTATAAAGAAAACAATCAATCCATTAGTCTGGAGAAACCCAAGAGCAGAAATTGCTGTGTGTATGTGCATGTACTCTGGTTTGCTAGACATAATCATACTTGCCAAAACAACAACAAAAAAACCCACATTCATTTCTTCCACAAAAAGCGTGGCCTGCTTGATGTGTGTCAACTCACGACTGGACACTGGTTTCACTTCATGGCCTGAAACCCATCCCCTGCCTCCTACTGGCTGTTGAGCTTTATCAGCATTCCTGATACAAGCTAGGATGCCATTGGCTTTTTTGGCCACCTGGACACATTGCTGACTCACGCTTAGCTAAGCACTGACCAACACCCACAGGTCCATTTCTTTCACACAGTCTTCCAGCCACTCTGCCCCAAGCTTGTAGCATTGCCTGGGGTTGCTGTGAATAAACTGCAGGACCCTGCGCTTGTTGAACTTGTTGAACTTCATCCTATTGGCCTCCACCCAGAGATACAGCCTGTCAAGATCCATCCATTATCTCAGGCAGATAAACAATTCCTCCCAGCATGCTGTCATCACAAACTTACTGAGGGTGCACTCAATCCAGATAATCAATAAAGATATTGAACAGGACATGCTCCAGTACCGACCCCTGACAAACACTATTCATGACAGATCACCATCTGGATTTAACACAACTCACCACCACTTTCTGGGCCCAGACATCAAGTCAGTTCTTTACCCAACAAAGAGTGTATCTATCCAAGCCATGGACTGCTACCTTCTCCAGAAGAATACCATGAGAGGCAGTGTCAAAGGCATTGCTTGAAGTCTAGGTAAACTATGTCAGTAGCTGTTCCTTTATCCACCAAGTGGGTCACTTGATCATAGAAAGGGATCAGGTTAGTCAAGCAGGACCTGCCTTTTGTAAACCCATGCTAACTGGGTCTGATTCCCTGCTTGTCTCACACATACTTTGTGATCTCACACAAGATGATCTGCTCAATAACCTTAGAGTCATAGAATGGCCTGGTTTGAAAAGGACAGCAATGTTCATCTAGTCTTCACCCCCCACCGGCAAGGTCGCCACCACAAGACCAAGCTGCTCAGAGCCACATCCAGCCTGGCCTTGAACGCCTCCAGGGATGGGGCATCCACAACCTCCTTGGGTAACCTGCTCCAGTGTGTTACCACCCTCTGTGTGAAAAACTTCCTCCTAATATCTAACCTAAATCTCCCCTGTCTCAGTTTAAAACCATTCCCCCTTGTTCTATCACTATCCACCCTTGCAAACAGCCGTTCCCCCTCCTGTTTATGTGCTCCCTTCAAGTATTGGAAGGCCACAATGAGGTCTCCCTGGAGCCTTCTCTTCTCCAAGCTAAACAAGCTCGGTTCCCTCAACCTTTCTTCATAGGAGAACCTTTCTTCATAGGTCTAGTAGTTCCCCAGATCCTCCTCACCACACTTCTTGTAGAAAACATCTGTAGTGCTACTTACTGCCCATATCAGTGCAGAATAAACTCTGACCAAGTAACATTAGGTGACACATCAGCACTTGTCTAACACCTAGAATCGGTAACAGCCATCTTTTGCCCCCAAACCAGGCCTTTATGCAGCTTTGCAGCTGGATCTGGTTGTTGAATAGCCTGCCCTGGCTACTGTTTAGGACAAAAATGCTCTGGAAGGCTCAGACTCAACAAGGGAGGTCGCTCTCCAGAGTTACTCAGCTCAGAAGTGGAGTCAGGTTTATAACTGCAGGAATCAGATTCCTGTCAGCTTTACCTATGACACTAGATTAAGTTGTTTCTCATAACTGAAACAGAAAAGATCATGTATATCCAGCCGTTCTGTAGTCTCTGAACCCTCCAATTCTGCTCTTGATCAAAAGAAATATCACTTTTCTGAAATCTCATTACAGCTTTCTATGTGGGTTGCCGTGGTGCTTGCATCCTTTCGGGACAAAGCATTATTCCTCCTCCTGTTCAGCCATCACAGCCTGCTGCTACATAAGCTGCTTTTCAGCTAGGCAGAACCTGCGGGTTCTTCTGAACTGACACCAAAATTACTTCTTCTGTCAGAATGGGTAACAGAACATTTCCATTTCCTTCAGTCACTGCTGTGGTACATGAACGCTCAGGTGGACACATGCAATTGGCCATTCCTGGAAAGGACATGCAGATTTTGTAGCAAAGTGGTGGACGTTGGCAGGAGGATGATCCCAGTGGGGGCAATGCTTCTTTGCGAGGAAAATCCTGAGAACCTGCTGTCACCAAACATCACTGAGCTCTTCAGACTTGCCCTTTTAAACTGTTCTTTCTCTCAGGAAACCATAAATAGGACTAAAACTTTAAGTTTGTAAGTTTTTGTTTTTCTTTTTAGATCAGTCAGAGATAATGGCTTCCATGCAGTAGGCATGTTAAATGTGGCTTTGCTGCTCCATGTGGAATAAAAAGCAAGTAACAATATTTCAAAAACAGGTACTATGCTATAAAAACTTTGGTATTTTTCTTGTATTATCATGCCTTAGCTTTATTATAAATCTAGCATCATTCAATACCGGGACACTGCAGGTTCTCTTTGGACAGCTGCTCTCGGTTGATATGCTTTTAGAAAAGTATTCAAAAGTGTCAACAGATCTTTTATAATATAGAACCTTTTCCTTAAAAAATAGAGCAATATCTTTCATTTTCACACACTTTTACTTCAGATTAACAACTCCTTTGGACCACTTTATTCAGCAAAATTCCAGGCTAGTAGTAGGTGCAAATTCAAAGAGTCTAACAGCATTTCTCACGTAGCTCTTCATTGAAACTTATTTTATGTTTGTTTTAGTTCATTTGAATTAGAGAACAAGTACTCTCTTACAAACACAAGGAAAGACTTTTTCCACTTCTATTTGCAAGAGTTGTAACATCTGTTACTGCACAGAAATACCAGGGTATTTGTAGTGGGATGGCTGCTGTGTGCTTCTCCTGATTTTCCACCCTCAAGGCTCAAGCCTAGAGTCAATTTATTCCTTCTCAGCTGTGAAATACGATGCTTTTCACCCACCGGGCTCCCAGTAATACTTGAATTACTTCAGACCCTCCAATGCAATTAGCCCACAGGAGCTGAAGTAGAAAGACAAACAAAATGAGTTTTCTCTACCTTGCCTTCTTGCAAGCAAAACTAGGATTTAATGAATTACAAACTTAAAATTAAATTTAATGAATTACCTGTTGTTGCAAAATGTAGCCTGCATATAGAAGTAGGCACCATTTATTGTTTCTCCCTTTTGAAAAATGACAGAGCAGAATCAACAGAACTCTTGGAAAAGGGAGTGATTATATGAGCTCTTATTTCAGCATGAGTTCACATGGTATAAAATTTAGTTTCATTCCAAAATTCACTATGCTCTTATTCTTCATTTAAGTAATAAGACAGAGACTTTGATACTATACAGTGAAAGTGTTTTCAAAAGAAAAGCAGAGCTGAAGCTTTCTGGAGATCAGATAGTTTTTCCCCATCACTACTGACTTAAACAAAACATAGAACTTGGCCAAGGCAGTACGTATGTATTGCAGACACTGTTGTTTCCATTAACCACAACCCAAGGTCTTCGCAGAAAGAGCTGTGCTCTGGTTTGTTTGACTTTCTCACTCTGGGCCCCCTGAAGAATCAAATATCATAGCTTAAAACTGTTAAAATATATCTTAGTTTCAGAGCTTAAAAGCTGGTAATCTGTTACCCAGAATCTGAAAACACACTTATTAGCAGAAAGGAGGGATCCCTAACGATGATGGATGAATGATGACAGGTATTTTATTTATATAGGTCAGATCATTTTGCAGTCTCTCAACTGGCAATGTTCGCAACTTCGAGCAGAGGTCAGGTCTCTCTGCTTCTTCACTCCCTCAGAGTAAAACTGATACTTTTCAAAGACTATTACAGATCATTTAAGAGGTGACTTCCCAGAAGTCTGATATACTACAGCGGAACAGTCACAGCACATCCTGACACACAATTGTCCACTGCCCTACGCTGTTGTCCACGAGCAAGTTCCTTCCACATTGTCACACTGTAGTAACAGGGTTGGAGGTTCAGGCAGACGTAGCAGTAAGTTGGTGTAATATGTGGAAAGAGTGAGTGCTTTAAAGGTAGGTCCAAAACAAAAAAAACACGAAGCACAGAGAGTAGGGAGGGGTCTTTCCCTTCAAGGCCATGAGGAGTTTTTGCAGGTTCACAAAGTAGTCCTCGGAGTTTTCCTTGGCAGATCATTTAAAAATTCTCCCACTTCTGTTGCAGTGTTTAAGAGCCTGAGTCCTGAGTGGTCCTGGGTCTTCTTAGTGGTGGTGCACCTGTGCTAACTAGGAAATCATTGTGCACGATGCTGTGCAAAAATATGACCTTACTTCCACTATCTCTGGTCCACCCTGCAAAATGAATGTCGGTAGCAGAGATGTCCTGTGTATTATGAACACTGTTTCCTCCAGAACTGAAATTATGGGTACGTCATAGGAACCTGCACCCCATGTGCAGGGAGGTCACATTCCTGGGGCTGGTTCGTTGCACCTGGGATAGGAAGGACTGCACAGAGTTGAGACACTCATGTCTTCTGCAGTAGGGGGTCCTGTACACCCAGAGAAGATGGTGTGTCTGTGACATCTTCATTCTGCATGGATGATGCTTGGGTGCACACAGGTCTGAATGTGTGTATGGGATGTGTTGAGATCTGCGGCAGAAGAGGAGCTGGAAATTTGTAGTTGCATGCAGTTGCACTTTATAAGGGTACAGTTTGATACAGTATCTATCTGCTGTATTGCTGGTATCAATCTTGAAGGTATAGCTCAATGATTTCCAGTTCATTATGTGACTTTAATAAATGAATTAACTGCTTCAACCTTGATTTGGTTTGAACTGTGCGAACTGGTCAGGTTTTGCAACAGTGTTCAGTCTCTGAGAGAAGCAATGAGCCCAATTCTGTCCCCTGCATGGCCAGAACAGGTGTCCTCTGGTCTGGGATCCATTGGCCAATTCCAGGGACAGCAATTACATGGTTCTGCCAAAGTCCCCAAGTATGATATATAAGGTACCTTCCTTAAACATTCTTGATTTCTCCATTTTTGTCACTTTCCACTTCTTTCCAATGAAACAGTAGAGTGTAAGAGTGGCAAATCAGCCCCTTTCCCATTCTGTATTAACCAGAAGAAGTGTTGCTCACAGAGCAACAGCAATTTGTTTGCAAAAGTGGGTTTGAATACTGTCTCAATTGAGATATATCAGCAGGGGAAATGCAGGGGAAGTTCTCACTGCACTATCAGCATCCAGCACTGATTGTAAGTTACCTGCAGTCAATCTGTCTGGAAAAAAAGGACCATTTTCTCTGGTATGCATATTTATGCTCAGCAGTAACAATCTTACAGAGAAATGGGAAGCAGTTTAGCTTTGATGGCTGATTTTAAGTTTTCCCACTATACCACATGAAAATACAGTTGGCAGTGTACTCTGTCAGAGAGCACATTAGCACTGAATTCATTCAAACCTACCCGCATGGGCAGGAAAAGGGCTGAAGCTATTCTTACATTATTCATGCCTTGCTTTGGCAACTTGCTCAATGTCAGCATTCACAGCTCCAGCTCTGTGGTGTCCCCATTGTCCCACACATCTCCTATGCTACCATTTCCAAAGGTAATAAATATATTACAGGCTTCCGATGCCATTATGCATAGACAGGGAGGAAAGCATTAAGACAATCTGTATGACAAACAGATGAAGAAGGCATCTCCTCCATCTCTTTCTTCTCCTGGTGATTCTGTGACTTTTTTGTTTCCAGAATGCAGCCTGTTCTTTTGACAAGATCAGCCTCATTCAAACTCTTTCTCCACTTCCTTCACTCTCTTTTGCACCACTGAGCAGTTACTCTTGAATTTCTTTCGGTCAGGCAGGATTATGCAAGGCAAAGGCAAGGACAGGGTAAGGAATGGCAATAAGCAGACCTGAAAGCACTAAATGGAGATCTGTGAATCCCCATTACAAAATGTTCTCATATCGTCAGCTCATTGTCATTCCAGGTCAGCTTTCCCATATATAATTCACAGTTTTTATTCTTTCTGTTGACACATCTTTGATAATTGAAAGCTCTTCAGCTACGCAGGCATGTATCAATTCACCAGCAGTTCTTAAGAATGTTAATTTAGGAAAAAAATGTGTTAATTTAGGAACACCCTTCCTGGATAACGTGGTGTTCCTGATAGCAGATGATTTCATTTGACAGTAAGGTACAGACTGACTTTTTTTTTTGAAACAACATAGAATCACAGTGTCATTAAGGTTGGAAAAGATCATTAAGATCATCTAGCCCAGCCACCAATCCAATACCCCTATGCCCACTAAGCCATGTCCCTGAGTTCCACATCGACACTTTTCTTGATAACCTCCAGGGATGGTGACTCCACCACCTCCCAGGGCAGCTTCTTCCAACATCTGAATATGTTTGTTGGCCTCCTGGAGGCTTTGGTTTGGGATGATACCTCCCTTCTCTTTAGAAGGAAGGTGTTTCCTTAACTCCTCCTATTTGTCTCCTTGGGAGAGCTTTGAGAAGGCAGTCTTATCACTTGTCCTTTAATGTATGAGTCTTGAGTGACAGATAAATATCCACACAAAACTGAATGATAAATATTTCCAAAAACCACAAAGTGGCTGTAAAGGACAGGTCCCCAGCATGGTGTCTGATGTTATTTTTTAGACAATTTTGAGAGTTTTTCTGTTTGTGTCACACAACTTTCTTCCAAAGCATGTGGCTGTACTGAATTTCAATGGCTTTGCTTGGATCCCTGTTCACAAGTTTCACTTGTACAATGTTTGAGATGAAATAAAACTGCTTACGCTCCTTTAAAGTTACAAAATGTGCTGTCTGAGATTGTTGCCTTGGGCTTGGTGTGGAAGAAAGAGAAATGGAAAATATAATTTTGCTTAAGTCCCTGCTGTCCTTTGTTTGAGCATTTGACTCTAATCCTCCTTAGTCATAAGAAGTTTCTTATTTGTTTAATGCCCTTTTTGTGTCTCTGAAAAGAACAGAATGAAGAGAAACTGAATGATTAATAGTTACTCGTGAAAATCATAATGTAAATTGTCAGCTCCTGCCCATCAGCTCGGCACTCAAGCTTGTCGCATGAGGAGGCCACAGGGACAGGGATGCTGCAAAGCCACACAGCAGGAATCCAAGCTGAGCTTCCTAACAAGGACTGGAACTGTGGAGTTGGGATAAATGCCCTGAGTCCTGTAGTTCGGACTAAACTACCCTTGTCATGGAGAGGACACCATACTGCCTGCTCTTGAGAGGACCAAAAGTACAAGGAGGGAGGCCTCCAGCACCATCATCTGTGGAGATCATTTTGTTTTTCCAGCCACTGACTCCTCTCCAGTATGTTCAGGGGGTGTCTTAGATCTTCACTGCAAAGCAGTGAGCGGTCTGTGAAGGCAACTGAAAATACCACTTACTCTGTGGCCACCAACAAGTGGAATCCAATTTTGTATCTAATGAGTGTCCCAGAGGGAAAAGCAATATCTAATAGGCTTCTTCCATTCCTAACTGCTCTAATGCTGATCTCCTTCTCCACATCCACTTGAAGAACAAATTCAATTAAAATGTACTTACCAATTTTACAAAATCATTAACATGTTAATGATTTAACAGTTTTAAAGAAGGGAGCAAGGAGAGAGGAAATAGCTTAGCAAATCCATCTGCACTGTTGTGACAAGGAGTTAAGAAGGGCTGCTGGCACTGGGTTGCAATTAGAAATCAGAGCCCCAGTCCAGATCTGCCCCCCAGCTCTCCTCATCTGCAGCAGAACAGTCCCCTGTACCACCATATCTGAAGCCAAGCAGCACTGAGATAGCAGGGAGGTCACCAGGCAGGTACAGATAGAGGATAGACAAACAGCAGGTAATTCTTACCAGCACATCAATAGCAGTAAGTGCAATTACACTGCACCATGGCAAATCAGTGAGCATGTTTTCTCAGACTGCAAAGGATGAAAATTTATTGCACAGTGGAACTGCACTTGGTTGAAACCAGTGTTACTGAGAACTGGGCTGAGCTGCAGCTTCTGCAATCACAAATACAATACAACACCGCAGGGCACCAGCCCGAAGGTTAGTCTGTTGTGTGTGAGAGTGGCAGAGTGTTGCTTCAGATTACACTTACTTCAGCAAACTATTAAGAACAAACTGAAAAAAACTCAAAACCCATCTGGTTCCTGCACCATGAAGGTCGTGGGAGGGTCCATCTGAAGCATGAGCAGGAAGCAGTGCTCATCTCCCCCCTTGCACGACAGCTTTGCTCCTGGCATCCAGTGCAGCAAAAGGCCAAAAGTACCCTCAGTGAGTGAAGCACCAGCTATCTCCTGATTTGGGAAGGAATTATATTGTTTTCAGCTTTTTAACATGTTGGGAGGTTTGCACTTGGACATCAGTGGTGGCAATTGTCTTTCCGGAGGTAAGCTCTCATTTCAAAACCTTTCCCCACTCTCAGCCCTTACCAACATCCTGGTAAACACAACAGATGTGGGAGCTGCAGGAGCACGCTATTTCCTTTTTTTCCTGACAGGAAATGCTAACACCATTGCCAAACCTCAAATTTAACGTGGCATTTATGCCTTATGCAAAGGTTTAGCAGAACAGAGCTGGGGAACAGCTAATAACCACCACACACTTTCGCAATGGGAACAAACTGAGAAGAATATACTTGGTCTGTTACACTGGGAATGTCTCTTCCTTTGTGAGACAAAAAGGAAAAGAGGCGCTCTTACAAAAAATGATGAGCAGTAGAATCATTGTAGCTGCTAAGCCCTAGGTATTTCCTGCATTATGTTGTTGATGTCCATGGCAGCAGGATCAAGCACACTTTCAGAAGTATTCACCAGCCCGAAACTTGTGTTACTCAGTGTTTGCCAAAAACTCACATTTCTAGCCATTTTTTTGCAAGATCTGTGGGAGGAAGCCCCCAGGATCTCATCAGAGTTTAGCTGCAGAGTCCCTGCACCAGGTGCCCTGAGCATTTGCACAAGTCTTGGCACTTGTGAACACAGTGGTCAGTCTGGTGGGTACCAAACGTACCACTAAACCGATTAAATTTCCCTTGGTTTGAACTTTCTAAGAGAATGTCCCACGTATTTCAGATTGCACAGTTTGCATAAATTAATGGCAGCTGATGGATCAACCCAAAGGCACATTTAGAGTTGAGCAGGCCAAATTCAGCCAACTAAGCAAGAAAGATAGAAAACATCCACTCCTTGAGCCATTTGTAAGCTCTGTAGAATTGTCTAATTGGAACATATCTTACAAGAATTTTTGGCAACTACATCAACTTTCTAGCCAGATGAATGTGTGAATGTAACAGAGCATGACAATCGCTTCCCTCTGAAATACACTGGACCCCACAGCTGGATCTGGGCTGCTCAGTTCATCTTGTGCTGATGCAGCAGTAGCAAAACAGCCCAAAGTGGAAGGTTCCTGGGAAGCCAGGGATGTTCATAGATATCAGTGGCAATACTGGGCAGCTCAAGCCCTCAGACCTTTTTGCTATGCCTCCAAAAGCTCTGCTCATCATGTCTGTGATTTTCCTAGAAGGCTCAAGAGGCTTCAAATGGAGATCTTTCTTTGTACCTGAATGGAGATGTAGATAATTTGTTTTAACCCAATCAATCACCTGCATATTTTTAGAGACTACAGATGAGACTGCCTCCAATTGTCTGTAAACCTACAGAGACTGGTACAAGTCTTGCCCCAAAGGAAGCAGGTTTGTTCTTTTAAGAGAGAAGCTGCATTTTGAGCACAAGAGACTCAAACAATGTTTGAATTGCTTGGAGAAAGTAATGAGGGATGACTGGATTTGGATTGCTCTCTTTCAGAGAGCAGAGTGCTCAGCTTCTGGGACGAGAGGACAGCCTGGCACCCCAGACCTGGTCTAGTTGCCAGGGAGAAGTTGTTGTAGAAACCTCCTGTGACTTTGGGCTTCTCCGCAAGTGGACATGGGCAGGAAGAGGTCATGCATGGGGGCTCCTTTTCACAGTCATGTGGAAACCAGAGTTGGGTAAGGAAGCCAATGGGGGCTGATGTGTGCCCTAATCCACCCTGGGTAGATACAGCTGAAGAGAGCAAACCTACCATTAAAAGGACTGGGGAAGACCAGCATAATATCCTTCTTCCTCTTGCTGTACTGAAGTTGCCTTTTAATTAAATGGTCCTCCACTGACAAATATTTATGAGAAAGAAACAGAAGTGCCTGCCTCCAGGGCTGGTTTTTCAGCAACGGAAGGTGAAGCATACAGGTGGAAGTCTTGCTCGACTATGACTTGGGAGTGGCTTAATGTTTCTCTGAATGCCATAAGAAAAAAAAGGCATTGAGCTGAATTTTAAGTTAGTAATATTTTTTTCCCCTATCTTAAATTACAAAAGCAAATGTACAGGTAGGTTATTTTAGACAGGAAGATGCTCACCATCCCCATGGCATTCCAGTATTTGAGGAGAGCTTACAAGCAAGAGGGGGGCTGACTTTTTCACAATCTGACAGTGACAGGACAAGGGGGAATGGCTCTAAACTAGAAGAGGGGAGATTTAGATTAGATGTTAGGAGGAAATTCTTTACTCAGAGGGAAGTGAGGCCCTGGCACAGGCTGCCCAGAGAAGCTGTGGATGCCCCGCCCCTGGAGATGTTCAAGGTCAGGTTGGATGCACAGGTCAGAGGGTAGGAACTGGATGGCCTTTCCTGTCCCCTCCAACCTAAGCCATTCTATGATTCAAATGCCAGTGAGCTGACTGTGGCTCTTGGAAGATTTTCTGAGCTTTTTGAATGATGAGAAGAGAAAGAAAGAAAGAAAGAAAGAAAGAAAGAAAGAAAGAAAGAAAGAAAGAAAGAAAGAAAGAAAGAAAGAAAGAAAGAAAGAAAGAAAGAAAGAAAGAAAGAAAGAAAGAAAGAAAGAAAGAAAGAAAGAAAGAAAGAAAGAAAGAAAGAAAGAAAGAAAGAAAGAGAGAAAGTGTACTTTAAATGAAAGAATTTTCTGCAGGTGAAGTGCAAGGAAAAAACAACTGAAGGAGAAATTGTTTCAAATGAAAAATGTTATATCAAAGGCAAATACAGGTCACTCTACTAGAACAGGAGAGTCAACATGTTAGTCACAGAAGTTCTTTGTGAAATAACTGGCTTTACTGCTTTCTCGTTTTTTCCAGATAAAACCTTTAATGTGGACAGACTGACCTGAGCTCAGGCAGATGTGCCAACCAGTGCCCTTTCAGCTGAAAAAGCAGGTTCACTCATCAGACCTGTCCTCCTGTCCCAGCGCAGCCCACACTTTCCTCAGAAACCCACACTAGCTGCCAGACATCAGGTTACTGACATACTCCCTCAACTGTAACCTCTTGCTGCAGCCTGCCCAGAGGCACACAGGGGCTGGCATTCATGTCAACAGAGAGAAAAGATTATATGAAATTGCAAGGGCTGCTTGATCCTGCAGTTCATAGGCTGAGCCAGATAATTCCATGGCTTTTTGCTGAGAACAGAGAGGAGAAGGAGATGAGAGGCAATTGTGGTATCGTCAAGTGCAGGAACCTCACACATGACTTCATCCTTATTTAGTCACACTCAGAGGATGGTGCTTTCTTTGATTTACTGAGGTGGGTGAATGTAAAAAGCCTCTCGGAGCTTCTGCTGTGCTTCATGCGCATGTTCTGGTTGGTACAGCAGAGAAGAGCCTTCCCTTTCTTATGGCACACTGCTGAGTACAAACCCAAACAAACACAGCAAAGCTAACACCCCAGTGCAAGTGTTTTTCCCCTCCCAGAATGGCATTTCCAAAGGTCGTGGTCTTTAAATAATGAGGACGGTCATTTCCCCCTCTACCTCCTCCATACATGGCACAAGCTGAGGAACATCTCTCAAGGGCAGCCACAGGAGAGGTGGGTCAGCATTGTATGTTACAACTCAAAACTGAACTCTGTGGATAATAGCAAATACAGAGTAGCTGTTCATTCAGGCAGCATCAGTCACCTTGAGCAAGACCCAGGTGTGATGCAGTAGGCTGAGCAAGGAGTGCTGGATTCAACACTATCCAATGGCTTCTCCTTACTTCAAGTGCTGTTCTCACACCCTTTATGTTCTCTGAGCATCAGATGTGGTCAGTGCTGAGAAAAGAAGTGGTCTCTGGTATGTCTTTGTCCTTGCTGAGGTAGGGCAAGGTGATGCTAAAACCCAGCTTTCAACCCACTGCCATTTCATATCACCATGCCACATTTTTCTTTCTGAGCTGTGTGACTTCATGTTGTCTCCCAGAGCTGGCACTGATTTCCTGGCGACATCTTACTGTAAGACTTTCAGCTTAGCCCCATCCTCCCCTGATTAATGTTGGCAACAGAGTCCGGTCTGGGTTTTTGATCTCCATATGCATTACATATATGTGTTGCACTGGACTTCCCAAGGCATCCACTTACAAACCAACCTGGTGGAGCAAGGATGAGCAGCAAGGAATGGGGAAGCTTTCAATCCTCCGCTTCCTCTTCCTGCTCCCCCTTATGTCAATAACAGAAGGGAAGTGGGCCAAAGCCTAATGCTTTTCAGTGTGAATGAGGCACTTTGATATTGCTGTCGAGGGAACTGATCGGACAAGCTCTGCTGTTCTTAATTCTGGAACACAACAGAGCAGTATGGTATCACAGCCTGCCTCGGGCAAGGCCAGCTCAGATCAAGCAGGAAACCAAATGTTGATGTTTCAGAGATTTCTTAGCTCTGAGGTACTCCAACACACTGCAATGGTTGTGTCACAGAAATGGGATTCAATGTGCTCGCTATTTTCTCACACTGCCTGAACACCCAGGAGGGGTTCCCATGAATGCTGCCTGCAAGCAGGCAGGGGGTTGCTGATGCCATAATTATCTTGAAATGGCTGCATTGCTTTTTTATTGGATTAGCATTAGAAGCCCAAATATGAGGTTTTGTTGGATGCTTCAGTGTAATTAGATGTTAGAAGACATATAAATGTGTATCTGCCAGGGCAGAAACTAATTCAATCCGTCGTTTATAAACAGGCAACAGTGTCACTTTGTTGTCCCACGATTGCATAGTGTCACCAAGCGAGCCCGAAGCAGGGATTTGGGGCTGCCAGTGAGTACAGGTCTATTTAGGGTCACTTATGACAGGAGCTGAACAGGGAATTAATATGCATCTGACAAAAATCATGTTTGAAAATATATTTATTGTGGCATATTTCATGAGCAGTACCTATTTCTCCATTCAAGATGAATGATAGCATTCAGCTTGCACACTTACTCATCCTGACAGCTAACAAGATAAACATGTCAACATGTGATTTGCCAAATATCTTCCTGTGAAATTCAGGCAGGAGCTGCCAGTGGAGCTGGCTTTTGGCAGGGGGATCGCAACACTCCAACATATAGACACACCAACCCCATGAGAGACGTTGACCCAGACCAGACAAACCTTGTGTTCCCTGCTGTGCTCCAGCTTTGCCCACTGTGGCTCACTCTTGACCCACGACAAAAGCTCCAGCAATCCTGTTTTTCTTCACAGGATAATTGCATAAAGATGATCTGCTTATTCTTCAGGTGCTGGGAGCTGGATGATGTTCATTAGACCTTGGCTTCAAAGGGCAGTACTGGGCAGCCTCGAACTGACTTTGCCTTTCACTGCAGGACAGCTATTCCCAGAGACTGAGCTGGTGACCTTTATCAGAGTGAGTTTTATTTACAGATTGGGAAATGGCAGAGTGTCCTTTAAGATGAAAGGAATCAAAACACAAGGCAAAAGAAAGAGTTTGCAGGAGCAAAAGCTCTGACAGGAGATCAGTTTGGAGAAGTCTCTGTAAACAAACCTGTTAGACTGATGTCTCATATTTTACCCATAACTCCTTCGAGCCTTTAAGATGACAATGAAGGATCTTTTAGGCTTTGAACTCCCCAGTGCATCTGCCTTTTAGTAACAGTGCACCTATCTCCTCAAGCGTTCTCAGCTGACTCAGTGCAGTTGTCCTCTGTCTAGATGCTTGTGTGTTCCCTCTCCATCCTGCTACCAGCAGGGAACACTCACTGCCTTAATATTTTTTAACTTGAAGATACTCGGAAGCATTTTGCAGCCTCCTGGCCTCAGCCAGGCATCTATTCTCATCTACAAAGGAAGACTGATGATTCCATTGCTAATAAGAGTTTTTGTGTGTAGGACAGGGATCATCTCACAACACAGTTCATGCCAGCATTCCCACATCCCACCTCACTGCCCAAACTCTCCTTTGCAGCTGAAACAGATCCTGAACTCCCACTTGGGAGGTGGGTTTGCAGTTTCCAGTGACACCCAGTGGAAGGGTCCCCTGCTCTCCCACCTGGTTTTGGGATGCTCAGGAGAGCAGGCTGCCATCCCCTGCAACTCCCACATCAGCAGGAGGCTGGTGGCAAAGGCTGAAGGAGCTCAGAAAAACTCAGAAAAGCCCAGAAAAGCCAAGGAAAAGATGTGCTGTACCTGGCTGTGCCAGAGAAAAGAGTTGTCCTCTTTTGGGCTACAGCATAAAGCTTCCCCTTTCATGCCACACTCTCACAGCAACCTTCTATGCTTTAAGCTGAATCTGCTGCAAAAAATTAACTGAAAGAAATATTTCAATATCAGCACACATCTACATATTATACCAAAGAAGAACAAGAAGGATAAATTGTGATTTACTTAATTGTCAACTCTTTCAAGTGCTGTTGGTGATCAATACAGAGCCACCTTTCAAGATGCTCAGTGTAGCATCCATTAGTATTAGTTATGCACTGGTGAATGTTTCTGCCATCCTATAAACATGAAATAAAAGTAGCTCACATTACAAGTAGATAAGACTTGAGCCTGATTCCTCATAGATGATGAGGGAATCTGAATTAACCATGTACAGCCATGCAAGAAAGGATGGAGCGGAAGAGAACAGGACACTGCTGGACATCCATTTGAACTCCCATTGTTACCTTGTGTGTCCTCACAGACCAGAAAACCAACCATATTCTGGTCAGCATCAAGAGATCAAATAATTCTATGATTCTATGACAGGCAATCATAGGCAATGGATTACATTGCAAGCTCTAAGTTATGTTTTAGATGTGGATATTGTATTTGGAGTCTTTATCTTCATCAAGAACTTCTTTCCTTGAAAACAGATCTGAAAGATCCCAGAAGACAATAGGAGACCCCAGTGGACCTGAGGATGGAGTCCCTCTGTTCTTGGTAGCTTCTGCGGGCCTTCAGATCTCCAGCTTGGCTGAAACAGCTGAAGTCTCTGCTTCTGCTGGTGGCAGTGGTGGCAGGACCTGCCCTTTAAGGGCTGATTGTACCCTGTCCCTCTGCAGTGGACAGGAAAGCATCTCATGTCCCTTTCCTGTCTTCTATATGATAAATCAACACTCTGGCTTTTCCTTCGATCCACTGATATTTCCAAAGGAACTTACACAGCCTTTAATGTGGACAGTTTCTCTGAGATAAACAGAAGTAGGTTATAAAATGAGACCATGCTTATACCAGGAATAAGTAAGTCACAACAGAAATACACCGTGCTGTGTAAGAAGGTCCCAGGCTGTTGGAAAAACCTCTTGAAATATTTTGTGTCAGCATGCGTGTGGTCTGCCATGGGAGTGCAGATGTTCAGTGGCTGGATGGTGAAGGAGTGTGATTGAGCAGAAAGGGACCCCACAGGGAAACGGAATGGATAAAGGTGGAGAGGCTTTGTGTACAGACCCAGAACTGGATCCTGGAGTACTCTGGAGCTCGTGACTTCAGGCTCTGAAGAGTCAGCCATCAGCTTGCTTTGCAGTGCGCTCAGACTCCACAGCTAAAAGAGGCAGTCAGGGATGTACCTGGTAATTACAGACTGCAAACAAGATGACAAAAAGGGAAGAGTGTAGTCTATCATGTAGCATCTCAAATCACAGCTCTAAATATAATTGAAATGTAGCTTAAGCTGCAGAGATTTGCTGTAACTCTAAATGCACTGGTGTTTAATCTATTGTATTACAATTTTACCATAATGTAATATAATGATAATATATTTTTCAGTATTTCAAGAGGCTGTCAAAAGAGTGAGCTGAATAAAGGCAAAATTCAATATAGAGGACAAATTCAAAGAAACATAACATCTTAAAAGAAAACACTATAAATCAATACAAAAAATAATTTGAAAATGAACGTGTGAACTTTTGCCTGAAATCCTTAGAATAGATAATAACCAAAGTTTTTTACCTTTCATCTTTCCTCTCTGCATCCCCATTGTTTGAAAAGCTGGTGAGAGAGCAATAAAGGAGAGAAGAAACTCCTAACCCAAAGACTTATGCTATCACCTTCAAAGAAGGAGAAAGATATGGGGAGAAGAAGGAAAAAATAAAATCCATGTAAGTTTCAAATCTGGAAATACTTAAGTGATTATTTGGGAGGTTTCCCCTTCCTTCCCAAACTTTAGAAGGAAATAAATTTTTCTCCACAGATGTCAATCCTTCTTTTGGGAGAGTTGATTCATGCAGAAAATTTTCACAAGGTCCAGTAGTAACATCTTTGGTATTTCAAGTACCACACAACCAAAACACATTCCTATATCCATTTATAGGTATTTATGTCATACAAAGTACGTAACTTTGAACTCAGCCATTCAGATACAAGACTATGAGTGGATATCAGATTAAGTTATTTTACGCTATCTTGTAGGGATATTTCAATAACAGAGACCATTGGAGACAAAAAGAAGTATCATGATAACTAAAACTAAAATTAGTCATGGAGATTCTGCTGAAATTGTGTATTGGAAAGGTTTCACATGGATGTAAATCAGCACAGCCAAGGAAGAGGAGATGATGAACCTCCATAATGCATGAAAATTGAGCTATTTTTCAGGAAAGATATTCCACTGCAATTTCTCTTTATAAGCACATATTGTGCAAGCCAGGAAGTACACAGCGTGAAGCTTGCATAGCAATTTTTATTCCACTCATCGCTTCCAAAACACTGTTCGAATCGATGGCATTTCAGATTTCTAATCAGTATTCTTTGTGTGATAGTTAAAAACAAACAAAACAAAAATCAACCAGCGGTTAGTGGATGTTTAACTGTATGTTTAATTATGGAGTTCCAGTTGTAAATCCCAAGGCCTGATGGTAAGGTTTGGACTGTGCTTCCACCAAAGTTAATGAAATGTTTGCTGAAGTGAATAATCCAAGGCTAGCTTTGGAGGATAGATGCCAATTAGAATCATAGAATCTTTAGACTTGGAAGGGACCTTTAAAGGCCGTCTGCTCCAACTCCCCTGCAGTGAACAGGGGCATGCACAGCTAGATCAGGTTGCGCAGGGCCTGATCCAGCCTTGCCTTGAAAGTTTTCAGGGACAGGGCATCCACTACATCTCTGGGCAACCTGTTCTAGTGCCTCACCACCCTCACCATAAAAGATATTTTCCTTACATCCAGTCTAAATCTTCCCTCTTTAAGTTTGAAGCCATTTCCCCTTGTTCTATCACCACAGATACTGCTAAAGAGTCTGTCCCCTTCTTTCTTACAGCCCCTCTTCAAATACTGAAAGGCCACTCTTAGGTATCCCCAGAGCCTTGTCTTCCCAGGCTGAACAGCCCCAGCTCTCTCAGCCTGTCCTCACAGGAGAGGTGTTCCATCTTCTGGATCATTTTTGTGGCCCTTCTCTGGACACACTCCAGCAGGTCTGTGTCTCTCCTGTACTGAGGACTCCACATCTGGATGCAGTACTCTGGTGAGGCCTCACCAGAACAGAGCAGAGGGGCAGCATCATCTCCATCACCCTGATGTCCACACTTCTTTTGATGCAGTCCAGGATACGGTTTGCCTTCTGGGCTGCGATGGCACATTGCTGCCTCATGTCCAGCTTGTCATCCACCAGTACCCCCATGTCTTTTTCAGCACTCAATCCTCAATTCCCAGCTTGTACTGATAATGGATGTTGCCTCAATCCAGTTGAAAGACCTTGCATTTGGATTTGTTAAACCTCATGAGGTCCACCTGGGCCCACTGCTCAAGCCTGTCTAGGTTCCTCTGGATGGCTTCCCATCCTTCTGATGTGTCAACTACACTTCAGAACTTAGTGTTATGAGCAAACTTGCTGAGGGTGTAATTGACCCCACTGTCAATGTAATTGGTGAAGATATTAAAGAGTATCAGCCCCAGCACCAACCCCTGGAGGTACACCACTCGTCTCTGATCTCCACTGAGACACTCAGACATTGACCACCACTCTCTAGACTCAATCCTGTGGCCAGTTTTTCATTCATCAAAGTCCACCAATGAAATCTGTATCTTTCCTATTTGGAGAGAAGAATGTTGTAGGGGACCATGTCAGTGTCCACATAGATGACACTAGTGGCTCTTCCCTTGTCCATTGATGAAGTGACACCGTCATACAAGGCCACTAGGTTGGTGAAGCAGGATTTGCCCTTGCTGAAGCCATGCTGGTTCTCCCATATCACTGCCCTGTCTTTCATGTATCTTAGCACCGGTCCCTGAAGGATCTGTTCTATGATCTTTCCCAGCACAGCGATGAGACTGACAGATCATCCCTTTTACCCTTCCTAGAAATAGGTGTGATGTTGCCTTTTTTCCAGTCACCAGAGACTTCACCTGATTGCCATGACTTTTCAAATATCATGGAGAGTGGCTTGGCGACTACACTGGCTAATTTCCTCACAGCTCTAGGATTCATCTCATCGGGACACTTATTCTTGTGGATCTTCAGATTCCTCAGGTAGTCACCTGATTTTTGCTTACACAGGGAGGGACGTTGCTTCCCCTATCCACTCCTACCAAACCAAACATTTGAGGGCTGTGACAAGCAGTTATCGGAGAATACGGAGGCAAAAAAGCTGTTAAGTACTTCAGCCTTTTCATCTGTTTTTACCAGCTGTTTTTTTCACTCATTAGGGAGGTTACGCTCTCCTGGACTTTCCTTTTCTGGTTGAGGTATCTGTAGAAGCCTTTCTTGTTAGGAGAGGTGCTTCAACCGTCTGAACATGCTTGTGGCCTCCTCTGGACCCCACCAGCTCCACATCTTTCTTGTGCTGGGGGCCCCAGGCCTGGATGCAAAACTGGCCTGCTCTGTTTCTTCTCCAAAGGACTGTAAAATAAACTGGAAGAAGTAAAAATCCTGCAATTTCCACAGCATTTGTAAGGAACAAGTAAAATAAGAACAAAAAATTGAAGGCTTGTTTTTATTAAACACAGTGATCCAAGCCTAGTTTTCACTTAGAAGTCCATAATACCTCTGATATGAGAAAAAGTAAAATGCAGAGAGCAGGAGGGAATTTCTCTGCCTCTCATTTATATAAGAAAAACCATCCAGATGTGGCCATGGTCCAGCGGAGCACAGGGCTGCTGCTGAAGGCTCTGCATGGGGCACAGCTTCTTCCTGTTCACACAGGAGGGAACGAAGAGCCTAATTCTATTTACCCACAAAGCAAGAGTCTGTAGTTTGGGGAACTAAATGAATGAGAAAAATAAAGTCCCTTTTAGCTCCCCTTTTATACTTCTTTCCACAATGCCTGGCTCTGCTAGTTTTCCTCTTCCAAGAACTTCTCAATATATTTTCTATACTGCCTTCTATACATGGAAAAATGTTTATGAGTTCAATCAAAGCAGCTGCTGCCTGCCTTCAATTAAATCCTTCCTCTATATAAATACAAGGGTAGACCTACATTGATGTGCTTACAGAAAGCTGTGGTTTGGGTTTTTTTTTGTTGTTTGTTTATTTGTTTGTTTTAAATAAAAAATGCATTTAAATTAAAGCAAGCTGTGCAATTAGTAACTTCTAGAATTGCATGTTCTGATTTTCGTCAGGCTTTACATCCTCCTACTCTCCCCTCATCCATGTACGTACCCATACTTAAAGTAAGGAATTTGTCTCCAAATATCATAGGATGAAAAGCTCAATAATCTTTGTAACATACACCTGCAAGCAAAATCTGTATTTTGTATTTAAACATATCAGCTTTAAGGACATCTCACATCTTACAATATCACCTTACAGGGATTTGCAAAGTATCTTCGCTGAATTCTTCCTTAACATTGGAACTACTGATGTTCCCTTTTCTAGAGCTGGAAAAAAAGTGATACCGAGGAACATATTTGAGATTGCCAGAGGACAGACTGGGATTGGTGTCTCACATGACTGTGCTATACACTAAGGCTTTACCCACTCTCCTGTCACAGAGCTCTCAGGGCTAATGGAAGGACCCATTCCTGCCACCATACCTCCATGCAGAAGTACCATCAACCTATAATTTGCTTTTCAAGCAAGTGCAATATCTTGGGCAAACATGGATTTCAGTTAAAAATAGCTACTTCCAGTGGTCAGATGATACCACTAAATGGATACGACTCACTCAAATTTCAGTTCTGGAGATTTTAGTATGAGTGTTATACTGCACTGGTGCAAGAACTTGTGGTGAGAAGGTCCCAGCAGCCCAGGCATTTGAATTGGCCACAAGCACAGCTAGCCTGGCTGTGTGCATTTAAGTTCTATGCCTGGCTTTATTACACTGTCAGCTTTAAGTACTCCATGAAATACATTATAGGGTCTTCTCAATAAAACCTGAAATCATATTGAATGTAACTGGCTTTGTGCCTTCACATATATTTCATTATCAGGTTTCCTAAGTCTCCTATGCCTTTACACAAAACTAGGTCTATATATAGCAACAACCTAAATTCGCTGAAGAACTTACTTTTTCCATCTCATCTTCACCATGAAGCCAAGAGAAACAGCTCTCTCTTCTGAGTTATAAAACTCAATTTTATAACTGAGTTTTCTTTGCAGGGTATGGTGTTACTTCAAGCTTGAAACTCAGAAGGAAAATAAAGTGCAGAAAGTTGTGTCCAGCTTAGTGGAAGCTCCCTTGGTCTGAGGAGCAAGGCATGCCAGTAATGACAATCCTTTCTGAGCCCTAGTTCCATGCCAAAATGTAATACCCAGCAAGTAGCATTTGTCTGTAGGAAATTGAAAGGGACAGTCTCTCTCTCCCCTCTGTTGTTTTTATTGATACTATTTTTTTTTTTCCAAAGACCATCAGGAGTAAAGTGGTGTTTGCTATCTGTCACCATTCAAATTCAAACGAAGTAACATGGGAAATAAAAACATGCAAAAAACTGTGAAAATGAAATTTCAAGAGCTTTGCTAGTTGCTAGTGAAACCGTGATACATTGTACTAGAACAGCACAAAGCTGCACCAATCATCATTAGTACCAGAAAGCATCACTGGAAGATTGAGAGGAGACCCTTTCCATAAACAGCTTCAAACACGGAGGCTGACTGGCATTGAGGTAACTGTTTAAACAAAGAAAGAAAAATATTTTCAAACTTTGAAAAACAGCTGGGGTTTGTTCTTGTTGCATTACAATCGTGTTTGGTTTGAGAACTTGTTGGGCTTTGGTAGCCAGGTCTAGGAGATGGGGAGAGGTGGGAAATAAAAGGTTTTTAGAAATAGCCTTTTTTTAACAATGAAAACCAATATGTAGCACTCATGGGAGGGCTGGCCTTCCTGCCATGGACAGTTATTTCTCTTTTCATGTGTTACAAAGCAGACAGCAGTGAGTTTTCTCAAGACAAAACAAAACTCCATCCATCCTTTTATAGCCAGTCAGGAAGAGAATGCAATCTTTTTTGACATATTGCCAAGATGATATGTTGAGGGAATGATTTTCACTTTCTTGTGAAAACCTTTGATTTGCAGAAATTAGTGTAACACTATTTCACAGAAATTTTGATCATCCCCAGACACAAAGTCATGATGCAAATGCTTCAGTTCTAGCAAGCACACCAACTTGCATCTTATTTCTTCCATTTTAATGACTTTACATCAGATTCCAGGAAAGTCATATATTGATTTTGAAGTTTTATTTATTTATTGCCATTAAGAAACTTTCAGAGGACTTGCTACATCATAGCTCCCTGATCTTTTCTCTATTCATTAACCACATTATTCTTAAAAATTCAAATTGGCCTGTTATTTAATTTGTCCTGAATTTATGAATCCATACAGTCTGGAGGGGAGATTTATTGTAAGATACATCCTCAGATAATTTCAGTTATGAGAAAACATGCACCTTCCTTTTATCTCACAGAACCACACCTTTCTCCTGCCAGGAAGCATGTCACTTCATCTGTGCCATGTCTTTTGTTTCAGCCACAGTCAAAATTTTTTATTTTTATTTTATTTTATTTTATTTTATTTTATTTTATTTTATTTTATATTTTATTTTATTTTATTTTTAAGATTAAAGTGTAAAAACAATCTTTGATGCACTCTTATTCTTGTTGTTTACATTGAAGTATTAGATAGCAACCGCAGTCTGACATGAAACCCTCTGGAGGGAAGGGAGGCAAGTCTGAACATTTCAGAATCTCCTCTATTAAGACAGGTGAGGCTGAAATGCCCTTTGGATTTCACGAGCCTTCTCCGAATGTGTTATTGAGATATTGAATTTTTAGTGACATACTGAAGGCAAATAGCACAGCAATATGAAGATCACTGCGCCTGTGCCCCGTACAGCAGGCCTTCCATCTGTCATTCCCCCACTGCTGCTGAGGTTGCATGAAAGCAGTCGGGACTTTCTTCCTTTCTTTCTTCAATTAAGAACCACTACATGCAATATAAATAAATCATCAACATCTGTAGTCACACAAACTTCATTTTCCCCTAGAAGACAAACAAAAGGGCAGATTTCTCATGTCTGAGGATTCTGCAAGTACACTGACCGCCAGCGTTATCCCACTGGTAAGGTACAAGCTCCAAAGAAGTTTGTTGAGGAGATTCATTGCAAAGAAAACTTGCTCCAGGGAAATAGTGGGAAGCCCATCAATTTCAAACTTTAAAGTAAACCTTGACAAAAAAACTCAGAACTCACTGCATGAAACAATCCTCTGCAAAGGCAGAAAGGGAGATGAAAAGCCCTGCAACAGCAATATTACACACTGCAGTTTCCAACCACAACTTCATATAACAGTTCTTCTGGCACCAGGGATTGTTGTTCCCAATTTTCCTTGAATCAAAATTCTAATAAAAGTGCACCGAGATCAGCTCATTTTCACCTACTTGGGTGATGAACGATAATGAACCCATCAGTTATGCACTTCTTCCATCCAGCTGGCACAGATCTGCTTAAAGCTGGTTTAAACTTCCAAGCCTGACATCAGCCAACTCAGGTCTTGGTCCTGTAACAACATCTGAGGCAACCAGAGTATTTCCTGGATTCAAATGTCTTTCTTTTTCATACATTTGTACTGAATGTAGGCATTCTGGTCTACAGTTTCTTTATTTTTTCCATCCATGAGAAAAGGGAAGTGCTTCAGGTATCCTGGTGCTGTGTATATGGGCACACTAAGAATTTTTTATCTTGCCACTTGCACTTCTTGTTATTTTACTTTATACATCCCACTTCTCTAAGGATGTTTAGTTTTCTTCCACACTAAATATAAGGCACAAATGTGGTTTTCATTCCTTGAACACATGACACTAACTTGTTTTTGGTGGTCACTGCTGGCAAACTGAGGTGGTTTCTGAAACTGAGGTGGTTTCCAGAGCCTTATTCCAGCTTAGAACAGTATCTCAGATTCATTGCATGCAATTTATTCTCCTTGTGCTGCTTTCTTCCAGATGAGTGAATTGTGGATATGCATATTGTCTGTGATACAAATTAAAATCAATTTTTAAAGAAAGTATTTGGAAAAAATATTTGAAGGCAGTGAGTCATCTTAAAGACAGAGTTCTAGTTTCACCTTAAAGTTCAAAGAACAGTTTTATATAACTAAGTTTTGCTGCAATTTCCTTTAGCAAAGTGATGCAGTTAATACCATGTATCAAATTTGGAGCCAGGGGCTGGCAGGTGAAAAAGCAATTGATGTACTTGGGAGCTTGAACACAGAGTTATCAGTAAACACGCTTCTTAAGCCAAATTCTCACTTTAATTTTCTACCCTGAGAAGTCTTCAGTGTCATTAATTGTATCTACTAAGAAAATAGAAAGTAGAAGAATTTGTAATGAAACTGAACATAGAGGGAAATCCTCTGACATTTCACTAACTTGTTAGTGCTTTATGAGGGATGACTCCTAATTATTTGTACTAAAGGTTCTGTAACCACCATGAACAGAAGCAGAATGTGTGTGTGAGCTTTGTCTGGATTTCTGTTCAAGATAATGCAGAAGGGTGTAACCTATTTGCATTTGCAGAGTCTTCTCTGAATTTACTCCAGTAAGGCTCATTTCATGCAGCTATAAGAAAACGCGTTAAGAACAAATAAGACATTTTATTAAAATTACTCTACAGTTTTATTGTGTTAACTCTCATTTTTGGGGAAAAAAAAAAAAGCAATACTTTAATTTTGGGATATATTACTTCTTTATAGTCTCATGGTTTTACTATGCATGACGGATTTTGTACTACACATTGCTATTATCTCCTCATGATGCTATTTTCTAGAAGTCTCTGTGCAGAACTTTGAAGGGAAAAGTCTACAATTTCACATACAAAGTATCCAGTTTTTTTAACCAACAGAAAACACTCCACAACTCCAAGTTTTCATTTGTTTGAAGGTCAAAAAACCACCAAATTCTGATGTGTTTTCCATCCCAGATCATGAATCAGTCACAATAAAGTAGGGCCACAATGGTATTCAGATTCCAGTCAAGCTGAAGTATTATTTAGTTGTAAGGTTAACTCACCTATGGAGCATAATTATGTGATGCCAAAACCTCAACTGCTTTCAGGTTATGACCAGGGATAAAAGATGCCTCATTAGAACAAACAGTGTCCCATGCTTTTGACAGCATCCAGTCTAGAAAATATACCTTTTTAAGCTTTTCACAAAACACATCTGCACAGGAGACGTACCTGTAGGGTGTGCCAAGACCACCCAGCACGATGGCTACAGAGTCAGGATAGGGCTTGGGAGTTCTGGTTTATTGTTTTAAGTGAAAACCACCAGACGGAGCTGATCCTAAAGGAAAAAAGTGGTCAGAAAGCAAACTTTTACAGCATGGCAGTAAATTCGGAGCTTGTTAGAAAGTTGGGGATTAATGGCAACAGGGGGATATTGAAGAAATCACAATAACTTCAGAAAAAAAAAAAATCCAATGTAACTGCTTTCCCTGCTTGAGTTCTGAACACCCAGTGCCATCTGTGTACATTTACAACTGTTTTTAAAGTAATTGTACTGATGTGACCAATGCCTATCTGAAGCTGCAATCTTCATTTCATTGTATTTTAAGCCAGTGTAAATTGATGGAATACTGGGAACTCTTTCCACAATTATTTTGAACTGTGCTGATGATCTTTTTCCATGGAAGGGCCTAAAATTGATACGTTAAAAACACAGGTATTCATTTCATTTTGCTGTTTTACAACAGCGAGCTTACAGAGATCTTTCAAAACTTCAGCTGGTCAGTAAAAACGTTTCTGCAGACAGTGCAAAACTCAGCCACTTCTGTTTTAAAGGATAATAAACACTGTGCAATAAACAACACTGGTACGTTTGCAGCTTCTTTGAAGTCTGTCAAATCCTGATGTCTTGTATAATCTTACACCTCAAATAGATTTAGAAGTACTGTAGCAGCAACTCTAAGACTAACAGCGTCAGAAACACAGAAGTCAGGTTTTCCCCATCCATCACTTCACAGATGAGGATGGGAGGGATAAAATTTTCATTGACACCTCACAGAGCACACACAGCAAATGTATACTCTGTTCTTCTGCTTTGAAGATACCGTCAAGCACTCCACTGACAGCCATTCCTGTTCCTGCTTGTTTAGACACAGTTCTGAAACGCAGAGATATGGAACATGAAAAGTATTCAACTTCAGTGATTTCACAGTGTGATGACAACGTTATATATTACAGATGCATTGCACATCCAAGTTTAAAACACACACAAGTCCTGCAGTTTGAACTATAATTCAAGCTATTTGGGAGAAAAAAAAAAAAAGACTTGTGACCCTGAGCTCTTCATGAACTTCAACCATTTGGAGAGGGAAAAACAAAAGTCATACTCACCTCCACATGGCTGCCAGGCAAGAAAACTTCCATTTCAGCACTGTGGATGCAAAGGGAGTCTGTGCCCAGTAACTAAGCAGAAAGAGCTCCATGGTGATCCTGCATTAGCTGCATGGAAGGATTTTCAGTTCTCTTTTCTCCAGCTGAGGAGTGAGCATCCATTGGACCAGGGGACAGTGCAGTCACCCAGGCTGGCATGCGAAGCTGAGCTACCAACAGCTTGTTTAATGTTTGTTTCTAATGCAAAGATGCAGGGTCAGGCACAGCATTTCTCTCCAATAAACACTTCTAGCTCTCACTCCATGAAGTCAAGCTTACTTAGTACTTGCAGCTGGAAACACAGATTACCCAGTGTGCCCATGGCAGGAGGCTGGAACTAGATATTCTATAAAGTCTCTTCCAACCCAAGCCATTCTGTAGGGGATGAAGAAACCCATAACTTTACAGTCTCCTACAGAGCAGTCCCTGATGATACCAACAGACACTGCTGGGAGTTTGATCACCAGAGAAGTACATGCATATTTGCTCTAATTTGGCCTTCCAGTTCATGTAAATGCCTAATGTGGCATCTGAAGAGGGACTTTAATTAAAATTCTAGACTTCCTTCTACCGAGTCTGCTTCCTTCTATCAACTTGCCAAATGAATCCTCCTTACTATTAGAAATCTATTCCACATGATAAACAGACTCATTTTTAAAACATTGATAGATTGTTGTTTAATGCATATGGTACTGAAAGAGTTTCCTGAAATATTTTATCTTACACATCCAGAAACACTACTGTTTATGAGATGAACAAAACTAGGTTTCAAGAACTGCACACACCAAAAACAAACTTTGCCTATTTAGTAGGCTAAAGGTATTTATACATAAAAATGCACTTTTCTTGTTTTAAGAAGATCTAACAAGTCAGAATTTTTAAGTAATTACTTCTACTGCTCACACTTACCTTTCCAATAAGCTTGCCATATAGTCAAAAGGACTCCTGCTTAGAGGGAGAGCAATATTAAATGCAAGCTCACTTCCCAGCAAAGCAATATCCTGTTTACCATTCCAAAAAGGCATATAGGAATTTACAACTACTGTGTATTTCCTTCTCAACATTTCATGTTAAAGGTTCAGGCTACGTTGTACAGGCTTAAAATAAATGCTATGCAGAACTCAGCATTGAGAATTGCTGCTGAAGAGAAGATGCACTTTTCTGCAGATATTTATAGCCTTCTTCTGCTCCTGTGATGAGCAATTTGGAGGGGTAAAGCATTCAACATTTTACTTCCATTCAGAAACTACACAGTGATTTCATGCCTTTTAAACTCCACAAGCCTAAATGTCCCATGACTCACTTTCTAGTAATTCTTTTCATTAAATTCCATTGACTGATGAGCTAAAACTGGATAATAGGTACAAAGAAAAAAGCATGGAGTTTCTATTAAAAATGTAGATATTTTGTTATCTATTTTTGAGCAATCACTAGTTGTGTCTTATATTATGAGCTGTGATAATTTTCTGTGATAATCCTTGTAATAGAAATTTAAAGCAAAAAACTAAACATGATGACTTGTAAAGGAACTGCAAAAGTTTCTTTTAAGTACAGGCAATAAAGTATGAAATCTCTGCAGCTGTGTCACTGATGTAGTATCACCAGAAAAGGCAGGGGTATAGATGATTTAGGGTTAGTAACATACTGAATGCAGAAAAGTAAAGTGAAAATATTCCAAAAATTATAATGAAAGCCACAAAGAACCTCAGAGAAATCACAGTTTCCAAGACTCCCAGGTATTCAGTGCGTGCACAGGATTTGATCAAGATGCACGCAGGCATTTTTATCTCAGTTCCTAGTAAGACTAAAGTTGTCACTCTGTAAATCCAGATATTTTTTGGCAAATTCTGCAGGTGAAGTACATACTTTGAAAAAAAGTAGAAATGGAGATGTAATCTTCAGGATAAGAAAGCTTTTCTGTGTTATGCATAAAGATGGAAACTGGTGTAGATATTTTTGAATATGTTTTAAGATTCATAAAAAGGGTTTAGATCTCCATGCCTTCTTTCCAGAAGTCAGTAACTTTGCTAGCTGATGGAAAAAAATAAAGTGATTTTCTCATTTCTCTCTCTTGAATTTGCAGTCCAGATTCAAAACTGTCACTCTTGTGCAAAATATTACACTTCAGCTTCAAAACGATCGTAAGATAAAAAGAAAGTCACATCTCATTAATAGGTGCACAGCCTGGCAAATACCGGAACTTCTGTGACCAAAATTAGATTTAGGACAATCTGGCTGCGTGGCTTTTGGAAAACCATTTGACTTCCTTTCTTTGCCCATTAGAAAAGACTTCCCACAATAATACTGAAAAATCACCTGTAGGCTGTGGTGACTGTGAAAGAGTATCTGCAATGTCATAGTGCAGAGCTGGGAAATTAAACATATAAATAGCACCATGTGCAACTGCCCCACATCCTTCCTGGATTCAAAAGAGCATTACTTTAAAAGAGATATGCCTAATGACCAATTTCTATTTCAAAGCAGCATTATCAGGAGGAGAAATGTTTCTTATTATTTGTCATGATAAATAGCAAATGCAGATAGTAATGTAAATGCAAATAATGCAAGTAATGTAAATGCAAATAGTAACTACTAAACTGTACACATTTTGCAGATGAGTTCTCAAGTGGCTAATCATCCTTAATGTCTTATGTCTTATCCCATCTCCAATGGGACCTTAACTTACATTTTACATGCATTATGAATTTTAATGCTGTGTTGTTAAATCATGCTACACCAAGCATGAGAGAGTAGGACAAACATCACTGCCTCTATTTGTTAGTGAATCTGAGGTAGATTCAAGTAATGCTCCTCAACTCACCCTGCAAAGCAGCTGAAAAGACAGTACTTGAAGCCACTGTCCTGGCCTCTGTGTTGCCTTGCTCTTTGCAGTCTCTCCTCTGGAGTTGCCCTCTTTAGTTTCCTTTCACCTTTAGAAAACGTTCCCTTCACTTATCACAAAGCTCTGCCTGCCAATAACATAGGCCAAGGACATCAGCAAGTGGAGGCCCAGATGGAGCTCTTACCCTTGTGCTCTTCAGAGTCATCTCAATTGCATTTTGCAGTTTCTGAGGCCCAAGGCACAAAAAATGAAGATTTTGTAAGACAGGCAGTCTTTTCTAATACCCATATAACCACACACACACAGAGAAAGATAGAATGAAACACAAAAAGACTTGGAAAATTAAAATATAACGTAAACTAAAGGAGGCTGGCCTGTTCTGAAGTGAAACCAAACTACAAGCCAAAGACAGTGCAGAATATAAAGTTGTCATGAAGGTCCCTCTTCCATGTGCCAAGAAGGTTAATAAGAAGGGAGATATCTGAAGTCTTCCACCAGGTGCTTGTACAACATATTTATGAAACAACTATAACTACAAGTCACTGCTCCATAGCTGGTCAAATCTTCATGCAAATGGTTTGGAGCTTCCAGAAGTAACTATGGACAAAATATTACTTCTTTCCATTACACACGTGGTAAACACGTGGTGGATGCCTTTTCCTTAGAGACATTCAAGGTGAAGCTGGACAGGGCTCTGAGCACTTGATGTAGCTGTTGACATCCCTGTTAACTGCAGGGCATTTGGACCAGATGACCTTTCCAGGTCTCTTCCAACTCAATTCTATGATTCTATGATACGTGATCAGGCTCCCATATCATTTAGCAGAAAAGAGAACAAAAAAAATCAAGAAGTTTTTCTTCCAGAAAGTCTTGAATTTTCCCATTCAAGAGTGAGCTGTGATGCACGCATCATTAATTTCTATGCAGAAAACATTGTTCACTTCAACCAGCAATTAGTGGTAACATTTCTATCCTGTGCAATGATGAGATTTTTATGCTAATCATTACGCAGCAGTAAATTAATCATTTGGGCACATTTAGATGATATGTATATTTCATGAGACAGATATAGATATCAAGATTGGTTTGATATTTACTCATGGCAAATGGAAGAGTCTCAAACTGTTACGGGGGGAGCATACTAACTAAATATACCAGAAATGTTTGCAGTGTAACAGCAGAAGAAGCTGTTTCCTTGTCCCAAGAAATTGCTCTCTTTCTTTGCTTTTAATTATTTTAGGGGAGGTAAAAATCTTGTGGGATTGAAATTCCAATAATGTTTTGACTTATGAAGAACAAAAGCAGCAACTTGCTTTCTGATCCCATATTTTTCCTTTTATTACTGGCAAAATTACCTATGTTACATTGTGTAGAATTGAAGAGAGATTTTTCATCAGCTATCATCTAGTTGGGTAAATGAATTATGTATCTGACTCGTCCCTCTGTAACTGTGTCTGAAAGCTTTGCGTTGTAGCAAACAGGAAGCCTGCCCAGGGGCCTCCCTTCTTCTCATCGGATGCGAGAGATTTGTAATACCTTCAGGAAAATGTTTATTTGAAATTGAAATTTTTTGACACGTATTTAAATACTACTGCTCTTTTTTTCAGTTCTAAGCTCACAGACATTTTCAGGCAAAAAGCAATCTAGTCCAAAGCTGACAGTATTTTATTTTATCAGAGGGAAACATATACGTGGTCTCTGTATCTTAGAATGTCATCAAAATACTTATGGAAAGCACGTATTTATGACAGCTGATGCTGACAATAATAGTAATAGAAATAACATCCTCAGCTTCTGCTTTCTCAGCTAAGGTAAGACAACAGTGTCACAGTGGTGTACAAGTGGAAAGTAAAGTTATGTTGCTAGACCTGGATCACTTAAGAAGTGTTCATGAACTGAAAACTGACTATCCTATATATGTTTAATTGCCAGCTATTGGAAAAGCATAATTGCTACACTGAGCGTGGATAAAGATGAGCTGTTGCACAGCGAGTACAGAAACCCACAGGGAAAGAAATTTATTACCATCTCCCCATTATGGAAATTTTTGAGAGGTACATCTCAACGAGCAAGGACATCAGGAGAATAATGCGAGCATCTGAAACTTAGGATCTGAGAACCATTACAAGTCAGACAAAATAGAACAGGTGAGTCAAAAAGATCAATCTTATTTTAATAAAACCCTGCTTTTTTAGGGAAAAAAAAAAAGATTGGTTTTCAATTCAAGAAATATAAGTTTTAATTTTACTGTTAACATAACAGAAAGATTGTGATTTTGATTCCTGAATTATTTTTTTTTTTACATCTGCTCTGCAGGTCTTCTATGCATCCAAAGTTGCTCTGAAGGTTCAGTTTTCATCAGGAGCATGATGACCTTAGTTTTTAAGGCTTATCTTATTTAATCGATGAGCCAACAAACTCATCTTGGGATGTACTGTGGAGTCAACGCACATACAGCAGCATTGTTCTCCTCTCCAGAGACCATTCCTGACTCCAAAGACATCAAAAGATCTGACTTGAGGCATTTAAGAATTTAATTCATCTACAGAGGAAAAAACCACACAAATAAGGCCTGTTTTGAGGTGAGCACAGGTGAAGACTTGTAACAACAAACATAATTTCACTGAAAACTCTCCTGAACTTCTGATGTGCAGAGCACCATACCTCAAGGAAAAAGGATTTAGAACAAAAATGAAGAAGTATCCAGTAATATCTGTGAAGGTCAAAAGGTTGCATTCAGAGGCAGCTGAGGGTCCATCAGTGATACGCACCACTTGCTACGCTTTCGTCATGTAAGTAAGAAAAAACAAACACATGTCACGCCTTGAAAGCAGAGGAAATTTTTGCTATCTTTCTCTAAATAGTATTTCTTCAAAAAATAAATAGCAGGATATCTCTAGGCACCCCTTATGTTCCTGAAATGATTTGGAAGAAAAATTGAAGTATTTAATACAGATGATGTAAAGCCACTATTAGGGGGTTTATCGTGGCAAACAGGTATCGCAGTTATTAATCCCATAAAAATGAATGGCTCATCATAAAGCTATTGCTCAACTACTGAACTCATAAACAGCACCAGAGATGGGCTGCCATTCAGTTTAACACCCTGTTACATTAGTTGTTTTGTGTTGATTAGACTGCAACACTTGGTTACATCATCAAGGCTGCCTGTTGCCAAACTTAAAAGGAGAAGAAATCACCACGTCACAAAGAAATGAGAAGAAATAAATGCCCCGTAACATATCCCAACAGCAGTCACATCTTATCTTTTGACAGCTCTGAAAGTCTGAATATACATAATCTTTCAGCAGGAAAACAAAACTACAACAACCAACCAAAAGCAAGAATTAAATTCCCACATTAATTCTTCCTTGAAAGTGCCCAGTGCCAGGGTCCTCTTGCTTATGTTCCAGCAGAGAAGGGCATCCCAGCAAAGAGTGCTGCTCTGTGAATGGATCCAGCATCAGGAATCAAAATCTGCTTTTACACTTTGTTTGGACATCAGCTGGCAGGTAGTGAAGGTCACGGATCACAACTTTGATGGCTTTCTGGAACATCATGGAGTTTCAGAGAAAAACTGCCACATGCAATTCTCTGCATATCACCGTGGGGAGTTTTCCATCAGAAAGAAGGGGACAAGGCACAGATTTCTGTGGGGAGGTGACCAAAGACACATGGGAACTGCTGCTGTCTAGAGATCTGGACATCCTGTTACTGACTTCCTATCCTCTATCCTGGTTTATCTGAATCTTTCATGAAGTAACTTTTAATAAGATTTAACAGCAGGAACTGAGTGAACTATTAAAAGCCACGCTATTTTACTAGTTTGACCATTTTACCATACATTACCATTAAAACAGCTGAGATAAATTTGTTGTGGGACTGAAAAGCACATTATTATCTTAAAAGTGTAAGAAAAAAAGATTAATTGCACATCATTTGAATACACAGGCTGAAAGACAGAAAATAAATCCATGAATACGTACTCAACACAATAATTATTCTGATGCAACAAATTTATTTTGTTGTATTTTTCCTACTGCAAATGATCAGTTTGCATACAAATGATTACTTCATCATACCAAAGAGATACCATACTTTCATCAGAAATTTTAGAAGTATTCAGGAAACTGTGAAAATCACAAATGGAAAACGTTAAAACAGCAAAAAGAACCAGGAATGTGTAAGAGAGTATATGCTTTGAGGAAAACAGACAAAATAATGTGCAAAATCAGGGTGAAAAAAGGAATTTCCCACAGCTGTAGACCACATGTATTAGGGGACTCACAGTCTTTACTGATGAACAGAAATCTTCTCTCTTTATTACCTTGGCAGCATCTCCTCCATGTCAGCAATTATATAGGAGACAACAGTCCAAACAGCAGCACAGAGATTCATCTGGTTTGGATCCTGAACTGTCATCGTGTCCCCTTGAGAATGATGAAACCAGAAGTATTTACTGAGGTCATCACGCAAGCTGGCACCTACCGAGAAAAATGGGCAATATTCCATTATAGGAATACAAATATTTAAAGCAGACAATAAAACTTGAATCCATTTCTGCACTGCTTATTATTAAATCCACATACAACTGTATAAAGTTCCATATAATAACCGCACAGAGCCATGGCATGTGCTGTTTGTAGGTTTATGTTAGCTGACCTGAGTCTACATGTGGCAGCAAAACTTCACACCAGGAGAAAACTTCCCCAGAGAGATTCGTTCCCCCTGGAACAGTGTGCACCCATTTCCATCTAAGACTACCAGAGTCCAATCAGTAAAATCCACACAATAACTCACACAAGCAGCACTTCCTTCAGTTCTTAATTCCACAGAATTCTTTAGTCACGAGACCTTGTAACAATATTTATGTCTACTCTGTTGATTAGTAATTGGTTAGTTATGAGTCCTTTTCTTGCTGCTACCTGTGTGCAGAAAAGCTTTTTGATTCTGATTCTGAGACTCAGTTCACCACAATGATGTGCTGTTTCAGAGCAGTTTTCCAGATCACCTGAGATAACCCAGCACGCTACATCACAGTAGCTGTCAAGAGTCCCTGTCACCCAAGGGCAGATGCAAGTTGGGTAATGGAAGCCACGGCTCTTCCTAGTCAGGCACAAATGGCTCCCTCTGGGACACAGAAAGGTCTGAGCTTCCTCGAGCAGTGTGGGCTCAGGGAGTACAAATACTGCTGGTGAGGAGTCACTCAGGGCCTCAAAGAAGAATGAAAGCAAGAGAAGTGGAAGAAGCTGCTGTCCAACAGACACTGCAGCAGAGACACTGGTGAGGTGTTTGTGACTTCTTTCTGGCCCTCCCCCACGTGGTCCAGCATCCACTGCCTCACCCTGACAACCTTTCTCCTTGCTATTAATTCACTTTGAGTTCACTATCCTTGCCTCTTCTTTCTGCTTTTATCCCAGAACCCCAGGATGGCTGAGGCTGGCAGGACCCTCTGGGCCATCTGGCTCACCCCTGCTCCAGCAGGGACACTCACAGAGGGGCCCAGTCTCCAAAGGAGGAGACCTCAGGGCCTCTGGGCAACCTGTGCCAGTGCTCTGACACTGTACAGCACAGCAGTGCTGCCTGCTGCTCAGAACGACCAACAGTGCTCCAGTTTGTGCCCACGGCCTCTTGTCCTGGCACTGCACACCACTGTCTTCTCAACATCTTTCTTCAGGTATTTATGTAGACTGATGAGGTCCCCCAGAACCTCCTCTTTTCCATGCTGAACAGGCCCAGCTCTCTCTTCCTCTTCTCACAGGAGTGGGGCTCTAGGTCTTGCAGCATCTTCAAAACCCTGCTGGACTCTCTCCAGCATATTGAGGAGTCCAAAACCAGACACAGCTTCCATCTTCTTTTCATTTCATCAGCTTCCATTTGCTTTATATTACTGTAAACAACTCTCCCATTGTAAGAAAACTTTGCCTAAAATTTAGAAAATAAGTAAATGTGGTATTTGCCAACACCACATTGATTCCCTGCTTGTAATTTCTTGGTGTCGATTCATTTACCCTGCAAAATGCTGAGGTATAGAAGGCCTGCAGCTCTCTGTGTAGGAAGCTGCTAGCACAAAAGCAGAGCAGAGAAAATAAGTTTTGATATGAGTTAAAGAGTAAGAGCTATGGGCCACAGTCAGAAACATAGACTGAAATTACTCCTACTATATTAAGTACTATAGAAAAAAACATCAGGATTGTTTGATTATAAATAAGAAATAAATAAATAATTCATATCTTTACTTACAAGAGTGGAAAATCAGCATCAGATGATGAGGGCTTTGATAAATTCACATGCGTTCATAAGACTTGCTATACTGATTTTTTTTTTCACTGAGATACGTGAAGCCTTTGATGAGAATGAAAGAATAATTTCTCACTATATAACTGCACATTCCTATAATACATATCTTTTGATCACTCACATAGTCATCCAGGATATAGTCCAGCTCTTGCTGTGTAATTCCTGTTGTAATTGGAACTAATCTAGACTGCTTGTTTCACTACTCTTTTAGAGAGAAGGAAAACAAAAGTGCTTTTTTCCATCTGATATGAAGATACCTTCATAAGACACGATATGCAGAAAGACCAAAGGCTGCAACATATGCTTACATGGTTTTGTGATTTCATTTAAGAGGCTCTTCATGCTCAAGAAACTTATTTACCATTGACTTGAATCCATGCTGTCCTGCCCAAGTCTATGGGTTTGTTACAGGTTCTGAATTATGTTCCAATAATTGTAACATTCAATTTATGTCAACTCATATTCACTTTTTAAATTTTATTCTGAATTATTTTAAATATCTGCAATCATGAAGTAATTGAGCTATGATAAATTCTTTAACTGATGGAATTCTGCCTTACAGAGGCATTACAAGTTAAGTCAGTGAGGCAAATCCATTACAATTTTTGAAAATTTTAATGAGAATCACAGCAAAAATGAATAGCTTGGAATTTGTAGTAGACATTCCACTAATCATAGTAGTTATGAACTTAGAGGGTAGTGGGTTTTTTTTCACTGTGAATGGAACAAGTATAAATATGTTCACTTTGTAATGTTTAACTCTGCAAAATGCTGAAATATCTGTTTCTCTAAATTGATATAAAAATCAGATAATGATGTAACTTTGACGCCAAGCAATTACTGTGTAAAAACTCATGCAGAAGGATTTGTTACAAAGCATGTCAGTAGAGAAAATATTGCAGAGTTCCTGAAGTGGCCATGCTGATTCTTTAAAGTCTTTGGCTATTATTGAAGTCAGTGACCTGTAAACATCTTATGAGACTAATGAAAAGACCCAAAGAAAGGAGTTTCATCCTATGTAATTAGAAACAAACGTGAAAATCTGTATTCTTGGCTTTGAATACAAGAGAAGTGTACAGCAGAGCACCCAGCACAAGCCTCTAGACACGAAACACGCTGGGACACAGATATAACAGTAAACAATATTCACATCTCCTTCTCCAAATATGAGACTCCTCTATATTGATGTTAGTTGCCAGAAGATATTTATGGCTTTCAGAGGTCGCCAGGCTGTGGGAAGATGCTGAATACTGCCCCTTCACCAGCACATATCACGGATTGATTTCAACCTGTGCAAATAACTGTGAAGAGGGAAATTCTGAGAGGCTCTGCAGACAGAAGTCATGTTGGAATACTTAAACAAAGTCAGTGGGATCCCACAGCCCTTTTTCTAATATACGAAAAAAAAAAAAAAATCCCTTTAAATATAAACAGTTATCCCACAGAATTTAGGTGAGAGGGAGATAATTCTGCATACTACTTTGGACAGTATATTGGCTGGCAGACCTTAGTGGATCCAACATAGACACTGTATTATTAATTCTTCTCAAGCAAAATCTGGCCAGTAGCCAAATTTGTCTCTTCCAGAAGTTTGAAAGTTATTGAGAAATCAGAAAAATTTACTTACATACAAATTTTAAAGCGCTAATTACCAATTATTTTGTGCTGGTTTTTTGTTGTTGTTGTTTTGTTTTTCCCACTGGAGAGTTTTGTTGTTATTATTTAGATAGTGTAAGCTCCCTGAGGAACAGCAGATACATACAGTAACAAATACAAGTTTATTTTTGCAAGCTATATAAGCTAGCAGTCAAGAAAAAACAGGTGAGTAGCCATGTCTCATAAATCTGCCAATAAATTATTTACCCATCTCCACGCCAGCTACCTACAAAGTGAATAGCAACAGCCTCACAAGAGCATTGAATGGTCTAATTAAGTACTTAAAAATCCTCAGATGAGAGGTGTTACACAGGTATGCATCAGGTATATAACTCTGATTTCCAGGTGGAACCAATTCACAAACAGAAAAACCAGTGATGGGTTCCATGCTCTACTGTTACATTTTATGCTCTTTTCTGCTTTCCTTCTGTTCCAGATTGCAGAGCAAGAACACCCATAAAGAAAAAGGGAATGTTTGCCAAACAACCCTCTTTAATTGGCCTTTTTCAGTCTGTTCACATTTACAGTGATGCAAATCACATGAGAAACACTGCTGGCCAATAAGGAATTTAGTGAGAAACTGCTTTTAGCTGGAGGTAGTAAATGTTATGGCATGAAAATAGGGAATGTTAAAGGCAGCTGCCAAATACTGTACTTATTATTCAAATGCATCAAAAATATTGAAAATCAAAACCTGAAAATAATTAATCAGTTTCAGTAAGATACTACATAGATAATTGATTACAGGATGGCAGGAATCCCTCTTTAGCAGAGTAGTGCATTTCAGCTGTCTAAAGGTTGCCTCTTAGGGCCATTTGTGACTCCCTTAGAGCCACAGAAGAAAATCTCATGTCTGGGTAAATGCTGAGGCCAACAGTCCGCTCCTGGGTTGGACCACGTGTTTGCTTAGGGGTGTAAAGCACACTCAGTAAGGATCTCCTTGAGGCAATGAGGCACTGCCTCGCTCATCTGCCAGTGGTGGGAAATGCTCACAAACGCTCAGCCATTACCTCTGACTTCTCAGTTTGGGTTTTTGGGCTTCTCTGTTGGGGGGGGTTTTGCCTTTTTGTTCTTCTGCTCTCAACTCCTGCAATAATTTCCTTATACGTGACCTATTAGTGAGCACTGAGCAAGCTGCTGGTGAAACTGATTTTGCCCTCAGGTTACAGAGCAGAGCAGCACAGCTTGTCCAACTTACTCCATGAAGGCAATTATTTTAAAAATATACAACCAGCATATGCCCTTCTGTGACCAGACGCCTGTTGAAAACTCAGATTGCACTGAGGGGCTTGGGGTGATGCTGGTGTCCTCTGAGCTGGCAAAATCATTAATCACAGGGGTCCCCTTTCCACAGCAAGCGAGTGTCCTGTGATCAGATCCCACTTCTAGGAAACATATCATTGCCAGGTGTTGCAGGCCTGCTACACACTGCTCAGCCAGTCCTTCAAACATAAATCCATTTTTCTCCTCCTCCCTTCCACAAGTGCATCACTGTCCTTTGAGACTAGTCATCTTCCAAGCTTTGCCATCAAGTGCAAGTGTTTCTTCACAGATTGATTCACCATCATGAAGCTGTGAGAAAAACAGAGCAGTGGTGTAAAACTACACCAAAGCAGTCGATTTCTTTTTACTTTATTAATGTGAATTATGGTCACTGTTTCCAGAAGCAATAACCAAACATAACAACCTGCTCTTTTACCATTGTAAACCCTGCTACCTTTCCATTAGTTCTGTTTGAGACATGCCTGAGCTACTCTCATGACTATGCCCTGCTTCCAGATGGTTGTTACCATGTGCAGTAGGAATAACACTTGCCACCTTCTGTGCTGCTGTACCAGGGGCCTCATCTCCAGGAACCTCATCTATTGTTCCATATGGAGCTCCATGCTGGAGAGAGTGCGACGGAGGCCATCAAGATGGCAAGGTGCCTTGAGCTGTTGTTCTGTAAGAAGAAGCTGAGAGAGATGTGACTGCTCAGCCTGGAGAAGGCTCAGGGGGATCTTATCAGTGGATATACTTGAAGGAAGGGAACCAGTCTCTTTGTAGCGCCCGCTAACGGATAAAAGGTAATTTGCACACATTAAAACACATCTGTACTCAAGAAAACACTTTTTTTTTTTTTTAAATTTTCCTTGTGAAGGTTGTCAAACACTGGCACAGGTTATCCACAAAGGTTAGACAGATGATCCAAAGAAATCCCTTACATCCTCACCCACCCTGCATGATTCTGCTATCCCTGGTGCCAATTCCTTGACTAATTCAGACATCTCCAGATATACCATAAACACATTTTTTTCAATTCTCATTTTGCTCCTTCATGTCTGGAACTCATTTCTTGAATCTCTGCATGACCAGCTATTTTACAACAGTTTGATGTACTGCATAAGGCAGGTAAAAGCAGCCTCTTTGGTAATTGATAGTGACAATGTATTTTCAGTAATCAGCTGTGCAAGAGTATCTTGATGAAAACCCACACACACGCACTGAGGAATTCTGAAAAACAGTCAATTCCTTCTAGCTCTGATCTCAGCATGAAATGCACACTGTGAATATTAATTGGCTAGTGAGTAGAATATTTACCTGTCTTACAACACATCTTCATCAAACAGCAATTTTTCACACGTTAATAAACTGTCTGCCACATTTTTTTCTTGCTAACTTAATTAGATGAGATACTGCTATTGAGATAGAAGGATGAATGAATCACAGAATGAATGATGAGTGTGTCAGTTATGACCAGTGCTTTTTGTCAATCAGCCAGGCACACTACTGCCTTGATATACACTGCTGTAACTAGTCATCACTGGAACTGAACTCTACAGACAGACATTTAAGCTTTAAAATTATTTCTCATTTGTGCAATGACTCAAAAATTAGTTACTGATTATTAGCAAAGACAATTTCCATAAAAACTGAGGTATCTCCAAGGGGGAAAACATGTAATATCTACTAGGTATTTTTTCAGTGCAAAATGTTTTGCATTACATTTCTCCCTACATTTGTTTTCATTTTTGTTTTATACACCAAATAAATGTAATTGCCAAAGGAAGCTCAATATAAGTCATGTAGTAAGCATGTCTGCCCTACTGCCCTACCAATGGCTTCCCAGCTGTTTTTGCTTCCCACTGAATTTTGTAACACAACAGCTCAGTGAAACTTTCATATACTACTGTTTGTGTCAGGTCTCCTGAGTGTGTGTTGGGTCTTCATTACTGGAGTTGGATCTTTGGGATACTGACCCCCATGATCTCTATATGTACATTGCCATATATAGTAAAGGTACTATGCTAATAAATAACCAAATGTATAAGCAACTTTTTTAGATCTCATTTTACAGCAATCCCTAGGGGAGATGACAGAATTGCCACTTCACTGTTTCACACAGTATATTTACCTCTCCAAAAAAAAAAAAAAAAAAAAGACTCCAGTTCAGAAGAGCATACACTCTAAATAGACCAGAGGGACTGCAGGGTAAGAGAGGCATGCAGAGATGAAATGGCACATCCATTTTCTCACAGCTGCTGAGAAAGAAATAAATGCTAAACATCCGAGCTTAGACTAGTGCCCTGTTGAGCAAGCTATACTATCTTCTAAAAGCAAAGTTAGAAATGCCTCCACAAAGGATATTTTGTTCAATGTTTCCAAAAGTACATGAAGCTCAAAGAAAAGCCTTGCAAGATTACTTTCACCTGTACACATGACATCTTCCAAGTGCCTACATCTTCTAGCTTCATCTTAATGTCAAATCTGCAAGAGGAACTGCTGAGAATAGGATGTAAATACAAATATCTGATCTGAAACTTCATTTTTATTTCTGCACTAATTTTCCTGACTACAAAACAAACAGATTGCTTTTTTCATTTCTTTTTTCTTTCAGAAACACAAAAACTCCTTGACTATCAAATGGACTCCAATCTCAGGTCTTTTTAACAACAACGGCACCACTCAGGAATGTACAAAAAACCACAATGCCTCGGCAATAAAAGAAGATTTGATAAAATACATACATATATGTTCTTTATACCAAGTACTCAGAAGAAAATAGGCAAAGGGATGCAGCATAGTATTCTACGTTGCTAGAAACTTCTGTGTACCAGGAAAGTATAAAATAAGCATTCTCCTGCTTACACCAGAGAGCTAACTCAGCTTTGGTGCTCCCAAATACCCTGTGAAATGGGGGCATGGGGTTACGTACATGCCGATGCAGTAACAGAATCAATAGGCTCTCACTTTTCATAAGCAGAGCACTGCTGTCCTGAACATTTTTAAAGGTCAAAACTGCAGGGAAGAGGTGAGTAGACACATGATTTTTCCTCAAAAGGGTATGTGTCAAAGAGCTATCAAAGAAAAATACAGGTAAAACATTTGAACAGGAATAACATTTCTTATTCTACTTTTTGTTTTGTCTGTCTAAATCCCAGCAACATCTCACATCCTCAATGGTCAGGCATTAAAACTACTACAGTTATACTTCTGTTTGTCATGGGCTTACTGGGAGACTACATCCTCAGTGCCACAGCCCCAAGGGGCATCTCACTGCTTGTGCTGGTGCTGCCTGATGCTCTGTGAGCTGCCCTCAGTTATAAGCAATCTTCAGAACTATTTCTCTTACAAAAACCCAATTTTTGTAGAAACTTCCTGCATGTGTTTTAGCACACATATTTACCTCTTCTTTCATGGGATAACCTGTAGTTGGTAGCTGGCTATAATGCCTATTATTTCATTGCCCCTTTTTCAAGTATGTGGAGACAATTGAGAATGTTACTGCTGTTTAGTGGAGCACTGGCAGCATTTTGTCTCCTGTCATTTAGTCTCAAATGATGAAATTACAGGCTAAGTTGCCCAAGTTTCATGGCTGGAAACGCTGAAATAGTTTCCAGTACAGAGCTTATAAATAACATCAGAAATCCTGCTGTTTCACCTCCTGAGTCATTCTCTCAAAAGTCTTTAAAATTCATGATTCAAACAACAAGGCAGACAGAAAGCTTTCAGTCGGTTGTTTCAGCAGCTAATTAAATGAAACTGCAGTGTAAGGGAGACAATATGAAGCGTGTATTATTTCTTGTTTTGCCCAATGCATTGAAGAATTAATCCTCTGGATACACTAAACAGACTAAATTACAGTTGAGGATTATCACAGTTATGTTTGCAACATATTAACCTTTCACTCATTGCAGTGGAGGAACAGTGGCAGCTGGAGATTCAACCTATGCTTACAGAATTGAATCCTGTAAAATCAGGTCTTGGGAAAGTAAGCAGTTTTACCCCATAGAGCACACGAAGATCAGTTTCTAAAGTAATGCCCTGAACTTCTCTGAACTGGGGAAAAAAAAAAAAAAAAAAAAAAAACAGTTGAAGATTCACCAGGAAAAGGTGTTGGAAGCTCTCCCTCAACCCACTGAGCCTGTTTTAAATCAAGACTGATTTGGGAAGTGTTCTGTACCACTGGACTGGATGTTTCCAACACCAAAAAATTCAGAAATCTTCATGCGGCCCACTTTGTTTTGACCACCTCTGCTGAAGTGATCCTCCATAGATTCACTAATCCAAACTTGGAACCTATTTACAACTCTGCTCCCCACATCTTCCCATGGCAGTGCACTGTGTGCTCCATCACATCATGTGGGTACACTACAGCTCCCATGCTAGGAGCTACAGCAGTGGTACCCTGCCTTTCTCTGCCCATCTTCTTCATACCATTGATGGTCTCATGTGTTTTTAACATGCCTTGCCTCAGCAGTTTTTCCCAAGCTGAAGAGTCCTTCACGCATGGAAACCATGAATATCTCTCAGGATACAGACTGCTATGACTATCGCCATCCTTTTTCTCATCCCGCTTCACTGTTCCCGAGACAGTAAGACTGAAACTCCCTATCAAAGTCAGCATGTGAATGTACCGTAGAATCATAGAATTGTTTGAGTTGAAAGGGACCTTTACAGGTCATCTGGTTCAACTCCCCTGCAAGGAACTCCAGTGTTTGTGCGGCTCAGAGCAGAGGAGCTGAGGGGAGGCCTGATGGCGGCTGCAGCTCCTCACAGGGAGCGGAGGGGCAGCGCTGAGCTCTGCTCTGTGTGACAGCGACAGGGCCCGAGGGAACGGCATGGAGCTGCGTCAGGGGAGGGGCGGGTGGGGGTCAGGGACAGGGTCTGCACCACAGGGCGGTGGGCATGGAACGGGCTGCCCAGGGCAGTGGGCACGGCCCCGAGTGCCGGAGTTCAGGGAGCGTTTGGGCAGCGCTCTCAGACACTGGGTTTGGATTTGGGGTGGTCCTGTGTGGAGCCAGGAATTGGATTCGATGGCCCTTGTGGGTACCTTCCAGCTTGGGATATTCTTTGATTCTGTGTGACTGCAGCATCTCCCAACAAACTTCCCCGCGACGTTTTTGTTTGGCTCTCCTCCCACAGCACAAAGCTCTCTGCTTTTCACTGTCCCCAAGAACTGAACTCACACTTTCAGACAGCCGTCCCCGATTATTTGCAGATCTTACCAGAAAGAATGAATCTGGATCCTGCTGTCATGTATGCAATGCACTTGCTGTCATGTATGCACAGCAAACTGCATTACTCTGCATTTAGTGGCACTGAAATGCCACTGGCTGTTTTATCACTTAGGCACTTCCTATTATGAGATTATTGGCACATTTTCAGTTTGTCATCAGTAAATTTTGCCAAGTTGCTATTCACTCTGTGACACCCAACGTCCAAAAAAACAAGGTGTCTAGGAAGCCTAATAAAGTTATTCCTCCATTAGGAAAACTGGCTATTTATTTCTACCTTCTTTTAATCAGGTATTACAATAGAGAGCTCTGATAGAACTCTGCAAGAAGGAAATGTCTCTATCCCCTACTAGTGTTTTCTCTAAGTCTTTTAAACCGCACTTTGCTGATGAGATACAGTTACAAAAATGGTTATAAACTCCAAAGCAAAACAAAACAAAACAAAACATTACTAGATCAGCAAGGCATGACTTACTTCTTCACAAGCACCACTGGTTATTCCACTCCTCTCATATTTTCTGTCCTTGCAGCCAATAGAATCATGGAGTCACAGAATGGTTTGGGTTGGAAGGGACCTTAGAGCCCATTTAATTTTAACCCCCTGCCATGGGCAGGGCTGCCCGCAGCGGATCGGTCTGCCCAGGGCCCCATCCAACATGGTCCAGGGATGTGGCATCCACAGTGCTCTTGGCAGCCTGTGCCAGGGCCTTGCTGCCCTCATAGTGAAGAATTTCTTCCTAGTGTCTAATCTAAACCTATCCTCTTGTATTTTAAAGATATCACTCCTTTTCCTGCCACTACACTCTCTGACAGAGTCCCCCTCCAGCTTTACTGTAGGCCCCTTTAGGTACTGGAATGCTGCTACGAGGTCTCCCCTTCTCCTAGCTTTTTTACCACCCTGGCTCAATGATTTGCAGCTCCTAGGCAGGGCTTTCAATTTAATATTATATACCTGTATTAATTGTAAGAATACAATCAGTATATTTAAATGCAGTTTATTTTATTTGTGCTTCATTTAAAATGAGCTATGTGACCATCTATGTTACATAGAGACCACTTAACAAAGCTGGTATTCTTAGAACTAATTTTTGAATTTATAAACTCTTCACATTTTGCATTCTCTTTAAAACACTACTTAAGATGGATGAAAGTTATTGCAAAATTGACAATTTCTCTACTCTAGAATTTGTCTTCATGCACTTTTTTATGCCTCAGCTCAGTAAAGCAGTTAAAGTTTGAGCATGTAATTTACTGATAAGGCTTTAAATATTGCACATGAGGGTTAAGTGAAGTACTTTGTAAAACTGGGACCCATGTGAACCATCTTTCCCCAATCTAATGCATTTTTATGTATTTCTGTACTCACTGTGTAACTGTTCCACGGTGTTGATGCTATGGACTTGCTTAGAAACTCGGAGTGTTAATGTACTTTCTACAGCAGCCTCCATTAGCCAAGGAGCTTGCTGTGCCAAGCAGCAGATTTATTCCACAGAGAAACTCTGTGGTACGAACTTCCAAAGACCTCCAGGCATTCAGAGGAAACATGCACTTCCTGGGATATGTTAAAACTCTGATGTGGTGAGCTGGAACCAGAGGAATGAGCCATGCATCAAGGCTTATTTCAGCATGTGTTTCTGCAGTAACCATATGTATTCATATTTTCAATCACTTAAGAAGCTTCCTTGTATTTCACATATAATGGAGGTTTTACCTAAGCCAAATTTGCAGCTCAGTTTAATACAAGTCTTTAGGACTGCCTTCCCAGAGGAGGTACCATATTCAGAGAAAGCATCCAGCTTTCCCTTGAAAACTCTAATCTCTGCTGGACACAAACACAACTGGATGCTTAATCACAGACTTCCTGCAGGGACTCTCTAGCAATTTGCTAACTCCTAGGAATGCTAAATTCAAAGCACCTGGCTTAGCAGAACTGTCCTCTGTTCAGATGGTGACCAAAGCCTTTTAGCAAGTAGCCTGGTGATGAAGTAGTCATGGAGAAAAATGACCACCCCTACTGTAAGGAAAACACATTTTAAGCAAACCATGATTTAAGTTATATTTTATACAACACAAACAACTGCATATTTATACAATCACACCAGCAGGATAAGCGATGTATTTTACCGCCTCGTTGCTGTCATACTCTATTGAAACTTCAAACACTTGAAGGGGATGGTGGATTTTAGATGCAGAACAGTGAGACAGAGCTGGTAGAATACTGTGACTACAACAACAAAACATGTTTAATTATATCTACTGTTACTGATTAATGCATACTATGGAATTAAACCAATATAAGCTATTTCCTAATAAATGTTAGATGCTCCAGATATTGATGATGAAATATCTCTTTCATCCGATCTACAAACCAGCATATATGTAACTAGTTTATTATTAATAGAAAGGCACAGAGGTACTTGAAACAAAGTTCAGCTCTGATCTTATCTCAAGGTTCAGGGTAGTTCAGATCTGTGGTTGTGTGCCCTTTCTAAAACAAAGTTCTAATTCTCCCCATTATGATATGCAGATGATGGTGTTTTATGGGCTGTGAACAAAAAGAAGCAGGAAAGAAGAAAAAGAAATTGAAACCAATATTTCTATGTTCTAAAACAATAACATTCTTTTTTTTTTTCCTTTCCTTTCTTTTTTTTTTTTTTTTTTTTTCAGCAAAGCTGAAAAGAAAGAACATATTTTAACCCCCAAGAAAGAAATAAGGTACAATCAAGACAGCCACTAGGACACTGTTGGCTGCAATTACAGAATCTCTGCTTTCATAATTCCTGAAGAGACACAGGGCTCCGTACAGAAAAGGGGAAATTCAAGGATGCTTGTGCTTTAAAGGTGGGAAGGACAGAAAATATTGACACCTGCTCAGACTCTGCAGTGTATCACCTGACTGGATGTGGACTCTGACTAATCCACACAGTACTGTTTATATCAGAAAAATACGGAGTAAATAAAGCCATGTCCCACTCTAGCAAAATTCTTTCTCCCTGTAAATTTGAGTTGATGTGAAAAGCTGTTTTACTACAGTGCAAACAAGCTGAGTCACTTGTCACAATGCAAATATATTAAAAGATCAGCCACAAAGCTCAGAAAGATCACTAAGAGATGCTGATAATTAAAGTTGTAAGGTTACTTTCCTTCATTGACAGAACCTCAATCCCATCAGTAAGTGAAAATATCATTTGCCTTAAAGAGAGGTGTACTGCATTCTCTGTGCCACACATGATGGATATGCCATTTTTTTTCTTACTAATTCATCATTTTATTTCACTTTATTTATTCAAATGAAATCTACATGGGGGAAAACCTCATGTAAAACAGAAACCGTATGGGTGAAACTTTCCAGAAGCAGAAGATGGCACTCGTGTATCCTGTCGCCCCTGGATGCTGAGCTGTGAGTGCACCTTTGAAATCCTCCTCCAGATATGATCTGATTATCTCCATTGCAATCACATTATTGCACAAATCAAGAATCAATACATATTTTTTTTTATCATTAGGGAGTAAAAATGTCCAAGGCCTCATTTTAAATTATATGCTAATGTTGCTCAGTGCAGCTTTTGCTGAAATTGCGTGAGCAGCTCCAAATGGCACATTTTATATATGATGCAACAAATGTGGATAATTTGATAAGACTGACTTTCTGCAATACTAAGTAAACTTAGTTTATTAGTTCAAACACTCCCTGCCACTCTTCTGACATAGTGTGACTGTCCTAAAACTCAGAGCAGTGTTTACAGTTGTATAAATAGAAGAAGCTTGGATTTCAGTTTAAGTCAAAGAAATCAGGGCAAATACCCTCTTGTAAAGCTGTTTATTGGTGTGGCACTCAAAAACCATCTACAGTCTGATGCAGCAGGGCAAAAGAGCCAGCGATGAGAGTTAGTAGCAGCCTAGAACAAGTTATGTGAACTATGCAAGATCATTTCTAAATGACTGTAATTAGTTTAATAGAGAAAGCTATAGTACAGTTCCTAAAAAAATCTTAATCTCCACATTGCCATACTTGCCTTACACAGGAGAAAGACATGCTCCCCAAATTCAACTTTTCATAACCAGATTCCAATTTGACAGACGCTTGGACATTAAATTCAGATATGATGGATTTGGATCTGTCCTTACCTTCTTGCTCAACCTTTTGATTATTCTACTAATATACACCTTTATAACCAATTAAAACATTTGCTATTCTAATTTAACCACTAAGAAAAGGCTGAGAATGTAGAAAAGTTTAAAACATTCAGGTTTCATTGGAAAAGAGAAGATATGAGTAACGAATTTGTTTCCTGTCAAATACATACATTGAAAACATCTTTAAACACAGCAAATATGTATACTAACCCACACATAATTTAAAACCTTTCAGGAGTCAAACTGTTTATTTCCATGGAAGTTACAACAGATAGAAAGAGCACAATAATGCTATTTGAAAGAGCAAACTCTCAGCTACAAAACACTGCTACAAAACAAGCTCCTGCTGAGGACTGCATCTTGAAGTTTTTCTTTGATAGGGAATTCATATTGCCACTCTGCAGACTTCTGTTCTGAATTTGGCTTGTAGAGATGACACATTAATGATGTGATCCAGGAAACCATTACCTTCAGCCTCATAATGGTTCAATAGATCCTGACAGACTTGCATACGGTGCTTCTTCTGTTCCTGTGTGTGCATTCATGGGACCCACCTGGAGCAAACTTTGTAATATTCCAGTGTTGCCATAATTGTTTCCAAAGCACGGAAGCATTGCTTGTAATCTGCCAATTTGTGCTGATGAGCTGATCGAAACACTCGTCGTTTCATGGTGTGACAGCTGTGCACAGCCATCTGAAATGTGGCCTGTTTTTCACGTCATCAGTGTTGATATGCACCACCCACTGCCTCACTGTGCTCACATCCACTGTTTGGCCTCTATAAACATGCAGAAAGTGTTGATGAATGTCAATGCATGCAATTTTTTCCACGTGGAGGAATTCAGTGGCACACCTTTGCTTCATACGCCCTTCCATGTCAGAGACCATTTTGTCAACTGTCCCTCTGCTGCCATCTGTCACACAGCAACAACAGGTAATGGAATGTTGGTGGGAAGGTTCAACTTCTACTGTCATACCACCAACATCTGCCTCTGATGTCACGGGCCAACCTAATGAAGAAGGAGGCACTACTTTCAGAGCAGCCCTCACAGTTCTCACCACAGACTAAAAGAATGGTAATGAGTATTCAGTCAAGCTAGGACTAAAGGTGCTGCATATAAATAACGTCTGAATGAAAAACTTTTAACACTTGTCTAACACGTATCTTCTATATCTTCACTTTCAAACTGCCAGACATTTGATAAAAAAATAAAAGGGGATGACTTTTTCTCTCTTTGAAATTGTTAGTTTCAAAATAGTTTTTGCAGAATAATCATGACCAATGATTGCTTGAATACTTTTGTATTTCCCACTCCTACAAGGAGTGTCACAGAAGAAAAAAAGGCAGGTCTCATTAGTCCTGTGTAGCCCAACCTCAATCTCAGGTGGTACCAGATTCCTCAGAAGAGGTGGAAAAAAATATCATCTTCTCAAAGAAACAGCCACAGAAATCACAATGCACTGACTGGAGAGTGGAAAGCTTTCTGCTGTCATATATTCTTTTCAGGGTCAAAAATACCAGGACAATTCTAAATGGTAACTCATTGCAGGTAAGTGCAGTCACGTTGTTCCTGGGCTGACAGACTGCAATCACTGCCCACTGATGCCAGCAGGGACCAGAGCTGGGACTCCAAATGTGGCTCAGCGTTTTAAAAACCACAGTGAGGCACAGAAGGCAATAATAATTATTTCAATAATTAGATTCTGTCTTGTGCTGTGTACGAAGAGTCCAAGGCTTAACTGGAATTAAAAGAAGCACCCTGAATGCCTTAGAAGCAATCTGTGAATGGAGCAGCCAAACGTCCTTTTCTTGAACAGTGGAGGAACAATCACACTTCTTTATGTATCAGTAAACTTAAAATGCACTACAAATCAAGAAGGCCAGAGAAAAGAAGCAAAAGAAGCAAATGCCTGGAATGACACTATCCATGAAGGGAATGTGCACTGGAGGCTGCCCTATTTCTCTTCTGCAGAAAGAATGCTCTACTTTCTCTCCACTGAACCAAAGTTAAACAGAACCCCAAAACAGTAATGTGGGTTTTCCTTTGCATGACTTGCTGATGCAGAAGGAAGCGCAGAAGGAAAACAGATGATGCAGAAAGCCTGCGTAGGGAGCTGTGAGCAGGAGCCCAGGCCACAGACAGGAAGGAGCTCACAGCTGGGGGAGGCAGAGCCACGACACAGCTGCTCCAGAGAACAGCATCAGCCCAAGGCACAGGGTGAAGCTGGGGTCCTGCTGGCTTTCACAAGAACACATAGCCTCATTAGGTTATTACAAAAGAGTTTCTTCTCTTAGATAAACCTTGAAGATTTCTGACAGAGGGATGTGAGTGCCAGAGATATGGATACAGGTCCCACACATAGCCCTGTCCCACTTGCTGGCTATTAGAAACCTGAAGTCACAACATGGGGCGAGGAAAAGTAACATGAAGTTGACTCCAGGTTGATTGTACTGAGAGAAATAATGGTGCTTTTAAAAGAGCACCAGGATAACGTTCACAAAAAACATGTCTCAGAATTGTACGACAATTAATGGATTTCCTGGAACTTACTCGTCTGATCAAAAGAGAACCTACATGGAAGAGAAGGCATAGGACTTCTGCACAACACATGACATGTGATGATCCCTTCAAAGTCCTGAGGTATCCAGTCTGTGGTTCTCCAGCCCTGGCACTGTAAGAGCTGGAGCAGCCCTGTCAAAGCCTGCTCTCCTCCCTGCTCCCATCATTTATAAGTTGGAAAGCAATGCTGGTGCAGACCTAGCTCTCAAGGATGGCAGCAGCCATAGCTTAGGAGCCTCCTATACTTTTCTACGGGAAAAAAGACACCCCAAGAATTAACCTAAGTTTTGCCAGTCTTAGGGATTTTAGTGATTTGTGACTGTCATTTTTCTGTAGCTTGCTGTGTATAGGCTGAGAACAGATGACAAAAGGATTATGCACTAGGGCTTGTCTGAAGATTGTACAAACGAGGAAGGTACAAACTGCAGCTTGTGCAGAGCTGCCTGGTGTCTCCAGGGGGTCCATCGCTGTGACAAATGGCCTGAGTTAGGCTGTGAGATGCACCAGGTAGGGTCTGAGTGCAAGACAAACAACAGTGTGCAGCCTTCTTTCGGTGACATATACGGGGGTCTTTAATTCTACTCAGAAACACAAATGGAAAGATACTAACAACTTTTTTAGTATTTCAAACCTATGCAGCTTATTTCAGAGTCCCAGTAATTCTGAAGGTCCGCTGTGAACTGTCTCATCTGCTTGCAGGTTAGGTTAACATTTTTAAAGCACAGAACAGAAATAATAAGGAAGGAGTCAATAATGGCACTGGTATCATTAATTTCCTGTTTATCTCTGACTTAAACCTGGAACAAACTAAAAAATACTTTCATTTGAAAGCAGTCAGACTGCAAAGCCACAGGCCTAATAATCCATACAGCACTGCCCCAGCTACATCATCATCCCTCTCCCCTTTCTTCTCCTCATCTTCCTCAACCTGCCCCTCAGCTTGGGCCAGCTGCTGCCCCTTGAGCCTGAAGACACCTGGTTGTGGAAGGTGAGTCTCAGGTTTGTACTGTATAGAGACAAGGCTCAGGGGAAAGGCTGCAGCACAATTATATGCTAACACCCTAAATAACATCCAGTACAGACCTGCATCGAAAAGGCCTGAGACTATACAGAGTGCTGTGCATGATTAGCCAGACTACTTAGCACTATTTCACTTATATGCAGGCTAGCACTACTTAGAACACAAGAAGAGTCAACTGGGAAAAAAAGAGCAAAGTTTTAACTAGCCTGCTATCCTGCCTCTGGCAGCAGCCAATGCTGTGAGAAGGAATAGGAGAACCAGAGCCAGTTCCTTCAGCCTACCTGCCCAGCCATCTGCAGCTTAAGGGCTTTTTTGAAAGAGAGATTGCATTTCAATCACTGTGTTCAACAGCCCTTGCTGGGACTTTCTCCCTTGCAATAATCCATCCTTTTTAAATTTATGTTTGATTCTGGTTTCCAAAACATCTTCTGGTGCTGATGTCCTCCTTTCAAATATGCACTGCCTACAGAAGTTATCTTGTCTGGTGTCTGCCCTCTAGTTGGTGCTGACATCCTGATCCTTCAACTGCATTAGAAAAGGTGAACAGTTACTCTTTGTAATATAATGAAGCATCATCTATAAAACAATATTACAGAGGATGAATATTCACCTTTCCTGTGCTGTTCATATACATCTCTCACATTCTTTTACTTATTTATTTTTGCCTTAAGACTCATCAGGCCAATTGCAGAAAACCTGGAACCAGTTTGGTGGTTGTCACATTCTGCCTGTAAAGGGAGAGATGGGTGACCAGATTTGCAAAATCCCCCTGGTTAGATTAACATGAAACTGACACTCAAGATCTAGACACAATCATCAGTTTTAATGAGAATTTCTGTGCTGCAATTATCTTAAAAGTATTGGCACTGTTACAACTATATCTATCTAAGATGTGCAGCTAAACTATATGACTTTAGAAGAAATTGAAACTTTGCATTACTTAACAATTTTACAAAGGAAAAAGAAACAAAAGAGAGAGATGGAGGAAGGGAAGAGGGAGAAAAAGATGCGGTCAGAGAAAGAGATCACCAGTCTGAACTCCGACACTGGTCCAGCCAATTTCTTCACAATAACTTATTTCCCCAAATAAAAAAAACTGTTTTAGTTTTTCAGTGTTGTATCTATTTACTTCTGTAAGTTACTCTCAGCAGCTTCCAGCCAACGACGTATTTGCACATTACACATCCTGAGGGAATCCAAGATAGCTGAAAAGATCAGTGCTTCAAGCCTTTGTGTCTCTGCTTGTAGAGATGGAGAATCTAGCCTTTGGGAAACCAAGCTTTTTTTTTCTGTTGTTCCTCTCCACAATGCCACATCAATGGCTTTCAACTGCTTACAATTTTAATATCCATACACATTTTCTAACATACGAATGATCCCTACCAACAACAGATGGATAATCAAGCCCCTTGACAATAAACTTGTTTTCCTCCCTGCTGTAGTTGAAGTTTCAGGAGCAATCCACAATCCCTCAGGAGTTTGGAGACCAGAGTCTGAGCCTCCTTGCTTTCAGCTATTTCTTTACTTTGGCTTTTTTAAAAAACACCAGCCACCACTACAAAAGTTCTGCTGTCCCAGAAGGTCATTGCCCACATTTAACACTGTCAGTAGAACTGAACTGTTTTAAAATCCAGTTTAGCCAACTAAGCAACAGGAAAAGTGCCGATTTCCTTTGGTGGACTTCCAAGTGCTAGATGGTGATTGAGAATGTGCTCTGTCATGGGCGCTGCAAATAGCCAAGAGCTTGGACAGAGTGGCCCTGATAGATAGTAGTTCTTAATTAGGTTTTCTGGCTCTTTGGATGGAGAATTTGAATAAACTGCTCATATTTAGGTGCACACTTTGTCCTTGCTAACAGATTTATTTTTGTGTCCCTAAAATACATCTCTAGGAAGCTCCCAATATATTTGACCAGGTAAAGCTATTTTGGGGCCAAATTAATTATAAAGGATGATGATTCTAGCAGAAGTATTAAGGAAGGTAATGTAGATTCCTTGCTCTTTATTGCTGCTTACAGACAAAAAGAAGTTCCTCAGCATCTCTCAGGTAACTCTTATCATTAAGGAAACCGAGGAACCATAAAATTGTTTGGTGAGGATAGTACCTCAGATATCTTCACAACTAACTCAAACTGGACAAGGCCCTGAGCAACCTGATCTAGCCTTGAAAATAGTCCTGCTTGGGAAAGAAGGTGACTTCCAGAAGTCCAATTCAACCAAAAGAACTATGAGAATTATCTTAGGCTGAGGTTCTTCTCATCTATCTTCAATGGCCTGTACATCTGTTACCTACTCTAAGCTAGTCTTCTGGGATATCTCCATGAGCAATGAAGAAGGAGGCACATGCAGAAGGAAATCCCTCTCTTTCTTATAGCAGACATCAAGTAAGGTCACCTTAGATAAGGTTGAGCTCATTTTACGAAGTGAAAAAAATAAAATTAAAAAAAAAAAGGGCTTCTAAAAATAAACCATGTCCAGATGATCAGCTTGTTCTCATCATCCCAACAGTGTTTACATCAGCTCTGTTTTGTACGCTTTTCAAATAAGTTGTGATTTTAAACTTGATTCCAAACCATCAATGAAAACTGAATAGCTGAGGATGTACTAATCCCTAAAGAATCATATTAGGAACATCATATGACTTCATGTAGGAAACAACTTGAAAGCTGTAAGGCAAATCTTAATCCTTTTAACCTGGGCCCTTCCCATCAGGAGTAGCTTACAAATGGTCTTGTTGGAGCGCTCAGCTACTGAACAGTTTATTTTTTATCCAGTTTTTAATGCTGATGCCATTACAGTTTGTTTTCCAGGAATTAAATGAACTGCGGCTGAGCCATTCTGAATTGCTGCACATTTGGTTAGAAATCTCCCCACATTTCCAGCTTGTGAGCCTACCTAATTTTTCATCATCAAATTCCAGAAAGGAAAAAAATTGGACAGAATCACAGTTAACTTTCACACTTTTCCACTGGCAAATATATTTCCATCTCCAACTTCCTTACAGAACACAAATTAAGTTCTTTTTTTTTTTTTTTTTCCTATTTACTTCATTATTTCCTTAAGCTTCAGTGAAATCGAGAACAGTTCTAGGAATAAGGCTTAAAGTAACTTGTATTTCCAAGCTGCATATTTAACATGTTAACACTGAGCTCTGTGCGCTAATGTAGGACACTTGATTTTTTAAGATCAACAAATGGCAAACGCTTCCATATGAAAAGAATATTCCCACCCACAGAAACAGAATTCAGCTTTCCTAAGCAGTAAACAATAGAGAATTAAAATGCCCCTTAGAGGCACAGCCAGAAAAAAACTAACCACACCCCACATCCAAATGAGATTCTCAGTCAGATATTTTCAGCATTTCTTTTCTGAGAAAAAGCATATTCTCCTACAAAAAAAGATGGGTGCCAGGCACAAACTCACTGACGGTTTCTGAAACATTTTAGAATTCTGTGTGCTTTGATAAGGAGCATAGATAATAATAGGGTCATTTACCCCAACCTATCTCTTGTAACTTTTCTAAAGAGCATACATCTAAAACTAGGAACTAAAATCAACCACACTGATATTTACAGACGTAAAAATAATAAAATATCCTTAAGAAGCCCATGAGCCAGAAAGTGCAGGAATTATTAGAATTTATGCTTTTGTTTGAAACACTTTATTTTTGCTTTTCAATAATGACATTAGTATCTGCAAAGTGTTGAATGCACTGGAAAAATTTACTTCTTATAGATTTATAAAAGCCAACCAAAATGTCAGAGCTTCAAACTGATTTACTGTACATTCATATAACATTATTTCAAAGTTGCCTTGTTTCAGTTTTTTGAATGATAAATACAGTATTATCAGCTGCCAAGCCAGAATGCAGCAATTTATAGCTTATGACAACCAAGAAAACATTCTCAAATAAAATGCATCACAGGCATTGAAAAAAGATAATAACTAGAAATAGAAAAGAAAAAAAGCCAAGCTTTTAAGCTTTGTAGGATATAGCTTAGCAAATATTTTTGATTTTAGAGTTCAAATTTCCTCTGGGATTGGCAAGTTAACAATAATTCTGTAGTTTTTAATTGTAGTTAAAACTGTTTAAATGCTGTTCAAACTAAAGACAAGAGCTTGTGATATTGAAAAACCTACTCTGCTTGAAGTAGATGAGAATTAAATGAGAAGGAGGCATTAGCTGATGAAAAATGCTTGTAAAATTTACTGGCAGATTCATAGATTTTTTAAGGCCAGTGAGACCCGTTACCATCTAATCAGATCTTCTGAATAACACATGGCACAGAACCTCACCTTGTAACTACTGCATCAAACCCATTCCTCCTGCTTGAATTACCCTTTACTTTTTGAAGGACATTCAAGTCTTGTTTTACACATTCAAAATGATGTAGAATTCAGCAAGAATGCAAGTTGCTTTTGTAGCTAACTAAACTTACTGCAAGAAGGTGCTTGCTTTCATCTACTTGGAATTTTCTGGGGGTCTCACAGACTGAATCGCTGATGAACTAATTTATAAAACAAGGCAAAAACAAACCGTCATTAGAAAAATCTCTTTCCAGCCTAATTTGTATGCTGTGCTTGAGACATCCCATTATGTAAACTGCCATACCTTTCCATTAACTGAAAAAGATCCAGCTTTGCAATGTAACGTACAGTTTCCAGACTTTCAGATCTTCCTGAAGCTCCTTCGTGATCTTGCTCTGACCAAAATGTCACTAATATTGCATGTAGTAAACCATTTAATACTATCTGCTAGTAATAGCTGCATTCACCCTTGCTGGTCTTGACATTTCTCTTCAGAATATTCCTATCAGTCTCAAATAAATTACTTTTAGAATCATAGAATCATGGAATCGTTTGAGTTGGAAGGGAGCTTTAAAGGTCATCTGGTCCAACTGCCCTGCAATGAACAGGGACAACTACTAGTTAGATCAGGTTGCTCAGAGCCCTTCCAGCCTGACCTTGAATGTCTCCCAGGATGGGGCATCCACCACCCCTCTGGGCAACCTGTTCCAGTGCCTCATTGTCCTTAACATATAAAAGTCTTCTTATACCCAATTTAAATCTTCCATGTTTTAGTTTGAAACCATTTCTCTTTGTCCTCCTAAAGAGTATGTCCCCATCTTTCTTATAGCCTCCCCTCAGATACTGAAAGTTCGCTCTCAGATCTACCCAGAGCCTTTTCTTCTCCAGGCTGAACAGCCCCAGCTCTCTCAGCTTGTCCTCATAGGAGAGGTGTTCTACCCTTGAGTCATTTTTGTGGCCCTCCTCTGGATGTGCTCCAACAGATCACATCTCTCCTATACTGAAGACTCCATATCTGGATGCAGTACTCCAGGTAAGGTCCCATGAGCATAGAGGATCACCTCCCTCACCCTGCTGACCACGCTTCTTTTGATGCAGCCCAGGATATTGTTGGCTTTTTGGGCTGCAAGCTGGCTCACAGACAGCTTGCCATCCACCAGTACCCACGGGTCCTTTTCGGCAGGGCTTTGCTCCATTCTTACATCCCCCAGCCTGTCCTGATAGCAGGGGTTGTCACCACCCATGTGTCACATGTTGCACTTGGATTTGTTGAACCTCATAAAGTTCACATAGGCCCACAGCTCAAGTGTGCCTAGGTCTTTCTGGATGGGATCAAATGCACCACACAGTTTGGTGTCATCCATAAACATGCAGAAGGTGCACTCAATCCCAGTGTTTATATAATTGGTGAAGATCTTAAAGAGCACCAGTCCCTGCACTGATCCCTGAGGGACACCACCTGTCACCAGTCTCCATCTGGACACTGAGCCATTGACCACCACTCTCTGGGTATGATCTCAAACCAGTTCCTTGTCCATTGAACAGTCCAGTCATCAAATCCATATCTTTCCAATTTGGAGAGAAGGATGTTGTGGGGACCGTGTCAAAGTCCAGTTAGATTACATCAGTAGCTCTTCCTTTTCCCATTGATGCAGTTACACCATTACAGAAAGCTACTATGTTGGCCAGGCAAGTCCTGCCATTGGTGAGGCCATGCTGGTTACCCCATATCACATCCCTCTCTTCCATATGCCTCAGCATTGCTTCCATGAGGATCTGCTCCATTATCCTCCTCGACACTGAGGTGAGGCTGAGAATTCGGTAGTTCCATTTTTCCAGTCTCCAGGGACTTCACCTGACCTCCATCACTTTTCAAATATCTTGAGAGTGGCTTAGCAACTATGTTAGCCAATTCCCTAGGGACTCTGGGAATGCATGTCATTGAGATCTATAGACTTGTGGAAGTCAGGTTCGTCAGGTAGTCACAAACCTGATCTTTGGGTAGAAGAAGGGACATTGCTCTCCCAGTCTGCATTTTCTGACTCAAAAATTTATTGGCTGAACTCACAGTAGGAACTCACAGTTAAAGTAGACTTCAGAAAGTTAATTTAGAAGCAGTCTTCATTTGTGGCAAAATGAATGTGAATGAGCAGTTTTCATGTATTTGCTGCAATCATGAAATATTTTGCCCCAAAAATGACACATTATTTTTTATCTGACAGAATCATTCTGTGCTCTCATATTAGAAATGTACATGCTCTAATGAGAAGCATATTATAGGAGCCCTGTTAAAACTACTATTAAAATTTGCATTCAGGCACAGTTCTTTGTCCTGTCACCAGCCACATTATTCCTGCTGAAGATCTGCACATCTTTGGTCTATCCTACATCAAACAAAAAAAAATTACAATTCTGATGCTTTTGGCTAATTACTAGAAGTAGTTCAATACTGCAATATGCCAAAAACATGACATATCCAAGAAGAACAAAGGTGAAAAGAAATGTATGCAAAGTACGATCAAGCTTGTCTGGTAGTCAAATAGCACAACTAATAAGAAAACATACCATAATCTACAGCCTAGTCCTTTCATTAAATTATTAGCCTTAAAGACTTTATTAATGTTACTAAAAGCAGACAAGGTCATATGAGAGGCTAATGTAACTGAGATATTATGCTAAACTATGAGCATTTTAAGGTATTCACCTTCATAAAAATTTACAGCATATTAAATTCCTTTAATTACTCTAGAGCTATTTCTAATTTCAAAAGCCTATTTTTATGGAACAATGATAAGTTTGCGAATAGATGAATTATTGTACAGATTAATACACACAGTTCAAACTTCAATCAAGATTTTAAATGGTTCTAATAGCTGTAGCCTGTATAGTAGGTTCTTTAAGTGCTAAGCAATTAAAATTGTTCTCTTAGCATACTGGTTTAATTTAATACCTCCCAAGTTGCAGAAACTTTGACTTCTTCAGAGGAACTCATTCACCATATTTCCCTTAAAATGATAGAATATTTAAAAGGAAATAAATGACCTAGAAAAAGCAATATGATTCTGCTAATTATCATATTACACTACTGATATACCTAACTCATACTTAATGAGATGAAGATTCAGGGATGCCATGGGTGCATAGCTGACGTCCTTTACACCTCATTTCCACGAAGAAGCAAACCAGGCACCTGGTGGCTGACAACTGTGTTTCAACACCAGAAACTCTGCAAGTACAGAAATGAGGCACCTGTGAAGTAAGTAAAATTATGAAAATTCTTGGATACAGTGTGTAAAGCTGGTTTTGTGAGTAGGGTTTAAGAGTTTTGTTCAACTTTTTGCTCTTTGAGTAGCAGAAGCCATTACACTTCTGTGAGTCACTTGATGAAAAGACTGGGCTCTCCAAGTGACACTCTGCACTAAGCATCTGAGATCACTAATCACACAAATAGTCTCTATTTAAAGAGAGGGACTTATAGTTAGTGTCTCTATTTTTTAAGGAATCCAATTTTTCTTTCCCTCATATTACAGGACAGTCTTTGCAAATGGAGAAATTCACTACTTCTGCGCAATCAAGTCAAAGACTCTTCAGCATAGGTCTATGAAGTCCTAAGCCTATTATGGTCTGGTTTTCCTCTTTTTTTTTTTTTTTTTATCTTAGAGTTTCTATTATTCTATTAAAAAAAATAAAAATAAATAAATAAATAAAAAGGAGCTTAGAAACTGGATCCAAAGATTGCCCAAGTCTGCATGAGTGCATGAAACAGGTACTCTGAGGGATCAAGCATCACAGCAGAAAATTGCTTTCAAACAGTGACACAGCCAAGAGTTAGCAGAGTCTATCCACTAATAATTTGGAGAACAGAGAGCCTACCTAACTCTGCACACTCAGCTGGCAGGCCCAAGTCAGAGAGTTTTCCCATTACACTGCTTTCTCAAGCACGCCTTTGGCAGACACCAAGCAGACAGTTGGGCTCAGCTCACGCATTCAAGCAGGCATTAGATGGTGCTTGGTGCTGTGACTGATGGGAGGGACAAGGGATGAAGGGACAGCATGGTCCAGAAAAGGAGTGGAACTCGAGGGTTTGACCTCTTATGTGACAAGAAAGAAAATACTGCATATAGAAGTCCAGCGTCCAAGATCAAAAACATATCTTATTGTAGATAAAGGTAATAAAGAAGTTCTATAAAAATGAGAGAAATGATATATGACAGTATTTGTTTGCCAGCTCTGGGAAAATGACGAATAGACTGGGTTAGCAATGAGTTTTTGATTTTTGAAGAAATATTAAAGTTAGATGAGCTACTGGTTTATTCATTTCTGGAAGAATAATTTCTCCTCTCCTGTAATGTACCAAAAAAGCAAGACCCTGTCACTGTGGAGACAGAGGGACATGAACAACTAGCAAGGTTCAGCGTGACACTGTAAAAAGAAGTTTCACCTTTAGGTATCTGGTTTAATTTTAAATGGAAGCATTGCCACACGCCTTCTGAGGGTTGTTTGATGTCCTGGGTCAGCTTGGTCTCAAATACAGCTCAGTTTGTCATGGACAAATGTTCTCATCAGAAGCACCGTAGCAATAAATAACCTCCCCTACAAGACCAGCAGAAAGGAGCCAACTTGAACCAACTCTCCGGGAAACAGTGTGTCATAACAGCATTTCCTTTGCAGAAATGGGAGAGCACCTGTTTTCTTCTCCTTTGGTGTCTAAAGCTGAACTAATGTTCTCTGGATACCATAACACAAATAGAGTCACCTCATTTCCTCTTCTCAATTTCCAGAAGCTTGAAGGGAAGGTTGACCTAGCCCCAGTGCTATTACCTTAAGAACTGGTCTAAATCACTTTAGAAGCAGATCTGTGATGATCGTGTTTTGCTTTTTAAACAAAATCACCAGAGTGCTGGTCCAGCTGGACTTGCTTAATTGTTTTTTATCCTTTTCAGACGCTGAACAAGATTTGTGCAAAAGCATGCACAGAAGCCAAACAAACAAACAAAAAAGAGCAAACAAAAAAAAAATAACATCTCCACACCTACGTGTGTAAATTCTGGCCAAACTTGACTATGTCACAGTGTTGGAAATGAATGGCTTTATGTGCAACAGCTTAGATATATGTCTAATTTAAAAAAATACATAATTGATCCCTTAAAAGTGAGGAAGATAATTGTGAAATTAATAAAGAAGCAGTCTAAGGATCAATGGCCACCTCAAACTGTAAAAATATAGCATAAAATACAATACCACACACACACAAGAAAGTTTAATTTGATTTATGGTTCATGAAAAAGCAAAACAAATGCAATATAAATATTTTCAGTAGCTGAAAACTGGCTATCACTAGAAAAACACAGCTCCAGACATTCCTCATTGCTGGGCTAAGCAAAATAATCAAACATAAAGGCCGCTGATGGAAATATATCTAATACTTCGCAGACACAAAGCATTAAACTGCTGTATTCAGCACAGATCACCTTGCTTGTACTTCAGGGGCATTTGTTAAGCTTCATTCCACAGCTTGCAAAGCACTCTGAACTCATTTGGCCTCTCTTACTCCCTGAGAGTAGACAGCACCTTTTTCTTACAAAAATTTAAGTAAGGACACTTCACTGCATGCCCTTTAAAAACAAAAACGTTGGAAATGGCAGAGTTTGAGGAGTCACTGTGTGTCCCAGAAGCAACCACAAACAGCTCTGAAAAACACACATACTCTTGTGCTCTGTGGATCTTTCAGACCAAACAGAGCAGAAGGAGCAGATTTCTAATTGTATATAAAAAGGAGAATCTCAAAATCTATTTAAAAAGTAAAGGAGAAAAATGCTAGAGAACCGTTCTTATTGTTCTTGTTGTTCAAGAAGTAGACTGTATTTTCTTGAACTGTTACAGAAAGAAAGACACCAAGTGTACTTTCAAGAAAATATTTAAATAAAATTGATGAAGTGTCAACACTTGACTGCATGTTTAAATTGGACAAAATTATAAAAGCTGTTACAGGGTGTTCAATGTGTTCCAATGTTATAATATACCATAAGGACTCATTCAAGCAGTGAGAATACTGCAGACAAGGCGTGAAGATTACAAGATGCTGTAGACTTCTGCCTGGTATAATATAAAATACAATCCAAAGCAGCAGAAATGTTTTTAGTGGAGTTAAATCCTTCCCATCAGGGCTCAATGGGGAGAAAGGAATCTCTGTGCCTTATGCTGTAAGAACTCTGTATTATTTGCTTAAGTGGAAGTTAAATGAATCAAAACTTCAAACAGTATATATAAAAAAAAACTAACATGAAATTAACATGCCAAATTTTTTATAGGAAAGAAAATCAGATTTTAATACAGAGGACTCAGTGGTGTATTTATTTTTTACACTAAGGTTTAAAGCAAGCTTATAGGTTATGATGTTTCTTACAGCTTATACTTTCTGAAGACACCAGAGACTTACCTGACCATAAAGCCTCATGCTGAGAGATCTGGGCTCCATCTTTTCCTGAGTGCTGTTCCTCAGAGTGAGCTCTTATCAAACATCACTGAACTCCATTATTTAGTATCTTTTTCCGTGATCTATTACCCTCTGACTGGAAGTTCCCAGTTAACCGACTGTAACATCCCTAGCATGCTGTCCCCATTATCTTACCTGTTCTGATACACTTGCATTTTCTGGACCACACATCCTTGCATGGATGCTTACAGGCTATGGCAGATGATGCATACCACAGCTACAAACTTCTCAGCAGTGTCTACAGTCTCTAAACCCGGCACAAAGTGCTCATACTCATGTGAGATGCATAAGCAGAGCCTAGGAACATGAGTTCACAGCAGTGTCACAGTTGTATGTCATTGCACTGAACAACTTGCACCTCACCTGGAAAATAGTATGCCAACTGAAGACAGATCTCTGGCTGTTTAACAATATCTACCCTTCCATACTTCTTGTCCAGCATAGATATCCTGCTTTGAAAATTAGATTTTCATACATTTATCATGGTAGTCAACATTATGGTATCATGGTGCAACCCATATGGGCCAGAAGCAAAGAGTTCTGCCCATAAATAAAAAGAATATAACGTACGACTCACTGCACAGGACCAAGTAAGACACAAGGCAGTTAATCAACTACTAGGAGAGTCCAATCACATACTAAATACTGGTAAAATGAGCATGAGAAATGCACCAGCCTACTTCAGTCATAAAGAACCAAGGAAAAAAAAAGTTAAAATTTTAAAACTGACCATAATTTTTTAAGCATCAGTGTTATGAAACTTTGTTCTTCACGCTATTAATCTGGAGTGGAAACTACCATGGAAATTCACTAAGGCTTTTTCCAGGCAGCCCTCTAACTGGGACTCTTGTCCCCTGCAAAACCTTGTGCAGCATGGGGTGTCCTGGCCAGGGGGACTGCTGGGGGGACCTCTGTGCCAGCGTGCAAGCCTCTTTAGCAGCAAGCTGCTCCTCACTGGGTTACAGATATAATGCTACGGATAAATCCCTATGCCAAATCAAACTTCACAGAATTTTACCTCTTCAGCACTCTTTAATGCCCCATATGCTTTTAGAGTCATCTTTTGAAAATATTGTTTCTTTGTATAAATATAAAACAGTAGAAAGATGCCATATATTTCAAAGTCAAAATACTAATAATGAAAAAATTATTTGTTCTGCACTGCAGAATTCCCCTCTGCCTTAGTTTACTATTTATAAACCACCAGTCTGGGATTAATTATTGTAAATCCTTAAGCCTAAAAGAAGATTTTAGGCATGTTTATGCTATGCATAATCTATACCATTATTAAACTGAAGCTCAAATACAAATTATGTCCTATTTTTGTTGGCTACCTTTTAACATTGCTGCATTTTATCTATGGTAAATATTATTCCTCAAGGGGAAGTCTTCCTTACAATCTTAAAAACATCAGGCTGCCAGAGCCTGCAGGAACTCTCCCCTGACGTGCCACTGTATTACAGAAGGAATTTTATTTGCAAAGTACTCTCACCGGGCACTCCATCCCTCATCCAGAAATTGATGTCTGTTCCATCTGCAGCGTCATAAACTTCTGTAACGTTGATAGGCAGTAGCAGAGCCATGATCTCTTTCACGATGTCACGAGCTTTGGCATTACCAGTAAAAGCCAGCCCAGATGGCTTGAAGGTGCCCTCATCAGACTCCATGACGATATCAAAGTTAGAGATGTTTTCCTAAATGTGAAAGGAAAGAACATACTGGTTTGTGATTTCTATTATAAGTGGCAGCTTATACTGGGTTCTACAAGTAACTGTGACAGCATAACTTCAGATTTGTTTGGGATTTATGAAATACCATCTAGATAAGCTGTTCCCACCTTATTTCGGTTTTCACTTGCAGCAATCACTTCCTACTCAGATTTGCAGCTCCAGAAATTCTGGCGCACAGGGCAGGGTATGCAGACCGGTCAGCTTTAAAATTAGATGCCTGCAAAGCTTGTTCAGACTGTGAAAGATAGCACACTTGACAAAAACAGCTGTTGCCTCTTCAGAATTGTATTATTTTCAATACAGCATGTTGTCAACTCTGACTTCAGCTAGAGGATTGAAATGCCAAAGTTCTGCCTGACCCAAAGGAATAATGTCTGTTTTAAGTGAAGTCAGTGTTTTGCAAGGTAAGTTCTTACAGGAAACATAAAATGTTACGATTTCAGGCATAAACGGCATAACAATGTTCGCTTTTTCTATACATGGAAAATTCTTTCTAGCTGAAAGAATAAAACTTAGCACCCAAGAGCCATTTATTTGCCTCTTATACACTCAGAGCACTCAGTCACAAAAGTCTAATTGGAATGAAGTACTTACAGACTTTACACAAAGGAAATTTTCCCTCTCTTTGAGAGCTACAGAACATTTTCTGCAAAGTGAAAGAGGGCAGGTCAGACTGAAGAAAGCTATACTTCAGACTGTCTTGAATGTGACTGGAAGAACTTACTCGTACAAGTACGGGACTGTAGGTTTTACTCCTATGCTCAGATGTGATTCTAGATTTTTATGGCTGTCATGAGTTATTTAAGAAAATCACTACAAGAGAAAGGTGACATTCATGAGTAAAAGATTCATGTCATTAGCAGGTTATACAAGCCTATGAGTCACTACAGAATTCCATCACCATTTTTTGGATATAAAACCAAACACAAAGTGGCTGTGAATATGATATTGCACAAATATCAAAAGTCGGCCCTGTAAGCTTTCAGAAGTTCTTTGTAAGAATCTGCCAAGAATTGTGTTTTATACTCTATTTTCTCCAGACTCTTCTCTTTTTAGTTAAGTGTCACAGAATCTCCGAATCATAGGGCTTGGAAGAGACCTCTGGAGGTCACCCGGTCCAACCCCCAGCTACAGCAGCTCCCCACAGCAGGTCACAGGAAAGCATCCAGGTGTGTCTTGGAAATCTCCAGAGAAGGAGGCACCACAACCTCTGTGTGCAGCCCATTCCAGGGCTCTGTCACCCTCACAGTAAATAAGTTCTTTCTCATCTTCAGATGGAGCTTCCTATGTTCCAGTTTGTGCCCATTGCCCCTTGTCTTGTCACTGGGCACCACCAAAAAGAGCCCAGCCCCATCCACTTGACTCCCACCCTTTAGATACTTATGAGAATCTATAAGGAGCATTTCTGAATGTAAACTGTCATTGTATACCAAACCTGAACAGCAAAACTTCATGAACTGCCAGTAGTATTACCGTGGTCTTCAATTGTTTTCTTTCTCATTTAAATGTTCACATGTGTTTTTAATATGAAACTGAGAAAACAAACCACCCACAATACATTACAATGTATTCTTGCCCTGGAAAAAGGCAGTTCAGTTCTTAGAATGTGCAGGAGTAACACGAAGACAAAATGCTCTGGGGAGAGAAACTAGACTCACTGGGGGACAAAAAATAACAAGTCACAGCTACTTAAGTACCATGTGTCCTTAAGAAAATTTTTTGCCCTATTTTTTTTCCACTGGAAGATAGGATTAATTTTGTATCTATCCACTGTCAAGTTTCAAATGAGGGTATTGCAATCTTTAAATAAATAAATAAATAAATAAAGTGGTTTGGGTTGCTCTCACTATGCCTGCTTTTGCTTATGTACATTAGCGTTGCTGCTTACACACAAAGAAATACGCACTGAGAAATACGCTATGTGGAATACGCATCCTTTGTCATTTGCATTTTATGGTGCAGGGATAACTAGCACTTATCAAAGCAGGCTGAGTCTGTTCAGTGCTCCCTTGGCTAATTCCAGGAACAGGAGAACAAAACAGGGAGATTTTATAAAATAAAATAACTGTAGGCTCAGCTGTTTCTTTCTTTATTCCCCACACTCAATGCGTCATTTAAACAAGCATTTTAAATGCAGTGCACACTTTTTTTCAGAGATTAATTCCATTTGCTGCATCCTGATACTTGCCACTTCTCTTAGCACATAATGGAAAACAAAATCTTGGTGGTGTAACTCGCTGCCTCATTTTCTGAATTTCCATGCAGACTTATATCCTTTATCTTCCTATCACAAACTGGATCAATTCTCTTTACATTATCAATGTTTATCTCTTAGGCTAAACTTTATAATAAACATTGCAAGGGCAAATTGGCTTTTTACAGCTTGCTATTTTCATTGAAGATACAAATAGGCATGATTACCAATGCTTATCCTATTTTTTACTCCTGTATTTTAATTTATTTAATTTCTTTTTAAGCTACAAGAGAATCGTTTTTATCTGTTAAGCAGAACCAAAGTATAAGTGTTTCTCATCTCTAAGGCAAGCACTTGAATACTCGAAATTACACTGAAATTCTTTCAATTGTCTTGCTATACATAGGTAGCAAACAATTACAGGTACATCTAGGAGTAAGAAATACAGACCAGCAGCAGCTGATGCTGGCAATCCCAATCATTCCTGCAGCTGATTATTCAACCCAAATCCCCACAGTTCTTACCAAATGTTAAGCTGGACTCCAGTATCTCATGACTAATCTACTGAATCACTAATGGCAATTCCTCTTACCCAGCTAAAGCAGTGAGATACCTGAAAGGCCAAAGGACAGAACAGCTGTCCTGAAAGCCTTCCGTAATTTGAGGCTATTAAAATTAAGAGTTATTACTTCTCCAGAGCCTCATTCACTGGTTTTCTTTTTAATTCCACTGAGAAAAACCACTTTACAGGGAAAATACTGACGTCTTTAATGGCAAAACACTGCCCTTGACTAATGGTTAATTTGTTCCAGTAATAAGGGACATTGGTTAAACTGTCAGTGCATTTTCAGCTTTCTGGTATTGATTTACACTTTAAGAAATACCAACACTGGTATTCTGGTATTTGACTCAGAGCAGTTTGGATCCAAGTATAGCAAGTCAACAACCATGTCACGGAACTTTGGGTGAAATGACAGCCATCCCACTTGCATTACTAAAAGTGTGTTTAAATTAACACCCAAGTTTGTTAGGCTGACAACTAATGCTATAGGAAAGTCAAGAGAAAACAAGGGAAACACAACACCTACATGGATGTGACAGCTGGGAAAGAAGAAAAAAACAGAAGACATCCTCTAGCAATATATAAACATGGTGTAGTGTAATTTTGAATTAATAGTTAGGATCAAATTTATTAAATGAAGCCAACAGCACAAACAGAAACTAGAGAAAAAAAGTAGAACAGCTGCTAGGGAAGAAAGATGTGCCAGCATCAATATGAGGTAACCACAGCCATGAGCACAGTCGTATAGCTCAGATCCTTTCTGAATGAGTGCAGGGAAAATCAGGAACACAGAGATTTGGAAATTTTTGAAAGTTACCATCTTTATATGGGAGAAACTTGCTGTTAAGCTGAAGATTATCACTATAAGGTATGAATGAGACTTTTGTTTCTGTTAAAAGATATTTTCCTGCCATACCGTGTAGGAAAGCTCTCCCTTAAAAATGTCCAAGGATTTTATGGTTTGTTCTTATCGGGGTATTGCTATCTGAGAAGCCAACAACAAAGCTGGACTTGAGCAAGGCCTTTGACATGGTCCCCCACCACATCCTTATCTCCAAATTGGAGGGATGTGGATTTGATGGGTGGACCACTCGATGGATAAGAAACTAGTCGAAAGGCCGCAGACAGAGGGTGGTCATCAATGGCTCTATGTCCACGTGGAAGCCGGTAACGAGCGGCGTCCCCCAGGGGTCTGTCTTGGGACCGGTGCTCTTTAACATCTTTATCAATGACATTGATGACGGAATCGAGTGCACCCTCAGCAAGTTTGCTGACGACACCAAGCTGAGTGGTACGGTTGACACGGTTGAAGGAAGGGATGCCATTCAGAGGGACCTCAAGAGGCTAGAAAGGTGGGCCCGGGTGAACCTGATGAGGTTCTGAGTTTTGCACTTGGGCCGGAGGAATCCCAGGCATCCATACAGACTGGAAGGAGCGGTCCTTGAGAGCAGCCCTATGGAGAAGGACCTGGGGGTCTTGGTAGATGAAAAACTTAATATGAGCCAGCAGTGTGCCCTTGCTGCTTAAAAGGCAAATGGTATCCTGGGCTCCATCAAAAGAGGGGTGGCCAGCAGGGACAGGGAGGTGATTGTTCCCCTCTACTCTGCTCTTGTGAGGCCCCATATGGAATACTGCATCCAGGTCTGGAGCACCTAGTACAAGAAAGACAGGGAGCTGTTGGAGAGGGTCCAGAGGAGAGCCACAAAGATGATCAGGGGACTGGAGCACCTCCCCTACGAAGACAGGCTGAGGGAGCTGGGCTTGTTCAGCCTGGAGAAAAGAAGGCTGCAGGGTGACCTCGTTGCAGCCTTTCAGTACCTAAAGGGAGCCTACAAACAGGAGGGGAATCAACTCTTTGAAAGGGTAGATAACTGCAGGACAAGGGGAAATGGTTTTAAGTTAAGGGAGGGGAGATTTAGGTTGGATGTCACGGGGAAATTCTTTCCCAAGACGGTGGTGAGATGCTGGAACAGGCTGCCCAGAGAGGTTGTGGATGCCCCGTCCCTAGAAGTGTTCAAGGCCAGAATGGATGGGGCCCTGGGCAGCCTGGTCTAGCATTAAGTGAGGAGGTTGGTGGCCCTGCATGTGGAAGGGGGAGATTCATGATCCTTGACGTCTCTTCCAACCCTGGCCAATCTGTGATTCAGTGATTCTGTGAAAGCTCTCAGTAACTTCCAGCAGGTTAGAATGGTAGTTGGTCATGTACTTATGAGCATTTCCCTCACTACAAACACGCCACTGGCACGTCTTGCCCTGTACAGTACTGCTGTTTGCTCTGCAGCCACTTGCCAGCAGTCACAGAGATCACATTCAGTACTGTGAGTTTCCAGGGATCATAGACAAGAGGACACAGGCAGCCCAGCAGACAGCACTACTGTATGTATGCATCAGATTACCTGTAGCACTGACTTAGCACATTTTTATTTTGACAAAGAGGCATGTCAAAGAGAAATACTCTTCCTAGAAAATAGCATAACTTAAAGCCTTCTATGTTCAAATACAGAAGTATCAAACACTCTCTGAGGCTCTGAATGACTGTCCCTTTATGAGAAGTTTTAGAATCATTGAATCAAAATCATAGAATCATAGAATGGCCTGGGTTGAAAAGGACCACAATGATCATTGAATTTCAACCCCCCTGCTATGTGCAGAGTCGCCAACCACCAGACCAGGCTGCCCAGAGCCACATCCAGCCTGGCCTTGGATGCCTCCAGGGATGGGGCATCCACAACCTCCTTGGGCAACCTGTTCCAGTGTGTCACCACCTTCTGTGTGAAAAACTTCCTCCTAATATCTAACCGAAACCTTCCCTGCCTCAATTTAAAACCATTCCCCTTGTCCTCGTTCCCCCTCCTGTTTAGATGCTCCCTTCAAGTACTGGAAGGCCACAATGAGGTGTCCCCGGAGCCTTCTCATCTCTAAGCTAAACAAGCCCAGTTCCCTCAACCTTTCCTCACAGGAGGTGCTCCAGCCCTCTGATTATCTTAAGTATCCATCTGAAAATAGGCAATATGTTCTACTTTAAAGTAGAAAATCAAAGACAACTTCTACAGATGTACGCATTTTCAGCAGAAAAATGACTTGTAACTTTCAGCAATAGATTGATGAAAATACATCAGCAACTCTTTGGAAGCTGGCACAGCACACACATCCTTATTGATTTCACACAGCATGTTTTTAGGTTCTGATCTAGATGAAAGATGCAATTTTAGAACGAGAAAAGGTCCTGGAGGAGAAACTTCATCACAGTGAGTCAACAGGAGGTGATGGCTTTCTGTGTCCTCCATAGCTGTAGGGAACTGGGATAGATGTGTCCCAACTTTCTTACAATACAACACCCCAAAGAACTGAGGAGCTCCAGTCAGCGGAGGACATAAAAGCAGAGGAACAGCCACCTTCAGAAGATGTCTCTTTTAGTAACTCTAGTTAGTCCTGCAGTCACAGAACTGCTGGAACTGGTTCTTCCAAGGACTGAATGTATTAGAAAATGTTGACTTTGAGGAGGGGAAAGGATACCTCCAGAATGTACTTGGAGGCCATCCCCTTACATACTTGGGCTACCTGTGTAGCTGGAGCTTATAGATAAATAGAGACTTAATATTCATGTATGAATGTATGTGCATATATATGCATGCATATATATGCTTGTTTCTATGTATGAACACTTCAAAATAGTTGCTGTATACATTGTGTTACCGAGCTATTGTTCTCATGAGGTTTAAACTATCCTGTGTAAAGCAACATCATTTTTTGAGGCAGAAGAACCAACACTGGTGGAGCTAAATAAACAGTAAGAATCTAGGACTTCGTCTGTTGGCCTGCTGTTTATGTTGTGTACCTGAAATAACATGGGGAACCTGATGTTTCCTTCTGGGCAACACAGGCAGATATTCCACCAGTTTATAAGTTTCAGATGACAGCTTCGCTACTCATTTAAGGGAACAAAACATGATAAAAGAAAAAAAGACAAAAGAGTTCTCTTAACATCACGTATGAAATCTGCCCAAATGGAACCAAGATCACACATCCAAGAGACATACTGCCATGACTGATTCTGTGTCCATCCTGCTTCTGGCAGGGGAGGGAATCAACTCTTCTTTGTGTTGTAGCAAAATTTGACTTTCATTGCAGATTTCACTAGGAGCATGACAATTCTATATCAAGAATTATGAAATCCTGCTGACCAAGAACTGGTATAAAATATAATTGATCAATTATATTAGCTTTCCTGTGGTGAATATAATCAAGTATGCTACTGGTTGTTAAATGTAATTCTGGCAAAGGCACTGCAATTAGGCAGTGCAACTACTTCCTTTTGGTAGTTTTGGACCTTTTTTTATTAATTTCTTCTGTTTCTCAACTTAATGATTCACAGCAGAATTTTAAAATAGTGCCACCAACCTGATCTCCTAAACAGAAATTACCACATAAGTTTATTTGCCTTAATCAAAGTTGACAACAAAATGACATGGAGGTCAAGGAACTGCCAAAATAAACACTCAAAAAGCAAGCAGGGTTTGTGATCAAGGGCTTTGGAGACTACCTCTTCATTTTTTCTCTCTCTGCATCCTGTACAGCTATATTTTACCTTTGCTGAAATAACCCTATATCCATAATTAAAACAAATTATTTTCTGCTCAGTTTCTTCTTTTCATTCTTTAAATTCTTCTTGCCTTTTACATATTGTATTGCACAAATCTGAACTAGTAGAACACAGGAAGAACCAGCATGTTTACTGTTAATTTGCTGAACTCATCCCACATTCAGCATAAAAGGAAATATCTAGAGAGAAGATCAGCAGTGAAGCTGGACAGGAAATTCTGAAATGCTTCAAGTTGTTGGGTTTGTCTTTTTGTCCCATTTCAACCCAAATCAAAAAGAATGGCATCAGACTTCTGCAGAAAGATCAGATGGTGTTAATGATTAAGTTTATTATGTGCTGCGGTGTCTACAAGAGGCTTTACATTCAAGAAGCCATTGTGCTGTTTCCTGCATGAATACAACATAAAATGCTAGTCCTACACCAAAGAGCCTCACACGCCTTTTGAAGGCTAGACAAGAGATGAAAGTCAAAGAGAGAGAACAAGGGAACAAGAAGACAGCAGTGATCAAGACAAAAAGCAGTAGTTTTAATTACAGAGAAAATTTCCTGAAAATACTCAATAGCCAAATGGTCAATGTCTTTTGTTTGGACAAAAGAGCCCACATTCAAGTCCTGGATGTATTTGGTTCAAATCACACATAAATCCATGTCTCACATTTCACCAGAGTACTTGGCACCATGGGACATGTGTTCTCTGAGAACTCCAGTTCTGAGGAGACAATGTTTTCTGGGGAAGAATCATTTCACCTGAAAGCAACAAGAAATTTTTGGGGTATTTGCTTCTTGGAGAAAGTAACTCATTAGTAAATTACAGCAGACATCTCATGAAAGCATCAATACAGAGTACTTAAATTAGCAACGATGAGATACCAACATTTCAGAAAGTCCTGTTTCTGCAAATGCAAATGCAAATTCAGTTTGGGGAAAATATCAGATCTTCTAGGTAATAAACACAAAAAGGAAGCCACAGAAAACACTGATGATTAATGTTTTTCAGAAAATCAAAGCTTTCTTAAAATGTTGAAGCAGTGTATGGCATGTGCACCAGATATTTAGGTAAGAATTCTAAACATCATTAAGATTGCACTAAAAACATGCAGAAATACTTTAGCAATGCTTTCTCTAGTACAGCTTGAAATAAATTCTTAACACATTAATGCCTCCAATGATCCCAGTAGAGTTATTTAAGAAAGTTTCAATTTGGCTCAGTATCTCTTTGCATTCTAATTACAAAATATTTTTGCATTCCTGAGAGATTGTATGTAACACTTATATTGCAAAATAATTATCTGCCACTCACAGTGCCTTAATTCAAATGGGTAAATAACTGTAACCTTGTCTTCATGGCACACAGATCTTTAACAGAGAAAGTCCAAAGCAATTAAATGAAAGTAGAACAAAAGACCAACACCAACCTCAGCAATCTGTGTGCAATGTGAGGTACCCATCTTTGAACTTTCCCTCTGCAAACCAAGAGTGAAAACTCCAGAAGTCTATACTGAGGTAAGACAATTACATATGCTTACTTGTCCCCTCAGTAAGACATCATAAGAGTAGGCATATTAAATACTTCAAGCCTTCTGGAAGACAATCAGGTATTGTCATTGAAGGGTATATTAGAATCTGTACAGAACAGATGCAATGAGCTCCTCCAGAACTACTAAGCCACGTTTCTCCTTCATGCAACTTGGATAGGAAAACAGCAGCTGCAATGTTTCAAATTTTTTAAGTTATTTATATGGTTTGTAGATAAGAGCCATCCTCAACAACCAGATCACAAAACTAAGCACTTCACATTTAGCATTGAATACCAGGATTTGGAGCCTGATTTACACTTAGATATTTTTATTTAATTTCTCTTCATCAAAGTAAGGAGTCTTTATTGTGAAGGCAAACCAGGCCTTTTTCCAGTCTAGGAGTAAATGTAAGTACTGGCCACCAATTGAAAGCAGCAAGCACTTTGATGGGTATTTTCTTTGGGAGTAAAGATGCTGGTGATTCCCCCTGTGGGCTTCTACCCCAAATTAAGAACTGATCTGAGATGCACCCCTGCACTAATGGAGGCACTGAAACTGTTGGACAGAATTTGGTTCTCTACTCTTGAAAACATCTTGGAAAAATCATACAAAGGAATGAGGACTGTGAGATTCTCTCCAGAAAAAATGTTTCATGAAATGAGAAAATGGTTGCGCTAGTAATCTATGTGACTGATCTTACTCTAGCTGCATTGGCATCTTATTTACTGAGTGCTGTCAGGAACAGGAGACAGGGTTAGACTGAGCTTTGGTCAGCTCAATATGGCAGCTCTTACTTTCTGATAAAGCTCTGAACAGTCAGTATACCCTATGACTAGTTTTAGCAAACAGACACTACAGCATTGGGCTCTGCAGAAATACCTGAGCGTGATACAAATAATGCCACTATCTGGGGATATGAGTTAATTATCCTGCACCATACTAAAATCACTTTGTGGCTGCTATCTTTTATTTCTGCAGTAACTTATTCCCTACACAGCAGCGGCAACCTACAATGACAGATGATGAAAAAAGAACAGAAATTAAATTGAAAGAAAAAATAAATAGGCTACAAAAAGAAGTGTATCTGTACTCGTCCAGTACTATATTGTCTTCATTTCTTCTCCCCTGGCACATCTCCACTGACACGAGAGTGTAATTTAGAATGTCAAGGAAATCCATGTCTGTCTGTGCTGAATTACAGCATTCATATTTCTACTTGTTTGTAGTGAACTGAAGTCATAATAAGCCCAACTATGCAGATGAGTCATACGGACCATCTTTCATTTAACAAGACATCTTTAAATAACGCTCTTACTTCAGTTGTACTCATTAATATCAAGAATCAATGTTTTGCACCATACTACTCTAATTGCCAGAAATCTGCACTAGTGAATCATTAAAAGGTTAAGATATTTTTCACGGTACATATAATGTACAGTATTAATCTGCTTTATTTTGTTATTATGAGTAATGTGATGTCCTGTTGTGGTATCAATTTATAATTCTGCCAGATCACATGGCAGGGGGGAAACAAGAACAACAAACAACAGACGGATGTCATTTCTGCTTAAATTCTCCACGTAAATTACAAATCCATGCTAACTTAGACTGTACTTTCTTTGCAGAGCACAACATCCAGATGGAATCACATCAGCACAGCAAACCTTGAGACATCTTTTTCAGTTTAAAAGTAAAGTAATCCAGTATCTTTCAAACGACACCCAAATCTGCTTTATATTTTCACATTTGATCCTTAAGCCCATTTTTTGATATTACTTCTGAATATAAATCCTAGAGACTATAGTGAAATACAGATTATCTGAAAAAAGATGAGAAGTGTATAAGACAATTTGATGTGTTCTGACAGTTCTAAAACCATAGGATAAAGCTGATTTTCCAAGACAGGAATGGGTGCTCTTTCCAAAATCCTCAGAGGTGATAAACTTCCCACGAGAAGCATGCATCAGGCACCAAATGTTTGCTCTGTCCCTTCCAGCTCTTCTAAAATGCACTTCTGTAAATGAGAAGCAGCTCTTTCCCTTGGGATGTATTCCAGAATATTTCATGTCAGTTTAATCCTGCTAAACATCAGGGCATCTGTGAGTAAATCCAGATTCCTTAATGCACACTAAACTGCAATCTGCCATCTCTCTGAACATAAGAAAGCAAGCTCTTAAATTCATCTTCCAAACTAGAGAGCTGGGCTTCCCCTATAATATAGAGGTATAAGGATGACTACATTATGTATGGGTAGTTAAAACACTTAGTAATGTTAAACAAGTTAGTGGTAGCATCACAGTGCTATCTCTGAACATTCTGTTGCAAATGCAAATCGATTTTTGTTCATCACAACGAGGCTGATTCAAAGTGAAGTTTCCATGTACTTATTCTGTTAAGCTGTTTACCACTAAAAGCATCCTCCCAGGAACTCATTACTTTCTTGTAAGTCTGCTAGTGTACTGTTATACAGCAGGTGACTTCCAAAACACACTCTTACTCTTCTTGTCTTCAGAGAATCACAGAACTGTAGAGGTTGGATGGGACCTCTAGAGATCATGAAGTACAACTCCCTGCTAGAGCAGGTTTCCCTACAGTAGGTTGCACAGGAAAGCAAAAAGGTGTGCATTAAACCTCCAAAGAAGGAAACTCCAGAACCTCTCCAGGAAGCCTGTTCCCTCATCTCCCTCCCAGTAAAGAAGTTCTTCCTTGTGTTTTTATGGAAATTCCTGTCTTCCAGTTTTTGCCCATTGCCCCTTGTTCTGTTATTGCACACCACTGAAAAGAGTCCACCCCCATCAACATGATTCACGCACTGTTGATATTAATAAACAGTTACGGAATCGCCTCTCAGCTCTCTCTTCTCCAGGCTGAACAGTCCCATGTCTCTCAGCCTTTCCTCATATGGGAGGTACTCCATGTCCCTAGCCATCTTTGAAGACCTCCACTGAACTCTCTCAAGAACACCTGTCAATGGTTTACGGGCTGATTCGGCCTGGTTCTGTGACTAGCAGGGCAGAAGGATCCAAGGATCCACATCTCCAGAAAAGGGAAACAGGGAAGCCCAAAATAATTAAAAACAGTGGCAATGATCTGAGGAGAAACAAACTAATTTACTAAATATGGTATCAGAACGCAAGATAGCACACAATAATACAATATAATTAGAATTGAAGCTAATAAATCAAATATAATGAGAGAGTATCTGAAAGGTGGATAAGGCCTCACTGTAACACTGAGGTGAGATGCACAGTCCGGTTGAGCAGCAGGGAGGAGAGCAGAGAGGAGAGGTTAGATGACCTACCGAGGCCTTACATCTCTTCCCTCTGATCAGAAATAACAACAACACAGTGAATAGTCTTCTGGGGAATGTTGTTCTTCTTTTCTTCAGGGACAGATACCCGGAACTGGAGCATTAACACTTTAATTTCCAGTGCAATACATACGTTATGACATGGAATACCAATAACCAAAAATCATAAAACCATGACAAACGTCCCTGTCTTTTTTGAACTAGGGAGACCAGAACTGGTCACTGTACTCCAGATGTGGCCTCAGCAGGGCAGAGTAGATTGGAGATCATCTCACTTGACCTCCTGGTCACACTCTTCTTGATGGACCTTATCATAGAATCATAGAATGGCCTGGGTTGAAAAGGACCTCAAAGATCATCTAGTTTCAATCGCCCTGCCATGGGGTTGAAACCACCAGACCAGGCTGCCCAGAGCCACATCCAGCCTGGGCTTGAATGCCTCCAGGGACGGGGCATCCACAACCTCCTTGGGCAACCTGTTCCAGTGCATCACCGACCTCTGCATGAAAAATTTCCTGGGAAATAAAAAACAAGCATATTCTGAAGACTTATCTCCAAAATAATTTTATGCAGCTGTCCTTTATCTCATGCTATACTTTGTAAAGGTAGCTGTTGACAGGTGAAACAGTTGTGAAAGTAGACAGTATTTTTATCCTGATAACAGAGATTGCATAAACAGAAGTCAAGCATTTACAATATTCCAGATCATATAAAATTAATAATTGGCACAGCATTTTAGAGTAGACACTATTAAAAATAAATTAAGATTTTTCTTGTTTTACATTATAGGATATTATGGAAAAATGCCATGAAGCAGAAATACATAAGCCAAACAAAATCTGTTTATATTACCAACATATGTGGACTATTCTCATATTCTGAGAAAGCCAGTATGTTTGGAAGCTATGGCAGATCCTCGTGCAACATCTGCTTCAGAACAATTTTGTGATAGAGTATCTTAGGCCAAGTGGAACAAGTCTAAACATGGTCACATCACTTTATGTTAAAAACAGTATGAAGTTTACATTTGTGATAGAAGACAAACATTTTTTCAGGCAGAACTAGAACCACTATTTTCAGTTAGATATTAAGCTGAACATTCTGACAAAAATAATGAGTACATTGCAAAACTATTGAGAAAAGTGCCGTCATGCAAATAATCTGAAGACATTATTTACCTTATGCAACTGGTAGTATTGCTCAGCGCCTATTCCTCCTTGTTCTTCTCCTGTCCACAGCACCAAGCGCAGAGTTCTTTTTGGACGAAGTCCTAAAACATATGTTAAAATGTTATCTCTTAGTATTAATGTTCATCGTCTTCATATTCATCTATCTGAACAAGTTTTGCATTGGTCTCCATTGTGCAATGCCAGAAAAGCCTGAGTTTCCATTCAATGACCCCTACCTTCACCGAACACAAACTACACAAGCTACCATAAACTAATGTACTGTGTCCAGGTCTGGGGACTCCAAAACAAGAAAGACAGGGAACTGTTGGAGAGGGTCCAGAGAAGGGCCAAAAAGACGATCAGAGCTGGAGCACTTCCCCTACAAAGACAGGCTGAGCGAGCTGGGCTTGTTCAACCTGGAGAAGAGAAGGTTGGCAGGGTGACCTCATTGCAATCTTCCAGTACCCAAAGGGAATCTACAAACAGGAGTCAAGTCAACTCTATACACGGGTAGATAATGGCAGGACAAGGGGAAATGGTTTTAAGTTGAAGGATGGAAGATTTAGGTTGGATATCAGGGGGAAGTTCTTTACTATGAGAGTGGTGAGGTACTGGAACAGGCTGCCCAGAGAGGTTGTGGAGTTGTGGATGCCCCACCCCTGGAGGTGTTCAAGGTCAAGTTGGATGGGGCCCTGGGCAGCCTGGTCTAGTATTAGAGATGGAGGCTGGTGGCCCTGCCTGTGGCAGAGGGAGTTGGAGCTTGATGATCCTAGAGGTCTCTTCCAACCTAAGTCATTCTATGAGACTTCTAGTGTGGGTTTTGTTTTCCAGACTACTCTTTGCTTGTTTGTAGGAAGGACTGGAGAGAAAGGAGCAGTTTGTTGTGATGCTGCTACCAGTTGTCTCTCTTGCAGTAGCACAGGAGAAGTACATTTGTGGAAAACACTGTAGGTGTCTACAAAACATAACATAAACATAATATGAAATAACTGCCTTGATAGATTTCTGACATATATTCTGTCTTTCTGGTGGTCTGCAGTAAATAATATATGTATGCTTTCAGCAGATCCAAACCAAATTTTCACGAGGGCTACCATTTTTCATCAAGGTTAATTAATTGGATACAAGCTATTGGATATTTCCCCTTCTCTAAAACTGAGAGACATTACAATATTATTTTGCTTTTTATCAGACAAATGACAAGCAATTTGTACTCTGGAATGTAAAATACGTTTGGCAACTGAACGTATGCAAAGCAAGGCAAACACAGGGCCATTTAGTATTTTGCTGTGATAGCTCAGTAAGAAAGACAAGTTTTCAGATATATTTTCAAGCTGTTTCTGCCACGGCAGAATTGAACAGATAGACATTGTTTATTTATTTGATTGATTGTACTCATAAATGAATACATTCAAGACATCAAGTCTGAGAGCACAAAAGAGCAAGAAGACCAAGAACAAATAGTGCCCTTTGCTAATTTTATTTCAGCAAAAATAACCCCCTCAAAAACATTAAAAAAAATACACACATAAAACACAAAACCAAAAAGAAGCCATATAGGAGAATATAATAAACAATAAGGCATAAATGACTTTCCACACTTCTGTGCTGAGGAGAAATAATATCAGTATCACTGTGAAAATGTATTTTCCTACTTGAAATGGATGATGCTTACAAATAGACCTGATCTTCATTACTTTTTTTTTCTCTCAATCCAATGAAAATCTGCTGAAGGTTTCTCTCTATCAATTCCATTAGAAATTCTAATAACTGAAGACAGAGTGTAAAAGTACTCAAAATCTGAAAAAACCACCTTGGATTGTCCATTATCTCAATAAAAAAGGAAGATAGAGAACAGAATTAGGGAATTAAAAAGTGTATTTTCTAAATGTCTATTTGCTGACTGTAAACAGTAAGGTCATCAGCTCTTATTACTTTAAAGCAACCCCCTTCCTCCCCCAAAACCCAGCAATCCCAGCAGATTTCCTTCTCTCCTCCTAAATCATTACTGTGCAGGGTTAGCCTCCTTTGCATTTCAAATCAGCCAGATGGCCAATAAGGGAAAATTAAGATACTAAAATAGTAATTGTGCTGATGTTAGAAAGTTTTCAGACACAAAAGAACCCCAAATGTGTCAGTGGCTTGCTTACAAAAAGTAGTAATTCATTCACAGCTACGCATCCAACAGAGGTTCCAGTGAACGGTTACGTGGGTCATACCACAAACTGCAACACACTGATGTCTCGTATCCAGCCCACCACACCACAGTTGTGAAAGCAGCTAGGGCAGGAGATGCTCAAGACAGGAGAGCAGCATCTGCTCCCGGCCGTGGAAGATCAAGATCTGTTAGTCCAAAAATAAAATAGTTCGGGTCTGCCACTGCTTCTATAACTCTGGCTGCTTGTGCTCTGCTAAACCTTGAGAAGGTCTTGGCTCATGCCCCTCCCTTAGCCTGTCACTGCATCTCTCCATTGAAGTAGAGGGCGAAGATGTCCTGCCGAGCTTTGCTTTTTATACTTCTGGAGGCAGTGTAGCAGCTCTTCCAACCCCAGAGCTCAGAGATCTCTGTGAGGAGATTCATTGTGTGCTTTACTGAAGCAAAATGGGCAAGCTTAAAAAATATATATATATAAAAAATTAAAAAAAAAGACCACAACCTCTGGATGCATTCATTTTAAATACAAAGTATATAGAGGAAAATTTCATTTCCTCGTTATCTGAAAGTGATAATGTATTTATCTACCTGTTATTAACAACACAGGTATTCTGACCAAAGTACATCAAATAAATCCAATATTCACAAGCAAAATTACAAAGAATATTCTGAATGCATGCCTTTATTGAAAGTATGAGGTATTATAGTTAAGCTACAATCTTTTTTATTTCTTTTTAATAAAGTCTAACTATTTTGGTTTGCTTCTTAAAAACTACCAGTTCCTAAGCAAGAAAACACCGTCACAAAATCAGAAGTCTTGCAGATCACAGCACAAACGCATACTGAAAAGACATGATAAAATACCACTTGGACCACAAAACTATTTTCTGTGCTGAGTGTATAATGTAGAGGGGCATGAAGCAAATTTTGAAGTGAAGGAAAACTGTTTCATATATAAAACAGTGTCTCTCTCCTTTTTGAAATATGACATAGTCTGAAACAAAGGACATCAGAAAAATTTTTTTTTCAAGTTTCTGGAATATTAAAGTATATGGATAATTTTGGAAAATTCAAGAGGTTATAACTATACTCTACATTAATGCAAGGACCCTGTTGTGGCCTTTCTGGGTCACTCAGAACTGAAATTAACTCAAGTGGAAGTTGCAGAGCTCAGCATCTACTCAAGACCACCATAATCCCACCGCTTCCATCCTACTGCAGTGTTTCAGTAAAAAGAATAGCAGAAGTTTTACAGGAGGACAACATTCAAAACATGACAGCAGGTACACAAATAAAATGTTCTTTTTAAACTCACATACCTTAAACTAAAGCCAAAACATAAATAGATATTCACTCAGCTATAGATTAGTTTAGAAATCTTCACGTTTTCAATATTAAAAAAAATGAAGTATCTTTTTTTACCATCCACCTTACTCTTGACTGGGAAACATTGTCATAATTTAGCACAAAGGTGTATTTGGGTGATCAGGTTCCTATATACTTACAGTTTATCCCAAGTAAAATAAATACTGTAGGGCATCTTGTCTCCTAAGTTAAAACATGAAAAAAACCCACTCCCATAGTCCATCAGTGACTCAGGATATGTGTAGTAAGTACACCAGGACATGTCTGTATTGTACTTCCTCAGTGCTGGAGTGGCTGACAGCTCTTTTGCTGTCTCCAGTGCTGTACTTCATGACTGTCCTGACCAGTACAGTCATACTTTGATGTAGCTGTTAACGATTTCGTGTTCTGTTTCTTTTAAATTACCCTAATGTGCTCAAGACTTGCAAAAGTCAGCAGCAAGCCTAGGTTAGCCAAAATATCAAATTATGGTGAAAAAGAAGATTTATAATTGTACTAAAGGTATTAACTATTCTTTCTGATTTCAACCATCAACTGCAATGAAGTACTTTGCAAAAGCCTTTTTTTCATAATTTACATAAAGTGTGAGTGCCAGCAAATAACATGGGAAAGTACACATATGTATACATGCATATATATACATTTTACATCAATTTGAAATAGCAAATAGATATTTTCCAAACATTATAATGTTTATTAAATCCACATAGGTTCCCACAGCTGTGGATGACCTACCTGTGACAGAGTACTTAACAGGGCACTATGCAAAATCTGCATTTTATGCCCTACGCATATTGCTCATGCTTGATAGAATTGAGATTCCCATACAGCAAAAATGAAACATATATCCGGTATAAATTATGATAATATGTCACAGACTATGTTAAAAAAAAAAAAAAAAAAAAAAAGTGCCCCACTCTTATAATAATACATAAGTCAGGAGGGAGAAATTGTCCTTTTTTTTTTTTTTTAAATCAAAATGAGAATCAGCAATGTAAATTTTAAATTTCCTTCACTGTAAAATGGCAGGATTTGTGCTTTTGTTCTGCTAGTAGAAAGAAAATCCCCTATGATTCAGACAAACCTAATCTTACTATTTATGTTGAAAAGTCTATCTCCTAAGATCTTGCATTAAGAAATGTTTATTGCTTCAAAATTCAGTGAAGAACAATGATCTAGCAAAGTAAAAAGCTTTGAGAAGACAAAGCACCTCAAAAAATGTCAGTATTACTTAAACCATGACTACGATATAGCTGTAATTCTCTGGAGAACCTAAAAGAAGAGTAGCAGGTTTTTGACTGAGAAACTGCCTTTGTTTTCTTATATAATGTAATCTACTTGATTTTTCTTTGTTCCATTATGCAGGTTTTGCTTGTAGTACTGAAGACAAAGTGTTGGTTGTATAGGATACTTGGAAGTGAAGAAATCAGGCAGTCATAATGGTCTATAGTAAAAAAAAAAAATAAAAAATAAAAGAGCTCTCCTGAGCCTCAGAGAAAACCAGGCTGTCTAACAGGGTAAAGTGGAGAAAAGATATGAAACCGCAAGAAGAAAAAGACAGAAAATGGGCAGAACAGATGCTGGAAAGTAGGAAAGGAAAACTGAGCCAAGCCAAGTGGGCAGTGCCAGCAGGTGAGGGTCTGCATTGCCACCATGGCAGATGCCAGAGAGGGCTTCCTCCTGTGGAGTGTTTTGGGTGGGAAGAGGACATGCCAGCCTCAGTCACAGAACGGAACATTTTTGGACAGGCGTCTGAAAAAAAAAGGGGCATGGAAATAGCAAGGGCTATTGTGGAGTATTGAGGTAAGTGGAGTACGAGGCAAGACTCGAGATTTAGGAAGGACTGGGATCTATCCTGAAGGGGGTTCAATAGCTGGAGAGGCAGGTGTGCAGCACTGACTAAAGCCGAGATTAACCCAAGGAAATTTTTCTTTTTAGAAGAGAGCAGGCTGATAAACTTATGACAGACTGGGAAGGGAAGTTTTACAGAAGACTGGAAACGAGGAACATGAGAAGTTTGAGGTAGAGCTATTTTTAGAAAACGATGGAATATCCAAGAGGAAATGTCAAGGAAGGAGTTGTACTTACAAGACTAGAGGGGAAAGCTGTGAATGATTTGCAAGTGTAGGAACTAAACCTAACACATATTGAGCCTTTTAATTGGGGAGACGAAGAGAAGAGGGAAGCAGGGCGCAGGGCCCCGTGCTTTGGGCTGCAGCAGGCGCTGCTGAGGTGCTGCCTCAGAGCCACCGGCCTGCACGACTCAGGGGCAGCGCCAGCAGGAGCCCTGGAAGACCCTCTTCTGTGCTTGCAGTTTGCAGTGTTGGTGTCACAAAGTCCACACTGAAACTCCACTTTATTTTCCTTCAGGAAAAGCCTTCTTCCTGAAAGGTACTCAAAGATCTCATAAAATTCTCGCTGAGAAGAAAAGGCAATGCAGGCCCCTCTCCCTCACTCCCTCTGACATTACAAGCATTAAATGCGGTTTGACCTTTTCCGTGTTGTGGCTCTACCTTCTGCTTCTGCTGTCCCTCTGTTTGCACTGACAGCAGCTCAAATCTGTTATGACATCTACACTGTCCTCAGAGCTGATAGCTCAGAACATGCACCAACCACAACTCATTTTGCCATATGGAAAACATACAGCCTAAAAATCTTGACAGCCAGGACAAGATGCCTCTGACTTCATCCAGGAAGGATTCCAGTATTCACCGTGCTGGCTGGGCTATAAATTTGGCGGGGGAAAAAAAAAAAGATCATAATAGCTTCTATCACCAGGTTTTTAATATTTTCATATATAAAGCACACTTTTAAACTTGAATTTCCTAACTAAGTTAAAGCTTGCAGCATAGGAGCAGTCTGCAGGACACAGGGCAGCACAGCTAAGGAGGGCAGTAAGCCTAAATCTACTGCTCAATTAACAACTTTGTAGGTCTGCAGTCACCTCCCTGCTATGCCAGCTCAGTATGGAAGCTGAAAACTTCAGTATTTGCCAAATACGCATTCAGTTGCACGTTGAAATGAAGGTTTAAATGTAGTTGAAGTGTAACAGCATACACATATATTTCATATTAAGTAGATTGAGCAGATTTGCAAAATATGAAGGTCAGAATAAAATTTGAAGCTTTGGGGAAGTGGAAAGAATGTAAGAACAAGGAGTTATTATCAGGGATGTTTAATAAAAACAAGTCTACTATAAAAGCAATCATTCAATGATGTTCCACAACATATCTGAGACAGTAACAACTACATCTCTGCAGCTACAGAAAACGCAGAAACTCATTTAACAACATTTTTATAAAGTAGGTTAAAATTGTAGTTATATGACTTCAATTAAACTAGCAGAAAAAGAATGACTCCAATAAATACTTTTTTAATAAAATATTTCTTTAGTTCTCATATATTAGCCAGTGAATTTGGGACTGAGAAATGTAACTTCATACAAAGACTACTGTGAACTGAATAGTAATCTGTCTTATGGTTTCTGAGTCACATTAGTAATGGATATAATTCAAAGGAGAATTACATATTCAATTTAAAATAAGTTTTAAAGTGGAAAAATTGCCTAATCAACTCCTTATGAGTTACATAAAATGTAATACAGGTTGCACCTTGAAATTCTTATGTGCAGAAGTTTAAAAACACTTCTTCAGTTTTATGTGTTTTTATACTAAGAAACACAAAGCTGGTCGTACCAGATCCTTGTATACATTTATAGGAAGGTTGACTCATGAAAATCCCAGGCTAAGCAGCAGTGAGTGGACACGTCCCCCTCTGGGCTTGGAAGAATATCATAAGTTGACTAACAAGTTAGATCCAAAGACAGCCATGCAAAGGTAGAAAGCACATCTCTGAAAAAGGAGAGGTTCTGCATAAAAGTTCCTGAAAGAAACCTGAGATGGGAACAAAAGACTGTCAACTATTTCATTCTTATGTTAGCAGAGGTGAGACTCTAGAAATAACACAGACTGTAGTGTCAAGTAGCAACAGACCCCAACAGCTTCTCTTCTCAGTGGAAAAAAAAAACCCTGAAATTTGGCTCCAGCTTTTTCAATTAAAAAGAGAGACAGCAGTTACAATGTCTGAATATTTTCAGAAGAAAGCAGTGAAATTCATCAATCAAAACTGAATGTAGCACTAACTCCAGTTAGTGCTCTCTACTACGGTTAAAAGACATAAAATGTTATGCTTGGAAAGCTGACACTGCCATATGATCACCTCCTAAAGGCTTTTCAGTGTAATTCTCATTATTCAGTTCCCCAAGCTCCCTTTAAGGATGAAAGTCCTGTGTTTCTAGAGCCGGAGGAGAAGGTGGCTTTGCCAGAACTTCACCCATGTGTTCCTCTGGGAGGGCACCTATGGCCTCAGGTGGAAAGAACCCACCAAGGCCATGAGATGCAGGAATGCAGCTGGATTAGAAGCAAAGAGAAAGCAGTGCTACAGCTCCAAGATCACTGGATATGTACTACCTGTTTCTTGCTCAAAAACACTGTCAGCAAGTATTAATCCCAAGGAAGACCACCATGGCAGCAGCAGGCTTGAAATGGTGGGAAAGGAGCACAAAAAAGAAACAGGCAACCATCATTTAGAGCAGCACTGAGTCCCACAGGCTGCTAGTCCAACCTGCAGGGCTAACTAAAGGTAAAGTAGGGCAGCAAGATAATGTTAAGGACAATTTTATGGAGACTTTTTATGAAGAGCTGTTTAATCAGTCTTGCACCTCACCTGGAAATGCAAATTCTTTTGTAAACCTCACGTGACACAGGAACAAGAAAGTATGATTTAGACAAGTAATGGCTGTAACATAAAAGTGCTGAGGTAAATGGCATTCATTATGTCCAAAGACACCTTTTCAACATAAACTAACAAATGTAAAATGGGAAAGTCATAAATCCAATCTGAAAACAGGATGAGTTTGAGGCTTCTGGAAAACATTTGCCTGTGTACTGTCTCCTCTACAACTCCAAGTACCCTCCACTGCATCACTGTTTGTGCAATACCCCATGGATTACCTCTACTCAAAGACAGGAATCCTTCAGGCATTCCTCCCAAAAATACCCCAGTGCCTTCCCATTATCTATAAATTACCCCAAACAATATTCTCGCTACTGCCATAGTAGTATTTTCCACTACTCCACAAGCCTTGTAGACACATCCAAAAGAAAATAACCCTGGTGCTTACTCCCAAGTTATGTGTGTGCTGATTAAACATGCACCTATCATCACTCAGAAAGGATAAAAGCTCTTTCCTGCCTTTCCCTCTGTTGAGACATAAAGGCACTCATCCATTTTTCCTCATTCACGCATTTGCAAAGAACACTTCAGAACTCCATATTGTAAATATTTCTATGCCTCTATCAAATTTAGTTAGAATTGATCAAAAAGTTAAAGACTGAAGAGGGCTGGTGAAGGTGGCAGCTGACACAGTTTCCAGGCAAACTACACATTTGCACAAGCTTACTACCTTGCAAACCCTGCCTACAGTACTGAAGAGCATTTTCTTAAGCATCAGAAGTCCTCAGATAACCATAACAGTCACAGTCCCATTGAAAGAAAGGGACTTTACCAGTTCAAAACAGGAAAGGTGCCTCAGTGCCTCTAAAGGTCTCTTCATTCCCTTTTCTATGAAAAAAGAGTATCAACTGGTTGATACTTTCATCTTTCTTCACATTAACAACTTTTGTGGAAATCCCTCCAGTTCTTGGTTTTTCAGACAAATAAACCACTAAGTGGCCTGCCAGGGATCTTGCTGATCAGTGGCACATACAAGCTTCAGCTGTGCTACTCTGGAGAACAGGAGGCTCAGGGGAGACCTCACTGCACTCTACAACTTCCTAAAGGGAGGTTGTGATGAGGAGGGGGTCAGCCTCTTCTCCCAGGCAACAAACAGGACCTGAGGAGATGGCCACAAGTTGTACAAGAGATTTTGATTAGACATGAGGAAGAACTTTTTCTCTCAGAGAGTGGTCAGGCACTGGAATGGCTGCCCAGGGAGGTGGTGGAATCGCCGTCCCTGGCAGTGTTCAAGAGGAGCCTGGATGAGGAGCTGTGAGATATGGGTTAGTGGCTTGTGGTAGCAATGGTGATGGGAGACTAGATGATTTTGTAGGCCCTTTCCAACCTTGTGATTCTATGATTCTATGAAAAAAATAGCATTTTTCTTTCCTTTGTGCTTCGTTAAACTTGTGCATTAACTGAGAGAAAAGACCAGATAACATTGGACAGAATGGCCACTTTTTGGTGGATGTTTGAGAGTTCAGACAGGCAGGCAGTGGAAAGAGCCATACCAACAAACATACAGAACAGAGAGGACATTAATCAATACACTGTACACTGTGGAAAGCTTTTTTTTTTTTTTTCCCCAGAGTAAAGCTGTAAACACACAGAACAGAAAATGTGGGGTTCAGTTTCTGTACTGAGCCGCTATGCAATAGCCACATGGAGAAAGATTCACCTCAGTGAATTGAAATCCATCCAAAAGAAGGCATTTGCTAAGAATTTGCTGTCTATGCTTTTTCTCTGGAGAAGGAGGAGAGATAGAAGCGACTACCAGTGGTGCTCATTCTCATCACTGGGGTGTGGAATTCACCTCCAGATGCTTTGTCCTCTGCCTCCAGGCTGCCTCCCGGCTGCCTCCCTTTGTCCCAAATGAAACAGAGTCCATATGAAGTTAAAAAGTGAAATGGAAAAAAAAATCCTACCAAAAACAGTAAGTTCCATCTTTTTCCTCTCAAAAAAGTCAGTGTTGAGGTCTCCGTGTGAAGTTGCTTGAGATTGTGTTATTGTTGTATGTTCTTACAGCAAACTTGGAACTGACTGTTACAGTGCCTGGGAATCTACAGAAACACCAGGAACTAAAAAATAGGTATGAATATAGCAGAGAAACTGCAGCTGAAATAAATAAAGAAACAAACACAAAAGCCAAGAATGATGAGACAGAAAACATAAAGCCTAAACACATTAAGCAGATGATATATTTAGAAATAAAAGTATTAGATACTTTTAACTGGAGCATGAAAATGGCAATACTTAAAATGTAACCATTTATACTGCAATTTTAATGATTTTTCAATTAATCTAATTTATCTGGTCCTACTCCAAAAGCTACTGAATGGTTTGGGGAGGGGTTAGCTTGAAAGTACAAAACAGTGTTTAAATTACAATCATTCTTCAAGTAATGCATGGAGTTAACAAAGTCCTAATTAACAAGCCTAGCTTGTGACTACTGGCCATCCTAAGGGTAACCCTGATATTATGATGAAACGCTATTAGATCACTACTAAAAAACTTGCTTTAATAGTGTATCAGTATCTCACTTCTCTGGAAAGAAATGGACTATAGTAGACACAGCAGCAGTAATCCCCACTACACATAATACAAATTTTACATTCTAAAATTTGTATTTCAGAATCTCAGCTCACTTCAGCTTTCAGATCATATACCTGTATTTGCAAGATCTGTTATGCAATATGCAGACATTGTTTTCATGGCTACACAATGCACCATGCCTTTAAGACTTCCAGTAAACAGTAAAGAACTCAACATGTGCATACAGATGAGACAGTTTTGTTGCTTTATTCCCATGCCAAATGTATTTGATATGACTGAAATGAAATTTATCAGAGTCCAAAAGGATATGAAACCAAGCCTCCATAGTTCAAGGTATAATGCTGGAAACTACTGCATGCAGAAAAAGCAATTTATGGAGTTGGTTTTAGATAAAACTCACTAATGCATTTCTCACGCAACCTGCGTATCTGTCACTTTGCTGTCCTTTTTCTTGATCAGATTTTATGTGCATTATGAGATATAAAATCTTCACTGAAGAACATCTTCTCCTATGGAAGATGAAAGGTTCCATCCCACATCACAGTCTACAGGTTAGACTGGATGACCCAGATGTTTTCTCCCAGTTAAATACTCCTGCAGAACACTGCTGTAACAGGAAGAGCTCAATGCAACCGCTAACCAGAACAGAGGGCATCAGCAAAGGCTCAGACATTTCTCTGCTGAAAAAACAGCATTTCCCCACAGGTTGTACAGCAAACACACAGGCTACTACTGGAGTAAATCAAATATTTGAACAAGCAGCGAGTGATGCATTTCATTCATGCCTGAAAGGAAGCACAGTGAATAAGAATTATACAATGCCACCATGAAGTTGCCCTTAAGGGACACAAAACAGTTTGTTCTGAATAGCATAGCATCAGTAAATACAAGAACGATTTTTTTTTTCCCCTGGAGGGGGAGGAACCATAGACAATTTTCCCAGAATCACAAAAAAAAAAAAAAAAAGATTACAAAACACAAAATGAAAGAGTAGGTCTAGATTTTTCTGTAGAAGAATCCTTTTTAGTTCACTTTTAAAAGAACAAACATTCAAACACATGCATTTTGTTTTTAGTCACAGACTGATGTTCCAGTCATTCTGAGGCTGTGAAAAAGGAGAGATAAGGAGTTCAAATAATGCAAAATAAATAGCGATTCCCAAGGATGTCTTATGTTCATCACTACAGCGTGAGAGTGGCTAATCGCATAACAGAGCTTGTCTACAAAGAGCTCTTCAAGAAACACTGAGATTGTTTAAGTGCATGAATTCTTCTGATTAGAAGCAGGAAAGGCTAGGTTCTTATGTAAACTCTGCCAGAGCCAAGAGCAGGAACAGCAGCCGACTTTGTTTTTTAATGAACATTTAGAACATTCCTACTGACCGCAGGTTACAGTTCTGGAAAAAAGGAATTATGAGGAAAAAGCGATTTTGTCTGATGAAAAGGGGGAAAAGCATCCTTGGATATCAACTCAACAATCTAAGAAGTCTGCTTTGAACTAGTTTAGAAGGGCGTAGTGACAAAAGCCCATATGGAAGTAAAAAAAAAAAAGCAAAAATCTACAGATCAAGCAAAATATTGGAATTTGTTCTTTGGAGATCAGAAATTCTGTGACAGACTAAGAGCAGCAGGATACCAGGCTAAACTTTGAGAGGCTATGTATAAGGAGAAGGAGAACACAGACAGATGAATCTGAATGTTTCACTCCTGCCAATTAGGTTAATATCTAGATCATTTCAGGTATCAGTACGTGACTGTAGATCCCAGTCTGGGAGATGGTAACCAAGAGCTGAAGTCCCACAGCTGCCCTCAGAGCTCTTCTACAGTGTTTGTGACACACTCATCCTCCAGCCTGTGAGGAATTATATGTAATTTTCTGAGCATAACCAGCACAACTAGTTCTTGCTCATACAGTCACCCTTACTCATTTTACCTTGTGAACTATCTCCTGTAAAACACACCCCACACAGGCACACATAGGTCATGCCCTCCTACAACAACATGCTGTATGCAGCCTGCTTCTAACCCACAAGTCAGAAGAAACTCATGACTAAAAGAACTCAGTCCTTTAGATCGTACAAAGGGGGATATGCAAACCAGGAGGCAGTAGGCTGAGCAATTTCACGCTGGTTTTTACCCGTAGCACTACTGGAAGACACTGACAACATAGCGATTTACTTCACCTCACACTTCTGTTGAGCAGAAATTTTGGAGGAGGGACACCAGCAAGTCCCTGGTTGACAGTATTTGTGCTGGAATTTCAGCTTCAGAAGTGTCCAGCATCTACAGACTGAATTCCAGAACTTGGTCAACTTGTCACCCTGCTCATGATCAAGACAGGTTCAAAGAAGTGATCCCTGGAAAGAGAATGTTGCTTTGCATCACACAAACCTACTGCAGCATGATAATATAGTGTGCAGGATCTCTGTGTTACATTACATGATGAGACATATGAGCCCACTGTGGACTCATATGACAGAACACTATAGTGAAGCACAATTTGACAGAACTATGTCCTTGCATTGATGAAACACATGTGCATGCTCCTTTGATCTGGTTTCACTTTCTGCTAAGGAAGAAAGTTATCAGAGCCCAAAACAAAGCCCAAGTGCACGGCAACATAAAAGCAGCACAGATGATCAGGAAATCAGCCCTGAAGTACAAATCTTAGAGCCCATCATCTTGATGATACACTTGTATTTAAAGGTATTTGGTGGAACAAGACTAGGCAGGATACAAATTTATTTAAGAAGAACATTCAAGGAAAAGGAACCCTGAAATATAAATCTCTGTGAAGTTCAAGATCAGTTTTGATGACTGTCTTTACATGCAGGTGGAAAGAAAGAGACCAGAAGTAGAATCACGGCCTGGATCCAGCCACTGTTGCCTGTTCTTGAGAGGGACATAGATTATATTGTCTTAAGAATCTATGAAGACAGAGGTATGAGTGTGGAAATTAAATTAACTCAGCAGACACTGGAAAAGCAACGTGTAAGGCAGTGAAAGATTTAAGAATGTGCTCAACATCAATGCTGATGGTGAAGAAAAATATCAGAAAGCTGATTTTCATGTGACTTCATGAAGCTTCATCTTCTTTAATAGGGAAGATTAATGTATCTTACACTGGGCTTTCACTCTCTGATATGAAGGCTCAAAGCACATTCTAGATCCCTGACTGGTGTGCAGCTTTTTGATGACCCCTATGATGAAACAGATTTAAAAGACAAACTTGCAAAATATTTATACTAAGTATGAATATTTGTGCTCAGAGAAATGGATAAAATAGAAAATCGAGTTTATACAACATAGAAAACATTCTGGCTATGTCATGCATTAATAATATTTTAAATTAAATATTTACCCAGATCCTTAATGAGTGATAATGCTTCCCATGATATAAATGCTCCGCCGCCATCATCCATAGCTCCCTGCCCAACATCCCAGCTGTCCAGATGTCCACTGACCAACACAATCTGGAAAAGCAATTATGAAAAAACATATCTATATGAAAATGGCAAATGAGAAAAGTCAGTTCAGCATTTAAGCTTTTTAATGATTTTGTCATAAAGTTGACTTCTTAGTTCAAAACAGGAGGAGAAAAACATTTCATATAAAACAAAACCATTGTCCTCTTTCACTGGGCATAAATCTGGGATGGCCAAATGCATCCTACTGCTTCACAAACCACTGCTATATCAAATAGATACACAGTAAGGAAAATTTAAATGAAAGGTTCTGTTGTGAACTATTTAAGCCCTTAGGTATGAAACTTGATTAACCCAATTTTTGGCTGCATAAGTAAGAAATATGAACTTGGACTGAAGTATTTCCAGACAGAGGTTGTTGTTTTATTGCTATTATCTATGGCTCCTACCACAGAGGACTTCTAATTTATTACTGAGTCCCTTATGTGCTGCAACAATGACAAGGTATTTTATAGTTCTGTTAGTCATAAGGTTATTTTAAATTAAAAACTACATGGCAGCAAGTCCCAGATGGTTTTTCTGCAAAGAGAGCTTTATGGCTACAGTAGATGATAGCATTACACATTTCTCCAGAAACACTCCCTTTTAGACCTGAGCTCTCTGAAACGTTGATAAACAGCATCACATCAATACCGGAAATGAGACAGCTCCCTAGCGGGGCCTGGAATTCCAGGGTGATGAATCTGTGATTGCAATGGGGAGGTCAAGGAGGGAGATCTGCTTGATCTGAGCAGACAGCATGTGAAGTGAGGTAAAATGATGACAAAAACAAGAGCACAGAGGAAAAACTGAAGGAGATCCTGAAGCACCCAGCTGTGTCCTACCCAGAACTGGCCATATGTGAAGGGATGCTTTCAACTCCTTGGTCTGCTGATGTCAATCAGATCTCAGAATTCCAGTATCTAGAAGATGGTGAGCAACACTTGCTGCTCCTGCCACCTTTCACTCCCTAAAGAGTTATGGGGTAAGGATCTCCTGGCATTTCACTTTGCTTTCGTTCATCACAGGACAAGCACTTTAGCATAGAAAATGAGACCAGTTTTTCCTATTATCCCTCCTGAAAGGTGAGAGCCTATGATGCCAGCGTACAGCTAACCTTGCAAGGAACTAACTGCTCTCCTCTTCACAAGAGAAAAATCTTAAGCAGCATTCACTGGTTACTAAAAATAATGCACAGCAAATAATGCACTACAAGACAAAAGTGTCACATGTTCAACAAATCAATGCATTTTTTCATCCAACCAGATAGAAACTCAGGTAACACAGCTAAAAAGCCCCTCTGCATTTAGCAAAAGCTGTGATAAATTAGTAGTCACATTTATTGCATTGACATGGGTCCAATCAGAGTGCACCAAAATCCATTGCATTCAGACAATGCATCATATGTTTATAAACATATATAGCATTAAAAAAAAAGTTATGCTTTAGAAACTGGAAAATCTTGCAATTAAAATCTAAAGACCAGCTTACTCTTTCCTTCTCAGATGTTTCAGCTCTTTTTTGTGCTTATACAGCCTGAACATGTGTTTGCTTTGCAACCCATAGTGGTAGTAGATAGACAGGCTGCAGCCTTTATTCCAAAACCTCCCCACCTTCAAAGATGAATTTTGACTGCAGGATCCTCTGCAGAAGCCTCAGATTTACTCAGGAGGTATTCCTGCAGGGTAGCATTGTGATCCTCCCAGGCTCTTTGTGAAAGCTGGTAAACAGCACTGCTCTCAGGGACACTTCTCTGCAGAAGTTCTCGCTCTGTAGCTGGTCTCTGCTACAATAGCAACGTAGCTTGAAACCAGATAATCTAAGAAAAGCCATGAGGAAGAAATCTTTCTGAAATGAAAGCAAAACAGATGTGATCACTGCATCACTCATTTTCTTGTTAGGATTGAGTACACACACATACCCACATGCATGCATTTGCACTGGGATAAACTATGCTTTGAGAGCTTGTGACGAATGGGCAGCCCTTCTGCTACGTATGCATGGAGGACAGACAGCTCTCAAAGAACACCATAAATAAAAAAAAAGGGGGTGTTGGGGAGGAGGGAAGGAATAGAAAAGACTTTGAGTGAGAACAACTGCTGTATAATGGATAAATGTCTACTCCCAACATGAATGTCGTCGCAATATGCTTTATTTATTTTGAGCAAAAATTGGTTTTAGAAAGATAACTACTCACTCTCCTGGGAAATGCAGCTTCAAACTGAACTATTTAAATCAAGCACATAAACTCATTGAGAAACAAGTTTACAAAAGAAACAATACCGTGACTTCAGCTGGGAAAGAAGACGGCACTAACGCTGTTCCCTGGCAACAACCTCAATGTGAGTGTCTGACAGGGAGTTGCTTCTCATTTCTGTGAAACAACATGCATTGCAACAGCAGGAAATTCTGAATCAGAAGGTGGTGTAATCCCACTTGGGATTAGACTCCAATCACAAAGCATCTTTACCAACTGCAGAACATTATACCAAAACAGATCAAGGTTCAAGCAGACTGAGAAATGCAGATAATTTTATGGATGAACTTTTACTTAAACTTACTTCGGTGGATGCCAAAGGCAATTACATAAAAGCAACCAGTGTACTTCTATGTGAAAGTTTTTGCAGGGCTGTTGTTTTTTTAAACTATTATGTTTCTGCAGCATCTGTTCAAAGGAGTTTCAGTGATTCCACTGATATCTGTATCTCAAAGTAAGACACGGTCAGAAAACAGCAAAAACGCACTCAGTTCGTCTCGGTCTCTCAATACATAAAATGTGTCTGGGGCAATGACTGAAATTCACTCTAAACCATTATATTATTTAAAATAATATTATAATTCTATTCTATTCTAATTCTATATACAAGTGGGCTAATAAAAAAGACATTTAAAGCTAAAAAGGAGGTATGATTATTGTATTTTTCACACTGCTTTCAAATATATTATGTGGCTCTCCCCTCCAAAATTGCACACAGGCTAATGACTTACATTTGCACAAAACATCCATATAGAAGTGTAAGCACATGCCAAAAGAATGTAATCGCTGCAAAACAACGTAAGTATATGTAAGTATTTGCTTTAAATATACAGAGAAACCACAAAGCGTTTGTATAAGACAGCCTAAATACAGCAATATGTATTTGCCAAATCAACTAAATACACATTTAGGATAAGATAGCTTGCATATCACATGACAACTTCAGACTTGGCAGTGACACAGCTAAGAAAATACTGCCCTAGACACAGTCCTGATACAAGAGAAATGACACTTCAGGTAGCGTTTCAAATAGAAGCTGAGTTATCCTATTTCCTTATGCAACAACATTATGACTATTGGATGTTTATAAATCAAACCCAGCACTTCAATCAAGCATACTGAAATATTTTGAATGTTACAGTATATCTTAAATATTTATATAACTCTGTATTTTTATACTTTACATTTTTAAAACAAGACCAGGAAGAGGAACCACCCATACTTTTACATAAGCCACAGTTATCTTTTTCTAAGCATGACTTTTTTTGCCACTAAAAATAACCAGACATTCCATATGTATTCACACATGCTTACTCAATCTGTCACATAATAATTCCATCAAATGTAGGTGAACTACCTTCTGCTTGGTTGGAGAGAGTTTTAGAAGTCTATTACGTTTACAGTTAGTCTCTGTAATGTCACTTGTACCTCTACAGGTTTGAAGCAAAGGCTTCTTTCTATGCAACATTAGAGATGATAAATGATAAATGTTAGGAAACAGTTTCATTCCCAGAATCCAATCTAGAAAAATATTTGCACCGAGCTGTGAAAACTAGCGTGCAATGTTATTTCATGCCACTGTGGTAGATGGAAATGGGAAGTAAGAAGCTCATCATTCATCTTTGCCATTCGTGGGTGAAGAAGATTTCATGTATGCCTAAACTTCAAGCTAAAACAGTGAAGAGCTCCAGACTCAAATTTTTTTCAATTGCTTGTCTATATTTTCAAGCAAATACAGCCACCATTCAGTCTTTTGCTCAGGCAACACAGACCTCTGGTGTTCCAACCCAGTTGATGAATTACCTGGAAATTTGTGGAAAGTATTACTATTGAAATTTTTGTGGTTCTTTCTTCATCAGTGTGATTCTAAATAAGTCCATCTTTAGCTCATGGTACCATAATAGGGTCTTATGCTATTTGACTGGATATTCTGTCTTCAAGAATCTCCTCTTTTCAGTGCATGAAGTATTTGTGCAATACACAATTTATACATATGAACACCACGCATGGTAGATCCGTGTTTGGACCAAAATTAGAAGACAGAAATTAGATAATAATTAGGGTCCCAAATCCAATGCAATCCAATCCAGAAAATGCCTAAAATTCTCTCCTATCCCAGACATTCATTACTCTTTACACACACATACTCTCTCACTTCATCATTTTTTATTTTCCCCAGACCAAAACAAAATTTCAGACACTAAGTAAATCACCACTTAAAAACTCTTAATCCTAACTTCTCAAACAGAGGAACCCACTATATAATACAATCTCTTACTCATAAGCATAGGAGTACATTTTGAGTAATCTACCCAATTGGACAGCATAACGATCATGAACTGCCAGATGGCTTCAGTTTATAAGAATCTGAAGATTTTCTTCATTTCACTGTGTTAACAGCGTAAGAGCAAGGGAAAAGAAGAAGACAGCACATCACATACCTAACTAACAGACAAATAAATCAGTTGGCTGGACTAAACGTAAGCCCATTGTGGTTAACTCACCTTCAAAACTATGATTAAACAAAGTCCAACGAATAACAATTTGCAAATTAATATACTATATTTGGCATGGCTCTCAGGCCTAGAATTTATTAGCATCACCTGCAGTAGTGCTGGCAACTACTTTCTAGAAAATGGCAACACCACACAGTATGCTTTTCCACTGCTTACCCACACAGCAAAGCTGGCACTACTATCCAAGATCACATTCTTCTTTTGAAGTAATTTTTAGTTGACAAACTGTGTTCTCATTTGCATATTTAGGAGAAAAAAACTCACCAACGTTCTGTCATCTTCATGGAGTAAAATTTTGGTGTGTAATCAAGTCTTTTACCCTGACCCATTCTCCTCCCTATTCCATTCTAAACCTCAGTTCACCCCTTCAACGAATGCAGAAAAACAAAACACAAATTAAAGAGTTATCTGCCATTCCTATTTGATAGCTCATGACCAGGCAAAATCACATTCCTTTACACAAGCCAACATTCCTCAAGTTTTAAAATATTTATAATAGATATTTATTTGTATCATCCAGTAACATTCCATAAATCAGTCTGTTGTCTATCCCATCAAAGGCCTTCCTAAATCTAAACAAATCAGCACTTTTAATACTAAAAGATTGCAGCAAATTTGTCAGACTGGAATCCAACTCAGCTCTTCCAAAACAGAGATAATACAGCCAACTAGAAGGGAACTCATCAAGTACTGCATAATAAAAATAATCATTTAATTAGTTTTTATAGGGACATTGCATTTGGTATCAATACTGCCATTATTTCAAACTCAGCATATCAAGCTTTGGGGAAAACAAAACTGCAAAAACTGAATGCCTAGAACAAACAAAGCACTGTATGTCATGGGATTATAATTAGGTTCACATTTGAGATTAGATGTATAAATATATGAATATTTTCAAACATAAACTCTTCTTTATTTAAAAAAGTGTAGTTCATTAATACCAGAAATATTCAGTTTAACAGAGATCTACTCTTTTATGTGTAATTCCATCAATTTGAGAGCTAAATTCAAATATGTTGCTGTATCAGAGACGTTCAGTTGCAAAAATCCAGTTACTTGGCAAAAGCTATTTGTGAAAGTGTACCCCAACCATTTCTTAAATAATTATTTTCGGCTACAAATATGTGAAACAAAGATTTGTGAGCTTCTATACTTGCCTTTTAAGAAAACTCTGCCTTCAGCTAAACTGTAATTGGACTGGATCATGCTCTAAATGTAAATCAGAAACGTTGCCACATGTAGGGGATGTTATTTTATATATATAAGAATATTTCTTCATATTAGTTATCAGCTATTGTGTCCAAATAATACGATGCCACTGTACAGCACCTTTTACTAGATTTCATGCACATTAGCAATGGTTCTAAAATAATCAGTCTTGCTGTCTGAACTAATTTACAGTCCTAAAGACACAGTGATGTTCAGAAGAAAAAAAATGATTAAAACAAAAACCGTCTTTTCTACTTAATATGCAATGGAGTAAGTCTTAACTTCCAGCCTTCTGATTAAATGATAGATCTGCACATGAAACAGAAGTGACTCACTTAGTCATACAAGAATCAAACCCTATTATTGCTAAAAAGCTGATTAACCTTCAAAGAATCTGTATGTCACAATATACAGTAAACCCTTTAAAGCAGGATCCATACTTTGCAAAAGTGGTCAAAAGTAAAGTATTCTCAGAAATTACTGCAAGAAAACCTCCCTGTTTGAAGCCAATCAGCCTCCCTGTTTGAAGTACTTAAATAGCATAGGCTGATGGCATTTATGAAATATAGGATGGTGAAGGAGAAAATTAGTCTGAAAATAAGTTATTACTGATAAGAGAATTGTAGTAAAGGTAAGGAGACACAAACTATGTAAGTATTCATAAGATAACCAAGTACTGAAATGATTATCATTTTCATATTAAATGCTGGAATTTAAGGCTTAGCATTTCCATATTTAAGTTCTCTAGAATATTTTATTTCCTGTTCTCCAAGCTGTAACACTTCAGAAATAACATCATTTTTCAAAGTACCGTATGAAAAACAAGGATTTTAGTCTACACATTTCAACCGACCCCCTAGAGGTTATAAGAGAAATAATCATGACAAGAACTGCATCTAAATAAAATCAGTTATCACTGAAATATCACTTAAAGTTACATAAAGATGATGATGTAGAAGTCATGTTTACAGATAAAAAATTAGTGAAGAATTTGCTAAGATGATCAGAGGGCTGGAGGATCTCTCCTGTGAAGAAAGGTTGGGGGAACTGAGCTGGTTTAGCTTGGAGAAGAGAAGGCTCCAGGGAGACCTCATTGTGGCCCTCCAGTACCTGAAGGGAACATATAAACAGAAGGGGGAACGGCTGTTTGCAAGGGTAGATAGCGAATAGGACAAGGGGGAATGGTTTTAAACTGAGACAGGGGAGGTTTAGGTTAGATATTAGGAGGAAGTTTTTCCACACAGAGGGTGGTGACACACTGGAACAGGTTGCCCAAGGAGGCTGTGGATGCCCCATCCCTGGAGGCATTCAAGGCCAGGCTGGATGTGGCTCTGGGCAGCCTGGTCTGGTGGTTGGTGACCCTGCACAAAGGAGGGGGGTTGAAACCAGATGATCTTTGTGATCCTTTTCAACCCAGGCCATTCTATGATTCTATGAATTCTATATGTTTTTCCATTTAGGGTAATATATGATTTCACCATGTTACTAAAGGTCAAGCAACACACAAAAATGTTATAGCTTTCAAATTTCCTTTATAGATATTTAAATTAATTTCAGCTAAAATAGAACACAAAAACCTCATGCTGTTACTCCCACTGAAGCATGAACCCAAACTGCTCTATCTAACATTGTGATGCTATGCACTTTTGGCAAGCATCACTTTCCAAAATTGTAGAAATTGCAGACTTTTCTGCAAATCATTAAAGTTTTTTGGTTTTCATTCTTCAGAACATTAGAGAACTGCATGCCCCACCAGCACTGCCTTTGAGCATTCTGATGATACAAAATGTCCTGAAAGCCATCCTAAGCAGCCATCTTTCAATTATCTTATAGAAAGTGCATTTCATTTTATGAATTTCTGTGTCATTGGAAGCAAGTCAAATAAATACTTATGTGATGGTAATAATGTCAAAGGACCACAAAACAGGAAGCTTTAAAACATAATGTTTACGTCCCAGGGCCAGACACATAGAGAATACTCGGAAGGGATGTCTTGGTGCTCTTCTACTACCACATCCTTCTCACAGCATGGACAACTTAGGCCTGATCATATTGTCCAGTCAAACTGTGAAAATCTCCAAAGATGGAGATTCCACAACTCTGGACAAGCCATTTCAATGTTTGCTGTTAGTAAAATATTTTTCCTAAAGCCTATGACAACGTGATTTTCTTTTTTTTTCAATGTCCCGTACTGGGCCCTCGCTGTGGCATTCAAAAGCCAAACTGAAATTTGAATGTTTCAGCTCACAGGTCTACCTCATAATTTTACATCTCTATGAGCTTTTACTTCATTTGGCACAACCAGCTGAACACAGTTAAAATGAAAATCTTGCCTTTGACCACACTATTGTCCTTCACCATTATGCATACTTAAAGAAGTGCTGATCACGTAATCAGACTTGAGAACCCCAAGATGAGTGTGAGCCAGCAACGTGACCTTGCTGTATACAATCGTACCAATCAGTAGGTCAAGGGAGGTGATTCTTCCCATCCACTCAGCAAGTGTGATTATACTCTCATGCGTAATGCACACTGATAGAACAAGAGGCAACAGGCACAAACTGAAACGCAATAAATTCTGTTGAAAAATAAAAAAAATATATCTTTTTACTATAAAGGTTTTAAACACCGGAACCATTATTGAGAGAGGTGAAGGAATCTCTACCCTTGGAGAGATGGAAAACACAAGCCCTAAGAAAGCTGCTCTAACTGACCTGGCTTTGAGCATGGGGTCAGCTCACCAGAGATTTAAATTTAAATGACCTCCAGAGATCTCCCTTTTTTTTTTGTAATTAAACATTGATTCCGGAACTAGTAATTCACATAATTTACATTTCTTTTGTCTCTGAAGATTTCATTAAAGCAACCAAAAAGTCAAACACAACTTAGAAATCAATTCTACCAAACCCAAGCACATCCTTCATACAGATGAAGTACAGCTGCAATCTTCAATGTAGTTTTTTACTGACACAAGAAAAAAAGAACTTTCTTCTACTTACAGCAGCCAGAATCACAGAAAAAAAAATAAAATTGGTATGAAATGCATTTCAGGGAATCATTTGCAATTTTTGCCTAATATTAACTGATGCAGGAACCCACAGAAACAGGATATTATTTGGTTTGCAACATCAAAAAAAGTCTTTATCTTACACTGACCCTGAAAGACCTGCTTTACATATTGAACAAGACATGTCTTCAAAGTCTCAAAAACATTTTCAGATTACAATGCTTCTTTCACCATCTACAGTCTCTTTAGTTTCTTTCGTTTCCAGAAATTAAAACAGTTCTTCTTCTGAGGTAAAATGTGGACTTAGAAAATCATTAATTTCTCATTTATAAATTTAAATTAGTTAATTATATTGTATTGATCTTTTTTATCAGTAAAAAGGGATGAAACAACTGTTTATTATGCAGAGATATAGGAGAAGATGAGCATTTATTCTCACTTTTATGAAAGTACTCATGCAAGGGGAATAAACAGGAAGAATTCAAGACTTATGTACGATGGCAGGGCCACGATCTCATTGCAGTGACAGAGATGTCAATGACAGAGATGTGCTGGGATAGCTCGCATGACTGCGATGCTGGCATGGACAGCTATCTGATTTTTAGGAAAGACTAGCCAAGATGGCAAGGTGGTGGAGCTGCTCTTTCTCTGAGAGAGGAGGTCAGGGAGCATTCAGCAAGAGATCATTTAGGCAAATTTGACACCCAAAATCCAAGGGCCCCAATGGAATATACTCTTGAATGCTTACAGAGCTGATGGATGCTACTGCTAGGCCACTCTCTATCATCTTTGAAAAATCAGGGAGAACAGGAGAGCTGCCTGAGGATTGGAAGACCCAGCAAAGTACAAGCCAGTCAGCTTCAACGCCATCTCTGGAAAGATGGAAACAGCTCATCCTGGATTTCATCTCTAAGCATGTGCAAGAAAAGAAGGTGATGAGAAGGTGATGAGGAGTAGTCGGAATGGATTCACCAAGGGGAAATTATGCCTTAATCAATATGAGAGCCTTCTACAATGCTGGGTAGATAAGGGAGAGGAGTAGATATTGTGTACTTTGACTTTGGCAAGGCTTTTGATACTGCCTCCTGTGACAACCTCATAGGTAAGCTCACAAAACATTAAGTGAGTGGACAGTGAGATGGATTGAGAGGTAGCTGGCTTAATGGTGGAGCTCAGAGGGGTGTAATCAGCAGTGCAGTCTAGTTTGAGGCCTGCTATTAGCGTCAGAGGTCAGCACTGAGTTTAGCCTTGTTCAACTTATTCATCAAGGTGCATCTGGATGAAGGGACAGAGTGCACCTTCAGCAAACTTGATGGTGATATTATAGCTGGTACAGCAGAAGGGTATGTTGCCATTCTGAGAGACGTGGCCAGGCTGGAGAGCTGGGAAGAGAGGGACCTCACAAAGTTCAACAAAGGCAAGAACAGGAACAAATAATCTCAGGCACCAGTATAGGAGGTTGAATCACTGGAAAGCAGCTCTGGGACTCCCAGTGAACAACAAACTAACCATGAGACAGCAAGTTGCCCAGGTGGGCAAGAAAATCAGTAGTATCCTGGGGTACATAAAGAAGAGCACTGCCAGCAGGTTAAGGGATGTTATCCTCCCCTTCTACTCAGTCCTACTGAGGCTACATGTGTAGTACTGCTTCTAGTTCTGGGATCCCCAGAACAAGAGATACATTGGGCAAGTAAAACTGAGACTGGAGAGAGTCCAGCAGAGGACTACAAAGATGATTAGGAGCCTCTCTTTTATGAGGAAAGTCTGAGACACCTGCAGAAGAGAAGACTTCAGCTAGGAGAAGAGACGACTAAGGTAACTTTTTAGAGGGTGTCAAGAGGATAACAAAAGGATGAGGCCAGACTCTTTTCAGTAGTGCCCAGTGCCAAGACGAGGCAATGTGCACAAATTGGAACATACAAAGTTCCACATGAACACAAGGAAAAACTCTTCTCCTTTGAGGGTGACAGAGCACTGGAATAAGCTGCCCAGAGAGGTTGTGGAATCTCCTCTGCAGATATTCAGAAACCACCCAGATACAATCCTCTACAATGTGCTCTCATCAGTTCTGCTTAAGTGGACACGTTGGACTAAACGATCTCCAGAGATACCTTCCAACATCAATCATTGTGTGTATGTGCAAAAGTACTAAAAAAATCCCTGTGTTATACTGAAATTAACAGAGCTGTGTCTACTTACACTAATGAAAATTCAGTCCACATCTTCCAGTACCTATCTACAACTCCAAAAAAACCCAATTCATATTCACAGAGACACACACAGACGAGTACTTGCAGCTAGCACTGACTCACCTCCCTGCTCAATTCCCATCAGTGCATTCCAAAAACCTTGAGTTTTAATACAGTGATAGCTTACCCTTCGTGTTTATTTGTCCCCAGTTTCTTTGTTTATATATTATCATGAAACTTAAGCATGTTTGACACAAGTTTTCACCCAGTTGGAGAATTTGTTGATCTATCAAACTGAAACAGTTTCTGTAAAAGACCAGATCAGACAACAGTTGTCAGGATGATTTCCAAGGTGGATTTTCCACTGAAAATCAAAAGACATTCACTTTATTACTAGAACCAATCTAGTTGGCTCTGGAATTCATCTGGAGTGCCGGGGACTTTGGAAAACTTCAGACGAAGTACAGCTGCAGTAAAAGAGGAGAAAACAGTGATAACATACACTTCAGAAAATAGTTCCAATGCAAGTAATCCGGGGACTTTGTAGGTATTACCAGTTGCCATGTTTTAACTTATGCACATAGAAGACACAGAATTGTGCTTTCCATGCACAGAAGATACAGGAGATAGTTAACTCTCGGCTCTGAGTTCTGAATGAACCCTGGAGAAAGGTGAAAAGCAAGTCAACTGCAGTATCAGAAGGGGAGGAGGTATGCAAGCCTTTTGTTCCGCCTCATTCCAAAACTATGATGTAAATACCACAAGCTGCGATATCAGAAAACAGAAATCATCTCTTATGGAACTGGTCCAGCTTGTAAGAAACACTTGAGTATCCACTGGGAGGGACTCATCCTAAAGGTGGGAGAGGAGTCCTCATGGACACACACTGGAACTAAACTGTGCTTTGGATAGGGGCCTTCATCTCCTCCTATCAAGTAATTTAGAAATGGATGCAGGTTGGCATCACTGTTGATATTTTTCAGAAGCATAAATTTCTGCACGTTCAGCACAGGATGAGAAAGGTTTTGAGTCTGTAAAAATGTTTGCAGCATGATTCTTTTCCCCATATTCAGCTGCAAAAAGAAAATTAGAATGAACTTGGTATGTCCAAGTTATGCACATATGAGTTTGTGTGACATGGTTTCTGTCTACTTGGACTTAACACCACATTCATGTCCCTAGGCCATTCAAAATCTGTCAGTGCTAACTAGTACTCCCTGTCACTTCACCTTACACATGAATCCCTGACCTTCATCTGAAAGGTCCTGAGTCTCATTGCCAGTGCCATCTCCCTCTAGCTTCTCTTCCTATGGCTGCAAGTTGAAGTAACTTATTTACTTAATTGTCCCCACAGCCCCCAGTTCCACACGATAGAGGAATGTAAACGCATAGAAGTTCTGATATCTATGTAGCACTGGCTAAACCAGCTGAGAAGCACTACTGAGTACTACTAGCTTACAGAATTCAATCATCTCCAAAATGTAGATAGAAAGACCCCTCATAGACTCAGCCTTCCCTTCACACGGAAGTGCAGTAAAGACGACATTTTTCACGAAATCTTGTGTCACACTAAAATTATTATTGCTGTTCTATTTGAAAATCATTTCATATCTGTTTATGTGGAAATTAATTTAATTGCTCCTTCAGGCACTGTTCTCAGAGGCTCCTATTCTAATTTTATTAGATTTTATACCTTTAATTTTCAAAATTAAATACAATGATTATCACAGTAGTACACAAAACTAATTTTATATTCCAGATTAATAAGTCTGAAAGGCATGTTTAGTTAAGATTCTATCAGGACTGTAGCTGTTTAAATACTGTAATGGTTGAATGTTCAAAGAAACTAACGCTAGCCTTTAAATAAACCTTTGGTGAGCTTGCACACAGAGGATTAGGGGCAGGAAGAACAAGATTTTCCTAATGCACTGACTCCAGTCCTCGCTATCAAAAGTAGCTGTATCAGAAGATATAGTTCATATGTTTATCATTACATTGCATTCAGAAATTTTTATTCCCGCTTTAGTGAATTTAATAACACAACAATTTTGGAACAACTGATAGAAATCTTTAAGTTCTCTTTAAACTCTTCTCCTCCCACAGATGTCTTATAAAATTTATTACTGACTTCGCAAGCCATTCTTGGATGCTTCATTCCTGTCAAAAGAAGAAAAGGTGCTCAAAGGCTGGCCAGCATATCTTATCTCCTCCACTTTCTCCTCAAGAGACTGAAACCTTTTTGCACACAAGTTCCCTTTTTGTGGGAATGCGTCTGGCAGGGACAGACAGAAGGGAATGTGAGCTACAGCTTGGTTCAAAGGTGTTAACATGTGAGGACAGTTTAGTTCCAGCTTTGACAAATGCTGATGCTATTTTATTCAGGAGAAACAGGAAACTTAGTAGTTTATTAGACTGGCCTTCTAGCAAGAAAAGACGTTTACTTGGAATTTGCATGTTACAAATGAAACAATAAGTAAATTAACTTGTTCTATTACTGAGATCAAAAACTACGCTGCTAGAAGTCAGCTATTCCTGTCACATTGACACCTAACCTTAGCAGAATAATTGACTTAAACAACAGGTGTCAAAGATACTCACTTGGATGAAGATATCTCCAAAGCATAGATTTGCATACTCAGTTTCTGAAACCATCTACATAAGCATAACTCACAGTATATTTGCAGATCTCACTTTGGTAACTAACTTCTTTCCTTCTTTCCCAGCTGCAAGATATCTGATACTAACGATGCTACCATGATTACACCATTATAATTGTGTCAGAGACTGGGCTTTGCCTACCAGTTTTGCAATCTGACAGACAACTTTATTCTTATGTTCTATTCCACAATTGATGCAGTGCTAATCTACATTCTCCACTAACTATATTTTCCTTAAAAAAAAAAAAGCTAGCTTTTTTCTTTTTCTTTAAAAGGACACAAGTGAATACTTAGAAGAAACAGTAAAGTCGAATGAGAAAACAAGAAAGATGCAAATAAAAATGTTTCTGCGATTTTGTAGAAAGTATAGACTCAAATCTGAGTATGTCACTATGACTTACTTGTGCCAGTATCATCAAACCAGCATAAGTTTGAGGGGGAGAAATTCATGTAAATTGCTGCTTGGGAACAGATCTTGGCAACTTACATTTTAGCTGGCTGTGTTGTAACACATCGTTTGCTCTGAGAATGTCACCAGTGGAGATACAACTGCATAACAGAAGTTCAGAAAACAAACACACATGAAAAGCATGCTAGATTGCCTTAACAGTGATCCATGTCTATTTAGTTATAGAAGACTCTTGTATTCAGGAAATCCCTAAAATTATCCTTAAGAAACAGGAACAAGACTGAAAACCAAGCTGTAAATGTATTTCAGGAAAAAGCTGCTAAATACTTGTAAGAGACCTAGATTTCCACTGGGAATAAGGATAAAGCACAATAAAAGCTCAAGATACATTAATGGTGGCCAACAAGTTGAGGAAGATGATCCTGCCCCTCTACACTGCATTGGTGAGACCTCACCTGGAGTACTGCATCCAGATGTGGAGCCCTCAGTACAGGAGAGATGTGGACCTGTTGGAAAGCATCCAGAAGAGAGCCACAAAAATGATGCAAGGGATGGAACACCTCTCCTATGAAGACAGGCTGAGAATGCTGGGGCTATTCAGCCTGGAGAAGAGAAAGCTCTGGGAGACCGGATAGCAGCTTTTCAGTATCTAAAGGGGAGCTGTAAGAAGGAAGGGGACAGACTCTTTAGCAGGGTCTGCTGTGGTATGATAAGGGGAAATAGTTTCAAACTAAAAGATTTAAATTGGGTATAATGAAGAAGCTTTTTTTTTTTTTTTTTTTTTTTTTTTTACAGTAAGTGTAGTGAAGCACTGGCACAGGTTGCTCATAGAGGGGATTGGTGCCCTAGCCCTAGAGCCATTCAAGGTCAGGCTAGACGAGGCTCTGAGCACCTGATGTAGGTGTAGGTGTCTCTTCTCATTGCAAGGAGTTGGACCAGATGACATTTAAGGGTCCCTTCCAACTCAAATGATTCTATGATTAAGCAACAACTGCACTGGCAAAGGATGGGTTTTAGAAAAGCATTTTAGGTAATAACAGAAGTTGTGCCAATGATTTTCCATCCCAAGGCTGTTTTGGCATCCTCCCACACCACTTCACTATGTAACAGCAGCTGGAGTCTTTCCTTCACCCGCTCTCCAGACTATCCTGATTAGCAATTATATCCACACATTCACAGTGTTTTTCATGAGAAAAACAAGCTTAATTATCAGATTGTAACTAACAGCTCCCTCCTTACTTCCCCATCCTGACAGAATTTTTTCTATAGATGTAAGTAGTCAACCAGCTTCATTGTAGCTGCGGCTACCAACCATGAAGTGAGAGCATTTCTCTCTTCTCTTCACCCTTCCTCTCCTCTCCAACAGCCCATCTTGGCCTGAATCAGAGCAACCTTATCTAAAAGTACTGATAGTAAAGACAAAGAGGAGAGGCTAGCCTTCATTCACTAACCAGAGGTGGTGAAAATTAGATATCACAGTCCTGGAAAGCTACTTTATCATCCAATTTCATTCTTTTCTGCCGCGTCTCCAATATTCAACCCCAATTTCCTCTCAATTAATTCAGCCATGAAAGCGTATTTATTGACACTTGGACCACCATGAAGGAAACAGAAGAAAACCAGAAAACACTTCGTAAAGCATCCCATATCTTCAGTACTTCATAAAGGACCATATATCTTCAGATATGATGTGTGTATGCACTCTAACCAGAACACATAAGATTTCAAGTACTCCTAAACGTCCCACAAGTTATTACATTTTTAGTTTTCAGGATCTAATCCCAGATCAAAGACTTAAATCAACAACAGTTTATATGTAAAATGAGATGCACATGTTTTTCAATATGAGAAAACGCATGAACACACAAAATACAATGGAGTGTTACAAGATTAAAGTTCACTTAGCACGACATTTGTAGTGGATTCCTTTTCTGATGTAATACTGTGGAACCCAGAATTATACCACAACCAGAGAAGGATGTTTTCTTATTCTTGAGGGGAAATAGTGATGGTTAGGTTATCTAGCCCAGTAGTAACAGCATGTTAAAGTAAAACAAAGAATCTGCCTTCAACGTGACTGCATTCTTTTATTACAAAGTGTTTGTTTTACTCCAAATCCAGGACCTTACACACATTTGTTCATAAACTCACAACTTACTGGGTATTAAATCATATTTCTTGTCTCTAGTCTACTATTAAATATTTGTAAAGGCATTTTCCTCATGCTGGCCAGCCAGAGAAATGAAAATTGTGTTGCCAGGATTCTCAATAAAAAGGAAATTACTGCTGAGTATATTGCTATCATGCTAGAAATATGTAGTGATGAACATGTGAGCAGTGGCTGAAATTCCAGTGAGCATATACCTGCATTCTGATGACACATGAGAGACAAAGGACCTCTTGAACACAAATGTTTTTAATCCAGACAATACATGATGTCAGAGACATTCTAAGAAATTAATACGTGGCCTAAAAATACTTCATTCTCAATTCTTCCCTCCAAACGATCTGCAGAGTCTGGACTCTATTCAGAGTTCATGTATTTTTTTTTTTTACTTTTTTTTTTTCCTTCCAATTGAAGTTACAACCTAGAAGTACTCTTTCATCTCACGCAGTCTCCCAGAACCCATCACAACATTTGAATAACTTCCATGCTGTTTAGTGACATGTCCAGCATCCACTCATATTCTTTCCCTCTCTCCAACACAATGGGAAATCTTTTGTTGATGAAAAAGCCCTGTTTGCATCTGTTATGCTCTGATTCGAAGCAATGTAAAAGCTGCGTATTTTATATCTGCAAGGGATGGTTATTGGATTTGGTGCAGTCTGGAGTCTGACTGATTCCCAGGAAAGCTGTTCCCTCCATATATAGACAATACGCTCACATCTCTTCATATGAAGATCTACCAAAGCAAGTTTTTGAAACATTAAAGCAATACTGTATGGGAAGCAGGTTAGTAAACAAGGAACACATAATCTGATGCTTTTGTCTGCAAGGGTCACACTTCACTAATTACACTGTGATTTTTTTAAATGTTTGTATATATTTACTGAATAAAACTACTGTTTTCAGCATCAAGGGCTTTGGCAGAGTGCCCTTTATAAGTGAAAGTGCTAGACAGGTTTATTAGTTGGAACATGTTAACCATATGCATAAAGAAGCCACTGTGCATGCTTGCTGGTTGGGGCTGATGTTTCTCCTGTCAGTGCCTGCTGGAAGAACTACCCTCGTACAGTATTTGGAGCAATTCAGCACTTGCCACATACCTGAATTGTTTAATAGATAGCATGTTAAATAACATCTCTTACACGTAACCAAAAAATGTAAATTTTGACAGATTAAAAAACCCAACAAACAAAAACATGACAGAAGAAGAGGACAGAGCTATCAGATTACCGAGCTAAAGTTCCAGTACAAGAAGTACAACAACACAGAACGTTTTTCTCTGGACAAGCGGAGGATGAGAGCCACTTATTTTTTTTATGAAAGAGGATGCATAAGACAACTACTGAATAATTCATTAAGGACAACAGTGCAAGTATGAGCACTCATAACAACAGAACAGGAAAGCAGAGAAGAGCACGGATTTTTTCTCATGACTTTTATGGAAGGGAAACATAAGGAAACTCTGACCCTGTGTGAAAGCCTTTGAAGCTGAACATAAGCCTTATCTACACCAGCCAAAAACCAATTTGTTGAATCTTGTCTAAACACTTGCAACTGACACAGTTTAAATATATTTTTGATTAGTCCTGCTTCATACATCTGAACTAAGCCATGATTACAGTATTTATTATTTCTCTCTGTTTATATGACATGCCCCATGCATTAACGTTCCATGTAAATAGCCAGCAATTAGGACCAATATCCTGCAAATGAACTGTCCTTCTGGAGCGATACTTCTTAACAGTCAATTGCAGACAGTCAATTCATCTCTCTTTTCCACAAGATGCTTAGATGTAAATACAGCTAGATCCTGATTTATCCCCAACTTGGACAAATTCTCTTTAAAACAGTTCAGTTGGAGCTACTTTCACATAGCTCAGCAAAATACATCCAGTTTGGACAAGTCACTTAACACAGACATAAAATGAAAAATTCCTTGTCTTGAGAGTCACATTTTACTACACATGAAGTATCTGAAGGGTCTTAAAAACAGGTCTTCAAAATGCATATTGGGAAAAGATGGATTATCTCAAAGGTGGATGACATTATATTCAGAAAGCTGCTGAAAGAGTCCAGGCTAGCTTCAATTTCCATCAAAACAAAAGAGATCAAAGGACTGGATGAGCAAGAGGAAAACATCCTAACTACACAATGTGAATACCAAAGCAGCATCAAAGATGTACAAGGCTGCAAGTGCAAGGCCAGCAGAAGTTCAGCCAATTCTAGAAGTGTGCTATTAAGACTGCAACAGTCTTCTCCCAACAGCTGTGTAATTTCTGTCACTACTACCTTTGATTGTCTACTACATGGAAGGGGAATTATCAAATGAAGATCATCAGTCTTCTGCAAGCTGAATATACAGATGCTTTAAAGCCCCTTTGTTTTTCCTTTGCAGCTTTCTCCCAAATGTTTTAGGTCGCAGAAATCCTGCATTAAATAAAAGGCTACCTCACTATTTCTAACTCACATGCTTCTGCCATGTTCACCGACTGAACATAAGCCAAAATCGTTAGAGGTAAGGAAAAAAGAAAATTCAGCTTTGAACTCAATTCACAGATCCAAGCCTGAAGGTTTTGGTATGATAGTCAGTGGTCCAGTAGCCCTTAGTTCTCTTTGGATCTGGGATAACTGAAAACCTCCCCAGAAAGAAGACATCTGAGCAAAGCTCGGTTATTTATTCATACAGAGGATTTGTTTTGCTTTTTTAAGAAGGACTTAAAAACAGGGAAACTAACAAAAACATTAACATTAGAGACAAAAGAGGCATAATGTGACAGCAAACTTGTCTTCTTGTCAGTATTTTGCAGTGTTTGAAACATTTAAAACATGAACCAGTGGAACTGGGATACAACCCACTGGCCATTTTACAGGCGGGTTTTTGTAATATTTCACCTGTATTTTCCCTGCTCAGGTTCTCTCAAGCAATTATTCATGCTATGTGCAGAAATTTTATCCTCCTCCCCAACCAAACCACTCATTGCTACAGCCATTCACCTCTACCATTCCCCATCCCATGCCTACCTTTTGCATATTCTCCACAGAATTCCTTGAAAATGATATTATTCCTCTGCAGGATCGAAAATTGAATGTTAGAGATAGACTTACAGATGAAATCACACCTAACATACCTAAAATGCAAGGAATCTCTAAAGCTGCACTACTCAAAGGGATCGAGTATACCCTCAGCAAGTTTGCAGATGATGCCAAGATGCATGGTGCAGTTGACACACATGAGAGATGGGACGCCATCCAGAGAGACCTAGACAAGCTCAAGTGGTAGGCCCAGGCGAACCTCATAAGGTTCAACAAATTCAAGTGCAATGTCTTGCACATGGTTTATGGCAACTCCTGCTATTAGTTCAAACTGGGGAACGTAAGGATGGAGCACAGCCCTGTCAAAAACGAGTTGGAAGTACTGGAGAATGACAAGCTGGACATGAGCCATTAATATGCCCTTCTACACCAGAAAGCCAACCATATATCACAAAATGGCCAGGGTTGGAAGGGACCTCGAGGATCATGAATCTCCAACCCCCCTGCCACATGCAGGGCCACCAACCTTCCCATCTAATGCTAGACCAGGCTGCCCAGGGCCCCATCTAATCTGGCCTTGAACACTTCCAGGGACAGGGCATCCACAACCTCTCTGGGCAGCCTGTTCAGTACCTCACCACTCTCTCTGTAAAGAATTTCCCCCTGACGTCCAACCTAAATCTCCCCTCCCTCAACTTAAAACCGTTTCCCCTTGTCCTGCAGTTATCAACCCTTTCAAAGAGTTGATTCTTCCCATTTGTAAGCTCCCTTTAGGTACTGAAAGGCTGCAATGAGGTCACCCCACAGCCTTCTTTTCTCCAGGCTGAACAAGCCCAGCTCCCTCAGCCTGTTCTCGTAGAGGAGGTGCTCCAGTCCCCTGATCATCTTTGTGGCTTTCCTCTGGACCCTCTCCAACAGCTCTCTGTCTTTCTTGTACTGAGGACTCCAGACCTCAGTACACAGCACTCCAGATGGGGCCTCACAAGAGCAGAGTAGAGGGGGACAATCACCTCCCTGTCCCTCCTTGGCACCCCTCTTCTGATGGAAATCCTGGGCTGCACATTCTGATATCCTGGGCTGCATCAAGAAGCACAGTCAGCAAGTTGAGGGAGGTGATTCTGCCCCTCTACTCCGCATTGGTGAGACCTCACCTGGAGTACTGCGTCCAGATGTGGAGTCCTCAGTACAAGAGAGATGTTAGAGCGCATCCAGAAAAGGGCTGCAAAAGTGATCCAAGGGATGGAACTCCCCTCCTGTGAGGACAGGCTGAGGGAGCTGGGGTTGTTCAGCCTGGAGAAGATAAGGCTTTAGGTAGACCTGAGGGCAGCCTTTCAGTATCTAAATGGGAGCTGTAAGAAGGAAGAGGACAGACTCTTTAGCAGGATCTGCTGTGGTAGGACAAGGGGAAATGGTTTTAAACTAAAGGAAAGGACATTTAGGTTGGATATAAGGAAAATGTTTTTTATGATAAGGGTGATGAGGCACTGACACATGTTGCCCAGAGAGGTGGTCGTGCCTCGTCCCTGGAGACACACAAGGTAAGGCTGGAGAGGCTCTGAGCACCTGCTCTAGCTTTAGGTGTCCCTGTTCACTGTAGGGAAGCTGGACCAGATAACCTTTAAGGGTCCCTTCCAATTAAAACAATTCTATGATTAGCGTGTGGCAGGTCCAGTTCATTGCAGCCACTCCTTGTTAAGCAGGAAAAAAGTGATTAAAAGGAAAGTAGCTAGGCAATCTTAAAAATATTAGTCATATAAAGGGTTCAAAAATACTACGTACAGGGAATTTAAATCTGTGTATGATCGACAAGAATAAAATAGCTGAAATGAGAGTTTGTGAGAACCAAAGAAAGCCAACTGGCAGACCCTCGTAGGACCTATACGAGTCTATGAGAAATGCTGGCTATGAGAACAGATTTGGGTTTCAGTAATAATTAAAAAGACTCTCAAATTTCTTATCTGCTATCTTTTGTTTTTCTTTCTGTGTCAGAACTTCAAATACTTGGGTCTCCTCTCAATGTCTTCTGAAGTCATTTTAGTTTATTTCCTTGTGCACATACTGTGATTCACCTTCATCCATCCTCTTTCTTTACCTTCTTCCTGGCATTCCTAATTCCTCAGTTAAACATGATTGAGTAAAAGAATTTCTCTTTCTACTGCCCAACCATGTCACTCCCCATGCCTCAAAATCCTCTTAGTGAATTTAATCCCTCTGCTTCTCCCACTTCCGTTAAATAGCTTTCTGTAGTTGCACTGAACTTTTGGAACTTTTATTTCAAAATCTGTACTGCTAAACTTCCTGAAGAACAGTATTTTAATTGCTCCCTATGTATCATCCACTTTACTCATCCCTAGCTTTGACTGTAAAATCTTTGGGAGATTGCCCTGCAAATCTGCTTAAATGTTCTGAAAACTTGGGGTACTATGAACACAACCACAGCTATCTCAATGTAGCCAAAATGGGAGTGCAATCAAATTACTTAATCTAGATGAAAACATTGCTCAGTCTCCTTTTCATATTACTGGACCCCATGCTTAGCAGGTACTAGATATTCCCACAGAGGGTGACAAGAGGTGGGTAACTGCATCAAGGTGGCAAGATTTGGATATCTGAACCCAGTTTCTAGTGTCCGTGAAAACCCACCATTCTACAAGTGAGAGGCAGTACCTTTTCAGCAACACAAACTATGGTGAAAGCAGTTAACCCTTTTCATTCCTTTAAAACATCCATTCAGCTTCAAAATATCAGTCTTTGTTTTCAGATGTTCAGTAACCTGAATTTTAACAACTGCAAAGATGACACAAAACCAGCAGTCAGTGCTCTGACACAGCTGCAGTTGGTGTGCCAGAAGAAATAACAGAGCAGTAAGGGTGTGCAGGTGCTTTCACCCCCAGTGCTCAGTGAGTGGAACATTTAATGACACTTGCTAAAATACAGCTAATTTATATCTGCTTTAATGAGACAGAGAGTTGCCCGAGTTAAGAGGATCACTTTCAGAAAAAATAAAAACAACCTTCTCCCAGGGAGAGTTTAAGTGCCTGACCCAGAGGTTTTATTCCCTACATTTGACTTCAAAGTAGCAATGGGTACTGAGTTTTAAGTAGTTAATTAACTACTGTAACTAACAGGCAACATACATTTATGATGCCAAATAGGTGAATAACGTAGGTCTAAACCTTACCTACCAGCAATGTTCAAAACATGTTCCGTTTCAATACAAATTTGCACTAGCTATGAATTATTGATTGCCAAATCAATTTCCAAAAGACACAACTCTGAATGAATGGAAAAGACAACTTCACAAAGATACTGCCACCTCTTATGCCTAGATTTAGAAGCGGCATCCAGCACATCTTTAAAGTTGCAGATTGGTCCCACCTTTCAGCATCATTCCTACAGCACTGCTGTTGGATAAATACCTGATTTCCAAATGTACATATTCTCAAAAAATATCTCAAAGGAGATAGTATCTAAAGCTATTTTGAATCCTATGGTATTTAAGGTATCCATACATTCCAACTATTAACACTGCAATTTAAGTGAGCAGTATGACAATTTAATTCATTAACATTGATGAGATATGTTTCCTTACAAGTTCATAGTATGTGCAATACAATGTCCTGGTACTATGACAAAATGCTAAAGGCACCTCCCTGTTTCATCCCCTGAAATCTCTTTACCAGAGGCTCGACAATGGCATTAACTTCACTTTCTGTTATGTAGCCTATTTATACAGTTCTATTAAGCTTCTCTTAAGTCCATAATCAAACCATCAGCAGTAACAACGGATAATAACAGAGATAATAACTTATTGACTATTTCAACACAATTTTTGACATACATTAATGAAGCAACAGTTCATTCCTATTTTCTTTAAGTCTCCTAAACAAGCACAATGCACTGGGAACGGTTCTAGGATTAGCAGTCATTTCCCCAACAATCATCTGTAATTATTTGACAGTAATTCTGAAAAATCTAAAGTTACACCATATCACAGTGCCTTTCAAATGTTCAGAAAACTGAAGAACAAGATCGTTGGTTTTCTTTCCCCTAAAATCATTTGGCTTTGCCCGCTTCTTATCACAGCCCTCCGCATTTCTATCATGCTGTTTTTAAGTCTTTATAAACAATTTATAGAAGCAGAGCAATTCCCATGATCAGATCGTTAGATACAGGGACAATCTTTTGTCCCTTGCTTAATCGCTATATTATACAAACCATAATCCTCTCACTCCATTTTTCAAACATGATTGTTGTCTATTGGAACACGTAACGGAAGGCACCCCGCATGGGTCAGATGATAAAGTTCCAGCATGCAGGACAAAGTGAAGGCTAAGCCAAGCTCTTCTGCCTTTCTTTGCCTGTGAAAATATCCCACTTAATTAAGGAGCTTTTTTAAATTTTCTGACGGAGCATAATATTGGCAAAAACAAACCAGGCCCCAGTCAAAACAAATAATCCCTTTGATTTACTCCTCTGCCTACTCTAGCTGGTAGAGTGTAATTCATTCTTGAAAGAATTTCGGTTCCCAAATCCCATACTGTGAGCGGCTTTCAGCCCCAGGAACAAAGTGAAGTGGGCTCTGTTTTTAGCTGAGACGCTCAGTGATGTGGAGAGCTTTGGCAGGGCTACAAAGGCCCTGCAGAATGGAGGCAGTCTAAACAGATACGGCTGTTTGGTTTCTCTTCCGGAGCTGCTGAACACAGAAGGAAACTGTATGAACCGTGTTCGCTCGCTCAAAATATCACAAAAAAGCACAGTTCATGATGAAGTCCACTTTCTGCTGACAAAACCACGCCATCCCTCCAAAAAAACCCCACACAACAAGCGTGTACACAAAAAAGCTCTGTGTGACAAATGTTAAGCATTCTGTGCGTACAAAGGAGCTTTAGCTGGGATTGCTAAAAGCTTGGAGGAAACGTGATCAAAACAAACAACACAAACCAAGTCAGGAAATTAAAAAGCAGAACGCCTCTGATCGTTAAGCTCAGAGTACACAAGAACAATTCTGAATTAGGCACTTACTAGGAGTCCCGTAATGTTTGACAGAAATGCTAATCTGAGAAACTTAACACCTTAGTTCAGGGTAGGGGAATAAGTATGGACCAAAAAGGCCCCTTAAAAGCACTGCCAATGGAAGAACACCTGTCCCATGGGGTTCTCATCCTGCTGCTCCCTCAGCTCCTACCCGAACCCTGCCAATTCATGGAGCTGCTGCTGGAGCTGTGGGTTGCTACAACTACCCCTGGAGCACAACTCCTGTAGCTGGGGCTTGGGGAACCTCCACTTCTCTCTGTTGACAGAATTCAGGTTCAAATTCACAAAGCTCATTCTGCTGGCTCACTGTCAGAGTACGGTGCAGTGTGTGAGAGCATCCTAAGGCAATTTCAGTGCTACAATTACACTGAAAAAGAAGGGCATGTCCTTCTTCAGCTGAATCATTTCTGGCATCATAATAAATCTGGCGCACTAATGTTTCAATTCTGTATGACATGCTGAGACTTCCTCTCCTAACACACAGTAAAATAATTTATTCCATAAAAAAGAAGTCCATTAGCTTTCAAGTACAGAAAGTACTTAAAGTACTTCAAGTATTTAATTTCACTGTAAAAACCCTTTGTTGCTGTAGTTTTTTCTTAGTAATACAGTTACAGTAAAAGTGATTCCATCCAAGCTACTAAACCTATAACTTATTAATCATTCTGTCTAGCCTGCTAACTGCTGCATAAGATGCACTAAATAAAAGTCACAAACTTTTTTTTCCCTTGATACCTGGATACACAGCAATCCATTTACAGCATGCAGAAACTAACTAGTGAAAGGACTGTAACAATCCCTTTTGTCTTTATAAGAGTTATAGTTCCTGAGTGCAATGTCACATATGCTTTCGAGTAAGACAGTGAATCAGAAGTACCAAATCTACTTCCTGTTGCAGTGATTTTTGTTCATATAAGATGATGTAAAAAGCCAAAAACAGTGCCACAGGCTTCAAAAAATGTCTGTATACAGTTAAAAACTGAAAATTTTACGTTCAGTTCATGGAAGAAAATACACTGAATGCAATACCAGTAGTAGAAGTAAGGGAGAAATAATGCCCCAACAAACAGAATCTGATTAAGTCTCAGAACATTGTCCTCCACCTCCCCTCCTTATAAGCTTTAACCAAAGTGCAGTTTGCAGATATAATTTTGGTTACTTGACATCATTTTAAAAAAACTCTCAATTAAAAAATGCAGCTGGGTTAGAATTTCAAGGAAAAGTTGGTTGTTCTTAGTTATTGTTTTAAGAATATGTGCTCTAGTCCACTCTCAGCTCTGACATTCACTGAATATCTTCCTGATTAGATCGCCAAGAACAATGCAACTCCAAACCCTAGTATGTTACAAATACATCATTTGCGCACTGTCACACCCAGAAACAAAGCATCTTACACAGCAAAAGTTTCCCACAAAATTTTCTGCTCTTCTTGGAATAACTGAACTAAAATATTGCTATTCCAGTGCTGAGCGTGCATAACCAGCCAAAGATTTTTCTAAAAACTGTACATGCCAGGCTGTCAAACACAAAACTTTCAGCAACCAAAAAGAGGATTCAGCACGTATGGCATGAATTTATTTATTTATTCTTAAATGAAAATAAACTTTGAATACTTTTTCCATTGGAACTTAAGGTCCCCTTCATCACTGCACCAACACATTCTCATGAATGCAAAAATAGAAATCTCTTCCTCCTACCCCTCTTCTTAATACCATAAGTAAAGAAATAACCCTATTTGCACAGAGACATGCTTAGTTGGGATAAGGAGTATGCAAGCAGAAAAGGAAAGTTGCAATCCTAATAAATGGATATGAAACCTGATTTTTTTTCATGGAAGAATTTGCTTTGTCTATCTTCAGTTCCCATGGCAGTTGTCTCCTACTTCTCCAATGGCTGATAAACTAATTGCAAAGGTTTTGAAGAACATATTTAAAAATGTACAGTGGAGCACGTAAGGCATAAAAAGCATAAGATCTTGATACTATATTCAGTAGGGAACTACTGCAGTTAGCAGAAGACTGAAAAGGGAGCTCAGCTCACAGACTAGTGCAGTTTGGTATTTGCCGAGTCTTTGGAGAGCCACTTAATTTCCAGGTTGTTCTTTCTTTTTGTTTTTTTAAAGAGATCATTATGAGTCATAGATTTGGCCTATTGCATCTTTTGACAAACTAAGTCTAAGCCAGTTTACTAATGTCATGAATATTTGGGCATCCAGGAGGACTAGAAAATCCAAGATAATCCCAGAGCAGAACTCACACGTTTGGACTTGATCATGCATGTGAATCCTCACAGGAATAGTGGCTCTGGGATGTAGACCACCATGGAGAAGCACTTCTCTGCAGAGGAGAATGCACATGCCAAGCTACTTCCCAGTTAGATTCATTTCCAAGTGCTTGACCAATCAAAGATTCATAAAATCAATGAAGGTTTGGAAAGGACCTCAAGGATCATCAAGTTCCAGCCCCTCTGACACAAGCAGGGTTGTCAACCGCTAGATCAAGTACCACTTCAGGCTGCTCAGGGCCCCAGCCAATCTGGCCTCACACACCTTCAGAGATTGGGCATCCACAGCCTCTCTGGGCAACCTGCGCCAGCACCTCACTACCCTCTCAGTGAAAAACTTCCCTCTGACATCTAATCTAAATCTTCTCTCCTTTAGTTGAAAGCCATTTCCCCCTTGTCCTATCACTGTCTACCCTCGTAAAAATACCCTTGTAATTTCCTTCCTGTTAATAAACTCCCTTTAAATACTGAAAGGCCACAATGAGGTTTCCTCACAGCCTTCTCTTTTCCAGGCTGAACAAGCCCAGTTCCTTCAGCCTATCTTCATAGGAGAGGTACTCCAGCCCTCAGATCAGCTTTGTGAGCCTACTCAAGACCCTCTCCAGAAGTTCCACATCTTTCCTGTGTTGGGGGGCACCAGATCTGGATGCAGCATTCCAGCTGGGGCCCCACAAGGGCAGAGTGGAGGGGGACAATCCCCTCCCTGCCCCTGCTGGCCACCCCTCTTCTGATGCAGCCCAGGTTACTACTGGCCTTCCAAGCTGCAAGAGCACACTGCTGGCTCATGTTCAGTTATTCACCTACCAGGACCCCATGTCCTTCTCAGCAGGGCTACTCTCAAGTTCTTCTGCCAGCCTGTATACATATCTAGGATTATTCTAAGTGCAGAACATTGCATTTTGCTCTGCTGAACCTCATTATGTTCACATAGGCCCACCTTTATCAAGGTGCCTCTGGATGGCATCCCTTCCTTTTGCTATATCAACTACACCACTCAGCTTGGTGTCATCAGCAAAACTGTTGAGGGTGCAATCAATCCCATCATCTATGTCACTGATAAGTATGTTTAAGACAGACTCCTTGAAGACTCTGCTCAAAGTCTCCAGCTGGACGCAGAGCCATTTACCACAATTCTCCAGCTGCGATGATCCAACCAGTTCCTTATCCACTGAATAGTCCACCCTTCAAATCTCTCTCTCTCCAATTTAGAGATAAGGATGAGGAAGAAAGAACACACATTAAATAAAACATGTTAAAGTGTTAAATAAATAAAAAATCTTTATTTATACCTTTTCATGGTACATCCTGGCCATGTATTAACTACACTAGTGAGTACATGTTAAACTGGCAGTGTACCATCCTGCAGGTTGACTATCTATCACAAACTGTTTGTCCTTTAGTTTGTTACAAGAAGAGAGAAACAGTGTATTGGAATGTCTTCTTCTAGAAGCTTCTGCTTACTTTTTTGGAGGAACAGTGCTTACAGATGTACATGTTGCAGTATTTCCATGGCAAAGAAGGCGAGATCAAAAGGAAGTTGCCTTTCTCCGGAACATAAGGCCAGTGAATGTCCTTATCTTCTAGATAATTTAATAAGCCTTGGTACAACTTTGAGAAATAATGTCTCCTACACTGGCTTCATCAGAGTATGGTCTGTAATATCAGAGAAGCCTACCTAAATAGTTTACAGTCTTTGTTATGTATTTTTCAGACACCACAGCCCATAAGAAGGAACAGCAGTAGAGAAGAATCAATATCTTGGACTCATTTCATAAATATAAGGTACATATCTTCAGTAGAAGACTAAAATCACCAAATCTGCAGAATTTCTCTGTTCCTACCAGAACTATCAAGTTCACCTTCCTCTAGCTGATCTTCTTTCATAAACACATCCCTTCTAAATGTAACAACTATAGGATCTTGATCCTATTGCCACATAAAAGTGTGGTGAGAAAGAACAAAAAGACTTTGTGTCATCCCCACTTGAGTCCATGTTGTCTTAAAAATTCACCTCACAACTTTCTGAGGCTGTTTAAAAGTGAAAAGAGAGATGTGAACAATGAGAGTTTGATCACTACTTATGAGGGTGCTTCAGGAATGACCCAAAGCATTTCAGCAAAGCACTTCTGAAGACAAGTGTCGTCTCTCCCTTAGCCATGAACACTGCAACAGAAGTGGCTCATCTTCTGCCTTGAACAAGACAATGCCAGTTCCAGAACATTTAATTTGATCATGTGAGCTTGCAGTATCCTTGTACAGTGTGCCTGTCACAATGCTTTGGGATGAGAAGTTCAGCAGAAAGTAGCAGACATTCGCTTTCTTCGGGTTTATTTTAATGGTTAAACAAGCGAACAAGAAACAATTTACTGAATGCTTCTCTTTCCTATTTCCTTTTAACACATAAATCAGAATTGAGGTAACAGTGCTGGGTAGGAGAGGCCACCCCGTAGGTCACTTCAAGATCTCAGAGCAATTACTTTGCATTTGTAACCGAAACAAACGATCCTCACATGACTAGCACTGCCACATCAAGTGGTACACTGAAGAGGAAAAATCTCTTTAGAAACAAACAATTGCAAAACTCTGACCTCCAACCGCCTTCAGTTTTCCCTCAGATTTGTCCTTGCAGAGTCGGAATTCCCAGCACAAAGCAGCAGCACTGGGGGATCTGCATTCAGGACTCACGTGTGCATTCAGCAGGACAGAGCAGCCTACAGTTACAGCTTCACAACAGCACATAGCGTTGACAGCAAACACAGAATGAGTATTTAAACACAACTCCCTCATGCTGTATATTCACTCAAAAACATGCCCCTGCTGGCATAGAAAATGACAGCCTATTCATGGCTGAACCGCAGAGCTGCAGGTCACAGTCTTCAGGCTCGTGTGTCACATCCTTCCTCATCTCTGAACTGCACTTTACTACAGGGCACCTCATTTCATCCACCACCAAAAAGGTTTTAATCATATGCCACTTTGCAGGCCACGGTGCAAGCATCTTGCTGCAGCACACAGCTAAAAAAAAAAGATCCCTGCACACAGTTTCAAACAAGTATGAGAAAAAGGGAAGACTATCTACCCCACTTCAAAAGGGAACTGCAGTAATTCAGCCGGCTGGGATCAAGTCTGGGGGAAGGCTGTTGATTTACTACAGTACGATGAAAGGGGATAGGAGCAAGAAATTTGGCATCTCCACCACTGCAGGCTTCCCACTGCAGTTCATTATCTGTTGTGGGCGTATTGTTCCAACGGTGAAGGTTGTGTCAGGTCAAAGACTGAAACAGTAGGCCGCATTGTGGTATCCTGAATTCACATTTGCTTTGCTTTTGTAGATTTGTAATAGGTAGATTACATAGAGAGTTCTTTTATTCATCACAATTAAATATTTTTCTGCCCTTATGAACATGAAAAGGTGACACAGAACTATCTCATTCTTTCAGTCATCATCTGATTCAGTTTTATATGTTGTACTATCATTTCTCCTTCATTTTCATTCTTTCCATTAAGCATTAAAACAGAGTTTTAAAAAGGCTACTAACTTCCAGATCCCTTTTCAAAGGTTCAAGGAAGTTTGTAATACACAATTCAGATTTACCGTTTTTTTTTGGTATTGAACCCACGTTGATACACACATCCAGTCAATCATCTCCAATCTCATTTGCAGAACAAAACGTTTAAAGATGCACGTTTGCTAAAACCGCAGCAGAAAATTATTTTATTTTCTTCTAAAGACACATGTTTTGATTAATTTCGAAGCTCTGGAGAGATAATGAATAGAGCTCTGAAAACAGAATTTCTTCACATAGCTCTGCCTAGAGAGCTAAAATTTTTGTAGAACATTATCTGATAGAGTTTATAACAGCAGTTAGTTCACCAAAGAAGAGAGGAACAAAGACAACTTTTATTCTCCACCACAGGAGATGGATAATTTGAGTTACATGATACGAAAGAGAACACATTACCTACTGACACTACGTTCATACCCCAGGTCAATGTTGCATCCAAACAGCAACAAGCTTCCTTTGCTCATGGCACTATAGCTAATTTCTGGCTCCACTTGGTTCAACATCCCAGGTATAAATTGATATTAGCAATTATGATCCACATTAAATAAGTGGTTTCAGATAAACAAAAATTAAAAAGAGATCAGTTTCCTGCTTTAAAGATTCATCAAGAGATTTTAAAGTGCTTAAAGAAGAAAAATGAACTTACTGAAAATACACTAGCATCTTTTTGTACCACCCTCAGAGAAGAAACTCTTATTTATTTCAAAGGCACATTTAAACAAAATTACAGGCAAAAAATGATTCTTTACAAACACACCAGAAACCCACCCCTATTTACAACACTTAAAATTATTTCAGTGGCACTGTGGGTTTAAGCAGCTAAATTTACTGCAATTAGCTGTTCTTTCTTTAACTTCTCGGTGGCTTTGGAAGATCATCTTAATTAAATGCAGTAAGTGATTCTCTTTTAAGCAGAGAATGGTTTTGTTGGTATTTCTAGTTGTTTTTCCCTTAAATATAATTTTTCCTAATTGGGAAACAAAATTGTATTATCTTAGTGCTTTCAATAGGAACTTGGATTTCTTGAACTAAATCAAATATAGCAGCAAATTATTTGACATAAATTATTTGACATGCAAGTTACATATTTTTCCATCTGTATATTACTGTCTGGATTATTGGTTGGACCTTAGATAGCTAACATCCGTGGTTTATGACATTGCTAAATCCAATGCTTACAGGTCACTAAAGCAGCTTTAAAGGTGCTGCATAGACAATAAGATAAACAAAGCTTTTGCAGCAATTACAGCACGCCAAATAACCAGACACTCTCTCCACAGCCTGAGCCTTTGGCACTCGTGAAAACTGTCAAATGTCTTCCATTGCTTCTGTACAAACACCTTCTCCAAGTGCCATCCTTCAGTCCCTAATTTGTGGATCCGCCTAAAACAAGCTTGTTTACACAGTAGGACACCCATTTCCAGGGAGAAGCTGGATGTCGCCTCTTTACTTTCATGCCACAAGTTTTACAACATCTACTCAACCCTGAGTACATCACAACTGCACTCAGCAAACAGGGCAAGAATCCCATATGAGCCACCCTACCTGGGGTACAGAAAAAACTGATGCAGGTAAATAGAAACACCTGTCAGCCACTGCTGACTTTCTGCAGTAAATAATCTCAACCGTTCTGAAAGGCTTGCTGGTTATTTTACAGAAATGAAGAGGACAGTTACGCTGCTCTCTAACTGCAAATTGAGCGTCTTGTAATGTCCACATATAAAGGGACATAAAGCATTACACATTTTAATACAACGTAGAAATTTATCAACACCAAGTTTACTGAAATTTAGACATTCTATCAAAGGCCAGCTTATTTATATTTCTTCATGCTTAGTTGTATCTTTTCCCTGAAATTCAACATTTAAATTTGTGTAGGCAATTTTAAATTAAATGACAAATTAATCAATGAAAAAGTCAATGCACCATACATAGTGGTAAGTGTACAATCCAATCATCTTGTCTAACTTATTTGAAGGTTGGAAACTCTAATGAATGAGAAAAAAATAACCTTCAGACTTGTGCTTGCTATAAATAGGCTTATTAACTATTGACTATTTATACGCATGGTGTAACAGCTGCAAACTTCCAGAAAGACTTGCTGAACAACTTGCAGAATGTGTTAAGAGACAGTCAAATGTACTATCAGCTGAGCATTAATTCCAGTTAAGTGAGCATACCCCTGCAGCATGTTAGCATATAAACTGAAGTCAGTGGACATCAGGCAAAAGCAACGAACATAGATCCAAGATATTTAAATCTCTGACTTCAGGTTTGCAATGCCAAGAAACAAAATTATACAAGCAAACAGACCACAAGCTGTAATATCTTCTTGTAAGATAAGACGGAGAGGAACATACTTGTCAAGAGTTCAAGATAGTGTTTTTCCTTTCCTTCACAAAGAGTAACGTTATCTGAAGTAAAGGAGAAAAAGGAGTGAGGACATCACATTTTAGAGCTCAATAATAACTGTTGGCAAGAAGCTGGGTGACAGACGTTTCCCATTTGGAATGGTAGAACATGCTTTACTCTGCTGAGCAGCACATCACAGAAGAAGGTGTTCTGTAACTGTAGCTCATATTTATAGCTTACAGCAACAAATTCCATTAGAATGAAGGAATATTATTTCATGAAACTACTTCTCCCACAAGCAATACATTAAACTTGGCACACACAAAGGATGAGAGAAATCTTTGTCCTATTGACATCAGTAAAAGTACAAACTAAGCCCAGTGACCATTCGACCAGGCAAACAGTTAAAAATAAAGCCCAGATTTTTAAATAATACAGAAGTACTGAGACAGCATTAACATACTCCCTGCTGAGCTAAGGAAAATCCTATTTCTACTTGAGTATCAGCAGTTGAAAAAACACGGATTTGGTGCAATTTCTAAAGCAGTACAGTTCACAGAATATTGTTTCATCTTACATCATGGTATTATTCCATTCCCCACCCCGTATATGACAATTTATGTATGATTAGATGAAATGAGATATGGGATAGCGGGTGAGAGTTAAGCAGTGTATATCAGTCCATTATACATTGTTCTTGAGACTAATATTTCACAAACGTGGTTGTAAATTCCAACATTGAAATAGAAATCAGATGTCGAGGGACTTTGCAACTACCAAAAGAATAACCATTTCAGTTTTTCTTTTGTTCAAATCTGTAAACCAAGTCTATGGAATAAGTGACAGAATAAAAAACCAATGGGGAAAGCAAACAGATTGCGAGAAATCTATTTTTCAGTGTATATAAAAAAGAATACGTACAGAACCCACAGTGCAAAGTAGATTTTCTATTAAAGATCCTTTAAGAGGCCCTTTGCTTTTTTCCTTTTCAACTTCAACTAAAATCGTAATATAAAGAATAGGAATTTGCAGAAGTTGTGCTACAGATAGATTTCTAAATATCAGTATTTCCACCAAAAAGAGAAAATATGGAAGATAATGATACAATAAAAACTGGAGATTTAGTTTCTACTTAAGAAGTCAAAATAGTGCTATATTGTCTTAGGTGTTTTATCATAACTTTATATGCTTGCACTTCAGTTTCTAGTTTATGCATTGTCAGTGTAGGACCTTATTCCTAAACACATAAAGTAGTTTAACTTTCCTGACCAGTATGACTGAAAAGAGTCAGAATGACAGAATGACTGAGGCTGGCAGGACCCTCTGACCATCTGCCCACCCCTGCTCCAGTAGGGACACCCACAGCAGGGGGCCCAGGCAGCTTCTGAACATCCCCAAGAATGTTGGGGATCCCCAGTGCTCCAGCACCACACAGCACAGCACTGCTGCCTGGTGCTCAGAGGGGCCTCCTGTGCTGCAGTTTGTGCCCATGGCCTCTTCAAGGCCTGTCAAGGTCCTTCTGGATGGCAGCATAGCCCTCTGTTTCCCTTGGTGAACTCATGCTGAATACAGCTGATCATTTCCTTGCCCTTCACATGACTGGAATTGTTTCTCAGGCTGAGCTGTTCTATCTACCACATTCCTAGAGATCAAGGTGAGGCTGAACAGCCTATAGTTCCGTGGTCCTCCTTCCTGCCCTTCTTGAATATACAAGTGACACTGGCTTCCTTCCAGTCTTCAGGCACTTTCCCCAGCTACTGTGACCAATTAAGGATTATTGAGAGCGGCCTTGCAATGACACCTGCCGGTTCTCTCAGCACTCATAGGTGCATCCCAGGAATAACATTTTATTAACAATCATTTTAAATAAACCTTTCTGGTAATATGTGCTTTATAATTTATTTTGCTTTGCCAAATTATAATAAACACCTTTGAATCGTTTGACTACAATTTACAGTGAAGTGTCAATGAAAAACAGCAAGGTCTTTAAGGTCTCAGAAGCCTAAGGGACTTTTTTTTTTAGGCTGATGAAAGTGTATAAAAACTGTGTAACAATTGTAGAAAGCACCAAGAATGAATGATATAATGATATCAAAGTTTTGAAGAATATACTAATGAGGCAAACCAAGGAATAGAGCCTAACTGCCTTAAAAACCACAGCAACTGTGGTCAGCCACATCACTTTTACCAACTCTCTCTGCATCTTGTTCTCCAAGCAGAAGTGCAAAGCATGAAATCGTAACAAGTGAATTCACAATATGTGAAGTTTACCTGTGTTTTTGCTGCCGATTCAGCATCTTTCAAGAATACCATCTATCTGATCATTACAAATTCTAACTGCTATGTATTTGAGTAATTGTTTCTCTCAGTTACTACAACCACAAGCTTCTTGTCGTAACACCTCTACTGTTTAGTTCCTATACAGTTGAATTGCTTCTGCCAATGTTTCAGTGTGACTGACCAAGCCACGTTCTTTTCCTCTTTCACCTCAGCTCCAGCCTTCATGTTTTAGATTTCACACCTTTTAAACTCCACTTTTTAACTCCACTAATCAAATATTTCTCCACATTGGTCCTATTTGTTGGAATCTCTGAACTTGTACCAAACAGATCTCTACATCCAACCCACATGTTCTTAGACATGCCATTTTCCATTAAACTTGCATGAAAATATGTATTACTTTAACACTGCATTCATCGCCTGGACTACAAACTCACAAACTCTCTTGGTAGTTCTTCTGTCACAGAAGGTCTAACATATAGTCTGCCCCTAACAAACAGAAGCATGTTACTACAGCTATTTGACTCCTACAGTAGTGAACAGATGGTTTTACACTAATCCTTGATACCTGGCAGCAGCATTTCTGGCACCTACTTATTCAGAATGAAAAATAGAATATAGTTTTTTCCCTGTGGTTTCTTACTTCATGCTTCAGGCAACTACTACATCTGCCAAACCAAGAACTACCCTTTAGATACTCTTGTGTATTAGAATGCAAGAAGGATCTGCTGTAATTTTAGAAGATATCTTTTTCAACGTGGGAAAAAAAGAAATGCTTCCACAATCATTCTGTAAACCCTATATGTATTTGTAAATTATTACTGAAATAAAATCCCACAGTAATTCTTCAAACTACTGTGTGGGAGTAGAGACAAAGGATTGAGTGGGAAGAAAAAATGTTACAGTGGATCTGCTTATATTGGTATCATCAGAAGGACTACAAAACTGTGTGCTTAGATACATCCACCAGCAAACTAACTGTTCCATTGTCATTTCTACCGTCACAAATACCAGTGGCAGTTTAGCAAGAAAAGTAGCTAAAACTCAACATTCAGATCACAGTCCTCATCCCTGGTCATTGTTAGCCTGGCACTTCAGCAACCTAAAACACAACCAGTTGCTTGCCAGCAGGCTGAATCATCCCACTTGAAAGAGGCGCAGCTCCCATTGGACAGCAAGCAGGGAAGGCAGGTAAAGCTGACGCTTTTAATTCACACTGCTGTGGCTCATACACACTGACAGCTCCTGTGCTTCAGTTGGCAAGAGGACAATCCTTGTAAAGATCTGCTGCCTTGCTTGCACCCCACAGAGCTTATCCCTTGCTTCTGTTCTTGCATCATCTTAATTTATTTTTAGTAGTGTCTACTCTAAAATGCTCTGTGCCAATTATTAATTTGATGTGATCTGGAATAGTAAATGCTTGACTTCTGTTTATGCAATCTCTGTTATCAGGATAAAAATACTGTCCATTTTCACAACTGTTTCACCTGTCAACAGCTACCTTTACAAAGTACAGCATGAGATAAAGGACAGCTGCATAAAATTATTTTGGAGATAAGTCTTCAGAATGTTTGTTTTTTATTTTCCAGGAAATTTTTCATACAGAGGTTGGTGATGCACTGGAGCAGGTTGCCCAAGGTTGTGGATGCCCCATCCCTAGAGGCATTCAAGGCCAGGCTGGATGTGGCTCTGGGCAGCCTGGTCTGGTGGTTGGTGACCCTGCATATAGCAAGGGGGTTGGAACTAGATGACCTGTAAGGTCCTTTCTAACCCAGGCCATTCTATGGTTTTATGATTCTGTGATCATCAAGCTGAGAGACACGGGACCCGGAGAGCTCTCAATGATCAGCAGAAAGACTGAGCAAGCCCTTTGCCTGTTCTCAGCTGCCTGTCTGTAGATACGGTCTTGTCATCTTGATATCTTCTGAATATTACAAACATTATGTTACACTAGTGCACCTAAACCAATACCTTCCAGCAAAACTATCAGAAGTATCTTTTTTTTTTTTTAAAAGCCGTTTTCAATCTTTCTTCCATAAGTATGCACTCATTCCACTGATATTTCTGACTCTATCAAAACAGTACAGTGATTTTTGACTATTGCCCCCTACAAACATATAAGTCACCTATAAGATGTATTTGTTGCATACCCAGATGTTGAGATTTACAAGAAAAAAAAAGCCTGCTTGAGAACTCACTGACCACTCAGAATCTTAAGGAAAACTATTGCCAAGTTCTCCCCCAGAAGAATTAAGTGCTTTCAGTCAGCTCTTGGGTTTTTAAATGAGCAGTTCAAGTTTTAGAAGAATTGCCAAGCTCTACACACCACAGAATTTAGTGTGCACTTTGGACTGAAAATTCTGTTTGCAGACTGAAAAAAATAACAAAAAATAACAAAGTTGGCAAGTTAAAAGAAAAGTTTTCCTCCATATCAGAGATTTCATATTAATTTGACTTTTTATCATCAGACCTCTGTTTAAGAACAAACTATGGAGGTACCCTGACTCCCACAAGGCACATCATAAAAACAATCCTCCAAGTACTAATGCAAAGTCCTAATACTAACAAAGCACACACACACACGTAAACTGGGTGAAGAAAAAAACAGAGAGAGAGAAGAAAGAATTGTTAAGAAATACTTTATTTTCTTTGAAATTTTGGGGTCCATTTTTGCTGAAAGAAATAGTACCCTTTCTCTTTCTCCTTCTTTCCCATCAGTCTGTGACTATGAAGTAATGGGCTGGCACTTTGGAAAACCTAATCTCCATAATCACCTCCTCAATTCTGAGAGTAGCTGTGACAAGCATCAGCTTACAGGCTCACAAGACAACCTCACAAAAGGCACTTACAAACCCTCCAACATTTTGAAATGAATAGCAAAACAACCCACATGGAGTAAATGTGCTAATGGAGCCATAACGTGATGGCACCAGGCTCTTAAAACATCTCTGCTCAAAACTCCATTGTATGCATGGTTTAGTTTGAACACAGGGATATCTGGAAGCCACATCAAAGGGCTAATGGATAGACATTTTGTTAACATATGTAGAACTGATGCCAGGCCATAAAACAACATTGTACTGAGTATTACACATCTTCAGAGAAGCCCTTTTTTTCCCCTGATAGTTTTTTGCTGGAGGAAGAGGGCGTCTACAAATTATTTCTTTCCTTATGTGCATGAATGCCTAGCAGACTCAGAAGCCTGGATGTTTTTATGTTCTCTTGTTCCCTGGAGTTCTGCCCAATATCACAAATTCCAAGAAAGGACTGATTTTTGACATAGGGAAAGGAAGAAGAATGTAAAAGCAAATAAGCTGCCTTTTCCCTTGTAGAACGGATTCTGTTACATCAATCACAGATTGGTAAAGAACTTCACAATCTATTGCCTTCGCATCTTTGTTTCTCAGGTCACTCCTAGGACTGCTACTTTCAAAATGCCATCCAAACTTGGCTCAGAGTTACAGCACATTCTTTAATGGTCTTTTAAGCCTGAGATGTTCAAAACAGTCACTTTTCAAATGGTACTTTTTTGTAGATATGGCACTCCATAAAAACAGGAGGCAAAAAAGCAATGTAGAGTGAATTCCTGGAACAGCTATTCAGGATTCTACAAAAGCCACTTATAAGCCTCTCTCTACAGTATTTATGCTAGATCATAGAATAATGAGCAATCATTAAATGTATGTACTTTGTAAGGCACTTAGGAAACTGTTTTCCCATCACTTATTAAGTGTAAAGTAAGTAAAACAGCACTGTACACCAAGAAATACGCAGTACGGAAAGATACTGAAAGTCAGGCTTACAGAAGAATTACATCTTAATCCGCTTTGATACCTTTGCAGTTAATCAAATATTTTGCAGTTCCATGTTTGGCACATTAGGTACATTGAAGCCAGACTAGCAAGAAACAGCCACTATATGTATCATTTCCCCAGTGATGGGAATGGTTGCTTCTGCACTTTAAGACCAATCATGCTACATCTGTATTAAAATGAAAAGACAAACATGTTTTACTGCCAGCTCTGCTAAATTTCAAATGAAAACCACATTAGTTAACTCGTGAATTTCTCAGTCAGTCAGTCTCCAGTGTCAGTTTACACAGCCAACAACTCACCAGCACACAATGCAGCACAGAAGGATGCTAACAGTATCGTCCCAGGTTCAACAACATGCTTCAAAAACCCCTTCCCCAAAATAAAAATCAGACTGCAAATATCTCTACTCTGCAATAGCCTGAAACTCAACAAGTTCTGATGCCGTATTTTTTTCATTTAACAAAGTCTTTAGCTCAACTGTCAGGAGTCATATGGGCTGAAATACATTAATCCCCACAGCCCACAGGTTTTCCACTCTCCTGCTGTCCAAAGCACCGTGGGAATGTGATTCCAAGCTCAGAAAGGTTGCCAGGGCATCAAGTCATAGCATGTTTGGTTCCACTACTTCCTACCTACAAATACGTAGATAAGCTTGATCCTGAATTCATTATCTTACGGGCACAGCCTCACCTCCCTTGGGCACTTAAAGGGATTCGGGTTTCAGCAGGAACTAAGCAAGCACCTGAGGAGCAACAGTGATGATGCCGGATGTCTCTGGGTGTGTGTGCTCAGAACATGCATTCATGTCCACTGCGAGGATGATGTCCACATCAGCAAGGATGCTGTATGGGAGAGCTGCACCTCCCTGGCTTAGAAGGAGTAACACAAGACAAAGCAGAACAAGGACACACTGGATTGTACTGACACTGGATAAAGCGCATTTACCTTTACTGTTCGGATTTTTTCTACCCCAATTAAAAACTTAGTAGTGCAAAATTGCAATTTAAGGTAGGTTTCAAAGTATACTTAGCTTACTTGGAGCAACTGACATCAAAGGATTCGTTTACTGCTTACTGTCTGGCCAAACCAAAAGGACAGATCCAAACAGAAGAAATATCACTGGGTTAACTGTTCAAATAACCGTTACTGGGATCATAGAGATGTGCACCTAAGTCACATCACTTGTTTTTGGAGATTCATGCATAAGCTTCATGCTTCACAAAGCAGTAATTATATTTCTTGTATTGCTTTAACTTATCCAGAAATGTAGATGTATTGATGTTAAGCATGGGAGCCTAACTAAAGGTTTGCAAGTTCAACAACTCTATCAATTACCATGTCATCAAACACTCCTTGCAAAAATAAAACAAAGCACTTGTAGAAAAACAGGCCAGAAGTATTTCAGCTACTTTGTTTTCTAATTTTATTTCTTCCCCCCCCCCCCCCCCCCCATTGCTACATGTCTGAATACACACAAAAAAAAAAGCCACACAGAAAAATGACTTAAAAAGGAGGCTCTGAACTGACACACTGCAGGAGTGGTCAGTGGTCAAATAATAATAATCAATACTGCTTACAACAAATAGAATTTTTAAACAATTACGTCTTGGTAATTACTTCTAACAAACATGCTAAAGTCTCAGAGGAGGAATGAATGATTTATAAACCAGGCAGTATATTAAATTCCAGTAAACACATAGACAATCACAGGCATTCCTAACATAGTTACATCTAGAACTGTATCACTTCTCACCAGACTTCATCTGTATTCCACAGTGACCCTCATTTTCAATTCTGTTCCAGCTTTTAGCTTATAATTAACTGCAATATCTGTGATCAGTGATGTTTCACAGGCTCCAACCTAATTTGAACTGTATGGCTTTAGACCTTTGTCACAGCTATACCACCCGCTGCTGATTTCTCACCCAGAGTGCAGAGATACAGATTTGCCTTTGTTTCGTTTCAAACCTCAGATTGAAATTTCGGCCCACAGGAAACAGCACCTTTCTCTTCCACTGGACTTGTAGTGCATTTCAACACTTTGGCATAAAAGGCATTGCAAGAATTTGGGTCTGCAATGTATTTTTTTGCCTGAATAGTTAGATTTTTCTGGATAACAAAGTTGAACTAGCATAGTGAAGCATCTATTAAGCTTCCAAGAATTGAGTACTAAAAAACCTAAACATTCACTTGTTTTATTTTTCTGTTCCTTGGTTACTTTTTCAAAGTGTGTACACTACCATTCCCATTAACATCAGCAGGGGGTTTGTAAATAAGCCTTTATTCAGCATTTCAAAAACCTGAGCTTTTTGGGGTAAGAAGAGATCACAATCTATTTCATTACTTAAAGACACAGAGCAGGATAGCAAAGAGCATTTGAAAGCATACTTGAAGGTTATATTTGGACATTTTATAATCCAGGTTGAAATGCCATACTATTGAAATCCACCAAACATAACTCAGGAAAGGTAGCATATTAGCTAATTAGCACATTACTACCTCTTTAGATGACATGTATTTAAGTTATTTTATAAATCTGGGCACTCATCTTTAGCTCAGTACACATTCTATGAACTTAAACTCATAGCTGATGGTATGTAAATGAATCAACCACAATGATCATTACTTATCTCTTTGCCCAGTGATCAAGCTTCTGAAATTACATATTTGTGTTAATACTGAGGATTTTAAGACATCAAAAGCCAAAGCTACGTGTACAATTAACAAACATACAGTTAGAAGAGTGGCATAGTTAGGATGGTATTTTACAGGTTTATAGTTAGAAAGATTATCATTGTGAAAAGAAACAATCAAAAAAGGAATGCTCACCTGTGTCCTAAGCTCACAGCTAAAAAAAAATCCAAAAGGAGAAACCTCCAGAAAGAGATCCTTCCTCAGTGGCAGTCAGCCCTTAAATAGGGTCTAGGAGAGATGCAGCCAGGCTCCACCCTCTCTGGTCACACAGCTGAATTACCTTCACCTGTGCTCCCATGGCTGACTCAGTGCTTGCCTCAGGTGATCAATCAGAGGTTCAGGCCATGACTCAACAGTTCCCATACACTGTGGAACTCCTATCTTGGAACAGATAAAATGTTGTAACAACTATGGCCAGTTTATCCACTGAAGTTGGAAGACCACAATGTTTGGCTCATGGCTCAGTAGATGTACTTCAGCAGCAACTCCTACTGCTGCTGCAAGTGAGGTTGCATCAACATTTTCATGAAAAAACATACTGCCAGAAAATTCATTCTGTGTTGTAAACTGATACAGAAGATCTCATACTAGGGATAAGTCCTCCAGCTCTACAAATGTACTTTGTATGATTTTTGGCTAAGAACTTGGAAGAAAAAAGAAAGCAACAAGAATGTCTTGAAATTGAAATCAGCAACCAGTGTTCAAACAGAGATTGCAGATACTTCCTAGTTTAGACGGTTCCTCCTATTGACACACACACAATTTCAGCTAAATGTAGAGAGTAAAATAAAATTAAATTAAAATTAAAAAAGATGAACTGACATCCTATATTCATTTTCAAAGTTAAGGAAATCCCAAGAAAACAACTTTATTTCCAGATAGCGGAACATGCTTTATTTGGCTGATGATGAAACTGCTTGTAGATTACTAATAGAAAAATAAGCAAATTCCAAGTACAAATCCTTCTGGTAACCATAACTTTAACTTATTTTTTAAAATAATAATTGTATTATTGCAGTGCTAGGATTTCACCTTTGCTTACATAGGTACTCTGCAATATCTGTGCAGATAGCACTTAATGCAAGCTTTAAGTTTGGAAACAAAGTAAGATGTTAAATTGTGCAGAAGTTAGTTGAATTTCATGTTCTTAGAACACGGCAATGCTTATAGTCTTGTAAAACAGCACATCTGAATATATTCAAAGCCGGGCTGGATGTGGCTCTGGGCAGCCTGGTCTAGTGGTTGGCAACCCTGTCCATAGCAGGGTGGTGTTGAAACTAGATGATCAGCATGGTCCTTTTCAATCCAGACCATTCTATGGTTCTATGATTACAAATGAGCTAAGTGGTTTCAATCCTGCTACCTGGAAAATAACAAAATGCCAGCAAGTCCGAAATGAGTAAGAACAGGTGATCAAGAGATACTCCTTTGAAGGGTATCTTATGAATAGATGTTCTTTGGGGTTTTCTTCACATTTTTAAGGGCAAAATAAGTTTATTTTTGTATATTCTCACCTGCTCTGGGTACTTGCTTCCAACTATTTCTGCCACCGTGTTAAAAGAAGCAGAGTCTGGGTAGGTCCTGGCTCCCATCTTCAGGTACACAACGATCTTAGTGCCTCGGAAAGACATCCGTGACATCATTTCAGCATCTTCCACAGAGATGCAAGCAGTGGGAATCTGGGGTACGCCAGACTGATAGTTCTGCCAGCCAGTATGTGGGCTACAGGAAAGAAAAAATAAAACAGCGTTAACAATTTAGCTTGTAAGTTATTATCACATTATGGAATTATTAAAAAGAACACTTCCACTGCCATCCCCAGCACACTGTCAAAAGGAATATATTAGTTACGTTGGAATAAATCTTTCTAGAAAATACCTCAAGCAGTTTTATACTAATCAGTATATCTGACTGTCATCGTTCCTGGGAAGTTATTCTGTGTCAGCACAATTTAGGTGCTTTGACATTACAGTTGTAAATCCTCTGATAACACATTTTGCTGCTGCATCAGGAAGAAAAACAATGAAAAGTCAGTAAGTGCATTTTTTTTCCTGTGACAAATAATCAAAATAATATTCACTACTTCACCTATTTCAGCATCAGAGTGGCTGTCAAAATGACATCTACTTTGAAGAACACTAATACAAGAGATTTCAGAAAGACAGTGAAACCATAAAGTACACATTTACTCATTCTCAGTGCATTTGAGACTTCAGCCACCACCTGCTGATGAAATAAAATAAAATACAGAAAATTTTAAACAAATTCTGCAAAAATGAAAAAAAAATATACACCACTAAATGCTTCCGTTCATCTAAGGAAATGTGAAGATAAAATTAAAAAGAAATCATACAAAAATCATAAAAAAGTATTAATCTTACAGTTACACATTTTCTTTCACTAAGAAAGGACTAGGTAGCCATAGTTCTTCCAATATAACTCTGTTTTCTCCAAGAAAGCTGCAGATGTTTCATGACTACGTACAGCATATATTCCCCTTCCAAAAGCTCCTTCTGTTCTACCTGAGGTGACTCCATGTCTGGCATCACAGACTGCTAGAAGTTAACGGACAAGTTCTTTAACAAGTTCCTTCAACATTTTTTCCAAATTAGGCCATTATTTATCTCATTTTCTGGTGCCATGGTTGAGATCTTTGGATCAGATCTGCAGAAAAACTACATGCAGAAAAAAAAAGAGAAACTGGGAACTAGATGTATGCCCAAACCTGAAAATACTCCTGATATTAAAACAGTCATTTTCTTTGTTTCCCATTCACTAAGTGGGAACAACATCACTCCTTGCTTCAGAGACTATGATGAGGACAGACTCAATGCACACCTCAGAACCATTCTGATTTCACAGTAATGACAGGAAATTGACTGTTATACATGTCCTAAATCCCAAAGTAAGCTTAGAATTGCACACTGAAATATTAGGGCAAAACTCTGCATGAGCTGTTCTTCAATACTGGCCACCCTCTTCCCTCAGATTTTATGCTGAAATACTATTGGTACATCTCCCACCAGATTTTTCTCCCTTCATTTCAGGTTTACTTCATAATTCTTGTGTTTCAGATGCTGCCCAAGAGACACATTTCCAATATACATAAAACTCTCAGTCACGTAAAAGCTTCCTCAATACTCATGAATATACTATTTATCTCAGTTACTAAATAATGACTTTATTAGTGAAAGGCCTGTGAATGAAGATTCCAGTAGAAATCTCTAAAACTAAACTATTTTCTTACCTACTTGTTGCCCTATAAAGAAGGGCTGAAGTTGAAGCTTTGAGGCCAGATTACAGACATTTCTCACACTAGCTATTAAATTATCCATATGTGTTAATCACAGAATGGCTGAGGTTGGCAGGTACCTCTGAAACCATCTGGTCCACATTCTCTCCAGCAGAGACACCCATAACTGCCCGGGGCTACATCCTATACATGAAATCTTCACCCATACGCCTACTTACAACAGTAGACACATATTTATACATATTTAAACAATAAATCTGTGTCTTTTAATTTGGAAAAATACATTTGAAATATTCCTGAAGATGTGTGGAGTGATCCACTTTCTAGAGATACAGATTAGATAAAATGGGAGAGATTATTCACTTGTAGTCCTTTACAGTACATCCCTCTCATCTCAAGAACAGTAAGATGTATCATACATAGTCCATAACACAACTAGCAGACAAGATATATGAAAGCATTTATTTGAAAATAAATACTAAAAATCATCTACAGAGCTTTCATGGGAGCTGCTTCAGAGTGTGGATCGATCCGTTCATTATGTGGCAATAGTTTAAGAAGTCATTGCTCCTTGCCAGGAAGGCCGTGCAGGTGGGATGCCCAGTAGCTCCCCTTGAATCCCCAAACTCCAGAGAAACTCCAAGCAGGCAGAATCCTTGTGCTGTGGAATCCTAGCTGAGCTGGATACACTCATGTAGGTAGGCTTACAAGTGGAGATCTTATGGATTTTTTCTTTCCTTTTTCTCCTGCAACAGTCCTTCACCCCAATTTTTAAACTACTACAAGAACTTGCTGCACATGTTCAGTATTCATTTGAGAGTTTGGGGATATAGTCAGAATGCTAACCGGGAGACCTTCCACAAAAAAAAAAAATAAAACAAACAATAAACTGAAAAAAAAAGCCAACAACCAACAGTATGATCATTTCATGTATTAATGGTCCAAAAAACTTCAAATTTCAACAGCTGTGCAGAAACAAACAGTTAAATGAGCCCATTCACCTGCATCTTCTGGCAAGATTATGGCTTAGTACTTACATGCTGTGGAACTGCTGAGCAGTGATAATTCAGGTTTTATCACCACCTGTATTGATTCCATTCCTCTTATTACTTCCCAGATGCTCAACAAAAGAAATCCCTAAAATCATATTTGTTTCTCCCGTGTAAGCAGCAATCACATTTCTTTTGGATGCTCACTCCCAGCACTCCACTGTAACTGTGAATAAAGCTCCTGACAATGTAGTGAGATGCATGCACGGTAACACATCTGAAATGAACGACCATTTACATGTGCTGTACTTATCTAGCCAGCACCAAAATTAAACCCAGAAGACACCTGGTAGTCCTGTCTTTTTTATGCCTGAGTTACTTCTTTACCAAAATTACTACGCTAAACTCAAGTACCCAATCATGACATTTTGCCATAGGCAGACAGTCAGCCACTGCTGAGCTGATATCAGGATTCCAAGGAACTGAGTGAATGTCCAAGTGACTGGATAGGCAAAAAGGAAGGATTCCTAGAGTTACCACTATGAGGCTCAGTGCAGCACCACCATACTGTGCGTTCCTGGAGCTACAAGGCCAACTCACAGACTGATACTAGGAAATATCCCTGGAAGACACTGAGAATATTGGGATATACCTGATTAAAGTTTATATGCATGCAATACACACGATGCGTTCAGTATATCTACATAAAAAAAATTGTGTAATAAAGTGTCAAAGAGGATACTTAAATGCTAAGCAGTGTAAATTAAGTCCCTTTTATGCAGAAATAATCGAAAACTCTAGCAGTTGCTGACCATATGGCAAGACCTAAGCAAGAACTAGCTAAACAAATCAGAGAAATAAGGCTGTGTGTAAAAGATGAAGGCAGACAGAAGCACTCCTGAGTTTGGTTCAGAAGAGAGCAAAGAGAAAGTGATTCAGGAGAGGGAAGTTTTGTAGCGATGGACAAGGAAGATTTCTTTCACTGTACCTGAACAAAAATGACTTTGTGGATATTCTTTTCAAAGAAAAAGGATTTTACCGAATAACCAGACTTGCACCTTTCATTCTTTGCCCCTCAAAAACAAAAGGAAGAAAAGTATTATAGAGAATCAGCTTAAAAGCCAACCTGACTGGTCTTCGCAACACTTGCTCTTCACAGAATCATAGAATGATTTGTGTTGGAAAGGAATTTTAAGATCACCTAGTTCCAAGACCACTGCTATAGGCAGGGACAGCCCCATCTAGACCAAGTTGCTCACAGTCCCATCCAGCCTGCCTTTCAATGCCTCCAAGGAGGGGGCATCCACAGTTTCACTGGGCAATCTGTTCCAGTGTCTTACCACTCTCACAGTAAAGAATTTCTTCCTAATACCTAGTCTAAATTTACCTTCTTTCAGTTTAAAGCTATTTCCCTTCATCCTGTCACTACATGTCCTCACAAAAGTCCCTCCCCAGCTTTTGGAAGGCCACTGTAAGGCTCTCCAGAGCCTTCTCTTCTCCAGCTTGAACAGCCTCAACTCTCTCAGCCTGTCCTCGTAGGGGAGGTGCTCCAGCCTTCTGTTTACCTTTGTGGCCCTCCTCTGGACCTGCTTCAACAGCTCCCCATCCCTCTCATGTTGGGGGCCCCAGAACTGGATGTAGTTTTCCAGGTGAGGTCTCGTGAGAGCAGAGTACAGGGGCACAGTCACCTCCTTTGACCTGCTGGTCAGGTTTCTTCTTGGAGGCAATGAACCAGCACCTTCAGTGCTTTCTGCTCCCACTTGGGGGTGATGTCAGCTTCTGATGCTTCAGAATGACACAGTCTTGAAAATGATGTCATCCAGCAAAACTTCAAGGGTAATTACACCATGTCATATTTGACATACCCGTATTCCAATACCACAGTTTGGTGTTCAGTAACGGAGAGGGATTTGAGTCTTTATTATTTTCTAACACAAGCACCTGCTCTTTAGATTTTAGTTCTACAGGATTACCCCACATCCATATTTAAACAATTTTTTAAAACTACTTAAGAACACATTGGTGTAGATTCATTCTTTACAAATCTACTAATGTTAAAATCTCATCATCATTTAGTCTTGACATTCCTATTCAACTTTTGACAAGATTCAGATAAATAAGGCTGTTGGGTTTTGCTTCTGATAAGCACTTAGATTTCACATCTTGGAACGTGAATTTAATGGAATTTAAGAAGTATCACAGTATGAAAAACAACAGTAGAAGCTCCAACAATAAAATATTCTCTCTTAAAAGTGCATGTCAAATAAAAAGTATGAAAAAAATGTGGTTTGCATCTTACAGAAAAGTGAAAAGGAAGGGTAAGAATAGTCAAGAGGCTGTCAGATAATTAGTCTGTCTTCCAAGAAAAGTAATCAAATGTGGAGTCACTAAAAGCTCTTGATGAAGGGATACGCTGCTGGTGTCAGATCTATTCTAACTATTTTTACTGTGTTAGCTGACCTTGCATGGTTCATTACTTCATTTCTTTACTACCTTATCTCCAAGGTAAGCTAAAATGCCCAAGGACAAATATGAAACAGTGCTCCAAGCTAAACTGAATGCTCTAATAGAAAATGCATCTCAGGTTGAAGCCTCAGGCAAATTTAACAGTATCCTAAAGGTACAAGTGAGCATGAAATTACAAGAACTCTAACATGATTCTTAAAAAAAAAAAAAAAAAAAAAAAGAAGAAGAAGAAGAAAAAAGAATCTCTTAATATGAAAGCATACAAAGATCTACTTGAGCCGTCATGTGTATACACACACCCCAGTGCACAATTCTTCACCCTAACCCTGGGTTGGGAAATACAAAATCTAGGTTGCCTGAGTAACCTCAGTTTATCCCCTTACATTAATGCATTGTGAAACTCCAGTTACACACACGATAATATATTTCCTTCATGACCCAGGCCAAGTTCATTACACTAACCACATGACTCAAGTCTTAAAATGCTTTCTTGACTTACTACAACTATATTAATCTCTAGCTTATCCATAGTGAGATCGCAACCTTAACTCAGTAATAAAATCAAAGAATCATAGAATGGCTTGGGTCGAAATGGACCTTAAAGATCACCTAGTTCCAGTCGCCCTGCCACCCATCAGATCAGACTGCCCATGGTCCCATGCAACTTGCCCATGAATACCTCCAAGGATGGGGCATCCACAACCTCTCTAGGCAGCCTGTTTCACTGCCTCAGCATCCTCTGAGTAAAGAACTTCCTCCCAGTATCTAACCTAGATTTCCACTCTTTTAGTTTGAAACCATTTCCCCTCGTCCAGTCATTATCAGACCACGTAAAAAATCTGTCTCCCACCTGTAGAAGTGCTATGAGGTCTCCTCAGAGCCTGCTCTTCTAGGCTGAACAAACACAGCTCTCAACCTTTCTTCATAGGAGAGGTGTTCCAGTTCTATTATCATTCTCATGACCTCCTCTAGACCTGTTCCAACAGCTCCACATCTTTCTTATGCTGGGGTCCCAACACCAGTACACAGTACTCCAGATGAGGCCTCACAGGGGCAGAGCAGAAGAGGACAACCACCTCCCTCTCTCTATTGGCCACTCCTCTTCTAATGCAGCCCAGGATACTGTTCCAGCCTGTGTGCGCACACTGTTTGCTCACATCAAGCTTTTCATCTACCAGAACTCCTAAGCTTTTCTCTGCAGAGCTGCTCTCAAAGTGTTCTCCCAGTCTGTACACTTATCTAAGACTGCGCTGACCAAAATGCAACACCTTGCACTTTGTATTGTTGAATCACAGAATTGTAGGACTTGGAAAGGACCTCTAGGGTATTATTGAATCCAGGCTCCCTACAGCAGGCTGCACAGGTAGGTGTCCAGGTGGGCCTTGAATATCTCCAGAGGAGGAGAATGCCCTCTCCGGGCAGCCTGTTCCTGCACTCTGTCACCCTCACTGTGAAGAAATTCCTTTGTGTATTGGTGCAGAACTTCCTATGCTCCAGTTTATGGCCGTTTCCCCTCGTCCTGTCCCCATAGACCGCTGAAAAGAGGTTGGCCATGTCTCTTTGACTCCCACACTTAGGATACTTATTAACCTCTGAGTCTTCTTTCCTCAAGGCTGAACAGACCCAGGTTACTCAGCCTTTCCTCATAGGGAAGATGCTCCAGGCCCTTTATCATCTTTGTGGCCCTCTGCTGGACTCTCTCCAGGAGATCCCTGTCTTTTTTGTACCAGAGAGTCCAGATACTGGATACAGTACTCCAGATGAGGCCTGATCAGGGCTGACTAGAATCTCATTAGATTCATGTGGGCCACTTTTCAAGCTTGTCCAGGTCCTTCTGGATGGCGTACATCCCTTCTGTTGTACCAACTGCACCTTTCAGCTTAGCGTAATCTCCAAACTTGCCGAGGGCACACTCAATCCCACTGTTTGTATCATTGATAAAGATGTTGAAGAGCAACACAGTTGAAGAGTAACAGGATTGCATCCTTCTCATACTTCTGCTCACCCTCACAAACAAAGCTTTACATTTTAAAGGAGCGATGTTACAGAAGACGCTGCTGTGATTCTGTATCAAAACAAAAGGGAAGCCTTTACACCTCAGTCTCCCGCTAACCTATGGAGAACAGCTAATCGTGACTGCCTCACCACAGTATCCTTCCATTCATCAGTTGCAACATGGCAAAGGCTAATGTCCACTTGAGTACATTCCCTTTTCTTGCACCACAGGAGACCTACACAGCAGCAGAGTCCTTACAAAACAAAACTTATTCTTGGGCACGCTCATACACTGTGTACATCTGTTCAAGATTCCCATCATTATCTGGATAGAGAAGCCAAGATGTCCTAACCCATAACAGAATAAGCTAAAATGTGAAAAGTACTGATAATCTTCTCAGAAGAATTAGGTCTTCAAAAATAAAATTGAGACTATTTCCCATTTACAGTCACTTGGCAAAATATAAAGGAAATAAATTCAGCCTAATTTTTTGTTTCTGTCATCATTTGTCCCAATATTCTCTTGATTTATTTGCTTTTTATGTTGGCTTTGTAGGATTTCATTTTTAGATTTACAGCAAGTTGAAATAATTGCAAGGCTGTTAAATTGAAAACAAAACATGAATGCACACAGAAAATTCTGAGAAACTATGAAGCAAAAGCATAACCTTGCACAATTACATAAGATAATATAGCAGCCTGCTGTCAGGCAAACGAGTTATGCAGTCTCTTCTAGATTACATGTACCAACCCTTAATTGGTGTAGCATCTGCTGAAAGTCTAACAAAGTGTACAAGAGACTCCAGAGACGTTTGGTCTTACCAAAGAAAACTCCTTTTGCAAAAGACTACAGCATCACTCTGTTACCATATGGGCTCCATTTAAATCAACATTTGGAAAACTACATCTAATCAGTGCTAGGCATTCATTAAAATTAGGCTTTACCAAATAAGCATAATAGCTTTGACATAATTAGATATCTGCTAGGCTACAGAACACAACTAACGTGTATTTCATTATAACATTCAGTATCACATGCACCAAGAGAATTCCATGACAACCACAGAAGTTTTAAAAAATAGCACAGATTAGATATGCTTTGTCAAACAAGAAGCAGAAAGCAACTGTTAATGATAAAATGATCAAGTGCAGCAAATCCAGTGAGTTTCATCTCAGGACTGTATGACTGCTGGGAAAGAGGAACAGCCTGCACTAGCCTTCCCAAACTTCAGTATGAAGTGGAGACTTGCATCAGCTGCTCTTGTGCTGTAAGACACTTTCTGCATCCTGCAGGCATTAGGCAGATTCTCCAGCAGCTGGCAATACTTTGAGGGAACGATTTAAGCCACACACCTGTTTGGCCTTCTTGTGTCCAACAAGAACAACCGACCTCCTTCCTGCTGTGTTAACATCCCCGCCTTGTGGGACTACAGCTGCATGCTGCACATTACCATAGGTGTGCTAGCAGAGGGCTCCTGGAGGGAACACCAGTGACAATCCTAATTGCCAGCAGCTGCAAGACTTCTGGCTTCAAGGATTCCTTTTTATTTTTTTGTTGAACTCCTGGCTTCTCAGCCTTGAGCAGAATCTGTATTTATATCTTCAGTGACCTCACAATCACCAGAATCTAGTGAGTACACAGGATAGATTAAAAAACTTTTCAGCAAACAGATGTTGTATTTTATACCTACAGGAAGGATGTAAATAAATCCAAACACACAAAAAACCCCACATTTTCTTTATTTGGAAAGCAGAGAATGTAAGAGGAGTCACAGGGCCAGCAATACATAAGCAAACTGTAGCCGGCCAGCTGTCCAGAATACTTTTCTGGCCCTCATACCTTCTCCACTTAATGACATTCATTATTATCAGTAAGGAATACTCGTGTTAAAATGATCATCCACAAACAGGTATGAAGTGGCATCACAGCTTTCAGGAAAGGACCAATCACCACATCAGTGCGTCCCAGTCTCTGCCTCATCAGACAGAGAGTAACAGAGAAGGTGATGGTGTCCTGTTCTCAGGCATATTCACCAAGTGACACTGGATCTTTACCTTCCTCCAACATGGAATGCAAAGCACTAGGGCATGGGAAGGGCAGGCTCCTCACCCTTCAGAGAGGTGATGGTGGTAAAGGGTAGCACACAGGAAACAGCTTTCAATGAGCTGAGCAAAAAGGGTAGGAAAGGAGGATACCAATCTTGGTCTCAATCACCATGAAAATTCATCCTTTCTAACAGGTAACTGCAGAGGAACATGGAGAGGAGTCAGGGAAAAGTTTCAAGTCCAAAAATGAAGGGGTGGATGGAGCTTTCCTTCCTTCCTTCTCTACACCTCACACCCTCCTGAGCAGTACACTCTCTGGGCACTGTCCTCCCTAAGGAGGCTAAAATTCAAGCCCATCTTAAATGGAAAAATATTTAGGAATAGTCTCTCTCTGCTGCTGGTGCTGCAACACAAGGCCTCATGAAGATACAGATTTACATTTTAAAAAGTAAGGCTTAAGGGTCAGCAGGGATGCAAGGGAAGTCCAGAAGAAAAAACATCAGATATGAATGTGAATGACAGAGGGCTAACATGGCCCTGAAAACAGCAGGAGAAAGAAGAGCATCTGAGCACCAAGGGCTACCATTTAGATGGACAAAAGGAGAGAACTTTTAACAGTAAATAACTAGACATGATAACTTGAATACCATCATCATAGATAATGTGGAATTAAATGCCAGGAGTAAAACAGAAGAGAGGAAATAGAAAAATCTAGTGATCTTTTTTTCTGTTTATGGGTTTTCACAAAATATCAGTAGAAATTCCATGACCATTAATTAGAAAAGGAAAAAAAAAAAAAAAGCAAGCTATAAAAACTGACTAATTTAAGGGGTATAAAGGATATGAGAAGAAAAAGCAAAGGACCTGACTGGATGTAGCCTCAAGCAGTCAGCAAACCAAAAGAAACCAAGAGCTACTATAAGATGCTCATTGAGCCTCTTTAGTTTCTGAAGAAAATTGAATCTCTGAAACATATTCACTACACAAATGCTTTTCCTACTCCCATAGATTTCATTTCTATAGAGTAATGAACTCCTTTTAGATGTTCTATTTAACAAGGAATAAAATCCAATACATACTGTGTTTGAGTGAAAAAAAAAAAAAAAAAACAGCTGAGGGTAAAACAATAACAATTATTTTAGCAAAAAAAAAATAGAAGGGATATCACCTGTTTTTCCCCTCTAGTAAGAGATTTTAGTAGCTCCCAACAAAAGTAGCTATTTAGCATCACCTGATCTTTATATCTGCCCATGCAGTTCACACATCATACAAAGATGTTCATGAAATGTAAAACGAAATGCAAATTTTTGAGCGTTCAGGATACATTATCTGTCACTAACTGGACAAAATCATTCTCCAATAAAACAGTATGTTTTTATTTTCAAAACACAGACATTTCTGCCTGTCACTTCAGAGTTAGATACATTCTGAATTTTTCAGTCTCAAATTTGTCATCCACAGTAAGCAGAAAAGTTCCTTTTAGCAATAGAACATATTTTTAAAGCTTATTACAATGTTACAATCACTCCTCAAAATTAGGACTAAATACTGAGCGGCATGGCAAAATGGCATGCCAAGCACGAGCACTCTTACCCTGGCTGTATTTGTTGACTGTGTCACATTCTCCCATGAGCTTCGTAATCTAAATCAGATAAAACAGAAAATCTCCCAGCAGGTCTGTGTTTCCTCTAAACAGCTCCTCTCCCTGCAATTAGTGCTATGCTTGGTAAATGAAGAGTGTGGGGCTGAACAAAATTTTTCCAGTGCAAATCATTCTAGGGAGAATGACTGACTCACTTCCGTGCTGCTGGTGTCCTTGGGAGTGGCAGCCACAAGGAAATGAACGTAGGGGTTTCCCAATAAGATGGTTAAATCTTAAGAACTCAGGTCATTTTCCTTCCTCAAAAGGAAAAAAGAAATGGCTGTCAAGTGGCAACACTTCCTCTCTTCCTGTTTTGTTTTAGACACTAAGTTTATTGTGCTCTGCAATATATTCTACTTATTCACACTATTTTGCTTATTGTTTGAAGATTTGTTCTCTTTCCATTTTATCGTGGAGATTCCTTCATCATCTGCTGAAAGGGAGAGGAAAGACTGCTCTCCATCCTGCTCTTATATTTTAAGGCTCGTTTTAGAATCCAATTAGAAGTATCTACCGGAGTCTCTGTAGGAAAAAAGACTGCCTGAAACGATGCAATTTTCTTTCCAATTTATTAGTTTATCCATGTTGCTGAGGAAAACGTTTTTTTGATAAAAGGTAGCAGGTTGGAGGCTTTGGTAGGAAGGTACAACAATAACCATGAATTTCAAAGACCCAAAGTAAATTTAAATACACACACACTTTCGGACCTTAATGAAGAGACAGAAGCACACACGTCAAAAGAGTGGTAGAGAAAATGAATTGGATTTGGGAACATTACAAGATTTCAGACCAAATGAAAAAAGACAGCTACAGCTCTCCCTGTAACAGCTCCAGGAGAAGAGGGCTGTGCAGGAGGACCATGGGCTTCCTCCTCACTCACCTGCTCTGGGTGCTACTCTCCTGCTCAGGCAGCCTCCAAGAGGAAGGGCATGAAGCAGGTCAGCTGCATTCACACACAAGCATGCACTGCACACCAAGCATGGCCTCAAAGCTCCGGATAAGAAAGACTGGAGCCCACCTTCTGCAGCAGTGCAGAACAGTAACAGAATAAAAACTGGGAGTTTTCTTCCTAGTATTGAAAGGCCAAATAAGAATGACTTTTGGTGCCTAAAGAACAATATGCAGGAAAACTATGTCAGTGATCTTTAATGATTAACATCAAGACCACAAACTTCATAAATAGAAAAGCTGTTTAAAAACATATTTACTCAGAATTGTAGCATAATTTCAGAAGTGTGTTAGTCTTACAAGTTAATGCACATAGGCTGAATAGTTTCAGTTGTCAAACAAAAAGTTGTTTCTGTAAAACAACAGTAAAATACTCTGTGCTGTACTTATGTGTAAGCACAATTACTGAAGCTGTTCACTGGAGATGGTATTTGTTTCAAATCTATGTTGTCTATAAACAAACACAGGATTGTACAGAACAATGCTGAACGTATGCAGTTCACAACTATTTATTGTGTAGTATAAAGCAGTTCTCTGAAGTGCAGCCCAAAGATGACTTGCAGCTTGCAAAGCCTTTGTATTCAGCTTCCAGTGTGGGTTTTCTTAGTAGTTTCATCTGCATGAACATAAAGGTCCATTGATTAATATCAGTACTAACAAAATTCCTGGTTTAAGAGCAGAGTGCTTTACCCACAACTTAGACACTGAACTGTTTCACCTGCAGTGGCAGCTGATAGCAGACATGACCTATGCTAACTCACACAGTACCACTTCCTACTGCCTCAAAACCAGAGCTCTAAACCTGAGTGGCCTAGTTGCAAAGGTGCTGATAAAACATCATCCTCCTTGGAAATCCCTGATCTGTCAACACCAAAACACTTAATGGGAGACAGACCCTTCTGACAGCATCCTTCCAGAAATGCTGGTGGCCAGGCTGAGCCACAAACTTTGCCAGATCCTGAGCTGCACTCCTTGCTAACCCCTACAGTCTTTTTGACTGTGGAGATGGAAAACAGCATGTTTGTAGTCAGAACTTCTCAGCCAAAAACAAACTTGGACTAAAAATCCCTTCAAATCTCACAGATGCTCTTTCTAATATCCCAGATATACCAAACTGAGCTGAGTGCTCTGAAATACTGTTATGTTTTCTTTACTCATCTAGACCTAAAAGCAACCGCATTCCTCCTTCTACATGGTATCTTCTGCTTAAACAGATACACAGCCAAGGACATCACACAAGGAGCTGATACTGATCTAAGCATTTCAAATTGCTCCTAAAAAAATAACTGTATTAAACATATGACTAATTAGCTACTTCAATTTAGACACCTTATGGGGAAGACTCTCAGTGGAACGAACGGCATTCTCCTTTCCTTTCTCTAGAAAATCTTAAGGACAAGCATTATCTGAACAGCTCTGATGCTTTGCAACGGTGTTCTTCAGTTACTTGTCAACTTTTCCCACTTGCTTGGATTCTGCCACCTTTTCTCTTACTCCCAAGTCTATCAGTAAGTAACACCAAAATATCAGAGGAATAAAGTGGGAAAGGCTAAAAGGGGGAAATAAAATAGGGAAATCTCTATATGGGAAAGGGTTAAAGAATCCATCACCGAGTATTGCTGAGAAGTACCATACAAAGTTTTATATGATTGAAGCCTAATTTTAGGTACTAAAAACATTTATGTTTCTAAAATCATAAATTGCAGTTGCACTTATTATTCTAAGTAGCTCTGCTTAGTTTTCTCATGGGTATGCCTATTCACATCACTTTTCTGGCAACACTGAAATATCAGAATTCTCTCCGGTACAGCAGCATACAACTTCTGTTTTCCTCAATTTTCAGCATTATGAACTAAGGAAAAAAAAAAAAAAAAAGAGAGAGAGAGAGAAACAAATAGTTTTGTGAAGTTACATACAGTGTCCGATGATCTCTCAGTTGAACTTTGAACTCAGCAGACCAGGATGTTAGATTCCAGGTGCTGGCAGCATCCGGACAGTGCTGATTCCCTGCTCAAGCACAAACTTAGTCCATTCTAACACCCTCTCTGGAGATATGAAGTGTATACTCAAGCTGTCTGGTCCCTTCAAACTCTTTCTAGCTCTCTCATGCCCCCCCAGGATCAACTGCAGCCTTCTCAGAGCCTGAAATTGGGAGAACTGAAAGTTGTTTTCCTCTTCTTTGGAGACTGCAGGAAGAGAGCGACACAGACCCTCCTCAAAGACATACCATGGTCTACACTCTGAAAAAGAACAAGCATTACATAGGTTATAGAAAAACTATTAAAGCCTTCCTTACATTCCTCCTGTGAGCATCCTTCTTCCATACCTCAGGTCTCTGCCACAATCACATTTCAAACCTAAGACCTAATTTCTAGCCTTAATGTTCTCCCTGATGATAAAGATCTGTTACTAATAAAAGCCTTGTACTTTTACAGAATTCCAGCTCCTTCATGCTGTTTTCAAAAAGCTTCAAGAATCTCGTGGTGAGTTGCTACTGAATTAAACTCAAAATCCAAATCCTCTGAGCTACAATCAACCAATAGTTTTTAAATATTTACACTCAAAAATATGATATTTCAAAATAATGAACTCCATTCTCTATCGTTCAACTCCTGCCAGATCCTCCCAGCAGATCTGTGTTAAGACAACCTGGATTCTCAATCCAGCAGATGTTAACAATCACGCACATTTTATTAAAAAACAAAAAGCAATGGTTACTTAGTAGATTATTCATCAGATGTAGACACCCAATACAACTACTACTGGTTTTGGTACAGGCAAATTACAGCATAATCTATTATCGTCAACGTGATCACAGTTTAGAAGAATCAACTTCTAATGATGTCTCTTTTCAGCAGACTGCACAAATGGTATACTACATCAGTGTTCCAAAAATACTACTTCTGTTTTTAAACAGGAGAAAAAAGAAATAGCAGTGACCTGCTCAGGATCCCAGGGGAACACAAGGGCAGAGTGATGAATGGAACTTCACAATCCTTGTTTTTAATCAATTCCTGTGATTATTCTCCCTCATCACGAGTATCTTCTGTTGTCCCGTGCACAAATGTTTAGAATCAGTCTGGATTTTCCAAAGATAAATATTTTTTCTTGAGATGTATTTTGACTTTGTTTTCATTACTGCAGTAATGTAATGAAGTCAATATAAAAATAGTAAATCAGAGTAGATAAAAAAACAGGAACTCTACACTTCACAGAGTATTTGCAGTATTTACATTAGACAGTCAATGTAGAACTACTGCTGAGACTGCCTAGAAAAACAGGGCATTGGTGAAACAGTTTAGAAGTCAAAGACCCTGTTCACCTACCCAGGCAATGATATGTGGGTGCGATCTGTAATACCACGCCACAGGTCAATTTAAAAAGGAAAGCTGAAAGATAGTAAAGTCACAGCTTTCAATCTGCACCATCCTCCTAAGTATAGAAACAGCGTGAGAGAGAAAGTATAAGGTGCCTGAAGGAGAAGGCAAGAGGCAAGTAATCAAAGCTGGCATCACTGGCAGAGCAGAGACAGGAGTTGGCACTGCTCATTTATTAAACCAGATGGAGAAGGATCTTCACCATTTATCCTTACCCTGCAGGAAGATCAAAGAATTAGTATTTGATGCAACAAGATGGACACAATGAGAGAGGCTCAGGTGACTGATTGGATTTGAAGGGGAAAGCTAGAGAAAAGGATTAGAGTAATTCTAATGGCTACACTTAGGAGGCAAAAAACATTACTTTTACGGGGAAGAGTTCAGTGGTACTGTTGGCTATCAACATCAGGATCTATTTAGAAAATAATTCTAAATAATAACCGTGGAAGTATTGACTCTGATTTCCTAAGATGTGGAAGTATTGACTCTGATTTCCTAAGATCACTAGTCAAAATTTCTGTGCCAAAAACCTCTTGTTCCATTATACAAACAGGTCTAGCTGATCCTACCTGATCTTTCCTATACTTGAAGCATATAAACAGGAAGGGGAACGGCTGTTTATAAGGGGGGGATAGTGATAGGACAAGGGGGAATGGATTCAAACTGACACAGGGGAGGTTTAGTTTAGATATTAGGAGGAAGTTTTTCACACAGAGGGTGGTGACACACTGGAACAGGTTGCCCAAGGAAGTTGTAAATGCCCCATCCCTGGAGGCATTCAAGGCCAGGCTGGATGTGGCTCTGGGCAGCCTGGTCTGGTGGTTGGCGACCCTGCACATAGCAGGGGGGTTGAAATTAGATGATCACTGTGGTGCTTTTCAACTCAGGCCATTCTATGATTCTATGTTGATACTTAAATGCCCAAACACACATCATCCTAGAGCTAGCGCAGCCAGGTGAGACCATCCTATGTGAAGACAGCATTTAGTGAAGTAACAGAGAAACATCCTACCACACTGACAAGCTACAAGCACAACTGTAGGAAGTAGAAGAACTAGCAAAACCAGAGGCCTCCTACTGCTGGAAAATAATACAAGCATTCTTGTAAAGAGAAATCATAATACGTTAGAACAAACAATATATTTGCCCATATTTGAGAAAATAAGGCAATACAAAATGAGGAATTAGCGCTTCCAAATCCTTCGCATGCCCGGTGCATTAAGCACCAGGGATATTAATGGCTAAATACCACACTAGGTGTATTCACCAAGTGGCACCTTGGTTTGTTTGCTTGTTTGTGTTACAGGTCATAAGTTAAAAGTTACATATTGGAATAAAACATATTGTTGAATGCATCAAATAGGTTTTAGGACAAATAAAACCAGTCAGCCCCTACACAAACTTGTGCTCACTTTTGGAAATCAGCAGTAAACCTTGACAAGAATAATTCAGATGTCCTACATTCAGCATGTTTCATAAATAAAACATTAGTGCACACATAATAAAACTCTTCAGTAACGTGCAGGTAATTTTTTTTTAGTAATATCCATACGTCAAGTACAATACCAAAAAGATCTTGAAAAAGAATGAACAGTATAGGAAAAGGAAACAGTACTTAGTAGAAAGTACAGACTGGAAAACCAAAACATGAAAATAATAAAACTGGATACGTGGGCAAATTTATACAGCAGATCACAAACTGTTTCAGCTCAAGATAAAAAAAAAAAAAAAGAGTTGTAGTATATCTTGAAATTACTAGAGTAATCCCAGTATACATCAAGGAGCACAGTCCCTACTCTCAATATCCTTGTTTGTTTGTTTTTTAATGGTGAGTATTAGAATCATAGAGTTACAGAATATCACAAGTTGGAAGGGACCCATGAGGATCACTGAGTCCAACTCCTGGCTCCAAACAGCAATTAATGTATGATTCTGATACATTCTGTTATTGTTGAATCTCTAGCCGTTGTCCAGAGTCATGTGCTCACAAGCTCTGGAGGTAATCTCTCCAGGTAAAGTCCTCAGTGCTACACTTCCATGGAAAAAACATGGAGAATTACAGTAAAATGCAATGACATTCTACATCTTTCTCACATCTCATCAGCAGATGAGAAATAGACCTACCTCTTGTAAAAAATAATTTGCTGGCACTGTATTACTCAGATCCTTTTCAGAAATCTTTATCTGCAGTTTTGTTGTCAGGTTTTCCCTTTATCCTTTGTATTTATGGACTCCACATACTGATAAGACACTTGTTGGTTTAATCAAGAAAACTGAATCACACAAGAGTACTAAATCAGGACCTGCAACTGATGGAGCAAGACATTAGGATGATGCTAGGTGGTTCTGAACTTGTTAACAGTGTTTTCATAGGCACAGATATTCAGAGACTCAGAAGAGGCCAACAGTATTGAAGAGTGCCAGAACTGATTAGGGTTAAATTAACAGGAAATCACATAAAAGTGCTAAAATTCCCAGTGCTCGACCTCAGCAAGCACAGCTGTAACTCCTTACAGTTCAGTACAAGAAACTCAAGACGTGGCAGTTTTATAAGGTCAACATCTTTATATATGTGAATCAGCAATGAATGCAAAGGCAGAATAAAACTGTTCTTTTATATCTTAATGACTGCAGAATATTAGAAAAGGGCTCCATTTCTCCTTAAGACATGCAAGTTATTTGGCTGTCAGCTAGGTTTGCCCAAAAACAAGCAGAAAGACTGCATTGCGGGATGCAGTCTGGCATTTTGGCCTTCAGGGAACACAAGAAGCAAAGTAAAAATTAATGAATTGTCAATCAAAAACATATTGAGACATCTTGCAGGGAAAGACCCTAAGTGCAGGACAAAAAAATAAATCCCATAGCACTCCGCCAATTCATATCTCTTAGGGGAGCAAGACAACACTGCTATGAACATCACTAGAATCTTTCACAAGCTCACCAGAGACTTACAAAACATGGTATGTTCTTATTTCCCCTTACTACATTGCAAATGAGAGTTTTATCTTTGTTTCCTGGTCACTGAGGAGAACAGAAGAAAATACTGCTGTATCCTGTTACCATAGGATATTGCCCCAGGACAATTTCTCTCTGAAAGGTTTCCTACAAACAGTTTTTGTGGCTGTACTATCCTTAAATGGTAAGTGTTCATAGACAGCACTCTTCCCTGCTGCTTCTTTTCACAATGCAGAATTACTGCTACACCTCCATAGCTACCACTCAGCTTCCTGCTGCGTGCATGTCTTGTGTCTCTCAAGCCTACACAAAATGGCCAGAAGGTGCTGCCTACTCACCAGAAGACTTTTTATAGAAGTTCTGCAGCATCAAAACAGAGGACTCTGAACATCAGGCTGACTGGTTTTCCAACTCCCTCAGAGATCAATTCTAAACTACCTTGACCAAGAGTGCTTTCTTCCCCACTGAAAGAAAATAAGTCCTTTAGTTTGAAACCACTTCCCCCGTAGTAGGGTCTGTTGTGATGGGAGATGGGGGAAAGGTCTCAAACTAAAAGAGGGATTATTTAAATTGAATATAATGAAAAAGGTTTTCACAACAAGGATAGTGAAGCACTGGAACAGGTTGCCAGGAGAGATGGTGGCTGCCCCATCCTTGGAGACACTCAGTGTCAGGCTGGAAGGGTCTAGCTGTAGATGTTCCTGTCCATTGCAGGGGCTTGGACCAGATGACCTTTAAGAGTCCCTTCCAACTCCAAAGATTCTGTGATTTTATGATCTACAGCCATCACTTTACCCTGTAAATATAAAACGCACCTGCTAGAGAGGAAAAAAGCCACCTGAAAACCAGAACAAGGCAATAGTAACAACAGGTTCTCTGTCACTGTGATATGGCAACGAGCAAAGAAAGTTTACAAGTAAAATAAATGAAGGCAACAGATCCACAAGTAATACATATAAAGTCTTTATTTTCAGCCTTTCCGACAACCGCTAGCTCCCTGGAAGTACAATTGGAACACCAGTATCCAAATTACAGAGCATTGCAAGTGGTCAAGAAAAATCCCAGATACCAGCTGAGCACCATTAAATGAAATGGAAAAAAGGTAAATTTAGTGTATTTTTTTTCCACTCAAGGATTACAGAAATAGTTTGTTTTTACACTCAAAGAAATGTCTCGTGTCCCAGACATCCTTTGGAAAACATTACTTCTGGAAAGTTAAGTCAGTGAGTTTCTCCCTTTAAAAGAGACCTTTCTCCACGTTCTTCCTTGATAAAAAGGAAATCTAGTTCCACCATTCTATCAAACAGTTTTCACTAATAATGTTTAATTGCACATACTCATCAGCATCAAGGAGCCACACTCAGCTGACACGCAGTGATGATCATGGAATCAGAAAATGGTTTGGGTTGGAAGGGACCTTTAATATCATCTAGTTCCAACCCTCTGCTATAGGCAGGGACACCTCAAAGCCCCATCCAGCCTGGCCTTGAATGCTTCCACGGACAGGGCATCCACAACATCCCTGTTCCAATGTCTCACCACCCTCACAGTGAAGAATTTATGCCCAATATAGAGTCTAAATCTACCCTCTTCCAACTTGAAATCATTTTCCCTCATCCTGTTGCTACCCTTACAGAAAGTCCCTCCCTATCTTTTCCAGTGATCCCTAAATTCATCTTCCGTGACATACAGAAAGCATTGACTCTGTTCATGTCCCCTCTTGGAACTACCTTTTGGCAATCACAAGCAACAACTTGCATCTGCAAAGTGATTCTTATATCACAGAAGACACGTCTGACAGCTACTCCACAAACAATTTAAAGTATCATGCAGATTACATAACTGTTCTGGAGGTCTCAGAAGGTACATCTCCACAGCCTTTCGGTGTGAATAGAGACTGAGCTTTTGAAGTGATCCGCCTGGAGTGCAAGTTTTGGATTCCATTCTAGTGAAACTAAGCCAGAAGATGCACTCCATCATGTACACAGCATGGCCCAACTGCTAACATATGCTCAGTCTCTGCTGCACCTAAAATAATAAAGCTTTAATTGTAGCTTTTTTTTTTTTTTTTAATTATTAACTAACCAGGTGGGGAAAAAAAATGTTTTAAAATAAGGATTTGTGTTTCGGAAGGAGTAAAAAAAATTAGCAATCAGAAGGGGAAGAATGGACTGCCCAGGGAGGTGGCGGAGTCACTGACCCTGGGGTGTTCAAGGAAAGACTGGATGTGGTGTTGAGGGACATGGGTTAGTGGGAGCTATTGGTAATAGGTGAACGGTTGGATTGGATGATCTTTTAGGTCTTTTCCAACCTTGGTGATTCTATGATTCTATGGTTCTAAGTTCAAACAACCAATAAAATACTTTCCCTAATTCCAAGTGAACCAGATACAGGAGTATTTCAGTGGCAAAAAAAAAAAAAAAAAAAAAAGGAAAGCAAGTTTACAGATGAATTAAAATATATCCACACCTGCAGACTTGAGAGCACAAGGCCAGCTTAATCAGAATCAAAGAAAAATTGAGAGGACCGAGCAGAACCACAGAAAATTAACTCACATACCATATCTGCTAACAAGGCAAAAGCTGAAATAACTGCAGCTTCCTGAACATACACAGAACTAAGAAAGGGAAACAAATCTCAAGAGCACCCAAGGTCCTGAAGTCCCATGTACATGAAGCCTGTGCACTTGGCCAGGGAATTTACATGCTAGCTACTGGAGCCACACAACCTGCAGGCATCAGCAAATCCCACCCCTGAAGGCAACCAGATATACCACTGAGGCTGTATGGCTTCCACAGCCCAGATCCTGCAGTTACCAGGACACTATCCTAGAGTAAAAGAAGGGTGTACAAGAGTTGGGGGCCGGAGGGAAGTAAAACAAAAACTTACAAGAACTAATAATACCAAATTCCAAAATTTATTTTGTATACATAAAACAATTCCGCTATTTTCCTTTCAATGGGTATCAGATGCAATAAAAACTATTAGTTAAGCTCAAATGCCCAAGAAAGATTTTTATTATTATTTTTTTTTTAATTAAAGAGCCATATGGATGGCCAGTCTCATGCTTCAACAGATGATGTTATTGAAGAATAAGTGATGGCAAACCTGACTCCTATTTAGCGAGACCACAGGTTTACCTGTTCATAGAAATTGCCTTATTAAATGCCTAAAATAAAATAAGATAGCAAGCAAGAAGTAGTTAGCTGCAGAGCTCCAGAAATCATGTTATGACACAGCTTATCTTTTAGAAATGTACTAATAGCTGGTGACCCAGGCCATTTAACACAGAAGAGAGGCAACCCTCCAGGGCACAGTGACATTTCTTATCTGCTTGACTCACAGGCACTGATACAGGGAAGAGAATACAGGTCTGCTCATTTAAATTCACACACAGTGTTGGAGGGTTGTTGAGGGACTCTCCTACAGCTCATGAGTAGGACGGACTCAGGTCATGCTGACTCCCCTATTAATAAAGAACTGCTACCATACAGGTTGTAGCCTTGTGCTTCTCTGCAGCACTTACCAGCTGAAATTCAATTCCATTTAAACACAGCAGTTAAGAAGGACTACTAAGATGGCAGCAAAATAAAGTACACTAGCATGCATGGTAAAAGGAGGGGCAGAACAGGAGGAAAAGGAGCCTCCGGGTCAGCTATCATTACCAGAGTGTATAGCATTTCAATGAAAACACACCAGTTTTAAAGTCAAATGCATCTCTTTGTTAAAAAAGTAACAAACAAACAAACCATCCTCAAATACAAGCAAAAGAAATCCTATCAAAACTCCTATGCCATTCCAAGCTTCAGAAAACTTGACAGAAAGAGCAGAAGTTGAACATCCCCATGAAGCCACTACTTTCCTTAAACCACAGTATCCACAAAAGAAGGAAGCTTTGCATCTGGAACCAAGGGCAGCAGACCAAGCATTAGCATTAGGAAGAGGTGATGTGGTAAAAAAAAGTCACTGTGCCAGCGCATGAGAGCCAAGAAATGACACTCATGTTGCCAGAGCGATCAAGAAAGGAATGAATTGTTTACAAAGCAGTGAAGAATGAAGAGGCAGGAAAGGAAAAGAAAATGCCAGGTACGTTTTTGAGGATAGAATGTATATACACAAATGGTATATGTTACCAGATGTGGCAAAAGCAGATAAACCAACTGGGGGTTAAAAAAAAGGGGGGGGGGGGAAGGGGGGAAGGAAAAGAAGAGAAAGATACAGTGTTATGACATTATCTAATCTGTGGTTCTCAAGGAACAGAAAGATGTTGTTACACTCTCAGATTGATAAGAGCACATTCACACAAGACAAATGTAATGGACCATTTTAACAGTGGATGGATATCTCTGGCTTTGCCTATAAGGCGTTCTAAAAACTTACAGCTAGGAAGTAAAAGAGTAGACTTACGGCTACCTTATCACAACCACATCTTCTAACTCTGCTTTGTAAACTGAATATTTTTGCCATAATATCCACCACAAGTGAGAAACACTCATCAGCACACAACAGCAAACATACAACATGTTTCAATTTGTACAAGACCATTAATCACAGTATAGTCAAGCTACTAAAGCCAAAAATGTCAACATCCTGGCTTCTGCAAAAAGCCCAATACTACGGACACTGTTGATTAGTTACAATAATGCGCGTTATTTCAGAAGGTTCTTTAAAAGTAATTCTGTTACTCTTGACTCCTAATATACAGATTTCAGTGGCTTCACTGAATTTGTTACTGGGAAAAGGTAGTCATAAACATAACATTTGCAAGGAGGACAAGGCAAATTACCTACTTGTACTGTGGCTTTCTCTTGAGTATCAAAACTCACTGCAAAGGTGATACTTATGAAGTAGCAAGAGAACCATTTGACTCTGACACAAAACACTGACAATTTCAAGATCTCTCCTAACGTGACAGAACAGCTGGACTACATGGTAACAAACGTCATGGAACTACTGCCATCTTCGAACAAGCCAAGAGAGAATGTGTAGGCAATGTTATTTCTAAGTCAATACCATTTTGTCCTAACCCTAAACAAACTCTGCCCTTGAAACTCAACAACAAAGCTCTTCACTATCACTGATAAGTTGGCACCAGCTCTGATAGAAATAAAGCAATGTTTAAGTTCATTTCTTCTTGTGCTCTTTCAGACTTGGGGTGCCTGAGATCCTAAGCAGTTTTATGCTCTCCACAGCTCTAGTACCATACCTTAAAGAAAAATATGCTGCCCACAGTACCTCTGCTCAAAGGTTCCCTTCAGGATCCACAGTTTTTGCCCTTGACTGCATGGTAGCTGCTTGCCAACTCTGGACCAAGGAACAGTCAGCAGGCTGCCAGTAAGAGAACACTGATTTCATTCACTCTGGGATCTTACCAATTCCATCCTGTCACTAAACTTTAATAACCTGCCTCAATAAGCCTAAGATGCTGATTTAGTAGACTGCACTTCTTTTTAACCTACTAATATTGTTCGCATTGGAAGATCACCTAAAAATCACACTGTGAAGAGTTTTTCATTGCTTTAGCCAGCTTCATCTGTTGCAAACAGAGTAGCAATAGGCCCTGTTCAATATAGGTTGCAATCTTAAAAACAAACAAACAATAAAAACCCCACACACTAAAAAACACACTGATACAGCTGAGGGAAAATAATGAAGTTCTGCCCTTCGATGACCTGAGGAAAGTGGGACAGTGAGTATTAGGGGGATACTTTCTTCTAACATGTTTGCTTTGGAAAACTGCCATAATACCATTATCACTTACTCATATATACGTGCATATGTGGACTGGGGGTCCTCTGAAGTGAAGGTTCTGGTCAACAAAGTAGTAGTGTACAAACTGGAAGAATGCAGGATTTTCTTTCACAATACTAAGAAGCCTTTCAGCAGCACTTTACCTTTCATCTCTCACCCTTCTAACTTGCTGTTCCCTCCAGCAATGCAGCATTTGCCATCAATCACCCTAAAAAGCAGCTTAGGCAAGAGGAGCCCCAGATGCTGGCTGAAGAGACGCACTGCATCCCAGCAGAGTGCCCAGCAGAGCACAGCTACAGACTGACAAGGGGACACAAATAGGGAACAGAAGAAAACACAGGAGGAGGCACGGATACAGGAGAATCCATCCTGTCTGCAGCAGTGCTTGTTTACTGACAGAAACACAACACAGATCTGTGCACCACTGAGGGGCAGAAGTGACAGACTGAGCCTGAATACTTCTCTTATTGCAGGGAAAAGTAGATTAACCAATTCCTTCTCCTTCCCTAAAAGAAACCCCTAAGTGAAGGTAAATGTAGAAAGGACAGAAAGTACATTTCATGAAAAAAGTGCTTCTTGGCAGCATCTAAATTTGAAATTGCTTTTGACACCTCAGCTCACAGCATAGATTAAGGATTCAATGCTTCTAAACAAACATGCATTTAGCAGTTGTGTTTCCCCTCTTTTCATTCAATTCTGATATAACTGTAACACAGTATTCAGATCTCATAAACAGGCCTTACTACCTTGAGCCTCTACCTCTGTTCCACATCTCTATAATTTCGATTACATGTTAAAATACACTTCCAGAAACAGGTTGGCAAACAGAAGATGCAAAGAGCAGCTTTCAAATGAATGCCTCTGCAGGGTGCCAGAAATAAGGACTGGAAAGATCAGAGCTCAGATCGTCTTCTGGTTTTCAGACAATCAACAGGTCATAGATTACAATGTTCTCTGATGATAACAAGTAAGGCTATTTTCAAAAGATACTTTTTTTTCCCCCCATAAAACTGTTTTTTAAAACATATTCCATTTTCTGTTCAACAGTATTAAATTTACTAGAACATTATTAGGACTAGAAAATATATAGTAAAGTGATACATTTGTAGAACACTACTACTATGGTTTGGACAGTATCTGAATTCAAAATACTTTATTTTCAAGAAAGCAATTTAAGCACGTAATGTCAGCTTCTTTAGGGGAACATGTGAAACACAGAAATGTTATCAAGCAACAACACCAACAGCTTAGCACATCCAATTCAGTTAGTCGGCATTACTTCACTTCTCAGACTTCCTGAAGCATCACAAATGATGAGGTTTGCACAATTCTAATACTGCTAAGATGTGACCACTTACATTCTGACCCCAATGGTGGACTCAAGAGTGCTTCCACATGCCAGTCCCAGCCACTTCCCATTGTCAGCCACAAGAAAGACCCAATGCTATACTACTTCATCCTGCTCCCTAGCCTTCACTTCTATAGCAACAAAACCAAGGAGCACAGATCAAAAAGAAACCACGCCATTACCCTAACAGGACACGTCCCCAGTGTGGCACACACTCAGGGTCAGGTTAGCTACAGACAACGATGACTCTTCGGGTAAAGACCTAACGGGCAGCTGCAGGTAGCAACAAATAACATGCACTACTCGGAACACACACAGGCCAAACAGAATAGTATTACAAAATGCAGCACCACTTACTTTTATAAAGTTCACAGAGTCATAGATTTGTTTGAGTTGAAAGGGACCCTTAAATGTCACCTAGTCCAACACCCCTGCAATGAACAAGGACACCTACAGATAGAACAGGTAGCTCAGAGCCCTGTCCAGCCCAAACTTGAATGACCCTGGGCATGGGGCATCCATCTCATCTCCAGGCAACTGTTCTAGTGTTTCACCATCCTTATTGTAAAAACTTTTTCCATATATCCAGTTTAAATCCTTACTTTGAAACCATTTTCCCTTGTCCTATCCCAGCATACTCTGCTGAACAGTCTGTCTCCTTCTTTCTTACAGCCCCCCTTCAGGTACTGAAAGGCCACTATCAGGACTCCCCAGAGCCTTCTCTTCTCCAGGCTGAACAGCCCCAGCTCTCTCAGGCTGTCCTCATAGGGAAGGTGTTCCATTACTTGGATCATTTCTGTGCCCCTCCTCTTGATGTGCTCCAACAGACTCAAGTCTCATACTGTACTGAGGACTCCACATCTGGATGCAGTACTTCAGGTGAGGCCTCACTAGCACAGAGTAGAGGGACAGCATCACTTCTCTCACCCTGCTGGCCAGGCTTCTTTTGATGTGGCCCAGAATACAGTTGGCTTTCTGGGCTGTGATGCATTGATTGTTCACGTCCTGCTTCCCATCCATCAGTACCAATGCATCTCTTCAGTGCCACCTCATGTAAGGGGTTTTGTTGCCAGACAGTTAAGCTTTCCCTCTGACATGGCTTAAACACCCAGCTACTCCTGCCTCCAACCACACAGGCTCCTGCTCATCTTGCAGCTCAAGTTCCAGAGGGAAGGATGGGGGATGTTCTGGTTCATCCACAGTACTCAGTCCAGCTCTGAGCCTGGATGATCTCTCATCTCAGCCAGCAGACTGTTGGACAAAACCCACTGCAGGCATTACACTCACCAAAGACTGTGTCACATTCTAAAAATGCTATATTAATAACAGTGTGTTCCCGATGGCCAGACTCCTCTCCATTTCATCTCTGTGCCTCAACTTGTTTTCTTCAACACAGATGAGCATTTTATGTATAATATTTCAGAATCAGAAAAAAACTTCAAATTAAAAAAAAAAAATTCTCTTATCAACTATATATGGTAAGTAGGCAATGTACTAAGACATCTAAAAATACAAGAAAACATGTTTTCAGCCTATCTGATTTAAAGAACAGAGTGAGAAATACCAGTCTTATTTCTAAAGTGCTCTGAATTAATGGTGTTTGAAGCAGATAACTGTTTCATCTAGTACAAGCCAGCCTAGTGCTTGGAAAATTACCAATACAGTAAAAACTATGCACATACATTCCAGTCAAATACAGAGTGTTATCATGCACAGTCTGATACATGTTGTCACCACGGACATGTGATTTTGGTTATCTCAGAATATTCATAGTAGCCTTGAGAATACAGGAAGTTCTTTAAAAATAAAAATTAAAAAAAAAAAATCACAATTTGGATCAGTAACAAAAAATGAAAACATTTTGAAAGAATGACAAAGCACAAGGGAAATGAACTATCGTGCAGCCAATAGTTTCAAAACCGAACACCCACTCATAACTGGCAACATTTAAGTTGGAAAAAACAAAAATGCCCACCCAAAAATGACACGGGAAGTAAAGGCTGAAATGTGAGATGCGGGGAGAAAAGAAAAAAAATGCTTACCTATCAATAGAAAAAGAAGCAACGGATCTAATGAGGGAAGCTACTGCTCCAACCTTAGCAGCTTCCACTGCTCCCAGTGATCTGTACCGCACAGTTTCACCATAACTGATGAAAGGTTGGTTGTAGACAACGATCTTCCCCTTGGCCTCTTGAGCTCTTCTGTGCAGTTCATCAAAAGAGGCTACCACTATGACTTCCGCTGTAATTCCTGAAAGAAAACATTACAGTGGTTTTACAGTTTTCTTCTAACTCTCCAAAAGCCATTTTCAACAGACAGAAAAACACGGGTTGCACAGAACACAGGAAAGCAAACCCAATTCCTTACTGGCAAAGGAAGACTATGTAAAAAGCTTCACTGGGGACTGGTACTAAAACAGCTGTAATAGCGCCCTAAACCAACTACATGCAGTACCACACTTGAAGGGCATGAGGGAGACATGGAAGGAATTCTGTTCTCTAAATGTGCTTTAATGCCTCACTGCAATCATTAACAGTATAAAAACATTTGCAAAAGCTTCCTATGGGATTAATAAGAAAGATGGAATTGTTTTGATATGTTGCTAACCAACTTAGCTTAACATCAGAGACATAAAAGCATATATTTATAGACTAAAACACAAAATTATTGAATCCATAAGTGAAAAGAAATTAAAACTTTACGGCTTTAAAAAATGTTGAAGCATGTCTATAAATTAAAAAGAATTAAAAAAATAGCAAAAAACCTTCATATTTAATTCAGAAGAACACCACAGTTCTACTGAACTCTTTTTGGGAGCCCATGTTTCCCAGCTTTGATACAGGAACGCAGACAGGTACTTCTGGAAAACTATTCACATAGGCTAAATTACATCCCAGCCAGCTGTTTGTTTTTAATACTTGGAATAATCTTAAATAGCTATATTATCTTGGTTAAGAAAAAAAAAAAAAAGAAAAAAAAGGAATTTATATATAAACAGCTTTTTCCAAAGCCAGAGAATACTTCTGTCTTGTCAGAACATTAATCAGGGAGTTATATTTCACGCCATTTAAAAAGTAATTCATTAAAATTGTTTAAAATCTGATTTTGTTGATTGATTACAGAGATAAGTAGAAATTCCTGAATGATGTGTGGGCTAGGACTTTTCTTCCAAATACAGGATGGATGCCTGAAATTTTCCTGTTGCACATTTCACCTAAAAGCCGTCAGTGAAAACTTAAAATAAAAACAAGGGTTTAGTAAGGAGTAAGGATTTGCTGACGAAGTCAAACTATTAGATTTGAAAAAGGAAATGTTCCTCCTTGAAAGTCTTTTTTTTTTCCCCCCCCCATAAGTTTTAGAGAGCTTTTAGCCTTGTATTTAGACTGTGATACATGAAAAGGACTGATAAAAATACAGGAAGATCACTTTTCCTAGTATCTATATCCAGGCTCGTGGCTTCTTTCAAGTTATAGTGTACTTCAAAACCTTACAGAAACTGTTTCACACAAAAAGTCTGGTTTCTTAAGCATGCACCACTTAAGAGGGCAGGAAACATCAACTGCTGCAGGAAAGGCCAGTAGATTTCAGCTACAGGACTAACCTAGTGTGAGAGGTGTAAAAATTTTAAACAAATACCTATTCAGATTCTTAGCTTTACAGAAAGAGGCACCAAGAGCCAAAGCAGAGAATCACCTTCAAATTCTACTTCACTGTTGTTGGCAGGTAGGCCAGAGTGCTAACAGAGACCAGCTGTGTCTACTGAACTGAAGGTCCGAGCACCTACTAAGGAGCATCCCTCTGACAGAATCATTCTGCAGATGGAACCATGCCACTGGAAATAAAGCCAGCTATCTGCAAAATCTCATTTTCCACAAGAAAATTCGAGGTCTCAGTAGGCTGATGCTGCAATTTGTGTCTTATACCAACTCCCATTGCAGCTGAATTGCTCGTTCCAGTGCTCCACTTGGGTCATGCAGCACTGCACTGCAAGGACAGACATTGCACTGCAGCCTGTTCAGCAAGAGAAGCAAGGAGCGTAAGTGGTGTTGGCACTGCTTTACTGCATTAATGAACAAACACCCACTCTGGATGGTTTTTAAAGAATGCCACAGGCAGCTAGAAACTATCCATAATACCTAAGAAGCGTCAAGGACCAGCACATTTACTGCCCTGCTCTGCAGGCAGGCATCAGGAGTTCATGCAGGGTGCTTTTTGGGAGTTAAAGTCAAGGATGAGAGCTGCGACCTCCAGCCCAATGTCTCTGCTTCTCAGTGTTCCCAAAGCAGCTAAATAAAGCCGTCCTTTGACAAAATAAAACAAAGGTTCTCTCTGCAAGTTTAACTTGAATGACAGCATGTTATATGTAAAGCAGCAATTACAGCACTTTCCATAACAAAACAAAGTTTACTGGTGTAACTTCTGACTAATCCAATGTCTCATTTGCATTTTAGCCCCGCTTGATTCCACTTCAGTCTCATCAAGCGACAAGAACAATGTTTACTTTAAATTAATATATGTGAACACACACATAAAACCCCCTAAGACTTCCAGTGCAAAGGCAGAAATGAAACAAAAAGCCCAACAGTTTCTCTTAAAGGATAATGAATTGCTCCTTTTAAAAAAGAGAAGTGCCTCACCTCTCCGAGCTTTTAACCAAACCAACCAAACTCTTCTTGCACCTCCCACCACTCCATTGCCCCACAGCTCTGCTCCCCATCTCTAATGCTCTTCTATCCCTTCCTTACTACTGTCATTACCCGATCCAGAGTTTGGCTGTGTGTTATTGAACAGAAGCGTTCAGAAAACCTATTTAAAGGGGGAGCTGAACTGCCTGCTTACTTAGGCAAAATATAGAGATTATAACCTGCGCAGTCCAAGAGATGAAAGACATTTGGGAGTTAGCTAAGTAAACTGCATGAAGCCTAGAAGACAGAACTTTGAACACGACAAATTTGGCTGCCAGCATAAAGCTGAAGCCTATGTAGTTCTCGCAGCGTGAAAGATCATACTTGTTGGGTTGGCCAGTGAGCAGAAGAATCTGCACAGTGCTATGGTTTTCCTTTCATTTCTCGTATTAACCAGTAAACTGCACCATGCCATTTCTGAGAACTGAGGTACAGGAAAAATGTTAATGACAGGAACTAGCAATGAACTGAAGTACTACAGTCTTCTGTACACAGAAGTGTATATTTCTACCTGAACACTTGGCTAAGCCACAGCGTTGGTCACACTGCCAATCGAAATAAATGGCACTGCATGCATTAGCAAGGTCTGAAATTCTTTGCAAGCAGGAGGAAGGTGAGATGGATTACAGTTACTCTTGATTAGCTACAGAAAGTCCAATAATGTGTATTTTAAAAAAGCACCCATAAATCAGCTGTCTGTACTGCTGCCATACATCAGAAGCCTGATTTCTTGGCATGAACAGTTCTATCAGGACAGCCATCTCCCAGCACCTGCTTACCTGCCAGCAAAGATGCTAGAATTAGATTAGTTCAAAGGGAACTCCCCCAAGAGGCAACTTATTCTCTTCAAGATTAAATGCACCAAATAGTTAAGAAACTTTAGTACCTGGAATTATGCATCTGTCTGTATTAGTAACAGATTTCAAAGAAGAGCAAGAAAAAAGGTAAAATCCATCCTATAATCACGTTTTAGGAATTGATGAATTCCTATCAGAACAACTCAGTGGAAACTTCATACAGAATATTGTTGACATTCTTGGCCACACCAGGGCAAGACGTGGCAAGATTTTAATGCGTCGAGCATCATGAATATCTGAGATTTGGGAATCTAGGCTCGGTTTTTATTACCATTCTACAATTCTTAAATGCATACAAATTTGATCCAGTTAGTTACTATCAGATGCTGAATTAAAAAAAGAATTTAGAGAAGTAAGAAAGAATTATCATTTGCATACTGTTTAATCGTACTGGGTAGTAAATTGCTGACTACTCAATTAAGGCCTATATTGCTGTCTTTTTTGGTTTTTTTCCCCCAGTCTCATTTTTGTCATCCAGGTGAACAGTAACAGTCCTTTGGGAATCTAGTTACAAACACAAACGTAGTCATCATTCAACATATTTTTTATTAACAGCAAGTGAACCACTGATCCATACTTACTTCCATACTTCATTAATTCACAGTGCATGTGAACAAGAATTCCAAATTCTTTTACACATCACACAGTGGAACCGTGATGTTGCTGATCTATATTGCTAGCACTGCCATTGCCACGTAAATACCCTGATGGACAGGGCAATTTTTGCTTAAAACAACTAAAATACATTATTTCCAGGTCTAGACACAACAAATTTGGATAAGACACCAATCAAATCTTCACTAAACGTCCCTGTGTGTTATGCATTGAAAATAAGTAAACAAATACTGCCTAAAAACTGCCTTACATAAAAACATAAAACACTTCCAGTTGCTCTGATAATCGTCGAGAAGTTTAATCTGGGGAAGAATGAATCTGAAACACGTCCCAGCCCTTGAAGCCATGGCAGAAAGAGGGACAAAGGGCTGCTTCCACTGCCACCAGAACCGTCAGGATACCAGGAGCAGGAAGTCAGGATGCTTCTTCATGGTAGGAAGATGACAAAGAAAGAATAGGAACAGCAGCACATCATGAGAACAGCGTGTGAATCCTCCCTGAAGACAGTGGCCCTATTCCACACGGCAGTGACACCACACTGCTGATGCCTTTATTTCTTGTCCACTGCCATTTTTCCTCAGATTTCTCTATTTGCACCTCATCCCACTCACAAAGCTGATGAAGGAAACAGAAATCTGCTACATCAAGGTACGTTGAAATCCAGGCTGATTTTACCTACTGGAAATCTCAAGCTTTTGTGACTGGCTGATTGAGTTATACTTCTGGAGTTGGAGGGGAAATTGTTAGGACAGAAGAAAATAAGTTTTTTATTAGAAGAGTGAAAAGGCAAATCTAGTGTTGAAAAATAAATTGGGTAAGGGACTCGCCAAGATATACTATCAAGGCTTAGCAACCTCTAAAATCAGCCCAGAAAACATTTTTCCCCTCAACTATGTTTTACCTCTTCAATGTTTGACCTTTATCTTAAGGTTCTGAGGTCTTTTTTCTTCCTGTTTATGCCACACCAACCACAACAGGACCCTGCTCCCAACTGGTTTGCTTTGTGCTTCACTAAAAGAAAGAATTGACTCTATCTTTTGTGTGCATTTGCCAGAGCACAGAAGGAGCAAAGCAAAAACCTCTGCTTTGCTGCATTTTCTGAAGTGAACAAAAGTAAAACTGTTCTGCAGTGGCAGTCTATGTATGGTGCACTTAACATCATCATATTAAATGTCTAGGAGAAGACTTTCTTGGATTCCTGAGAAAAGCAAAGGATTACACAAAGTTATCACTTAGCAAGGGGGCCTGTGCCAAATGCTCCCCAATGGAACAGCTTTCAATGAAGAATTAACTAGTATATGCAATTCTATAATTGTAAGTTATGAATAAGAGCTAGCATCCATCACATTTTTACATATTTTTACAAGCATGTTGCTTTTGAGCTTTCTCCAGGAAGTAGTTCAGCTTGCCCCAAGGGTTTCATAGAATTCAACAAGATTTTCAGAAAAATAAACCCAAATTCTGGGTCCACTCATCAAACTAAGGTTTGGTGTCTGACTAAAGCAAATGAAAGATTCACATCATCACATTTTTTCCTCCCTCACAAGCTATTAGCACTGACTGAAAACTTAAAATAGTCTTAACACCAAGCAACATCTTTGCTCCATCAACACATACCAATGTGTTGAAAACAATCGTAATATGAAGAAAAGAGCAAATATTTTAAGGCAAACTGTGAAATGAAGAGGAGGAATATTATCAGGAAATATTCTTTTGTAAAATATGAATATGCTTTTGGAAAATGTAATTTCACTTACTCTGTGGAACAGAAAATAGAGCTATTTCACAAAACTAATATTACACAGGAGAGTTATCCAAAAGGATGAGGCTCTTCAGTTCTGTTGCACAGCACAGAGACTAAATATATTACTCAGTTCTTTAAGAAGACAGAGAGAAAAATAAACAGTATGTAATAGTTACATTTTCAACAAATATGACCTACAATTTCCAGGAAGTACTGGATCTTACCACAGCAGCTTGGTTTCAGTAACATATAGCTTACTGTGCAGCACTAAATCCTGCAGCAAGAAGGCCATATTTGACACCCAGCACGATGAGCTGGGAGACAGTGGAGGGGCAGCAGATGCACAAAGTTCTGTTACAGCAGCATTGCAGCTGCTGATGCTCCCAGGACAGCCCTGAAAAGGATGTGGGCTTGCTATACAGCCTGCATGGAGAGTCATGCAGGACCCAGAAAAACCAGCTGCTGAACATGTGTCCATGTCCAAGTCAGGAAGAAGCACAGAGAGAAACCCTTCCCTTATAAGAGAGATAGATGCCAATCATTGCAAGCTGTTCCCTGGGAGTGAAGTGGCAGCACCCTGCTCTACACACATTTTCCATACATTCAGAAAACCACACACCATTAGTGTGAGGCAGGAGCCCTAACCTTGGCCTTCCCAGCTGCCAGGAAAACACCTTAAGTTCAGTGACACCATAAAGAGTCACGATCTGAAGATTAATTTTTCTGCTGCTACTAGTCTGTACAGTTCACATGTATATCCATTAAAGCAGAGACTGGAACCAAAGTCCTTCCCAGACAGCATGCTCACCCCAAACCACAGAATTACTCCACTCTCTAAATCCTCAAAATGCCACCAGCCTAACTTCTGTTCCAGATGCCAGGCTGCTGAACACCACAGCACCAAGAGCCCTTAAGGGATAAGAGTTTCTACATTCCAAGAAAAGCAGCAGTGTTATTATCACAGTGTTGTTCTAAGTAATAAAAAAAAGCAAACCAGGCATCCAAGACTTAGTCTCGTGATCTTAAAATATGAATCAATTGCACCATATGCACTGAAAAACGGGGATCCACTGAAGGTGGAAGCAGTGCTTTGTCTTGCACTTTTCTCTCAAGCTTCAGACTTTCTTCATCCTGGGCTCGCATCAGTGAACCCTCGATCACCATAGGTACCCAAGTCCCTTCCTTCTCCTTGGAGACCAGTGGTCACCTAAGATTCTAGCAACTCAGGGGTAATTCCTCTGTTACACAGAATTGCCTTTTTTGCTGGCCTTTTGTTAATCCAGTTGAATTTCCTAATTCATTTCACCGCTGAAAACTGAAACAAGAGGGTCATCATTGGGGGAAGATACATCAGACAGGACCGAGGCCAGATCACTACTTTCAGCAGCATTCCTGGCTTAAAAAGACTGAGCCTACAGCAATGGTCCACTCTTTCAACAGCTTCATGACACATTATCATCCCTATTTTATAAATAACTGTCTGGAATTAAATTCTTATTATATAAGTGCCAAAACTCCCACTACCTTCTGTAAGAGCAAGACTGGACCAAATGTTGTTGATAGTTAAACAAAAAATCCCACAACTCTAACAAACAAACTAGGAAAAAGTCTGCCAATGTATTACTTTTTACATTCACCTAACTTCAGTTTCACTGCTACAAACAGTACAGAGAAACCAGAGGACATTCCTTTCTAGGAGAGGCATTTAGGACAGGAGGCATTCTGGAGTTTATTCTCCTTGTCAGTAGTTCTTTAAAATGAAATGCTGGGGTCAGACAACTATCAGGAAAAATAAAGTGCATTTTAAAAAGCACGAAAAAAAATATGATTTCTTTGATACTTTATGGTCAAACATCTGCTAAACTACCATTTTTCCTCAATTATGGGATACTCAAAGCAACAATTATATTTGTTTTGCTCAGATTTTTGGGGATATAATCAGCACTACCAGAAATTAACACAACCTCTCTCTATATATATAATCTGTATGTTTTGCCAATGCTGAAACACTGGAGACAGGACAAGGACATTGACTAAATATGGTAAGTCTCTGGTTTCTCAGCCCCCTAAACTGAACACTTTCTAACATTTAATCCTGTTTGTAACCTAGGAATACATTTCTTTGAGGTGGTAACCATCTTCAGTCTCTGCTGACTTCTAGAAATCCAGGTCACTCTGCATTTCATGTTTCTCTTCTCCTTAACACTATGACAAGCATGAAAGTTCCTCCCTCACTGTAACAAAACCAAAGGAAGAAAAGACTCTCTCTTTGGCCTGACATCTTCAAAATTCTGGGATACATTAAAAAAGAATAGAGCTTTTTGCTCTCTTAAATAAAAATTATAATCTTTCCCACCGTGCCCTTTTTGTTGTGCAAATCAGACTGAACCTGGGAATTTGACATCTTGGCATACTGCCCAGTCCTGAAAAAGAAGATACTGAAACATGGATTTTATTCATGAGATCACAAGGTACCAAGAAGCATCCTGCACAACAGAACTGGTTCAGCCAGCGAGACAAGCTGCTCTGAGCCAAACTCATATCTGGGCCAAAGTGGGTAAATCCAGGCAAATCCAAGAAATGGACAAAGTTCTGTCCATGTCCCATATGGTTTTCAGTCCCAAAGGCGTGAGTTAGATAGAACACCAGCAGGAAGTGAAACACCCCTTTTAACCAGGAGTCAATGCTGGCTCAATGTTCAAGGCAAAAATACTACTACTACTGAGGGCTTCCTGATTCTTTCTCCAAGTGTTGTGGATTTTTTTCCATGCATTTGCAACATACGCTGAAATGGAAAGTGAGCAAACTTAGCATGTGTTCTGTCTATTTGGTCACTCTTAGGAAAGATAGGTTTAAATTTCCATAGACAGAAGGGAAAATGAACCCTCTCTTTCCAACATCCGAAGCCAGGTTTCTAACCACTGTTACGGTACTGCCATCTCAATGAAGAGTCCTTCAGACAGTTAGCTCTGGAAGTAGAGCTCCAGGAAGAACTTGATGGGCACGCGGAGACTGTGAAGTCCAGTATGAAACATTCAACATACATGTAGAGAAGCAGCTTTTAAACCTTCTGCCAGTGTTTCCTACTTTCTTAGCTCATCAACTCTCATGACTGGTGGCACATAAAGGAACAGGAAGAATATACAAAATGGCTGAGAGGATGCAAAAGCAAGAAACAGCCTCTTGTGCCTACCATTAAACAGGTGGAGTCACCCCCTCTTGCCGTCACACTGACTCTGAAGGACAGAGTTCAGCAGTGCAGTCCTCAGTGTCAGCAGTGCCAAGAAGGAAGGGCTCTGTCAAGGCTTTACAGACAGCATTTTGAGCACTGAGATGTCTGAAACACACCCCCGTGGGAATACAGTGATTCAAACACACACCAACCATTAAACCAACACCTAACACCTTTGGGATCACCTGTACAGTTCCCAGAGCATAGGCAGTAATGACCAGAGCAAAGAGCAGCCATCTTACAGCTAATACTCAGTGTCCCTCTGGCACAACCAAGCATGGCTGATTTGCACGACCTCACTCTGTGCAGCAACAACAATACCATGCCAGCAGAATCAGCATTAAACATCTTGTCTCAAGTTGCATTATTTTGATTACAAGATGACTCACATTCCCACAGCTTCTTGGCTAAAACAAGAGAAATCAGATATTCCCTAACTGAGGGAAATGGTTCAAATATTTTAAATGCACTGTATGTCAGCCTTCTATCCCTGTTCCTCAAGGAAAGGGTAGAGTGACAACCGCTAGTTAAAGCAGAAGAATCTGGGAATAAATTCCTCAGAAGCAATGAAGCAGTGGCATTAAAAAACTTAAATATATGATTTTCATGCCATGTTCAAGATGAGGTGCGCTTTCGGGCCTACCTGAGCAGCACACCTCCCAGCTCCCAGCCTGCAGAGACTGGGGGCTTCCCTTGGCTTCCCTGTCAGTTTGTGGCCACTCAGCCCTCATAGCAGGAGCCAAGGGCTCACAGGGGGCTGGTGAGCCTGCGGGCATGGCAACCTGCCACAGCTCCCACACAGCGAGATGAGGGCAGAAGAAATCTAAAGAGCCAGGAACAACAGGGTAGGTTTTCAGTGAAAAATAAGAATTTCCTCAAAAGGATTCCACCACATGTAAGAAGCTGTCTGCTCTTCAGAAGAGAGCTGATTACCATCCAGCTTTCTCACAGCAATATGTACACCTCTTCAGAAACATGGCCGATCTTGAAGGAAAGAAAAAAAGTAAGGAAGAAAGACGATGCTGTATTTCTAGCATCTGACAGTAGAAACCAGCACTGAAAACAATCTTCAATCATCAGTACAGTAAAATGCTTAAAGACAAAGAAAAAAGGATCCAGTTAGCCACTATGAGCGTTGTTAAAACGTGTAAAATCTGCATCTTTCTAAAAAAAAAAAAAAAAAAAAAAGGCAAACCCAGGTGAGTGCAAGTGAGTGCACAACTGAGGAAAGGCAGCAGCAAGGAGACTTCCCAGAATGTGAAAATGTTCACCAAGATTAAATTGCAAGTTCTCTTTACAGGTTCAGTAACACTTGCCTAACACCAAAACACCACTTTAATTTTAGCTTGCTTTTTAGGAAGCCTGGAATAGGAGTGCACTGGATATAAAGTGAGTTTGTAGGTTTAACCTTTGCTGTAAATATTCTACTGAAGCACTAAGCTTCAAACAGATACTATTAATGGTTTCAGTTGTATTGCATTGTAGACAATTTACTTGAGTAAGACAGAAATACCACCAACAAAACTTACAGCAGCAGTTTCTCAGAGCAATTAAGATTTATTCCAAACATATCTTATATGTCGCCATTTTATTTTGTCATATTTTGTAGGACCACGCATTTTTTTTCTAAACAAAAAAGCCTATAATATAATTTGCTTTATTTCAATCAAAAAGCTCACTATCAGAAAAAATGTACAATTTGTAAGAAAATTATGATATCATGTTTCCTTTTATGTCCTAAATTTCTTTCCTTATAAAGGAACATGATAGAATTTGAAGCTGTCCAGGAGTAAGTCTACTGTTATTCATGCAGAACAGAAGAAGGTTCTACACAGCAATCCTGAGAAAGCCCTAACATATACACTACCATATACAAAAAGACAGTCTAACAAACTAGTTCATTAGCAAGCAAGATGATGTCTGGGAGCTGAAAAAGACTGCTTTTTGCAGAGCTTTAAGATCACTCTTGTTCCTGAAATAGCACATCATGGATGATCTACTAAAAGGCAGCACACTTTTCAGCAGCAGGTGCCAAAAACTTATCCATGCAAGCCTGAGATAGCAAGTAGAAAAGAAGAGAAGGAGGTGGGGAGAAGGAAGGACAGATAGACACCAATTGCCATGCTTAGCAAGGGGCTGGCACTTTGCAAGCTCGGCACAAGATTCTACTCCTCTTTTTGACATCTTTTTTTTTTTTTTTTTTTTCCTCCATAGTGGAGCACTGAGCTTGGCAGGGCAGAGCATGGCAAGAAGAGCAGAAATCACATCAGCTCAGCACCCCACCTAAAAGGGTTTTCTCTACCCCCCCAAGTCTCCTCACCCAATTAAAAAGGAACAGCCAGATAAGCCCATATCACAGGACGAAATTGCCCACTACCCTAAGCAGAGGAGCAGAATGTTTGCAAACAAGTCAAAGTATGGATTTAGAGGAGGGTCAGGAATCAGCTGGAATTTTACAGCTCCATTCAACCAAACTGAACCAAATCACACTGTACACACACAACCATGTCAGGCACAGAAGTACTGGTAAATTAGCATTCCTGCAGAACCATGCTAGCAGGAATTAAAGTTTAGTTTCACCATCGAGAGAAAATACTGTTAGAGGTATGATACAGTTTGGTGTTAAAAAACAAGCATTACCTTCCAGAGGAGTTGCAACACTGCTCCCAAGTCCCAAAATAGCAATGCTGTGATTCCTTGGTTCCAGCATCATGGCAAATTCTTCTCCTCTTTCCCAGTGAGGTACTTTCACAGGCTCCAGGTGCACATTCTCCAGCCCGTCTTTCTGCAGGGCACTGTACATATACTTGATGGCTGCATCTAGATTTTTTGAACCGCTTAGTCTAGGTCCTATGGTATCAGCAAAAACAGCTAATCTTTCATAAGATCTGTTCTGAGCTTTTCCATAAACAGCAAGATCAATAATAGCTTTAGCAATATCATAATAGCCAGCTATCTCATTTCTAATGTCTTCAAATGTTTTTGGGTAATTGCCATCTCTGCTCAAAGGCCTGCCAGCATATTGTGGCAGTAAGTTCATGAAAAATATTAAGAATAGGTATTTCATTTTTTCTCTTCTCTACAGATGGCCTGTTGGAAGAGAGAAAAAGAATTAAAAAAAAAAATTACACAGTTATCAGCAATAGTCTCTCTTGTTATTTGGATTGGCAGACAAACCAAAATGAAAAGTAGTCAGTTTATCACGAAAATGCTTTGATCAGAACTGCCAGGAAAGCAAAATCAACTTGAGGACACAATTATTGAAAACAAATGAAAAAGATACTTAGACCACTGGACACAACCTTTGTTGTGGTCTTCAGAAATGCTTGTGGAATGCAGCATCTCTTTAAACAATCATATCTTTCACTGAATAAAAAGCAATAGGAGCTCCATAGCTCCCTTCTGCTAGAAGCAGGATTTGCCAGAAGTGCTGAATTCAATGTCTTCACACAAAACATCTGGATAAAAATATTTCTTAAACCATTCATGAATAAAACTGCTTCTTAATCTCTATCTTCGTAACCAGGAAAGCACTTTCCCTCATGCTAGAAATACATCAGAGAAATTTAAGTCCAGTGAGCCCACAGAGAAAGTATTAACTTCTTCACTGCACGAACACGTGATTACCAGAGAAACCAAATATTTTATTAACATGTTTATCAGTTAAGGAGTGACTTCCTACAGCAGCACTGCAGAGAGGTGCAGTGCTAGAGAGGTGCTGACTATGGGTTGAGTACTACAGTAAGCTTCTTTAACTTCATAGTATAACTCACTGATCTTTAAAAGTTCTCATTTTTAAGACTGGTCGATCCTGTAAAACAGATGGGTTGTCTATATACTATTAACTGAACTGACAAAGAAGCCTCTGAAATCAGCTGGAGCAGTTGCAAAGCTCTTTTATAGAACATAAGGCGTGAGTATACAAATAAAAAATAGAAAGGTCTTCACTGATATTTGCAAAAGGTAATATAAACGCTTCATTTTCCTTTGAAATTAAATTAGGCTGAAATCTGAATAAATATTAGTCTTCAACACTAAACACCCACAAACTAGCACTAAAAGGCAAGGCTCTTAAATCAGCCCTATCCCTGCAGCTGTGAAGAGACTTGAAAAATAGTGTCATGACAATTGCTAGGAGGCCAAAAAGATTTTGATCCATCACTCCTGCCATTCTCGTGGACTTTCAAAGACACACTTTTTCAAAACAAATGAAGTTTGCCCCAAAATATAGTAAAACTAAAGCATAACATTAACCTCTATTCTACAAAAGATGCTTTACTTGGAAACAATTTCTCTACAAACAACAAATGACTAATAAGTTGGATAACATGGATAAAATACAGGTAAAGCAGATCTGTACAGCATAAGTATAACCAAAAGCTTTTATCATTAGATTTCCAGATTATCCCTAATTGTATTTATTTAGTACTTCTTAAGAGTTACACTCTTCATTTTATAATCACTGACCTTAGGAATTACAATAATACACTCACTTAGGTGTTTTGATTCATAATGTTATGGGCATACAGAAAGCCAGTACAAAAGTAGGTGGGAGGCTGTGAGAACAGCAGTATATACACATGTATTTGCATATACTATACCCACATATAATAACCATCATATACAAAAAAAAAAAAAAAAGTTAATTTTTAAAGTATTGCACGCAGCAGGACCTTTAACTTAGAATATAAATTCTCAGTCATTTTGTGGAGTAGGCGAGTTTCACAATAGCCAAGTAACTTTATAAATCAAAATGTCAGAATGAACCGGAATATTTGTCTAATTTGATCACCACAGAACGATTGCAGAATATGCTTGAATTAACTCCTTCTACCAAAAGCCACAGAGCAAACCATCAGCTAAGTAATTCCTGAGGGAGCAGAAGTGAGGTTACACCAGCTGTGTACCCCTGGAAGTGCATGACAACTGTACTGAAGCCTTCCACCAGCTCCACTCTGAATGGGCTAAACTAAGAAATTACATTCCCATCTAGGCTTGTTACAGTGAAACACAAATAGCTGAACTCATTTTCTCACCATGTTCACTCTGGATCATTTTTCAGCATTTGCTAAATAATAAACAAATAAAAGAAAGCCTTTGAAACAATGAAGACACCTCACCATACAATGAATTCTGACATCACATCTAATATATGTCTAGTCTCATTTCCTCTCCCGTCCTCTATTAGCTTCAGTGTATTTATATTTCCACCTAGAAATCTTTGGCTCAGTGCAAGCTTCAGGAACTATTCCTTTCACTTCCCCTCGTTCAAGAAACATGTTAAGGAAAACAAGAATCTCGGAAATCCAGATCTAGGTTTGATAGTTTGTACAGTTGCCACTTCTGGTTTGTTTGGTCTTTTTTTCACCTTACTCTTTCGAAGAAGTTTTACCATGACAGAGCATCCTAGGAGGAGAGCATTATCAACTGCACTAAAGAGTGTAGTTGTGTCAGTGAAAGCTAAGAGCTTATTCTCTCTATATGTTACTGTAAGAAAGCACTTTGAAGCATAATCTCTAGGAAGTCAGGAACATGCACATCACAGAATGGTGAGGTTGGAAGGGATCTTTAGAGGTCCATCTAGTTCCAAAAAACCTGAGGAGTTTATATCCACCCATTCCAGCGCTCTGGTCTTCTCCATGATCTCAACAAGACTACAGCCCCACAACTGCTCAGAGTTCTCTAATTCCTTGAGTTTATTCCCCACACTGCATGTGTGGGGAATATTGCATACAGGCACTTAGAAGCACAGATTGCCAACTGAAGAAGCAGCTGACCCACACACCTTTCTGAAGAGCTGTGAGATGACCAGCTCCCAAGAAGGCTGGGATACCCAGCAGGGATGCATTCATAAGACACCATCTTAAATGCCAGCTGGTACAAGAAGACAGTTTTGTAGAAAAAAAAAACACAGAAAGAAGAAAAGGATCAAACACATTGCCAGAATTCATAAATCACCAGATGAAAAAAAAAAAAAAAAGACAAATTACTTGGAGTCACAAAGCCCAGCTTATAGGCTAATCAATGCAAACCACTCACCTATCATAGGCCTTTGTGGCCCTTTCATAAAGAGCAAGTTCAACAATAGCTCGAGCAATACATGAATATTAAACTGTTCACTTTAACTATACAAATGTTTCCTAAACTTGAGACCATGGCAGTAAAATATTCCTGAGAGCGATGTGCTGTTTTCCCAAAAGAACAAGAGAAATCACCTGTGACTTCATCTGCATACAATAAATCCACTGCAAAGGTCTCCTCTCTTGCTGTAAGACACGAGGCAAAGGTCTGGCACAAGCTGGAGCTGAAGACTCTGGGGTTATCTCAGGACACTGACAGAGAACTGTAAAAAGCCTGTTATAGTCTGAGCTACTGTTTATTTGTGGTTATAGTACACAGAGAGCATTGGTGTATTTTTATTGCTAAGCTCTGTACTTTCCCCATACTTCTTCCCTTTGGACCAGTTAATTACAAGCTCACAGACATCCTCTGCTAGACACATCAGCTATTTTCTCAGGACAACCATGCTTGTCCCTTGTTTTTTGCCAGGCTCACCATTCACAAGGGAGCAGGGAAGATAATCTGATTTTTGACAGAAAGCAAATTCTTGCCAAGTGGAGTAAGACAATTTTGTGGAGTTAGTTCAAAAACTTAAAATTTGGGCTTTTGTTTGATTAAGGGCTTGAAAATCTACTAGACAATGCTGATATACTTAAGTTGTTGAAAGGAAAATGCAGGAAGAATTTTTAATTACCATTGAAGACCTCAAGAAGCCCCCAGCTACCAACTTCATGGATTTTTTTCAGTGGAGAAACAAAACCAGTTATCACATTCTCTAAGAAATGTTTCCTTTGCTCTTTCTAGTCTCATCCAAACCAGCAGCATCCTTGCTCCAATGACTGCCCCAGAGGATCTAAATTTTAGGGCCATGCTTCTTCCCTGAATTTCCCACTGAACATTGAAAACAGACATTTCCACAGCTTATGAGGATGCAGCCATCAGTGTTTCACTACCTGCCATTGCCCACTGGTAGAGCACATAACTGATTTCAAATCCTGAGCAAAGGCGCAAGGATGGAACCATAATGCATCTCTCGCCTTCCTTGAATAGACCAGCATAATCTAGTCAATAACTAGAAGCATTCAGAAATAATTTCTTGCTGGGTAAAGTAATGCCATACCCTCTTAGACTGCAACACAAGAATCACTCTGCTGCTAATTCAGAGAAAAGAGCACATATGTTCTCACAGTCTGCAACATCAAGTTTGTCACCCCAGTGAGTCAGAAAGTACTGATTCTTACACATTTCACTAGCTGGATTCAGCAAGTGAGCATCATTATGCCTGCCAAATTAAAAAAAAATAATAATAGGATATGCACAAATCTTCAATGCATTTAATTATTCATTGAATGTCTTCAGTAAAACTTCAGAGCAAAATCAGATAGGAAGAAAACACGCTTTCAGGAAGTGCAATCCTTTCTCCAAGTCCTATTAATGCAACTAATTTTGTGGGTCCTTAGTACAAAATAAGCATCTTCTAGGAGTAAGAACCTGGGATCCCCCTTGCTCTTCTAGCAGGCAAGGATGCTCAATAGACCATTACAGTTAAGCTTCCTCTAGTTTATTTCTCCATATATGTACAACTTACATGTACAGAAAGGACACAAAAGGGCCTACTTTGTCCAGCCAGGCCTACAGCCTCATGTTTAGGGTATTCTAAAAAGTGAAGCTTTCAAGAACATGTAAAACTTCTAACTCCCACCTTTCACTTCTCAAAATGGATTTCTAAATGCTGGCACATTAAGCAAAAAGTGGGAAGCACCACTGCTCCTCCTGACATTTTGAGCAGAACCAATAGCCACTCACGTATTGGTGACAGCATGTTTATGGCAGATGAACTTGGTCTCTCCAGAGACTTCAGCAGGGCTTAAGGCTCCAGCCCAGGGGGTTATACAGGTTCCTACCTCTTAGACAATATAGAAAATCTGAGACAAATTTCGGTGAGAAAGTCTGGAGCAAGGAAGAACTGCCCTCAGTGGAGAAGGATCTATTTATGGAACTGACGAAGTATGGGCTGGATGAGCAGGCACTGTGGTGGTTGAAAATGGACAGGACAAGCTCAGAGGTCTATAATTACTGGGACAAAGTCTACTTAATGGTCAGTAACTAGTGACATCCCTTAGGAGCCAATATTTGGTCCAATTCTCTTCAATACCTTCATTAATGATCTGGAAGCTAGGACAGAGTGCTGCCTTTGTAGCTTTAAGGCGATACAAATTTAGGAAGAGTGGCTGATGTAAGAGACAGTTGTACTGCCACTCAAAGTGAGGAGAGAAATGGGTATACAGGACCTTTACAAAGGTAAACACTCCAAATGTCTGAAAGGAGGGTGCAAGGAGGATGGGGCCAGGCTCTTTTCAGTGGTACTCAGTGCCAGGAGAAGAGGTACAAATTGAAATGCATGAAATTCCATCTAAACACAAGAAAATGCTTCTATATAGTAGGGAAGGTCAGGAGCTGGAACAGGTTGTCCAAAGGGGCTGTGATGTCTCTGGATGTGGAGATACTCAAAATCTCACTGAGCACAGGTGGCCTGGGCAACATGCTGCAGATGATACTCTGTAAGCAGGTGGGTCTGGACTACAAGAGCTGAAGATACATCTCCTCTAGTTTAGATCCATTATTCAGAATATGAAATGGACCCATAAACACAAGCTGAAAATACTTAAAAATATCAGGGGAGAAAAAGTTAGAGATGTAAAAGAGAAATAAAAGGCAGGAAAAAGTATTTTCCAGCTCCCATGAGTACTATAAGGGAATAAAATGTACAGCTTGTTGCCTTCATTGTGCAGACAGTGTAATAAATGCATTTAATAGTAGCTAAGCAGCTACTTTAAAGATGCTTGAACCTACTGTCTGATCCATTTGTCCTCAGTTAACTATTCTCTTTGATGTTAAAGGGCAAGATCATTGGGATCTTCATCTTTTCTGGCACCATTATATATAACAGCCTTAGCCCACCTGATCTGTAAACAGCTAACCTTTGTTACAACCATTACAATCATTATAATACAAATTACTTAAATGCAAAAGATGGAAAATTGCGGTAGAAAAGATAATAGAAAAAAAGAAAGTATCTGCTGAGAATTCTATCTCTAGCAATCAGATAGCTGAAAGAGGGGCAGAGGGAATGGAAATAAGAGAAACAGGAAGGAAAGCAATGCTTCTGCTTCAGTGTGGCAAAGTTTTCCCAAAATCCCAGTTGAAAATACAGACAAATGGATGCAAAGAGTTCACAAGAGTCCCGGTTATGGGAAATGAGGGAAAGGAAAAACAGTAAATTAAGGATATTAACCACGTAATTTCTAACTGTCTCCTAAATCTGTAAAGTACCTATCGGTTTCCTAACCATGTACCATTTGATTTTCCTCCAAGGAATGTAGGAAACCTTGAAATCATACAGTGATTTTGATAACATTAAAATAGACTGAAAAGCCCCAGGGTAACAAACTCACATGCTGCACAGTGATGTCTGATACAGTTAACAGCATCTGAAAGAAAGTTTGTTGTGACAGCTGTGGAGTAGAATGGCTGGAAGGGTAGGTGGACTTGCAAAGTGAGGAGGAGATTTCTGCCTAAAAATAAAGTCACAGAGCTCTTCCATCACTTAGAAAGATAAGGGAAAAAGAAAACAAAACCACTTTATAATCTTGAAGAGTAAAGCAGGAAAGCAGGCATTTCTCAGGCTGCTCTTCCAGAGTTGTTAAGAATCCTCATCTGAGAGAACATTTTGTTCCAAATCAGTTAAAAAAATCCTGGCTTTGGAAACATACACAGTCAAAATTATCATCTGTGTTACAAAGTCTTTTAAATTAGCTTTTTATGTCTAAAGCTAAGGAAAGGAAGAGTGTAACACAATATGGATGCAAGACTTTGAATACAATACTGAATCTTATCATATTTGACCACAAACTCTAAAACTCCAGAGTGAACATCAAATCCTGAGCTGTTCTACCTTTACTGGCTTCAGAAGAACTACTGTCATTTACTACAATTTAAGATATATCATGAAATCCTTGAAAAGGTAACTACAGCCTCGCAGTTTATAAGCATGTCCAACCAGGTAGTGATACTGATTTCATGTCACAACAGGAAGTTTAGAAGAGAGCTAAGGATCAAAACAGAAAAAGCTCAAATATACTTAGAGACACCACAAATGTAGCTCCCCATCTAGCAAAAGAAAACACTTATACACTACTCACACCCTGTGCGGGAAGTTCTACAGCTTAACACAGGAGGGAAGCAGTAACAGGAACTGCACTGAACTCTTCCCACACCTCCAAGCCTCAGAATAGCAACAGGTACCTTGCTATAAGCTTACTCAGCAGATGCTGTTCAAGAGGAAGGTAGCAATCTTGAAGAATCACACCATAACCCACTTGCAACTCCCTATCAGTGAAGCTACAGAAACCATTCTGCAACTTTCCTATGAAGCTGTGGCAGCCAAGGCAATTTTTATTTTTAAGATATCAGCACAGAACAACACCTAGGTCATGCAGCAACTCATGCTTAACATGCATTCAAAATACAAACAGTCCTCAAAAAAGAGTACATTATCTTTCCAGAGGCAAAAGATGAGGATTCAGTGGGATTTTTAGACAAGAGTAACAGAACAGAACAGAAACATTCAAAGAAAGAAAAACAGCTAGAAATTCAGATACAGAAGGATGGAAAAAAATATATATACTCATGTACATTCCATCCAAGACAAAAACATAGTGGCCTCTTATTAATTTAGGGAACACTTCTTCATTGTGAATGCCCTTTGAACAAACAGACGTTCAGATGGAACTTCTTGCCTTCAGCAAGACATCTTACATTCTTTATTTAGAGTTAAATTATTCCTACAATTCTAATGCTGAATATTTTCCTTTTGCATTTTTATTAAAAGACAAGTAGAATGCATCTGGCCAAAAAATGTAACATATATCAGGATAAATAATCCTATACCAGAACAAAGCCTGGAACAGAAGGTACGACTCGTCCACATCACTGGACAGCATTAACTGCTAAAGGTGATGGATGGAAGCTGTAATAGGAGCAAACTGAGCTTCTTTATCAGCAGCCAGAGCAGGTCTGCCAGTCTCTGTTGCAAGCTGGCCCCCAATCCCTGAGGAAGCCCAAAGCCATCAAAAAGCCGTGCTGCTGGCACACCTGGGCAGTGGTTCTGCTCCCAGCAGCAGTTGAGCACCGCAGTAGCCAGTCCCACAGAACACGTGTGCTTTGTGCTGCCCCACCAGAAAATACAAACACTTCAGTGCCTCCTGACAACAATTAAATCAGAGTTTTAAAGCTGACTACATATTACAAATGTTGATGGGCTGGATTGGTTGCTTTATTTTTGCCAAAATGAAGCACTAAAATAGGTAATTATGTGACAGAGTGCAATAGATCAAGTTTTCAGAAGAAGTGACACAGAATCACAGAATCACAGAATCACAGAATTGCCAGGGTTGGAAGGGACCTCAAGGATCATGAATCTCCAACCCCCCTGCCACATGCAGGGCCACCAATCATCCCACCTAATGCTAGACCAGGCTGCCCAGGGCCCCATCCAATCTGGCCTTGAACACCTCCAGGGATGGGGCATCCACAACCTCTCTGGGCAGTCAGTTCCAGTGCCTCACCACTCTCTCTGTAAAGAATTTCCCCCTGACGTTCAACCTAAATCTCCCTTCCCTCAACTTAAAACCATTTCCCCTTGTCCTGCTGTCACTCACCCTTTCAAAGAGTTGATTCCCCTCCTGTTTGTAGGCTCAAACACATCTGGTTTGGTAAGCATACCTACAAATCATAGAATCACAGAATCATAGAACCACTCAGGTTGGAAAAGACCATAAAGATCATCAAGTCCAACCACAACCTGACCGTACTACCCTAACTCTAACAACCCTCTCCACTAAATCATGTCCCTGAGCACCACATCCAAACTGTTTTCAAACACATCCAGGGATGGTGACTCAACCACCTCCCTGGGGAGCCTATTCCAGTGCTTAACAACTCTTTCTGTAAAGAAGTTTTTCTCAATATCCAACCTAAACCTCCCCTGGCACAACATGAGGCCATTTCCTCTCATCCTGTCACCTGTCACCAGTGAGCATCTGAATAAAACTTTTCATTTTAAGCCAACAAGTAATACATGTTATTAAATGTTTTAAAGAAGCAGATAAGAAATACATTTTGAAAAGCATTTAACCACTTTAGCTGCTTTACTCCATCCACCTCCGATCCTATTTTATAGATGTACTTACAATTCCCAATTAAGTAAAAATATATTATTGTTCAGCATTGCTGACTATGATGAAATATTTAATATTAATATTTTTTCCTCATTAAAATAACTGTAACTTTTCTCAATATCTTTGTACTTCATACAGTCTCTCTGTAGTCACAGGAAAAACTGTGTTCATCATACTCTCAGAGTATCAGCATTCAAGGGGTTTTGTGAAACATACAAATATGATGAACACACTGTTAGATCTGCTGAAAAGCTGATATTCTAGTCCTCTGCCTCCTTAACTGTAAGATATGTCTAACAAGACTTCTCTTTCCAGAGTAAGAAGTGTGAATTTGTAAATATAAGTATATGAAAGGGTACAGCATCAAGTATTGCTCCCTACAAATGAAAGAAAAATGAACTTTATGATGCATACATTTATTCATTCAGAATGGGAAAAAGATATTAATTTCAATGAGACATGCTATAAAGTATGTTGTTTATGACTTTGTCATGTTCACTAGGACATAACATTAGCACTCAAATATCATATTGTATTTCAACATATCAGCATCAGAAATAAATTGCTAATGCTCAGTGGCAAAGTACAGCTGAGGCCACCGTTCCAACGTAGACTGCAATGCAAACTAGAAAGAACAAAAAAGGTTAAAATGTTTAAATGAAAGAATCGAGAAGAGACTGTAAACAAGATAGATAAATACACTTTACTCAAAGAGCCTGAGCTGGTTTTCAGCCAATTTTGAGAAATAGATTTGCAAAGCTGGACCTCAGGAAAGCACCACTAACATTTCCTAGCCAAAACTACTCCTCAGCACAGCACACATTTGCCTACTTTGATCAGTACAGTTACTAGGCAAAAGGAGGTTCTGATTACAGACTTTAACTTCTAATTATTTTTCACTGCCACTTAAGAGGCAAAAAGTTATTCAATAATTTTGCTACTGCAGGAAAAAGAAAAAAAAAAAGAATCAGTTACTATAGGAGAAATCTATTGCTATAAATGTTTTTGTTATTTTTTTTTTTTTAAGAGGCAGTCAGCCAGCCCAGTTTGGATTAGGTCCACAGTGCCAGCCACTGCAGATACTCTGAGGTAAGCTTGCCATTAAAAACTGACAACTACAAACAGACAAAATGGATAAGTAATTGAAAGAGGAGGAACCCAAAAGTGACATCTCCAACTCAATAACACCACAAAATACATTTCAATTAGTAAGGCCATTCAATCTCTCTCTGCTGATACCTCCAAGAGAAGCTATCAAAAGCTTTCTGCAGTGAGGCATATGGTCATATTACAGAGTCAATTGGAAATCAAAGTCAAAACAAGGAAAAAAAAATATATAACGGAGTACACACACCAGTTATACAGAGAGAGACCAGTGACAAATGCTGACACAAGTGAGTCTTGTTGTGGCAATACTTGTTTTTCTGAGTCAAGCAATTCTACTCCCTAAACTGATATTTTTAAAGATGTGTCTAAGACTTTTGATTGAGCATAGTGAAAATTTTCTAGAAGTAAACAATTAAAGTATCCAGTCTGCTGGTAATAAGTATTTCGCAAAGTGTGTTCTCCATTTACTTTGTTCACACTAACATAGCTGGCATGTTTCCATCCAGAATTCTTACGCAGTGACTCCAAGGATTCCTCATGCAGGTGATGTGAGGAAACAGCTACTGAGCTGCTACAAATTAGGAAATGTTACTTAAGTATCCCAAATTTTCTGCGTAGTCAAAATTCTAAGATGGGAAAATACATACTGGAAAGGCTAGATGCATAAAATTTTCACATGAAAGTATATCAATGCAAAATTAAGAAGTTAATTGAATAATTAGTTCTCAAACAAACATCTTGTAACTTCTAGCTACAGTATGTCATAGATCCTGCTTTTGTTTTGTTTTGTTTTGTTTTATGGGAAAGAGAGGAGCATAGGGCTGAGAGCTAAACAACAACTGCTGTCTGAATGAACACCAGTTTCTTAATACCTCAATACCTATTGATGATGAATTAACATTCTAAGCAGAAGACTGAAAACAGAAGAAATTTCTATATAAAGCAGCCAAAAGTAACAGCATAAATCTGAGCAGATGTTCAAATCAGAGTTAAGACTGTCTAAAGCATCTTTTGGAGGGCTGTATTTATTTCTCAGTACACAGAAGTACCATTCATGTGCTCAAATTAAAATATTTGAGTATAGTAGCATCAGACTAACAGTATCACTTACTATAAACTACATCTGCTTTTTATAAAGATGCTTACATGATGAATTATCCCTAACGTTAAATGTAGATTATGCATGAAGTATAGTTTTCAGGTTCAGGATCATTAGCCATTGCCCTTAAACAGCATTTTCAAAGAGACTTCAAGCCATCAGTTTTAGGAAATATTTGTTTCCTTGTTTGTTTTCTTCTCAAATTTTCCTTAAAAAGTTCCTAGAAAAAGACCCAAAATGACATAATTACTGTATTGTAATGTATTTTAGACAGTGTTGTTAATGTGAGTAACTCTTCAAGCAAAAATAAATGTCTGTCTTGCAAAGACACATATGCAGAGGTACCACAGAACATATATGCACAAATACTAGCAGCAGTTTCAGAATAAATGACAAGAGCATAATGCCAAAACTTATTTATGAGCTACACTGGAAATAGCTTTCCAAAACAGCAAGAAATATTTGTGAGATGAAAAGTGGTTTACTGAACCACGAAACTGCCTTTTCTCAACACAGTTGTCTGAATGTTGTGGTATTAAAAAAAGAAATGGAGATCCATTCTCTAAAATACTCAGAGGTGCTTTGTTCTAGCAGTCTAACTATTTGTGGTACTCTTCGTTTGACTGAGATACTTGACAACCTTGAACATGACAATACAAAAGTTGATACTGTATTTCAGCATCATGTCAAGGGAGAATACTGATTTTGGCAAACTGGAGCTGACTAGGTATATGTTTATGACATTTTCTGGCACACATTTTACAGCATCTGGCACACACTTTGTATCATCTGCAATACCATTCAAGGCAGAATGTGACCAACACTCTTTCTACAAATATTATGTGACGATATCTCTTTGTCTTTGCACTGATGTGACTTTAATACTGCACCTGACCAATAATACTTAGAGATTAAATAATGCCAAAAAAAAGTACAGGAGGAAACAAAACAGCTTAAGCTTTTCTCCTAGGCCTTAAATCCTGCTGCACCACTGCCTGGAGAGCCACAGCTCCGTTGCCAGACCCCAAGTTGCTCACTCTGTCCCTCCTGCTCTTGCATGTCACAGCCAAAACTCCTGGGTCTGCTGTAGTAGGTTTGCCTACATTCAAGATCTTCTCGCAGCAACGTCAAGTGACCAGGAACACAACAGAGGGTGAAGCCAGTTCCTCTTTAAATCACTATTTAACTACATGTTAGCAAAGTGGGGAGGCTGCCCTTGCACTGGGGCACCTCGGGCTTTTACTCCACCTGTTAAGTAGCCCTCTGCAAATACTGCTTTGGGAATGCCACCTCTATGTGCTTCTAGTCACAAGACTAACCACTAAGGAGACAAAAGTTTGCACAATTAACCCACTCAGAGCACTCCAATTTAATTGGAAGACATACGAGGAGTGGCTGAGGCAGCTGTTTTTGTGCAGCTCAGAGCAGAGGAGCTGAGGGGAGGCCTGATGGCGGCTGCAGCTCCTCACAGGGAGCGGAGGGGCAGCGCTGAGCTCTGCTCTGTGTGACAGCGACAGGGCCCGAGGGAACGGGGCGGGTGGGGGTCAGGGACAGGGTCTGCACCACAGGGCGGTGGGCATGGAACGGGCTGCACAGGGCAGTGGGCACGGCCCGAGTGCCGGAGTTCAGGGAGTGTTTGGACAGTGCTCTCTGACATGGGGTTGGAATTTGGGGTGGTCCTGTGTGGAGCTGGGAGCTGGAATCAATGATTCTTTCATCTCAGGATGTTCTATGATTACGATTCTATGATACTATGCATTTTAAGAGACCGATGATCTTCAAAACCACCCACCTGCCTTGTCACATACTGCATAAAATTCCGGGGCTTTACAACAGCATTGTTGAATAAGGAGGCTAACGTTGGTGGTCCTTCAGCAAATCCAGATGATACAAAGGTCAGTTCCTTCTAAGCGTCAATTAAAATGAAACTGATATTGGAGGATACATAAATTATCACTTAAGAATCATTTACATATATTGTTGTTTAGATTTTATCACATATATCAGCTCTCAAGCAGGGACAATTATCAGGTGGAGTCTGCATAAAATTACAACTGATCCTTCAAGAAGTGGCAAAAAAAAAAAAAAAAAAAAAAAACTTCAGATAAAGTAGCATTCTATTCAGGAGGACCATCTCACCACATCTGCCCACACTTTCATGATTTCCTATGAGTGTCACTCCTCAGAATGTTCTTTAAAACCATCTGGAAGCCAGGCCGGGGCCTCTGCAGAGCTTTGGTCAATGATGTAGAGATCAATCTTGCTTGCTAGTCAATGAAGCAGGGATCAGACCTGCTCCCTGACAACTTCCCAGTTATCCGTGGGCGCAGATCAGCACCGACCCTACAGCTCTAACTTCATGCTTACCACACTCCTACCTGTTGAACACAGAATACATAAAACCATCTGGAGGGCAGGAAAGTCAGCAAAAAGCCTGCATTTCTTAAACGGCTTTCACATTTCATTCATAGATTAAAGCTCTTTCTACAGTAAAGTTACCTCCTGCTTTCAGAAGAGCAGCTGAGCTTGTACAGACCTCCACTCACCATTGCAGCAATGCTCTCTGCCAGCTGTTCCCTCACCACAGCTGACAATGTTTTCCAAGAAAAAGGCCAGTATTAGCTGACTTTCATCCTTTTTATGCCACTTCTCTGCTGGGACAGGAGACGTTAGACAGCATGCTTTATTTAGTTAATTTTGGAAGGTTGTACAAGATGCCTACTCTCGTTATTATTATTTATCCACTGTGCATCTTTTTTTTTTAAATACAGTTCACATAGTGATAAACTCACAATAGCTATTTTTATGTAATGTTCTTCAAAGGAACTTTCCCATGCTCCCGCTTCTGTTTTCATCCTGCTAACCAGGCTGCATGTTCCAGATTTTCAGAAAACAGACATCTAAATACATTTAATTCTAAAACCAACAAGGTGTTGAGAAAAGAAGCAATAGAGAAGTGCCACATCTTCCAGCACTATCATAATGAGGAAACACCAAAGGAGATAAAGCAGCAGGTGAAAGGAAGAAGTTAGAAAATGAAATGCCTATTTATTATTTCTCCCCCCAGCATAACTGCTCTGACTTTGGTAAACACTTGAGTCCTGCAAAAGCATGGTGGTGGGTCTGACAAGAGCGCAGGATATAACAGTGCTAAGACTGCTGTGAGGGCTGCACCATAATCCCAGAAAATGGCTCTGGTTTCAAAAAAACAAACGAACATATAGAATCCAGATATGCTTCACAGACATATATACAGCCCAAATGGATTTTAGCTGTTGGGTTCATCTTCTGACTTAACATCAGGGTCACCAAAACAGGCCTCACTTTGTATGTTTGTTTTTTACTCTCCTACTTTAAATAAAATTTGCCGTATGATTTGGATCAAAGGAACATGGGATATATCACCGTTGGTAACAGATATCTCTTCAAATAAAGCTTAAAGCACACATTAACTTTTTTCAGCTTAAACCTTAAAAGCTTAAAAGCTTAAACCATAATGCAATTTTCACAGACTGTTAAAGTACAAATAACATTAGACAGGAGAGCATGATGTGGAAGAAAAAAATACACCAGGATTTCCAGCTGTGCCAAAATTCCCATTCTACAGAAAGCATGAAATCTTGCTCACTTATGAACTTACTGCTGTTGTGTCAATAGGATTATCTTTACTCAAAAGCAATATTCTGAGCCAAAAACTTAGACCTATGAGCAATGAGAAAACTGCTAACAATAAAAAAAACCACTGAAAAATACTTTTTTCTCTAGGGATAAAGACTTGCTAATGAGTTTTCAGTTCACCTACAGCCATATGTAAACACAGAAAGATAATCATTTTATTCTTAATTATATCTGTTTCCAACGAAACAAAAAATTTGTTGCCTCAGCCAAAATTAAGAAGAGAGGCTGAAGGCAGCCGCTACCTGTAACGAGTACAGCAAACTGTAAAGAGATGTTCTGACTAGCACAGTAAGCTCCTCCATCCACTTTTCTTCTAGATCAGACACCACATTTGCTAGAGGAATTCAGAGGTGCCCTGTGGTTTTACACCAGTCCAAAGTGAGGCAATTACCCAACAACTCCATAAGATCCACTCGTGCCAGAAGTGTTGGGCTTGGCTATGTCAGGTCTTTACAACACTTAAGGCTGTACTGTACCCCAGATAAAGCTGCAATGCAAGATGCATTTGCTGGTTCAGGCAGCACAACATGCTGGAAACAAGCACATCTGTCCTCATTCAATTATTCCTTGAAGAGCAGCCATGGACTGATTTCTGTTCATTACCACCCTTCAGTCAGGTTTCTCTTTGGTCATAACAGGTAAGTCCAAAACAAAACATGAATCAGAGATCTTGGGTTGGTAGTAATGAGTATTCAAATCAGCGCAGGTGTATGTTAACAGCTGATGGACTACACAACAAAAGTTTGGACCAGTCATGGCTTAAGTCCATATAGGCCACAGCTACAGTGGCTCTGCCCTCCAAACTGCCTTTCACTCACACCAGAACATTGCCCATGCGGTCAGGCAGCAAGTTGGTTCTGGGAACCAATCCAGCGAAAAATATATTCATTTTTGTTTCCAGAAATTAATCACAAGCATTAGTACCAGAGGTTATCGTCAAGGAGAAAATGAGGGTGTCCTACTCAAAGCAAGGTTGGTTGGACTGTGGCAGTGCAGACATCCTGAAAAGCATCCTGAAAACTGTTCCTTCTCTCACCTCTGCTACTGAAGAGCCTTGGGCAAAGGGACGGATGGCTGGCTGAGGTGGAAACCTCTGCAGCAACTGCAGCTGGATTTGACAGGGCAGTAACTCAGAGTGGATGCACAGAAGTTCTCCAGATTGTTCTAGAGACTTTTTTTTTTTTTTTTTTTTTTAATACTTCTGAACTATATTACTTCCCTATAACTCTTTACCTATCAACTATCTGAAGACAACCAAACTCAACTAGTAACTAAAATCAAGTCAACTTCTCCTGGTAGGGTATCTCACAATGCATCAAGAAGGTAGAAACTGTCTGTTCTCTATAACTCTTGGCAGCGCTGAATACACTACCTGTGTTATACTTTTCTGGTATTATGACAACTTAGCTGGTTGTCATAACAGAAAATATTAACAGCCCACTACACTATATGATCAACCTGAAAAAAAAATTACTTACTTAATTTTTGTTTGCTTTCAAAGCAATGAAGAATTTCAACAGACTAGAATTCCAAGAAGTGTTTTTGCAGGCTTCCACAGAAGGACAATCATGTTTCAGAGAGCACAACTAGAGAGAGTCTTAGAAGGTGAGCCCTATGATTCAGAACAATAAGAATTGACAAGATCAGAAACACTAACCTCGAAACCCGTGGAAAGTAGATTAATCATTTCAGATTAATCAAATTTATGCTTTAGTTTTCAATAGCAATGGATAAAAAAAAAAGCACAAACTCTCCAACTGAGTCTACAGCCTCAGATCTCACTTTAAAGCCTCAAAAAAGCACACTTTTCTCAAATGTCTATTGGCACACTCACAATATTATGTAAGTGCCTTTTGTGGAGCTACTTGAAACACCAAATTACTTTCAACTCACTTGTCTTATGTAAATTTAGTCAAGTGCCTCCTCTGAAAAAAAAAAGTAATACAGAAATTAAAGACACAGGATATCAATATACATGTAACAGATGAAAGCTAGAAAAATTGGGGAAGGAGTGATCTCATTCCCTTTCATACACAGTGTTCTAGCAGGAAATGTACCACTGCTACATTCGAGTAAAAGATCAGACACCATAATCAGCAACTGAAAAAAGAAGAGAAAGATCAAATAGACTAAAAACCAGAACTGTTTTCTTGCACTGACGCTAAAATGGGCTTCACAAGGGTGACAACTGCCAGTCAAATAAAAGGTAAATCAGTGGGGTCACAAAACAAGTTTGGGCAAATCCTGAACCAGTGGCAAATGCCACTGTTCTACTGAAGGCAGGATGGTCAGCTGAGCAAGTTTAATATAATTCTGTTTCATTGTTTGTATTTCTTTCAATGTAAGAAGTGTCTACGACACACTAAATGAGATCAGCCTTTTCTCTATAGAATACAGCACCTTGATTTAGAATTCATCTTGGCAGGTTAAGAATTAAGATAAATCTGACCAGAATTTTTCTTTTCTTTTACAGCCAGGTTTTGAAGATTGCACATCTTTTTCCACACCTCTCATTGCAATGGGTACTACAGAGAAACAGCTTCTAAGAGATACTTTTTGATCCAAATACCTGTTCACTGAACATTTCAACTGAATCCCAATTTGGCAGCAACAAAACCAAAGGAATTTTCACTTTTCTCTCTCATACTCACCCTGGAGAAAATGCTTCAAACAGATCTACGTTAACTAGATTTAAAAGACTCTAAGATAATATTACCATTCTTCATACCTGAACAGAAATACGAAATCCAAATGAGCTGAGTGTCTCAATGCTCTCTGTTTAAACCAGAACAAAACAAACAGTACCAGTACATTTTCTCAGTCCCAAAATCATAATAATAATCACGCCTCTTGCAAGATCACAATACCCAAAGCATCATTTCTAAAACTACAGGCTAATGAGGTTAACATTTTTCTCAAGCTGACATACAGTTTTGTCTTCTATTGTAAAACTGAAACAAAAAAGAGTAGAGTGTTTTCTGCAGATTCTGTCAGAACTTTTGATTTAACCAAGTAATTGGCATTTAGGAGATTACAAATCGGAGCCAAAAATTCACTATTGCTATCAGAGTGAAAAATGTAAGTGACTGAGGGGTCAAATGAAGAAAGAACTTACATTTATTTTAGTACCTCGAGATTATTGTAGACATTTGGTAACAAAAACATGAAAGATTACTGCAATGCAGTTTTTGACAGATAATATTTTCTGTCCAGACAGAATAGAAAGAACTGCAGAACTTCAAGATTGTAATCGTTCTGTACATTTCTACGTTCAAAGTACTTTTTTAAGCAAAATATTTCACCCCTGCAGCTGCTATCTCTTAGATGTACTGCCATCCTTCATTTTCATCCTCCCACAACTGGGAAAGAAGGAAGAAATGACAAGACAAAGTTTTCAATCTTGAAACAAGAAAGTTTATATGCTAGAGCAGGAATAGATAAATGAATCCCAAGAGCATTATGAGTTTCTGCAATTGTATCAACAATAAGAGGCTGCGTAAGTTGCTTCCTTTCCCGAGTCGGTGTTAAAGACATGCAGGCATTTGCAAAACCACGTTATAAAACAAAAAAGAATTTATATGAGCTTTTACTGACAGATGTCTCCCAAAAGAGGTCAATGCCAGGTTGTTCTTCCTCAGCCCAGATTTGCAATCTGTTCTTATCTGATTTAGTATCTTATTGTTCTGCTGTTCAAAAGAATTATATGTATCTTAAACACCAAGAAACAAGATCGAGTAAGACAAAGGCTTAGTATGAAACTGTAAAGCTGCAGCAGCTCTGATCCAAGTTTATCTGTACAGACTTCATCTAAAAGTCTGAAGCTGAGCAAAGCAACACTGATTGTAAAGCACAACTGATACACGCTATTTAAGATACAGCGTCTGAAGAAACGAGGCAAAGTTTACAAGGAAACAAGGCTTATGACCTCTCACAGATAGGCTTTGCAAGGCTTCTTTGGGGAAAGATGCATTGTAGAACTTATTCAAAATAATAATCTAACAGAAGGAACATCAGACAAGACTGGAAGGTGTTCTAAGGGGTGATAGAAGATAAGCATGAGAATGGCTTTTAACAAAAGCCTTTGACCTTGCATAAAAGTAACCAAAGAAAAAACAAGGCTAACCCTTGTCATCCTGGCTTAAACCCTACTGTCTCAAGCAAAAAAAAAAAAAAAAAAGGTATATTCTAAACAAAGACATAGATGTAAACAGTCCTTTCATTCCCACACAGGGAATCTGTTCTCCAGCCATAGCAAGGATTGCTAAGAGAAAACACCCACGCACTCCCCTCTCATCAGCAGATTAATACACTCTTACCGTGCTTCAATACAAAAAGGCAACCAGATGTGAAACAGTTTCCAAAAACAGTAAAAATTAATCTAATTTTGAACTGAATGAAAACCAGACAGACAATTTTTTTTTTAAAACTCAAACCCACAAAATCAGGATTCCAGCTGGTGAACGTGCATGGCCCTTCCTGAGCAGCCTTTTGGGTACTCTTCCAGCACCTGGAAAAGTCAGGTCCCAAGGTGCTGCAGCTTGAATGCAGAGGCAAGCTGCCATCAATTAAACATAAATCCAGCATGTGAATTTTGAACCTTCTCTTCACTATAGTACACAAGAGTTGACTTGCAACTTGCCAGATACAGCCACCAGATTGAAAAGCTCCTCCATACCAAATACCTTCTTTTAAAAAATCCATTCCAGCTTGCAAAATTCATTGCTGGTTTTTCTAATTTCATTTTTCTTTCATATTTTTAGTAGTTCTATGAAATATGTATATAATTTCATACATGTATATAAAACTCTCTCTCCTACATATTTTCCTCTTTCACGTCAACTTGGAAAAAGCAGTCTTTGAAGAATGAAGCCCTGCCAAAACAAACCTAAATGGTACTAGTTTCTAGAACTTCCTACTCAGCAGCACTATATCATTTTCCACGCTTGGGTTTCTTCACCATGATGTGCCATAAAGCCTAACTGACTACGTGATTCATCCGATATCTGCGAGTTTTGTGTCTGGTGACATTTTTCAGAGCAATGTTCTCTTCAGCCCATCCGTTTCTAGGAGAGCCCTGAGCAGCCACGCCTCGCCTAGCACCGACCATACATCCCTGAAGCACGTGGCTATGGCCAACCACAACTGGGCATCGACACACTTTTTAATTTCCTCCAAGGGAAAGGAAGGAACGTATTTACTTCTGGCTGTGCAGGGCGGCCCGCAGAGCCACCAGCACATAGCCACTTGTCGTCCAGAGAATGAAGAGCAGAGGGGCCGGGCCGAGGGCTTTGACCCGCCGGCCCCAGGCAGGGCAGCGCAGCGCAGGCGGAAGGCAGGGCGCCATTTCGGTGTAGCCGCAGCTAGGGCGAGCGGGCGGCCCAAGCCCCGCGATGGCGGCCCGCCGGCCCTCCTCGCCCCCAGCCAGGACGAGGAGCCCGGGCACGCGCTTCCCCACGGCTCTCTCGGCCTCCCGTCCCGCCCCGCTCGGCTCCCTGCGGAGAGGAGGAAGAGAAGGAGGGGAGCGAACACGCACCTTCCCCGAGCAGCCCCGGCGGCGCCAACGGAACCCCCGCCTCCGCCGGGCCTGCCGCGCGCGGCGGGGAAGAGGAGGAGAGGAAGCGGCCGCGGGGCGGGGTAGGGGGACGGGCCGCGGCGTGGGCCCGCCGGTGCCGTTAGGCTGGAGCCGCCTCGGGGCTCGAGCGGCCGTTCCGGGCTCCGGCGAGGCGAGGCCTACCCCGCTGCCGGCCCTCAGCCCGGAGCCTGCGGGTATTTGGCGCCACAATTAAAACACTGGCGGCATCCACGCGCTCGGAGCCGGCGCTCGTCTCCGTGCAGCTGGGAACGGGGCGCGGGCACCGCTGAGCGCAGCGCGGCCCGTCCACAAGTACCGCCGCGATCATTTCAATGAAGGCGTGTTTATAAAAGTGCTTAGGTAAATGAGTGCGATTTCTTCTGTAGATAAGATCTGAAAATACAAACACGGGGCTTAATCTGCAAACACTTGAATTTAAGCGCTCGATTAGTTCCATTTCAGTCAATGGGACTACTCTAGTGCTTGCAGGTAAGTGTTTTAGGATCAAAGCCCTTGGTGCAGTTCCAAAAAGCTGCTCTATCAGGAAGACAGTGAAGAATTTCCCTCTAAAATTCAACGCGGTGTTATAATTTTCACATTCTCCCTAAGTGAAAAGACTGCAGTGCTAATGAGCGCGTTCCTTGGGGAAGGATGTGAAAGAGGCACTGCAAGATAATGGCTGTCCCTGGGAGCCCAACTCTCCCTTCTATTGGTCTGAGGTGAGGCGCTTGTATTTCGTCACCTGTGCTTTTCAGTGGGCAATCTAGGTGGCACGTTCTTGCAATGTCCTCACCTGCATAGGTCACAGAGTGCTTCCGTGGGATGCAGTATTGCATTTCACTTAAACTGCTGTAGTCTTCGAGAGCTCCGTTCCATTGGTGGAAATAACTGATTAAATGAAACTGTTAATAAATCGCTGTTAGAGCTCTGCCTGCCCTTCTGTCTCTTCACAGAATCACAGAATCGCAGAATGGCCAAGGTTGGAAGGGACCTCAAGGATCATGAATCTCCAACCCCCCTGCCACATGCAGGGCCACCAACCTCCTCATTTAATGCTAGACCAGGCTGCCCAGGGCCCCTCCAGTCTGGCCTTGAACACCTCCAGGGACGGGGCATCCACAACCTCTCTGGGCAGCCTGTTCCAGCATCTCACCACTCTCTCTGTAAAGAATTTCCCCCTGACGTCCAACCTAAATCTCCCTTCCTCAACTTAAAACCGTTTCCCCTTGTCCTGCAGTTATCTACCCTTTCAAAGAGTTGATTCCCCTCCTGTTTGTAGGCTCCCTTTAGGTACTGAAAGGCTGCAATTAGGTCACCATGCAGCCTTCTTTTCTCCACATATCCTCCCTTATAGGCTGTGTCAGAGGCAAGGACTCCATGAAGAAATTATACACAGTGATTGAGGTTATAAGTCAGTGGTTGGGTATCCTGCAAGAAAATATTCCATTCTCAAAGGTTGGCTGTTGCTCCCACAAATTCTGAAACTTAACCACCAATGCATGCATCTCCCTTTTGCTTCCAAGGAGAAAGAGAATGGAGGACAGACCTGAAAGAAGGAGCTAATGTAAAATTACAGTTGCATTTGAATTTACAATCTAGGTTGGTTCCTTCTCTGTTCATTTCCCCCCTTTCAATTAAATTACTTTCCAAACCTGATTTCCAATTAATTTTTCCTGAATTAGCTCCCCTTAATAATGCTTGCACAGCCAGGAGTTAGAAGGATGAGTGATAATGAGCTATCTTGTTTCCCTATCATCAAATAGTCAGGAGGATGGAGAAATCTAGACATGTCTGTCACTAATCTCAGATCAGAAGAAGAAAAGGGAAAAGAAGAACACACTGCTCACATCTGCTGCTGTCTTTGCTTGTGAAGCAATAAATAAGAACGTGTAAAGAGACGTAATAACACAACCTAGAACTCCACCCTGCTCCTTTTCAGCCAGGAACATGCACAAATCTGTTTATGGGTTTGAAATACATCAATACCCACTTAGCCTCAGGAAAGGTATTTCCATCACGCCCGTCTCTTACATTATTTTCTCATATTTTATATTATTCACTAAATGCATAATCTTGTTTTTCTTTACTTTGCAGCTTTAGGACTTTCAGATTATTGTTCTTCCCTCCTAGGGATTATAATTTTAAATCAGGGAGAGGCTGGAGCTGAAGAGACCTGTGTTCAGTTTCCCAGACTTTGTATACTACTCTGGGCAAAACTGTAGCCCCTGCCCCCAAAGTCACCCATGTGATCTGTCTTGAATGCGTGTGAACTTATTAAGATTATTTAGGTGCTTGAAGTTATCCATAAGGATGTATCTTGAGAGGGCTGCTAGATGACACTGCTAGGAACAGTGTCAGAGTAAAAAACTAATTTAATATTCGAGACAGGGATTGTCTATGTGTATATATATATATATGCATATATAAATGTCAAAAATAATCAGAATTATGTGATTGTAACTGTGCTTCAGGGAATAAGCCTGTACCTAACTTCTCAAAAGGAGGGCGATATCTAATGTGAGGATGGATGACACTTCTTACTGCAGGATTTTTTCACCTTCTTTCACACAGTGTATGAAGCAACTGGTGCAGTCTGCTGTTGGACATGGGGTACTGGCTGAAAAGATCTTGAATCTCTTCTGACCTGACAGCTGCTTGGTACATGATTTTCCCTGCATGGCACAGGGCATAGGGATGATGCTATTTCTCTGCGCTTTGTTTTTCCAGTCTGTTTATGCTACATACTTTCTGGAGCAAGGGCTGCTTCAGTGGCTTTTGGAACTTCACTGAAGTCTCTACAATGCGACCGTATTAAAATAATAAAGAAATCACAAGCATGTTCACACACTAATTATTATGCAAAGTCGGGAGGGGGAGGGAAAAAAGTGTGAGATTTCTTTGAAAGGCTGCCAGCACAGGTACAAACACAAAAGGTGTTTGAAGTGGGAGCACACTCTATCAGCCTGAAGGAATTACCGATAAAGCAGCTCCCCTTGTTCAGAAGCATGCTCTCAACTTTCATGTTATGACATTTGTTTACTTTACTGGATTATTTTCCTTTTTTTTTTTTTCTTTTTCTTTGTCTCCCAAGAGTCTTCTTTAGGTTCGCAGTTTATTTCAGTGCTACTAGGAAGTTTTTGTTCGTTTCAACTGTCCTTTGTAGCTTTCTTTCTGCTATAGTCAGGAAAGTATGGACTGCTAATTAATGTAGTACTTCAGCTTTTATTTCCTCTTCTTTTCAGTTAAAGGAGCTGAAAAGAAATATTCTGAAGTTCCCAAGAACTGCTGCTTTTCAGGTCTTCCTGAAAAAAAGTGTTCAGATTTGACCTTGACTTGTATGTCTTTCCATTCATGCAGCCTGGCAGCAAATTAATATATCCTAATAGTCCACGTAGTGGAGAAAAAGTTAGAGACACTGAAAGAAAGACAGCAAGCACCTTGTGGCATCCATCTTTCTATGCAGTTTTGCTAGCTTTTCTGCTACTGTGTCAGAGACTGTTTTTTTTCACGTCTCAAGAAAGTTCATCTGCAGAGAACAGAACATCTGAAAGCAGGAGGTTGGTAGGGCATGCTTGCTTTGTGTGCACTGCTATACAGGTTTACTGTCAGAAGTCTGCATTAGTTGCCCTGAGTTTCTATGTGGTTTCAAACTAATTTGATGTAAGCCAAGAAAATTCAGTCTCTCTTCCTGAAGTGAAATTTCTTCTCTGAATAACACAAACCAACATATAGCTAACAGCAGCGCGCCACGGTGTACATGTTCCAAGAACGAAGCAGTGTTGGCATCTGCAAGCCCTGGGTTCTCTTACCCAGTGTGCAACAGCCTTTTGCTCTTACAGCCTCTCGCCATGGGCACCTCAAATAAGCAGAGATGAACACACATGCTCCAGGGACATAAAAATATCAGTAACTCGTGACATAGCCAAAGTTCTGGCAGCAGAACTTGCTAGTCAGATATGATCTGGCAGTGAAAGTTTTCCTGTAGATTAACAGAAGATTACAGTGGCAATACCTTGGACATACCACGGAGAAGTTTTTGTTAAGCACTGGATGAATGTGTTCTGACTTGAATGTCTTCACAAACTGTGTGACCTGTTCTGCCATTGATAGGGAGCAGAGAAAGGGCACCTGATGTAAAAACAGAGATTCAAGTAGCAGTGGGTTCACCTGTATTAACAGGTTTTTCACTCCTGTGTTTACAAGAAAGAAAAGTCATATAGATACCTAACATCAATTATCACGTATTTGTATTAAATATACATTAAATAATACTGCTCTAAATAACTTTCTTACGGTGAAAGAATTCAATTATAAGCACTTTCACAGCAACTCTCAGAAGGTGTTTGCCCTCCTGTTTATACGCTCCCTTCAAGTACTAGAAGGCTGCAATGAGGTCTCCACGGAACCTTCTCTTTTCCAAGCTAATCAAGCCCAGTTCCCTCAACCTTTTTTCACAAGAGAAGTGCTCCAGCCCTCTGATTATATTCATGGCTCTCCTCTGGACCCAACTTCTCTAGATCAGCTATAGTACTGTGAGATGGAGCTTTCTTGAAGCAGCAGATAGGAGACAGATGGACAGAAACTGAGTGCCAAAATCGGTTTTACCATCTGAACATGCGTGAAAGTATGAGGATTTTGGTTTTGTTATTTTTGATGGTTTAGAATGCAAACAGATAAAACACCCTATTCCGTACAAGGAGCCACTGTGACCCAGCTTTACCTGTGTGTTGTTCTAAGTTCAACTGCAAGACTCTGAACTGGCCAGTAAAGCCAACCAAAGATAATAAAAAATTAATCACTCATGGGTATCATTGTGCTAAAAAAAAACAAACAAAAAAACAAACAAAAACAACCCTACATTCGTGGCAATTATTTGCAGAGTATAATGGAAAAGTTTGTCCACCTCTTCTGATTCCCTTTTGTAAGTACTTAAAAGATAGCAAGTTTTTACACAAATTTCCAAATGTCTGAATGACCACATTGTGAAGGATTTGATATACATGCTGAAAAATACTAAGAGTTGGTGTAAAACTATGGTAAAACTATGTATTACTTTTTAAATCATAGAATCATAAAAGCATAGAAAGGCCTGAGTTGAAAAGAACCTAAAAGATCATCTAGTTTCAACCCCCCTGACATGGGCAGGGTTGCCAACCACTAGACCAGAAGAACGGGTAGAGTATTTCTTAGAATCTAGAAGAATCAGAAGAGAACAGTTCTATGGAGTTTAAGAATCAGCATTTAAAAATCATATCAGGAAAGGTGGATGTAAAAATCAACATAGCTCTCAGTGGTTGAATGTGTTGTAAAAAGCAGGGGAAAATGATCATTTCTACCATTAGAGCTGTTACAAAACTCAAACCATGAACTGGGAGAAATCACATAGCTGACCATCTGTAGCCACTTTCAGAGAGGATAAAAAAAACTTTAGACTCTCTGACAGCTCTTCTGTAGGTATAAAATTCTCTCTTTTTTTTTCATTTTCAGGTGTTTTTTTTTATAAAAGCGCTTAGAAGCTAAAAAAGCAGGAAAGTTTTTGCTCTTTCAACCTACAGAAAACAAAAATTAAAGATCGCAACAAGATCCATTGGTTTAAAGTCTTAAGAAACACCATGATTGGAATTATTCACTTCAATTCACTTGGCAAAATGCTTTTATCTAATAAATAAGTTGCTTTGCATAAAGACAGGTCCTTGGAAGCCAAAATGTTTTTGCTAAACTTTCTTTCTGATTTGTTTCATATATGTGTTCTTAGTGAATATCAGCTTCCAGCAAAAAGCAGGTTGAAATAACACCTATGCATTCAGGCAGCTGGTAAATATTTACTTAACATTTTTAACATGAAAGAAAGGAAAAACCAGACTGTAAGAATGTAAGTTAAGCCATGTAATAGCATAGATATGTAAATTGTGTGTGTGCCTGAAGAGCAAAAAGGACAAAATCTTCTGCAAAATTGTATGTAGTGACAAGTTAATAAGTCTTTTTGTTTACAAGCCAATGACAACTGATTTTCTTCAGGAAAATAGCAGTATGTGCAAAACAAGGCAAAATGTTTTAAAGCAAGGTTTCTTGCTGCTGCTTTAGTTACAATCAACAATTTAAACTGATTGTGATCCTTTGGGAAGACTTTACTCCAATATGCAGCTCAGACAATAAAGTTTTTTGGGTGCTGTACTGTTCATCTTGCATCAACAGCACGAACACCACAGCCCTTTTTCCTAGAAGCAGAGCCCTTCATTCGAGATTTTCAGTCTAAACAGAAGTCAAACTGTGCCATCAGTAATCTGAGACTCAGTCCCAAGAGAAGCGCCTTCCCAAGATGTTTTTCCCCAGTCAGCAGTAACTCAGCTGGCACTGTGGGCTGGTCTAGGAGGAACACATGCTCCACTTCTCTTTCTTTGACGAGAGATTCCTTTGGTTAGTTCTGCGGTAATGAAAATTATAGGGAGCAATGATGAAAACTGAACTTTAGACTGTTTTACATTCTTTCACTACTATTTAGCATGATGGTTGTTGACTTCTCCCCTGCTGCTATATTTAGAAAGGGGTGTAGGAGGGAGATGGGCGTTAGTATTATGGGTTATGACACAAAAACATCAAAAGTAACTTGGTTCCCATTTCTCTTTGGTATCCTCCGGAGAGCTCCAATATTTACAGAAAGCTCCAGTTCCACCACAGCAGCTCAAGAGAATGGGCACCCGTTTAGACTCCAGGACCACGCAGAGCTGCACGAGGTGGGTGGGTAACTGGGACGTGAATATTTTTCCTCCGCAGAGCTTCATTTCCCACCACCAGATAAGCTTCGATTAACTGCCATGCCTGGTGGAATTTCTGTTTCTTATACATCAGTGCGTGGTTCATTTTAGAATTGAAAGAAGAAGAAAAAATATCCGAAGCTTCCTCTGCATTCAAAAAATCAACAAAAGATCCATGGGAAAAAATAATTGCATAATGCCCCAGAAGAAATATAAATGAATTGAAGTCACCCCCTGCAGAGAACTTTGGGTCTGTTTATTTTAAACACACTATTACGGATTTTGTAATGTTTTTCTGGAAGTTTTTCATAAGCATTCCTACTTCCTCTCACTGCAGGCTGGGCTGAGCTGCCAGGCTGGAGGAGCTCTTTAGACCTGACCTCCAGCCATGAGAGTGCACCTCAGCTCCAGTCCAACTGTGGCAGTTTTTAAGCTGCAACATGAATTAAAAAACTCAACAGTTCTGCAGGTGATGCCATAAACACATCTGATACCAAATGTGAAAGCTTCATATCTCCCAGCAATAATAAAAAGACAGAGGAAGAGCTCAGTGCTGCCTCTCTGCTGCCTGTGAGGAGCTGCAGTTGCCATGAGGCCTCCTCTCAGCTCTTCTGCTCTGGGCTGCACAAAGGGCCTCAGCTGCTCCGCATACACCTTGCTCTCCAGACCCTTCCCCCTCTGTGTTGCCTTCCTTAGGAGATTCTCTAACAGTTTCATGTTTACAGTTCTATTTATATTGTGGCACCAATACTGCACACGGTACAGGAGACTGAGCCCCTCTCAAGCACAGCTCGCACTCTCACCCTTTCCTCTCGTTTCCCTCGCAGCACCTCCAGGGGACAGCAAAAGGTGCATGGGGTCACCTGGTCACCTCTGCAGATCCTCCACCTATTTTGCTGCTGTAATTCCTCTGTGAATGCCATGGGTCTGTAGCCAGTGGAAGCTGGCAAGGCCTGCAGCAGGCAGCACAGACCTGTGGCTGGGGTAGCTGTGTGCAAACGAGAGCCTCCCCATCTATGGCACCAACATCTGCCCACTCTCCTGCCTATAGGTTCTCTCTGAAGAACAAATTCAGCATGACGGCAACAACTCAAGAAAACAAAAAGCCTTGTAACTTCCAGCGGAAAGCGTGTGCTGTCAGGACGGTTTTTCTTCATGCCTTCTTACCATTCACCCCAAATTAACGTCTAGCTCCACGTGGCTGCTGCCTCCTCCCCAGTCCCTCACTAGAAACTCAGCTGAGACGCTGCAGACACACAGAGGGTTTCTCAGTGTTTCCATCCACACAGGAGACCATTTTGCACATCTGATGCATATGTGAAACTGCTTCACAGGGGTCAGGTCAGGCGACCACGTTTCTATTTCAAGCTACACTGAGCCCAAGTTTTATCATTTGTTTGTTTTTAAAGCAAAAATATACAACTCACTTCACAGGAGAAGAAAGCACTGCAGAGAATCCTTCATGCTGGCAGGGTTGGGTTACAGCTCCTCCACGTCCCACCCACACGGCTGATCCCAGTGCCTGGTCACCAGGAGGAAATGAAATGCACACGTCAGCGGTCCCGCTCTCCCTTCCAGCTCCCAAGCAGAGCTGTTCTGCTGCAGCCACAGAGATCCCAGGACCGGAGGATGTGCCAAGAGGAGGGACACTTGCTGTATCTTTTCTTGGACAAACTGTGTATCGAAATCAAACTTCCTAAACCAGAAGTTATGAAAAAGCAGTGCTCTGAAGGTTTGCAATGCTGCATTTTCACACCCAGGTTTAGAGCTGTATGATACACGGGCAAGAGCTTAAATGTAACAAAATTAACATCAAAGCTCAACAAAACTGGACAACAATATTGCAAGTTCCTTAAAGGAGATTATGCCAGTCTGATTAAGTGGCCAATAAGTAACAAACATGACTGATTGCAAATTTAAAAGCAGCCGCTATATTTCTTCTGTTAGAACAAAAGTTTTCTTAGACTTCTGTTCCCCCTCAGATTCCTTTTCCCTTCCCCTTATTTGCTTACCTGAGCAATGTTAAGCACACTGTCATAACTTTCCTCACACCTATAGTTTTAATAGTAACATTAACCTGAAGAATATTTCCCTTACAAACATTTCCTGTATTCCATGTGTTGCTTAAAAACAGCGTCTGCCATTTAAGACAGCACTCCGTAATAATTTCAATGCACATTTCCGAGGGAAAAAGAGTAACGTGCAAAGTCATGGGTATGTAATCCTTTTGTTAGCAGATCAGTTATTAACAAGATGTCAATTTTGATTGTAATTTCTGCAATTTCAATCAATTTTAATGCTCAAAAAGAAAAACAAACAAACAAAAAAACTGACCAGCCTGTAACCATGAGCTACAATTCACTTCGTAAGTTGGAATGCAGAGGAACCAAGATGTCAACTTCTGAATTTATTTCTCCATGAATAAAACAAAGGTGAGAGATTCCTTTTAATGTGAGCTTTAGGCTACCAGCACTGGGCTTTGTTAGCAAAGAAGCTAAAAGGAATTAACCATTTATAGCCCAGAGAAAATCAAAGCAGAATGTCATTTTGATAAATATTAAAGCCTATCAATTCCCAGAAAGCACCATATCAGGCTGCTGAGGACTTCGGAGTTGCTACAGGAGCCCCAATGGAGAAGAGCCAAGGGGCTTTGGGGAAAAGCCACACCAGAGCCCCAGCCCCTGCTGAGAGCTGTGCGTGTAGCACAGCACCCGCAGCCTGGCATAGGACCACAGCTGCCCAGCAACACCTTCTCGCAGCCAGAACATTGCCAGAAATGCATCCAGGAAGGGGAGAACAAAAGGGAAGCAGAACTGGAGCCCAACCAACGCTAGGAAGTCTCAGTGTAAGAGAAGCACAGTCAGCTGCCCATTTCTTCTGAATAGCATTGCGGGAAGATGGCTGTCTACATCAGCTGAGTTTTTAGACTGATAAAAACTGAACCAATGTTTATAACTGAGATTATAATGTAACAGAGAGGATAATGGATGTGCAGGAGAAAAAAAAATATGAGTGGTGAAACAGAACTGAAACTTTACCGTTCCTTCCACTTGTTTGCAGATGCAGGAGAAACCAGGCAAGCATAATATTTGACAGCCTGTGTAGTTACAACAGATGTCTGCATTGGCTAAAGTGTCCTGGATGTTAGGTGTAGAGGAGGAATCTGAAATGTATAGATGAAAACAGCTTCTTAATATCAATTTGCTTACTGAGAAGGAGACATTTTGTCTGGAGTTAAATATTTATGGATATATTTCCAGCTATATTCATTGTAGCCTTAAAGAAAATTCAAATCTACTACCTTAAGCAAAGTGGGCTTCAAAAAACTGGATGTCAGACTGTACAAATAAAGTATTAGTTTAGGCATGGTAGACTTTATTTTGGCACTTTAACAAATGCTTTATTTTACAGCAGTGGCACAGCATTTGCCAGAAATTTTCTTTTCTTGGCACAGTTATTTCAAGCAGTTATTTTACTAATTGAATTTCACTAAATATTGCACAATAAGATATACCTGTTAAATTCTTACCCTGTTTTTACTTGTTGAACTTGTATGGCTTTGAAAAACTTGCCAGTAAGTATAAGTAATTTAAAAAGCAATATATTAAATATTTAGCACAGGATAGCGTTTGTTTGTTTCTAAATGACCACTGAACTTGGGACAGCGACAAATACAAGTGACGCAACTCTTATCTGAAGAGCTAACAGCTCTTATTTACAACACGTTGCCATTTCTGAGAAGCAGTTCAGCTTGATATGCTGAACATCTAACTCTGGAAATTTCAAAATCAAAAGAGCGGAGGTTAACAGAGCAGAAGACGAAGCCATTTGTCTGTGACAAAGCATAATATAGGGAGGCAGACTATCGTCTTCTCCACATGTCCCTCTCTCCGACACCTATCTGCGATCTAAGCAACAGAGCCTTTTCTCTTCTACTTGGAATATTTCTTTCTTCTCTTATGAAGATATTCCACTCGTCTCAACTCTTCTGCTGGAGTCCGAGCAGAATAAAACAAATGTCTCCAAAAGGCCAGGGAAAAAAAGAAACAACAAATCAAAAACTGATATACACAATAAATGAAACCGGGTACTCCTTTGAATTTTACAGTACTGAAAGCAACATTTGCAGGAAGAACAGGTCTGTGTCAATACTGCCATGAAATATAACACAAAGGCCAAATGACTCATAACTCGTGCACCAGATGTAACGCTTATACATTCCAGGCTTTCTCTGCCGCTTCAGCAGTAAATCTGGTCTCAGGATCAGCCTTATCAACAGCCTTTTTGGTTTTGTTTCGGGTGGATTTTGAAGACCTACTCGACGAACGTGGTGACATTAAAACATAACCACTGCAGACATAGAACGGAAAACGTACAAAAGTATATCACAATGGAATTTTCAGTATTAGGCCACATGATTTATTCAGTAGTGTTTATGTTCCCAAATTACAATTATGTCTATCCATGTAAGACTACAAAAGTTACCATTAGAATTGTCTGTGCTTATAAAATACCAACATTTTCTTTTACTGTTATATACTCATTAACACCGGTCTGCGACAAGTTACATATAATCATAGGCACTTCAAAGGCTTTAAAAGACGTTTACAACTTAAATGCATTTTTAAAGAACAAAAATTTAAACCCCTACGTGTACCTTCAAATTGCAATTAACAAATACAGTGGCCATAGAAATCTGCAGCAACTTCTCAAAATACTGTTAGAGTCTTTGGGTTTGCTTAGGTTTGTCAGTAGCTTACTTCAAATCTTCCTTACAGGAGATTTTAGTAAGAATACGACTATACAGTTTGTAGTAATAATCCAATTTTACACATTAATTTGCTGTTACAAATCTCACTGAAGCTACAGGTACGCTGAGAAACAATGCAAAGTGTAAAATTGATATTCCGACACTTAAATTTATACAAAGTGGAGGTTAGAGTTTACATAGCTGAAAAATTACATTTACACTAAAAGTTACTGTTATCTGAATTATCTGAAGACAAATTGCACCATGACAACTACAAAAAGGCTTTTTTTTTTTGAAACAGATAAATTAATGAAATAAAAACTAACTCGTAAGATCAATCTGAGACATGCTGACAAAAATTAAACAACTTTCATTGACTCATAGGATAAAACAATCATTTTCATTATTTTATATTTATGCATAAAGTTTTAAAAATGATTCGGTGAACATCAATGGTTTTTATAAAATAATGCTTTGCCACTGTTATTCACAGAACACTGCAAATGTTAAGTTTTAATTTTACATTTTTAAAGGAATACGTGAAAAGTTTTAAATACAATGGGACTTTATCATAAAGGTGCCGTGATGGCTCTTTAATGAAAAAAAAAAATCTTCATTATTCTATGCAAAAGCTTTATTTAAAAAAGTTCAGTGATCTCATAAATAGAGACACTAAATAGGAATTTTATGCATAAAACTCCTTAGTAGGTGCCTTCTGATAGGCAGCACTAGATGGTTTACGTTCACCAAGGTCGTAACTGCCTTCATCCTTCTTTCTCATGCGATATACCAGCAGCAGGATGAGGAAGATTGCAAACAGAAAGCCAATAACTCCGCCAGCAATAACAGCTGTAAGCAAAGAAAAAGAAATTCATAATGTACCGGAAGAATGGGTCTGAAACCACCTCTCTTTTTCATCTTGCACAACGAGCATGCCATTATTTTCAAAATGCATAAATGGGCTCACATTCTGCAACTGTCTCGAGCATGAGCAGCCTGATATATATTCTGAGAAAGCCTGTTTATTTGAATGAAGGGAATCATTTAGGAGTGCATTTTCTTCTGCAAGCAAGTGATCCAGCAACCCACAGTTCTAAATAAATTATCAAAACTTGACTAATAAAACTGCAAATACTGCCAGAACATAAAGCTGTATTCATTTTTAATACTAACATTTAAAAGCTTTTCAAACTGATTCTCAAGCAGTTGACATTTTCAGCCTCCAAAGAACCACTCTGTTGCGCCAGCTAAGAATTGTGTTATCCCATTTCTCCATGTGCTCACTCAGTGACTTCTAACTGAATTCCCTATTGATGAGTAATAGGAGAGAACATTTCATGGAGCTGTAGTAGAGACACTACATTCACCATGTACATGCTAGAGTGTAGAAAGTAACAACTCCAGCTGGACTAGAAGAGCAAACCCACGTTTCTGCTGATGTGCACATTAATGCTATTTCACGTTTCAGTGCTCTGGGGGAGATGAAGTCCAAAGCTTAACACTCCCACCCATGGCTCCCAACAACCCCTCCCGGGACAAAGGGAAAAGGTATTCTTGTAAAGTCTTAAGCCATTAAAAAAGAAAGAAGGAAAAGAAGAAAAATCACATGGATCACACGTAGAAAAGCCATTGGAAAAAAATTGGAAGCCAGCCTTTTCCTCCCTGAGTCATACACAGATATGGGCCCTTTACATCCCAATGATAGTGCTCACTCACCCCCCTCCACTCACCCATCCCTGCTGTGAGCTCCTCTCTATCTGTAACAGACCACGCTGCGCTCCTAGGAGAGTGGATGTGAAACACTTCTCTGCACTACAAGCATCTATCCAAATTGCAACTCCTTTTCTGAACTGTGGAAGCTCCAGATACTCAGTAGGGAGTATTCAATTTGTGAGTGTCAAATCAATTAGCAACAGCTTTTGATATTAAAGAAGATGCCAGTCTCGGTCTCATCAAATCAACCACTGGCTACTTCCCTACAAATGTGTCAAGAACCCATTTGATGAAAACACAGATGTTGAGTTTATGCTATTTGATGCGAATGCCTTTTATATTCTTTTTTTTTCTGGTGAGGTGGTGGACCTTGGCAAACTACCCTTACCTGCCAGAACTTCTGTCCTCTGGAAGAGGTTTTCTGAATGCTTTTCAGTGAACACATCAGTGTCATCCCCTGGCTCATTGCTCTTTTTCTTGGAATCCACCTCAGGTCTTTCTTCTTTATCAATTTCTTCAGGTGACTGTGGCACAGAAAGAAAAACAGCCCTCACAGACAGGATCACCACAGATCTGCATTGTCACTGCCAGCCACAGGCAGCCACAGAACTGTGGCAGCCCCACAGGAGTGCTCCACAATATTGATAGTCACAACACACGGGATGCTTTTTGACCACAGAAAGCTGCCCTAGATATTGAAAATGGAACTAATCCTCATCATGATGGAATGAAAATCACTGTCCAGAGTTTTAAGAGCTCCCAAAAACATATATTTAGCAATCAGCTGGTAAACACTGCCTGTGTATATAGGAATTACAGCCTCTGACTGAAATAACAATTCTGAAATTAACACATAAGATATGCTATATTCAGAACACCGCTGAGGATAACTGAAAAAATATCACCTGCAGTGACAGAAGAAAACACTGAAACGCTAAATGGAACCTAGAAAGTATTCAAACTACAGTCAAATCAAACCATTTTCCTTTCAGAAAGGAAGACTTTTGAATAATTCTTTGACAGATGTAAAAAAAAAAAAAGGTATGGTTCAGATTCAAACATATTATAAGAAATTGTTTTCTGTATTAAAAAAAATATGTTTTACATGTTTCTCTTCTTTCATGAGAAATCCAGATGTTATTACACAGACTTTCTAACAGAAAACTGAACAGCTCTGTATCCATTTAAACAGCCATTAAACAGCTCTGTATCCATTAAACAGTAACATTTAATTAAAAATATACAGATTTTTTTTTTGGCAATTTATATATAATAGCAAGGCAATAATGGAGTATAGCAGAACTATTTGGAACTATTTGGTTGCTTTCTACCCACGCACCTTTGTTTGTGCAGGCATCTTGGTCTGCATTTTCACTGTGGTGGTCTCAGCTCTAGATGCATCACTAGTTGTTGGTAATTTTGGAACTATTCTGGATGTTGTCGTCACTGTGCTATCCTCATCTTCCTCAGCACCTGCAGACAAAACAGATGATATTTCACTGACTTTGTAATAGGTCTGGAAGAGTTTCACTTTTTGTTACAACGCTGAGGATAGGGTGCTCGTATGGCCCACCCTTGGCAAATGGCCTAGAAAACAATGCCTGTTAAAACAAAAACATGAGCCCTAAATCACGAGGGGGATGTTCACCCCAACTGATCCCATTAAAGAGGAAGGGAATCGTTAGCTGGATTAAACAGTGATCGGGAAATTACAAAGATATTTTTGAAACAGAAGGAGCAAGCCTGAAAAGAAGTATGAAAAAAGCAAGAATGCCTATAACAAGGGATGGACTCCGGAGTGGAAGCGGAGCCATCAGAGCGAGTATGACTGCCTGATATTGCCAGCAGCCACCTTCAGCTCTCCCATGGCCACCGTGGGGAGCAGCACCTTGGAGACACAGCAAGGGTATATGGGTAGGGGTCCTGAGTGCCCAGACAAGGGGGCTTGCACTCTTCTGGGTTTGCAAGGGAGATGTGAGCGTGCACCCAAGTCTGCATGTGCATGTGGGGCACACTGGATCAGCTACAGAAGGGGGTTGGAAATCTGTAGCTGTATGGTACTGTTTTGCAAATGGCTGATATTGTGGTTATCGGTCATATGGCTGATAATAATCCTCAGTCTATAGTTCAATGATTGCCAGTTAATTAGATGCTATAAATCAGTCAATACACCTTTTCAGTGCTGATTTGACTTATGCTACACAAACTGCACAGTTTTTCCCTGTGACAAACTGTTTCAATAACAACAAAAAAAATCACTTCTCTAGAACAAACCCATTAGACCCTTAAGTATAAAAAACCAAGCAGCTTCCATCTACAGAAATACTGCTATTTTATATTTCAGTCACTAGGAATTCACGTATTTTTAAGCCTCACATAATTCAAAAGCCCTTTTTTTTTTTTTAAATGCAGGCTAAGAGGACAAAAAAAAAAATCCCTAAAGACGACCTTACGTTTCATTTCCTCCACATTCAAAGCTCTGCTGGAGTATGAAGGCTCCTTTATAATACGATAATGGATATGTCTAATAAATATCTTTTAGTGATACTGGAAGGGAGAAGACACAGACAATAGACTAAATTATTGCGAGGTCTGAGAGATGAAAATAATAGATCTATCCACTTCTCAGGAATCTCAATATGTGTTCTACTCATTACAGACACCAGTTGCCCAAATAACTCTTGGGTAATATGTCTAGCAAATGTTCTTAAAAGTAATTCCTAACAAATAGAAATATATCTTACAACAGAACAGTATGACTCAGTCATTCCAAACTGGCTTTTATCTTATTTTTCTAGAGAGAGAAAACAAGCTCAAAGATGAAGCACAAAAACAAGCTTTGAACTCATGATCAAGAATTATATACATCTGGCTTTGAAAGAAAGGGTATTAAGAAGGCAATAACTATGACAACTCCTGTATGATAGAAAGGAAAAATTGAAATAATTAAAAAAAGCAGCATATGAAAACTGCCAGCATAGAATAATACTGGAGAACCATCCAGAGATACCGAAATTACAGTGCAACTGCTCAAAAAAGACCTCACAACAAGAACCAAGTGTTTTCCAAAAACACGACTCAAAGTTTTAAAAAAAAAAACCATCCTGCTGCAAAACACAGGTGAGGGAAGATATCCAACAGGAACATTTTTCTGTCTTTGCCTTAAGAGCTTTCTTTGAGAAATAAAGAGTTGTATGGACAGTTCAGCCTACTTTACCTTTCAAAGTTTTTGCAAATTACACAAGACGTTCACAGTCACGGAAATTAAAACTGATGATCAGATTAGAGATCTGATAAAGCAGACTTTGAGAGCATAAGAACTTCATTTTTTTTTCCTCTTTCTGTGACATGACAAACCTAATTTAATCAAAACTGTTCCTCCAAATCCTTAAATGCCACCTTTTCTTCAGGCAGTAGTACTGTCCGCCTGATAAAACTTACAGGTCTGAGCCTCTCTGGTTATGGAGGATGCAGGTCTTGGGTATTTCAGTAACTGGTTGACTAATCTAGCCTCTGGACTGGCCACTAAACTTGCACTACAGACCTCCTCTGTCTGGTCTCAGAGTAGTCCCTGACAGTTCCCAAACTACTGAAGCTCCTGTCCTCTGTCTCAGATACTGTTTCAGACACATCCCCATAGCTCATGCATTCTAATTAGTTTTATCTAGACAGGCCTGTGCTTGGCATGTAGCAGGCCTACACAAGAGTAGGCACTTCCCTTCCTAAACAGACAGTAACATTATTAGAATTTCCTGTAAACAGGATTGAGAGATCAAAAAAGCATTCTCCAGAACACAGGAGTAGAATTTTATACAGTATCACGTTCTCTAAAAGTAAAAAACAAGCAAAAAAAAATCAACACAACAAACACCCTCCTTCCACACATCCAACTAGGAAACAAAAATCTTACAGTGTTATGAATGTAGCTTCCAACTAGATTGTTAAGAAAAATATTAGGAAGTACTAGAGTTCACATTTTCCTCTCGAAAATCACTATCTCTTTAGAAGGTTTCTGGAACTGGTCAGCTTAGAGAAAGTGCTGGGCATTAATTGCCTTAAGACTCTACAAGTGGATACAGTCTTCTTAGTGTGAGCATCACAAGAACTCTGCAGTAATTAAATCCATATCCATGTTGAGGGCAAAGAATTGAGATCTCTCTACCAATGTCTTCTATCCATTGCAATTTCTTCAGGACTCCCAACTTTTATCTTCACAGTGATCACAGTAGCTCTAGATTGTGCTGTAGTATTGGAGATATCTAACAGCCCACAGTGATGTGCCTACTGTTAGCTGCACCATGAATAACAGCATCACAAATAGATGCTCCTTCACACTCCTGCTGCTTGAGGAAACTTGCCAGCAAATCAAGACTGTGTCAGCTGAAGTTACTGTATAAGCCTATGGTAGTTAGCACTCTTAATTTGCCAAGTAGCCAGTGATTAACTCTTCCTACCAAACACTGTCATTTCACACTATCTTTTGGCATCATGTTTGTTTGCTGTTGCACAACTTCCTCTAGAAGTACTGCCACCACAAGCAAGCCTAGCAAAAGGCAGGTATTCACAGACCCAGCATCTATCTCACATCTTCCATCTCTATCATCGGTGTGGCACACAGCTGACTGAAACACTTTCAGCTGGCTTATCTCACTCCAATTCACACAAAAAACTTCTAGCCCAACTCTTAATCAACACAGTGTTATACAATCAGGGATGACACCATGACCATATTAATGGTCTATCAGGGAACTGCAGCTGAAATAAATAGGGACTGTGCATGAATGTCCTGTCTCTGTTAATTCTCACAGGAGGAAGGAAAAAAAATATAATGCCAAACTTGAAGAAAGAATAAAAGGAAGAGTCTTAACTATATTGGAGTACAAGCTTGTGTCCGGCACAACAAAAGCATACTTGTAAACAAGATATATCACAGTAGCTTTTTGTGCTAAAGGTCTTGGAAAAGCAGGCAGTCAGTGTTGCGAAGCATGCCCAAGGCTGGCGTAGCAAGGAGACGGAAGAAGCCCTGGCTCCAATCCAACCCCCAAAAGGCACATGAGGTGGGAACTCAGGAAGCGGGGAAATGAGTAACTTGCTGCATTCCTTGCACCCAGTGAGAAAAAACGCACTGGGAGACAGGATGCCACTCTCCTGGGGTGCTGCCAGGTGCATTGTCACCCGGAGCAAGAGGACTGAGAATTACTAGGCAGGGAGAGGAGAAGGGGAAGCAGAAATCTGCACCGGATTCTGACATGGATTGCACAGACTTGTGTATCAAGAGTAACTTCAGAGAAGACACAAGATTCAAATAGATACTTTTCCAAAGAACTTGCAGATAAATCTAATAGAGACGATGCTTTTCCTGAACATAATGATACTCGTGCTGCAAGACCAGGGTTCAGTTAAGATCTTTCATGCCAGAGCTGAAAACAGAAATAGTTATTAACATTTCAAGCTGTGTCTAAGCAGGAAATCTTTGAAACTAATTAAAGAGCATCCAAAGGAGGGCAAGAAAGATGGTGAAGGGCCTACAGGGAAAGATGTATGAAGCAGCAGCTGAGGTCCTTGTGTTTGTGCAGCCCAGAGCAGAGGAGCTGAGGGGAGGCCTGATGGCGGCTGCAGCTCCTCACAGGGAGCGGAGGGGCAGCGCTGAGCTCTGCTCTGTGTGACAGCGACAGGGCCCGAGGGAACGGCATGGAGCTGCGTCAGGGGAGGGGCGGGTGGGGGTCAGGGACAGGGTCTGCACCACAGGGCGGTGGGCATGGAACGGGCTGCACAGGGCAGTGGGCACGGAGTGCAGGGAACATTTGGGCAGATCTCAGACACGGGGTTGGAATTTGGGGTTGCTGTGTGTAGAGCAGGGAACTGGACTTGATTATCACTGTGGGTCCCTTCCAATGTGGGATATTTTATGATTTTTATTATTGCTTTATCTGAAGATGTACACTAAAAAGAGTTCTAGAAGAGTCCTCTCAGATAAAGGGATTACAAGAAAGTAACAATACACTCAGTAATTCACCACAGATTTCCTGCTGTCAATACGTGACCATGTGGATGCAGGCATGGCTCCATCAAAAACTGTTGACCAAAATATTTGGACAGAACAGTTGGGTGAATTAATATGAAAGTACATAAAGAATAAAGAGGCTATGAACAAAGCCAAAATGAAAAAAAAAAGCAGAAAACCGTCACCTTTTTCAGTCTCTTTTGAAAAAGCCCTCAGCCAATTTTCAGTTGAAATGTGTCATGCTTACACTGACATTTGTCCACGTTAATGCTGCTTGCAAACCTGCAAGGGCAGTAACAGTGGTGCTGACAATTTCTGTTTATCTCCATAGGCCTGGTGGCAGCTAATAATTTTCATACCAAGGAAAGGAGTCAGCATGTTGTCATCTTGGATCTGTTTGCTTAGAGTAGAATTACACAGAAAGAAAACCACTTGAGTAGGAAGTCTCTTGCAGCTAGGAACATTACATCACAGAGTATCAAGTAGAGAGAGACACATTTAACACAGTATGAGGAAAATTCATCACTGCTACAACCAGAGGACTCTTTGTACCTTGTGTAGACTGCGAGGATGAGAAGGAGAAAGGGGGTGCTGATTTGCTTCGCTTTTGACATTTTTTTTTTATAAGTAAATAAAACTAGGTTGTACATTGCTCAGAAAAGTATTTGAACCTGAGACTTCTTTCTTTGTTCAAAAGAATTAGCTTTTAGTACTGTCATGTGAAATCTCTGGAGGGGCACCTAGACAGTCTCAGTCTACAGTGAGACTCTTTTTTTTAATTTACTTTCTCTTAGGTAAGAGGGAGCGACTGCCAAAGGCTGCATGAAGTACTCAGATTTCTTGGTGTGAGTTATATACTTCATCTTCTATCCATGACTCAAGGCTGAACACAGGAAAAGGCAGAAGAGAAAGTAAAGTATTGCTGTGGGCGAGGTCTAGTGGTACATTCTGTTTCTGTCTTTTGGACTCCACTCCTTCCATTGAGATGGGTTAAGGAAGTCTGAAGTGTGCTCTTGTATACCTCTTTCATCTTCAAAAGAAGGACTGCATTTTGAATCATCCATGTTAGAAACAGTTCAAATATCACAGAGGGATGAAAACAAAATAGACCATTCTCCATATCACAGTTCACGGTCAACCTAACTCCTTTTCTGAGGCTTACAAAATAACCAGCACCCAAAGACATGGCAGAATGAGATGTTGAATGAAAGTGCAATTTTCTCAGAGATCAGAATTTCATTTAAATGGTCCTTGGAACTGTGAGGAACCATTGAATAAATTCTTTTTTCCTTTTTTTTTTTCCCCTTCAAATTAAATCTGAAATTTTTCCATCAGAGAAGTCTGCATAGGTAGGTCTCTTTTAGCCTCTGATCACAGTGAAATACCAAATTCATCTCATGTAAGGCTTAAAAAATAACCCACAGATTATCATTCAGTTGCAAGTGGCCAATAGGCCTGAATTTGTCTGACACCAAAAATAAAACCTCTGATAACTTCATTTTCATGTATCCTTGAACCTCCAGAGAAAAGGAAAAACAAAAATTTACCTGAAAAAGCTGTGGGTTACAATAGTAACAAAGACAAGGTGCTACAAAAAGAAGAGCTCAACCTTTCAAAATCCACAGAGGTACGTATAAACATCACAAGACAGATTACAAGATGTGCAGCAACAAACAAGCAAATAACACTCAGTAAATAATGGAGACTTCCACAACAGCTCAGCAAATACTGACAGCAATAAGGAAACGCCTCTTTCAGAACTGGCACACAATCCTGCATTTTACTGCCTGGAGTCTCCCAGTTAGTCTGAAAGACATTCTACAATGAGGGTTTTCTAAAAGAAATGATTAATGAGGTTTCACTGTCAGTTTTTTGAAAAAATGATGAGCTAGCTACATGCACCTAATGACTGTTAAAGTCTGAGAAAGCAGTATGTTATGTTTATGAATTTATTTAGCTTCTGTGTGGATGTAATTACCTTAGAGAAAACTGTCATGTATTTGGCAGTTTCCATACTTCTAAATTTAAAAGAAAAACAACCAAAAAATGCATGGACACTATGTTTACATGAACCTGAAAGCATATGAGAGAAAATGAGATTGCTCCTGCTATGATTTCACACAGACTGCTAAATTAGCATTATGCCAAGGGAGAAGTAAGCTTTCTCTAATCCTAACTTCTAAACTCCAGTGAGATCTACAAAAAGAAAAAAAGGAGGGAGAGCAAAGAAAAAATAAAACAGAGTGGGGAGAAGTGAAATGATGCAACTAAGGAGTAAGAGCAGAAGGTTAATATTTAAAACCCAGGCCTCAGGGTTGCTCAGTGCTCTGTAAATAGAGCGCTGATCGTACTCACTGAAAGTATCATCTCTAGCTCACACAGGAAAACCGCACAGCTTTCCACAAATGGCTGTATTGCTTCTTACACATTGTAAAATTAAATTGTGACATGCTGCCTCACCTGAACCCGACCCAGAAGAATAATCATCATCGTCGATGGGATAGACGCCTGATGCTTCTTCAACAGAGCTGTTGTCCAGGTATAAATCTTTATCAGAGGTCAAATCTGCTCTCTGGAAAACAGATAAGAGCGAATGGTTAGAAAGATAACAGTTCCTCAGCACAGCTAGCTCTTAATCTTATCTCTTATTTCCAAAGTTGATGCTGGTGTACTAAACAGTTTATACAACACATTTGTTGAAGACGTTAAAAAAAATTGTAAAAATTATAGCATAAAAAATATCCAAGGCTGCCCAATGGAAACCAAGAAACCACTCAATCTGTGGTAAGCAAGTCTCCTTCAGCTCACACTTCATCTCATTAAATGCATGAATGAATAAACAGGATTTGCAATATACTCTCAAGAGCTTCTGTAAAAAGAAAGAAGTAAATCCCAGGATTGAAACCCTCTGTCAAGACCTCAAATATACAAATGCTAGGGCTGTCATCTGAAGTCAGTCATTTGATCTCAAATGGAAAGCAATAAGAGCACATATCAGAAAACACCTCTGGTACACATTGAGCCAAACTTCACTAAACTCTCTGCAAGGTAGAGTGAACAACTGGGATGACAAAATACAAATATTTGAAGGACAGCGCTGGTGACCAAAGATTATTACATATTTCCACCTGGATCCAACAACAAGTCTACTAAATTCAGGTCAGGCAAAGTACCCCATTTATAAATTAATACATCTCTCCTAGAATTCAGCTGTAGCTTCAACAAGCTATAAAATTGGATTCTTCTGACTTCTATCACATGTCTACAGATTATTTCCCTGCAAAAGAGAAATTCTGATAACATGAGCTGATAATAGAACAAGGTATCAGTAATTGCTGTAGATTGACAATTCAAGTTTTGAAAGATTAGAAATTGTCTTCTTCCATAGCAGCGTGTCTATTTTCTCAGCAGAGCATAAAATAGCCTACAGGTGCCATCTATTTTTTGTTACTAACAAGATACCTGACAATATGATTGCTATTAATTTTACCATAATTTTTGTGAACATTGGTTTTGCCACAACTTGTTGAAAAAAGGAGAAATATTACAGTTGCAAACAGAGGTTTTTCAGGCAGCACTGCTGTGCTGTGCTGGCACAGGTTGCCCAGAGGTTGTGGGGTCTCCTCCTTGGGGATGTTCAGAAGCCACCTGGCCATGGGCCCAGGCCCCCTGCTCTGGGTGTCCCTGCTGTAGCAGGAGTGGGCCAGAGGGGCAAAGAGGGCCCTGCCAGCCTCAGCCATCCTGGGGTTTGGGAATTCTTTGAGGTTTAAGTCAAAGTGCATTACAGTGCCAAAATACATCTGTTCTGTACCTCACAAAACTTCTGCTCCATTCTGGGTCCCAAGGTTTTCCATTTGTGATTACATTTTACAGCATGGCACTGATGGTCCACTTTACAGAAAATTTATTGTAGCTATACCAAACTGTGAAAGAGGTAACTCCTGTATGAAAAGACCCATATCTCAGTTTCCAAGGTAGCTTTTTCCCCACAGGTCTAAAAGAATAGAGTATTTCAGAATAAAATACCTTTGCACTAGGGGTACCTAAGACTTCTCTAATAATTCTGAACTAAAACAGTCCTATACTTCTTCCCTTCTAAAAAGGAGAACAGAAAATCATGCTACTTGGTCCAAATCTTCTCTCCTTACTGCAGCTTTTACCTTTGGGACATTGCTTGCTGTGGGGAACAGTTTTTAAGCCAGGTTTACAGAAGGCCGCCTCTCCACTGCTGCTTCCAGTTCACACGGTCTGCCCGAAACCGGCTGCAGTCCAAAGCAGAAATTCAAGATGATGTCTGGTCACCATCAATGGACTTAATTTCTTTAAAAGATGTCCCCAAAGGAAGCCTTACAGTGCCCTGATGGGTGTGAAGGTGGTAATGTAATTAAGACTCAGCTGAGTCTGTTTGCGTATGGGAAAACAACTCCCCGCAGCAGGACAAATATCCTGCCATTGATCACACTGTGACAATGGGACAAGCCACTTTGCCCCAGTTTACTTTCAGTCACAACCATGGTAAAAACAGCTCAAACCTCAGTATCAGGCAGGAAAAAAAAAACATTTAAAAAGAAAAAGCAGGTGGCTGCCTATAATTATAGAAAAGCCATATAATATTACCCATTATACCTTTTGAATAAGCATTACCAACTCCAAGCTGGGAAAAAAAAAAAATATATATATATATATATATAATCTACCTGTAGAAATCTCATAACAATGGAAATTACCAATAGAATTTGAGGACAGCTGAGAAACAACTTGAGTTTGCAAATGCTAATGAATGAAAATAAGACTGCATGACAACAGAAGCATCCCAAATCCATGCCTGGAATTTTTACTGTTGAATAAACACACAAACTTACCAATCACTTTATTTTCCCAGGCCCCCTTTGGGGACATCTTTTAAAGGAATTAAGTCCATTGATGGTGACCAGACATCATCTCTATATCAGAAGCAAAGTTAGCAGATTTCAACAACCAACCAATCTTCCCTCCCCCACACAAATGCACCTCCTCCAAAACAAACAACCCTGTTTTGTTCCTCTATTCAGCTTCAGAAGAGAACAGCCTGTAAACATCCCTGACAAGTCCTCCCAAAGTCTCTGTTTCTGCAGGACAACTGAGCAGCTAACCCAACCCAGCCCCAGCTTTGAGTGCCTAGCCAGACAGGCTCCCAACCATTCACTCCCTTTTTATTGAATGAGTTATGGCTTGTTGTCTGCCAAAAGCCGTTATTTCTAGCTACGCTGAGATGTCCTCAATTTTAAGGCAGCTGAAAACAGAGGATCAGAAATGGAAGAAAAGCCTGGGTAGCTTTCAGCAGCAATTCTAGCTTTCATTGTATTTTATTCTGGGGATGCAAAGGATACACAATTTGAAACATTATTTAGTATCTAGTACTGTGGATGGCATGACTATCAGAATGAGAAAACTATTCCCCACAGGCTCTTATAGATGTAGCATGCTATTTACCATATGGAGAAATGTATGTACAGTGAACCTCAAGCACATTTAGACTAGACATCAAACTCCATCTGAGGAACAGGCTGTGCAGCTTCTCTAGTCAGAAAGTACATTGCTGAAGCCCATTTCCAGTATGAATGGCTCTCCCATAGGAGCTTCAGAACACAAGCCTCTTCTCAAAGCAGAGAAGCAAAGAAGTGCTTCCTTGGCTTAAAAATCCCCAGGCACGAGCATGGGCAAATGCACTGCACACCTGTACAGTATCTTTGCAAGCTGGCTAGTAGAGCTAGAATGGAGCATCCCCACTATGCCCATAGCTTGCATCTCATCTCTTTTCTCAGTTGCTCAGAAGCACACAAGTCCATTTGAAATAGAAATTACATTAAGGAAAAAAATAGAAGAAAAGTCCAACAGTTAACATTTTTGCACAGCCATTAAAAATATTTCTGGAAAGATTAAACTTAGAAAAAATGAGAGCCAGTTAATGGAAATAAGAATACTTCACAGTGCTTAAGTGAGTATCAAGGACTGAAGCTACACTTCGTAATTTTAATGTTAAATAAAAAATAAATTTAATATTTTCTCGACAAATGTTTTCTTGCTGGTCAGCTGGGAATCAATGGGGGTTCATGGACTACTTTCCAGGATGTCCACAAATGGTAAGTTGAAAAACAAGTCTGCTGTCAGTATGCTTGGACAGAGAAAGGTCTGTACTGGCATTTCAATACATATAGAAGGAAGATTGCAAATTCTAATTCCATAAATCTTTTCTAAGCTACTCTGAAGGCCAAATATTTAAGAGACTATTTCCCATGGCTAACAAATGAATTGATGGCTCCCATGTCACTTTTATGTAACAACATTATTTTCACTGCTATTAAAACGGCAGGAACACCAGGCAAGGATGTCTCCGTTATCAGTCCTTTAATCTGGCCCTGAAGCACAAAAACTGCTCATTACCTCTTGACAGAGATTGCATTCTCGTCCATCATTGTTATCCCACTTACATTTTTATTCCAAGAATAAAATGCTGCAAAATGCTGTGACCTGAATACTTCACACAGTACACACCAATGATCATTGCTTCCTGTCTGGTTATTGACTGTACTGGCACAAATCTAAATCTCATGGATGTAGTGTAGATTAGTGCTCATTAAGTACTAGATAAAAGACACTCCCATACCAGTCTACGTTGAATTTGAAATCTCAAGGTTTACTGAAGCTTACATTTTTAATGGTTTCTAACTTAAAATTCGTATCATCCGGGGCATACTTTAAAAAAAAAAAAAATCATTCTGGCAAAAAAGAAAGGAAAAAAACCCTTTTTTCTGACTTACCTTCTCATGAAAGGCATAAATCATTAATCACAATTACAGTGGCAAACAAAAGTTGAAAACGATCCTCAGATAATCATAGGGCTGGAAACGGATGGCACACTTCTTAGCAAAAATAAAAAAAACTAAAAAATGAAAATCCCTGAGGCCCCTGTTCTAGCCATTCCCTTTTGCAGACCTGTTGTTACATTCAGTCCTTGTGTTACATGAGCATGATTTAGGGGGTAAGACATCAAAGACACGTATGTCATGCGAATGAAGCCAACAAAACCTGTGTGATGAGCAACGGAGAAGGAAGAGGAGGAAGTCAAGTCTACCACGCATGCTGTGGCTGCTTGAAACTCCATCAGAACAGCGATGAGTAACTGACATATGGAAGGAAACATTTTATTACTTACAGATGCACTCAAATTTATTTCTTTGCCTTTTTTGGTATATCTATGGGATAATGAATTTAAGGTTTGCAGCCGGGTTATTAATGGTACATTGCCTCCCTTTTTCCCCAGATGGAAATCCTTTTGATGTAACCTGTTTAGTATGCACAGAACGAGACTCATATTTTAAAAGTGATGTTATATCACAAACCTTCAAGCCAGAAGGCTCTAAAAGAATTTGCAAGCATTGCAGCTGTTGATTAATTTGAGATCTCATACGTAAAAAGAGAGAAAGGAAAACAGATTTTCCTCTTCTATTAAGAGATCATGCTGTTCAATTAGTGCAGGTATAAAAAGCACGTTCAGCTGGTGATTGTGAGTTCATCAAAGTGATGAATTGCCCATAATACTACATTTTTGGAAAGCCACATATCTGAATATATTCATTTATAGCCCAAGGGCCCTTGCACACTCTCGTAGAAGGGTGGAGAAAAGGCAGTTGCGAAGGAGAAATGTTACTTCCTTGAAAGCTTCTTGCTGAAGAGACTGTGAACTGTGCCCTGACAGCAGGCAGACCTAGGAGACCTCAGCCACAAAGGCAGCAGGCATCTTGCTAATGCTGATTGCCATTTCTCTGTCTTTCCTCATCTCACCAGGAATCTGATGAGACTGTCCTCTTAAGAGTTTGTTAACTTGGTCCAGGAATAAGAATTGCCCAAAGTTGTGGTGCCCCATCCCTGGAGGCACTCAAAGGCGGTTTGGATGAGGCCCTGGGTAGCCTGAGCTGGTGGGGGGCAGCCCTGCACACAGCAGGATGCTGGAACTGGATGGTCTTTAAGGTCTCTTCCAATCCAACCCATTCCATGATTCTTCGCTTCTATTTTAAACAACAAACTCTAGTTCTTTCCAGAAAATCGTGCTATCCAGCTGGCGTGCTTTTCTTGCCATTTTCTATCCCATTCCCATACACAACCTCAGGGATGAGCTGGTGCCAGCTTGACAGCACTCGCTCACCTCCTGCATGTCCACACAGCCCGCCTGAACTCCACTGCACACACCTGCTTTTGAGGGAGGACTGTTTGTTATCAGATACAACCTTCCAGGCCTGTTTTCCAATAATTATCTTATTGCTGATGCCTTTTTTCCTTACTCAGTCATCAGTCCTGCAGCTGGGCACGGAAGAAAAGGGAAGGAAAGAAGTAGTCTCTACTACTTTCAAGGCAGTCCCTATTATTTCCTTTCAAAGTCGTGGTAGCTATTTTTAGGGACTCACAGGCCAAGCTCTTCTCAGCAAAGCCCAACTTCCTGAGGTGAAAGAAGTAGGGGGTGGAAGGGGGTTGGTATGCTGGTGAGCTGCTGTGGGATTTTTTTTCAAAAAAAGAATTGTAAGAGTTAGCCATGTCATTTATGTACAGCACTCTGAGGATCCCAAATTTCCTTCTTTGCAGAAACTGTGCTGCCCACATACCAGTGATGTTAGCAGGGTGGGTTCCATCCACAGGAAAGCTGCCCCACACCACAGCTGGGGTGACTGCAAAGATATTCTTCCCATAACAACAGGCACCCGATTGAATTTTGCTCGTTTCAGAGCCAATGTTTTGTAAGGATGCTACCATCTGCTTTGCTCATTTCCTCGGAATGTTTCTGACACGAGGGCCATCTCCTAGCATTACCTCAGATCTGCATGAAACCCTGTATGCTCTCCCAGAGTGCCACCTCCCAGTGCCAGTCCTCCCGTTGTCCCCAGATGCAATGTGAAAACCAGCCTGGCAGCAGGAGCCGCCCGCACAGCATTTCTTAGGCCCTCCCCCACCGCTGATTTTTGGCCTATTAAACAACCAGGCTGAATTTCAGTGACTCATTTTGGTAGGGCTCATTTCCAAAGGTACTTTTAAAAGTAAAGAGGACATTCGCTGCCCTTCCTCAGGTAGGGGTGAAACGGCATGTCAGCTTCATGCAAGCATCCCTGCTGACACAAACGGGGTGTTTGCCCGTGGCCCGGTGCGGCCTGGTGCGGGCAGAGCTGCCCCGGCGCCGGCAGCACATGCCAGAAAGATTCTTCACGCTGCCTGCACCCTGTGTGCAAGAACTCCCTGATGCTGCACAAAACTATAGCTTGAGGCTTCCAGCTTCTTCCGATGGAGGAAGAAAGGGTCTGACCGTTCGCGGCTGCTGAGGAAAAGTGCTAAGCCCAAAATAAGCCTGAGTAGTGAATAGAGCCTCTGCTACCACAAGCATTCAGCAGCAGAGGAGTCCACCAAAGAGCTGATTTACAGATTGCCTAACATCGGAGCCAACAGTCAAAATATGCATGCTTTTAGGATGCACACAGTCTGTTTTGGTAATTAGTCTGGCATAACAGAGGCGTATTTGACAGCAACAGAATTAATCAACTCTCGCTCAAGTCAGGCATTTCGGTAGCCGCATGGCTCACACTGAAGCAAACCACCTCACAGCCATGATGCCCACAGGGAAACATTAAAGTCAAAGAGCACCCCAGTGCAAGGAGACGTGAAGAAGCCACAGCCACCACAGCCACTCCTCACTGGTGGCTATGTATCAAAACAGTGGCTGTGCTGCAGTCAACAGACCACAGCTCATGCTCTAATAAAGTCATAGAAACTTGTGTGCCTGTTTTCTCACTATCAGCCGTGCTTCAGAAATATTCCCCAACATGCAATTGCATGCTGTATGGTACATCCTGTGATAAAAGAACTTAAAATGATAACAGAGGAACTTATTTAAGCTTGACTAAAAATGGTTTTCCTCCCATCATAAAGGCTCACAGATCCACAGAGCGAGCTTTCGACTTGCTCACAGCATTGGAGCTGAAGCTTCTCCTGCCTTGAGGACAACATAAATGTCCTCTAATGTTTTGGCCTGACTGAGGTAAATTCCAATGGAAAAAGCTTCTCTCTTTCCACTTCCTCTCACAGCATCTGATTTCCAGCTGTGCATTGTTTATCTACTAAGTGCACACAGAGATCAAACTTCTGGTCTGCTAATCCAGTCCCTTGTCCATAACCTGCACAGCTTGGGGTGGGACAAGGAGGCTGTGTGTGCTGAAGGGTGGCGATAAGCACTGCAACAGGAGCAGACAGAGCTTTCCATTCTTATACATCTGAAACAAAGGATCTATCAAACAACTTACTCCACACTCTCCAGCTACGACAGATACTTAGGAGATAAATAAGAGAGAATCCCAGTTATCCAACATCCCTTCAAGGCTATCCAGTGAGACTTTAGCTCACAGTAGGTTGTACTAAGGGACTTCTAGCTGAGCAAGACCATACGTGAGTCTGCCCCTACAAAATACAACTTCATCATCTTCCCTGCAGAAGATACCTACTTCTTCATTCAGTCATACAGAATCTTCTGAAACAACAGAAGACCTGTCAGGGCTATACCTCAGTGAAGAGCAGGGTGGTCTTCTCAGATGTTGTTCCACAGCCTCAATTCACAACTCAGCATGTAAAATTACCTAGATTACAGGATATGAAACTGCAGCTTTTCATTTTCTTTCTACAGAAATAAAAGTTCTGCTGTTTGACAGCAATTGATGCTAGAAGCCCACACTGCTGAAGTGACCAGCCCTGTTACTCCCCTGCAGAGCCACAGCTGAGAACTGTGTGGTCAGCCCTCCTCCACAATGACAACAGCTTTGGATTTGGAGGGTCCCTTGGTCCCATGGCCACATGAATTCACACAACCAGAAGAGGTTGCTTAGAAATGATAGAGCAATAAGGGAAATCTGATACAAAAAGCCAAACAAACAGCCCTGTTATGCTGTTTACATGAAGCCCATGATTTGACCTCATTTCACATTCCCTGACTTCATACCAACAGACCTTTCTATCTGTGAAACCCAGAATCAAACACTGCAATTCAGTTATCTCCTTTACCTAGAAAACCTCAAGATAAAGCAATTCTAGTTTCCCACATAAAAGCAAAAAGTTTAACACCAAGGTTTCTCTGGGGATCCCAAAATTAAAAGATTCAAAGCCCTTGCAGCTTTCATGCCAAGTCATCAATTAAAGCAAAGAGCAGTTTATTCCTTGCCTTTGACATAGGCGTGGTATAACAGGGAAACTATTCGAGATGGGCTACAGCTCAGTCAGCTTCCAAAGTACTACTCCAGGCTGAAATACGAAAAGGCAACACGCAGGCAAAACAGCAGCAGAAGCCAGCAATGTGCATTGTGGATTGATTTATCTCAATTAGCATAGCAATTTTCTGCACGTTTTCCAAAAAGTGCTGATCAGTTTCACCAAAAATAGGATCAAAAACACCGTGCAAATTACTGTCACGGCTCAAAACACTGAGCAGTTTCCTAAGGACACATCCGCCTGTCTGCAGATAGGTTAAATTTAAGGCACAGCCGTGACCGAGAAGCTAAATGTGCTCCTTTGAAACTGCTGAATGAAGAGGTTAGTGTCTCTCTGTCACCTGTCACCAGCCTGACACTAATAACGAGAGATGCAGGTAACTTTTGCTGTCCAGGTCATAACTACACGTATACCTGGCCACAGTCAGCGTTTTTGATGTGCACTGACTTTTCAACACATGCCTCCCCCCTCTGCTTTTATACTTTACTGATCCTTTTTCCTAATCAATCAGAAGAACTAACACTTATATTTTCCTCCCTCCTCTTGAGAATGTGGATGAATGATTAAAGCTGCCAGGGCAACCTCTTTGGCATGCATGCCAATAACTTCCCACCTAATAGCCTTTCCTTTGCCTCACTGCCCTGGCTTACGGGTTATTACTGCAATCCCTTGAAGTGGTCAAATTGCAGGGCAGCCCCCATGGAAACCTATTTGGAACTGTTCAAGCTCATACCAAAGAATGATGTTTTTAATACAGATTGTTCTTTTTAAAGCCCTACAAAAGCACTGTAATCAATCGTAGTGGGAGCACTGCAAACCTCCACCAGTTTCAAAAGCCCCATATTGATTTCTTTCCAGTACATGGATTCTAACAAAATAACCTCATGTGAGGAGTCCACAATCAACTAACGAGGAATCACTTAAATTAAGATATTTTTGCCATTAGTAGTAACAATTTGCAGTAAGCCATCTCAATGAATTAAATTCCCACAGAATGAATGGGGAGATTGCACACAATTATTAAAATTACATTGAACATCAGCTAAACATTACTAGTAAAAGTTATGTATAGCACCTAAGTTGGTTGAAAGTCAATGAGGAGTCAGTCTTCACCGTTTAAAGGCTGAGTATTTCCAACTCTTTGAATGCAGAGTGGTGAACAAGCATAACCTGTTATTCAACAGTCAGTCTTTGAACAACAGGGTCCACAAATCTCCCATTGGACATTTCTGTTTGCTACCTACAGTCAGCAGACTGGCGACATCCCACCAAAGTTTGTGTGAAGGTGAAAAACAGCCCTGGGCGATCTGAAATCTGTCGGATCTTTCTAACATGATGGGCCGTCGTAGCAATTACCCAAGGGAACTTCCCTCCACTCAACAAACACACAAAACATTTCAGAAGACGGTCATAAACTGCTCAAAACCAAGAGATACACTGGTGGTAACACACTCACATCCCACATTCTCTGGGCACTTACTCAAGGAGAGTAAAGCTCAAGAAAGCTTTAAGCATGCCTAAATGCTCTTGGTTTTGCTTTAATAGGATATGCAGATTGTGCCCTCAACATGAGAGAAAATAATCATCTTTTAAACAAATATCTTAAAAATAAATAAACTAAAAACAAGCATCACCTTTTGTATTACTTTGGGTACTGACAAACAGTCAGTTTCCACTGAAAAACAGTACTGCCTAATGATATAAAATGTAAATTGAACTGCACTTAATGTGAACTTTGTGTTACCCTGCAGGACACACCGCATACACCAACTTTTTCCCCCAGCCCATGGGAATGGACACCACTGCATTTGTTCAGGTGACTGCTTCTAACTTGTCCAACGGTGACTGGAAGCACAGAACTGGGGGGATCAGTTCTGATCAATCTGAAACTCGGCCCAATGTGGCTAAGAGCAGACAAAAAGACAAACTGTGTCATTGCTACTTTCTGCTGGCATGGACTTCTTGGACAGAGATTGAAAGCATGAGGAGACCAGACATCCTCATGAGATACCACTTTGTATTTCAGATCCCACAGACGTAAAACAACAAAGATTCCTTTATTGCTGGTTCCAGTTGCCAACCAGTCTAACGCCCACTCATCTTCCTGGTCTGTGAAATTAAGTTGTAAGACAGGATCAGAATCTAACTTTTCTGAACTTGAAGAGAAATCTGCTTCCCTTGATTTAAAGGAAAGTAACCAGGTAAGTTGTTTGACTGCACTTTGACAGTCATAAAGCTGACTGAAGAGTAAAACACAACAACGATTCTTAATTGTATTAAATATCTGTTAACAAAGAAATAAACAACAACTTTATTTTCCCTCTAGCATTCCTTCTTTAAATAAGAGTTCTGCTGGAGGGAACAAGGATTTCACTATATCTACAGCCAGGCTCTGACTCTTCATAAGAATGTCCCAGTGCCACAGATACAAGGCTGGCAGCACTCTGAGATCTTTATTGCCTGATCAACAGTTTAATGCTTTTAAAAATCCATATGCCTACAAAACCTCCTGGGGCTGTTGCACATTGAGGATTTCACAGCATTATTGACCTGGGCAGCCTCTTTATCCTCAGTAAGTTATTTTAAGCAACTTTCTGCCAGCAAGCAAGTCTCTTTGTTAGGTTTTGCCTTTATTATTGCTAAAGCCCTGCTTACAATACAGCATAGAATGGGGAGGTACTAAGCACACACCAGAAAAAAAGTCTGACAAGTTCCATTCTTATTTTCATTGTTCCCATTTTCTTAATATTGTTTAATGTCCTACAGATGACTGCACTGCTGCCAGGAGTCTGGCTAACCACCTGAGCTGCCTCCTGTGAGGCGGCAACATGAATGCACAGTAGAAGAAATAGACCAAATCCACATCTTTTCTGGAGCATGTAATTAATTTGCGTGCTTTCTTTTGCTTTTTTTGGTGTTTTTTTTCTTTAGTATCTGTTGTAGAGAAATAGAAGCAAGCAAATGTATTTATTACCTACTCAGTAAGGAAGAACATCACCTGGCTTTGGAGGTGAGGAAGCGAAGAGGAAAGAGAACTTCTTGGATTTCCAACTCAAAAAGAAGCACTATGTGTTACTCTTAAATCCCCTATAAGATAAATGTTGCCAGTTTGAGGACCACATTTCTGTGGCACAGCAGAAGAAGCAAACCTCAACCCTGCCCACATCAGCACACGTCAAAAAGCGATCTCATGGTCTTCTGCAGTCTTAAGGCATGAAGATATCAATCGACAAGGCAAAGCCAGCACATTAGTGTTCCTTGAATTGTAACTTCTGAACAGACACAGGTGAGCAGCCTGTTCTCCTATTCTGAGGCACTTGGAGAGCTTCCCTCTTCCTTCTCTCCATCCCAAATTACCAAGGCACATCCACGCTTCCTCTACCTTCCCACTTATCAGAAGAACTAACACAGTGAGCTTGCCTGGGAAAGCATCTCTAGACTCAAGGTCAAATGAATGCTCTTCCCATGGGTCTGCCCACTAAGGTCACATTCCACAGCAGTGAGCTCTGAACCAAACATGTGCCCACTGCCCCGCAGCTGCGCTTTAAGCATTGCTGTATCAGCAGCGCTCTTGGGTTCCACATCAACAGCTTTTCACACTGGAATAATCACAAAAATTGTGACAGCTGAGGAGCATTTTCTGCTCTTCAACAGCAAATGCAAAAGCAGGGAAATGGTTACAACAAGGCAGTTCTAGCTGCCATGACTTAATTCACCTATGAATCCGTGTGCTACCTATGGAAGCCCATCCTTTCATTTCTAAGTTTCATAACTTGAAAGCCAGTGTGGCCAGTGACACTTTGTGTCAACAGAACTGCTATTCCCATATTAAATCTCTACCTTGCTGAGTGAATAGAAAGAAGAAATGTTTCCTAAGTTATCATCAGTCCAGTTAAGTCTGCAATCAGCAGAACACCTTTCAACTCATATTTTACGGAAGCAACCAATTCAGCACTGGCATCTTCATTTTCCTTTATAAAAATAGCAAACATAATGCTAAATAATCTGCTAACCTTGGGATATTTTATATACTGCAAAAATGTATTCCTATTATCTGCAACTTCTTTTCATTCCATGAGTTCTGCTTCAGAAATACAGCACATAATCTGCTCCAGGTAGATGTCAGTCAATTGAGTACGTTCTTTTCTGGATTCATTGTTGATACTTCCAAAGTAATTGAACTTTACAAGGTTATCCCTAGATTAATAACAGAAGTTTAATTAAAAACACTGCTTTTCCTCTGCAAACAATAAAAAAAAGGTTGCTACATGGCCAGCATTAGAAAGCTTCTTTGTTGCTGTTTTTGTTTGCTTCAATAAAACGGGTCACTTAGCATGCCAAAATGGGACAAACAAAAGGGTGTTCATCAGCCTACGCATTAAGGATGTCGGCTACTTTATAGACCTGACCTCACACAAACCTGTTCACTCCCCTGAGTTCTGGCAGCTTAAAAACAAATCTGAGGACACACGGGGGAAGAGTAAAGACTGCGCTTAAGGAGACCATACGGCACAATCTGCACATCTGCCACATCGAGGCCACAAGTTCTGTGCTGCCACAACACTACGTGTGCATTTGCATACTTATATCTAAGAAAACAGAATAGTCAAGGTCTGCTTTCAACACGAACAGTGTAACACAAAGCTACGTTTTTAACATACACATCTGTACAGAGACGTGCATCTGTAACATGGTTTTATTGGAAAGTATAGAGAGTTTTCCTCTCACAGTAATAATTTCTTTCATTTCATTTCAGATTAGACTGTTGGACTTGGATCAAGAGTAAACCTCTCACAGGGCAGAGCGTGGTGGGTAAATCAGCTTTTCTGACAAATAGACATCAGCAAATTAGATCAAGAACTTGTCAAAAACACAATTCTGCAAATAATATAAACAACGACTGCTTTATATGATGTCAGGGAAACAGCTGAGGGTTGAGAGCACTTCTGCTGAAAACTTCCTTCATGTTTGTCACTGATGTCTTTTCTTAAGTCACTCAGAAGTTCATTCAACCTCATAATGACACAATCAACAGCGATCATTAGGCAGAAGAATGGAACAGCTCCTGGTGTTCTGATAAAGCAGAGTCGTCAGCTCATTTCACAAACAATGAATAATGCTCGTCCAGTGAAATACATAGCCACACTTCACTAATGGGAAAATTAGCTTATCAAGCTACACTGACACTCCAAGAGTTTGCTGTGCTGAAAGGTTCATTTACCAGACTGATGGAGCACGATTCCTTCTGGAGAATAAAGGCCCACGGTCAGCTCCTGGCAGTGATTTTCTTTCCTCCATTAATTACGTGTGCACACACATATACTCATGCTGCAATCCCCAAGAGAAACGTGTGATGGTTTCAAAGAGCAGATTACTGGCTTACAGCTCAAATACAGCAGGTTATGCAACCGAAAGGCTTAACAAGCCTCTATTCCTCTTTTAAAATTAGTTGGAAGGGGGAAAAAATGAACAGCTATGAAGAAGAACACCAAACAGTGACATAAATCCAAAAAATAGTGCAGGCAGGAGAAAACAAACTGCAGTAAAATGCTTCAGTTTTCAATTACCAGAGTGAGGCAAGAGCCACAAGGTGCTGTCAATGGCTGCATCTGCTCAGATGCTCCTTGGCCTGCTGTGAAGCAAGACCTCACTCTATTTTTTACCTAAATACCACTTTCTTCATTAGGCTGTTTGCAATTTTAAAAAGAAGGAATAGGCAATGTTCTGCAAGCCTAACACTCTTCCAAGACTTGAGGTCTGGTTATGGATGTTCCTCCAGCTTCCAACACAAAGCATGGAACAAAAAGGAAAAGGACTGCTATAACCAGGAGAGGTAAATCCAACCCTCCCTGCAGCCAGCTGTTCCACTAGCAGAGTGACTGCAGGGACACTGTCACTTGTTACATGCTGGGTCAGCAGCCAACAGCATCAGGCAGGTAGCAAACAGCCCTGGGAGTCCAACACGGTCCTGTTGGAGGGCCCATCATAGCATGGACAAGCAATACTTCTTCCTCATTGCTTCCCCACTGGATCCAGCCTGAAGCTGCACACAATTTGCACACTTATATTAGCATAAGAAAGCTGGCAAGACATTTCCAGCACATCGTTGCTGAGCACAACCCATGGGAAGTATACTTCTCCTCGCCCCATCACAGCTGGCTCTGCAGCAAGTCCAGCAAGCAATCTATAGTATGGGATCTGATTTTCAGAAATTCTATTTTGTGAAGTTGAAAGTAGCTCTGCCGTTCCACTGGTTTTATTCATTACAGTTGCAATCCAAAGGTAACAAAAAATGACATGTTCCTTCTGTGTTTGCAAGGTGTAAAAGTGTCACTCATAAATTTGACCACATCATGTCAGCACACACAGTCTGCACTGCTTTTTTGTTGTTACTTTTCCAAACAAATACAGAAGGTTCAAGCAAACAGAGGGAAAATTACCTCACACCAGCTCTCCACCTTGTACTACCTTATGAATTCAACTTAACATCCCGTTGTTGCTTCATAGCCTGATCATCCCAAAGCTCAGCTCGTGTCCACCCATGACTCACTTGGCGGAACAAGCTGCTCCTTCTCTTCCAGGCGAGCTCCCCTGGAACACACAGACCGAGGTTTCCATTTGCTGGAGAAGGTTGTCATCCATGACATTACACAGCGCTGAAGGAGCCAAGCAGATTAAATGGACATCTGCCTTCCTAGTCCGCTATAAAAAGTGGTTTAATACCAAGCAGTGTTTAACAGTAAAACTGTCTGCAATTACTGCTCTATAATCTGTGAGTAATCAATCAGTATCAATGTTGAACTTTCGTTATTGCTTCTCTGTAAGCAGCTGGAAAAATATCCAGGGCACACACTCTGTTTTTATACCTCAACACTAAAGACGAATTAATCACAGATTCACTCTGCATTCACAGTGATCCCAGCACACACGTCAAGTCTTAGGCTTGTATTTTCAAAGCAAAGCACAGCAGATGCCATAAACCCACCCGTTACAGTAACTATTTGCCACATTTTTTCCCTTCTGCATGCACTGTGGAAATAAATACAGGGTGGCTTTGCCAAAGGAGAGCAGCACATCCTCATCCTTCCTCCTCCAAAACCCCAGCACTGCAGGAGGGAGCCGTGGAGACAGGCTGCTCTGGTTGCAGCCATCCCAGGCAGCAGCCTCCAACTCTACAGCTTTTTCAGACTTGTTGCTTGATGCTGTAATGACTCCAGGATTAAGACTGTCATGTTGGGGATTCAAAGGCTTATTTCATTCCTTTTAACAACCTAATCCATGCTGACACTTTTTTGTTAAGATGTAAGCATCCCTCACTCATGGAGCTACACAGACCCTGCTAGCAACAGCTACGCAGGCACTCAGCTGACATCTGTGCTGAAGGGAACAAGAGCAGCTTCCCTTTCAGTGTGTGAAGGCAAAGAAGGAGAAACGGACCCTCCAGCCAAGCCATGGGACTGGGACTGAGCTGGTGGCAGGCAGCTCTGGGGCTCATGGCACCTTGTGGCAGGTCACGCCTGGATTACCCTACTTCTGAGCTGCACGGTGACACGGGACCAAGGCTTGCACTCCTTCCAGAGTGGATTAAAGCCAAGTCTTTTTATATTCCTTTATTCTGCTGTGCGGAGGTTGCTGCATAGTGTGCAAAGCACCTGACTAGCATCTGTCACCTGTCCATCCAATCATCCCCCGCCAACAGCAAGGATTTCATGCCCCAGAGACTCTTGCCTCATTTGGCTGGGGCAGACAGATTGTCCAACAAATGCCACTTAATTGAGATGTGGCAAAGGTGAGACCAGGTCTTTATAAGTGGAATACCAGTGATTGTTTCACACATCTTAGAGGCAGCTCCTGTCCCACATATTTATTCACCAGTGGCACCTGGCATCACAGCTGCTCCAGATAGGGAACCCAGAACAAGGGCACCACTTCCAGCACACCTGCTGCTCAGCAGCCACCCCAGCTGGTTCTTGGCTCTGAAATGAGATGGGGCTTTCAGCTGAGCTGGTGGAAAGTGCCTTGGCATAAAACAGCACTGGATGGAATCTAAGGAGTTTTCCAGACCTGATCCGCATCTGTTCCTTCCCCCTGTGCCACTCTCTGCTTGGCACAGGGAGGTGAAGGATCAAAGTGGCTCGAATTGCCACGTGTCCTGTGGTGTGCCATGGCAAACACGTGCTGACAATGGACACGGACAACTGAATTTTGTAAGCAAAAGCACTTCACAAAATCATTACCATATGTCCATCATCCAAATCACAGCTTTACTGAAAACTCATGTCTATTCACATGAGCACAGCTGGTACTTCGGCACTGCAGTCTGAAAGGCGAGACAAGAGATGTGGAGTGAGCTGCTGAGACTGCAGGGCTGCTAGGAGGGCCCAGAAGGCACTGTTCATCAGATGGCAACACAAAACCAAAACCTGTGCCCATCTCCCTCCCTCTCAACATTGCTATACAATTGGCATGATCACTACAGACACATGTTGCCTCTCATTTTTTAGCCAATGGACTCAGGTTGGATCATCCATTTCAGGGCTTGGATAGAGCAGCGCTCTCAGGTGGGACTAAGGACACAGGGAGACAGAATCAAGGTGCATTCCATGCATCCAACTTCCAGAAGCTCCTTCTACAGATCAGCAACTGCTCTGAGTCCTGGTTTTAGATGCCTGAACTCAGATACCTCTCTTCCAACCAGAACCAAATTATTAATGAAAACATCCAGGGGTGGATGTGTGCCTTTTAGCATCCTCAAGAAGTACTTAATTGGAACTTCAGGAGGAAAAAAAAAAAAAAGAGAAAGAAAAGGATAATCCTCTGAAGCCACAGGACACAGCCAGCAAAACTCCTGTTGCATACAAGATGCAAATCAACACTTAACAGCTGACCAGTCTCTCTGACACAAGTTAAATAAGGGTGTCGATCTCTGACTGAATTGGCACCTATGAAGTCAGGTCCTAGTAGGTCTGAATGAGTTTTGAAATAACACAGCAGAGAGGCACTTTGCAAAGCCAGCAAATCTGTATTTTCCAAAGGAACAATTACTGTGACAACAGGGTATTTACAAGGCTCAGAAAGAAACCTCAGCAGCTCAGTGCTGTCATAAGCTGCACGGAAAAAAACCCAAACCCTGTGACTTCAGAGTACAGACCCATACTTTCGCAGCTGACGGTTCCAAGAAGAGATCTCTGTTTATTGGTAATAACACAGTATAACTCAACCAGCTAGGTGACTTGTCCCTGGACTCACACAGCGGGTACTCGTTTCTCTGGTTGCTTTATAAGGAAGGAAAAAAGAGCAAGCACAGCATAATTCCTGACTGTAGACTTCTTTCAGTAAGAAAAGGCTGTATTCCTCTGGTTCATGTATAACAACAGCTATTGCAGCCCTATGCTACACGAGTAGAAATTGCTGCAAGTAAACGTGCAGAGCTTTGGTGGCTAATTAACAAAAAAAAACTTCTTAAACATTACCTCTTCTAATGCTGCTTACAGTCTATGACTGCTATGGAAGTTACATTGTTTCACACTTGGAGCACTACGACTCATCAGTAGCTTCTATCCCGTGCTAAAGGACTGGTAACATACATCAGATTCTTTCTCAATCCTATCCACTGTGAACAGGAAAGAGCACGCTGAACACATTGATTTAAAATAAAATTCTCTGTGCACCACTTTGAAAATAAAAATCAAAGGAGTAGCTGCAGTGAATTATAGTAATCAAAATCCACACGGTCAGCGACTATTTAGACCTGCATTATCTTGGAATGATGTAATGCTATATAAAATGTGGAGCTTGCATAAATATATTTTGCTTTCACATGCAGAATGAGAATGAAGTGTAATCTATTAAGAATTAAAACTAAACACCCCACACCTATCATGCAAAGAGATCAAAACCAGTCAAACATTCAAAATTCACAGTTCTTTCCCATACGCGTTTAGCTTCATTCTGAAAATCAACAAGAGGCAGTAAGGCTGACATCCAAATGCAAGTGAGACAGCCTCCTGAAATTCTGCAATGCGTTTAGCATCAGAAACCTCCCAGGTGTGAAATGAGAAACTAATGGAGTTTGCTCGTGGTGAAAAGAATCAAACCAGAATTGCACGGCAGGAAACTACTGCACTTAAACACGCTGATTATCATTTTAGTGACATTTTACCTACTAAATCCTTCATGGACCATAAATATATGTAATGCTCTTCAGTAAGAGCATAGTGTGCCTATCAATTGCAGAAGAGCAGAAAAATTGACCTAAGGCCAACCTGTGAAAACATGAGATGTGCCTCTGTTAAGAAGTGCTCACAGTTTCTGGTAATCATACACCCATTCTGCCTACACACAACAAGGACCTATTCCTTCGGCATAAGACAGCACTCCAGCTCCCGTTCCTGTGCCACCTACTTCTCTTTCCAGTCAGGCTGCTGATAAATGCCCACACAGTATGTAAGCCCTCTAAGGATACCTGCAAATAATGCACTTACAAACAACGGTGTCCTGGTCAGCAAGATGAAATTACTTTACAGCAGCTTAGAAAACCTTCCGAGAGGGACATATTGTCCTAATGTAATAAGAGGCTGTGGGAACAAACAAGGAGAGAACAAAACAAGGCAATTATACAAAAGCCACTTCCCAGCTAATGCCTGAGAGGCAATTACAGGATACCGGCGTGCTTCCTGGCCCCAAGCTGAAGTACCATCACTGTTCTTCAGCAACAGAGGAAGAGGAAAATAGAAAAATAATAATAATTAAAAAAAACCCAAACAACAAACATACAAGTACAGAGAATCCAAAACCTCCTCTTGGGGGGGACCTACAGCCCAAAGGGACAGAAACAGAATAGGGGATTCTACTACAGGCAAAGGCACTCACTTTAGGCAGGCATTTGCCTTGAGCTCAGTGTCTAGAATCCTGTTTTGGATTGTTGAAAATCTGGTCGGCGCAGCCAGTGGAGCCCAGATCCAGCTCAGCTTCCTAACTATAGGTACGTGGCCCTGCTCAGGATGTCCCAATGCCCTGTCTCATCTCTAGCATCTGCTCCAGAAGGACACACATCTCCTGCAGGCCCCATCACACCCCACAGGGCCATGCAGACCCTCAGTGCCTGCAGACATCCCAAATGGCACAAGAAGTTAAGCCTGGGCAACTGAGCCACTGCAGAAGCAGTGTCCAGGCCTGGCTGGCTGAAATGGGAGCTCGAATGTGAGGCCCACACATGGGCATCTCCAAGCTGATAGTAAAGGTGTGAGGCCCACATATACATGCCTAAATGCAGGCATCTTAACTTCAAAGAGTAAAAACACTCAGTGTGGATTAGAACAGCAAAGCCAATTACAACTTCATGGTAAAATAAGAAGTTTATACAGAATCATAGAATATCTCACATTGGAAGGAACTCACAAGTACAACTGAGTCCACCTCCTATCTACCAAAGTACTAGCTCAGGATTAGCTTTCTCACAAGTGCTTTAAGTTGTTTAGTCTATGTTAACAGCAGCACCCACTCTTGTTTATGCACTGGAGGCAAATCAACTGCAGGTTCCGCATTTGAAAGCCCAAATCTCATCAGTGGAGTAGCATCAAGGTCAACACACTACAAGCACTCAGCTTTGTAACCTCAGTACGTACTCCCTAAACATAGATACTGAACATAACATGAGCAAAGCCCAGTTTATCAGCTCCTGCACAGACAGGCAAGTTTTGGAGAGCATTCCATGATGTCACCCCACTGGTCTTCCAGAGTCTGCTTCAGCCACTCAGAAGCTCCTCCCATGATTGGCACAAAGTCCAGGCCAAACCCAGCATTCTTCACAACAGCAGACAACAAAAACTCCTGTATCCCACACGTTCAATACTATTATATCAAAACAAGAAATACGATTGAGATTGTTCTTCTCTCAGATTGCTTTTTTAATTAAGAACGCCAAGCACAGAAAGTTTCCAAAGCTAATTTAAATAACTGTTGCTTATAGAAGTGAAAAGAACAGGAAAGTCTTTGCCACACAAATCTATAAGACAATCCTAAGCAGTCAGCCATAGTCATGAGCTGGATCCTACCCTTAATGGGCATTTGAAGACAAGTGAATCATTACCAGCTGGCTGCTGGCATATTAAAACACCTGTAAGAGCTCCTGCTTCCAGAGCTTCTCATTGTGAAGAAAACTAGCAATATTTTTTCAGAGATTAATGGAAAATCTTGGTGAAATGCTGACTGTTTCTTCAAGGCCTGAAAGACAAGTCCAGGCAGAATTTGAGGAGGCTGATCTGTTATTGCTGAGGTTTCCCTCTTGGCTGGATTAAACCACACTTTGGCCAGATAGGGGCTGATGATAGCTCTCCCCTCCTCGGCAAGGTGTTGATGAAAGCTCCAAATAATGCTTCCAAGATAAATGCTATTAATACATTTTTAGTGTATAGACACACCCTTAAACTCAAACCAACAAGAAAGCTTTTGTTCTCCTGACTGAAGACCAAGCATTTCAGAGCACTCCACTGAAAGATAACAAATAAGACTACCTATTTCCTTCCTTCCCAGGTTCTCAAAAACATTCATAAGAGTATTTCTCTTCAAATGTAAATCAGATTGCCTACGAACAAAGTACAGCACAAGATGTAGAATGTAATTTGCACAGGCAGTAAAAAAAGATGCACGACTATATTTCACACTGCACTCATTTGTGTTAAAAATAGGCATTTTGCTTTGTAGCAATGATTCTGAAGAGGATAAAGGGGCAATTTCAGAGCTCTATACACCAAGAAATCCCCAAACAACAACGTCCAAGAAAGGACAAGTACCAGATTTTAATTCCTTGTTATTCTTGTGGTCTTCGATAAAATTAAACATATGAGCAACTAACTTTTATGCAAGCAACACGTAAGATTTCTTGCACATACAGCTGGAGGGCTTTGACACCTTACAGAACAGGCATTCCCAGTGGGGTTTTTAATTTCTTTTTAATACAAGTAACCTCTTGTAAGGAACAGAAAGCAGTACCAAACAATTCACGAACTCTTTCACAACAGCTTGATGATCATCAGAACACAGGCTATAGGGGACATAGGTTTTTTTTTGCTATCTTTCTCTAGTATAGAAAATTTCCGCATACTTCCAAATCTCCTTGATTTTCACATGAAGCATATTGTTACTGCAGCAGCAACAGATAACTAGAAGTTACTAGTGAGGTGCATACTTGATTCATGTTCTGTCATTTTAAAACAGATAAAATGCTCTCAGTTTGAACTTGCTGAACAAACTCTGTTTTCAAGGCCTAAAATTTCTCCTTTGTGAACTGAGACATCACCTGAATGTTTCTCCTCCTTTCAGATACGTGGGCAGGATGTGCCTGAGTCTTGCTGAAGAAACAATATAACTCAAACAGTACCACTACAGTACATCTCTCTTATATTGGAAAAACATTAATGTTATTTTCAAAATTGATACAGAATTTGCACTGACTGTAAATTTACTCTTATTTTGTGATAACTTTCCCCAGCAGCAAAAGCCTAGGGCTGCTGAGAAGAGGAGAAAAGAACTTTGTTACATTGGCAATACTGCCTGAGAACTGCTCTCTCTTTGGTATCTCTAATGAAAGCCATAGTGCATCAGAGCACAGGACTGCCAGTGCAAGAATGAGCCTTGTGCCATGAAAAAACTGTTCTCCTTGTCACTGTTGATAAGAGAGGAAAAAAAAGTTTTGCCAAATTCAGGCTTTGGCATACTCCTATAAATTTATAGGTTGCTGAAATATTGAAGCCAGACCAGAGAGCTTCCTGTCCCCCCAAATAATTAAATCACATTAGGGAAAGGGGAAAATGAGTACAGCAATAGCCTAAAAACCTATCTTTTATATTGGACACTAATTGTAAAAGATACAAAACCAAACAAGTTTAGAAAAACATTAACTTTAATTACACTGTGAAAATCCATGGCTGTAAAACAATCATCCTCATCTGATACTTACCTTATTACGTGGCTTAAGTAAAACTGAGTACACGGCTCAAGGGAATACTTGCTTAAAAATTAAACATAAGTAAACTGAAGCACAATAAGCCTCCGTGATGTAAAGGCAATCCTCTTAAGTACTGTCATGAAATAGAAGTCATCCTACACCATCTCACTTGAGATTGCGTTTGTAAAGATACTCCATTAGAGGACCTAATCTATCAGCAGAGTATGCAGCAATTCCTGCCAAGCCATTTGATAGAAACCAGGCACTGATATAACCTAATCTGTACAACTTCCCATTAGCAATACCACTTCCTAAAAGGAAGGCATTAAGGTTGAAGGGCTCTCACAGCAGCTCCCGCAATGCACTACACAGAGGAAAGCAAATCTAGCAGAATTACTTTCCTAAGAGGTAAAATGAGCATTCTGAGACGTCTTTCCGAAGCAGAATTATTTAATGCTCCTTACCAGAGAAGGACTTGTAGCACACTATAGGATTTGCAAGTAATTTACTTACTGTCTTTTTACATGCACTCAAATAATACTTGTTATCCAGCCACCCACCCTCTACCCTAGCTCTTGGCTACACTGAAGTTAATACTGCTGTCACTTCTATATCAGATTAAAAAAAAAAAAATTAATGCTTACTCACTGCTGTGGCAAGAAATATTCTGACACTGCATAGAGTTGTATTTTTCTCTCTTCACAATCTCATCAAAGACTACAGCTCTCTTTTATCCAGCTGAAGTACCAGGTTTTAGCAAGTAGAATGTAACACTGAACTCTTAGTAGCTCCATTTCTGGAAACTCAGATTACAAGGACAAAATGCTCCTCTCTTATTAACCCTTTTTTATGAAATAGCTATTCACAGATTCCTGAAATACCTGCAATTCTTTTCATTCACTATGAAGAAACTCTTATAAAGCTTAATGAATTGCAGAAACATTATATGCTAACAAAGGCAAGATGCTTCATGAAACAGGAGGAATGTTCATTCAGTACCTCACAGCTCCAAAAAAACATTACATAGGAAGTTAACTGTCAAAAAATACATTTGCATAAAGACTTCATACAGAATATATGTAAAGGATATTAAAAAGATATAAAAAGAAGAACGTAGCTTTATAATGCATTCTCTTTCTAAAAGTGACCAGTTTAAGCTAATTTACACGGAGAAAGTAAAAAAGTATGGACGTAGGGTAAAAATACCTGTAGTTTCCATATATAAATATTTCATAAACTGTTTTATACTCTCCTCGCCCTGTTCTTCAAAAGGCTGGAGAGGCAGGCTGAGATGGCACACTAGCAGAAAATTACATGCAAACGATTCTGTGTTTTCAAACTCACTCAACACCTTTTTAGAGCTGCAGTGCCTTGGTGTACCCTGAGATGACAGAGGTCTGAAACTTTGCTTGGAAAAGGAGAGAGGAAGAAGTTCCCCCACTATCTTGCCTTTATAAACATTACTTAGGCAGACGTCACACATCTTGAGGGACAAATACCAATACAAGTTCAAAATCTTCTCCCCAAAAAGGCTGCAGTAGTACTAAAAGGCAAGAGAAGAACAAGGGAAGCAAAAGGGCAGATGCAATAAAGGCGTATAGCTTCTCTTCAGTAGAGTTCCTCACATTTCACAGTAGCAAAAGCCACCTACTAGCAGAGATGAGTGCCATAAAAGCTGAGCAACTGCAGAAAGAAAACATGGTGAATAAAACTGTGATTGCACAAAGGCAGCTTTTCATCACTGATAAACCCCAACCAGATAAATTACGGTGAGAGTTCCATTACATGGAAATTTAGCCACCTGGGGATTCAAACCGTTAGCAGCCAGATCTATTTTTAATCACTCATCTGCCAGCCTTAAGAGCAAAGAGGGAAGGATTTGGCAAAGCCCAGGGTGGTTCTGCAAACCCTCTGGAACAGAGCAGAACTCACCGTGGGCTTTGGAGACACAGTCTTCCTACACACTCACAGGGGTACATAGCCCAAAATCATGCTGGTATCCCAGTCCAGGGCTCAAGCAAGCAGCTTTGAAGAGAAAAGAGGTGTGTGAATAGCCATGTCCACACCTCACAGCACATGGGGAGCACATACCATGGTCACCCAGGCTGCAAAACTAGCTGCTGCTGTAGAATAACTATCAACACAGCACCCAGCACATCTCAACAGACACGATAACTGCAGGCCTTTCACTTCAGCTGACTATCCAAGAAAAAAGGTGTTACAGGGAAGGGGATGACTCATAGTGGTTACAGCTCCAGGAATCCAGGTTGGTTTGCCCTCCATCCCCAAAGCATTTGAGGCAGTCTATTTAATAAATTTCACCAAGTTGTTTATCCAGAGCTAAACTATGATCCAGGAATTCTAAGCTAAGTACAACATAGCCCAGTAATCCAAACATCATCTATGCTTGATCAGTACAGGACATATCTGTCAGAAAACAGAACAGAATCGGAATTATGAGACTTCCAGGAATGGTGAGTTTATAAGAGCAGAATTAAGGCAGAGGCCCCAGGTCATGCATCACAAGTGGCATCAACTTTGAAGCTCCCAACCTGTGCAACAACACTGGAGTCTGTGTGCACAACTGCTACACAACTAGACCATATCTATGTCATACACATTGGCCAACCCAGCACTAGGCCAAAGTCTATGAAGGCACATTCCCAGGTGCTATCATTCCAGTAAACCTTCACACGGGGCACAGAAGAAACTCCCTTTCTTCCTCAGCATAGTGAAAATTTGTTAAGATGTACAAACTTCAGCCACTTGAATTCTTGCTCTGAAGGGCTGTTGACCAAAACAAGCTTGTTACAGAAGCCTCCTCTAGAGCTGTTCATCTGTTCCACCGACATGGCACTACATTTGTTTCCAGCAATCTGCTTCTCTCCTGGGAACTGCATTCATAACTAACTGACAAACACAGCACATAAATTACCTTTGATTTATAGAATCTGATTCAGTTTTTACTTTTATTTTTTTTATTTAAAAAAAAAAAAAAGGAGCAGCAGTTCTTAGAACAAACTTACAAAGCAGCCAGCTGCCTCTTCCCTGTTTATCAGGTCCCCTGCCCAGCTGAGCCTAGCACGCTGCTCTTCCCAGCCCAGGGCATGTCAAGTTTTGCTTCTGTCACAGCTTTTTCACCGAGATGCAGTTCTGAACAAAGCAGCACTACTCCTCCCATAGTGTCATTTGGTGCTTACACAATTTTGTACATTCTGTCCTCTCCCTAGAGCAATAAGAAATAAGTAAGTAGCCGGCAGCCAAGAGCATACTTGAGACATCCAAAACCATGCAGTCACTTAGTAGAGCATTTTAACACAGCCAACAAACCCTGCAAAGAACACCGTGGGTCAGCTCTGGCCTACTGCCCTGGCAGCACTTCTGAATTAGGACTTGCCCACAGCCTATTGCTCAGCTTGGACCTCTGTCAGGTGCCCTCATCCACACCTCATGTCACACACCACATAGAATCCCACCGGGGATTCCACTGGTGCTTGCTCAACACACTCAACCTGATAAATGTGCTAAGTCACGGATTGCATCGGATCTGTTGTGGTTTTGGCTGCTTATTTTTTAATTCATATTGCAAAGGATTGCTTTTAAAATACAAATTCTCTTCGTTACTTGGTCTATTTACTTCCTCCCCCTTACTTATTAGCAACTCCAAAATGCTGTAATACACTGTACACATACGCACTTATGCTTTAAACCTCAAATCTACTTGGCATCCAATTACCACAATTAAGAGGTTCTGGAAAATGAAAGGTGCAAACATAAAATGGACTCCATCTAACCAGAACATCACCATACAGTGTAGTGAGGCTATCGCATATGTCTAACACATAAGACACAGCTCATATCTGTCTCAACACAAATGTTATCACAGTCCCACCAACTTTTATTTAAAGGCTAGCCACTGCAAGAATCTAAAAAGAGCCAAGTAAGGTGGACAGATCAAGAGCTATTTCGTCTTATGCAACCAAAACACCTTCAGCAGCGCGTACCACAGTGAAGTAAATGCCACTGTCCCAAGACCACACAACAGTAAGCATACATCAGGGCACCATCCCCATGGGCAACTCGTGGTAGGGCTGAAGCTGCTTGCCCACCTCACTACTGCTGTTAAGGACACACTCAAAATTGAGATGATAATGCTTCACTGAATAGCCACGTTCTGCTGGTACAAGTGCCTACCTTACTTGGAATTCATTTCCTTACATCATAGCTGTGAAGTAGTCAACACTCCTACACTCATTAGAAATCTGATGGAACCCAGCACACCCAAGGCACTTTCCTTTACTATGAAAAGGAAGTCTTGCTACATCTGTATTCTCCATGCACAGAGGTACAGCAATGGAAATTGCTTGGAAGAGGGGTGTAGACAGAGCTGTGAGCAAGTAAGGAACTTTTTATTGGGGAGGGTTAAGAATCACTTTGGTGAACATTATCAATTTTTTATTTTGAAATGCATCCTAATGAATGAAAAGTTTTATTTTCTTGATGCTCAGCATCTGTACAGGACAGACTTTGAAGTATTTCCTCTCTTCACAGAGAAGACACCTAGACTTCTACCATTTCCATACCACATTTATTTTCGTAGTTCAGTATTCATTCCTCTAAAAATGAAAGTAGTAGAGAAACAGAGGAGGATTATCTATTCTCAAAACAGCTAACAAGTTAGTTATCTTTGTCATGTTTTCACTCCATAAGACAAACTTCTGTGTTCCCCTTTATAACCGAGATGCATCTCCAAAGATGCAGCATTTATAAAGGTCTCTGATGCCTGCAACACAACCTTGACTCAAAACAACAGCATTTCATAGAGTCACAGAATGGTTTAAATTGGCAGGACAGAGACACATTCCACCAGATCAGGTTGCTCAAATCCCCATACAACCTTGTCTTGAACACTTCCAGGAACATGGCAGTCAGAACTTCAGGCAAGTGCCTGTGCCTCACCACCCTCATTCTTCCTAATGTCTTCTTCAAATCCATCCTCTTCTAGTCCAAAGTCATCATCCCTTGTCCTGTTACCCTTGTACATGTTTGCTCAAATTCAATCAAGAGCAGAAGCATCTTGTGTTTTTCTTCCCCCCCCCCCCCCCATGGAAATTAAGAAATTCTCTTCCTCTTGAAGCAGACAAAGAGAAGTTTGCTACTAACATGATTGAATTTCTGCAGTGCTTCTGGAATACTCAGTAGCAGACAGTCTTGATTCCAGCTTTCCAGTTCTGGTGCCGGTAACTAGTAACACTGATGCAACAGTGGAAAAGCAAACAGTACTGTTTGTGGGGAAAGAGGGAAGAAGAAGAAAAAAAACATCACGCAACAGCAATACAGGCTACAAAACTGTTCTTTTTCTGATGCAAATTCAAAACAGTCATTTTCACAAAGCTTGAAGCTATTTATTTTCATCCAAGGGATACCAGCAAAGCTGCAGCCTGTTCATATACAAATAGTTTTTTGCATTCCATCAGGAGCACATTTGGTTAAGTTTCCCCATAAGTTAAATGGATTCAAGGTCAATGTTTACTTTGCCAAAACCAAGGTCCCTGTGCCCACTCCCTGTCCTCCAGGCACCTTTCCCACCAGTGCAGAAGGAAGTGGCTGAGCTGTCCCAGCACACGATGGGAAGGCACCAAGCAAGGCACAGCATCCCCCACTGCCCTCTTCACCCGCACGCACTGCGTGCTGGAAGCGGCCCTCACAATTTACTGTGTTGCATGAATGCCTGCTAGCTACGGGATGAATTATGCATCTGGAATAGCACCAGTTTCTATTTTCACTGTGCTGAGACGGTCATGTGCAGCTTAAAAACTGAACTCTATTTTCTTCCAAGCAAGAGACTCAAAATAAGTTTGATGCCTGAGGGTGGGAAAGTGGCTCAGGCTATAAAACAAGAACCTTTTCACTTTGTTATTGTAGATCCTAATTTAATGTAACCAGGGCAATGGGTAGCCAATTTTAAGCAGGTGGTTTGGTTTAAATATTAACCCTCACAGTACATAAGGCTTTATTCAAAGGGTAAGTTCAGCTGCACAGTGACAGTTGACAAAACAAGTGCAATGCAGCAGAGAGCTGAGCGGTAATTACACTCCTCAGAGCTACTTTTAATCCTCAAAGTTTCATATGCTGTGGTTTCCTATAAGAAAAATAAAACCTCACACATAGGACTGAAAAGGAAATTAATACAGCATCTAGTGTTCTTTAATCAGAATTGCCAAGAAGTAATGGCTTTTTAAACGGCAAAAACATACAGTTAGTAACTAAATCTGGCTTCATGATCTGTACAGATTAAGCTGAAGCATGGAAATCCCTAAACAGCTGGGCACTAGAAAACTTCAGCTTTGAAGAAGTGAAGTCCCTAACTTCCAGCTGCAGCAAACCACCACATAACGCATCAAGAAAAATCCACTGAACCACCACTTCTTTTAAAAGGACCCAGCAGCACATCCCAAGCTGTTGTGAAAGGCCGGTCTGCTAGATGTATCTGACCAGGCACAATCAGTTAGATTTTGCAGTGACTCTTCTCAGGATAGCTTGTTACCTTGTCAGTTCTTTCTTACCAGATAAAACAGCACCATTCTGAACAACTCTTGTGAATTCCCCCTTGTCCTGTATTCCCCCCCCCCCCCCACACACACAAATTGGAGTTTTGCCCTTCCCACCAAGCAGCCACAATGCATGTGATTGAATTATTGTCTTCTTGCTCTGTACAAAATCCTGCCCACTCCACTCCAGAAGTAACTGACACACATTCATATGCTGTCCCGGAAAACGGTATGTGTGGTACTCCCAGACTCATCATCCGCTGCATATTGATGCTGAATCAGTCCCAGAGAATTTTATTTTAGTACTGCCTTCCTCCTTCCCTCTAGTTCTGAAAAATGCATCTGTCAATTCTGGATGCTTAAGTTTCAGAGGTGAGTATATTGACATTTAACAGCAGACCTTAAAGAGTAAAAATGTATCCAGAGACTGAGCTCTGTAACATGCATAATATCTATCTGAATTCCAATGAAGAAATCACAGCACTGCTTGAATAGACGTTCTGCTTCAACCCTCCCTGCCAAGCAAATGAATTCACATCTCTAAGAGTATTTGTCCTGGAGAACTACCCTCTTTCTGAGCACTGGGACAGGGTAAGATCCCCATATCTCCATCCAGCACCAGTGACAAGCACTGAAAGGAGGAAATTCCAACCTCAGGCAAAAAGCAGCAGGTGGGAAGGATGTCACTCAGTGCAAAACTGTGCAGGGACAGGAGAGATGCCATCCTAACTGGAGCTGCCTCCTGGAGACCCTCACTTATCAGGCATTAATGACTGACGTTTAGCAGCCAGTAAGTATCTATCAGGTGAATATTAATCAAGTTTTAATAGCGTTTATATAATATTACCTAATTTTAATCATGGAAGTAGGAGCAGTATAACAATATACACCATGATGCACAACCTTAAACTTCGTTGAACGCTCTGAATCACTGATTTCCAAAGATAAAACACAGGTACTTTACTAGAAGTATACATGAGTGTAACAAGGCAGTAACTTATGTGCCAGTCAGAGCTAGAAATTTCTTATGCTGAGCTGAAGTATTGACAGAGCAGCCTTATCTGTGTAATTTTACAATCAGTTCATATACCTGAAGTGGTGTTAGTGTCTTTTCCACACCTTCTCCCTTGAAGGCAGTCCACTGCCAAGCAGCTGCAGCAGCAGGGGCACCTCTGCTCCCCGAAGGGCCACAAACCCTTCTTGGAGTGACATCACTCAGCCATGAGCAGTCACTGGGTGATTTTCAGCATGTGAGGTCAAGCCGTGGCTCTCCTCTTCCCCCATCTCTCAGTCTGGCTGTCCCAGTGCCCTCTATACCCACAGGGAATAATGCTGCATTGCTGGTGCTGATCCCATCTCCTCTATCGAATTTTCAGCAAAGGAATGTTCAGTATTTTTTGGCAGTTCAGGACAGATCCCTCTACACTGGAAATACAAATGCACAAATAAATTCTGCCAGCAAGTTTCAGTTCAGAGGTCACAAATACAAGGAAGTCAATACTCAGCTCTCTTTTCCTCCATAGAAAGGGCCAGGAAACCACCACTGGAATTCTGGGCCACTTTGCTCCAACTTATGCTAATTATACTGGAAATCTAGAGAATTTACAGTGGAGCCATCCAGGCCTTTGTCACAGAACTAAAAAGTCTTTCTAAATTCATGAAATATGGGGAAAAAAAAGTTAAAACATACTTGATGCGAGACCTGTGGTGTTTCAGAGACTGCCTGCAATCACAGGCACACTAAGGAGGGTACAGTGGGACAGGTCCATAGACATTTTCAAAGTCAGGCTCCTTACCAAAATACATATTTACTTGTTTAGCCATGATGCTGCCAAAAAAGTCACACTGTTCTTTCTGAAAGCATCCCCTATTTCACAAGTTTTCCTAAAATAAACTTTTACTTTTGTGAATACCTTGCTGAACAACAAACACAAGCATCAAATACACAAGAAAACAAACTAGGACTCACAAACTGCTTGTTTCGTAATCATGGGGTTCTTACCCTAGCATCAGAAAAAACAAATCCTGCTCTGCTTGGCATACCAACATATTATTTTAAATAAGTAGGAAGGCTGAATGAAAGTTCCCTTCATCTCCCAAACCTCAAGAGAAAATGAAGGAGTTATTTCCAGAGCACGTACCCAGTGACTGCCCAGCAGAGCCTATTCATTTTGGTCAGGCTTCACAAGTCCCACACCTAATGAACACACTGCCTTCTGATTCCTCTTCCACTGCCAGCATGAGAGGATTAAAAATACATATGGAAAGAGAAAAAAAAATTAGAGATTCTTACATCAACGCCTCTGCCTTTCATTTCCATGGTGTTTGTTCCTGCTCCCTTGGAAGAAGCTGTCTCCTCAAGCAAGAGGACAGCCCACGGGATACTTATAATCAGGGTACCTATTTCTCCAAGCTTTGTAAGAGTAAAAATCATTAGGTACAAAAGCCCTTTGGCAGATGTTCATGCCTCCTAACTACTGAGCAGTTTCTCCGCTTCAGCAAGCACCTCTTCCAATGGGCTCTGCACAGCGCGGCCTTGGTCCATGCTGGGTGCAACTGAGAGAAGATAAAAGGATAAAGCAGGAGCTTTAAAAAAAACCAAACAGCTGACAGCCAGGAAACCTCGTGCTTCACCTGTATTTTAACTATCATCCAATTTCTCTGCATTGATGGGAGTATCAGCAGTGCTCAGCATGTACTTCCAACTCTGGAAATATTTCACATCACCGATCACAAATGAAGTGAGATGCAGACATGCTTTTCCATTTGCTGGCTGCAGAAGGCTCTGTGGCCAGGGAGGACGAGGTTTCCAGCCGAGGGGATGCGTAAGAGAGCTCGTGGTGGGGCTGCCATCTCCTGCACAGCCCTGCAGGCTGCAGCCTAACCACCCACCCTCCTCCATTGAGAACAGACATCTCTTAATGCACCCTGCAAAGCTCCTAATACATTTTATCACACCTTTGGGAGTTAAGTTTCATGAAGTTGATTTTCTCAGAGCCTTGGCTTTTCCTTCAGTGATTTTTTGATCTCTCGTCCCATTGTCCCTTCAGACCCAGGCAGTCCAGCTATAAACCCCTTCTTCTGATGCTGTTCTGAGGGACCCTCTGCTGAGGCCTGGGAAGAGATCCTCTGCCTTGAAGAAAACCCAGCTTATGGACACTTCACTGGCCATCCCTTCACCCCACCCTTCAAAAACAAAAAAGCCTAAGACTTGTTTTCTCTGAAGAGGAATCTACTAAGAGAAGGCTTTGCATCAAAAGGTTACTCCTAAAACTTAAGTCACAACCCCACTATAAAGGTCAAAACCAATAATTTCCTGTGGCCTTCATTTATCGCACTCTATCACAAAGTTTTTCCCTGCACAAACTTTCCCTTTATTACAGCCCCCCAAACCTGGAAAGCTATTTTTATATTTTCCTGTGGGTAAGACACCCACAAGCAACAATTTGTTTAAAAATATTCAGCAGGTATTATTAGACAGAAGATATAAATAGAGCCCAGGGAGGACTCTTAGGGCCCATTCCTTGAACACACTTCTCCCCAGCAGCACACCGATGCTATTTCAGGTGGCACCTCCTGCTTTTCACTCCCGAGTTCTGATGAGGTCTGCCAAATTAAGTAGCCAAAGAAACAGTCATTTAAGGACTGGTATAAATATTTATTTAAAATAACACCATGGTATGCCAAGCAGGGCAGGATTTATATTTTCTGGTGTAGGGAGAACAACCCTGAGATCAGGAAGTTCAGGTATAAACACTTAAGGGCAATTGTAAATAGGGCACACGTCCACCTGCACTCCTGGTCCAGAGATAGCGATGCTCAGTTTTCCCCTTTGGTAACCACAGAAAGAGTCTGCCCCTCCGATATTTAATTAGTGAACAGCGCTAAGTGTTCCAACAACTTGTGGAAAGAGTGTAGGTCTTTTATCTAATGGTTTGGGATATTTTGTTTCAATATAGCATAGGGAAAGCAGCTGTCACCTTGATTATAGTTCCCTTGTAACCGGACACATCTCATATCTCTAACTAATCCCAGCTCCAGCGTGCTCCCTTCTGCTTGGGTGACGCAGTTACGGACTGCTCGAGCAACCAACTGCTTGTGCACCAGTGTGCCCTGCAGCAACACAGCAGTCCCAGGAGAGCAGCGGCTCCAGCAGCTTGCTGCACCTGCTGGCCCATCCTGCCCACGTGAGAGAAGAGCTGCAGGGCTTCCAAGAAAGCCCAAAGAGTAGCGATGAGTGCCAAGCTGCAGTGTTTGGCTCTGCACGCTCACTTTCCAAAAAGCAGAGCAGATGAGGGATCTCTTGCTCAAATCATCCACGTCTGCTGAAACACTTGTCTCATGCGTGCTGTGCTGTCAGACAGGGCTGAGCGAGCAGAGGTGGATTCCCACCCCACACCAATATCTCCTTGCTTTACAGCCTGGTTGGGATGCTCCAGCTGCTCTGAATCACTCTATCACCCCTATTCCCTGCCTGCTCCCCCTTCCCATCACCACTCACAGCAAAGCTGGCAGAAAGGCTCCTGATGGTCGGCAAACAAGAGCAGACCCAGCTTTTCATGTGTCTTGTCTCCAGCTCTTGGATCCCGTGCTTGCAACATGAGACCAAAGAGCTGTGCCAGGACTAGCCATTACCTGGCTGGCTTGGCAGCACTAAAGTAGCAGGGAAGGGGAAAAAATATAATAAAAAAGTAAAAATCAGTCTAATGAGACTGGAAGCTTGAGAGACTGCAGAAAAAGAGCAAAGAACTTGAGACAAATTACAATTAAATGCATTACAGTTACTGTGTGCTGCACAGTATTGCTCAGAAATGCCATTAGCACAAGTGAGAAAATCATACTGAACAAACAGCTGCATTTTTGGTAGGAAACCAGTAGTCTTACAACAACTCTGCAGTGATAATGGCATGAGAAAATGAAGGAGTGACAGGTTAGGCAGAATTTAAAAGCTCTCAGTTGAAGTTGGTTTGTTTGTGTTTTATCTTATGATAAAAACAGCCTACAACTACATAGTAACGAGGAACACCTACCTGAACTCTCCCTATCACTGCAATACTCTACATTGCTGAAGAAACAAGACTTCTTTTTCCTCGTTTTCTTTTGAAGATGAAAGCCCATTAAGACATGATGTCATTGCATCTACTTTGATTTATCCTGAGGAGAGTCAAAGCACTTGTGCTATATCCTATAACAGAAAATAATTACATAGCTCAGTGGACAATGTTTTATAATTTCATGATATATTTCCCTGAGAAGGAGAGCAAATATATCTGTAAGTCACTTCCCATTTTTGAAGTGCTGACTGAAACAGGAGTTCAGCACAAGCACCAAGTCTACCCTTGCACACAGAGCCAAGCACTGTGCTTCAGGCTTTCCAATTACTCACAAAAAGACTGGGCAAAAACAGGCTTAAAAAAAAAATTAAATGACAACTGCACGGCGTGGTAGAAGGGACGCCTCTGTTTAATTGAAGGTCATTTCTGCTAAGCTGCATGCTATATTTACCACCTGGCTGGTAATGGCAGCTTTTATTCAAATGCTCTGCAGTAAAATACGTGCACATGTAGGGTAGAAAGACTTTATCATTAAAACCTTCTGCAAGAAATTAGCAGAATGAGGAAGGCTCTCACACTTCCTCAGCAAAATTAGGTCAGGACTCCTTTGAACAGCTCCACTTGAAGGCTGTGCCAGATTCCAGATCAAATACTTTTTAGTGTGTTAGAACCAACGGCTTAAGAGATGAACTTCTACACTGATGATAATTATTACTAGCGCTGTGCATTGCTGCCTGCCTCTCCACCTGTGGATAATTATAAATAGCCTACATTTTCCAGTCCCTGACATATGCCACCAGATCTACAGCACTTCCAGAAAACATCCTTTGTAACCAATGGTCACACATTTCAAATATGACAACCATGCAACTCCACATAGATTGAGGAATTATGATTTTCCCCACATGCACTCTTAATTAAACACTCTCTGCATTTGCACATATAGTAGGTGATTAGTGTCACAATAATGAGCGATGCTGGGAAGTGCCAAGCTAGAGCTCCACACACCCAGCTCCACACCATCTCCTGCTCTTAAGGGGCTCAGGGCTATCCCCACTTACAGCAGTCTCCAGTAACTATGCTGGGAGGACAAAGACCAAAGAACTGCCTTAGACACAAATTAGATGTTAATATAATTATTCAACCCTTCCTTGCTCATCTTTACAGCTCAACCCTGAAGACTGGTAGGGAATGTGTTCAGTTGCCCATTCATGTTCCTGTAATATTTTAATTATAAATTACTCTGCAAATTAACTGCAAGCCCAAAGACTAAAAGTTTCAAGGAATAAAACAAGAAATATACACCCAGAGCAGTAACTGTAGAGTCAACTGCACCTTCTGTGGAGCCTACCAGTGTAACAAACCCAGTGGTAAGAAAATCTTTAGAAGCTCAGCCTGTTCCTTTTTTTTTTTTCCTGCTTTTAAATTTCACAGCTCACTGAGCTCACTCTAGCAAGCCCAGCTGTTGCGAGGGTTGTTAAGATACACAGAAACATCCTATTGCTTTCCACACTGCTCCCGTTAGGTGTCACTATTAATTGCACAGCTGGCACAGCTGCCTGCTCGACTCCTCTAAGGAGGTCTTCCAGTTGTGTGAGCTGCACTAAATAACAAGAGAAGTTAGTTTTGCCTGTGCAGAAAGACACAGAGAAACTCAAAGAAATATTCTTGCCTCTCTTCAGACATTAATCCTCTCTTCAGACATTCATCTCTGATCACAAATATGTGAACGCCACGTGAGCTACTCCGCTTTATAGGAATCATACCAGGTCCAACCACAACACAGCCATAATCTCCACCAAGAAGGATCCTATCTGCTTTGGTTGAAACTGAAGAAGAATTTTTCTCCTCAGTCTTTCTGAGGTTCCCTCAAGTGAAATACCTTTACATGTTTAAACCAGTTATAAATCCTCAGATTTTATGTAAAACAGCAAGATGCATACGGCAAAGAAGTAACACTGAGTGTCCTATTTACGTGTTACAGATAGGCATGATGGACACACAATCATGGCAGAATTAATAAATATTCACAAGGCCAGAAAACTTCTCTAACCTACAGCCAAGATACACGGCTCTCAAAAAAGTTTCAGAAAACCTTCATTACTATTAAGCTGGACTGGTTTTTCATTTATAACAGCTTTTATGCCACCAAGCAGAAGACCAATTAAAGGTATCTGCCAGAAGAGACCTCTATCAGGATAGCAGGTCACTAACTCCCTGTTAAGTGGAAGAGATACGCTCAGGAAAGCAGCATTAGTGAAATCACAAAATCCCAGACCAGCCAAGGGTAGAATAAGCTTTTCAAGGTTTTGAATCACAGTAAGAACAGGAACAAAAAGGAAAAAGGTCATTTCCCCTTTCTAATGCCCTACAGTAACAAAGCAGACAAGGGATGACATTTCCAGCACAGCAATACTATTAACAGTACCCGACGCTCTTGTGTTAGCTGGAGCTCAGAATTTCTCCCTGCCCAGTGAGGCTCAACAGTGTCACAGGCCTCCTCGCCCCACAGAAACACTATTTAAGACAGAGCCTGAGCCTCAACAAAGGCATAAGGATCCCTCCCTAGCAGTGCCAAACACAGCCCTACTCTTTGACTACACATGGCTGCTTGGGCTGAACGCGAGGATAAAGCACTTCCAATATGCAGCAGGAGTGAAAACATTGTCAGTCATCCCCAACTTTAACGTCCTGTCTCTTCAAGTAACAGCTGCACCTGGGCACCCTAAGGAAGTATTTCTATTTAACATGTGCCTGTGGGATCTACCTTCCTCACCCTCAAGCCCTGTGCATTCAAATCATTAACCTGCAGTGGGTTTTCCAAGTGTTATTCAACAGAGATATGGCTGTTAGATTATATCGGTATGTCTTTTTAATACACCCTTGTCTCATCACTCCCCCTGCATCCCCAGGGATGCTCTGTACTGTGCTGCAGAGATAACTACAGCTGCTCCCAGAACAGCATCTTCTGCTTTGCTACAGAATTTTCTCAGCCGCCTCCCATCCACTGCCAAACTCTCTGGAAGCCTCAGCCATGGTTCCATGCAGCAGATAGATGCTACCAGTAAAGCTTTGGTCAAAAGCTAGGAAAAGAAGATGCTTGCCTGACAAATTCAGCCAACCTAAGCTGCAACATAGATGGACAATTTCAGCTGAGTCCAGATACCACTGGTGCCACAACAGTCCTGGTGTCATCTCCCTGAAATGACATGTGTGTATTCACTCTCTTAACATTATTCCCAGTTTTTCTTTTAAGAACATTCTTTCCTCTCCATCCCCCCCCAATCTCATTTATGCTTCACAAACTTATTCCTATCCCCTTACCAGGGCTTTGAGGGGAAAGAGAAAGCTTTGCTGCAGAATAAAATCAAAAGAACCTGTTAGTGCTATGGAGGATCAAGTCATACTTAGGGAAGAATATCTGTAACTTAATACAAAATTAAGAAACAAGAGGAAAAAAATATGTAATACATAAAGACCACCTTGTGTTTAAGGCTCTTTTTTCCCCCTGATAAATAAGGTTAAAAAAGCTGCTCTTCCCACCCTGATACCAGGACAAAAGAATTTTTAAAACTTTGAGGGCAATTTTGTTCTGTTTGACACTTTGTGTTCTGCAGGGCATTTCCTTCCTGACACTTGAAAAACATATTGCCTTTCATAACAGAAGACACACACACATACACACAAAAGCATCTAACATGAGGATATACATAAAGCAGAAACCTACACAGGATCTACACACAAAATTCACAAAGTTTCACAGAACTTCCCAGCCTTAGTTGCAACAGCTATAGAGAGATCAGTGCAGAAGTGCTCTGTGTATTTCAGCCTTTACGGACACTTAATTTCAAATGTACTGCAAGAAGTTTCATTTTTGTACCACCACAGCTGTTACATTCAAAAAGTTGTTCTTCACAGATGGAAAATAATTGAAGAGAACATGACTGGAAAACTGTAAGAAACCCCATCAATGAGAAGAACTTAGGAGATACAAATGGCACCTTAGTAACTTCATTTATATCTCCAGTATTGTTCTGCCACAAAGAGATTTACGAGTTCCACATGCTGCAAATGCTTTAGTCACTAATAATCCCAAAGAATTAGTCTCCTAACACTGTGTGCTGCCCCAGCAGTTCTTGAGAGCTTCTCACAATGAGACTTACACAAGCCAGTTGCTAACATAGCCAATTCCCCATGCTCTGTTCACAGACACACCTTTTCCCTGCCACACAAAGCCTCACATTAATGTACTTTCACTGCCACCAGTGGCTTGGGCAAGTACCCAGCACCTGTGGGTTCCCTGTAGGAAGGGGACATAGCCCCATAGCCAGGGGAGAAATGGGATGTTCTGCAATGCAGAAAACTCAGAATCCTGTTCCTCAGCAACATTATCTTCTGCAAATCCTTGCTGCAGGAATTATACTCTATTATTATTTATAGGGCTGAGCCATACCTATTTATTTATGCAACGTCACAAATTTAAATTCAATATAAGTTTGATTTTTCACACGTCTCAGCGATGGTGCATTTCCATTACTTTGAAATAGCTTCACCCTTCCAGTTTGCTTTCCTTGCAGGTTTTCATTTATAAGAACACCATCAATGTCACACCTCTGTGACCATGTACATGGATGTGGAACTGCACAATACTCGAAAGTGATTTGAAAGGAAAGGCTTTGTGGAGGGTTTCACCTAGTAATCAGTTTAAGTGATACACTGATTTTGGGATCTCCACATCCACAGTGAGCAAGGATAATTAACCCAGCACACGAAGAAATATCTGCTGAGATATGGTTTAGTAGCTTAGTGGTAGTGACTGGTGATAGGAGGACGGTTGGACTAGATGATCTTGTAGGTCCTTTCCAGCCTTGTGATTCTGTGACTCTATGATTCTAAGAAGTCTTCTGGACAGCTGTCCTCTCCTGTAAGATACACCAAACCACTATCAGCCGTCTCCTGCAGACCCCAATACAAAAAGCAAACAGAACTCAGCTTTTGAAGCTGAAAGTGATCCAGAACACGATGTTTGGCTGGGTACAGCTGCACCCACCAGATGTTAGTTCCAGCCAGGTACCCCAGGGTCACCAAAATCCACAGGGACACAGCTGGGATTAATGCAGCTCAGCCTAGAGAAAGAGGAAGGCTTACTTCTACTGAGTTACTGCAGGACACGAACAGGCATACCGGAGAGGATGAGAGGTGAGGCAGGAGAGATGAAAGGCCTAGTTAGGTTACCAGTTCACTGGCAGCAAGCACATTATGACTTTCCTCTCAAGACATCCTTAGTCTGGAGGCCATTCCAGCCACACACCCAGCTGCCCTCCAAGGAGCACTGAACCTCCCACACTGCACTGCCTCCTGCAGCTCTGTGAGACCGTTCTCATCCACACTTCTGAAATATTGTTCAGAAAATAAGGATAGGCTGCTTCACACTGCTTTGAAAGGAGACAAGCAACCTCCATAAATGTGGAAGCACCTCCAGAGAAAATTATGCTGTATTACATTTAATCAAGCAGGAGCAACACATCCGACAACATAGTATTTAAATCCAGACAATAGCATTCTGGTTGTTAATCACAGTGGTACTTCTGAACATTTTGATTCAGTTCCTGCACACACCAAAAGCTGTTTGACCTTCAGTAAGTCCCTTCATCTTACATTTAATGAGAACAAAAAGTACGTATTTATCTTCACCCTCACAACTCAGTCACAGAGAAACAGGCTTTTACTTGAACTTTCCCAAAAATCAGTTCACTTTTGGAACAAAACAATTTAGCTTAGATGGGAGAATTCTGAGGAAGTTGTTCAGATGTAAACTAAGAACAGTGATTTTAGATGTAGCATCCAGCTCAGCCTTCAGCTGAGCACAGCTTTTGTGACATACTAACACAGCCTATCTACAGGCTGGGCCAAGTCTTGCAGACTCCTCAACACCCTATTAATCATTATTTCACTTTAAATGAGCATCCTACTTGAGACATCGTCAAAAATCATCTGTTCAGCATAACAGTACTTGTTGCAAATGGCTGTCACACACTATTTCTTCTCCTTCTGCAGTCAGTTTTCCAGCACGTAGAACTACACGTATTTTGTATTTCCGCCCAAATATCTAGTAGGCTTTTGAAAGCATCCCTCAGGGCTGAGCTAATCAAGAAAACAACATACATACAGAGAACTGTCATTATTACAGGGTCAAACACTAATGCAGTTCTTACTCAGGAGATTGCAAATTATATTTCAAATGTGAGCAAGAGAAATCTTGTTCCCAAATCACTGAGTAGTGCCATGTAACCTATGAATAAATTACTAGTCCTGAAGAGATTACAGATAGCAGTTCACTGTCATCATGAACTGCAGATAACCAAACAATCCTTTCACAGAACAGCCTAAAGTAAATTTTCTCATGCTTGCTGCAGTGCAAAGTACAGCAACTTGAACATGGACCAAATTGCTTGCTCATTACTGGTGCATCCTCTCTCAAATGCAGCAACACAGAGGGCATATTTATGCCCTACATTCAAGCAGGGTCTTACACGAGGCCTAGAATAAGCTTTCCATTCTCAAACACAACATTTCTGTTAAAAATCCTGGTCAGTCAGATCTCTTCAGATGACAAAGGAGCACTTTTCCGTAAGTAGACAAGAGTCCTTTGTTCAGCCTCTGAGCCTTACTAAAGCCTGTAATTCTTTGCCATAAGGAAAATGTTTAAACTGGTCAATGGCAAAAGTCAATTTGGTGAGATAATGCAATTAATAAATGCCATCCATATGCCTCGGCTTGACATTTTATAAAGACAACTTGCCATGAAGTGCAGTGCAAACAGAGGGCTCTGCAGGCGGCTGGCTGCTCCTCGGGGAGCTCGTCTGCTGCGTGATGGATGAGCTCTTTGCCAAGCCTGGGGCTCCTGGCCCAAATGCAGCCACGTCCCCTGCAAGGACAGCAGGCAGCTCTCCTCCATCCTCTGTGGAAGCATTAGATCATGACAGCATATTTGAGGTGGGGCTTTACACAGCTTGGACCTCTGCTGGCCAAGCAGTCAAGCCTTCATCTGGTCATCCTAAAATCGCACTTCAGATTATGACCACATGGACTCAGATCCATCAAAACTTCCTATAAACCCCAGGTTTGTGGCTCGTTATCTCCAGCCCACCATCTCTATCCCATTAGCTGCAGCAATTGCCACAAACCTACCACAGAGGTATCACCTGCCTAGGAACCACAACCCCAGCACCCAACTTCAAACTGGGAATTTTTGTCCTGACTTGTCCTTGAAGACGCTCATCTTCTTCCCTGATAGGGATCTAGAAAAAAACGCAGAGAAAACATCTCTGCATTTTAGGCCTGAATATTAAGTCAGCTCCAATGCAGACCTCGGGGCTAAGATATTAAAAAGAGAAACTGTCTCAGTGTTTGATCTCAGGTCAAGAATCATCTGTTCTTTAATTTTTGAAAGATAAGCTAACCTGGGAGGGAAACCTATTCCCAGAAAGGTACTCCTGAGAACATCCAGATAAAGGGAGGCTTCCAGCAGCAAGCTGACTGCAGCACCAGAATGGCAAAACCTGAGGGCAGAGGCAGAAGCCAGAGCCCTCCCAAATTTCCATCACAGAGGGGCTGCTGCAAGGCCCCCAAAACTGAGCCAGGGCAATGGGAGCAACTGCCAGTGGTGAAGGCTGGTTCCAGGTGCTGCCAGCCACAGGAAGCAAGGAAGATCATCTTCACTTCTGCAGGGAAGCAGCAGCCCATGTGAGCTGAGGAATGGTGGAAATAAATCAAGACTAAAGAAAAGTTTCCTATCTTTCTTCAGAATTTACTTGGCAATGTAGATTTAAACGTGCTTAGGAGAGACGCTCACAGCATGTAAATCTGAAACACCACCCATCTCTTCAGCAGTTTTCTCTCCTCCTGTAATTACCAACTCCAAAACCTAGCTGCATGTTTCAAAACCAAAACAAATATTCACCCTCTCCAACATGGTATCCATTTTCCAGATTCCAAAAGCAAAGTAATGATTAGAAACAAATGCAGAAAAAATTATAGCACTATGCTTCCAAAATATTTAATATTTCTGAAAAATACACAAAATATTACCCAAGTAATCCTTCAATAACAGCATATATGTCAACAAGCCAGTGCTCAGATGCTTACAGAAGGAACAGACAGACCACAGAGTTGATGTTGGTGCTGCAGCACTGTATTCTACCGAACTCCGCACATACAGTGCTGGGGAGCTGGCACGAAGCAAAGTCCCCTGACTCAAGAAACCCCACTACAGAAGAGGAGAGCCACGACTGTTCTCCCATTTGTGAGTGCAGCAGGATTACAGTGCAGCACACACAGAAACCTGCTTGCCAGCAAGGCTTCCCCACACCCGCCTTGGCTTGCGGAGAGGTTCAGAGCATCAGACAAGCTCTGGAAAACCATTAGTCCCACTGATGAGGAGCAGGAAGAAGCAGAAAGGTTTATCAGCCTCGTCAGAATGGGAACTGACAAGGACAGTGAGATACTTGGCGCTGCTCTCTGTTGCTATTAAAATCAGCAAGCGCTGACTCCTGCTATCATCAAGACTGAACCCAACCTCATAAAAGACACACCTGACTCACATTTAGAGAGCTGGCCTTTTCTTTCCAGCAGTTTTACATCACTCTCTTTCTCCCTCCTACAAGGGCACCAGAAAGAACACTTTTTCCACAATTCACCCAAGCCTGGGTGAGTCCCAAGTCCTCCATATCTGCTGATGTTACCAGACCCCACTGATACCAAACATCTCCCCACGCACAGCAAACCACCCTGAGAGCCCAGTGCCATTTGCCAGCTCTGCTGTGGGCACTTGCCACCTCCTGCAGCCAGGCACAACAGGGGACAGCTGCCTGGCACCCTCCGCATCCTGATGCCATCTCCCAGTGTCTGCTCATCCTACCAAGCTAACACTGTACACCAGTGCACATCTGCAGCACAAGAGCCAACACCAGGGCACACAGACACGCAGCTCCCTACTACATTTCCAGTACATTTTTAACATGACTCAAAGTGACAGGGACCACCCCAGTAAATTGCGGGGTTTGGTGGTTACACAAAGCAAACGCAGAACACACTTGTTCAAGAATCAAGCAAAGGAAAAGAACCTAGGAGTTAAAACCGTTTGACAGTACTCCAAAAGCTTGCAGGGTTGTTGTAAGCATCCATACAAAACCCCAATTAGGACCAGGACAGCGTTCTGCACAGACAACAGATTTAGCATCCGTCTTTTCCCAGAGACCAGTTTACAAAACTCCTCCTTAAGGGACCACGTAGCCGCCGCCAGAAAGGAAAAAAGGAGGGGGAGAGAAGAAATCCACCTCCCTTCACCTCTCCCATCTGTCCACAACTTTCTGGCAGCACTCAGGGCCGGCAGCCCGGCTCCCCCCGCTCCCGCCGCAGGAGCCTGCTCATCCCAAGGCAAAACCATCCAACTTCATACTTAACTAATGACTGTGGCAGTTGCACAGTTACTCCGCCATCAGAGAACTTCGTAACAGTAGCATTCCTATGTGAAACTAAAGCATATCGTACCTCATCAGCAAGGGGGAGCATGCTTAGCGGGAACGGGAGTCTGTGCTCGACACAACTCGTTCTTAATTAGCCCTTAAGAAAAGCGTTTTGCAATTGTATCCTTCGGAACCACTAGTGATGAGGCGGACCGCACGAAGGGCTGTGACGGGGCTTATTTATACAATAGCCAGGCAACTTCAAAAGCGAACCCGAGCCGGTGACATTATTTAGTTCAGTGGAGCAGCTCATTTTAATTGGATTAAATTGTCACGGTATTTTAATTTCATCTTGAAACCTCCATTTATTATTTCCTAATATTTGTCCAAACGCTGCAACCGCGTTCTTTTCTCGCCCTCCGCACCGTCCCGAATCGCCGCCGGCGAAGCCCGAACCCTCTCCCGAGCCGTCCGCACCGCGGGGCGGGAGCGCTGCGCAGAGGAGCGGCTTTTCGGGAGGTACAAATCCCGGCAACGGAGTTAATTGCATTAAGCAGACGTCCCAGCTCAGCGGAGACACTTGTGGCTGGGAGAAGCGTAAACAGCGGCATTATCCCCGGCAGCCCGCAGTCAGCCCGGGCGCGGAGGGCAGCCGCGACGGTCGCGCACTCCGCGGGGAACCGGGGTCTCGAGGGCGTCCCGAGCCGCCTAACCACGGCCAATTACTCACTCGGTGCCCTCCGCAGCAGCCTGTCGCTCCACGGGAGCGGGTCTATCCTCCGCCGGGGGGAACCCGGACCCGCACCTCCTCGGGCAGGGCCGGGGCGTCGCGGTGAACGCGGGGCTGGAGAGGCGCTCCCGCCGCGCCTGTCGGGGAGCTTTCTCGGGGGCAGCGCTGCGGACGGAGCCCAGGTGGCCGCCGCCGCCCCCCGTCCCGTCCCGTTCCCCCGCCCCGCCGCTCGCTCGCTCACTCACCGGCTGCCCGGAGGCGCAGACCACGAAGCTGAGGGTGAGCGCGAGCCACACGCACCGCATTCTTCCCGCGGAGCCGGCGCGGCGGCCGCCTGTGGCCGGGCACAAAGGAGAAAGCGGGGCCGCGGCGCTCGGCAGCGCCCGGGGGCGCGGGGCAGGGCCGCGGGCGCCCTCCGGCCCGTTCCGCTCCGCTACAGTCGGCGCTGCGCTGCGCTCCGCTCCGCGCTGCCCGGCGGCACAACGCTGCGCTGGGACTGCCCTGCTGCTGCTGCCTCCTCCGCCGCCGCCGCCCGCTTCTCCCCTTCCTTCCCTCCCGCCCTCCGCCCCGAGTGCGCGGCAGCGGCGGCGCGGCTCCCAGTTAAACCCCGCAGAAATTCCTGCAGGATTACAACACAGATTGGCAGCTCCCCCAGCCAGTGGAAGGAGGCGGCGCGTCTCCGCCGCCGGCTCTCGCCCCTCGCAAATTCAAGCAACTTTCCACCTCCTCCCTTCCCCCCCCCCCCCCCCAAAAAAAAAAAACCTCCGCCCCTCTCTATCCTCCCCTCTCCCGTCCTCCCCTCCAGTGGAAAACATGAGCAGCGAGCGGGGGCTGGCCCCGGGTAGAAGTAGGGACCTGGAAAGCCTCCCTCTGCTGTTTTGTTTTTGTTTTTTAATTATTATTTTTTTTTTCAAGGGATTTCTTCCCTCTGCTGCGTGTTCTCAGCCGCGGAATCGCGCCGTGCTGCCTCTCACATCCTCCCCAGCTACCTAGAATGCAGCATCAGGTGTAGGGAAACAAAAAGGATGAGGCCCATGGAGAGTGGGTGCCAACATGGCAGCTCATGTTGGGGTCCCTTATTTGCTTTCTGCCCCTTTTTTTTCAGACTTTTCTCTGAAGACTGGTAACTTTTAGGAATGAGAGAGTGGCTGTGATTTGTGCCTCATTACATGGAGCCAGAAAGAAAACAAATATTGCAGGAATCTACAGCACCAAGAATGCGCACTTCAGAAGCACAACCAGGAGGTCTTGCTGTGACTGGCCCACGGTGGTTATCATGTGGGGAAAATGGTAGTATTGCAGAGTTTAGGAGCATCATTCTGGCTCAGGTGCCCATGCCAGAGTGTTTCCACTGCCAAGTGTGTCCATATCTTACATCAGTCATTGGACACATGAAGGTGAAATATATCGCTCTTGATTATGAACTGCCACCCATGATTCAATTCAGAGCTTGTGTTTGTAGCCTGAGTGAGGTGGTCACCATGTCTGTAACGACAGCTTTTCTTTTAGACAAGCCCATCCCATTCAGAGGACCCCAAGGAAGCAATAAGCACAGGGATCCCAGTGCAGGTGTTTCTCCCTGCCCACTGCCTTGCCTGTATTGGCCTTTGAGTGGTGCTGAGATCCCATCTGCCTCCAGGCCCTGCTGTGGTTGCTTTCCTATCAAAACAGAAGAACAAATCCAAATGTGGTTAATTAAGCACATGCAGTCTGTTGCCTTCCCAGCCTCTTCCAGACAAAGGCACCCCACACATGCCTGTGTGATATGGCTGTGTGCTGGGGAGCAGGAGGACTCGTGTCCCCACGGGGCAGGTGGCCATGCCCTGAGTGTTCCCACTACCAGGAACGTGATACTTCTCAGCAGCACTGGCCGTGCTATTTCCAGACCCACCTCCCAGACATACCGTGTCATTGATTTCTAGGCTGCATTCACCACTGAAATCTCAGCAGATTTTCAATGGTCTGCTCCTGGCAGGCGTCATGCACAAACAGGTTGTTTAATAGATTCCTTCTCCTTCAAAGGCCGTTGCAAATATTTAGGGCCAGTTCTGTGTATTCTCTTCTTTGACGGGTGGTTGGATTGCAACCTAACAAACCGAGGAACTGTTGCAGCATGGCTCAATGAGAGAAGCTGAAGTACAGGGAAGCAAAGGGAGGAAAACTCAGGTTGGTCCAAACCTGCAGGACCTCATGGGGTCCTACAGGCACCCTATCTGCCGGGATGGCAGACATAGAGAAGCTGCAGCTTGCCCAGTGTCAAAGCAGGAACCAGAAATAGCACTCCCTGGGCTGGCAGATTCCTTAATAGCATGAAACCAGAGCATTTGAAACAAGTAACATAAAAGGCAGCATCCTAACGCTTGTCAAACACCAAGGGGTAGGTGATTTACTAGAGAAGAGATTTTTTTTAGCTTTCAGACCTTGCAGGCATATGTCTTTAATAAATAAACCTAGCTCACCTTTTTTTTTTTTTTTTTTCCTTGTTACAATCCATGATTATCAGGGATTTACGTACTCAGTAGAATATATCAAAGACAAAATGTAATCCACATTAGCTAAGGGAAGGTGTTCCTCAGGCAAAGACAGCAGTGCCAAATGGGCTCTGTATGGACAGCGGGGGTCCACATAGGTGGTGTCAATGAAAGACTCGGAGAGGAGGCCTGCAACACCTGCAAAGCCCTGAACACAGCCTCAAGTGCAGGGGAATATGCTCTGATGCCATGCACAGTGCTGGGTCCACGTGCTGATACTAGAAGAAGCAGGACTGAAGGCCAGAAGTTGGACAGATAGTTTGGACACATAGAAATGAACATGGGAAGAAAGGAAGGGAAAAGGGGAAAGAGAAAGGGAAAGGAAAAAAGGGAAGGATAACCCCCTGTAGTTCACAGAAATAAGAAAAGTTGCACTGAGACCAGTTGTTGCCTCCTCACAGTCTGCAACCCCATGGAAAATGGCTGTGATATTATAGCACGAGGGCCCTGGCAACTGCTCCTCTTGTCACCCTGTGTTTGTAGAGATAGAGGCAAGTGGGAGGCCCAGCAAGAAGCTGAAACAAAATGTCTTTAACCCAAAGGAATGATGTAATAAGGACTACAATGAGAAAGTAGCTAGTGAGATCCCTGTGTTTGTGCAGCCCAGAGCAGAGGAGCTGAGGGGAGGCCTGATGGCGGCTGCAGCTCCTCACAGGGAGCGGAGGGGCAGCGCCGAGCTCTGCTCTGTGTGACAGCGACAGGGCCCGAGGGAACGGCATGGAGCTGCGTCAGGGGAGGGCCGGGTGGGGGTCAGGGACAGGGTCTGCACCACAGGGCGGTGGGCATGGAACGGGCTGCACAGGGCAGTGGGCACGGCCCGAGTGCCGGAGTTCAGGGAGTGTTTGGTCAGCACTCTCTGATATGGGGTTGGAATCTGGGGTGGTCCTGTGTGGGGTCGGGACTCCGTGATCCTTGTGGATCCTTTCCAACTTGGGATGTTCTTTGATTCACCAAACGGTAGTTTTTATGAAATGTCATCTACTGGAAGGGCCTAGCGTGAGCAGTGTGGTTATAAACCACAGAAAAGCCTGAGCTGTAACCCAGATATCCATGAAACATGAAAATTTGGCTCAAATGTAAGTGTTTCTAAGTCCAGCAGTGCTGTGGAGCACAGAAAATGCTTTGCAGGGCACTTTTAGTGGAATGTACCCTTGGGTTACTGACATTTTAGATAAGAGTTGTGGCTGGAAAGAGGTGGGAGCTGTGCAAAAAGCAAGTCTAGAAATCTTGAAAAGACCTCAAGCTATGGCTACTGAGTCATGGGTAGGCAGAGTGTGTTTAACGAGTTCCCAAGCATTTCCTGAGCCTCCATTTCTGCATGGCTGTGTCCTCCAGGATGTGCCCCACCACTAGGGGTGAGGTGAGAGAGCTGCCTGTGGAGGAGAGCTCCTCATAGTGCAGTTTCTTGTTAAGATTTGGCCCAGAGTAACACAAATCTTGGCCCAGTGAGGCCAAAGCCCCGTATTGTGGTGAGGAGAGAGTGAGGTGATATTGGCTGGAGCCAGCCAGTATGGTATGAATGATTTGTTCCTGGGGTGGTACAGTCTTGGCATCGTGTTCAAAGGTCAGAAGAGGTGACAAATGTTCCCAAGTAACTTATTCAAAGAGGAGCCAAACCTGTGAAAAGGAATAAATGAGATATATAAAACAGAGCGGGTGATGCTGAACCTGTTTGATCCTATGTCAGCAGCAATCTGAAATAAAATTGTTAAAATTCATCAGTGGGACAGGCCAGTGTAAGATTAATACATCCCCAAAATACCACATTTTATGCTTCTAATTTTACAACAATAAAACTGCCCAACTCTTCTATGAAAATATATCACCAAATATTTGCAAGTACAGTCATGTTGATTTCCATATTATAACCTGAATTCAGGGATGTGGTAGAGTGGGACTGTTGTTTGTGGGGCCATTTAAAGAGCAGTCTTTTGAGTCTCAGGAGAGGTGGCAGTAATTTTGGTAACATGCCATTGAATGTTCTTTTCTGCATCAGTGCTTAACACTGAAATGTACAAACAGGCAACCTTCTCCAACAGGCTCTTGTTCCAAGGGTACCTCTTCTAAGCATCCTCAAACTGCCTGGGGACATCGTTGTTTCTCTTTGATTCAAAGGCTCTTCTGTTGTGCAGCTTCTGAATCACAGACAGATGCTGGTTATTTATTTCTTATTCTATTTATTTTGGTTAGATACAAAATACAAAATGTGTCTGCACAGAACCAGGCCCTCCCGATAGCATGGTAGGAGCTAAGGCCACTGCTGAGTACCCAGCACTTGTTGTGTCTGCTGTGGGTGGGCAGGGGCTGTGCGCTAGGACTGCTTGTACAAACACTGCAGAAGGTATGAACTTGGTCTGCAACTGAGCCATGCAGCAACCAAAAACTTTCAACAAACCTAACTTTTTTGTTTCATTTTTTGTGGAAAACGAGAGTGTTAAGAATGGAAGAGAATGGTGAAGGCCATGAGTTTCTTCCCTCCATGAGAAAATAAAACAAAAAGTAAAAAAAATCCTGGCATTATCATCAGAGCACAAACAACAGCCTTGTAGGAGATGATGGGTAGAGTAAAAGCAAGCCAAGAGCATCCTAGTTTGTGTTCATTGTTTTGGGACAAGCAGTAGTGGGTACAAAGAGATGCACAGATGAACACAGACTGTGGGGTTTAGCTGCAGGAAGACCAGCACTGAGAAGGCACAGTCTTCAGGTGAGGCAGGCAGGATATTGAGATTATCTCCTGAGTGACGGGGAGGATGTTAACAGGTTTTCTGGAAGATTTACATTCAGGATGTTCTGATACCCCTGTAGAGGATGACACCCGAACCGGCCATTCATCCTGATTCAAAGGTGACCTGGTCAGGTTTTAATACTCAGATTTGGCTTCACTCCTGGAATATGTCTAAGTCCCTGATGTTCAGCAAATCTCTGGATTTTCTGTTTAAAAACAGAAAACACGTGCCTCGAGTGCCTGTCTGCTATGGAGGAGGGACGCCTACCAAAAAATAAGAGCAAAACGATTGGTGCCATACTGACAGCAAGGGTCTCCGCAAAGTAGGAGTCTTTGACACAAAATGTTAATTTCCTAACCTTGGGTCTGGATGTTCACTGCTGTAAAGACTTCAGTGTCAGTCTGTGCTGGCCTCCTGAAAAGGTTAAAATTCGCCATTCTGCCACTCTAGCCAAGGCTATTATGCTTTCTATTTTATTAGCACAAAAAGTACCTTTAAAATTGAAGAGATAATTCTTTATCTCTGAAAGTTTCATTTAGAGCCATGGCTCAATATTTCCTTGAGAAATTTGCATACTTGGAAGCATCTCCTACATGACAATCCCTGCAAATGAAATGCATTGTTGATTTAGTTTATTATCCCAGAAGATCATATCATGGTTAAGGTTTGTATTGTGGTACATCAGGAGAAAAATATAGAAGGGTTGAATTGGAGTAGATTTTAATTCTGCCAGGTATATTGCTGAAGTTAATGAAAGTCAGTTAGACATATATTTGGCTGCCATTGCTAACTGAATAATCCAAGTAATAACAGAGGCATCTATTTAACTCCTGATGAACATGAGTAATTTCCATTATCTTAAAATGTGTAGGAGTTATGAATTATAGATGCAGAGATTGCCCAACACTTTTTCGTTATTATATCTTGTTGTCAGTTTCTTATACATTTGCCAAAGTATAATGCATCAAACTGAAATTTCCTATGCTGGGTATCAGCCTCCAGCTGATTTCTTTTGTTTTGTTTTATTTTTGTTTTAAAAGTTTTATCTACAATAGCGCATCTGTATCCAAGAGCAAGGTTAGGAGAAAGTATGTTATTTTGTCTATGTTAAGCCAAAGTCTTTCAGGCATTTCTTTGAGGAGATGTTTTACCTCCATACACGGAAGCAAAGAGCAAAATTTTGGCAGAAGGAGTCAACCAAACAAGAGAAATTTGCTTTTCAACACTTTTGGGAAATTATTCCCCAGTTTGGACCACGTGTAAGTGTAACTGTCTTTGCAGTTTGTACATGCTTGGTAGAGACTTGTTGAATTCAGACATCTAAAAATCCCATCTCTGCTGGCCACATTCTGGCTGAGAACCACAGAAATGTCTCTGTGGTTGGTCTCCAAATAAAAGAACTCGCTGTAGACTTCCTCCCAGCCCAGGAGAGACAAGGTCTGCTGTGTGTGCCTGTGCAGCAATGAGATGAAAAGGGAACTGGGTTTACTCACAGAGGAAGACAGAGAGGGATGGTGGTTATGAGAGATAGATTGAGGAGGGAAGGGAGCAGCGTGGTGGAAACAGGAGATTGAGAGCAGAGGAAGGTGTTAGTACAAGAGGGTGCCTGCACCAAGGGGCTGGATTGGAAGAGGATGGTGCCAGGCAGAGGTGGCAGAGCATGTGGGTGGTGTCCAGAGTGTCCAGGAACACCCAGGAGAAGAGGGGGATGGAGATGACCCTACAAAAGATCAGGTAGAAACTGCCAGTCATGAGTTCTCATTCAAACCTGAAAATGACACCACTGATTGTAAGGATCCACATTCCTCTACTGTCTGCAAATAGCTACAAGGAGATGTCTAGCACTCTGCATGGGCTGGTCAACATAAATAATGATCTGTGCTGTGAGAGGTGATGCTGCCAGGAAGATCCATGCAGTTTTTTGATGCAGAAGTTGAAAGCTATGACAAAGAAAACTGTAATTACAGATGGTATCAGAAGGCATTAGCTGCAAGGACAACCTTAATTCAGATGTTTCTCAATTCTGAGCACTTTGCTTTGTAGTTCTTGTAGCAAAGATTTTCTTAATGTTTCTCTTAAAATATAACATGTGACATGTCACACTTTGTATAGCAGATTTCTATTGTCTGTCCCTGTAAATCCTTACCTAGACAAGTAAAGGTCATTGGCATTAACTAACACCACTTTTTACCTCCCAACTTTCGTGAGTAAACAGATACTGCACAACTTTCTCCTATCATATACCGAACATGTTAACATTAGCCCAGATTTGTAAGTAATTGAGGAAAGAATCTTAATACAGTTTCTGCTACCTGCTTTACTGTTCACATATAAATGAATAAGTGTGCATGTATGTACAGCATAAACATACTCCAGTTGGAAGCAGGCATCTATGTCAAGCTTCATCACAGCTGTTTGTTGTTCTGCGTTTTTTGTTTTTTGTTTTTTTTTTGCATTTCTCTGTCTGTTGCTGTTGTTTTTACCTTCTCTTGATGAAACAGGATCGAGTGCCAAAAAAACAAAATAAAGATGTGTCCAGGTCATGCTTGTTTCAGCATAATTATTTCAATCTCAGGATATACATCCTGTGAGCATCAAAACAAATTAGTCTGCAGTACAAGGAGAGTCCGGCTGTTTCTAAGAGAAAATGCAGCTGGACTTTTTATGTTAGTGAAAATTCTTTTTCATGTTTCTGGTTTTTCTTTTTTTGTGTGTGCACATAACTGGAAAACCATCGAATATATAGAAGAGGTTACTTAATAGGGATGAAGTGAAATAATCACAAGTGTCCTTCAGTGCTCATAGAGTAGTCAGGCACCCAGGTGAGGGGAGGAGCCACCAACTACAACCATCAGACCATGGGGTGAGGGCTTCCCCTGATTGGCTCCCAAGGGAGGCTGAAGCACTCCTCAGTTGGGGTTTCAGAAATCAGAGGATAGTACACAGACATTCTCGATAATGGCCAGCTTCCTAATGATAGTAAAATGGGAATTATGCGGTGCTGCAAGCAAAGGACAAATTCTGAATGAGAGAAAATGAGTTCAAAGCATGTGATTAAATAGTGGTAGGCTTAAGGTCTTAATTCTCTTCTCACACTATGCAAAGTAGGAGTAATTCATTTGCAGTCAGTGAAGCTACGGAGATGTAAAATGGCATCGGAGGAGAATCAGGCCATTGTTCTCTGCAAAATTCACTGATAAGACATTAATTACTAAAGAGAAAATGCCATCAAAAGGATTTTAAATGCTTTGCAGAACTCAAGAGACAAACTCATTAAATGCTATGTCGTACAGGGAATTAGTTCCAAATTTGTGAATGCAGAGAAGGCAAATGCTGTGCTATAGATAAATGAATGATCACTTTGAAAGCCTGAGTCAGAAGGCTTACTTTCTGTAGGGGAGGGAGCCAACCCCACACATTACATCCAGAGATGTGAAACGATTCCAGATAAAATAAATCACCCTGAACCTTGGTCCATCTTATGCGCTGAATCCTGGCCAAGCTCAGTTGTTTAAGGTTTGTGAAAGTTCACTGGACTCTGCTTCCTGCCCAGCCTGTCTCCCTTTCCTCCCCTCCATTCCCAACTCTTGTCGTAGGTCAAACCAGGCTTGCAAGCAGAACAGTTAAACACCAATGCAACAGCATCATGTGAGGTCTTCCTATCTGAGAACACCATTGAAGTGCTGGAAATCTCACAAGACAGAGCAGTAGAAGAGTTGTAAGCAAGGACTGCAAACACAACCTTGTCGCAGGACACAGCACCATGTGACCTGGCCACTGCATGTCCTGCGTCCTGCTGGGGACACTATATGCTGAGCAGTGTCAGCCCAGTGTCATTGAGGCCTTGAAAAACATCTCCCCTTCTTTCTCTTGTGGCAAGACACTTGGGGATCATGGGACTGAAGCACATGTCAGGCTGTGTGGTGTGGCATGCGAAGCAGGACAAGAGGACATGTTTTTCATATGAGCTGAGATTAAGTAGTGTTGTATATCCCCTTCCCTTGACCAGGAGAATACATTTCTAACACGTGGCCTGTGTGCAGCACTGTCCTGTGATCTGGTGGGAGACTGCATTCCTGTCCCAGGATCTGTGTGAAGGGGAATGTCCGTGAGTGTCCCCTACATCCTGCTTTTTTCCTGTCACTGTTGTTTGAGTAGCTGGTTTTGACAGTGACAAACTCAGCCACTCAAAGTGGGAGAAGGTTCAGACTATGTCCTTGGCATCACTGTGTGCTGATCACACTTTGGAACTGGTGGCAGGAGCTCAGATGGATTGTTTACAATCACTAAAGATACCAGAGGCCATCCTCTGTGGAATGATGAGATAGGATCCCTGACTTGCAGGAGGACACATCTGCCAGGATAGTAATGGGCAGGACTGCAGGACTTGCATTGTCATCCCCATCCACCCGGTACACCTGCATTTCACAGACCTAAGTGCCACAAAGATTAAAGGTACATAGCCATGGTCAAAGTGGTCATGATGACACAGTCTCACTCCTCAAAACAAGGACAATTCATCCGTTGGCCAAAGAGTGCCCTGATTATGTCTCTCAATGGCTGGTGCTGTGGCCTTATGGACGTCACATCTGGCTTGAGTGGCACAGCAATACTGTTGCCTTTCCCTTGCACACTAAGGCACCTCAGAATTTTCCTGCTCCATGTAGTCTCCGCCTTTTCACATTTTAAATGCACTTAGTTGAAGATCTGTGGTTGTCAATTCCGTGGTATAATTCTGGGCAATGATATAGATGATACACCCAGATAGATTTTTTGTATCTATCCTTTTCCAGTCAAGCGAATGTGACCACAGATGTATGTGGACAGTCAATGGAGGTGCAAAGTCTTAGACAGAAAGTGTGGAATGACCCACAGGTGTCCTGTCACACACAATTAGAGGGAGCTTTGGTTGTTGTCTTGCAGTAGTGGAGTTAACTGTTAGGACTGGTTAAGACTGTGGATGGCAGGGAAGTGTGTACCAACATCAGAGAGCTGCAGGGCACAAGGTCTTTCAATGAGGAGGGCTACTGGATACCTGGGGTACATGGCCTAGTCCGTGCTGAGTGTGCTCTCCAGAGGCAGCATGAACACATAGTTATGGTCTAGAGAATAATCCAGAGGTGAGAGACACCCAAAGGTTTTGACAAGACCAGAAGTTAGATGATATATCAAAATTTAGAAAGGCCTAGAAGCAGCAGCAATGGGTTTATATCATCAACCCTGCTAACTCTCTTCTCCAGGGCTGGCTGGGAGAGTGCCCCTCTCCAGCAGCAGGTCACAGATGCAGGGAGCCCTAGCAGAGGAAGAATCCTTTTTGAGCAGAGTACCTTCAATACAAATCTCCATGGGGTCTCTTATATTAAAATATTCATACTAAATTGGGGAAGATCTCAGAGATATGTTTTTACTGCATCTGCAAAGGCATCTTTTCAAAGCAGGCCAAATAGTGGATTAACAATATGAAATAAAAAAAAGAATTAGCAGCCAACATCAAAGTCATATCTGCACTTCTGCAGTGTCCGATCACTGGGCATCAGCTTGCTGGAACTGTGTCCGTTCCAGTGTTTTGTTAAAATACTGCATTGGGAACAGTAATTAAACAGATTCTGATGATGGTTTTTAACACATGCCAGCTGGCTCCCAGCCAGTGTCAAAGCAGAAACATTGTGCAAACTCATGGTCAATGATGACTTTGATCTTTGAAGGGCTTTGTAGCGGCGGAAGGAAATGGGAGGATAGGAGGGAGGGAGAAGGGTGCAAGCAGTGGGGAGAAAAAAGAGTAACGTGCACTGCAGTAAGGATCATCTCCTGCACTTTGGCCAAGGTGGTGGGTGCTTTCTTCCTTCCCCTCTTTTTTCATGTGGGGCAGTAAGCACAGTCATAAACATTATTATAAAGGCCCTGTTTTTAAGTGATAACCCATATGAGCAACAGAAGTCCCTTAAGCATTTCCATGTGTGTGCCGCTGGGTTTGCTCTGGAGCGATTGCCCATGCATGCTTACAAGATCCGGCCATGCCAGCCTCTTAATGTGCAATGGACCCTGGACAGTGTTGGAGCTCGTCAGGTCAGAACCCAGGACAAAGGAAATGGAAGCAGTCTTGTGTGGCCAAGAAAATTGCGAACACCCTGCTATTGCGATTATCTGCTCAGGCATTGCTTGAAAAACTACAACAGCTCTTAAGGCACATGGAAATTGTTGCCTCTGTCCCATCAAGTTCTCTGCCTAGCTGTCCCATGAACAGATGCAGAGTGTTTAGGTAGGTGACATTGCTGACTTCGAGGTACAGAGCTGACTGTGCCTTGGTCAGCAATGAGCCCACGCTTGTTTGCTGTGCTGGAGGGCTCTGCCTGCTGGTGCTGGCTGATGTGGCTCTCACTTCAGAAATCTCAGCTGGTTTTGCTCATATTCGTCAGAAATTCTTTATAGAACTACAATTATTTTGACAGTACAAGATGCAGTGCTTCTGTAGTAGCACAGGAAAGCTGGGAAACTAAACAAATGTCTTCATGTTGAAAAAGAAAATCTTTATTTCCCTTCCAAATTCTTCACCAATGTGATAGGATGACATTTACAATGTTTCCTTCTTTCTTCTTTTCTGTAATGAACATTTTAAAATCGTTAACTTCCAGCTCTTGAAGGACACTTGTAGCAGCCCGGAGATTTTCTCGTGACTCCTAAGAATTTCAGAGGAGAACAAAGTCCTTAATGAGTTCTCCTGCACTTTTGCATACACAAAAGATGCTGTCAGTGAGAATAACCTTTATTTTATTTCGAGGGCTCCAGTAGAAAATGGAGTTAAATATCTAACTTTGCGTCAGCTGAGTTCCATAGATGTTCATAATCATCTCTGTGCACTCCTCACCTGCTGTAATTGCAAGGTAAGGCAGTTCAACATGAAAGTGGTGGGAGATTTTTAAAGCTAAAGCATCTACTACACAGCTGTATGGTAGTAGTTCAATTTTGCATCTGAGACTCAAGAAAACAGTACGGTGGAAAAGGTAAGAGTGCTGTTTACAGGACGGAACCTCACCCCACTGCAAGGAGGAGACCTTGGAGTGTGAGTACAGGCAGTCTACAAATCAGCCTTGCCTTTTGTACCAGTCAGATCCTCCATGTGGACACATTTAATTGATTTACAACTGACTAATAGCAAGTAAATTGATGTAAATCAGTTCTAAAGCAGTTTATGTCTGCACAGCTAGCTGGTCCTCTTTATTAAGATCCCATTAATTAATGCCATTTTTGTGTTTATACAGAACAGGTTTCTCTGATACCCCACCTTGAGCTCTGACAGCAGAAATGGCTCTGGCACTGAGTCTCCTAGCAGTACTCTGAAGAACACACGCTGTGCACAGGGAAAGATCCTGGCAATTACATCCACCATGGCTTATAGTAAGATATGCACTCCTCTAATGTGCTTCACATAGGGTGAGCATCCTTTGTACTGAGTGCCTTTGGGTACTAAGGGAGGGTATCAGGAGCTCAGAGGTTCTGTAGATACGTAGATATGTGTTTTCTACCATAACACAGGAGATGGTAACAAACCCTGCAGTAGGTTCCTGCTCTGATTGCAGTAACACTGCTGCCAGCATCAGTACTTACTGCACACGATCTTTTGGGAATGAACCTCTCCCTAAAAATTAAAAGACCACATCCTATGCCTGCTGAAGTTCACTGTGATGTGATCTCTTTCCATCATGCAGTGAAGTCCCTCTTAGAGCAGCCAGCCCTGGGAGAGCAGAGACCAGACTGGTACCTGAGCAGTACTGGCACAGCTGTACCCCTGCAAGCAGCCATACCAAAACATCACCTCATGAGTGCCTGCAGGGCTCACACTGGGCTGAGGAATGGCACCACGTGTGCTTCTAGGCAAAGCCTGATGAGAGCAGCATCTCATTACAAGCTTTCCATACTGAGTCATCTATTATTTTCCAGAAGATTCCTACGTGGTGTGATCCAAGTAGGGTCACCGTTTTCACTGAAAATATGGGTTACTGCCATCCTTGTTCTGCTGGAGCAGTGCTCTGGCCATGTGAAAAGTGAAGGGGAGTTCCGAGATGTTTAGTCACAGCTTCATTGCTCTCTGCAGTTGAGTTTGACGGCTCCCAAAAAGTGACTCCTCCCTTAACGAGTCCCAGGGGATCCACTTGTGTACTTTTTCAAGATCTGCGATGCACATATGTATCTCTCTGGCATTCTCCCAAATCTTTTCAAAGATAAAATGTGAGATGAACATCTGGTTCACGCTATTACAATCTTTATTAAACACTAATTTCTTCTCCAGAATAGCACCATCTGCCACAGCTCCAGTCCTTGTTTTCTAACATGGCTTTTCCTTCGGAAGTACACGATTAAATAAATCTTTAACTGTTTTAGTCCCCAGAATTTCTTCAGATGAAAAATACAGTGACAGTAGCAGGCCTCAGGAGTTTATTTGCTTAAAAATCCTACATTATTATTTAACATGGTAAGAACCCTTATTATCAAGGATACCAATTCCGCTTCACATTCAGAAGAGTTCACTCAAGCATTTTGATAAATCCATTGCTGAGGGCTTTGATCCTTTTTCAGCAGCTTAGAGCAATGTGTCTTCAAGCCCCGATAGTCACGGCGTGGATTTTGCAGAATATCCTTTGCTTCTCATAAAATTTTTTGGAAAAGAGAGCTTGTTATAGATATACAAAAAGACAGTTTCATTTTCAACGTTTAATTCCACATCTTCATGGCCCCCATTCTTTAGCCCAGGAGTACTCAAAGGCTGGGAGAGATGGCACCTCTGAGATGCCCTCTCTCCCTCAAAGGGAACACAATCTCCAGCATTCCTTGTGAGTAGGGCACAGTCCCAAGTCACCCATTTCTTTCCCATGATATTTGGAGATTCACCTCTCTCTTTTCAGGAGCTCAAGAGTATAAAAGGATTATGGTCTCCTAGACTTTCAGGTCTTTGACTAAAGCAAATCTAAATAAGCTTTATTAAGAGACTAAATTCAATTTGCTGCCTTGTTGTTCCAGCACCACATCAATAAGAAGCTCTATGGGCATTGTCATGTGTTCAGGAATCTGACTTGCAGTGCAATGACTACTTTGGGCCAGGCAAGTGCCTGTGGGGTGTCTGTCTCCATGCAGATTAGTATGGGTCATTTTTGTGCAAATAGACCCCAAAATCCTGAATTTCTACCTGTCATTGGCAGAAGGATGGATGAACTCCAGGAGCCCTATTTACTGTGTGGATGCCAGAGCACTGGCACAGGTTGACCAGAGACTTTGGGGTCTCCTCTTTGGAGACCTTCAGAAGCTGCCTGTCCGTGGGGCTGGGCCCCCTGCTTTGGGTGTCTCTGCTGAAGGGGTTGGTATAGGTGGCTCTAGAGGTCCCTCCAACTTCAGCCATCCAGGGAATCTATGATCCTGTGAGCACCACATGATGGTGCTTTACTCCTCCACAGCAAGATCTAAGAGCAGCCCCACACACCTCCATCTCTCTGTGATGGTGTAGTGACACGCCAGGTGAGACACCTGGGGCATTTTGGAGCCATAGTCCAGCAAAATACAGAACCAGCAGAGGAGGCTCAGGTCTAGCCCTTCTGCCCTCACTGTCTTTCTACCTCCCACAGCAATTTACTTGTGTTTATGGTCACAACAGCATCAAAAAGGAATAAAGAAAAATAACCTGACTGTGGTGCAACTCTCTGGTGAAACTCTGAAAGGATATATCTGCCCTCTGTACTTCAAAAATTACATTTCAAATCTGGAACTACTCTTTGAAGAATTTTAAAAGGGTGTACTGAATAACGGCAATGTACTAGATAAGGTGTATGCCTTTTTAGTGGAAATCTGAGATTAGTCCAGTATGTGCTGCTGACAACATAAGAGTACTCAAAAAAATACCCTTGGGACGTAGAAATAGCTTAGAGGATTTCCATCAGAGTTACAGCTTTGTAGGTGGAGGTTCCCATCTGTATGAGCTTCACAGTAATTCTTCTGAAAGTGAACAACAAACAGGTAAGAACTGAGACTATGAAAGTGGTGAACATTGCTGGGAGACAGAAATGGCCAGGAAACCTAAAGGTTTCCTTCAGACGTTCCCACCTGGAGATGGGAAGCGTTCAGCTTCCCATGGGAGTGGGCACTAGCAAGAAAGGTTCAGAGGAGTGGCCAGGCAGTCCCTGGCCACAGCTATCTCAGGGGAGGATGGCTATTTCTGTCCGGATTTCAGTGGTGTTCCTACTCAGGGAAACTTCTCCTGCCCTCTCTGTTACTGACACTCGGCCCTGGAGTGTCAGTATGAATGCCTTCTGGAGAGCATCAGGTTGGATGTTAGGAAGAATTTCTTCTCAGAAAGAGTGGTGAGGTTTCAGAAGAGGCTGCCCAGGGAGGTGATGGAGTCACTGTCCCAGGAGGTGTTCAAGAGACATGGAGATGTGGCCCTGAGGGATGCGGGCATGGTGGGGATGGGTTCACAGTTGGACTAGATGATCTTAGTGGTCTTTTCCAACCTTAATGATTCTATGATTTTATGAATCCCCACTCCCTTCCTGTCAGACTAGGAGACTGTCATACAGACATCACAGGGCAGCTCAGAGGAAGAGAGGTCAGAGGCAAAGGCCGCCTCTCTGCCGCCCTCTGGGTCAAAGATCAATCCCACAGCATTCCTGAAAAGAGAGGAGTGAATGTGTAACCCAGACAACGTTGCCAAATTCCTTCTGACCATTCGATGAGCTGCAGTGCGCATCCAAAGTCATCATGGCTGCTGTGCCCAACTACCTGTCTGAGATGGTTGCATGCTGAAGAATTTATACTGCAGTTTTACATAACCCAAGTGTGAAAAACACAATACAAAGCCAAACTTCCTGGGACTTAATCCACAGCAGTTCTGATTTCAGATGGATTCTGCATTCAGACAGGGCAAGACAGAGAATGCACTCAAGGCACAGGGCGGTGCATTCAGTCACTCCAAACTTTCAAGGAGAACCTTTTTCCCGAGCGGGTTGCATATTGCCAGGCGCATGCACAGAGTGATGAATCCTGAAGTGACAAACTGCAAACGCGCTCACTGAGCCATTGGCGCGAGCTGCTTCCACGCACTGAGCTCAGAGAGGATGGCACTCACTGCCCTGTGCCTTCTGAAAGGGCAACGGAGTTCCATCCCTTTGCCCAAGGACAGTTTATGGCTGCACAGCACGCTGCCATCCTACAATGAAACCCTTCGCTCCGCTGAAGTGCGCCTCATGGGAACATCTGGCTATTTGCAGAAGCTGCTCTTGTAGCACTCAGTGCCCAAGTATCCCTTCCCTACAACCTGTTTTCATTTTACCAAAGAGAAACCCAATTTCCTGATTTTTTAAACAGTCTTTGTAACGTAATCAAATTATGATGATTACTGGGCAGCGATTTCAAAAAGCCCTGCAAGTGCTGCTCCGATGTTGCAGTGAATTGTTGTTACGTGCAGAAAATTTTGTAAACACTTTAAATAAAATGCTTTTAATTCAATCAGGAAAGTAAACAGTGTTTGTTTTTTTGCTGTTCACTGTATTTGAGCCACAAGCATTTTTCCAAGTGAGTGGCTATGGGGGTTTGTAACGCAACTCAAAGCAAACACTGAGAATATAAAATCACATTTGTTCAAACAGGATTAGAGAGTTTATTCTAGCAGAGCTTCCAAGGATTTCAAAGAGAAAATAGCTTTTTTTTTTCTTTCAGTTAGGAAGGTGGAAAATATGTTCTGCCTGGTCAGTGGTGTTGCTTTGTAAGGTCCCAGATGTGCCACGCAGCCCATGCTCAGGTTGTGCAGCAGCTCAGAGGTGCCATTCATTTTTCACAATCTCTCCTCTCTCCACAGCTTTCTCCATCTTTGCTCAGCAATTGCTTTTGCTGTGTTTTGTTAACATGGACTGGAAGCCAACAAAGAACTAAAGCCTATTTCTGGCATGGAATCACAGAATCCCAGAATCAGAGAATATCCCATGTTGGAAGAGACCTGTAAGGATCGTTGAGTCCAACTGATGGATGGCACACTGCACTGATGGAAAACATGACTACTCCATGCTTCTTTATGTATGCTTCTTGCAGGATGAGTATATGAAACGATAATAAGAAAGGGAGAGGTTTTGCTGTTACAGCACCACAGACCTCACTAGGGTGATAATTCTGCCTTGCACAAATGCACCTCTGAACCCTCCCTGCATACCTCCATCCTTCCCTGTGCCTCCTGCTAAAGTCACAGGCACCTTTTGTCATCATTTGCCAGCAAACTTCCACCTCAGAGCTGGAAACATCCCAAAACACAGAGGAAGCATCATTTGTCTCTGCTTTCAGCTGTGTGGAAACCCATGTTCACTGTCTTCCCCACAGCCCTGTTCCCCAAGACAGGTGCTCTTACCTCTAGGAAGGGATCAGAGCATCACAGGAAAGGACCGCAAACACTGCACAATCTGAGAGACCTAACAGTGCAGAGGGAATGCAGAAGACATCCCCCCAGAAGCATCTCCAAGATGCCACAGCCTGTCCTTCTGCCATAATGATGGCTGTTGCTCTGGGCTGTGAATACTCTGTCCCTGTTTGTGGTTAGCAAATCAATTCATGAGCCTGCACCAATTTCTTAAAATGCATTTGTTATTCGTAAGTAGGCACTGACTTACTTGGACAGATGATTTTCAGACTACCGGTTGTGCTCCAACTGTTTTGTTTCAGCTACTCACTGCTCATTACGTGTTCTATGTGATTGGCAATTTAAGTGACACGGTGTCATTCCTGATCCCGGATTAGATGGCTGAAATATTTTAAAGAGAAGAGGAGAGAATGGTGTGCAGAAAACAATGCATTTCTGTAGTGAGGACACATTTGCTCTACATTTCATCAAACTTCGACGGTATTTTTGTAGGCATCAACAGTTGTCCAACTGCTGTCAAAATGTCAGTAATATCATTCTGCCATTTATAGTGAATGAAACACAGGGCTTTAAAAATATCAAACCTGAGGTTTCTTTTACATTTATCCAGCCTTCTGTGTGTGTGCATGTTTGCATGAGTGTGTGTGGGGGTGCACAAATGTAAAAGAAAACACAACTCTTGTGCAAATACTGCATACACTGACAGTTTCTGTGCCTTTCCTCCGCAAGTTTAAATAAATGTTTAGTGCTGCTTGCTATGGTGCAAAATCTCTGGATGCTCCCTTGGTATCCTTGGTACCTCTGTTTATAACTAATAATCCCAGGCATAACAATTCAGAGAAGTAAATTTTTATTTGTCATTGATTTCCTGGAAGTTAGTGTTCAAAATCAAACAACATTTAGACACTGTGATGGAACCTAATTACTTATTTCTGCTGTAATTCAAGATTATGCGGTGCTCCAGAGAGCTTGGATAATAGGAGTGAAAATTTATGTTCTCATTTAAAGTTATTACCATCAACTGAAGTCCTGAAAGAAAAATAAAAGCATACATCCACGTGTGTGTTTCTCAAAATGGGGATGTCGATGTGAGGTGTTTTAGCTGGGGGCAGCGACCCCTCCCCTGTAATGCTGTCAGTGCCCGTCTCGGGCTCCTTCCGTTTCTCTGGTCATCTAAGAACCACATTCATTTGACTAACTGATGAAGACTTTGAAAAATGTATGCATCCCCTGAAAAATCCAGATACTGAAGAGTAATCACATATTTTTGTTGCTTGAGTGGGAGGATTTCCCCATACAACTTGCAAGATTATGTTGCAGAAATGCTACATATAAGGATTATATTAAGCAACAGTCATATTTTTAGTAACATTTTGAGCAATTCAGCAGCTGGAAGCAGTGGGAGAGAATGACTCCCACATGATTCACGCAGTAGGATTTGCTTTGTAGGCCACAGTTTGGGATTCTCTTCCTTACCAGCAGCTATTTCTACAGTGCACTCTAGCGTGACCCTGTGAATCATTCAGCACCAGTGTGGAGGACTTTCTCATCAGTACATAATGTTATCCCTACTTCCTCAGAAACCCAGTTGTAACAGCACAGCTTTCACCATGGGATCCCAAGACTGTATCTTGTCATAGAAAATACTCTTGTCCGTAAATCTAATGATGAGGAATTCCTTCATGAGGCGATTCCTCCTCTGTCTGTGTTGTATTCCCATGATACTGGGAGACAAGACAGTGACCATGGCTCCAAACAGTGATGATCATAGAATCACAGAATCATAGAATGACTTGGTTTGGAGCGTACCTTAAAGTTAAAGATCACCCGGTACCAATCCCCTGCTGTGAGCTGGTTGCCACCCCCCAGCTCAGGCTGCCCAGGGCCCCATCCAACCTTGCCTTGAATGCACCCACAGCTCTCTGGACAACCTGATGGAGTGAAATAAACTGGAACAGTCCCCCTTCTCACAGTGTTTCAATCCCTCTTGCTTGGCTCCTTTTATTTAAGTAAAAGCTATCTCAGAACCAACCTTGGAGCATTTTGGAGACAGATTTCAAACCTTTGTGACCAGCTGATACAGGCATTCATCTACAAAATTTTGATGCAATTGTCTTCTCACTGCATTTGCTGAGGCACAGAAGAATTGGATATTTGTGGAATTCATTCTTGCCTCACCCAAATCTTGAGTAGTCCATCCTGGTGGAGGGGGGAACCCTCTGCAGTGAACACACACTGAGCATGCAGGTGCCACCAGTCGTGGTGGAGTTGCTGTCACATGATAACCAGCTTTGTGACCAATAAGGAGCTTTTGGGTTCCAACAAATGTTGTAGCCACCTGTGCACATGATCCTTCTGCCTTCTGCCATGACATGACTGATGACCATGTGAGGTCATTTATTTCTTCATGTGCAAATATTATATTCTTTGCATTCTGCTATTGCTTGTGTGCTTTCTAGATGAAAGTCCTGGTATGGCAGCAATTGTGCCATACTGAGAGTAAATAAAATAAATGAATGTCTTCTCTCCTGCTGCTGGATATCACAGCAAACACAGAGCACATTGCTGTGGCCTCCAGCCAACCCCTGCAATTCCCTGACACAATAGATTGGTTGTGGACAGCAGCAGCTAGTGAGGCACAGCGTGGAAGCTTATAATTCCTGCTCTTTATCATTTTTTTCTCATCACCTTGATGTCATCAAGGTAGCATTTTGGTGGCAAGTTTCGGAAACCAGTAAAAAACATGGGGTTTATATGGCTTGAGTTAAGCGCTGACAATGGCAGTGGGCTGAGGTTTTGGTACTGCTGCAGATGGTGGATGGAGAAAGGAGGTGGGCACCAGGATGTTTGGGTTTTTTTTTTTTGTTTAAACTGCTGCAGGTTGCACAGTTCATTTGCAATTGAAATACCAAAGACAACACGGCTCCAGCAATACAGTCATTTTTGACTGCGGCACTGAAAGACAGGGATATTGTAATTTCAGTTAGTGTTATGCACAGCCTCTTAGTTATCAAAAGAACCATGCTATTTAAAGGTAACTAATGGATGAAATATGAATAAAGATTAAACTACAAAGGCTAAAAAGGATTATTTAGAGCACTTCCATAATGCGGAGTCCTGACATTAATATTTAGACACTCGTGAACACTTACATAATGGCAGCTTATTTTTAATGGTCTTCTATCTTGCTTTGTTAACAGGCTGACAAAATGTAATTTAGGACTATAAGCTGTGAGCCCCACATGGAGAAGAAAAGCCTATAATTCACATCATGCTCTGGCTTTTAAGACTTAGGAGACGGTTGTGATTGTGTGGCAGAATGCAGCTTGCAGCGCAATATCCATTTACATGCCATTTGAAACCTTCAGGCTAAGCGTAGCACTGCAGAGTGCATCATAAAAAACGGAAGAAAAGAAGCCAGTTTAGTTACAATTGGACTGACATGATGGCAAATTAATTCATAAGGTAAGAGGAAGAAAAGAATCTGCAGCTCCATCAGTTTGGCTGCATACCCATAGATGCTTGCGGTTTGTAGGCTTTGCTTTGCATCACTGATTCATCACTCCTGATTTTCCATCATTCCCTCAGTATAAAGCCAAAGAAAGGGGGCAATGCATGAGATTGGTGTTTCCCAGGAAAATAGAAAAAGGCAAGAGGAGCCAACATAAAAAAGCTGGAGTTGTGTGTACTAGGAAATCAAAGTTGTTAGTTTACATTTATTTTCTCTTCATCCAGCCTAAAGTTAATCATTATTAAGCCTGTTATGAGAAAATCAGGGCTAGGGTTGACTCACATTAAGGGTAGATGCCACCAGCAATTAGCCTCGGCTGTACCCTCCACATCTTTTCCCCACTATCTTCCTCCTGATGTGTTGTGATGGGTGCAGGACCTTCTTCTGCTCCTCAGCCCATTTCTCAGGTGTGCTCAGGTGGGCAGTTTGCTTTATACTGCCTCAGTAACAACAACTCTGATCAATATCTTTCCTCTCCCCCATGGCTGGTTCCTTAGGTGGTCATGGGCACGGTTTATGAGCCCTCCCTGTGATCTTTCAGGGCAGTACACCACCTAGCACCTTCTGGCCAAGTGTGGGTGTCCAAGGCATAGCCAAGGCCTGGCTTTAATGAGATTGTTCTTAGCAAAACAGCCCTCTAACAGCTATTTTGGGGTCCCACAGCTTTGCCAACTCAATAATAAGTACAGCCCATCTCTGCAGATAAATGTGTAGAGGCCTGATAACAGTGACTGTACTCTAAAGAAAGAGGGTAGTGGCCTCAGGTCTAGATGAATGGCCAAAGGAAAACATTCTTGAGAGAGAACTCTTCTCTTGGAGATGTATTCTGAAGAGTGCATCACTGGGGTCATGCTAAACTTGCCTTGGGGTCATTCAGACCAGCAGCCCTAGGGTTTACTCTTAGGGATGATGTGAGTTGCCAGGCTGCCTCACAGCAAGTAACATGGGGACCTCCTGGAAGATTCCCCCTGATCCACCACTGCTGCCAAGAAGGATGTGGGATAGCAGCTCTTGAGTGGTGGTATATCAGCAGTGTGGTGGTGTACGTGCAGAGTCTCAACACCTCACGCTTCTAGCACATAAAACTGACTGCAAGAAAACATACTTTCAGCTCTGAAAATTTTAATTTCTTTATTCGATGTTTAGTATAAATATAAAAATCTACCTCTCTGTTTTTTCTGATCCTCATCATCTTTGTTTAGACATCTTGAGTCTTGAAGATAGTATACCAGGTTTAATCTGTGACAAGAAAGACCTTTGGCAAAGGATACCCTGCTCAGGATGACCAAAGAATTCATTTTACTGTACGAGGATGTCAGCCTGGGTGAAGACATCTCAGTACAAGGAAGACATAAAGGCCTCGGAGTGCATCCAGAGAAGTGCAGTGAAACTGTAAAGGGTCTGGAGCACAGATCTTATGGGGAAGGGTTGAGGGAACTGGGATTGTTCAGTCTGGGGAAGAGGAGGCTCAGAGGAGACCTTATCACTCTCTACAACTGCTGAAAGGAGGCTGTGGTGAGGTGGGGTCAGCCCCTTCTCCCAGATAATAGCAATAGGGTGAGAGATAGTGGCCTTAAGTTGTGCCACAGGAGGTTTAGGTTGGATATTAGGAAACATTTATTCTGCAGAAGTGTGGTGAGACATTGGAATAAACTGCCCAGGGAAGTGATGGAGTCACCATCCCTGGAGGCATTCAAGAAATGTGGAGACGTGGCACTGAGGGACATGATTAGTGGGCATATTGAGGATGGGTTGATGGTTGGACTTAGTGACTTTAGTGGTCTTTTCCAACCCTTATGATCCTATGTCTAAACTTCTCCAGACCCTGAGAGGGAGAAGAAATTTCTGGGACAATCACTCTTCTTCAGAAGACTTCAGAGACAGCTGTGACCACTGGTCTCATTGTGTTAAAAAACCTGATGCAATGTGACAGAACTGAGCTGATGATCAATCTCCCTGATGACAACAGGGAATCCTCCAAGGTTCAGGCTCTAATCAGGGACTGCAGAGGGCAGCAGTACTGCCAAGTACTTGGGCAGATGCTCCCTGCCACTGGACCAGGAGACTGATTCTCACCAGAAGTGACAAGAAACTCCTGAGCCCTCACTGGCATCTTGGGCAAATAGAGTGAATAACAAGGTGGGTTTTTTTTTGTATGTGATCATACTTTTCTTTGCTAGCAGCAGTGCTAGTGGTTTTCTGGTTAGGGAAGGAAGGCTGGATGGTGACACCCCTACAGGAACCACACAGGCACTTGTCCTCTTGAGCAGCAGCTGGCGTTACTCCATTGAGTACTTACAAGTCAGACTCAACAGAAGCAGATCCATGCCCATCCTATTGCTGTGAATAGTTTCCAAGCAACACCCTTACAACATGCCTATGTTCATATGTATGTACAGAAATAAATGTATCCCTCCAGCTCAGGATAAACTATGCTAGAGTCACAAGTAGGTGGCTGTTAACCCAAGCACTTTGGGACAGTTGGAAAAAGGATGTGACAAGAGGTGCTGGGGACTCCACTCCTTTTTGGGGGGCTTTGAAGAAGGAAATTACCAGTGCTGCTTGTGACAACAAACCTGCCCATTAGAAGCTTGATGCTGCTGTTAGTGGATAAAAGTAACATTTCTAATCTACTGATGTCACACAAAGAAACATGGGTTAGATGGTATAGTGGAGGGGATCATCCTTTTAATATGGTGATGTTCTGTGCTCACCAGATAAATTCAGCTGACGAATTCTCTAAGAAACACTGTACAAAATGAAATATATATTCCCATTCTGAGCATTTTTGTTGCTTGGATGGTACTAAACAGGAAAATTATTTAGACTTTGTAAAGAAGCCATTATGAAGAACATCAGAGTACTTGCTGCTGCTTGGGTAGATTTTCCTCTGTTTTTCATAGGCTTCTGCAATCCACAGTAAATAATAATATTTATTAATGGAATTTAATTTTTACCAGATGGTAAGTAGTAGCAGTGTGTTAGGCGTGCTGTTCTCTGCTCTGCTGCTGCTTTGAATTCTCATTACATAGCATGCTCCTGGAGTTGAGAAGGTAACCTCATTGTAAAGGCTTGCCCGCCCGTGCCCTGCTGAGGATGGGGGATTTGCTGTGCAAGCCTTATTCAAAGCCGGCAGATGCCAATGGAAACAACCCTGCATGCTGGCAGATGAACTTTGGAGCTGCCAAAGTAGGTGAAATAGATACCTTTCATCAGAAAAAAAAAAAAAAAAAAAGTTGTGCCCCAGCAGTGCATACTGGCCAGCATCAGTCATTTAATTTCACTTTCGGTCTCAATATTCTTGATGCAAGAAAAAAAATCAATTAAATATCAAATGACCAAAAAATGCTTTGTAAATACTGCACACAGAGGAGAGTTTTCTGCTTATATCTTGCATTAAACTGCTTACTTATTTCCTACAAAACCTGTAGACTGGAAATCCAGACATTTAAATTGAATGTAATTCTTCCAACACAGCAGGACGGCCACCATATTCCACACAAAACCATCTGTAGCAAGAAAAACACAACATAAGCCCCAGACTCTGTGTTGGAAAAGTCCTCTTCATCTTCCATACCCTCTTCTTTGCCATAGTGATTCTCTTCACTTTGCTCCTTCTTAATGGTGCTGCGAATCCAGATGGACCGGGCACCCTGGTTTAATTTGCTTCCTAGCATATAGTAATATGTCACTACAGGAGATACCTTGTTACCCATCTGTCAAGGGACTTGTCCATGGTATGGTGGCTGATGCTTTGATCTGTCAGTCTGCATTTTTAGCCTTTTTCCTTATTATGGACTGGGCACCAAAGGATGGGGATCCTTCTGCAGTGCTACAACCCAACAGCTTTCAACGATACTTGGTTTTTAACATTATTTTTTTGCTGTCTCAGTTCTCAGAGGCCACAGGGCATTGTGAGGAGCCACGCATGACTCTTGTCCGCACTGGGGACTGCAGAACAGCCCAATCTCCCATCTGAAAGAGGCCTGGAGCCTTCCTCTTCCTCAGGCCTTGAGCCCATCTGGGACATCCTTACTGTACAGGCTTGAAGCTTCACCACATACTGATGGGAAGTGAGTCTTCTGGGAACAAAAACCTTGGGTTTGAGTCCAGAAACATACTCGGAGTCCAGTTCTTTATGCTGGTAGGCATTTTTACCTTGCACTTCAGCATAGATTTGTCTTGATGCTGTCTGGGTCATTTCCTTGGCAATACCTGCCGGCGGCAGGACTGAGGCTAGAGGCAAACTGATTCTTTGATGTCCTCGCAAATGAATAAAAGTCATTTCAAACACATTTGAGATAGGTTTTTCAGGCTCCTGTGAACAGCCATCATTTAATGCTAGATGATTCTGGCTCCAGATATTTTTCCTGAAAATATCCTCCCCAAAAAATGTGTAGAATCCCATACAATCAGTTAACTTGAGTAAGAGCAAATCCAATTTTCTGCTCATAATAATTAATCTACTGAACAACGGAAATTCTTTAACTAGCTCTTGTCGTATTTCTAAAATAAGGATTCGGCCGAAGAAAAGAATGTCATGGCTTTTCTAGCACACAAAGTGCATGAATGGGTTTCTCCCTCCTTCATATACACATGGAGCTCCCCCAGGAGAGTGCAGTATTAGGAGTAGGAGGATCTCTCTCATGGATTTGGGTGCAACCCAGTCTGGGACCGTTGCAGCCAGCCACAACATTGCCATTCACTTCAGCATATGTAGGTGCTGAATTTAGATGTGTATTTTCCTTTAAAGTCCTTGCACACCAGTTAATTGTTTGTGTGTGTATGCTATGTGCATGTGGACCAGATGCACAGAGTTGTGGACCCCAGAGAATTTCACTGCTTTCAAAGGATGTGATGTAAAATTCTGTACACTAAATTTATTTCTTCCCATGCAACTGTGTACAATCAGTTCTAATAGGAACTAGACACTTCCTGCACGTCTGTTTTTTAATGGAATCTGCTAAGTTTTATAAGGGCCATATTTAGCTGTACATCCTCTCCACTGTTAACTGTATTGTCCTTCTAAGGAAGCCATTAACTCTTCACTAAACACTCTTCCTATAGCGGTTTTACAATGCATGCATGGTGAAATGTGGATCTCTATGGGCTAAGCAGCTCTTCCTAGTGAAAGAATCAATGAGCACATATGTAACAGGGATAAATGAGGAGAACCTCTAAAAATGCATGACATGATCAGCAAGTAATTTCTGCTCGTCTGCCTTGCAACAGCTCCTATTGCAAACTTTGTATATTTAAACAACTTCCTTTTTTACAGCGGGTCCTGAGACTATTGCTCATGTCTCTCAGAAACGATGTTTTCAGTTCCATTTTCATTCCAGCTTGAAGGAGAAAGGTGGCTTGCTCATCTTGGCTACTTCCACATTTGCAGCTGAAGACGCTTTCTTCATTGCATCATTCTGGACCAGCTCCCACATTTCATCTCACACTGTTCTGCTCTGCTTTCTCTGTACAAAGTGGAACCATCAGCTTTCAGCTGAAGCAGCCTATTTTAAGATTAAGGAGAAATAAAATGAGGAAGATTGTAAGTGAAAATTCCGCGGAGAAGTTCACAGTGCTTCCTTTTTATGAAAATAAACTAGCGGCTGCTTCTGGCAAGTATGAAGGTTTTATTAATGGAAATGTATGGTAAAGATCTTAATCCTTGAACCTGGCACTGCTCTATTCTCTAAAGTCTGCATAGAGTTTACACGGGAGTTATAAATCAGAAAGAGGTAGCACAGAAATAAACAGTCTGTACTTTCTAATGGATAACGGTATTAAACCGGACAGCAAGTTTTTTGCCTTACTTCTTCTGCACTTGACTAACCAAATGTCAACAAATCAGAAACTGCATTCCAGTCTGCGCTCACCTGCATCCACTTCCTTTGCAAAAGCCAAAAAATGGACAATTATTGCTCTCCAGTGTGTGTGTTTTCTTCCTATGGTTTGTGGTTTTATCTTCCTACAACTGAGGCTTGTGGAAGTAAGCAGTAAGGTAACAGGTGCCCAGATGGCTTCAGGGTATCAATGTCAGAAAGACTTCCAGCTCTGACCCTGCAGGACCCCACAGCCACTGGAGGTGGATCCATGTCACAACTGTTGCTTTGTTTGCACAGACTAAGGCCTCTCTCTCTTATACCATCTACACCCCCAGGCTTCTCCTCCCACAATGGCAGTAGATTAATGTCAAAAATAAATGGTGGACATGACAAATCTTACAAGGAAAACAAACATTCTGCCTAGTTTTCTTGAGAATTTTGATGTTGATGCTCTTTTCTCCATTCTGGTTCTGTGCTGGTTAAGGACAGAATGAATGGGTAGGATCAGACCTGGGTTTTATGTGGAAGCAAAGAAGTATTGAGGAAACTGTCTCAAGTTGTACTAAGGAAGATTTACATTGGACAAATTAGGAAAAATTTCTTCATGGTTTTCTGAAAACAATGGAATGGGCTGTTCAAGGAAATGATGGGGTCCCCATCCCCGGAGGTATTTATGAGATATGTGGATGTGGCACTAAGGGACACTGTTTAATAAAAGGGCTCAGTAGAGCAGGTTGATAGTTGAATTTGGTGACCTTGAAGTTGTTTTCCAACCTAGATGATTCCCTGCTTCTGTGATTCTGTGTAAATGCTGAGGTTACATATAAACAAGGCCCAGTGTCCCAGCTGGCTGGCAGCCTGTATTTCAGGATGGCTGGGGAGGGTGAAATGTTGAAAAGACTAGTAATGATCCTCGGGAAGATATTCACTTGTGTCTAATGTGGCTAAAGAAAAGAAGGAAGAAGAGAAACCTGAGCAAACATATACACTGTGAACATCCCAGCAGGACTGAGTTTCACAGCCAGTTCCACAGCCCAGGAGCATCACTTTCCTTAGCTCATCCCAAGATGCCTGCAGCACTGTGACCTCAGCCTGACTTGTGACTGCTCTGCCCACCAGCAAGTCTGGGGGGACAGAGAGGAGATGATGGGTTCTGTCTTCAGTCTGGCCGGAGGACACCTCATACAGTCTCAGGCTCTCAGAAGCCACAGGGCCACACCACATCCTTCTTCCCAAAACTGCAAATCCCAAGGGGGCTGATAACTAGGAAAATCCAGAGTAGAATATGTAAAAACTTCTTACAGAGCTTTCCCTTCATCTACATTTGTAGAAGGAGTGTCTCAAGGTTGCTAGCCTAAAGTTTGACATCCATTAAAAATATATATTTATTTTCAACATCTACATAAACAGGATCATGTGTACCCTGTCTCCTTTACAGAGAAAAATAAAAATAAAAAAAATCATGTGTATATCAAGAACCTCACACAGAGTGCTTGCAAAATTATATGTGCCCTCTGCCTGTAAAACTCTGCTGTGCTCAGGTATTTGTAGCATTTGGGACTTTATGAAAGAAAACAAGAGAAACTCATCGACCTCAATATGTCTTAGGATAAAGATTCCTGAAGGATTATTGTATAGACAATGAAAAGAAATTCTTTAGGTTATCATAGAAATTACTGGAAAAAACTATATATTAAGAAAAAAAATGCTTGACGTGATTTGTTTAGAAATAGAACTTTATTTTCTCAAAAATTCTCATTTGTTTTGTTTTGCTGGTTAGATCATACATCCCATGATGTTTCAAGTGTGCTCCAGGCAAGGTCTGGTTTGCTCAGGATGGCTGCTGTCCAGCTTTCAGTGGGATTTTGGAGCCTGTTTTCATCTAACAAGGTCCTGCGTAAACCCACCGAGATATGCACAGCCAACTAAGTTTTAAGAGCAGGAATACACAGGTTATTATTACGCATTATGAAATGGAAGGAGAAGGTACCATTTGATTAAGGAGCAGATGACCTCTATTACATGAAGAAATAGATAACAATTTGGAGTATAGGTCAGCAGGGAAATCAGACATTTTGATGGAGAATTTCAGCCTAAAAACATAAAATCAAGTGCCTGCAGTAAAGGCACATCCTTGCATCATGGATCTAGTGGAATAACCTCTCAACAGATACAAAGAATCTGCAGAAGACTGCCTTGCCAGGGCTCCTTGACCAAATGCTTCTAACGAAACTCCTCAGCAGGATCTCAGGGAAACCAAAGACTTGGTCATAAGAGAGGAAACAGAATATGACTTTCAGTTATGCCCAGGGCCAGGACAAGAGGCCATGAGCACAAACTGGGGCACAGGGGCTCCCTTTGAGCACCAGGCAGCACTGCTGTGTTGTGTGGTGCTGGAGCACTGGCACAGGTTGCCCAGAGGCTGTGGGGTCCCCTCCCTGGGGATGTTCAGACGCCGCCTGGCTGTGGGCCTGGGCCCCCTGCTCTGGGTGTCCCTGCTGGAGCAGGGGTGGGCCAGATATCTTAGAGTGCCCTGCCAGCCTCAGCCATCCTGGGGTTCCATGAATTGCCGAGGAGAAAGTTTATAAGCAGACTGCAATTTGGCTAGGATGTGCTGATCGACGTACTGTAAACAACCTGGACAAGAAGGTATGCAGCAAGGTGAGAACGGTTTCTGATGACAGTAAGCAGCCAAGGTAGCAAGGGCAACCAGCAAAGGATGGCAGAAGGGCCTGAATAGACTGGATGACTATGTCAATAAAATGGTGGGTAGAATTCAATGTACAGCAATGAAAGAAGGAAGAAAAATCTTTATTTCACAAAAAACCTTGGGTTCTGAGCTACTCCTACTGCTGAGGAACTATCTGTTCTGTGGTGATGACAAATAGTTCTCTGAAAATTTCCGCTCAGTTTTTGCTAGTGTGCAAAAAGTAAATTTGAACTCTTTTAGGGAATTAGGAACAAAATAGAAAGTACTACTGCAGAACTCCACAGTTTGCCCAAATGCTGTGTCTTGGTGCAGCCCTTTCCCCTCATGACCAAGAGGAGCATTGGTGTAGAGTCAAATAAAAGTGATGGCAGATGAGGCACAGTAGCCAAGCAGGGAGCAGGGGAGCAAGTGGGCAATTCCCTGTGTAGAAAGGAGATGCATGCACTGGGGAGGTTTAACAGATATTTTTTACAATGTGGTGATCATGATGAATCATGGAATCATAAAATCATTAAGGCTGGAAAAGATCACTAAGATCTTCTAATCCAACCATCAGCCCATCACCACCGTGCCCACTGACCATGTCCCTCAGTGCCATGTCTAAGACCAGAAAAGAGGCAGAAGTGTCTGAGGACCTCCTGGATGAAGAGCATATAGTTGCTGGAAGGACTCAGGGGAACTGAGAATGGTAGTGAGGGGTAAATCCTGGAAGAATTTCTTCTTCTGTTTCAAGAGGCTTCTGTCTGAAAGCAGCTGAGAGAGAACTGAAGGTTGGTACCATGTGTGCCTGTCCTGCTCTTCATTTTCTCCAGAGTGCTGATGGAGATGGTTACACCATGCTGTTCTTATGATTCTGCAAAGTGCTGTGACCCCAAAGATTTCAGAAAGGGCACTTGGCATTCCCCAGAGTAGACCTGTAAAGTTCAACCTGCTGAGGAGAACACATGATAAATTCTCCTCATCATTTACCTCCTACTGGTAATGCTGGAAGACCTAAGCTGCCAGTGAAGTGTCACGTTTATAAATATGCTCTAAATAGATTTATTTCACTTCGTCTTTTAATTAAATTCATGTATGTAAGCTGCAAAAATAAACACTTCCTGGGGACTCAGAAGAGCTATGCCGGATGGGATGACATTCTTTGGTTTTGAATCAGATCTCACAGCCAGTGAGAAAGTATGATTAAGAAAGATGAAAACATCTGGAAAACAGCTGATGATGATGTCCTCCCAGGGGACATAATCAAAATATCCTGAAAGAATATTTTTGTTGTGGAAGCAAGGCCAATATTGTGCACAGAGAGAAGAGTATTATTTCTTGGGAAAAATAAAAAAGTGCCCTTGTCCAAAGGGCTAAAAAACTCTCCATTAACATTAAAGAAAAAAAAAAAGGAAACAGTAATTCGTCCTTTTTCGGACAATGAAAATAAATGCTTACTAATATCTCCATATTTAGACAAGCCAGCATACTTAGGGGATATAGTCACTCGTTTGGTATCAAGGGCTTCTTTGTTTGCAGAAGTAAAAATAGCTTTTGAACAGCCCTTGTGGACACTTCTGCCTTCAAGCGTAACGTGGCTGTAATACCAAATCACAAGCGATTCACAATTCCTTTGAAATCAGTGTCAAAAACTGGCTCTTTAAAAGAAGATACTGCTGAAGATACTGACTCTGGAGATGTTCACAGGGTTGAACATGGACACTGATCAAGTTCTCCTGGTTCATCCTAGAACTGTGCTTCTGGGCTGTGCAGCCAGTCAGGCCATGGTCAACAGCCTGTGGGCAAGACTGCACTCATTAACGTTGCTTCTTAGTCGGACAGAGAGAGAGCTACACATCACAACTCCTTTTCGCAGAGGATGAGTGACCTGACAGTGCTGGCTTGAAAGCCTAAACTCATTTCCTCCTGGCAGAGCCAGCCTTGCTCTCGTTTGGCTGCTCAGGGATGTCTACTGCGCACGGCACTAGGTTCGGTTCTGCCTTTTGTGGCCTGGTGCTGAATAAAGATGGTGCAGAGCTGAGTGCATTGATCTGCCACATGGCTTAGTCCAAAAAGGCAAGCAAGAGCAGTCACTGCTCAAAGGCAGTCCGGAGCCTTCAGCTGACCCTGTGCCACCTGACAGAGTCATGACAGTTCCTGTTCATTGAGGCTCTTATGCCTTGCTCTATCCCTGCAGGGCATAGACGTCCCCTCCAAGTCCCAGTCCCATTCAATCCACCTTTTTCATCATTTGGCCACCTGCATTATCATCAAATCCTGCCCTGTCAAGGGGAGAAGCAATGCATGGAGAGCTCTGTCTGCTCAAGTTTTCTTCCAAGATCTCCTCTGCGAAAGTGAAGGTTTGATAATGACAGGTTGTAGTAAATCTCTCAACACAGGAATAGTACTGTATGGCTTAAGAACAAAGAGAATGAAAGCCTAATATCTTACAAGGGACCAGAGAGAAAATCGATCTAGGCAATTCCCAGACTATTTCTGTAACTCCTATAAACTCAGGTTCCAGAAGGCTCTACACAATTTAAAACATATTTTGCAGGGAAAAGTAATCATGACCATGGAGTTAATAGGAAAATGGGATAAAATTGTAGATTTTTCTTTAATAAGGAGCTGATCGTGTGGACAATTGAATTTTTACAAATCACAGATCTCATCTATCTAGACTTCAATGAACAAATTGATGGGAGAACAAAACGGAAATTATTTGTTGAAATGGGAAAGAGGGGATCTCAGTGAGAAAGGCAATGAAGAAGAAACAGACAATGAGGAAGTATTAATTGGGAATTAAGATATTAGAGGGTAATTCAGGTAGAAAGGTCATACTGAGGAGCTGGGGTTTTTTGTATATTGAGAAATGGTGTTGACACAAAACACAGAAGTGGCTTAGAGCAGTTTCAGAACACTGTCAGATTGGACTGGGATATTTGATGGGGGAAATAGGGTGATTATGAAGGCACAGGTAACAAATGGGAATTCAGGCACTTAGGGATCAGAAATGACTATTCCTACAATAAACCTGGAATTAAAAGTAATAGTAGATAGAAAAATTGCAGGTGTCTCAGTTACTGGCTGGCTGTAAATCACCACCAATACATTGAAACATTTCCAGTGGAAATGGGAATTGTTGATCCTATATTCAAGACACTAGTAGTCCAGTGGTATGTGTTCTGTTCTAGTTGCCAGCAGCCAGAAAGGACGAACTAAGGCTGGAAAAAGCACAGGGCAAGAGCAGTAGGTCGCACCTAGTGTGCATAGGTGTAAAGGAATGCCATTGCAGGTCTTGGTGCACGACACGACCTGATGGAGGCCTACAAGAGCAGGGCCTGTGCAATGCCTGGCAGCCCCTTTCTGGCCCCCAAGGACACTGCAGCTCTGGAGCAGCTGCTAATTATGGCAGCGGGAACAAAAGGAGCTGGAGAGTCTTGAGCTGGAGTTGGATGCGTTTAAGTAAAGGACTTATGTGAGTTGTTGGACCACTTCTCAGTGACCTGGGAGCCCCAGGCTTCTCAAGCTGTTGGCTCCATGTTTTCTTATTGGTGCAGAACCAGTTGCGTTCCCAGAGAACCATGGGCAGCATCAACCAGTCAATTCTTGGAGCACTCTGCAGAACTACAGAAATGCAGTACCACTCCCAACATTTCATGATGGCATTTAGTCAATCCTTACTCACACTACTGCAGCAAAAGATTTATTCTTATTCCCGAACTTGAGTATTTTTTAGTTCTGTTCTATTCCTAGCATATTTTTCTCAACTTCTTTTACATTGCCAAGGAAGAAACCAAGGAATCAAATGGCTTTAAAACAATAATTTTTCAGTGTGAGATTTTGCTAATGTCTTGTGAGCAGCAGTTGCTATTATCATCAGCCTCTTGTGCCTGTTTCTGTGGGATTTGTTTTCCTCTCACGACAGTATTAACACAATTCTGCCATTACCTGCAGTATTTCCAAGGTGAGTCAAATCATTTCAGTGGGCTCTCAGAAGCGAGCATGCTTGGCTACAGCAGTTTCTGGCACATTGAGAGTGCCACATCCCAGTGCGTGGGGAGCAATTAGTTCCATAGCGTGAATTTGAGGTTGGTAACAAGGTAAGGGGAGTGAGAAAATGGCAAGAAAGTAGGAGAGCTGCAATTCAAAATTTAGTGAAACAGCAAGATCCTATGCTGTGAAACTTGTGGGAGATATCTACCAGTGATACTGTGTGAGTCAGTGCTATAGACCCTCTGCAGGATACACCTTGTGTGCTTATGCAGCCGTGCTGAAGTCAGGAACAACTCATTTAGTTCCATCTACTTGGATTTTTGGGATTTTTGCCCAACTCTCAAATAGCTATTGGTATGTAATGGGAAATGTGGTCACAAAGAGTCTGGTCTTGATAGATGCCCTATTTAGTTAATAAGCCTGTTTATTTAGACTTAGCTATTTCCTGTGGTCTACAACGTATTTCCAGAGAGCAAACTCAAGTGCTGCTCTATAACTACTGTCTATTAGTACTACCAAAGAAAAAAAATATACAAATCACTTTCATTTAATTCACAATTTAGAAGTAATTGTGCTCCTTGGCAGTCATGTGTCTTTTACTCATAGCTCTCCATCTACTTCTCCTTCAACAAGGTCACTCTCTTTTGCTAAAATTATTGCTTCCAAGATACTGATCTCGTGTCAGAAGTGCTGGTGACACCACTAACTGTGCACCAGCCCACACAAATAGCTCTCCCCAGCCAGCAGCTTGCCAAGGGAGCCATACCTACCCCAGGCGAATCTGCCCACCATGGGTCCATTCCCCAGTACCCTGTGTTTCAAACAACCTACCCAAAAGAATTGAGTCACAGCCTGATCAGCCAAGCCAGGTGTAGGACTGATAGCTTCTTGATTTCCAGCACCACACACCATGAGTTAAATTCCCATCTAGCAGCACAGTGACATTTATTAAAAGCAATAGCAAAATCACTCTCACAACTGTGCAGCATCCTGTTTCTGTCCAAAAACAATCCACTTAGAAGATGAGCACCATCCCTCAACACTACAAAAATTAATAGAAGAGGAAAATGAAGTGAGGCATGTTACGAATGGTTGCCAGCACCAAGTATCTCATGTTATTCCATGAGAGCCTCTCAATGTACATCCCCATAAGACTGATTAAATCAGTTGTCAGTAATCTGACTAAAGATAGCGAATGGGGCTGAGGTAAAACAGAGGAAGGAAAATCATAGCAATAAAGGAAAGTGAATCCAGGATAGCACACATAAGAGCAAGCAGCAAAAAATCTGGCTCCCCTTTTCAGTCAGATAGATATAATCCAAATAATTGCAGAAGGTTCCAGCTGTTAACGCAGGACCTCATGAGGGTAACCAAAAATGCTGGCTGTGCAGCTTAGTCCAGGAGAACCTACACCCTCTAAGGCATCGGGTGGCTGGCACTGGGTAAGCCTAGGAAGGGAGCTGGAAAACATGCTCACAGAGATGTTATATTTAAGGGACAGAAATTCTGACCAGCAATTTTGTGGTCGGTTTTTATTTTAACATGTGTATTTATTGTTTACCCAGAAGATTGACAAATTAACAGTTTTTCTTATAACCACAGCAGTATTTGTACTGCCCAGAGTGTATGCACCATAATTCTGAAGCCAAGTTATAACTTGCAGTTACAACTGAGACTTTGCTCAGTCCTTCACCAATGTAGATTTTTGAGTGAAACAATCTCCTGTCCTCCCTTTGGCTATGGGCCATGCATGGACTCTCACCCACATGTAGAACTTTTCAACCAGCTGATGAGGAAAACATTGGATAGGCCAACAATGCGGGTTCCAACTTGGGTCAAGTCCAAGTGCCCAAGGCTCCAGGCTTACTCACGAGATCATGAGCAAAGACGATGCCTCATTCAGGCATGTTATCACTAGGGTAAGAGTGGTTTAGTCATCTAGACATTCCATCAGGCTCATGGGGATAGCGTCCAGCACAGTGAGTATAGCCCTCCTCATTTACTGGCAGCATCAAGCAGCATGTGCTTGTCTAAGGCGGCTGGCATGGCCTGGGGCTTGGGATAAACAAACACATGTGTGCCCTAGAAATCCCGAGGGCACAACTGCAGAAGTATTGACAAACAGGTGGACTTTCATTTGTGCAGGCAAACTCTTATGCCATTGCATTGAGGATGACTGTGTACTGTTCCTGCTTTTCCAGTTAGTCTAAGGTCATTTCACTGGAAAGTGCATGTTTTCTCACATGTGGGTTTTTTGGAGGGTTTTCTTTGAAGCATGAACGGGGGGCGACTTTTAACTAAGCTGGAAGAGTGCAAGGAATCCCAAAGGCAACTCCATGGAAAGAGGTTCCAAAGGCTGTTGCATAAATGCTGTCACACACAGCATTTATTTTAGTGTGGCATTAGCAGCGCTATCCCAAAACCCAAGAACGCTTCTCCTCACACCACTCTGCCACTTGCTTTTCCTCTCAGGTTTAGGATTTGTGTTTAAGATAACCATCTGGATCTGTGATTTAATGGAAAGGGAAAGATCCATTGAAAACCCTTATCCTTTTTTAAAACAACCTCTGGAGGAAATAATTTCACAAACAAAAGGTAACTTGCAACAAAATTTCAGTCAGTTTCTGGCTGATTTTTGGAGGAGTCACTCTCACTCAGGTCTAAAATCTGATTTAGAATTTTGTTCTGGGATTCCTAATGCAATGTGCATTATGAAGGGTACTTTTATATTAGGGATGCTAAAAGATGTATACAGATATCAGTTTTTCAGGCCATTATTAGTGCTCAGAATATTAAAAGAAAGCTCCCGTGCCCATTTAATGCAACAGAAGAACTGACAAGTGATTGTTACCAGTTTGCTCATACCTCAGTCTGAAATTACCTCTGCCCTGCACATTCCTGTTTGCTAATGTCTAGGGAGATATTACATGAGAAGAAAAGGAGTGAGATGAAACCCTGCTCGTAAGATGTTTGCGCGTATTGGCTCCAAAAGAGAAACTACAATGACAATTAGATTTTGCTGCTGACAACAGAGCAGCTAATCACTGGAGCTAAAATCAGATTACACGAAATGAAAGTCTGTTGTCTGGCTGCGGCTGAGTTTCAGATGTTCTTAGTATAAGTGTACCAAGAGGAATTGCAATCCTGTTATCCAAACAAGAACTAAAAGCCCAAATCAAATACCAGAAAGATCAAACTGCTCTTTCGTGCGCTCCACATCCCACTCCCCCTCTCCATCCCACAGCTTGAACCCCAATTCCCTCCAGGTCCCACGCTCCACTGTTCTCAGTGCTGCCTTCAGGTCTCCACAGAAACATCCACACCAACAGACAGCACACATCTGGAAACATCAGCTTTGACAACGATGTGGTTGAAAGCTGAAAAGTCTCAGTATTTAATTTGTTGGCCTCTCAAGCTTTCTTCCTCTTCTTGCTCACACACTGGTTGCAGAATTGCACAGAAAAATCAGCAACAAATCATACCCTCTGCTGGATGCCCGAGCAGCAGTCAGAGGCAGTGTACTGTATCACTGGCAAACATTTTGGGTGCTCGTTTTAGTACCATTCAACCAAAGTTTGCAGAAGGGTTTAACCAAAATGTCAAAGAAAGAATATATGCATATTGTAAATCTAATGATCAAGATAGATGTAATTTATTTAAATTTGAGAAAAAATCAAAGTAAACTCTTTAAAGATGTTGGTCATATATTTGAGGCTTGCAATGGGGTAATAAAAACAGAAATTATGTACATAGGACCTATTGTGGTATAGGAACTTAACCTCAACATATTGATTGAGGCACTTCTTGTCCTTGAATTAATATACGCCTACGAGTGAGTATTTGTTTTAGGGAAGTTAAATAGAAAGGCCATGAATAAATATAAAAGCTGAGATGAAATAGCCATCTGGACTACATTAAACCAAAATACGTAATTGAAGCAGAGAGAGCATGCACCCTTTGATCCAGTCACGCACAATTGAAATGAAAGTAAATGGGCAATTCCTATTATCTAATCATCAGAGAAGAGTTTGCAGCACATGCTAGTGCCTCTGCGGCATGAGGACCCCAAGCATGCCAGCCTTGCATGGCCCCATGTTGCATGCTGCACCAGGGCCAGAATATCAGTGCGAGCCTGAGCTGGGCCTGTGTTTAACCTGGGGGTGGTAAGCCTCTGGAACAGGGTTGGGATGGATGTCCCATCGTTGGATCTATTCAAAGGTGGGTCTGATGGGGTTTTGAGCACCCTGGTCTAGTGGCTGCTCATGGCAGAGAGGATGGAATAGGTGGCCTTAAGGCTTTTACAATTCAAATCATTCTGTGACGCTATGAATAAGTTTTGTAACCAGCTAGCTCCAGAATGAGCTAAGAAATCATTAGAAACCACTTTCTGATGAGGAAGCACTGCTGCTTCCTCACCCAGGCAATTTGCTGCCCATCCTCAAATCAAAGCCTTGAGTAGGTGCCCCTGACTACTGGTCCCTCAGCTTCCTGGTCAAAGACATCAGCCAGCCATAACCATCAGTTGGGTCTGCTGACAGCCCCAGCACTGTAAGATCAATAGTGTTATGCCGGCAGAAATCCAGTGGGTAAAGTAAGGAACATCAGAAACTTTTTCCTGGTGTAGCTCACCTGGGAAACCTATTAGTATACCACCAAAGTTTTTCCAGCAGAGCTGTACCAATATCAGGAGAGGTTCTCTGGCTCAATAAATTACCCCCAGAGAGCCACTCTCAGGCTAGACGTCTCCTCTGGCTTTCCACCGGTGGCCCACACTTCTGTGGTGCTTCTGAGATTTGTGCCTGACACTTGTCCTCAATGTGCTCTGCTGCAATTAACCACAGGGACTGGACTGCCGAAGTCTTAAATACTGATACAGGATGCACTTGACCATCTCATTTCAAGCAGGACTCATCCAGCTAGGAGGTGCAATTCCACTGGTGTCACTGTAAGATTCCCCTGTTAAAGAATGATGACATTTGGAGGAACAAATAAAAGCAGGCACAGCAGAGGGCCATAAGGCACCTGTTTAGGGCATGAGCAGATCGATGTTTGTCATGGTTTTATGCTTTTTTGTTATCGGTATTCCACATAACATCATGCAGTGCACTGGGAGATAAAGTGTTAATGATCCAGTCCTGGGCACCTGTGAGGGAGAGAACTACATACCCCAGGGGGCTTTGCAGTTAGAAATATAACCCCTGGCAAGGTCATCTGATGTGCTCTTCTTCATCGGCTCTCCTCCCTGCTGCTCAACCAGGCTGCACATCTCACCTCAGTGTTATGGTGAGGCCTATCCATCTTTCGGACATTCTCTCCCTCATTTATTAGCTTTAATTCTAATTATATTGTATTATAGTGCGTTATCTTGCATTCCGATACCATATTTAGTAAATTAGTTTGTTTCTCATCAGATCATTGCCGCTGCTTTTAATTATTTTGGGGTCCCCTGTTTCCCTTTTCCGGAGGCACGGAATTCGCAAAATCCCTCCGCCCTGCTAGTCATGGAAGTGGGAACCAGCCCGTAAGCCGTTGGCAATGTTATAATGGGCAGCCTCACCCAGCCTGCGTGAGGACAGCAGTACTCAGGAAAGCAGAACTTGTTGAAAGCCATTTCTAAATTCCTTTATCAGACTGGAATTTCAGCTGATTCAACCACAGTGAATAGTCTCCTAGAAAAGCCCTGTCTGGAGTAAAGTAGAAGCATCATTGAATACAAGCAAATCATTTTTCAGGATCCTGCTGTCAACTGCCAACTTCTGGAAAAGCTGTTCCATCTCTCCTGTGCTCCTCAGCTCTGTGCATGTGGTTTTGTCCTGTGTTGAATGTGATGAGTTTTGGAACAGGCAGAATGTGAAGTCACCCTTCTGTGCAGGGGGAAACAGGCTAGAGAACAGCTTTGAAACTGCTCTGTGGTCACCAGCATCATTTTATCTAATTCATTTTCTTTGTGATTTTCTCGGCTCACAGAGCGAGAGAAATGACCTACAAACATTCACTATACTATAAATATGTGCATTTTCTGACATTACAACATAAAACATTCACCTGGAGAGAGTTCCCATTATTTCCCAAGCTCAAGCAGAAATTTCTCATAGCACTCTGCCTGATCACATTATGCAGTCATTTCCTAGTTTCCACAGAATGTAGAATGTTGATAGATTTAAAACACAGAATGTTGATAATTTAAAAAATAGTAATTCTTCTTTTAAATCTTTCACAAATACTCACGACTTCTTTCGGAGCAATTTCTACCTGCTCTGTTAGGCAGAGGTAAAGCCAGCTGAGTACCTGAGAAGAGATGCTCCTGCGTGTCTGATAGCCCTCGTAAGGCACCACAGGTCGTTTCTGTGACCTGCTGCTCACAATGGGCGCTCCTTGATGAGAACCATCCATTGAGTGAAGTCACAGAATCACCAAGGTTGGAGAAGATCTCTAAGATCATCCAGTCTGACTGTCCACCTATCACCGATATTTCCCTCAGGTAGGCAAGAAATCTAGCAGCTGGCAACCCTGCGTGTGGCAACGGGGTTGGAACTTGACGATGTTTGAGACCTCCTCCAACACAGGCCATCCTATGATTCTATTCTATGAAACTGTGTGCCTTTACATCCAGAGCAAAGATGATGTGAGGCAGGGAGGGCAGCTAAAAAACTAACACTGTACCTGGGCTGGGAGCCCTGACACTCCCTTATTTGAATCCAATCTCCAAGCTGGAAAAGGGTTCCAACAAGCCCTCTGTCACCAGCTTTATCCACCACAGTCCTGTTCCTGCTCTCACCAGAGCATGTCTTCTTCCCTTTGCTCTTGGTAGAAGATTTTTTTTGGCCGTTTGCATCTCACCAAGATATTAGAAGAAAAGAGGAAATCCCACATCCCAGGTGGTGCTGCTTCCCACCCACCCCAACCACCCTCCTGCGCTGTCCTCCTGCCAAGCAAAACTCCACGTCTCCGAGATGAACAGCGAGGGGAAAGATCATGCATGAGAAACGGAGAGATTTCAGAGCAAACATTGTGTTCATATTTGTCAGGAACAAAAGGTGTGATCTGCGGCTGTGTGCAGCTGAATTTAAATTAGTTTGCACAGCTGAGTTAACCTTTATCCCTGCCTGCGAGGAGAATTAGCTTTCTCCAGCTGTGGTGCCCACACAACCCATAGCGGCTGGTTTTGGTAATGGGGGATTGTAAGGAAAAGCAGCAGGACTTGGAAAAAGCTCTTCCTTAGTGGAACTTCATCATGATTCCACAAAGTCCAGAACTGTCATCTGAAAACTAGGTCAGGGTGACCCAGCTGCTATAGGAAGGGTGAAGTCAGAGGGCGAGGCAGATCCTTTGAGTGATAAACACAATTGCTACCTTTTGTCTCATTTCCTAGTCTGTTTCTTAAGGTTCCTAGTTTTTTTTTTTTATCAGGACATGTGGCTTAAAGTTCCTGTTGTGCACTGAACTTTCACATAGGCATTTCTCTGGAGCTGCTGACTTAGAGTGCTCTGAGCTGGGCTTACCCAATACTCAGAGTAACACAGCCCATACCTGGGAGGAGCTGGCCCTGTGCTTGGCAGACACAAGATCCTGTTTTTTTCCTGCAATCCTTGAGAGGCTTGGGGCACAACTCAGATATCTTTTGGAGTCTCCCAGCTCTTTGCAGAACCTTGCAGGGGTGCCCAAGGGCTCATCATTTGGCTTGGAAACATCTGGAAGTCACCTTCAGAGAAGATACAAGGAAGCATAAGGTCTGTCTGATGAAGTGCAAGCTCCTCAGCTTCCTCATCATTTGGTGAGGACCAGATGGAGGCTGGAGATACTCAAAGCATCCTGTGAGAGCTGATAACTGATGTGGGCTCGCTAGCAAACAGGAATGATTAGAGGACAGAAAAGCAGGGGAATATCATATGCCTGGGATTTGTCCACTTTCCACCCCTGTAGCATTGGCCAAATCAAGTTTGAAGTCTCCATGTACTCATCTGTTTGTCAGCTGGGAAAAGCAGCAGCCCAGCAGGGACAGCAATGTGGGAAGGGCAGATCCCACCTGTTGGAAGGATTCAGCTTTGGTAAAACCCCACCATCTTTGCAAACCTTATTGCAGACCAGCAGCTGCCCACACTTTATTGCAGTCTGGGTAAGGCCCTGGAGCATCAAATGGTCATTAGAACTCTCCCTCTGAGAGGGACGGAGCAGTCCCAGGTTCAGCAGAGGAGCTGTTATGGCAGGGTTTGCTCTTCAGACCCCAAGAAACGCTGTGAATTTGGGCACAGAAAAATATTCCATAGGACAGGAAAAATGTCACCTCACACACATGATTTCTACGTTGTCAGGAGCCACGGAATCAGCACCTGGCTAAGGAAGTAAAAGCCAGGCAGGGCTCATTTGCTGACAGGCTCAGTCTCCTGTGGCTGTTGAACTGGAGACCTACAGGGAAGTACAATCATTTATGCTGTGCAAAAACACTGTTTTTTATCGCTGTTGAAATACAAACATTTGCAGACCTGGGGGTGTAGCTGAGATCAGCTGTCAAGATGGGAGAGGCTGGGAAGGTTCCCTGGGGCACACAGAGCAGAGCAGCCCCCAAACCTTCAAAGGCAGCCCAGCAAGAGCAGCAGATCCCAGCAGCTGATATCTGTAGGCATTACTTATCATTTCAGAGATGAGGCATTTTGCACTGCAAAGGCTCACTTCCTCTACAACACTTGGAAAACACCAGTACAATAACAAGGGATATTTCCCCTCTGCCTTAATGTCAATCTTTATCTCCCAGCCTCCCATATCCAGACCATAAACACTGTTTGTGGGCTCTTCAGAGGAGTCCCTCATTCACAGACAGCAGGAGAACAACAAATAAGCTGCAGACAGTTCCCCCAAGGTCCACTTTCCCATTGTGGTCAGATTTCGAAGATACCTGATGAAAAAGAAGCGAAATGAATGGGCCTTACTCACAAGTGGTGATGCCTGTAGCACATGGAGAGAGAGATAATTGCAGCTTCTATGCAAAAACAAAAACAAAACAAAACCCACCAACAACACAAGAAAAATAGTACCATTTGGGGTGACTTTAAGCAGCCTATTAAGGACTATAGCTCTGACAAAAGATTAATTGCCAACACCTGCAGATAGCACTACAAAGAGCACTTTATATGCCCTAACTTAGCATGTACGTTGGCCTAATAAACTATCATTTTTATATCTTTTTAATTGTAATCTCCACCTATTCCTCTGCATTACCTTATGCAACAACATTTTCTAAATAAAGCTCCAAACCAAAAGACCTACTCTAGATAAATTAACTGAAGTAAATAAGCAAGCAGCTAACTGCAGCTAATTATACATCTGCTGGCAGCTTTGCTTTTAAGCACCTTACAGGTGAACATTTTAATTACTTAATATGCTCTATTGTTCTCGAATTAGATACGAGAAAAATAACATTGATCCAATCCTTTTCTAATTTTTATGCAGCAGAGTTGGAAGGCAAATGGCTTTGTAAGGGGATTACGTGTGTGCTCATCCTACTTAGCTATGATAAAGTTCTCTGCTTCCTAGTGAGGCTTTTTAACCGTCTTCTAACAGCTGTAGGGAGATCCTAAAGCTGGAAGCTTTAGGGAATATGAATTACACCTGGGGGAGAGTTCAGAGAAGAAAGAAGGATAACATATGCCAAGGGCCCTCCAAAGCATTTGGAAAACAGCAGCACACCACAATGACTATTAGCGCCACATCTACATGTTTCTTGAACACCCGCAGGGACAGTGACTCCACCACTTCTCTGGGCAGCCTGTGCCAATGCCTCACAGCTCTTTCTGAGAAGAGATTTGTCTTAATATCCAACCTGAACCTCCTCTTGCACAATTTAAGGCCTTTGTGAATGGAACAGGAGATGAGAGGCTGTAAGTGATCCACACTGGGATACCACTGTCCTCTGTCACCCACTGGAAGATGAAGCCTTCTCCAGGTACATCAACTGCAAAAGGGAAGTCCAGGCAGGTGTGCCCTCCCTAGTGGGTAACATAGACAGGCTAGTAACAAAGGACAAGGAGAAGACTGAGGTATTCAATAGCTTTTTTCTGCCTTGGTCTTCACCAGTGACTCCTCTACACACAGCCTCGGGTGGATGGTTCTGAAGGTGGGAACTGGGGGAGCACTGCTCCTCCTGCTGTAAGCAAAGATCAGGTTTGTGACTGCCTGTGGAACCTGAACATCCACAAGTCTGTGGGTCCCAATGAGATGCATGCCAGAGTCCTGAGGGAATTGGTTGATGCTGCTGCCAAGCCACTCTCAGCGATACTTGAAAAGTCGTGGTGGTCAGATGAAGACCCTGGAAAAAAGATGATTTATCACCTATTTTTAAGAAGGGTAGAAAGGATGACCCAGGGAGCTGCTGACCTGTTAGCCTCACCTCTGCACCAGGGAAGAGCATGGAGTAGATCCTCCTGGAAGCTATGCTAGGGTACATGTTAAACAGGAAGGTGATGTGGGATAACCAGCATGGCTTCACCAGGGGCAGGTCCTGCCTGATCAACCCTGTTGCTTTTTATGATGATGTAACTGTGTCAGCAGACAAGGGAAGAGCCACCAATGTAACCTATCTGGACTTCAGTAGGGTCTTTGACATGGTTGCCCACAACATCCGTCTCTCCAAATTGGAAATATAAGGATTTGACGGGATAACTGCTTGATGGATGAGGAACTGGTTGTGAGATCGTACCCACAGAGTGGTGGTCAACAGCTCAGTGTCCAGATGGAGGCTGGTGACAAGCGGTGTCCCTCAAGGGTCAGTTCTGGGACTGGTACTCTTTAATACCTTCATCAATTATATCAACAGTAGGATTGAGCGCACCTTCTGAACAAACAAGTTTCTCTTGTTTTAACCAAACAAGGAAAACAGCATGACGGGAATGCGATCAGCCACTCAGCAATTTTAATAAATGCAAAACCAAAAAATTGAGGGCCTTAAACTCTGGGTATTCATGGCAGGACTGTGCCAAACCATTAACTGATACAAATTGCAGTCTCCTCATGCAGGTGTAAGCATGCAACGCACACCTGGGCACACAAACCCACAGCAAACACATTTTTCCGTAACTCTGTGGAGTTGCTCATTACATGGAAGTTTAAGTATATGTAGTGGCCAGTGCTATCTTACCCTGACATTGGGCTTTGCTGACATCAAATCCCTCCAGGGAGACAACTGATGGTTCAGTGCTGGTTCTCCAGGTGAAGTATAGCAGTATATTTTTAAGTCAGCAGTAGGTAGGCAATACTCTGGTTATTTGGCATGGAGTTTCAGCCCTCGTACACAAGCAGAGGCATGCAAGGAGCATCCATAGCCATCTCCATAACTGAGGTCATGCTCCAGTGACAAACACTAACACTTGAAAGCTGCGTTGCTGAGTTGCAGGATTGTGCCATTAACCAGTTGCTGCAGCTTTCCTTGGAAATTTTTTCTGGAGATGTGTTGGAAGTAGATAGTTGGACACACAAGAAGCAAGCGATGATCAGTATGGAGGCCCAAAACAGGTACAATTTTGCAGAAAGTAAGCTGTGAGACAAAAGTGACGGTGGCTCAGGACAAATGGACTCACCTGAGAGAAGGGAAAGGTCTGAAACAATCTCACACCTCAGGGCAGACGTAGCACACCTCTACATATGCACTAACAAGCAGAGAGGAGCCAGGAGATCAACACACTGTTTGTACATTGTTTATTTTAGGACAGTTCCAGCTGCCTTTTTTTCCACACATGTGAGGGCAAACTATAAGCTTAAGTCTTCCAGAAGGCAAATATTTCCCTCAGAATTAGGCTTCAACTCAAAACCAGCATGAGAACCTCACTCCAAGCCTCTGCATGATGCCTGTTCTGCCCTGATCTAACCAGCATCACTGTGTCGGTGAGCACTGAGGAACACAAACTGCTTGTCTGCTTCATCACTTGGAAAGCCAAACATACGTGACAAGAATCAGACAGAAAAACACAAAGCTGGTAGGAAGTACTGTGCATAGCAAAAGCACAAATCACAGAGCAGCCGGAGAGCTATGACTGCACTCTTAACAGAAACTGCAGTGTGAAGCTCTGCTTTGCCCCACACATGTTTACCTACCTTCAGTCAACATGAGTTTTAAATCAACAGTCAAGGCATTGGTCATGAAATCTCATTGGGAAAGGTGGGTAAATTGAAGAAACCCAGGAAAACAAACCAAACACCAGAATATATTAAAAGGGTGGGAGTAGTGTCACCTCACTTCTGTTTCCTTTTTATAAAGCACAGTATGTTTTCATTTTTAGGGATTAAGAAATGCGGATAACATTCTTGGATTTACTACAGAAACACATTTTTTTAAGCAAATCCCATGATAATTTTGTGGTTACAGCATGGGAACCAAAGATCTGGAATTTTACTCTAGTTCTTTGTCTTCAGCTTCCTGAGGAAATGTAGACAAGGCACTTACCCTTTGTCCTCATTTCTAATCTTTAGCACAAACTTGCTGACCACCCCATCAACGGTGCCACATTCTATGCATTCTTTGAAAGAAAATGCTTCGATTTTGAAGTGGTGCAAGAAGAAAAGCGGACAGTGGGAATGATCATCACTGCAAAATGCGATGGATCTGAATAAATAACATGTGCTGCCTAAACCTGAAGCCAACAAGTGAAACACTTCAGTCTGAATGATATTCTGGGATATCTGAATGATATTCTGTTTAGAGAATGGCACCAGGAAATTGCAATTCAGCTCTACGTAATGCATCTGGCTTCTCCTCCCCGTTCTCAGTCCTGATATTTCAACTGCATTCACAGTGTGGGCAACACCTCAGTGCTGTTAGCAGTCAAGGTAACTGTTACGAGCCAGGTGCCCTGCTTGTACCAGTTTGGGACTGAAAGGCTTTTCCAAACCTAAAATAAATAAATAAATACATGCTTATTGACAACAGGCTTTTATAGAACGAAGGGGAATTCTTTGCATATGGTATGAAGTTCTGAACACCTACTGAACCATTCTGAACTCTGAGCCACATAAAGAGACAAAGCACTTGTAATCAGCACGTAGTGCCTTCCCTTTCCCAAAGTGCACGGATGAGGGATAGGCTCATCTGATCAGGCAGATGAGCTTGTGGCTGCACTGCAATGGGCTAAAGTGCAGGCGAGCATGCAGCACCAGAGCCTGTGGGCTTGGAGCAGCACTGCTCCTGGGAGCAAGGACCAAACAGCGGTCACCCTGTCCTGACCCACAGCCCTGCACAAAAGGCAGAGGGCATAGGAAGAGAGCCAGAGGAACCCTGCCCAGAGCTTCAGCCCAGAGACCTTCTGGAGGAGCAGCGCTGCCTTCAAACAGGAAAGGCACAAATTGGTACCCTGCGCGTTTGGTAGCGACCAAAATAGAAGTCTTTCTCTTCCTTATTCTCTGAAGACTACAGCTATCATTTCATGTTTTAATTAAAAGCCTCCTCGAAGCTACTCATTTGACTTGATTTTGCTTTGGTTGTCCAGGGGCAAGTTTGACAACATGGGCACTCTGCAGGCCCGCATGTATGGCACACGTAATTAAAGTTAACAGAAGTTACAAAGGCTTTAAAACTGAGCCAGGCTGGCTAAAGTTAGTGGCCCAAAATTAGAAGCAACATCTGAAAACGCAGATACATTTGTGCATTTGTGTTACAGCATCACCTAGAGGCTGCGATGCAGATTAACACCCGTCGTGCACACGGTTCAAATGCTCTCGTGTATGCAGATATACAGTAAGAACCCAGTGCCACAGAGGCAAGGCTCTGATTATTTTGGTGGGATGTATCTACCAGATGAACTCTACGTATATTACGTACTCACAAGTATTTAATGCTTTTTTTTTTAAGCAAGAACTGCCAATGAACTGAATTAGAGGGTACAATAACTGCAGAACGTATTTTGGATCACATCCATTGGAATGCTACTGCTATAAATTCCCCTACTCGAAAAATAAATAAAAAATAAATTAAACTATCCAGTTATTCCATGATCATCTGCAAGCTGAGAGCCACAAAAACTATGAAAATTAAACCCATGTGTATGCTTAGTATAGTCTGGCACTTACATCGTTGCTGATTATAGGAATTCAATGTTTACATTTTACATTCTTTCCCAGACTTTTTTTTCTTCCCTGAAGTAAAAGCTCACTTGGCCTTACCATAAAACAAATCAGACCACTGAGAGCAGCAGGACTGCATCTTTGTGAGACAGGCAAAGTCCAAACATGAGACAGCAATTCCGGCTTGAGAGATGATAGAATCAAATGAAGATATAATCCAAATGAAAGATGTAGGAAGGAGCTGGAAGTAAAATTTGATACCAAACATTTTGAAAGCCTTTCAAATTACCCATCCAATAAACCTGAAAGCTGATTATCTTCACACTTCCATTAGTAAGCCCTGTTGGACCCAGATGCGTTGAGAAATGTGAAAGACATACCAGTAACTCCAAAAAGAACTGGGAGCAGGCAGACCTGGTGCCAAGTAAAACCTGACCTGGTTACTGTTCCACCCTGACTCTGCCTAGAAACTGTGCAGATGGCTCACAGCAGGCACACTCTACCTACTGCCGCTGTACCAGGATAGTCATAGAATCATAGAATGACCTGGGTTGAAAAGGACCACAATGATCATCAAGTTTCAACCCCCTGCTATGTGCAGGGTCACCAACCACCAGACCGGGCTGCCCAGAGCCACATCCAGCCTGGCCTTGAATGCCTGCAGGGATGGGGCATCCACAGCCTCCTTGGGCAACCTGTTCCAGTGCGTCACCACCCTCTGTGTGAAAAACTTCTAATATTTAACCTAAACCTCCCCTTAGTTTAAAACCATTCCCCTTGTCCTATCACTACCCATCCTTGTAAACAGTTGTAACAATCCTAGTCCTTAGTAGGGATTCCTTCTCAGATTCTCCTCTATACGAACACAGCTTACACTTATGAACATCAGCTGGTTTGAGAGTCACAGAACTCCAGAACAGGCTGCCCATAAGGACTGTGGAGTCTCTCTGGAGATATTCAAAACCTGCCTGGACACTTTCCTGTGCAACCTGCTGTAGGGAACCTGCTTTAGAAGGGGAGACCAGACTATGCGAGTCCCTTCCAACTCCTATGATTCTGTGATTCTTGAGCCCATTTTGCAACTCAGTTCTCCCATCCAACAGTAAAACAAATTCCTAAAGAGTAACTAAATTTAAGACAAGACTCATCCTGTAAAATACACAAGCTTCAGAAGACATTCAACCATTCATACTATCAGATCTGCTGCATGGAAATAATAAATCACAGTCAAACCTTAGTGTCTGCAATAGGCTGCTGAGGAACTGCTTCAGCTGTCAGCAGGAAAACGCATACAATAGTGTAGTAACTTCTGAAGGTAGTATGTAATTTTTTCCTATGCCTCACAGGTACAGACAAGCACACACAGGGTGACAGAGGTTGATTTACTGAGTTATTGCAAAATACAATACTTTGCAATCAATACAGAGCAATTCTATTCAAAACTATTAAATACATGGTAACACTTGTGTCCTCTTGTGATAACATGGTAAAAAATATTAAAAGTTTTAACAGCTGGAACATCAAATTATCATCTTCACAGAAGAGTAACAGAAGCACTGGTCAAAATCACACTCCAGAAAGTTAATTAGGTGCTGTATATAATCTATACAGCAACTTTAGCACTTGAATCAAGTACTCCAGGCTAGCAGTGGCTCACTTCATGCCTGCATCTTAAAACTCTTCATTTTCATTTAGTCCACCACATAAAGTTCATGCCAAGACCCTCTGCTTATGCCATGCTGCCCCAAATTAGCCTCCCTTCAACGGCTGACAGCATCAATGGACAGCCTCCAGAAGGCCAATTCAGATCTCTCATTAGCAGCAGGGGAGATCACCAGAGGACAGAGAAAGAAAAACATCAGAAGCAAGAAAGTAAGAATGAGAAAGTGAGACAGAACGAGTAGTTGAAAACAGAGCAGTGCATCTGTGACTATTTCAAAATACTGTTCAAGCAGCAGAATTCATACATGGATGCTTGTTGCTAAACAGCTCGGTGACTTGCCATTGTAGGTATCACACACTCCAAATTCAGCAATAGCATACTAAATGATAAAACTGGAATCACTTTAAGTTTACAATGGTGATCAAAAGCACCTTTCCAACATGAGCTAGCACAAAGCTCATGCCCAAAGATGATGGGGCTGAAAATACAGCTGTCAGTCAGCAGAGGACTTGTGAGAACACATGTGAATTCCAGTCAGAACTGTTGACAGAGGACAGGAAATGTCATTTTCCAAGCAGTGTTTGAAGAGTTGACTTAAGTTTATGCTCACCGTAGCCCTCTCTCTTTTAAGGAGCAAAGAAAACTCAGCCAACCAAACGGAAAAATTACAGGAAATATTTAAAAGATGTTGTTACACAACATTTCTTCTAGGCCAGTGCTGTTGTAACAGCATACAGAATCAGCTTCCACCAGTACAACACTTTGTATTTGCCTTTTCAATAATTTTTAGGGTGCAGTTCAGCAGTGCAAGCACCAGGTCTGCATTTGCAAAATGTGTGCTCATCCCCACAGGCAACTAGATAATGTACTTCAGCATCTGCGTGCACATGCAAGGCCTTGTACACACAGTTGCAAGTATAAAACAGGCTCTCATCTTTCAAAACCACAGTAATTAACGTGTCCAAGCCATCAGACTTCCAACATCTTGCTTTGGTATTGAATCGACAGAAAATTTACAATGCCACTCTTCAGTCTTACACAGACTGACTTATTAATCAAAACAATAAAAAAGTAACAAGTCTGAAGATCCAAAGAAATCTACAAATACATTCATCAATATGCAGCACACCACAAATAAAGACAATACATAGAAGTGAATGACAACCAAGTACTTTCAGGAAAGCTTTAAAGTCTTCCTATCATTTTTCTCATGTAACATTTAATGTTACCGTATCAATGATTAAATAGCAGCTTCTAAGTTACCTCTGAAGTTGTACGCTTGCTTTGATTGAAAAAGGGAGGGGAACAAAGGGCCTCTGAGGAATTCAGCAGCAACACAGTTAAGTGCATTGAAAATGTCGATTTGTGGCACATAGGAATTCATGGCTTACACAGGATACTTTTTTCCTATTTACAGTATCATACACTTGTATAAAGTCTTTGCTGCGTTTTCTTCAGTACTTACTCTGTGGCAAATCACAGTAACTTAATCACGGAACAAGAAAACCCCAGTCTCTTTTGCAGATTACTGACTAGTGGGTATTAGCTTACTTAAGCTACCTACTTCTACAAAGTCCATGAGTCCCAAAATCTAATTGGCACAAAACCATTTTGATAATTTAATACAGGAACAGATTGTTCTTGATTGTTTACCTCTTGACTTAATGTCTGTTCACACATGGTGCATTATCCACTTTGCTAGACAGCAGAATTAATGTTTCAAAACAAACAAAACCAAATAAAAAACCCAACACCTGCATGAAAGAGTCCTTTTGCTGTAGGGTATCTGACTGCATGACAGAAAAAACCAGATCAACCTGGTATATCACAGTAATACCGTGCTACCTCTCAGATGCCAAAGACTACAGAGTCTTTGCAAATAACTGCCTATGGAAGCAGTAAGCAACTCAACTTCAGCAGAAAACCTGCCTTATCATCAGGCCTGATAGTACATCAGAGCCTCCAAAGCAGTTTCTGCTATCAGTCTGAAGAAGCTGGGATTTCTTGGTTCCACCTGAGGCAGAGGCAAATTAAAGGAGAGTGGAAAGAAACACTGAACACAAAATGACAAAGCTAAAAGAATGACATGAAAATGCAAAATTAAATACTGCAGTAAAAACAACTAAATGACATAACTGAGTGTAAGAGGCATGGCCCTCCCTCTCTATTTTGCAATAGGTTTTATGTATTTAACAGAGCTTGAAGAAATAAGATTATGTAACAGTCAAGCAAAAGGACAATACAGAACTAAAAAGTCATATCTGAATGACAATTTCACATCCTTTACAAGAAATCTGGACCCATTTCTTAGCTGGTAAAATACTCTCACCAGGTGTGGAGAGCCTTTAAATAAAAGCAAGCAGCTGGATACGAGTACAGAAATTTAAAATATTTATGGACTTCCTTATAGAAAAGTTGTGAGACTGAGAAAGACTGGCAGTTGCTTTTAGTCAAAGGATTGCATATTCTTTTAGACAACAACAAAAACACAGTGAAATAAAACAATTCCATCGACCATGCAAACTGATTATCAGCTTACTATCCTTTGTGTTTATGTCCTCAACTAAGATATTAAAAACTTGCAACACCTGAACACAAAACAGGATGTACCTGCTATGACAAGACTATATTCTTTCCAGCATACTCGTCATTAGCTTTTGTTGCCACATGCTGAAGAAACTAGATTTAAATCAGTGAATGGCAAGTATCAACAGGCAATGATTTGCACAACACTGGTGGCTCTGTCATGACCATCCTTATCTTCAACAACTTTTTTAAAATTTAAAATCAATCTTCCATTTGGAAACTCAGAGCTAAATCTGAATTTCTTTGTCATCTCATGGTAGAATATCTTCAGACATCATTCTTATTTCTTGCCAATTCCATTTGTTACTTTTGATCTGGAGTGTCGATTCCTCCTTCGAGATGAATGGCTTTCACTACTGACTGGATGTTTTGGTGGGCTGTTGTCAGCACCTGCCGAGAAATACACACTTTTTGACTATTTGACATTAGTAAGTTCTTGCCCAAAAGACATTAAAGCTTTCTAGAGCTGGTGAGAAATAATATGGAATAACTCAAGCTAATATAAACTGGCTGGTACTTGTACTCCATCTAGTGGCCTAATGAAAAAAAAATTAAAGATTTCTGTAAAATTCCTCATCCTACAAGAAATTCTAGAACTTTTCTATAACAAAATATAGTAGGGCAACATCATCTATTTTAAATGACATCAGCAGTACAGATCTCCACACTGATAGTGCTGGCAGGCATTACTATCAGAAACTGTGAGCTACGAAGTCACAGATTCTTTGAGAAAACACTTCCTGTTTCCAGTCTTTCATATGACAGCCCATGTGTGACTCTGAAAAAGCAAAGGGAGGCAACAGGGACTGGAATATGAAAGAGGCTGAAGCTTGCAGTTAATGAAGAAACGGATAAAGTTAGAAAATATATAATTGCTTGGCTAGATTTGTCCAGCAATGTGAGAGAGACTTTTTGACTGCAAGCAATTTAACTCCATATAAAAATCCATAAATTCACAAAACTGTGAATAAGTTAATATCAGCATCTAGAAAAGTTGCATAATAGCACATATAAAAAGAAGCTCTGATGTGGGTGCTTTTCAATTAATGATACATATGTTGCATAGGTATTTTATTGTTACGAGTACAACTGGAACATAAGCTTTGACAAGTAACTTCCAGATATGAAGTTTGATTATTTTTTTTAATATGCAAGCCCACAGTATCAAGTAAAACAAGGAGGTAAGTAACTTAACTGGGCTGTAGGGTAGGAAAAAGATGTCAGAGAAATGGGTTGTCTTTGTTTAGTACAGAGGAAGCTGTTTATGACAAGATCATAAGCCCCAGGCCAAGCTTTTGACTGACTTAAAAAACAGAAATAACAGCATAATTCATATACACATGTTTAAAACCAAACATGCAATGTTCAAGTAGAAAACTAATTCAGAACAGTTATTAAACACATAATGTCCTAAAACTACAAGAATGATGTATAATAGCAGCACAAAAATGTAACTACTTCATGAAAAAATAAATACATTTGCAAGAATTGGAAGAAAAAAGGCAGTAAAGCCAAATAGCTTTGCAGATGATTTATCTGTATAGCTCCTGCAGGCTCGTTAAGGAAGTCCAGTTGTCTCCAAGTTTCTCAAGTTTCACTTCCTAATGCTAAGCATTAATGCTACCATTTTGAGAATATATGTGCAAAAGTGCCAATACCTTTACTGAATTTAGAATGAAGCCAGGAAGCATCTGGACTGTATGGGCTGTCTTCACTTTCTGATAAGGTCTGTGAAAAACAAGAGGGAAACGTGTCATTAGGATGCTGGTTCTTGAAATCAGTGCTTCCCCAGTTCTCAGTCACAAATTTATACCATGGCAGACGTCCTGACAAATCCTGATACAGCCTGTACTTAAGACATTTCCCTTCCCAGTTAAGAGGTACAATGTAGATGACACAATAACAACTCACTACTTGCCAGGTAATCTGTTGTGAAATCAAGTGTTCTTGATATTCTCCTAGCATACTATCTACCACGTACAGTGGGAATGTTAATGAACTACTCTGCTCATCCCTGAATTCTTTGACAAAATCACAGCTTAATTTTGAGAGCCTAAGACGACATCATTCTTAAGAAGCCACAGTATAATCTGGGATCTACTGAAGGCTCACTGAATTCAGAGTTCTTTCTATTGACTTCAGTTAGACTCTGGGCCATCTGTCTCTCCCCCTTTATGCCAGCTCTGGTAAAGAATTCTAACATCTAATTAGGTATAAAACAAAAACAGGCTGTCCAGTAAAGTACCTTTTCTCGGTGGCCATAGTATTCTGCGTACCAAACCATGCCATATAAACAAAGGAAAGTTGTAAAGGCCTAAAACAAGGAAAGAGAAAAAAAAAATTTGTTTTGTTTTTCCAAATTCTTTGCTAGTTCAAGATATTAAAGTGTGTTTAAAAACTGTTTGGATGTGATACTCAGGGACATGATTTAGCAGAGCGTTGTTAGAGTTAGGGTAGTGTAGTGAGGTTGTGGTTGGATTTGACGATCTTTAAGGTCTTTTCCAGCCTGAGCAATTCTATGATCTTTGAGCTCCTGGACATTCCACAGCTGGAGACTTTCATGACCATGAGACCATAAGAATGCATACATAGAGATAACTCACATACATGACCCGGTACAGACACCATAATCAGGCATTTGACAGACATTTGTAGGTATGTAGCAGGAGCAATGAGCCTAGGAGAAAAGAATTCTCCTTTTCCTTGCTCCATACCTCATGCTGCCTTTCACATTTGGTTCTGAGGTGTTCTGATATGGTTCTGAAGTCTTTGGAATAAAATCATGCTAAATAACAGAAAATCAATTCCAGCTCCCTACCACCTGTTCAAAGCCGCATTCCCATTTAGAAGAAAGAAGTGTTTATTGGTTATTTTTCAGTGACAATTAATATGTTTGACATAGGATTTACAAGTCAGGCACAACTAGCATACATTTTATAATGGGTATCTCATGCTGCATTTGCACTAATCACAATGAAATAAAGAGTTTGCCTGATAAGGCAGGGTTTATGCAGTTGTAAGACTTCAGTGTGAAACTGAAGCCCACAGTAACACTGATATGTTACTCATCAGTGTTAGTCACTAACTCCTGCTCCTCTCCAAAGGGCACCACTGGAAGCATCTCCAAAATTATCTTCAATTGAACTGCCATTTTCTCCCATGAAGATAAGCTCTTAAACTAGAGTTGGTCTCACTGTTAAGTACCAGTACAGTGGCTACGTCATGTTCTGTTGAGAACTGAGAAAAAAGTTACTCTAGCCCCTCCAAAATGTGTTCTAAATGACTTTGAATTTGCTTTTCCTAGGATGTGCATAAAGTTCTTTACTAGCATTTCCCCACAGTGATCCCCTGCTGCCAATTTAGGTAGGTACTTTTGATGCTTTCACCATGCCTTACATTTCACAAAAGAAGTCTCACTTACCACACAGAGAAGCCAAAACACGACATACAGTATTTGTGTTTTGGAGAAAAGATCCTGTCCAAATTTTATGCACACAATAGCTTCAAGGAAAGCAATAACCCTGTGGGTAAAGGAAAGAGAAAGGGGGAGATTATTTAAAAAAAAAAATAGTAATAATAATAATAAAAATATTTCACTCGTTCACAACCCAGACTCAGGACTGCCTGCTCTAAAACAGCCACATTCTGGTTAGCACACAGCTCCCTATGACAGTATTAAATGGAAGACTCTGGGAAATCTGTTTTTTATTCTTTACTTTTATTCGGCATAAGCAGCCTACAAAAAGTGATCATCTAGCAGCACAGAATTCCACAACTCTCTGCTTGTACAAGGAGCAAGCAGAAGTGTATGCCAATAGCAGAGAATTTCTATTTATACCTACCATTATGCCTCAGCTCTCACCAGATAAAAAAGTCTTTCCCATGCTGAACAACCAACAGATTCTGTTTTGTGAAGTAAAACTGTTTCAGATATTTCTTGACAGGACACAAATTTGCTAAGTTCTAATTAGACTACTTTGCTCACTTCAAATGGATTTTAATGAGAAAAATAACATTGGCAAGTATTAGACGTTCTCTGAGAACCTGCATATTTATTCTGGTTTTAGTGTAAAGCCAGGTCCACACTACAGTACCAGAGGATTTATGAAGAAAACTGCAATATTTACTTTCCTATCTGGCATTATAAGAATCAAAACAAGTGTCTCCAGGTCTCTCCCATCACCAGATATTCACATTTTTGAAGCTCAGAAATATGGAGTCCTGTCTACCATGTGGTATGGAATGAAGGGGCTATGGATCCAGGCTGAGCAGATGCCAAGAACAGCCAGTAGACCCCAGGTCCTCCATGAAAGAGGAGGAAAATAACACCCAGCTGACAGAATCTTCAAGTTGCTGAGGTGCATATTGGTAAAAACTAGAGAATTGTGTTACTTTGTTTGGTCACCAACTTTTTTTTTTTTTTTTTTTTTAAAATTTCTTAGCTTTATACTGCTCTTACTGATACAACCACAGTAGTGGGAAAAGAAAGAGCACCACCAGGACACAAACACAGAAGGGTGTGACATACTCCAAGGCATAAACAAAATAGGAGGCTATGTTCAAGGACTCAGGGAGCCTACAAGCAGGAGGGGAATCAACTCTTTGAAAGGGTTGATAACTGCAGGACAAGGAGAAACGGTTTTAAGTTGAGGGAGGGGAGATTTAGGTTGGACGTCGGGGAAATTCTTTACAGAGAGAGTGGAGAGGTACTGGAACAGGCTGTCCAGAGAGACTGTGGATGCCCCGTCCCTGGAGGTGTTCAAGGCCAGATTGGATGGGGCCCTGGGCAGCCTGGTCTAGCATTAGATGGGAAGGTTGGTGGCCCTGCATGTGGCAGGGGGGTTGGAGATTCATGATCCTCGAGGTCCCTTCCAACCCTGGCAATTCTGTGATTCTGTGAAAAATGATACAGCTGTTTCTGCTGTATTTATATATTATTTCCTTGATTCTTACTAACAACACTTGGCCTAAATGCATTATACAATTGGTCAATTATATATAATATCAATACAAAAAATAGGAGATTAGAACACAGAAGAATGCTAACAGAGGAAGGTGTAGTGCTCCTTTGAAGGGTGATGACAATACTCACATCACTGATTTCTGGGCTGAAGAACTGAATATCTAAGTTTGTATTCAATAGAAACAATCTTTTAATATCCAAAAATATACTGCATTTTTAACGGATTTACCTTAATGAAAATGGTGCCATTTCCAGTAGACACACTGCACTGGAATTGTTCATGCCTTTTATTACTTACTGTCCATCTCCACCAAGTGATGCTGTACAGTATTGTTAAGCTACAGAGCACTGTTTAACATGAATGCAAAGCACTGCTTTTAATTAATTCCATACTTAGGCATGTGAAAATTCAATCCGTGACTTTGGAACCATCTCTTGATTATCACAGGTACAAATATTCTATATGTGTGCTTTTAATCATTTCAAAAATGATATTCAGTGTAGTTAAATGAGTGCTGTTTTCCCTGGAAACATCTTGATGTTGCTCTTTTTGCTAGCAGACTACAGCAACAAGCAATATGAAGAGTACTTGCTCTGTGCACACTTCGCACAATTAGATCAGACTGTCAACAAATATTTAATAACAATTCCTATGATGCAATATTTGACTCTGTTTTCTGACATATTACACTAATTTGCTCAGGGAGAGCTTTAAGCCACGGCTGATACGCTTACTCCTTAATACTCCTTAATGATTTTCCAGAAAGAGAAAGTAAACATTCAGAATCTTGTTTCCCTTTATCTTACAAAGGATTAACTTCACATCCATTCATATTTCTTTCTTAATAGCGCAGAACTTTTAAACTCTTCTTTCCAAATTATTAAATAGTTTAAACCTGTAGTTGAGAACTGACATGTCTGTAGGTACTGAAATGATTTGTTCCATATTTCAGTAAAATGTCTGCGTTTAAATTCAAATATGTGAATGCTAGTTCAGCTGCTCTTTAACTACTACGATGCTTATGCACAAACAGAGCAAGTTCATTTGGTTCTAATTGTAAATTAAGTAGTCACACTAACTGTATGATTGATGAGTTATCTTCAGTCCTAAAGCACCATCAATGCAAGAACCAGGACAGGTTACACTGCAATGATTACCACAAAGAATGCTACTGGGGATTATGTATGTTACAATCTCTCTTTATCAATCATACTGCATGTTCCAAGGAGGAGGATCCTCTGCAGGTAAGTAGAGGCATACAGAAAATATTACAAACTCCTATAGAGCAGCAATAAAGCCAAACAAGAACAGAACATTACTACCTTTTGAAAATCCAGTGGAAGTTATGACCATGAGCTGAACACAGTAATAGATCCATTGAGGAGGATGGTAATTCAGTGAAAGAAATCAGAATTTAGGTTCCTCCAAACTCAAGGAGACACATGTCACATTCTCCATTGTACATTTAGAACAAGATTAGAAATCCTTTTAATTGAATTTCAGCACATTCTGCTCTCCTCTCAATTAACTGCTGCAAAAGGGGTATTGCTTGAGGTGGTACATCTAAAAACCAAGCTGCTGACTCAACAATTTCTGGAACACTGAGACTAACAGCAAAGCTGAGAAGGTTTGCCAAAGCACTGTCTCTAAATAAGATCTGAACATTTTATGGATCACTGAAGTGCTATTCTAATTTAAAACAGCAACAGCTTCTTCTATTAAGCACAAAAACGGTTCAGAGAACTGAAGACATAGCAACCTTGATAACAATAATAGAACAGCTGTTTTAATTTTCAATCATTGCAATCAGAAGAGAGTTTCTTGACTAGTTTCTTAAAATATTTTTTTATTTTTCACAAGACTTGGTTTAGGATTTCTTATGCTTGCCAACCTGTAGGTTTTCAAATCATAGACCAAACCAGACTCTACTATGTTGCTTATTTACAAGAAGCTGTTACAGTGCAACAACAGCATACACTTCTGGTTTCAAGAAGGGTCCGCTCTGGTCAAGCCATCTAGAGAAGGAAACTCTCACCAGAAGCAATCTTGCCAACTCTTCATTTAAAGGTCTCCAAGAGACGGCAAAAGAAATCACAGACAGAGTAACCATTGTTCAGCGTATTCTTCTTTCCCCTCTTTGAGAACAGCACATGCATTTTTGACAACTGTGGCTTCTTTGACCATCTTTTACTGCAAATACTCAAACTGAGGCAATGTCCACCTTTGACAGCCTGGTAAGTGTACTCTAATGACAGGAAGGCAGTAGGTGCAAAAGCTTTATCCTTCTCATCTATCCGAGAACGTGGACAGCAAGGCCAATGCTACTCTGAAAGAGGCTAGCTATATCCAGCACTTTCCAGTTTTTCCTTCTGTTTTTCTCCTTACACTTTTCATCACTTTTCATTTCAATATCTCTAAATCCAGAATTTTCTTTTCCTCTGAACTAGCATGAAGAAAATCTCTCTGTATTCTTCTTTATACTACAAAGAACAGAGGACAGACACTGGCTTTACCAAAAACCTGTTTCTGTGCTGGAATCATGCTTAACACCTGTCCAATTTTAAGGTTAGATTGCAGCAAGAACACTTACCCAAACACCCAGCACTGAGTTCCCACCCTCTTGCACTGTGTATCTGTGAGGTACGCATAGTATTGCCTGACAAGAAAAACATAAGAAAATTCTTCAGTGATGTTAAAAGTTCCCAGAACATTTACATTTAGAAAAGTAGTTTATGTTACAAGTGGATTTGTACAGAAAATGAAATGCTGATACTTGAATTCACATGCAATCAACCTGGATATCTACCAGATGGCTTCAATTCCAGCAGCAGAGATTATCATACAGATCAAATGGCTTGAAACAACACAGAAAACAATTCTGAGAGCAAGGACTGGGAAATTACCTGAACTAGGTGAGTAAGCTACAAATTTGCCTCCTGCTTTTCCACTGAATCTCCAGTTCCTTTGGGCAACGTACAATAAATAGCCTCAGAAGAATTAGAAAATCCCTTACTTTTTTCACAGTTTCTTTTTAATTTGCTAACTATTGCATTTTCTTGACAGTTGTGTGTTTGAATCTTGTAAGTAACTGAGCGTGGCTATGCCACATCCTGAGCAAGTGCTCTAAGCATGTTTTCCTCTCAAGAACAGATTAGAATTTCTCACTATTTTTGAAAACAGTCTGCAGATCATTCTGCTCTGCTTTCTTTAAGCTCCTAAATTTTAAAAAGAATTCAGTAGAGAATCCCCCTCCAAATAAGAACAAAATTCCTTTTCTGAGTCTCTGATTTTCACTGACAGATAGGGAAGCCAAGCATTATTAATCCAACAATTTTAGGGTTGTTTAAGAAAAACAGACTTCTACAGACTGTGAAGTAGTAAAATAACTAAAAAAAAAATCACTTCTGCAGGAGCTTATAGGATGTCTAATGTGATTTAATCAGCAGTGCAAAATCACTGCATATAACTTCTGAGATTACCAGTTATAAAAACCACTGTATTTTATGAATAAATAAAGCAATGCATGTCTGCTATGTAATTGTCAAAAGGTAACAACACTTTACTCATGAATATAAAAATGCTTTACCCTATCTTCAAAACTGCGTGAATTTTATCTTCAGCTATGTCATAGGAAAAAAATTATGAGGACAAAGTGAATGCATGACTAAAAGGAGATTAATGTTTCTACACTTGTTAACAGTGCATATATGCTGTTATGTCATTCAGAATAAGGTAACTTTCTACCTTTTTCTCTAACATGCTAACGTTTCCTGTAAATAAGCAAAACAAGGAGCTCAGTTAGAAAAATCAACAGCTCTATTTTCCCTCATCTGTACTTTTATGAGCATTTGCCTCAACAATTCAGCTACTTTTGCACAGAGTCCTCAAGGATAGCATATGCAGATTCTATACAAACAAAAGATGTAACAGAGAGATTCTGCATCCTTATGGAAACTCAATAGCTTACTGGGCAGAAAAGACATTTCATTGAAAAATGATGACCACTTTGCTTTTCATGGTAGCAAAAGCACGTACTTTTTTGAAATGTACTGCTGTTATTCACAAATTACACACAGTTCTTAGGCGCCTATAAATTAAGCTACTCTTAAGGTAAGAAGAAATACCATGGCAACAGAATTACCTTACAGTGGGTGCTGTAATGATTCCTATGAAGAGAATTCTCCCCCAGCTTAAAGGGTGACTCGCTTGGAACACAAAGATATGTTTCAAAAAGAATGTGTTCAACTCAGTCAGCTAAAACAAAACCAAAAAGTCAGTCAACAGTTTTCAATTTGCATAACTTCTAATGATTTACCACAAAAAAACTGCATAGATTAATATGTTGACTAAAACAGAGAAGAAAAACTGTTTATGCTTCACTGTAAGCACACTTGTTAGGCTGAGAATTTACAGAATCTAGGACAAATAAGGAATGTGCAAATAAAACACAGAATTCTCCTCTAGACACCTCTAAGAAAGTATTTAGTCTCTTTCCTAAAACTTGTTAAGGGATCAGACACTAAGGTGCACTGCAGGTGTCTTCTGGAACCTTTCATATTCTAAATCAGATAAGAATTTGTAAGAGAGACAGAAGAGATCATAGCTATATACATATTTTTAAAATACACTAAATACTTCTTATCCCGTTTTAAAAACTAAATGTGAAAGATTAAAAAAGTGGTTTTAGTGAGATCTGTCAGCATTTGCATGACTACATGATCAAGCACCTGGGTCATATTATAGAGTCTTGCTGGATCACAGCCGGAATTCTGGGTGCCACAGAGCCATCTAACAGTCAACGCAGAAGAAAAAAACTAAAAAAACCCACAAAAATGGCAGTTTTAAAAACTGTATCAGTTGCAAAGAGAAATCTGATACCCAGTACAACAATCTATAACTTTTTTTTTCCTAGAGATTCTGTAATTACACTCCTGAACTATCATGTAACTCTTGTGAACAATGCCCTGACCCATTCTGTATGATCAATTCATTTAATTGTGCGTTTCAATGATGGACGTACATTGCATTAGAATATCTTCCAGTCAAACACAGCCAGTAAGTAACTGAGCTGATGGCAGCTTTGATTTCACAGAACTTATTTCTTACCTGCCAAATGATCATGAAAAGATAGATTCCAGCCACTCTTTGAAATGAAGACTTTGGGTCAAACCAGCGGACATAAGTCCAGCTGGCTGGGGTGAACTGTAATACAGCCCTTTTGATTTTCCCTGTGGTCGTGTGAATATCCCTAGAAAAAGAGAATGGCTGGAGTTAAAACAAGGAAGATGCGAGGAAGAGAAACAAAAAAAAGCAATAGCCACTCTACTGTGAAAGGCTGCCCTTCTTAATCTTGTGTCTAAAAGCAAAATTCATCCATCATTCTTTCCACGAGGGAAAGAGAAACAATCATGATGGTTCTGAAAATGCCCTGGAAAATCTAGAGGATATTTATCCTTATAGTGTACTCCCCCATCCAATACCTCTTTTTTTCCAGAGCTCACAGATATCTATCCTTCAAAGAGATCAGATTTGTTATTCGTTATATCGCACATAAGAGGCTGGCTCCACAGGTTTGGACACAGCGCACTTACAGCACACACAGCCCTTCCTGGTCTCATATTTGAAGCATGAGAACCTTCTGGAAAGAAGGGCGATAGCACTGTTACAAGCTAGCAGATTTTTAGATTCCTTTTTGAAAGGGGATGTAAATGGAGGTTCATCTGACAGATGTTAAGGTTTTTGCTTTTGATAACATCAATTCACTTGAGTAACAGCACCAAAAAAACAGGAAATCTTAAGGAAAAAATAGTTCTGCCAAAGATATTCTACTGTTTTAATTCTCAGTGAACTCTAAACTCATTATTCTTTCCAAATGTGGGAAAACTGAATTGAAACTAAAGGCTGGATGGCTCTCAGAACAATGTACATATTTGTGAGGGAAGGAAGCAGGACAGAAGTCCTTACAGGGAAAGAAACTGGAAGTCAGGGCTCGAGCTCCTTTTCTTTCTCCAATATCAACTCACGGCACTGACCTTTGGCAAACCATTTCATTTAAACTAGTTTCATCTATGCTACTGGTAATGTACAGATAACCATGCTTGCCACTTACTGCCAGGGAAGGTGAAGGAAGGGCAAAAACTATGGAAGAAAGCAAACCTGGGAGAGATAAGAATTGAAACTTGGCCATGAGCTGCCACATGCAAACATGTCTTAATTTTGCAATCTGATTTATTTTAAAGGTCAATAGCAGGGTAAGGCAATTCACAGCGTAAGTACAATCAGCCTGATCTCTCTTCTGCACAGATAACTAATGCTGCCAGACCAATGCCTCATCAAGATGATCACCAGTGTAGTGTTTATTATAAACATTGTATAAGGAGAAAACAATTTCAACCAGCTTTGTTCACTGCCTCCTTCAAAGTTTTATTGGTATAAACAATAAACTGAATATGTTAATAACTTTTTTTTTTTTTAAACTCAGGCTTAATGTAACTTAGATTGCAAAGGAAAATTATATATATGTAATCATATTTTAAGAATATATGCTCTATAGCAACATTAATTAGATAGATTTTTAACGCTTAAATTTACAGCACTTTAGCACATGCAGATTGCATGTTATTTCTATACTACATGCATACGTAAAGACAGTTTGCTTTCCAAAGAACTGAATTTAATAATTAACAATGTTTAATCAAGCTTTAATTTAGACCTACTTGAAGCTGGCCCAGTGATAGGTCCTCATCTCCAAGAAACGACAAACTACCATTCCCAACCAGATGCCACCCCCGTTACAAAGCAGGATGTCCAAAATGACTTGATCCCACCAGCATTCAGCAAAGTTAGGCAGAAGATGCATGAAGAAGAGCTACAGAATACAGCAAAAAGATTTTGGGTGAGGAACAGCACAGAAGTCATATAAATTCATTTTGAAGAACACATTAAAAAAAGATCATCTTTTTCATATTTGTCATACCTACAAGCCACAATCACTGAAAATTGATGGGAGTCCTTTCATTGACTTTAGAAGGCCATGAGTAAGTCTAGATAAGACCACAGAGTTCCTTCTCCCCATTCCCTGTTGGGGCTATGCTGTATACAAGACTGTGTCAGATATAAGGATAGTGTTCAGCTCTCAGCCTCAAAGAGGATACACAGAATATTCACAGAAATGAAATGAAGCAAGCAAAATTACTATTTGGTGTTGTTTTCTGGAATAAAGTGAGTGCTTCCTGCTTAAAAAAGAAAAGAACATTTTTCTTTTCCGCTATTTGAAGTAGTATGCTTCTAAACAAGCAGTAAGTTGCAGTGAGTAGAATGGATCTGCTTTTAAATAACTGTCAACAGTAGGGCATTTTGGAATTTAAGACTTAAAACTTGTTCTAATGTAAACTTTTCAAAATTCTTTCTTTCACTTATTATTTTTAGGAAATTTAATGACCATAAGAAGATTTAGAGTTTGCCAATAACTCAGACGCTACAAGCTTTGCTGTAATACTTGATCCAGAACAGCTCAAGCCAATTGAGAGGATATTTAGGTCCCTCTTCCTAGTTAGTCTCTGATAAGCACTAACTGTGAAGATACTATTAAGATACTGGAGAATAGGGCAGAAACAAGCCAACATCACATAAAAAAGCTGCTGGGATTGGGATATATCAAAACATACTTAGGCTTCCCCTGGAAAGCATATGAATGATTTACTTCTTTAGCAATTGGCTTCCCTCTGAATTTAATCTACAGCTTAACTGAAGACCACAATGAGGCACCAGTAAGGCAATTAAAGGTATTTGCAGATACATTTGGTAACTTTAAGCTTTTGGTAATGTGAAGGAGGACAACTGTCTAGACAGCCAGTTAAGGCAAGATGTAAGCATAACGTACTGTGAGCTAGCAACGGATTCACCTCTACCCATTCTCATTTGAAAGAAAGTAATTGAATTATTTAGTCCACGAGGGGAAAAAATAAAAATAAAAAAATCACAGCAACCCAAAAATTAGAGACTGAAAATATCTAGTTGTGGACTGAAAATCAAGACATCCATATGTCAAGCAGTCCCCTTGGTATACACACAGAAATGCTTAACAAAGCACATAAGCAAAATAACTCGTTAACTACAAAACTTGTGCCATGTTTATGGGAGAGTTAACAAATATGCACGATTTATGCATCTGGGGAAGATTATTGGTATAATTTTGCAGTAAAGTATCTTCGGTTGATAAATGTAGAAATAAGATATCCCCTCCCAAAAATCAGATGTGTGAAAAAGAACATGAAGAATGTTTTCTGTATACAGCAAGAATGAATAGAGGTCAGTTTATAAAAATTACAGTGACCAGTGTTGAGTGACCCTTCCTTTGAAAATCCTTGTGAAGTGTATCAAAGTAGCTTGGTCTTCCTTGTAAAAGCTACATGAATTTCAACCTGTAGAAAAGAAATCTGGAGTTTTCCTGCAGGAACCAAGCTATACAAGATTGCTCGTTATCTTGCTACAAACAGCTTCCCTTTCATGTTTCAAGTAGATTTAACACAAAAAGGGCACTAGGCCATGAATCTCCATGTGCAATAAACCAGCCAAAGACACCAGAAGTTACAGATAGTGAGGCAGTGAAAAACAGACCACAGGTGTTAGCCAGCCAGTTTCTGAATTGCTTGCTGTTTTCCCAGAACAAGAGATCAAGGACTGCCTGAATCCCAACTTTAATCTGATAGACAGTAGCATGAGCCGAGTGTCCCATTTCAGGATGGGGAGCCAGCTGAAAACCATTAAAGCTAATCTCCTATTGGAGATGCACGGCTAAATCCCCACGTAACTGCCCTGATAACTTCTGCAGGTTTCTAGTGACTTTTCTGAATTAACTAATTCATTAAAAATCCATTTGGTGGTGATAACCCTTCTATATGTTGAACCTTACCCAGCATATTGTCTGATCCAATGATCTGCCTTTCAACAACAGGAAATACTAGACAACCCATCTGGTGTCAGATTGAAGACAATGGTTGTGTGGCTGAACAATAAGAGTGTGTGAAACAAACCCAAATTTAAACTTCTTTTCCAGAGGAAAAAATACGGAAAATAACTAGCAAAGCTATTCTTTGTGGAGGGGTACTTGTGAAATTCTGATCTTAAACAGCTTCAAAATGACTTGAAAAACATCAAATGCCATGGAACAAAAACATTTCTTTGAAAAGGAACTCAAGATATCAACATTTCCAAACCTAAAGTTTAATGTTAGACAATCAGATCCTTATCTACATCTCTGAATTATAAATGCCCTCTATAGAAAACAGATTTTAAAGATTAAATTCAGGTGTTTACATCTGTATTTAGTGCTTTAACTGTGACATTTTAAACTACATAGTCTCCTAAGCTGATTAAAACTAGGCTTTTCGATTTTTGCTCTGAATCATCCAGTCAAAGAACACAACAAAATAAAACTCACTTTTTATAGGAACACATCCCTACATTTTAGATGATGTGTTCTACCAATCAACCTGTAGGTTACATGCAAATTAGATAACACTTTGAAGAAACAAGAAACAATCAATTTGAATTCTCAAAACAAATTCAACAATCCAAGCAACAGTCTAATGATTGACTCAAGTATCAAAATGCTTTTACACCAAAATAGGATTTAAAAGTGTCAAAAGCCAACCAACTTAAGCACGTGCTTGGGAGAACTGCTGAAAAGCTGGATAACAAACAAACAAAATAGTATGTGGTACCTCAAACCATGGTACACGGTTCTATTAATAGGTGTGAACTAGTTTAGATCCCGGTCTAGAATAACTACGTTTTTATGTCAGTGAATATGAATAATCAAGGCTTTGGAGTATGATGAAAGAAAACAAGTGGCTACGCCCTCAAGCCACATGATAGAAAATATCTACTGCATTACGTCCTGCCATTCCATACAGACTTCTCCTCATGGGTCTCTCACTTTACCTGGGAGTCCTGCAACTTCTTTTTGCTGTACAGTATTCACAGCTGTACAAAATGTTCAAATATTGTTATATTTGGAGCAAGGGGATCAAGACAGTAGATATTGCAAGGTGAAAAGGGTAATATATGTTCTACATCAAACTATACAAACCAGCACTTGAATTCACAGGAGCGTTGGCTTCTATAGCAGCAGAAAGAGTAGATGGCACCAATATGCTGGCTGAGATTTCCCCCCATTCAGATGATAGTAAGCCTCCTTTTAGGTAACAGAAAGTCATCATCTGCCCAACTTACCTAAAGCCCAGATGCAACTGCACCAATTGCTTGGCATCTAGTTGATAAGGCTTAAAATATAAATTTATACTGAGAACTAGTATGTCATCCTTCAAGTCTAACAGTCATGTTTTTCCCCAGAACAATTAAAGTCCCACACACTTTCTTATACTTGAGATAAATGAGTGACCTACCTCAGTGAGCTCCCAGGTGATGCTAATAGTCCAGCACAGGCCATAGCTGCGGATCAGTAAAGCCTTCATTGCCCAGCCCCAGAAATGTCCAAAAGCAAATATATCAAAGTGGCTGAGGATTCTCTCCCAAGTGATAACATGGCAGTTCACAGCATACTCCTGTTAAAGACAGGATATAAAAACAAACAAAAAGCCTTCAATGAATAGACAAATGCAGAAATATTAGAATGAAGTAACTACTTTCTACCCAGTGCAACAAGCCTGAAACTGTAAAGATACTATTCCCCTTTTTTCTCCCAAACTCTGTGGGAAAGCTTGCAGTGTTAAGACTCAGTGTTACCACGCAGTTCCAATTTGAAAAGAGAGTACAGACCATGCTTGGAGGAGTATATATTTCTTGTGTAACAAAGGAACAGCAGGAACAATAAAATCAATAATAAAAGCAGCAGTACTTGAAAAAACAGATTCTTTGCTTTTCTTTGGGAGTTCTGATTTGCAATAACCACCTTTCCCCATTGTTATACTGTCAGGTAGTCAGAGATACTCACTGGTGGCTAATTCTCACCAGTTTGAGACTCTAAGATATTAATCTCAATATTCACTTGGATATCTTTTTGTCTTACTTTTCTTACTCAATTTGTGAGAACATATTCATATTGAGAAGGTTCAGTCATAGGGCTGAAGGGAAAAAAACAACAGTCAAAGTGAACTTACAACTGTCCTGTCACAGAAGAGCTCACACAAAAAAAACCTCTGCTTTCCAACTCTCCTAAAATACACATTGCCATTTGCAGGTGACAAAACAAGCACTGCTCAGTGCTGCTGAATTAAAGGATTCAACTTCAGGCCCAAACCATGATCAAGTTGAAAAAGAATTGATAGATAAATAATTAAATCCTGGTCTCCATGAGGACAAGAACACAATTTCACACAAATACATTGCCCATCTCTTACGCTCCCTGTCAAGAGGCAGCTAGGTCCCACTATGAAACCATAAATATTCCTTGCTGGTGGTGCTCCCTGATGTTAAAGAATGACACTGCTTCTTGCAGATGCTGGTGCTGTTTATCATTCAGAGAAAGATGCGCCACATGTCCTAAGGATGGCAAAGCCATAGCTTTATCACAGATACCCAGAGATTTGAAACTTGATTATTTGCTGCATTCCGAGTACAACTGGGAACTTCTTGGCATAGAGTTGGACAAATCCACACATACCAGAGCTGCTGTCTACGTTTCTTTTTCTTTTGTCTCATACACATATATAGAAAAATATCCAGGTTCAAATCCCAGGAAACTTTGAGTTTGAAGGCACTTGTGTATCTTGGTCTACATATACACACAACACTTATAGTCACTGTATTTCATTTCCTGAACAAAAGCATGAGAAGCACAGAATGTACCTAAAATGGAAACTACAGGCTCCTAGTTACATCATGATACCTGACATTCTGTGATGACTGGATACAATAAGGTTACCATAAAAGTAATTGTAGAAAAAAACCTTATTCTTCAATCCTCTTGCCCTGGTATACAAATTACAAAAGAAAAGCTTTTCTGCTTTTATTTTTATGCTATACCTTATCTTTTCAACTGCACCGTGCCAGTCATACAGTTAAATGTGTTTAACTTCCTTTTATTCTCAAGTACAGCATGTGTTCCTCCTTTTATTCTGCCAGTACAGCAGAAGAGACCAAGCTGCAGCCTTCATTATTGCAAATTTACTCCAACTTTCTTTAAGTGATCATATCAGGATCAATAGTACAGAGTCAAGTTTTTGCCACTACAGTCAGAAAACCCGCTGTACGTTAAATTGGCAACAGTACTAATACCAGTAATACCAGTCCTCCTCTGACCTGAATCTATTTCTAGCTCAAGTGACAGGAGTGCCAGGTGAGCCTGGCTTATGAACAGACTCTACATGTCAGCTCCCTTTTGTTGCTCAGCAACGTCACAAACCCCCATGCTCATACTGCATTTAGGAATGTGCCCTCCCAGCACCCTAGCAGCAAGCTGTCCATGCCTCACCACCACCACATATCCTGCAAACCAAAGTCAAAGTCAGGCTCCGGATCTTACAGCTGCACAGTATACCGCAGATTAGCTGAGGTGCAACATCTGAAGCATTCAGTTTTCCACAGAAGGAGCTTATATGCAGCCCTCACTATCCATCAACTAACGTAAGGTAAGTGCACTGTAAAGGTTTCCATTCTTTCTTACATGCTACAGGGCAGAGTTCTGCAGCTGCTACTAACCAGGTACTGTGTGGTAATTGCCATTGGCAAATAGAAACTTACTACATAAGACAAACAGTTTACTTGCTTACTCTTGGGGTAACAACAGATGACAGCAGATGACCATGGTGCAGAAAAACACAAAACAGAGAGCAAAGAGATGCTGCTCACGTGGAGTAACTCGATGTGACAGTAAAGGGTAAACCAATAACTCTTGCCTCTCCCTAAAATAACTCTCTTCTGGTACTCAATCGTTCACACCTTCTTTTGCAATGCAAGTTTGTGCCTGTCATGTCAGCAAATTAAGATGCATTCTTTTCCACTCAGGTAAAACACACTTAAGTAGCCAAAATGTCCAATAAAATGCCAAGGATACATACCATAATATCTGCTTCCCTTGTGGCATATCGAAGATTAGGATCCAGCCAGTACATGACTGCTTTTACCTGCTCAAAGTTAAGGAAGAGCACGAACACCAGGAACAGAAAATACAGCACACTGAGACCTGCAAAAAGACTTTGCTTTAGAATCACACACACAAAACTTCTTGGGCCACAGAGTCTAAAAAGCTGCCTTATAACTGATACTCAATATGTGCCTGGTTTGCACAAATGAGTTTTCTACACACAGCAGTTACACATCCAAAAACCAAGTCAGGTAGTAATCTTTGAGCACTCAGTCTTTCAATCATATCACCTCCTGTTTCACATTATATAATATACACTCAACTGCATAAAGCCAGCCAAAAAAGAATCAGTCTAGATGGTTTCAGCACAAGTAGCACAAGCCTGCGATCAGATAGCTCTGCAGTAAATGGTAGATTAGGATCACAGAATCACAAAATGGCCAGGGTTGGAAGGGACCTCAAGGATCATGAATGTCCAACCCCCCTGCCACATGCAGGGCCACCAACCTTCCCATCTAATGCTAGACCAGGCTGCCCAGGGCCCCATCCAATCTGGCCTTGAACACTTCCAGGGACAGGGCACCCACAATTTCTCTGGGCAGCCTGTTCCAGTACCTCACCACAGGATTTTTTTTTTTTTTTTTTTTCAAACACAAAGACCAACTTATTAATCCCACCTGGCAATTCTGAGCTGTGCTTACAACACAGAGTAGCTACAAACATAAACCAGCATACTGGCATGATTAGTCAGTTCTGTGAGTTGGAAAATTTACTGTTTCAAACTTAAATATAAAGATAATGACATGTTTTTACACCATTATACACTGTAAAACACTACCGCATTTGGGACCACCTCCTCTTTCTTCCCAGTGCTGAAATACAGCTTTATTAAAAGAATGAAAACTTGTAAGAAGTTAAAAAGAGTCCTGCATAGACCTGTGGGTAGACGAAGCTGCTTATGGCAACACATCTTTACGTTGTTCACAAGTTCACAGACATCTAAGACCACATAAACACTAACGCTAGTTCTATAGTCTAATACTCAAACTTACTTGTGTCCTGCAATGTCATGGTGGTAATGTCACGGAAGGCAGAAAAATTAACATGAGTAAACTTAATATCTTCCATCTAAAATAAATTATAGCAATTCTTCAGAAATAAAAATATATATAACTAGAGATGAAGTTATTAACTGCCAGAGTACCCAAGAGAAGTTCCATTCAAGTGCACATGTACAGGAAGCATATACTGCCCTCTGCAGTGCATCCTGAAAACACAACAGGTACACAGATGCCCACCTACTGGAATGAGCACAGCCTGCAGGTGGGATGAAACCTGAAACACCAAGGACATGCTACTCCTGCCTTTCACACACTGCACAGGTGTGAGACCTCAGGCCAGAAGCAACAGAATTACAGAGGGGAAAATGTTGCTCCTGAATGTTTGCAGATTTTCCACCAGAGGTACAGAGGCTCTGAGAATGTTCTTTTACTTTGTATTTGCTCAGAACGGAGCAATAGGACCTGCGTTTCCCCCAACAGGATCAGGATTCATTAAGGAGTACTATCTAAACAGCAGTACCCCTCAATGTCAACAGATGAGTAATCAACCAGTTTTGGAAGCTACTTATTTTTAGCTACATAAGGTGGCCCGAGAGAGAAGTATTCATAATCCCTTTAAAAAAAAAAAAAAAAAAAAAGAGGGATCAGCTTTTAAAGCAAATGTACCTAATTATCTGTAAGCAAGCTTAATGGCTAGGCTACGCTCTGTGAACTCTGAATTATGTACAAATACAATTTCTTATGCTTTTGCCATGTAATTCAGATGTTTAAGGATAATGATTTCACTCTAATTTCTTTAATTAAAGGAAATATCTTTCCCCAACTATAAATGCAATTAATATTTACATTAATTTTATGAAAGGAAAAGTTAAAAAGTTAAAAAAAAAAAACAAAATGCATTAGGGATACAAATGTATGTTGAGCTGCACAACTCTGCCTTGTAAGAAATAAAGCAATAGCACATTTTGTAGATAATGAAAAGAACTGCTCTGCTGAACCGGATTTAGTCAGAAGTCAACTAGCTCATACAATAGTTACAAAAACTTTTTAGAGTGGGAAGAAATGGTGCTAGAGAGGGAGCGGAATTCTTTGTTATAATCCAGTTTTGTCCTAATTAGAAGGAATGCTCCTTCTCTGACAATTTAATTTACACCATCTTGACACAGTAACTCCACTGACATTTCCCAACATAATTAAGAACAGATTATCAGTAATTGCTCAGAAGTGGGAAGGAAGAGTTATTCACAGAAGTATAATGCACAATTATATTTCATGACAAACCTATTCATCTCATCTGAAGGGAAGGGTGGGGAATATCAGTCCCATACAATCACCACATGAATTAGGAAGACAAACTTACCAAAAACCATTCGCCATATTGCAGGGTGGGGGCGTGTAAAAGGCCCTGTGGATAGTAAACAAAAAGACAGTCAATAAGTGCCACACAATCTGTTTCTGAGTTCTCATAAAAACATTTGGCACAAACATTGAGAAATTCTCCATCAAGGTGTGTAACATACCATAAAGTTTGGGGATCCTTTAATATACAGCAAGTATATTTAAAAAAAAAATGGCTGCAGCAGAACTGAGAGGGACAAGACATTGCCTATAAGTAGGACGAAGTATTCAATTATTTTAATGGGAGCTGCTTCCAAAACAATAATATACTATTTGCTTAGCAGACATTTTATCTCAGCTAAAAATCCCCTGACCTGGATTCCAGACCACAGCTAACACATGGCTTGCTATCACCGAAGTCATCAAATAAAATTTTTTGTGCATTAGCAAAGAAAAATAGTGCTTAGCTTCTAATGACTACAAAATGTTAACAAACAGGCATACAAAAAAACTTGCAGACTAATTACTAGACGTCTAATAGGATTTAAGACACCTGTGTTCTTTACCAACGTCGCTGTTATATACTTTAGAACCAGTGATTACACTGACATGATTAGTTCAAAAACCTCTGAGCCCAAAAAGCAGAAGAGGTAAGTTCGGTTTAGATATTTCCACTTGGACATGAATTACACATTTAGGTCAGAAGAAGTGGTTGAATTTTCAGCACATGCTGAGGATCACTCTTTCAAAGTTATAAGCACGAAATTCATTTTTCTCTGACATGCAGTTTTTCCAGGGATTACTTTTTGAAAGCCATCAATTAATGAGGTTCGAACACAAGAAAAATACATTCCAACCCTGAACTACAAAGCAGGTGTGAACACAATCACTGTTCACTTATTTCTGGATGTTGCCACACCTGAGATTCTTTGAAGTTGATGCAATAATTATTCTCTTGCAGATAGCAATAAGCAAAAATAATAAATAAATCAAATCAGGAAAGATGTCATTTCCTCCCTTGGATTGTCACCCAAATGATTTGCCCCTTTTGCACTTACTGCTGCCCACATAATTATCAGAACTTTCATCTGACTTTAATTTCTACCTAACAACTGTGGTTTTACATTGTAATATGATTTACAAGGCTTTTAACTATCACTAAGTGATTTATGTACTGTGCTACATCTCTAAGAATTTGTAGAATGACACTATTAAAAGTAAAGGTAAATTCATTTAATGCATTTCTTAAGGATCTGGCAGCATTATTAGCAACTGTGAGCTGTGACTGTGCACCTGCAAATATGGACACTGATTCTGAAAACCTGACTTCCTCGTTAGATAAAGACAAGCTATAAATAACTTATCTCCCCTCAGAGTGACTGCAACCCATTTTTAGACTGTTCTGTAATACAAAGGAATTCAGAAGTTAAAAAAAAAATACATTTCAAAGACGTACTTCAATCAAAATAAATATAGTGGCAATCGAGAGAAATTTATGTGTTGCAAAAAATGATGTATGAACCTTACTCACCATTGGGAAAAGCTAGAACACTGATGATTAGAAAGAAGAAAATCACAGAGAGGATACCCCTCCAAATATTTTCCTCTGGGACAGAATCATCCCTGAAGAGACAGAGAGCATCAAAGTGTTAAAGTGCCATTTTAAGGTTGAAGTTGAAAGACACTGAGTATATCATTATTTAAATGAAGATTACATAGAAAAAAGTACAAGAAATAAGCATGCTGGTTATGTACCAAGTCAAGATAGGAATTGCACTGAGTGACTCTCACTGCACTTCTGGCTATCCCTGTTTTCGTGGTCCTGCAGTCCCCTTTGTTCCCATGGCCTGTTCCCAATGACAAATACCTGGTGCAAGTGCCAGGACAGGGCAATTAATTATTATAATCAGCATTTAATATTCTAATGCCCCAGGTTCCTGTACCCTATTCACAGCCCAGAGAGCCCCTCTGCTGGGGCAAGCCCACAGAATAGTTTCTAGCCTGCGTGAGGCAAGGTACTGCATATAACAGTGACACAACTGAACTTAAAAGAACCAGAGGAAAATATTAACCTGCTTTGTGATCTATTAAGCCATAGATCTAAATGAAATACAAGGTAACATTTGTGCTATTGTCGTATTACAGCCAGAAGAGAGATCTAAGAATTCAGTTTGGAATAACAAGGCACGCTTGACTGAGCTCCTCCTTCTTTTCAAGCTATTAGAAAATAAAAGACATAGAGCAGCGAGATGACCAAAAAACATATCCAAGTCTCATCAGCAGTCAGCTTCTAGCAGACTTCAGTAATAGGCATGGAAAAACTTCCAACTATAATAATAAGCACATTATTACTTTGTATATTACTAATATTTAACAATGCATCAGCTACTACTACTCCAAGTTTTACTATCTTGGTACTTTTATGTACTTGTGGTCAGTTTATCTATTTAAATAATTCCTTTATTTATTCCCAGTCCATGATAAAAATTTAAAAAATCCCAATCAATGTCAGAGGGACTACAGCTCTTCCTGGTAGAGCATTTGACACATTGCTGGATGGTTCTGCAAAGAATCAGTGACAGCATACATGTGTTCCACCTTAGATATATGCTACAGTCATAAAATATTTCTTACTTTGCCAAATTATTTTCCTTTCCCTCAAAATTGCACCTTAACAGTTCCATAGCAGACCCTCATCATCACGAGGCACTTTAGCACCACGTTAGTTCATCTATATGGAAGGAAAAGTACATTAAACATGAATGGTTCCTCTGCAGGCCTTTGGGATTCCGTACAGCATTTCTCTCAAACCAGCTGACTCCAGATACACCAGTCATTTCCCTGCAGCCATGCTGCACAGGCTGAATCCTGAGCTCCTGGCCTTAACTCTGGCTTCCTTGGGAACCCCAAATCCTTGTGTCAACCATAACAATTCCAGATGGAGTCCCAGATTCCGACAGCTCAGATGAAGCCATATTCCCGCTTTAACATACACAAATAACACACACTCACATGCTGTCACTGGTGTCATCAAGTAGGGGGATTCCTTATCATTTTCTGAAGAGATAAGAAGTTACTGAAGTCATATCAGCACACAGTACAGTGCAGCCAGATAAGAACTGAAGGACACTGCGATCGAATCAATTGATTCTCACTCCAAGGCCCTCACCTCTGCTTATCAGCATTCAGGTTATCACTCCGTTTCAGGAAAGCTGTTCTAATCTTATTGGTTTAGAGGGAAAAGAGTTCTAGAGAGATATTGCATGAAGCATTAAACTGCTTCTCATTCCAAGTGAGTGGTAGAAGCATTTCATTTTGGTTGGAGTTACCTTTGAGAAGGGATAGATACCCCATCTTCCTTTACCAGAAGCAGGTAAAAGCAGGCAGCAGCGGGAGACTCACTGCTGTGTGCTTGTTAGGATAAGAATTATAGTGCTTTCCTGGAAGAGTTATTTTGGGGAACACCAAAAGAAACAGAGAAACAAAATAACTGTCAGAGGAAAGAGGCAATCACAACAAGCTGCAATCAGGAAAATGTGCTAAATCATCTCTTCACTTCGCCTTAGGAACTTTGATGCTGACTTTGAAATACAGGCATTCACGCAGCACAAATGAGGCTTGTGTGGGAGGACAGAAGAAAATTCTTACAGCTTAAACCCACTTCACAAATGCATTTTTCAAGTCTGGTGCTGTCTGCAGAAATAATAAAAAAAAACCAAAGTGTATCATATCTGTACGACCTTTTCCTCTCTCTTGATCTTCTCCCCGTTCCAGAGCACTGTAATAAACTAAACACGTTACAAAAACATAAAAAGTTATCACATCACAAAAGAAAAAAAAAATGAGGACACTGAACTGAGATAAAAATAGTTAGAGCACTAAATTTAGAGCATGTGGGAGGAAAAAAGAGAGTCTTCCAAAAATGCACCTATAAATGCATAATAATCCATTTTGAACAAAGGGATGTGAAAAACTACAGTTCAACACCCTCACAGGTCTTGTTCCTGTTCCTATAAAGCCATGCACTTCACGCTAGAAGCTGCCAGTCTGCCATCTCCCTCAGTCCTTCCTCCAGCAGCAATGTGCCCTCCTGCAGGGCCACCATTTCCCTTCTCAAGGGAGGAAAAGAACAAGGAGAACTAGAGCCACTCCGCTCCTCTGCTCTGGGGTGCAGCCTGGAAGCAGAGGAGCCGCTGTCTGGCTCGTTCAGCAGGAAACAAGCAAGGCAGCTGCAGCCATTGTCAGAGGCATTAGAAGGATGTGCGTTAAAAGGAGATAACCCACTACTCCACACTTTAAAATGGAGAAGCTAAAAACACGTTTCTTTCTCTGGATTATGACTGCTGATATGAGAACGTTACTGCTATCTGAAGCAGAGTTTCACAATCAATTGTCAGCTCAAAGACAGTATCATCTTACTCTCATTGATCCCAAGGGAGATTCCACATTATGGCTTGCTGTATCCAAGGGAAAAGTATTTTCTAATTTGGTCTGAACCCTCTTGTATTCCTGGCACTGAACAACTACAGAAGAGGCAAGAGAGACTTCAAAGGAAGCAGAATCTTCTCTGCCTGCATGCAGTTCCTGAAAACAAAAATAATTTACTGAAGATGAATGTATTGTGGAAAATCCCTTGCTTAATATAATTGATCAGGGGCACTATGGAACAACTGACAGCACAGAGAAAGCAAAGAAGAATCTGTCACATCTTAACAGTGCACAGTGCTTAGAGCCCTTGAGGTAGAAATCCAAATGTAGCCACTGCAGATTCACACAGTAAGCTGGTGGGAGTAGGAAGACGAGAGCTGGGAGCACATACTGATAGCATGTTGGGTACTATTCACTCTCCATCTCAGTTTCTCAAAAAGAACATATGGTTTGGGTAGTGTTCCAAATAAGGCAACAGAGGCAGCACTTTGGTATCACCTCCATTCAGAAAACTCCCGGGACAGTTGGAGATAGCAGAAAAGAAGGAAAAAATTGAACACAAAAGAAAGCAAACAAAGAAAAAAGAATAACTCTCACAACCTGAGAAGAGAAAAAGAGAAGAGTTAAAGAGAAGTTGATAGTATTTAAACACAGGAAGTGAGGCAGAGAAGAAAGGCAGACAGGGAGAAGAAAATGAAACCGAAGTCAGTTAGAAAGCTACCAAGACAAATGAAAATAAAAGCTAGCAATCCTCTTGGGGAACAAGTAACCACCATGATATTAAAACAATACTCCCAGGGCCATGAAGATTCCATAGTTCTGAGCTTGCCGGCTGACTCATCCTCTATTTGGAAAAATTAAAGGTAAAAGTCCTTTCTTCTTCCAAAGGTGAGTGATCAATTCCATTAATCCTTCGGAATGATATTTGAATGAGAATTCCCTCATAACTCATAAATTTGACTTAAATTAGATCAATTTGACCTAAATCAGCCCTACAACAGGACGAGTTACCAGATGGAGAGATAGGGCCCTCAGAGGAAAGATTCCTAATTCAATATCATACCAAAGCATAGAAGCATACCTCTAATTTAAGAACTAGAGAGATCTCTCAAACAGTTACCCTCAGCTAAGATCTTGCCACCTGAATAGAACAAGGAGTGTGTTTATCAAAAATACCTTCACTGGGGCCACATATAGAAAGCAACAAGAAAACACACACCTAGGGCCGTGTGCTGCTACACTCTTTTACACTTCCTCATGCAGCTCAGCCCAGGCACGATCGTTACTTCTGCGGCTGATATAACCTACCCATTTGAATCTTTAGAGTAATACAGACGACACACCAAATTGTATCACAACCCTAGGGATAAATAACGATGTTCCACTGTCAAAGGCAGAGTATAATCAACAAGGCTACTGCAATCTGAGATTAAATACATACTACAGCACTAAAGCATCACTGAGTCCAGAACTCAATGCATTAGTTAGAACCTCACAGGAATCGCTGTTTAATCTTTTCCAGCCCCAATAATTCTATGACATTGAACGTGGTTTTAGTGGGCATGGCAGAAACGGGTTGACGGTTGGACTAGATGATCTTAGTGGCCTTTCCAAACCTTAATGATTCTATAATTTTGTCAGAGGCTGCACGACACCGCTTTGAGGAGGATCATAATGCCATCACGTCCCCAGATCCACTCAATAGAAGGAATGAAACGTATGGACAACCTGGAAAAGCAGTGCAGCGTACCCCACAGAAGGCGCTGCTGCACCCTTTGTTTACAAATGGGGCTCCTGGAGTTACCTGTACCCACTCTCAGCTTTATTACCACCAGTGAGCGCAGCAGTGAAGCCCACAGAGCTTTTCCTGCGGTGGGGAAAGGACGTGGCCGGGCTTATCAGAACAGGGGCCTAAGTCAACGTGTGATTACCCTCAGATAAAGTAAGTTACGTGAGAACGACAGCACAAAGCAGCGGCTTCTGCCCGCTGCACGCTCGGTAAATTATCTACTCGGGTGATGTCATTGCCGAGCTCCTTGATAGCCGGAGGAGAGCCATTTTTGGCTACCGCTCAAAGCACACGTTCATTTTTTCTTCATAAAGGAAGCCGCAAAGCGGCGGACGAGCCCGAGGAGGGGCAGCGGCAGGGTACGGCCCCCCAGAGGAGGCTCTTCCCGCAGGGCTCCCTCAGAGCACGGCGCACACGGGCCCGGTACCGCACAGCGCCCGGCGGCGCCCGCCCGCCCCGCCCCGCGGGGTCCCGCCTCTCCTTCCCTCTCAGCCCGGGGCGCGGCACGGGGACGGAGCGGGGAGGGGGCACCCGCACCTGGTGAAGGCGAAGGCCATGAGGCTGAGGATGGTGAAGCTGAGGAGGGTGATGGTGTGCGGCCGGTAGAAAAACTCCAGCGTGATGTCCTCCACCTGCTGCTCGTTGATCATGCGGAAGTGCAGGCGGTAGTTCACGTCGTCCTTGCTCAGGGTCCGGCTCCCCACGCACGCCGCCATCTCGACCTCGACCCCGTCCCCTCGGCCCGACCCGCCCGAGCCCGGCGACGCCGCCGCCGCCGAGAGCAGAACCGCCGCGCCCGCCGCGCCGAGGGGCGGACCCGGCGCTGCCGCTCACCCACGCGACGGGAGAAGGCGGGGGGTGGGCGGAGCGGAGCCGCCTCCTGGTGGAAGCGGTGGGACGGCGCTTTCCCCCTCTGCGCCCCCCTCCCCGCTCCCGAGTGGTCTCGCCCGGGCGCCTGCGCTCCTCCTTCCCCCCGCTCCGCGCAGGGGTTGCTGGGCTGGGGAGGCCGACGGGGATTGAGAGCGGGGCCGTGATGCTGCCCCGCGGGTGAGCTCGGCTCGGCTCGGCTCGGCGTCCGCTTCGTTCCCTCCGCCTCTTCTGCTCCGCGGAGCGCCGCGCGGAGGCGGCGGATGGCCGTATGGGCGCGGCTGGCCGCCCCCTGCGGCTGGCTGAGGGCCGCCGGCTTGCTGGGCCTGAGGAGCCGCGGCGGCGCCGTGCAGGCGTGCTGTGGGGCGGCCCCGCTGCCTGTGCTGCGATCTGCGCACCGGCTTCCTCCGGGGAGGCTGCGTGTATCTGTAGCAGACTGTGCCCGGCCATCCCGTGCCAAGGGCGAGGTCTACGCTCCCAGAAGCAGCCTGCCTGCAGCAGTAAAGCAGGAGCAGGCGGCACCAGAGACGGTCTCTGACCTGAGCGCAGCCAAACTGTATGAAGGTAAGAGGCCTCAGGCAGACCTACGTTCAGTGTGGCTGTTGGCACTCTTTTTGTTTTTCTTTTCTTTCTTTTCTGACCTATTTAACTGAAGTACATAAGTTGTTCCGAAAGTAACGTCTCCTATTTATTTCCGCGCAAACTACAGTAGGTACGAAGAGCACAATAACTATTTGATAGAGCAAATTCTCAGCTACAAAACACTGTTTTTCAACATAGTTGCCACTGTTAGCTATACGTTTTTGCCAGTGATGAAGAAGAGCCTACATGCAGCGCTTGTAAACATCTACACGAATGGAGTTGACCTGCTATTGCCACCATTGAAATGCAGCACCCACTGCCTCACTGTGCTTGCATCCACTGTCTGGTCTCCATCAACATTCAGCAAGAATCAATGAATGTCAGTGGGTGACATCCTCCTCCCATGGAGGAATTCAGTGACACACCTTTGCTTCATCACACTTTCACTGATGCCATTCTGTCAGACTGCCTCTCTGCTGCCATCTGTCACACGGCAACAAAATGTACCAAAATATCAGTGGGAAAGTGCAACATCTCCTGCTGTACCACCAATATCCACCTCTGACATTGCAGGCCAACAGAATAAAATAGGAGGTGTTACTTTCAGAGCAGCTCTCACATTTATCTGACCTCCCTGACTTTCATTTGGTTTTACTCCCATAGTTAACATAGAATTCCTGCTGCAGCTCCGTAGCATAAATCCAAAATCCAAAAATTGAGCTAATCTAAAATAAAGTTGTAATGTGCTGGGCTGGAGCAGATCCTTGAAGGCATTTTGTTTTCATAACTATCTGCTCAGCTGAGCAGGGGTGGGGTAACCAGTCCAAAGCAATTCACACAACACTGAGAGTTGGTCCAGAGTAGGCAACTGGAGATGACAAAGTGTGAAGCACTGCCATAATGAGAAGTGCTTGTCAAATTGTCTCCTGAGGGAGATATATCTCCTTGGTGTTGTCTGCCTCACTTTTCTCTACTAAATATTTTCAGAATGGCCTCTTTTTATATTCACGTCTCAGTGAGGATATAAAAATAAAAAATACTGTTATCTGAAAATAACGTCAGTATGCTGAGGAAATGTGATCTGGAGTTATAAGGCAGTCTTATATATCCAGATTCAGCTTTGAGCCCAGACAGCTTGGATCCTACAGAGCTTATTTTTGGGGTGGCTCAGAGCAGCAACTGAGACCTGTGTGTTTGTGCAGCTGGTTCTGGAAACAGTGCAGCACCAGATCTGACAGGTCAGTCAGCTTATATGTCTCTGCACCTGCAGCACAGTTTGTTTACGTGCCAGATTTGATCTGTTTGATCTGCAGGCACATTTACTGTTGTGCAAGTATGTGGAGCAATTTGCCCAGTTGGCAGTACGTAATGGAAGAGACATAACTTTTTTTTTTTTTATTATTATGATTTATTTATTAATTTGAGATCTATTTTACGATAGGAAGTTTAAAGAACTTTGAATGGGGAAAAAAAAGTGCATCTCTGATATGAGAATGAATCATAGTCATATAGACTCCTGGAGAGCTGTTATTATTGTTTAATATGTAAGTGTTGCTAAAAATGTTTTATTGGGCTTTTTTTGCCGAGGCTTTGAAGTGGCAAGAGCTGCAACAATTGAGCTAGTCTATGCAACTCTTCCTAGAACAACAGAATCTTCCTGCTTATTTTGGAACCTGTCTTCATAGTTCAGGTTTGTGTTTTTTGCCAATTAAGAGTCTCACCCAAATGTCTAGGAAGTCATTGTGCTAAGTAAGGTACAGGACACAAAAACTCCCCATCCAGGGGAGTTTATAATTAGTGCTACTGATCAGTACTCAGTTGAACAATTGAGGTGAATGTTGATGGGCAGCCTTCAAAATAACAATTTTGATTTACCAGCTGCACGTTCCTGTCACTTGAGAAATAGATGAGTTGAAATATTTTCCAAAGAGACAGCAAATTCTGTGAGTGAACAAATGAGTGGGAGCAAACACAATGGTGCTTATTTGGAAATGTTAATAAGTAGGAATGGAGCTCAAATTTTTTAGCTGTCAGAGGTGGTGGCAGTCAGCAGCCATTCTGCAATGGTTAAGACATGATAGCAGAATTGGAGGTGGCTGTGAAATACCTTGAAAGTTAAAAACAGCTGCAGTTCAAGCACTGTATTTAGAAGAGGTGCAAGACAGTGGACCTACCAGGTAATTAAAAATAATCTTTCCAGTAGCTTTTGGTCTGGATGTGATCAGGCAAAAATTCATCTGGGAAGACAAGAAAGAAGTATTTTTCAATAAAGTGATGTGATCTGTTGTCTGCAGTGATGAAGCTGGAGGCTAAATGCAGGCTTGTTGGGCATTTGGCTCAGATTTAGCATTATGAGCAAGAGTTGATGGACAGTGACAAGGAAATGTCACAGAGGCAAAAACTGGGAGCAGAATCTTTTTGCACATCCTTTCGAATAACAATAGATTAGCTGTTCATTTCTTGCAAAATGTTCTTGCTTTCTGAAATGGATTTGAGGAGATCTCCATAGCATTTGAGGGGAGCAGCTTTGTCATTCACAAAATGCACCTTAATCTTCTGTATTTATTTCTTAGACTGGGATGATGTTCCACCTTCATCTGCTTTGGAGGAGATTTCCGAGGAAGAAGCTGTGAAGATCATTGCAGATCCACTTCTTCCCCCTCAGTCTTCCACACTTCGAGATTATGTTGATCACTCAGAAACCCTGACCAAGCTTGTCCACCTAGGTGTGTGTGATTTTGTTTACGTGTTTTCTGTATTTCTGGAGCTTTGGAAGTTCTGCAGTTTGTGTTTTGATCTTGCTGGTGGTTTTGTAAACTTGAAAATTTCAGGCTGCAGAAACGATGACCAATAAGAAGGGCAGCAGAGTATTATGCATGAATGGAAAAAGACAGGTACTCACCTGCATGACTTACAGCGATGCTATATTAGTTGAAAATAGTGCTGTTCCTTAATGTGTCTCCCAGAGCTTCTGGAAATAGGGAGCTCTTTGTGTAACTTGTCTAACTTCATTGGTCTTTTATTTTTGCCTGAGTAAGGTTATTTTAATTTGCTGGAAAAAGTACTGAAACTCTCCATCCTAGGAAGGAAAGAGAATGGTTGCTATGCAGAACCGTGGAAGTGGGACACAGTAGACTGAAAGGGAAAGGAGGAAGGAGTGGGAGAGCACCTTACTTTGATTGAAAAGCATTTGGACCATGCAATAAGAATAGCTGAGTTCACAGGTTCTGGCACCTTCCTTGTTTCCCAAAAGTATAAGGAATCCTAGAAGAAGGTTGGTAAAAATGTATTTGAGAGGGAGAAATCTGGCCCTGTGCGATAAGAATTTGCTATGCGTGAGTCACACGCCAAGAATACTTCACTGCGAAATTGTCCCCTTCCCTTCTGTAATGGAGTTAGGAGTTCCTTGTACATATTTCTGTGCAACAAGACAGGTCTCTGCATGTGGTACATACTAGTGTGTTCGATTTCTCACATACGGGATTCACTGAAGATATCTCCCTTCAGAAAACAAATTTAGCAAAAGAGTCTGAAGACAGACTGTTTGTTTGGTCTGGAACATTTCCATAATATACAACCTTAGTGTGTTGAGCAAGGTATGTTGAATAAGAGGAAAACTTTATATATATACACACACTACTGCTTAGAAACTTCAGCATGACTTTCTGAAACATTTATAGGAAATCAGGTCTGTGTTTAATTAAAACAATCTCTCATTTTATTTGTTTCTAGGAGTTGACTTATCTCAAGTGGAGAAACGTCAAAAGGCAGGTCAACTCTTACTGACCTTGGACTTTGAAAAAGATATAACTAAAATACTTCTGTTTCTGAAGGATGTGGGTATAGAAGACAGTCAGCTGGGACCGTTCCTGACCAAAAATCCATATATCCTTGGTGAAGATCTGGAAGCTCTAGAAACCAGGTATGCCTGTAAAGTATCGACATGGTGCTAAGGCCCTAGGGCTTAAGCTTGTCTGAATGTGTGTTGCTGCCACATATACTCAGCTCCTGGCTCCATGTTCCTTTTCCCATCAGTCAGCATTAACACATTGTGGTGGTGTCATAAATCAGGTCAACACCGTAATCCATTTGAAAACTGACCATCATATCAAATTAGACTGAAAACTTAAGCAGTAAGACTTAATGAGATGCAAAGCCATACCTCCATAAAAAGATGAGACACATACTTCAGAAAGGAGAATAAACAGAAAAGAGTGTCTCTTTTAGTAGCAACTTGGAATTAACTTAACAAGGAGACTGCCCCTTGATTACATATGCTTCAGATGACACTTTGTTCTGAATATAATAGCTACTTGACTGAAAGTAAGCACTGAAGAAATAAGAAAAATGTACTTATATACTCCTGTTTCTCCAGCAGCATGGTTTGTAAAGTGATGGGATTTGTGTTGAAAGTTGTCAGTGTGATTACCAATTTTGTTGGTTTTAGCGTTGTCTGAATCAAGCTGTTTAATAGTATTACCTGTTCTCTGCCAACAATGGAACATCCTCTTTAACAGTAATTATTTCATTAACAATTCTTTGTCTGGTCATTTCTAGAGATATAATGACATAATGATGGTAACTGTGAATATAGATTCACAGAAGTCTGTCCTGAGTATTTTTGGATTGTTAACTTTGGAGTATTATTTCTAGAACTTTGAAGATGAAATTTGTATCTGTGACAGGAAACCCTTCACTTTTAAACAAAATCCTTACTAAATTTAAATATCCCAAATTAAAAATACTAAAGATATTTAAGATAAAACATAGCAATATATTTTTTTCCTCAAAAAAGAGATCTTAGTTCTTCATTTAGCCAAAGAAATTGAATGTAGGTTTGGAGCATGTATTTTTGTGCAAATGTTCCTTACTGCAGTGCTGATGTGATGACTTGTAACTGTGTTCCAGTCTTTCTCCTTGTTGGTTTATGGATAGAAAGAGTTTCTCTTCATTCTTGTGTTTTACTGCTTCCTTCCAAATTTTTACAGGTGGGATACCATTAAGTTATGAAATATTCAAGGTGCCAGCACCAAACTATACTGATTTACCTTGTAGCCATAGAGATTCTAGCTTTCTTTATTCATCTGTATTTGCTTGTTGCCTGTCGTTAGTAGGGGTTAGATTCTGAAATGGAGTGATTTAATTCTTCTGATCTATACTTTCATTAGATGTGTTGATAATAAACCAGAAAAATAGCAGGAGATGGACACAAAGTCAAAAGTATGTCAAGGAGGCTTGCATTAATTGAACACTTTTTTTTGTTTGTTTTCAGAACAACTCATGTACATGCACACATGCTTTGTAAAGAACTCAAAATATCCCAGTATTTAGAAATTAAAAAAAGAAAAAAACCCTCTGTCTGCTTGGGTTATGTATGTAATAACTTTCCAAGGCTGAACTGTGAAAGTACATCTTTATGGAAGCACGTATACTATATTAGCGTGCTCAGGTCTAACATAGACTTGACTTTTTTTCTCATTTTTCTTCTGTTCTTCCATCTGTTTATTCAGTAAGTGGCCTTTTAGAAATGGTGGGCAAAACTAACCTAGCCCGTTTTTCAGCAGTCTTTCAGTTGAGATTGTCTGAAGTAACTATGTTTTCCAGAATAGAATAGGTTTTGCTACAGTAAGCTTTGTAACTCACCTGTGGAGTTAGATCTGTTTTTCAGTGACTGTTCTGTGCCAGTCTGTGAGATTGGGGCTGAACAGGGCAATCCGATTTCTTATTCGTATTCTACAGCCTGATTTTTTTTCAGTAAGTTTATCTCAGATTGGCATTGATGAATGCCTTTCCACTAACTTTAAGGTAAGCGTTCCACAGAGGCTGAACGTGTCTCAAATAACTGTCTTTTGAAAGCTGAGTATCACCTTTATATAAACACTCCATCACAGATGGACATGGTATCGGTTACATCACTCTGGAATGTTTTATTGCTATGGATTCCACATTGCCAGGAAACAAAACACAAATTTTCATAGATTTGGCATTTGACTTCGGATAAACACTGTAAAAGTCAAAACATTCCATAATTCATAATAATTTGACAGTTGCAAATCAGTGTCTGTACTGCAGCTGCACCAGATGCTTTGTTTTTACGGTATTGTTAATGATGACTTAAAACTCTTAACATGCTACATAGAACTGCTGACCCCTGCAGTAAGAATGAGGGCTAACCTTAGTGCCAATACTCATAAAGTTATCTCTAGCCTTGGTCAGATTGAATGACTGTTCTTTAACATACTATCTTCTAGAGTCAGCTGATTACAATCTTGCTATCCCCCTTTTAAAATTCTTGCCTTTCCAGGTTGCCCAGAAGTGTTTCAAGTGTGAATCTTAATAACTTGTTAACAGAATACAAAAGGAAGAGAGTCAAAACAACCAAAAGTTTTTTTTTGACTGCTCGTTTAGCTGTGTTTTTGAGATGCTTGACAGCTAAAGCCTTGAAAAACAGAACAGAAGTACAGCACAGCCAACCTGCAGCATTCAAAAAAATGTGATAAACTATGAAGGAATAATTCTCTATTTTTGAGTCTTGTATTTCTCTCCCTTGTCATCTCTCTTTGTCTCTGAAGCTACTGTAGCCAGCAGTATCAGCATTGCCTGAAGACTAGGCTGCTACCCTTTGAATTGAGATGCCTTCTTAGTTAAGAATTGGTCCTCTGGAGCTTATTCTTAAGTCTGTTCTGTAGAGATTTTTGGCACATGGTGATCTAATTTCTGAGACTTTGTAGAAAGGGATAGAGTGACTAGAAGGTATTTTTACTTTTTCACTCAAAAAGATATAATTTAATACAGCCTCTTTTTTTTCCTACTCTAGGACTAAGCATCATTTGCTGAATATCTGCTTCTGCAGAACATTCTGCAGTCTAGACAGTATCTCAGTTGCTGTCAAATCAGTTCTTATATGACCAATTTTTATCTAACAACAATTGCTTACATTTCTGAATGTCTGTATTCAAAGCAAACCTTTTCAAATGGTAGGGCAGTTCTCTGTAAATGGTGATGTAAGGATAGGCAATAGCAGATATAGCTGCTTTAAACCAGTTTTGGATCACCCAAGAAAGGTAGAGGTCACAATCTAGTAATAAAGAAGAAATCATTTATCCCTCTCAAAGGATTAGGGCTCACACAACACTCCAAAGGTGGCAATCTCCAAGTAGAGGTGTTTCCTTCACAGTTGCCATCCCTTAAATGTGGTTATTGTGGGGTTGGCCCAGGGTCCCCCCTTCTGGTCGAACAGGTGAATTGCTTCCACCTGTGCTGCCAGGGCTGGCTATGCCCCTTCACCAGGTGCTCAATCACTGGTTCAGGCTGTAACCCAACATTTCCTATACAGGTGGCACATAGGTTAATCATGTCTCTTTTGTACCCTGTATTTTCCCATCTCAGAGTTTCTTGAACACCACCAGGGATGGTGACTACACCAGTTCCCTGGGCATCCCGTTCCAGTGGTTGACTGCTTTTTCAGAGAAGAAATTTTTCATAACATCCAACTTGAATCTCCTCTGGCACAACTTGAGGCCATGCCCTCTAGTCTTATTGCTAGTTACACAGGAGAAGAGGTTGACTCCCACCTCACTATAACCTCCTTTCAGGCAGTTGTAGAGAGAAATAAGGTCTCACCTGAGCCTTCTTTTGTCCAGACTGAACAATCCCAGTTCCCTTGGCTGCTCTTCATAAGACTTTTGCTCCAGGTCCCTCAGTAATATTGCAGTAGTGCTTGAAACAGGACTTCACTTTCACTGAATTCGCAGAATCACAGAATTTCAGGGGTTGGAAGGGACCTTGAAAGATCACTGAGTCTAACCACCCCTGCTAAAGCAGGTACCCTACAGTAGGTTGCACAGGTAGTCTTGAATATCTCTGTAGAAGGAGACTCCACACCCTCTCTGGGCAATGTGTTTCAGTGCTCTGTCACCCTTACCATAAAGTTCTTCCACATGTTTTTATGGAAATTCTATCTTCAAGTTTTAGACCATTACTCCTTGTCCTATTGCTACATACCACCGAGAAGAACCTGGCCTCATCTGTTTGCCTCCCACCTCCCTTCAGATATTTACAAACATTAATCAGATCCCTTCTCAGTCGTCTTTTCCCTAGACTGAATAAACCCAGGTTACTCAGCCTTTCTTTTACAGGAGATGCTCCAGGTCTTTTATCATCTTTGTGTCCCTCTGCTGAACTCCTCCTAGGAGATCCCTGTATTTTTTGAACTGAGAAGCCCAGAACTGGACGCAGTATTCTAAATGTAACCTCATCAGGGCAGAACAGAGGGGGAGGATCACCTCCCTTGATCTACTGGCCACACTCTTTTTAATGCATCCCAGGATACCATTGGCCTTGGCCACAAGGGCACACTGCTGGCTCCTGGCCAACCTGTTGTTCACCAGAACGTCCAGGTCATTCTCTGCAGAGCTCCTCTCCAGCAGGTCAGCCCATAACCTGTACTGGTGCATGCGGTTATTCCTCCTCATGTACAGGACTCTACATTTGCTCTTCTTAAACCTTATCATGCTCCTCCCTGCACAGCTCACTAGACTGTCCAGGTCTCGTTGAATGGCAGCACAGCCATCTGGTGTGTCAGCCACTCCTCCCAGCTTTGTGTCATCAGCAGACTTGCTGTGGGTGGACTCTATCCCTTCATCCAGGTCATTGATGAAGATGTTGAACAAGGCCAGACCCAATACTGACCCCTGGGAATCATAGCTAGTTTCAGGCCTCCAAGCCTACTCTGCCCATCAAACTCAATGAAGTTAGGGAAAAAAAAAATCTGAGTTGGAAAGAAAGTTTTGTTAAATAAAAAAACCTTAGTCAGCCCCTTCACCTTTTTGACAAGCAGATGTTTTGTAACTAAAATCCTTGGACCAGTGACTGAAAGTAGGGACTTCTTGTAACAGAACAGCTGATTTAGGAATGTCTTTGGACAATGTCTTTACAGGTGGCATTGTTGTGTGAGATTTCTTCTCCAGTGTTATTGGCAAAACGGAGATGTATGAGGTATATTACTCTGTTCTTTCAGCAGTAGAAATGGAACTCATTAAAATAGCAACAGGCTGTGTATATCTTCTTGTCTGTACCCTATGATGATCTATTAATGTGTTTGTAATCCAGGAGACAGACTGGTAGTTAAATGTAGGTTAACATAGTTATCTGCTAAAGTACAGCTGGAAGGAATTAAAATCTGTCTTCAGTATTGACATTCTGCTCTGAGGTTTATTTAACTTCTAATTAATTGGGAGGGATGGTATTTTGCTTTTATGATAACTGCAGATTTTCTTCTAATTATTTTTGGCAGAGTTGCATGTTAATGATAGAACATCTGTCCGTTTATAAGATATCACTGAGGAATTTAAACAAGTACTGAATAAATGGAGGCAATAAAATTTTCATCACTGGATTTTATTTTGTTTTTGTTCTGTTTCTAGAGTGGCTTACCTAAAATCAAAAAAATTTGGTAATGCAGAAATTACTCAGATGGTCTCAAGAGCTCCATATTTGCTGTTGTTTTCAGTGGAAAGACTGGATAACAGACTGGGTTTCTTAAAAAATGAACTTGGCCTCAGCGTAAAAAAGGTAAAAACTGTACTTTGAAGTCTTTAAGTACCTTGTCAGCGACATCTCTACTGCCTTAGAATATGAATACTTATGTTTGTCATCACAAACCTTAGTGACACTGCCCATGTAATGCAGAGAATTACAGGACTAACAACATGATTTTAGCCTTCTAAAAATGTAATAGGGCATCTAATATTCCAAAAATCCTGAAGGCTTGAATCATAGAGTGCTTGAAGATGATCTGCTGTAGGATATTTTCAAACAAGCATATGTGTACCCAGTTTTATTATTCCTGATGATTCATGGGACTGAATGCATTGCTGATAACTGCATGCATAACTTTGAGCAGATTCTGTTTTCTTCAAGATATTGTAACATACTTAACTCATCAGCAAAAAATAGTCTATTCTCCAAATACAAATCAAACTAAACGCTGTCATGTGCTCAGTTCACTGAGAATAATCTGAGACCGCTTCTCAGAGCACTACCATGTTAGGTGCTTAGAAGGTTTAGCACCATGCTTTGAGATTTTGACAAGAACTAGTATTTTAAGCTTCCTAGAATGAGTGGGCAGCATTAGTTGTTTCCTGCAGCAGCTGGTGATTGCAATAAATGTCAGCTTTCAAGCGGAATCTTGTGTTTTTCTGTTGGCTTCTTTGGCTAAACAGTCCTAGCTGTCACAGTGCCTGTTCTCGGTCTTTCCTGGCTTCAGGTAAGAGATGTCTATGGAAAAGAGTTTAGTCCCTGCCTTGTACTTGGGACGGATTACAAGTTGTTCTGTGAGTCAGGAGACGGGGAGTAATTTCTAGTATTTCCATAATATTATGGTGTTAGTAGATCCTGAAGGGGATAGATAAAGTACTGCAATTGAAAAATTCTTTTATAGCCTCTATCGGGTAGTGTTTTGCTTATTTCTTTTTAGAGAGATGAAGAGAAACAACTCAAGCACTGAGAAAGAGAAAGGGCTCTTCAGGATGCTTTCTTCTTATGGGGAATGCTTTTACTCTTGTCTTCCAGTCTGTTTTGTAGTGGCTCGGTCATGTTCATTTGGATAACAAAAAAAAAAAAAACATTTGATTTTGCATGAAGATTTAATTTATCAAGATGCAAAGAATTTACTCATTTTTATATTAGAGTTCTAATGAAATGCAAGTGAAAGTTCATTCCTTTTCTAATTGCAAAATAAAGTTTTTCCCTTCATAGATAAGTTTGTAGGCATGCTGTCAGTAATAATCTTTCTTTTGTCTGTGGGTTCTCCCTAATTGCAGACAAAGGATCTGGTAATTCGTTTTCCTAGGCTGCTGACTGGCAAATTAGAGCCTGTGAAAGAGAATCTTCAGGTAAGCTTATTAGTAGATGTTGAAAGTATATTCCCTATCCACATAGTTTAAGAGTTGATTGAAAATAAAATTCCCTGGAGGAGAATCCTGTTTAAAAAAAGAAAAAAAAAAAAAGTCATGAAATAATTTTGGGGAAGACAGATGGGGAAGACAGAAAATAATTGAGCGTTTTGTCAAACAGCTTCTTTTCCTCAATGGTTTGCAAGCATACAGCATACTTGGAACAATGACTTGTTCTGTCTTCTGTTCTGATGTAGGTTAGAAACTTCATCTGACTCCCTTCCTGCCAAAAGTTGCTATCCGATGACACAAATTGTTACCCGTTCCTTTACAATGACTGAAAAAGAGAGCTTGTTCCTTGGGCTTTTTTGGTCTTTGGTTGTATTTTTTTCTTTTTTTCTTCTTAATTACTGTGGGGTTTTGCTAACTTAGATTGTTTATGAAGATTTAGGAGCAAGAAATGTGTTTTTCATTATTTTCCTCTTGGCAGGTAGCTAGTGTGCCAAAATGTCCATTTGACACCTATTGTCTGATAGCAGATGGTCATTATTAACAACTGTTGGGTAAATAACTTTAAACCCACAGGGACTTCTTTCCCCTTTGAAAATGTGACTGTGCACTGGTTTAATTATTGTGCTGTAAAGCCACTAGGCCAAACAGCATGATGTAGTCTAACAATTTGAGAAATCCCATTATCCTATAATGCATAACTATGAATTAAAATATGTAATTTTTCAGATGGACTCACCACTCTGAAGCCATTAAGCACTGGGAGTCTTGCAATCTGAAATGTGTGTGTGTGGTAAGGGAGGAGACTGGAAAGTAGCAGACTGTTCCAATTAATAGTGCTTTCTTTTTAACGAACATTGTTTCCAAGGCTAGGAAGTCAGTATATTACAATGAATGCATTTTTGAGACTTTCAGTTCTTGGTAACTATCTTTTGTCTACCTACAAGGAAGTGTAAAGTGTAGCATTCCTACTTTTAACACATGGAGAGAAGAGGAGGAATTCTAGGTCCTTGATGTTGGAATCTACTGATACTTAGAAGTACCATCTTTTCAGGAAGTTGGATGAATCCAACTCAGAATCTGAATTCTGACCTGTGTATCCTTACCTGGGGGTGGGTAAGCAGCATTCACAAAGTGTAACTATTTAACAGCATTTGAAAGTGATCCAGTGCTATCCCTCACTGATGCTTAGAAACAAGCACTACAATTGACATTGGTTGTCAGAACATACTAACATGGACTAAGTGATCTCAGGGGTAGATTATTCCATCCTCTAAAGGTCTCATCAAGCACAATTTGAGATTCATTGAGAGAATTAAACATGAAAGTCTGCATTACCAGGATGTGTTGGGGGAATCATGCAGAGTATGTTGGTAACAGGTAGGACTTGCACAGTAAGGAAATTAACATGTGGAGTAGAGAATTACTGACTATTAAGTGTATTAACTGAACCCTTAAAACAATTTACAATTGAGCTCCCTATTTATGTCCAGAGAACTGTTGCTCAGTTTCACAGAGGAGAAAAGAAAAGGAGAAGAGACTTGCCAGAACTAACTCTGCAGTGGAGCCAGCCATATATCTCCATTGATTTAAGACCAGGTCGTACTTTCAGTTGTAATTCTTAATGCAATGAGCTACCCCTGTCAACTCAGATCTGTGGAAAGCACCTCTGGAGTGCAAACACATCTCTTCATACGTGACTGCTGTCTTGGTTAGTATTTCCATGATAGGCAAATATTTATAAAGCAGATAAAAAAGAATCAGGAGTTGGAAGACCTGATTACAGTCATCTTTGGAAGCAGTTGCCAAAGGTATCTTAAAAGGTGTCTTCAAAACCCAGATTCCAGACCCTTTGCTTTGCATTTGCCAGGAAGTCCTGGAAGAGAGCTTTAGTGTTGTCACATCAAACTGGACAAACAAAAAGCATCATCTTTTTTGCCAGCTGTGAAGGCATACCTGAGTTGGATTTCAAAGTCTGCTTTATGTTGACTGGCAAGCATGCCCACTACATGATTGAAAGCAAGCTCCTTGTAAATGTCACATTCAGATAGAAGAAATGGATGAATTATGAGATGCTCTTGGATGCTAAATTTTTTTTATCAACAACTCTTAACTGCCTGCATGTTGGGAGGAGTTCTCACGATTTTATTGAAAAAATGTGTTTTATTTTTCTTTTGAGGAATGATAATTAAAGTCAAGGCAGGCTTTGAAAAAGACATCTTACTTTAGATGTGAACCAACTGTAAAATGAACTAAAGAAATGCATGTTTTGCACAGCTCTTTCAGTAGACTTCAGTTTAGGGTTGAAATTATAGTCCCTAGTATAGAAAATATGACTTGAATACATTAGCAAAAGAAATAACACATAAACAAAAGTAGTCACTTTGATTACTGTGTTTTACTGGGTTCAACAGCTCCACAACTAAAATGTCAGTCTCTTCTGGAAGTCTAGTATTGGAAGTGATGAAAAACTCTCAGGGGAGAATTTTTATGCTTGTAAGTGCCGTGCATACGAAGATACAAGGGGTTTTTTTTGGTTCATATCTCAGACAAACTGTAAAATAGGTAGCATTCACACAAGTAATCTAAATTTCAGGAATGTTCTATAAACAAATTATACTTTAATCCAGAGGTGATAAACAGTTCATGCTCCCTGATTTCAAAGGACTAGATTATTACAGAATGCATTCATATTACTGTAATAATAGATAGAATAATTTTACGTTAGTTTATTTCACTGGCATGTTAAAACAAGCTAACTTTGTTGTGTCTGACTTTTGAATATTGTTCTCTTTTTCAGGTTTGTCAGGTTGAATTTGGTTTCCAACGTAATGAAGTTCAGCAGATTGTGTTTAAAACCCCCAAGATTTTAACTGCGAGTAAAAAGAGACTCAGACAGACATTTGACTACCTGCACAACATAATGGGCATTCCCCACAACATGCTTACTCGCTTTCCTCAGGTGAGCTGTTAATCTAAATTGTAGGTGCTATTTACGCAGTTTAATTAATTTAATCATCATTTGCACCTTTTGATAGTCTACTATTCTTTTTGTGACAAATATCTTCAAAGGCAGATGTTGCTGTACAAGAGAAGACAAGTAGGTTTTCTGAACTACTGGTGTAGTAAAAGTGGAGGCTCACTGTATGCAGGACATACAAGTCTTCTATTTATATGTGACTTTTATTCTATTTGAGATAACTTTTATTGGCAACTCAGCAACTGTTGGGGATTGACTAAAAAGCAAAAATTGTATGAGGAAAATATGACTTCTCTTCTGGATTTTTATTACTTATCTTGTATGTACTACATCTACCATTACCTGACACTGATGGTTGCTATATCTCTATTTTGTATCTCACTTCTGTTTTACTTGACTTGTGAGTGATCACAAGTGTTGTTCACTACCTTTTCAGTTATGTTGTGGCTTTGTGGTGCTTCACCTTGTTATTTTTGTTCATTTTGTTTGGAAGAGAAAGTGGAGAGTTTCTTCCATTCCGTGTTTTTTGTGCAGCCAAAACAGCGGCCATCTCTCTTCTCTCCCATCCTCAAAAGTGAGGGGTTTCAAGACAAGGTTAGGGCAGTTCAGTTTCTACGTATTCTGGCCATTAGTGCATTCACAAGTGCATGCTTGTCTCCATCTGTTGTTGCTTCTCTGATGCTAAAATAGAGGCATACTGGATTTTTTGTCAAATTTTCCCTGATGTCACAGCTGCTGTTGAAGCCATGCTTCCTGTCAGCTAACTCCATAAACAGCAGTTAAGGTTTTTATTCTGTCTTCTCTCTTAGAATTTTAGGAAGGTAGAGGAGGAATAGTATTATTTTCTGTCCCAGTTATCATTTGTTTGCATCCTCATGGTGTTCTTCCTTCAATAGTGTAGTCTTCCCTGTTTTAAGTAAAAACTCTGCCTTTTTTTCATTAATCTAGCACTCTTATTTTCACCATCACCTTCTGTATATCAGCTTCTCTCTTCAGTATGCAGAAATGCAGATTTAGATCTCTGTTGTTAAGATTTTTTTTATTTTATATATATATATATATTTTGTACTGTATGGAATCACAGAATCACAGAATTGTAGGGGTTGGAAGAGATCTCTAGAGATCATCAAGTCCAACCCCCCTGCAAAGCAGGCTCCCTACAGCAGGCTGCACAGGTAGGCATCCAGGTGAGTCTTGAATATCTCCAGGAAAGGAGAATGCACAACCTCCCTGGGCAGCCTGTGCCAGTGCTCCGTCACCCTCATTATGAAGAAGTTCCTTCACATACTGGTGCAGAATTTTCTATGCTCCAGTTTATGGCCGTTTCCCTTTGTCCTGTCCTCACAGACCACTGAGAAGAGCTTGGCCATGTCCCTTTGACTCCCACATTGTCCAGTCATGATACATCTGCATCCTGCCATTTTCCCCACTTCTCTTCTTTCAAATGTGTTCCTCTAATTCATTTCACCATTATTCTCACCCTCTGATAGTCTGCAGTTCTTTTTGTGACAAATATCTTCAAAGGTAGACGTTGTGCAGGAGAAAACAAATGGGTTTTCTGAACCACTGCACTTTTGATTGTGTTATAAAAGAAGGTGCAGCCATTCACGTTTTCTGCTGCCTCTGTTCTGTGGTTATTAGCTCTTCATTTCTTTCCCATAATAATGCTAATCTAAATCTCATTGTAAAACTAAGCGTTCCCGATAATAGAGGGAAAGTGTTTCGGTATTCTTTTTCTCTGTTTTCAAATGTCTTGTTCACTTCTTTGGCTGTGATTACACGAATTACAGCATGTAGTTATCTTATATAAATGTACTAAGTATCATGCTCAAGAAAGTTGTATTGCTCCCTGATTTTCCTATTGTATGCGTCTCAGTATGTTATATTGAAACATTCGCCTAGAATTTAAGTAATTTTATATATAAATACAAAATATTAAATGGTTGACAAAAATGAGGAGGAAAGATGTAAATTATCTGTTTTCTTGCTCCAGTTTGTCTGAAGAATGTTTTATTTTAGAATCATCAGAGTCTGAAATTTAGACTACCTAAGATTCTCTTTCATTATTTTAGGATTCTTTCTTTCTCCTTTCTTAGGTTTTCAACTCAAAGCTATTACGAATCAAAGAGAGACATATGTTTCTTATATTCTTGGGAAGAGCCCAGTATGACCCAACTCAACCCAGCTACATCTCTCTGGACCAGCTTGTGTCCTTACCCGATGAGGTGTTTTGTACAGAGATTGCCAAAGCCTCTATGCAGGACTTTGAGAAATTCTTAAAAACGATTTAATTATTAACACATGTAGAAAGGAATAAAGTTATGAAATAAACATTTTTAAAAACTGCTTCCTTTCAAGGTCTCAACTTCTTTATTGTCTAAGAATTAATTACATTCTACAAGTGTTTCATAAGTAGAGGCTTACAGCAATGTTTACAGTGATTTAAAAGTATATTTAAAAAGAGTTAGGTGAGTATATGTTGATTGATCTTAATGTAATCCTTGAAATTAATTGCTATCTTTTAATTCAGCATGAATGATGGAGAACACTAACAGAAAAGTACATTTAAGTGGATTTTTTTGTTTTGTTTTACTTTCAGTAATTTTGGAGTTTTGGGAGATAGAAAGACTGGTTAGTGACTTCTTCCCAGTCTCCCCTTCTGTCTTCTCCCCTCACCTTACTAACAAACCAGCAAGTTAATATAGTTAGCAAGCTAATGTAGAAGCAGAGAAGTGGCACAATTACCTGTTCTCATCTTAAAAGCTGGTAATGTTATTTGCTCTTTTATATGTCAGAGAGGAATACACTATTATGTATGGTAAAGTTCCTCATACAAAAGGGTGTTTTTTAACAGGTTACAAAGGTTTTTCTTTTTCAAGCTGGCTTCTGAAGTTCATATCCTAAAAGCTGTACTGTGAAACTTGGCTTGAAAAAAAAAGAAAAACAAAAACCCACAGCAAATTGAATCTAGGCAAATCACAATGAGGAAAAAAAAAAAAGCTCCTAAATTTTAGGGATGTGTCTAGTTTTGTTTTAAGTCACTTTTGTCTTTGCCTTGTTGACAGGAGAAGCAGTTTGACTTCACCCTAATGTGATTTGTTTGTCTTTAGAAATAACCACACAAAAAGAGGCTATAGAGGCTATAGTATGTAGTTAATTGAGTTATCTTGCTCAATTATAATTGAAGTAAAATGGGAACTGTGGGGAATAGTGAAGGTATTTTATACTATCAGTGAATGAACTGTGTTAATACAGAATTACGAAATGCAAGCTGATTGTCCAAATGCAAGCTAATACTTTATTGTTTAGAAGCTTCTATTCTTCCAGTTAAAGTAGGTCAGGAAATTAAAATCCAGATGTTTTCATTTGGATTTATGTTTATTTAATGAAAACGTCTCCATTTGTTAAAAGCTTGGTATTGGAACGTTAAGTGCCCCTTTGTGTTGCAGAAGTAAGGCTGAAAAAAGCTTTGTATGCAGATATGCAAAAATTTTTTTTGGTGAATTCACTCTGCTGTGCTCAGCACCTACCTGGTTTGTGACAAACCATGGTACCATAGAGCACGTACCACATTTTGGACAGCTTAAAATTTGGACTTCAATCTTTCTGAATGTATTAAAAAAAAAAAACACTGTTGCCAGAGCTAACGCAGCTCCTTTGAAATGCTGAATGCTTGTGCCAAACATACTTCCCAGCAGCACGTGGAAGAAAGACAACCACCGACTTTATGCAAGTGCTGAAAGAGGACAGCGGGGCCGCCTGGCGCCAAGTGCTTTTCGGCTTGAGGATGGAAAAGCCTGCGGAAGAAAGGTCTGGCCTGCAGCTACCGGCCGTCCTCCGGCCTGCTGCTCGGCTGGGAGCGCTGTAGCGGTATAATTGGAGTAATTACGCTTTGAGGTTTTTTTTTCTTTAATTTATTTGTTTTCCACTCTTTAAAAGCGCAGCGCTGCGCACCCGATAGGCCGCGGCCTAACCCCGTCACCGGCCCCGCCCACACCGAGCCTTCTGCGCATGCGCCCGCGCTGCGCCGCCATTGGCCACCTCTCCCCGCGGCGCCGCGGCGTCCCCAGCAGGCCGCTCCCAGCAGGCAGTGCGCCGTGCCGAGGTCAAGATGGCGGCGAGGGCAACGGGTGAGGAGGAGGAGGGATCGCGATCGGGGCGGCTTCGGCGCCGGGCTCGTCCCGTCGAACTTGTGTTCGTCCTGCCGTCCTTCCCGCGGCTCTGGGGGGCTGCGGGCCGGGGCGGGGAGTTGGGGACGTGTTGGGCGCCGTGTGTCCTTGGCCCGTGTAGCCTCTCGGTGACCTCTGTCCCAGCCGTGTCCTTCAGCTCGGGCCTCTGTCGGGCTTCGAGCGCCGAGGCTGAGGGGCTCGGAAGCGGTAGGAAGGAGCTTGGGAGCCGCCGCCGCCTTTCTGGGAGGCCTCAGGCTCCGGTGACCTGCTCGAATGCTGGCATTGCTCTGTCCCTTAGTGATGTTTCTTCTCAGGTCCTAAAGTTTAAGAATACGAGATTAGAAAAGTGTGGTGGTAGAATACTGCTTTTAGCTCAAGTAAGAGTTGTGGAGCTTGAAACTATTGCTGCAGTCTTTGGTAGTGAATGGTGAGTAGAGACATAAGTCTTATAGTAGTCTGATATTTAAATTGTGTGGAACAGGTCAAAATATTGTACGGAACAAGCACTCATTCCATGTGTTCAGTGTCCCTTTCTCAATACCGTAAAGCAGGGAGGCCTAGGTCTATAAATTCAAGTGGTGTCACAGCTGCTGCTGTGAAGGAGATTGGCAAGTTTTTGCATGCTGTCATAGTGGTGTGGAGTGTTGAATTTTATGCTGCTCTCCAACTGATGACAGTTGTTTTTAGTTTCAGGAGGTGGCCGCCTGATAGACAGAATTCGAAAGTGGTACTATAATGCAGCTGGGTTCAACAAATATGGTAAGTATTTCATTGGGCCTTAAAACTTATTAAGTGTAACAATCCTTAATCTGATTATGATTGGTAACTGGTCAGTGTAGGCATTTTGAAATGTTGTTTTATTGATATTAGCTGTTACATTTATTTGTGGAAAAAAGTTAGAAAAAAGTGACTTCTGTATTTCATCTCCTTTTCTGTGAAATACCTTTTTACGTTTAAAATCAGGCTGGAGCTGTTGAAGTCACTTCTGGAAAACAGTTCTGAAAGCTTGATTCTTTCTTTTTTTCCCACCAAGTCAGTTGCACCCATCGCTATTTGTTAACCTTATTACCTTCCCAAATGCTATCCCTGAAAATGGTGATTGATGCTAATAACAGTTAGTCTATCTGGGACTTTTGTGCAAAGTGTTCAATTTTCAAAAAAGGATGTATTCTTCAGCCTATTTAGTGGTCAATTAACTGTAAAAGTGGTGTTTCTTTAAGTAAAGGAGATTACCTTGATGGTATTGTACTTAATTTGTCCCTTGTTATTACAGAGCTTGTTTCAACAGTACAGATTGCAGAACTGTTTTTGAAAGACAAGAGAATCTGAACATGCAGACTGCTACTACTGATTGCAGTTTGAGTGAATCATTTAAAGGCAGTTCATACGCTTTCACTAGGAACATGAGGAAAAAAAATTTGAATGACCAATGTTCATTCCTCTGCCACTGTCTTGCTAATAGAGGTGCAGTGTTGTCTGCTTCCTGAAATTCTTGAAGACTTTAATGCTTTTTGCTGCTCTTCTGAAATCTAGTGATTAAAGGAGCTGCCGTGCTTCTTGTGCCTTTAGCAAGAAACTGCAAAACTGAGTTCAAGAATATGTTGCTTAAAAGAAATTCTGTTTCATTGGCATACTACTACCAATTCAAGTCATGTGAGATCAAAACCTTAGACCTCAAGACAGTAGCTGTACTTATATAATCTGCATCGATCTTGGAATGATACTGAAGTAACATTTTGTTCTTTGTTGTTAATACTGAAATTTTAAACAGAGTTGGTTGAATTTCAGGAATTCTTCATTCAAAAAAAATGTGGTGGTTTTGGCTTTCACAGGACTAAATGGTCCTACTTGAATTAAATCCCAGTTGGAGGGAAGAAGTAGAAACTCAGGCACAAACAACTTGAGTGGTTTTGTGTTTCCATTGCTTGTTATAGTCAATAGACATCAAGGCTTTTTTAGCAGTGGAGTTTAAGAGATTTGTTCTTTAATACTCAAGTAGTCACATCTGTGATCAACTGACTGCGATAGAATCAGCTCTTAAACCTCTTACGTAGACTGCCATCTGAAATGCAAGGATATAAAATAGAGCAGAAATCAACAATCAGATCTGAATATCTCATGAAACACACTGAGTCAAATATCCATTCTCCAGGAAAGGAGACAAAAGTATGTGAAGGTCAATATTCACAGTTTTAATCTCTTTGAGGAAGTAGTGTTTTTCTTCTCCTAGATGTGTCTGTTTTCTTTTCTTTCTAACTTTGCATTTTAAGTGTTATGCTCAAGTTTAGAAATAAGTTTATTAGGTCTTGAGTCTTATTTTGGAGCATCTATTCAGTGATATTGTAAAAATATTTTTGGCACAGGATTAATGCGAGATGATACACTGTATGAAGATGATGATGTAAAAGAAGCACTGAAGAGACTTCCAGAGGATCTTTACAATGAAAGAATGTTTCGCATAAAGAGAGCACTTGATTTAAGCTTGAAACATCGAATCCTTCCAAAAGAACAGTGGGTAAAATATGAAGAGGTAAGTGTGCAGAGTGTTCTCAAGGTGCTCTTAATGACAGGACTGTAATCAGTCTTTGGTGCATGTTACATGTTATTTAAAATGAGTAAATCAGTGTATATCTTATAAAATACCTTTGAATAACATTGCTTTGGAATTCTGCTTAAAAGTCTGGATTTTAACAATGGAAATTCAGGTGTGTTGTTCAAGATGACAAAAGCTTAAACTACAGCTCAAAACTATAGAACTGTTGTCTTCAGATGAAATATTCTAAGCTGTCAGATAAGGAAGTACTCTCTAGTGACTATGGAAATTCTTTTGATGAGTTTCTTAATAAAAGGTTTGGCTCAAGATTTTCTATACAATTAATGAAAATATGAAGGAAGAATAATTTAAAGGAAAACTGTGTATTAGAATAAGCATCTTTCTGTAATATGAGAGCCAAATCAAACAAAATCTGCCTTTTTAGTTATAATGTTTCTTTGCAGTGGAGTAACTCACAGATTTGTATTTCTGTCCATTTCATCTTTCTCCAAAGATAAGGCAAAGAGGAATCTTGCCACTAAATTTTGTACTGGAAGATAACACAAGAGCTTTAATTTCCCTCTAGAAGCAGAAGCTGTTCCTTGTGTTATTGGTCATATTTTGGTAAATGCTGCATTGACTATCTGTTTGCATATGTTGATTGAGCAGCAGTTTGATTAGCAACTGAACACAGTCAGGTGTTCTGCTGAATCTGTTTGCAGTGCTATTTAGAAGTTGAAAATAAGTTTATTTCATGCAAATAGTGTTTTATGTTGAACCTGATGTAATTAAAGTAGATCTTGCTCATTTGGATACCTGTCAAAAAAGTAGAACAAGAAAAAACAAAAATAACCCAATGTCATTTATGAAGGTGAAGCTGAAAGCATCATTTTATTTGATAATGCCGGCGAGGCATTAGGAATTAGAAGTGGTTACATTAGGAAATTTGTCTTTGCAGACTTGGCAGATACCAAGTCTATTTTTTCAGAATGAGTAATGTGATTCTTTTTTTTTTTTTCTCTTTTTTAACCCCCTTCTCTTCCACTCTGTGGATTGCTTTGTAGTCAAGTCTGAGAAAGAATGAGAGAGAGGTGATCTGCAGGAATGGTTTGAGTCGTTTCTGGACCTCCCTTTTAAATATAAGCATGTTTAAATATATTCTTTTCTTTTCTTCAGGATAAGCCTTATCTTGAACCGTACCTAAAAGAAGTAATTCGTGAACGACTTGAAAGAGAAGCATGGAACAAGAAATAACTACTGAACTACTTCATGCAAATAGCCACATCTTTCTGATATTTCTAAAGTTTGGTTCAAGTCTTCAGGGAAGCAAATGTAAGGCTGAAAGAATACTTGTTTCAGCTTGTTCACTGAGTCTGTTCGTCCAACTAAAATAAATATGTCAAAGTATAAAATCTCCTGGGAAGACTTCTTTATAAACGTTAGCAAGCTAATGTTCAGATCTTTCCTATGAGCATATACATTACACATTAGCTTAACAGTATGTAGTCTTCATTCCAGTTTCTTGATTCTTACTTCTTTCATAGTACAGCTGTTTCCTGTAGTTGGAGGGTTAGGTAGGAAACACCCAGAATTGCTGGTTAAGTTGTTAACTTAAAAAGGAGGTGCTACTTCCTTCATCTCTTTTCTCTGGAGGTGAGAATACAGGGCTAGTGCTTCACGTTGTGTTGGTGTCATGAGACAGCAGAAGTAACAGTCTGTGGATGTAAGCATGTACATATTATAGTAATGACAAGTGGAAGTGGTTCCTTAAGCATAAAATCAGGGAATGTTTCTCTAGCTTTTTATACTATATGTGTTGTTCAAGTGTAAAAAGATAATTTTCGTATAAATCTTAATGTCTGTCTCATTTCAGCTTATGATATTTTTGTAAAGGATAAAAGTGCTATGCTGATGTGCTTTTTGCAGTATAATTAACTTTCCATTTATTTTTTTTCTTGGCCTAGAGGATATTGTTTACAGTAAAAAGTACACAGATATGGAGCAGACCATGACTGTAACTTTGGATTAGTATGATCACTAGATTCCATTTGAACTTCTAATCCAGGATTCTGGCTTCTAGCTTTGCTCATGACACTAACTGATCTTTATCTTCATGCTTTCATTGCTTGCATCTCTAAAATTACAGAATCACAGAATTGTGGAGGTTGGAAGGCACCTCTAGGTATCATTGAGTCCAACCCCCCTGCAATAGCAGATTCCCTACAGCAGATCACACAAGGTAGGTGTCCAGATGGGTCTCAGATATCTCCAGAGAAGAAGACTCCACAGCACAATCTCCTAAATGAATACAGCTGAAATATTTATCCCAATACTTCACACCTGATGTGGTAAAAACAGAATGGTGTGAAAATATCTGTATTGCCAATATTCCTTAAAAATTTTGCAAATGGATTACATTAAGAACGTGAGGTTTCTTTCATCTCCTATCTTAAAACCTTATTATTGAAACATATATCACTTGATGATGCATTTTTGAGAACTTATTAATAAAGTTAGTATCTGTTTGATCCTAGTTTTGAACTAAGGTTAATGTGATTCAAAAGCTTTTTAAAAAAATAGAGTGGAAAAAAGGGTTTTGATGACATGAAGCATTTGAAAATAGACTGATCTTTGAACAGAATGCAAAGCATCCATGTGCCAATTGGCATAACAGGTAAAATCACTGACTTCTTAACATTCATATTTAACATTTTGAGAGTCAGAGTCAAGTAAAAGCAGCATCGTATTAAAGTACCTTATTATCTTATTGGTGACAGGCTGGAGGGTCAGTGTGATTCCTATTTTTGAATCCTCCTTCATTAAAAGAAGAGTGGGGAAGAATGAACTTGTAAAATTTAGAGACATGATTATAATATCTATAATCTCCTTGTAACACTTCCTACCTGTCTCAGCAGCTTTCTATGGAATCCTGCACATCTCTTGTGTAAGCTGTGTGCTGTTCTGTGAATGATCTAGGATTGTGCAGCCATGGGCTGCAGTAAAGTGAGATAGATTGACAAGGATGAAAAATAGTCTGATGGTGAAGGAAACAGTGTTAAGTTTTGGAGAAGTAGGTTTTCTTTCATGTACTGTCATGAAGTTCTTCTGTAACACTGTACAAGGCACTTTGTTCTTCAGTGTTCTGATTCCTGTCTGCAGAAATGCAAAGTGGTTGTAGCTGTATCATTTCAGTAGATCTGTTCTGAAGAATATTAGATGAAGCTGTTGCTATTCGTCTGGTCACGCAACAGATGGTACTGGTGGTGTTGGTGCCAGGGGCAAATCTTGCAAAGGTTTGTTAGATTTGAAAAAAACCTCACAGTCCTTATTCCTATGATGTAAAGCATAGAAATACTTGCACAGAAGCTGATACTTCTGTGTCCTGCACAGTGTGCAGTAAGCAGGATGGAGCAGTGCTCTGAACAAGCCTGAAAAGAATTCCTAAATAAGGTGTATTCCCATGAGGGAGGGAGAAGGGGGGGAAAAAAAAAAAAAAAGGAACCTGTAACTCTAAGTCATGTCTTAATATAATAGGCAGCAGCACCTTGATTGGCAGCACCCAAACTTGATTTTGAAACCTTGATCTTCCTTAATGTAGTTTTCTAGATATAAAGTCTATACAGATTCCATAAATGGCAATATTTTTCTCAGTTTGATTCACATTTTTAGGCATATCTAAATATCAAATTAAGAGAATCTGAGTTTATATTGTTAATCCTGCAGTTTGATGATGGTTGTTGCTTAAGTTCTTTTAATTGTTTTTCAGTGAACCTTTACTTCATTTAAGTTCCTTTATTAAATACACAGTGAAATATAAGAATACATATGGATTTGTGGAGATCATGTTTGTTATGGCAGACTGATTTCTTTAAATTTTCAATCAGTCAACCAAGAAACAATGGATGTTCTTTGCAGCTCTGTAACAAGAAACATATGCTTGTTTTACATCCAACTTCCATCCAAAGGAGAGCTACAGCAGATATAAATCTCATAAGAATTTTGATGAAACATCACGCTTGTCATTATAATGGAACTGTTTTAGGATTAATATGATAAACGCATTCCTACGTGAAGCATTTTCTCTCTCTAGACAGCAGAAGTCAAAGATTATCTTTAAGATTTCACCACGATGCTGTTGCACCTTTGTAGTTGGCTTTCATGGACCAGAGCTCCAGCTGTGGGAAGGGCTGCCTGTGCAACAGAAGGCAGATGCAACCTGCACCTCTGCTGCTCTGGGGGGAGGCCAGAGATGGAACTTGGAGGCCCTCTGAGTATGCAGCTGACTTAAGTGCCCTGAGTGACTTCACTTCTTAGCCTCTTTTTTTCCAGCCAGTCTAAGCCCCAAAGGGGACAGATCTGGAAAGTACTTAGGCGACTGTCTCTCTGGTAAACAAACAGTTTGGGTTAGTAGCTATGTGCCCTTGGAGAACTAGGCCTGATCCCAAAGCTCAGTTTCCCAAATTCTACTGCAAGTCATGGCAGAGGTGCAGATTTCTTCCAGTGCGGTTTTGTACATGCTTCAGTGTCAAACAGTTCTTGGCTTGCCCAAGACCTCAGTGCTGGAGCAGGTGAGAGGCTGATCGAACAGCAGGGGATGCCTGGGATCACATACTCTTTTGTTTACCTGGCGGTGTTGGTGTTCTCAGAACCACATCAATACCTTCTATTCACTAGCAATTCGAAGCTAATTTATGCTGGCAGGCAGTGGGCTCAATTCCTTTTCTTCATGAAAACCTTTGCGTGCTGCTAGAGAGGGTGCACCTGTGTATCTTACTTTTGCCCCCTCCCAGTTCATGCTGCTCACTGAGGTTTCAGTCTTCTCTGAAAATACATGAGTATCTTTCACTGAACTGAGTTGAGAGAGGGCCCAAGCTGTCCTTGTCCTGTTGCCAGAGTGCCCCAAAGTATCCACTTCCCCTGGCCCAACCTCATCTGCTTCTTCCCATGAAAAGCAAAAGGGTTTTAAGAGGACATCCCAATAGTCAGCCTGGGGCTGGGAGTAGATATTCACATCTCTGCAGTGTAAGAGGAGACCTGGATCTTTCTCTTCCAAGGCCTAAGCAAGTGTTATAATTGCCGTTGCTGTTTTATGAGCGTGTGCTGCTTCAGTTCCTACTCTGGGAAGGGAACTGGAGTTTGAAATCTGATCAGAAAGAGGTACCTCAGCACAGCTGGGCTATGCTCTCTTCAGCGTTTCCTAAAGTGGTTCCCTGCTGGCTTGTGCAGATTTGGTTCTTTGTGTCTTAAGTCTTCTGGATTGTGCAGGGAGGCTGGATAGCGAGACACCCAGTGAAATGCTGCTGCGTTCAGTGTTACAACACCTAAGCCCTCTTATGAAGCCTCATACTCCCGCTGTGGCCTGGCAGATTGAAGCAATTGTTTATAAGCAGCAAAGTTCAGAGCCCAGAGCTCAGATCTCTTCAAGGCACTTCAGAGGGCTTTTGTCAGCGAGTTGTGCTCCCCAGTGGAGTATTAGCTTAAAAAGATACTGTTCTGAAAGAGTCATAAAAGCAGCTAGGTATGTTTGGTTTACCTCAATTAGCTAAAAATTCTCCAAATCCTGAAAGATTCTCAGCTGCACTCTCACATTGAAGAACATGGAAGGAAACTCCTTTAATTTTCCATCAGTGCAAAGGCAGGGCTGTGCTGATGTTCAGAGCCCAGCTTGCCTATTAGAGCTAATGAGACTGTTGTGGGAGTGTGAAAGTGGCTCTGATAAAAAGCAAAATGTATTCTGCTGCCAGGTGAGGTTTGGCTCAGCCCTGCTCTGTGCATTGCAGAACCTGAGTTACCAGAGAGTGAGATCAGTATTTTGGAGCTTTATTATGGCACTCGTCCCTGCTTAAGGCTACTTAGTCTGTAGAAGGGCAAAATCAGAACCTGAGTCTGCACTGAGAGCAGTGATAGGTGGGGTTTTTTTTAGTTTTTGTTTTTTTCCTGCGAAATACAAAATAAAAAATTCTGAGGAAAATCTAACAAAGCATATTGCATTCAGAAGTACAGCTGCCTTAAGAAGAGACTGCTACTCCCATTATAGCACTGGTCATACAGTTATGACAGATGTTTCCTATCTGTAGTTTAAAGCTTGTACATAGCAGCCCAGATTCACCTGGCTTGCTCCAGAGAGCACCATTACCTGCCCCATCTGCTGTCCATGCCCTGAGGGCGGCTTCTGCTGGAGCAGCAGCTCCTGCTGAAGAGCCTGAAAGTCTGCAGCTGCTCCCTAGGGCTGGATTCAGTGCAGGTTTGGGGTATGGAGCACCTGGCTTTGCATAGCCTCATTCTTAACTGGTTGCAAACTTTGTGGAAAGGAGGGGAGTAGCCCTCTCCACTCCTAGAGCTTTGGGGGATTTCTTTGATTCATTTTTATGCTTAGCTTTTAATCCATGTATATAACCCCGCGGATCTGCTGTGTGCCTGGACACCTCCAAAACAGTCGTTAAAGCCTCTCTGCTTTACAGTGATCCAACAAACTGTTTTGAGAAGAACAAGAGAAGATCTGCTTTGAAAGGGGACTTCTCTCCCAGCTGCTTCCACCCAGCACTTTAACAACACATAAGACACAATAAAGCACGTGTTGACATAAGTGATCTTCAAAAAAACCATTGGATTATTTTGAAGGAGTATAAACACACGTGGGGAGAGTTATCATCCTTCACCCAGCAAAACAATTACATCAGTGCTGCTTGGACTGGGATCGGCCTTAAGATCTCCCAGATGTTGCAGGCAGCACGATTGCTGACCAGTTGCTCCATGTAATTATAAGCTATTAAATGGAGGAGGAAAATGGGCACAGAAGGCCTTGTGGCGAGGCACCAGACTTATGGGCTGTGCTCAGGCCGTAGAAGGACAGCACAAGGCACTAGTGGTCTGGGCAGCCCTTGGGACTCAGTAGGCCAAGTGTTGGTAAGTGCCCCTCTGTGAAAAGGAGGGAGATAGGAGGCCTTAGCAGTGCTGTTTCTGTGGGTAACACATTTGGTGACCAGGTTCTCTGAGGTCCTTGCCCGTGGCTCATGAAGGCTTCTTCACCCCAACAGCAGGTGGGGCTGTTCCACAACAGTACAAGCACCACCAAAGCATCCTGGCATTGTCTTCTTCCCTTTTTTAATTTCATTTTTCAGGATGACAACACTTTAGAGGTTTATGACCAACAGGAGAATTTACTACTAAGTCATATACTGATGTAATGAAATCTAATATATGCTGTGTAATGAGTTATGAGATGTTATTTAGTTTCAGGGTTTTATTACTTCAATCAGTTATGACCATATTTCCTTTTATATGATTGCTCACTCTTTAAACATACCAGATGACTGTATAAAGAACACCTAATAAAATCTGGAGATGTTAAAATATAAATGTTTTAATTTTTGCCATAAATTTGTTCTAATTCTACCAATAGTGGCCTTTGCACTGGAAGTGATGCAGCCATTGTCAGGGATGCAGTGCTTGTTAGTATTGTCCTGGGCCCACTGTGAGCAGTATCAGGGTGACCCTGCTTGATTACAGACTACAGTTGGTTAACAATGCTAGTGCTTGGTCCACAGAACTGGAAAGATCTTTTGAATAAAACTATAAAGATCGAAAACATTCATCTTTGAGATAAGACTTTGTCTTAATTTTCTCTCCTTTTCACCAGCGCAGCTGTGACTTACTCCTCATTTAGAAACCACCCTTCAGGAGAGGAGAATAAGGTGTGTTCCACCTTCTACATCAAAATCAAATACACAAATGCTCTCCCCAGGCACATTCTGGCAATCCTCCTAATTTTTTTCTCATTCATTTGTTGTGTTTAAAAGTCCTTTGGGATAACTTCATAGCAGCGGAATTTTATAGCTGTGAAATAAGATCATAATGAAGTCTTTAATAAATCCATGTTTAAGCGAGTGAGGGACTTCCACTACTGAACAATTGCAAAAACGTGTAGATTCTCATTTTTTATGCATTCTTAGAGAGTGCTTAGTTCTCAAAAAAATATTGTAGGAGTCAATTTGTGATGGCTTATGAGCCTTCAGGAAGACTTTGTGTCCATGGTAGAATCATAGAATCATTAAGATTGGAAAAGACCTCTAAGATCATCTAGTCCAACTGCCAACCTATCCCCACCATGCCCAAAAAAGAAATTTTTCCTAGTATCCAACCTGAAGGTCCCTGGCACAGCCTGAGATCATTACCACTTGAACAGGTACTGCCCTTCTATCCACTACTTGTAATGACTGCAGCTACTATAGAGCTCCAGCGTGCCAAATGCCTGGGCAAACAGGGGTCTGCAGTGCATGGCTGTGAACTGCCCCGCTCAGCCAGCTGAAATCTTTGATGACTCTTTTGCCAGGCACTTCTGCCCAGGTACTGGTTTTAGCTGAAGATGAAACAAACAGAAGTATTTTCAGCATGTTTGGACTGTTGTAGCTGTGACTGCCAGCTGTATCATGGCCCAAGCATGATTTGGTCCCTGCTGCTCCTTAGGCAGTCAATGCCAAGCCCGAGCTTGGCACCAGTCCCCTCCGTCCCCAGTCCTACTCCATGTCCCGAGCACTCTCTCCAAGACTTGGGTTAGCTGTGCTTGGTAATGCTGCAGTCTGAGTCTCCTGATTCCACAAGGTCGGGCGTCATCTCTGGAGAGTTCTTCCATGCTGTTTTTTCTTCGGAACTGTACATACGTCAAAAGGCTGAATTTACATGTTTATTCGGTTACTGATAAAGATAATAATGGAAGGGAAAAGCATCTAATAGTTCTAGTGGATCTAAACAATCCATCTTGCTTCTTCTTCTATTAATACCTCTATCACTAATTGGATAAATTCAAGGTGAAGGATTTTGGTGAGTAATGAAATAAAAACTTTACTATTCACAAATCCAGGGTCATGGTTGACCTAAAGAGAATCCTACTTGAAATAAATGGCCAAGCACACTTAAAACACGTCTTTCTACAGTAACAAGGCACAACTTAATCCCATTAAGAAAATGTTGGCAGTGGCTCAGTGCTGGAGAACATGCCGCTGAATTGTCCTGCTCTAACCCGGGATGTAGGAAATGTTGAGACAAAGCAGCATACTGAACTTGACAGATCTCTGCCCTTTAGGTCCTTAATGATGCAATGAATTACTAATGCATTTAATATCGTTTAGCTACAGAAATTGTCTCATATGCAGAAGCTGAGCAGTATTGTACTTACTCAATGTGCCCTATATGCTGCTTCATATGTGGGATTTAATTTGCATAGCCATGAAGCACAAACCTCTGAACCAAATCAAAAGAGCAAGCCCACATGTTATTTTAATATGCAAGAATCAATCTGTATTCCGTATCTCTTAGTTAGTGGATAAAAAAACAGGTGAGTTTCTCTCCAATCAAAAATATAGCAGAAAAATGGTGTTTTCCCCCTGGTTTATTTTTTTACTTTGTCCCCAGTATTGTCAGTGGGACCCAGAGTGCTTTTCTCCAGGAATTTTGTATGTGGCACATATGTGCCAAAATAATTGATTTCTCTTATTTCTAATAAAGAACAAAGCTCTTGAACTTGCCCAAAGAACTGAATTTGTGCTATCAAAAAGAAAGTAGGGCTGGGTGAATTTCTCACAGCCACGTCTTGTATCCTTTGTGTTTTAGCTGCAGAGCACAGAAATGATGCTGTGCATAAAGCTCAAAGTGACAGATTTTCAGGACAAAATGAGTGCTGGCTCAGCACAGGAGCAGCCAGGTTCTCAGCACATGCTGCTCTGACATGAGTGCTGCCCATATCTATGGCCCCATGGGGCTTTGGTGCGGCATCTCCCAAACATGGCTTTTGGGTTTGGGTCACAGGCAGCTCTCTGATTCCTGATAACTTGGAAGGAGAGTGCGTATTTGGACTGTTACTGCACTATGCAGAGATCAAGAGTGAAAAATATTAATGTTCAGCACCGACCACTATGTTTTTATAAAGGTCTTGCCCTTAAAATATCATTTGTGGGGTATTTATCATAAATATCATACTGTGTCTGGTATTTGCAGTGTCATTCTGTTGAGCTGAGTGCATCATTCGGCAGAGCTTTGTGTCTCTTTTTACTGTAACAACTTCCATAAAGATTCACACTGACAGCTCCTGCAGTAAGGCATGAGGAAACATATTTGAACAGAGCATGTGTTTTATAGTGTGAGATCAGACAATGCGCACACGTGTCAGGGTGCAGTGGGGAATAAGAGGTAACTATAGATATGTGCACAACACACAAACACAAGTGATTATCTTTTAGCTCTTGATCCATACTCCAACATCCACTGCCAAGCCAACAAAAGGAAAAAAAAAAAAAAAAAAAAAAAAGATGTTCCCACTCTGTGATCGCAGAACAAAACTTTGTTCTACAGAATAAGATTTGGAAACCACTGAATGGCCATGGGATGGTCTTGATTTTCTGACATGGGTCAGAGAAATGGGGCCTTTAATAGGGGCTGTGCTGGGCCAGCAGCCACACCAGTGGGATGGTGGCCCCTTGTCACATCCCAAAGGCTTCTGCAGGGGATCAGAGGGGCTCAAAGGGATGACACATGCTAGGTGGGCTCAGCACCACATCAGCTCTCTGCCTCTCTGCTCCAAGGGCAGCTTGTTGACAACAGAAGCAATGTGACACAAAGTTCCTCGTTGAGAGGGATTAGAAAATACAGAGTCATGTAGAATTTGTTAAGCTCAATTACATGAGTCAGGAACCAGTGAAGGGTTCAAGGAGCTGGAAATAATTCCAATCTGTCATATCGGGAGTCTCCTCCTCAGAAACAGGCTGTGGGAGCGGCGGCAAGGCAGCCATATGGAGAGCAGATGTCTCCAGGGAGCTGAAAAGAAGATACTTTGCTAGTACTAAAAATACTCGATATGAGGAGGTGATAACAAGTGCTTCTAAAATTTATCATGGAGGAGACAATTTTTACTGTTTCCTAGAACACAGTCCTATATGCTTGAATAATCCAGGACTGTCATAGAGAAAAGGCACTGATTCATGGCTCAGGGAAGGATCTGTAATAGCAAGCAGATTGCACTTATTATTTAACTATGTGCTTTTCAAATCACATTTTATCACAGGCTGTCTCACAATAGAGAAGTAGAAAGACAACGAGTTGTTCTGTTGTACTGATGTACAAAGTCATATGGTTACCTTTGCCATTTGAAGCTTTGGTATTTTTGGCACTTTATGTAGGATCAGCATTGTGAAGACTGACTCATGTCACAGGTGGTCAATGGCTCAATGTCTGGATGGAGATCAGTGAAGAGTGGTGTTCCCCAGTGGTCAGTATCAAGATCGATGCTCTTTAAAATCCTCATCAACTACATCAATAGTAAGATCAAGTGCACCTTCAGCAAGTCTATGAATGACATCAAGCTGTGTTGTGCTGCTGACACACCAGAGGGATGGGGTGCCATCCAGACAGTCCCAGACAGGCTTGAGCAGAAGGGATCCTTGAGGGAAGTGATCCTGCCCCTCTGCTCTGTGCTGGTGAGACCTCACCTGGAGTACTGCATCCAGATGTGGAGTCCTCAGTACAGGAGAGACATAGAGCTGTTGGAGTGTGTCCAGAGGATGGCCACAAAAATGATCCAAGGGATGGAACACCCCTCCTACCAGGACAGGCTGAGAGAGCCGGGGCTGTTCAGCCTGGGAAGAGAAGTCTACAAGGTGACCTCATAGCGGCCTGTCAGTATCTAAAGGGGAGTTACAGGAAGGAAAAGGACAGACTCTTCAGCAGTATCTTGGTGATAGAACATGGGGAAATGGCTTCAAACTAAAAGAGGGGAGCTACGGACCGGATATAAGGAAATTTTTTTTACAAATGTGTGGTGAAGCACTGGAACGGGTTGACCAGAGAGGAGGTGTATGCCCCACCCCTGGAGATATTCGAGGTCGGGCTGGACGGGTCCCTAAGCAACCTGACCTAACTGTAGGTGTCCCTGTCCATTGCAGGGGAGTTGGATCAGATGACCTTTAATGGCCCCTTCCAACACAAATAATTAAATGATTCTATAATTCTACCACAGAGTAGACTGGCTCCAGAGAGCCTCCTCCAAGTGCTAAACCTGCTTGTAATCTTCAGGAGTGAGGTATCAGAGCAGAACTTCATCTCAGCCCTCAAGTACCCCAGGAAATATTTTAAGCACGCCATTGAGCAAGGAAACCAAAGGGCAGATGGAAGTTAAATGAGTGCCTGCTCTGCAAGCAAAGGCATTCAGCTGTGGATAAGGTGCATGCAGTACCAGCACCATGTGCTCAGACTGCTCATGCCCCAGAGAGGTGTTTGTGTTCTCCTCCTGCCACATTTCCCTGCATCCCCTGCTCTCTCCTGCAAAACTCCAGAAAATGGCTGTGGGGAAAACAAAGCAATCCCAGCAAAGTAGGATGAGGTAGCTTGATCCCTGATGTGAGATGGGCTGTCACAGACCATTGCCAACTGATCTTTGCCTCATCTGTTCTTATAAAGGTGTAATGGCTGTGCTCCCCCAACCCACACTGGCTGCCTGCTTCTGAGCTTATCTTTGATTACAGCTGATAAGTTTGTCCTCATATCTAACCTATATCTCCCTTGCTTCCAGTTAAAACTATTATTCCTTTTTCCACTCTCAGGCAACTCAAGGCAACTCATTTTCTTCCTCTTTATGGTTATTTCTGAAGGCCATTATCCCGCTCCCTTCTGCTCCCTCCATCTTCTCTACACAAACAACCCCAAGTTCTTTCAATCTCTCGTTACAGGTCAGATTTTATAAACTCCTTAACATCTCTATTGGTCCCTTGGGACTATCTGTATTGTTTATATCACTCCTTAAAGCTGATGCACTTTGCTCGACACAGAGATCAAGCTGCAAAATCCCCTCCATGACAAAACCCCCAACTCTCACCTTTCCCATCCCCATAAGCACACCCAGGGGTGCCATGTTGTCTCTGATCTGTGCTGGCTTCACAGCATCTCCCAGGTTCCTCTGCCATCCGCTCAGTCACCTCCATTTCAACAGGAGTCCTTTTGACCCCTTTGCTCTTTGCACGTGTCTCTATTTAGTTCCATTTGTTGATTCTGGAAAACCTCTCTGATTTTTCATAGCTATTTTGAATTTTAATCCTGGGCCCCAATACGCTCACAATCCTCCTGGCTTAGTGTGATGGGCAGATTTTATAAGCATACTTTATTCCATTATCCGAGTTACCAATGAAAATATCAAATAGAAACAGGCCCTGGACAGACCCTGGGTGACCCCATTAAAAAAGAATTTTCAGTTCGATGGTGAACTGTGATAAGTTCAGCATGTTTTTTGATCACTTGTGCACCCACTGACTAATGACTTCATCTGGCCTGCATTTCCTTAGCTGTCCTTACAGGAACGTGACAGGGGACAGATTCAATGCCCTGCTAAGGTCAAGGTGTGTACCACTGCCTGCTTTGTCCTCCCCAACCCAATCTACTTTGGCTCCGCTATGGGAAGTGCTGCCCAGTGTGTTCAAGGCATAAGTTTGGGTATAGAGATTCCTGGTGACTGCTATCTGGAAACTCTTAAAAATGCATTAATTATAGTGTTTCTTGTTGGTGTTTCTTCTTCACTCTTGGACACCTGGGCTCATCAACAGTCCCTTCCAAACTGAACACCAACACTTCTGGCAGCTGCCAGCAGGAGCATCAGCACCTACAGCCCCGGAAAAGAAGAGGAGTGCAAAACTGTTGCTCTGTCAAGGTAAAAAATTATTCTCAGTTCAAGAAAGGATTAATATTTCCACGCAGTCCTTGCAGAGAAGAAGGAAAATTGAGAGACATTGTTATGCTGAGGCCAAGAGGGGTTGCTGTTACAAGGAAGCAAAGCTCACAGAAGCCTTCCTTGGTGGAGCACTCCAGAATCCAGATTGAGGCTGACAGGGCCCTCTAGACCCTCATGGCCACCCTGTTTCAGCAGGAACACCCAAAGCAGGGGCCCAGACCCATGGCCAGATGCCTTCTCTCCAAGCAGGAGACTCAATAGCTTCTGGGCAACCTGTGCTCCAGCACCACAAAGCACAGCAGTGCTGCCTGGTGCTCAGAGGAAACTCCTGTGCCCCAGTTTGCACCCATGGCCTCTTGTCCTGGTGCTGGGTATCACAGAAAAGAAGCAAAGGCATGAGAGATGGCTGCCTGCACTCCCCAAAGACAAGCCTGAAGAATCTGTTCCAGGTCAATCTTTTGTCATTCTTCACAGGGTAAGAGGCAAGCAGTTTTTGATACACGTTCTGATTGCCCTAAGCAATTCCTAACACTGGAGGGTGCTAAAGTCCATCCTGGCTGCGATGTCCTGAACATGCTGCCCACTTCAGCAGTGTCACTGTTTCTGCAAGGGATGCCTCATCGTGTCCCCATGTTCTCTGCTGCCCTGACCACAGCTGCCGCCAGACCTGGGGCAGAGCCATTCATGCTGGTAGCTCTGGGCTATGTATATTGCACCTTGATATTCAATTCCATGCTGCCTTCAGCTCACTGGCCAGCCGCCAGCACAGCTGCAGCAGGTTTGGGGAAATTTGCCATATTGTGCTTGGGAATTCTTGTGGAAAGCAAGTTTCACCTACTACAGTGGAGGTGGATATGTTGGAGGGACTTGGGTTTCTTTTTGTCCTGAAATACTCATTCCCACGTAAAAACAGAAGCGAGGTGGAGCTGAACATTAAGCCCACAAGTTAATGTTGGCTCATTGTTAATGTTGGCTCTGAAATTACACTCAGCTCATGCCCCAAATTAAAACCTGTGGAAGTAAAACATAAGTTTAACCAAAGTCCAGCCCTCGCTACTAACACCCATGAAGACTCTGCTCTCAACCTAGGTTTTGGCAGATGCTTTCAAAAAGCAGAGAGATGTGTCCTAACTAGTGCTGAGGCAGGATGAAGCCCTGTTGTGCCACAGGGCCATGATGCCAGAAGGTTTTCAGGCCTGGAGGAAAATAGGACACAAAAGACCAGAGAAAGACACACAGCGGACATTATCTGTTTCCTATCAGTAAAAGCTCCAGCAACGTTTTTGGTTTTCAAGAATAATCTAATTCAGCATTTTGCTGCAGCGGGGTGGTCACCAGGCTTTGGAGTGCAGCCCAGCCAAACAGAACAGAGCTTTTCATCAGTTACAGCCCAAAGAGGGAAATAATGATCTCTAAGGTTTGTATTTATCATCGGATTTGGCCCACCAACCTGCCTAGAAATGGCAGTGGCTTGAAACAGTTTGCACAAAGCCAAGTCCTGAAAGGCTACAGTAACAATTAATTTTATCCTTTTTTTTTCATTTTTCTTTCCTTTTTTTTTTTTTCTCTTCTGAAAATACACATTTTTCTGTCACATCTGGATAAACTCTGCACTCAGCCTGGTCAGCAGAGCTTTCCACTCTCCCAAAGCCAAGGCATCCCAAAGAGGTTGGGTTTGGTACCCACCAACAGAGCTGGTCCTTCTGCACTGTCCTTGCTCACTCATCTCCTGTCTCTGGCTCATGCTGTGCCCACTGCTGGCTGAAGGCTTCAAGAACAAAAAGAGCAAGCACTGCAGGAGGAATGTTTTCACACAGCTGCGGGGTTTGGATGGTGAAAACTCAGATGTTTTCCATTGTATGGATGGGATCATGTATGGGATGGGAATCCCTGAATTTTTGTCTGTAGGACCACAATATAAAAGACTGCAAAATTTCCAGCATGCTTCCCAATAACAAGAAAGATTTGGACACACAGGTGAGAGCCCAACAGAAGGCCACCAGGATGCTGCAGGGCCGGGAACCCCTCTCCTGGATGGAGAAGAAGAGAGAGCTGGACCTGCTCGGCATGGAGAAGAGGGGGCTCTGGTGAATCTCATCAATGTCCGTAATGAAGGGAAAGAAGAAAGCAAACAGAGCCAGGCTCTGTTAAGTGGTGCCCAGTGCCAGGACAAGAGGCAGTGGGAAGAAACTCTGAAACCAACGCCTGCCTTGGGCACGGTAACAAATGTTAGCGAACGCTCTATGAATTTAGCAACAGGTGGAAATTATACCTGTGCAGTGATTCCTTACACCTTGACATCAAGACGTTTTGCTGATACAGATCCTCAGTAAATGACTAATTGTTTTAGGCTTTCTCAGACTCACTATGGTCGCTCACTAGCTTTGCTAACAAATCTTATGTTGTTGTTATCTTTGCTAACAATCTTACGTTGACTGTGCACACACAATCGCATAGACACTGACATTGATCAGATCTGGGAATATGAGTGGATCCAGCTGCACCCAGCCTCCTTACCTCTGTGGTTCAAGGTGTTTAGGAAGCAAGAGGATCTGCTGTGAACTTTGTGACTCAACGGGAGAGTCTCCTGTATGTGTGTGTTTAACCCTACCATCTATGCGGTAAATAAACCGGTGTGTCTAGCCATCACAAATCTTGTTAAGTCACTGCTTTAGTTACAATTAAACTTTGTTAAATCACTGTATTGCATCCATATTATGTCAATAAATGTTCTAGCTTCTCTCCTATGAGTGCAGTACAGTGTGAATGTTTTCCACATGCAACAGAAGAGGAGAGAACCAAAACCACTGCAGGAGGTGACACGCATTCCTGCTGTGCTGGCTGTCTCAGCAGAGCGGCGATGACTGAATGGATGGGGCTCCGTGGATCAGGCAGAGAAGGTCTCTTTGCTGCTCGTTGGTAAATCCAGCTCAGCATTCATCCACTTTCATCCGAACTCACCTACGGCTCTGACAGCAAAAGAAAACACATGCTTAGAGACAAATGAGATACATATTGGATTTTATTCCACCTCCCCATAACATACATGATTACTGGAAATTCTTTCTTTCCCATGCAGCCTTTCTTTCTGTTTATCTGTCCCAACTTTGAGCTAACAGCTGTTTTTACCTAGGAGGACCAACTCACCGAGGCACTTTGGGATATAAAGCACATTTATGGTGAGACACCTGATAAATCCCTTTACGTTCTGCATCTTTCCTGTAAAGCTGGGTGGGAGCATGGGGGAGGAAGAAGGACCTGCTTCGGGATGATGTCAGCACTGCTGGGCACATCTGCCACAGATTAAATCACCATATAACGGGCTTATTTCACAAACATATTTCTTTCGGGCTTGGAAGGAGACATAAAGCAGTGTATCCCTTCAGTTTGCATTTGGGGAGCCTCTGAAAATCTGGGATCACCCTTCACAGTATGCCAGCAAGATTTACTAGTGCTGAATCTCCCAGGTGATGATGCTGTACAAGTTGCATGAAAAATGAATCTTTCTCCTTCCTTGATTAAGTTGTGACTCATCATAAATCCTGCAAAGAAATCAAGCCCGTCTCACTAAAAGCATGAGGGACCTTTGCAAAGCCCTTTAAGAAGGTGTGAGAAAGGGATCTCACCTGGAAGGAGAAAGCTCACAAAAATGAACCTGTTTCAATTATAAAATACCCATTCTCAGTATTTCACAGATAAATATACCATGCGTACCAGAAGGTGAAGTGAAAAATGAGAAAGCCATAGAAATAAATAACAGCATTCCACCACGCTGAGGATAAAACACAAATAGACAGCTTTGGTCACAAGAATGCTAAATAAAAAGTTATAGGAAAATGAAGGAAGAGGAAAAAATGCTGGAAAACTACATATACACCACATATATTATATGTAAATGTATTAATGTATTAATATGTTTCATAGAATCATAGAATCATTGAATCATTCAGGTTGGAAAAGACCTTAAAGATCATTGAATCCAACCACAGCCTGACCATACTACCCTAAATCTAACAACCCTCTGCTAAATCATGTCCCTGAGCACCACATCCAAACGGTTTTTAAACAAATCCAGGGACGGTGACTTAACCACCTCCTAGGGGGCAACTCCCTGGGTTTGATGCAATCTTTCCCTAAGAAGACAGACTTCACACTCCAGGTGATGAAGAAGAGGCAGCCTGGAGGAGCAGAGAGATCCCACTCCATCCTCTGGCTGGTTACTGGAGCAAAGTGTGGGTGATTCCTACGTGCCCCTCATGGCCACGGCAGGCAGCCTGTGCCAACCACAATCACACTTGTTTTGCCATCTTAGAGAGAAAGGAAATCCATGAGCCCATTATTTGTCCATGGAAGTTACTTCAAAATGTAGTCCAAAAATGCCTCATTCCAAGCACTGGGAAATAAATAGCACAGGAATTCCACCTCTTAACCTGTCTGGAAACCATGTCCCCACTTCTCTGCTGACGCACACCAGTCTGGTTGGTGGGATCCTGCTGAGTTTTTACTTTATTCAGCCATATTTTCATCTGCTCCATGATGAAGATTCATACTCTAATTCCGTACAAAGCACTACCATGAAAAAATAAACTCAAAAGAGTCTCCTAGCCCGGTCCACAAGTCCTGTTTCACAAATGAGTTATCTCAGCGCTGCTGGGTCCGATCTCATGGAGCGGACAATACATTTGGTGCTGTCATGTAAATCATTTCCTTTTGAATACTTAGGTCTAATCAACTTCAGACCTTGTTTTGGACACATTGTACGTTTCATAATCTGGAGAACTCTCTCTGATGAAATCCTTGCCTCCTGACCCCAAACTACATCTGAACAAAATTGTCCCATCAGGAGTTCAGATAATTGCTTGGCCTTTCCTGTCAGTCATAAAACAGACCAATCCAACTTTTTTGGACACTTCCCCACACTTTAATGTGCTTTTCAAACACATTCCGAACAGCATAACAGAATAGGAATGGTGCTTTTATAAATGTGTGGTACTTTATATGCTTAAGCAAAGAAATCAGAGACTCTCTCTGCTGGTGCCATATGTATTATTGTGCGATAAAAATTTACCAGCATGTAGCTCTGCAATTATTGTTCTTACAGCTCCATTAGTCTTAAATCTTATTTATGTACCGTGGGCTTTTTTCCTTGATTGGAACTCCCAGGCCCTGCCTTGCCTCTCACCAAAGCTGAGGAAGCACCGAGGGCTCCAGGCACCATTTCAGGACTGTCTCAAGTGCAGAGTGAGCATGTTGAAGGCAAACACCTTTCTGCAGATTGCTCCAGAGGGGACAGCAGCATGGCTCCCTGGGGCTCATGGGGACACTCACCATCAACATCCTCCTGGGGACGTGGGTCACGGGATGGAGGGACAGCGAGGACCCAGAGATGAAGGAGTGCTGCTAGAGGGGTCCTGGAGCTGTTCTGCTGGAGGATGGCAAGTTGCCCCATGCACTTGGCCGTCGCTAAACCCTGAACAATGAGAAGCATTGCAAATATTCAGATAACACAGACAAGGGCTTACCGAGATCACAGTCTTAAGTTGAAAGCCTGGGAATTCCTCAAGGAAAAGGTGTGGTCTGGGGCAGCGCATGTGGGCTGAGAGCTCTCCAAGTGCGTCTGCAGCTCTCAACATCTGACGAGAAGATTAAGTTTGTGGGCAAAACACACTGTGAAAATGGAAAGCAGACTGCTACATTTATCAGCAAGTTGAAAGGACAAAATGAATGTGAATGCTAGAGAAGGAAAATAATGGAAAAGCCCTACTGCATCAAGAAGAAATCTTTCCAAAGAGCAGAAAACACAGAACCGTAGGGCTCAGAGACATATCCCTCAGGTGCCCATGTCCCTGTTGGACAGGCAGAGGCACAATACAATCTGTGTCACCTCCTGGCCAACGGGATCCTGTGCCCACAGAGCTGCAACAGTGTGGACACGGGTGCCAGCTCTGAGTGTGTTACAGATTCACTTGGGGTCAGCAGCCTTGGGCAGGGTGACTGCACCCATGGACTGGTGCATTCATAAATCAGAGAATCGTTAGGGTTGGAAATGTCCACTGAGATCATCTTGTCCAACCATTGACCCATTTCCACCCACCATGCCCAATAAACCACGTCCTTCAGTGCCACATCCACACCTTTCTTAAACACCCTTAGGGGTGGTGACACCACCACCTCCCTGGACAGTCTATTGCAATACCTCATCACTAACTTTGAGAAGGAATTTTTCTAATATTCAACATGAACCTCCCCTGGTGTAACTTAAGATTATTCTCTCTCATCCTATACTTTAACCTGGGTGAAGAAGCCAACCCCCACATCATTACAGCTTCCTTTCAAGCAGTTGTAGATAGTAATAAAGTCTCCCTTGAGGCTCCTCTTCTCCAGACTGAACAACTCCCATTCCCTTCGCCATTCCTCATAAGGCTGCTTAATTCTGAGCTGCTTGTAATGAAACTGTTCCTGAATCTATGCCTCATGCTAAGCATGCAAAAATAACTTTCAGTTTTACAAAGCTCTATTTTTCCCCTCTCTGCTATTTGGGAAAAGTCTTTATTTCATCATTCCCCACGCCATGAGGTGGTTTTTGGGATTTCCAGGCCAGATGCCCACTGCTTCTCCAATTGCCTTCACGTTTCTTCACCCCTGGTGTGCTTTGTAGCTGCTTCACATCCCTGGTGTTGTTGCTGGTTTATCCTTGCAGTGCAAAAAGCTGAGTGTGCTGCTCTGAGCACAGAAATGAGCAGGGTCAGGTCAGACATTTTTGTCAACTCCACACGTCAGTAATTTGCCCATACATCTCCATCGCTAGAAACATATATTAAAAAAATAATAATACATTTTAAAAAGTAAACAGTGAAAGCAAAAACACAAATAAATAAAAGTAAGCTTTAAAATTAAATAGATACAAATGAAAGTAAATGAAAATAAATAAAAATAAAAAGGCGTGGCCGCGAGGTGTCGCTGCCGGCCCGAATACAGCCCTGGCGAGGGCCGCGCGCGGCCTCCGGGAGTGAATCGGCCGTGATCTCCTGCACTGTGCCCGGCAGCATCCCGCCAGTGACCGTGGGGCTCCCGGCATTTGCACCGCGTGAGAACACCGTTCTTGTTTTCAGCCGAAGGCATTCCCTTGTGGGAAGCCATCCCCTCGGGGTCTGTTAGTCAAATCCAAGTGGTGCGCAGTGATTTTCCCCGGGAGCTTCGAGGACTGTGATTTGTCCCGGAGTGGAAGGAAAAGCCTCCTCTCTGCCTAGGGCTTTGTGCTGGCCGCTTAGGCTGCACGCGTCACTGGGCTTTCCCCTCGATAACCTCTGTTATCGAGGCTCTCTGTTGAGATGAAGGCTCACAGCTCTTCATCTGCCCATGGCATCGTCTGCGGCATTGTCACTGTGCCGCTCAGCAGCACTGTCACTGTGCCATGCAGCAGCGACTCCCTTCTAGCTGGGGGACATTTGATACTGAAACAAGTGCAGGCGTATTTTCCCAGATACAAAGAGCAGATCCCCATCCCAGCACTTCTCCTCCTGCCAGGCGTTTTCATACAATCATCAGAGAATAATCTGAGTTGGAAAGGACCCTTAAAGACCATCTGGTTCAACTCCCCTGCAGTGAGCAAGGACACCTACAGCTAGAGCAGGTTGCTCAGAGCCTCATCCAGTCTGACCTTGGGTGTCTCCAAAGACAGGACATCCATCACCTGTCTGGGCAACCTGTTGTAGTGCCTCACTAAAGAAGAACACTTCTCCAGAGCACTGCTACAGAGCTGCCTTCTCTTTCCCCAGGTACATGAGTGAAGGGCAGCCTGCAACCCTTCCCGACCTCCAGCTGCCAGTTCTGGTCTTTCCACAGGCATTTCCAAATGACTTTTGGGGGAGAAGTACAGAACACAAGATTGGGAATAACCTCAGAAAGGAATAGAGAGGCTGAATGGGAAAGCTTCTGGGATTCTTATCTCCTTTTGCTAAGCCAACATCTGGTGCTCCCTCCAGCATCATCCCAACCCCAATAAAGGACCACAGAGCTTCATGCTCCTCCTGAATGGGTTTTTGGAGTCTGCTCAGATGCAAAGCTCTGTTCTGGAATCTGCCTACACCTACAGCAACAAGTTGAATTTGGATGGGCAGAAGACAAAGCGAGCAGAAGATTTTCCTCTGATATATTCATGCTGTGGTAGGTTTCACAAGGAATCAGTAAATGTGAAGTGAAGTTATTTTGATAAACATTGAAATGCAACCTTCAGAGTGTTGAGTCAGAAGTCCCAGCTTGGTTTGCGTTGTAACAGACACAGAAATAATGACAAACAGAGGAAGCAGAGGCTTGTAAAGCTGCCCGAGCAGCTCTGTACGAGTCAGACTGAGGGCCATCAAACTTCCTTGTGCTGAATAATATCCCATAAACCTGAATGAATAAGGGAGACCTCAATGGAGATATCAAGGGATACGATTCCAGTAAGCTATATACAATCCTGGCCTTGTTTTCTAAACATATGCATTTTTTTTTTTGTTCAAAATCCCATTACTTCTTTTCTATAGTCTGATAAATCTCAGACTGCAAAAATATGTCTTAAGTTACCTCAAAGAAAGTGTTGACATCAACACAAGGAAAGTGGTGCTGAAGCAAAAGAGGTGCAATTGGGTCTGTGCTGTGGTTACAGGTGACAAAGCAGAAGATGCTCGGCTAAGCAGCCATGCATTTCCATTGCCTCCGAGCTGAGTCCTGTTGCTGAAGAAATACTGTGAGATTTACAATGGGAGTTCAGGCTCAAATTATATTCAGTGAACTCTGAGGCAAAACAAAATACGTATACAATGTTAATTAATTACTCGGTATGATCTGAAAATGGTGTTCCCACTGGAGAATCTTAGTCGTACTGCACGTCCCTCTGGTTTCCATCTCTCGCAGCACTGCTCATTGGATATTGCACACCTCCTGCTGTGAGATTGCTGCCCCAGGATGGGACTGCGTGGGGCGGGTGTGGGAGGGATGGGGTTTGCAGGGCAGCAATGACAGCTGCTGCTGGTGAGCACAGAATGCTGAGCTGCACCACCAGCTTGCTCAGCTATGACAAAGCTTTGCTTTCTTGTTTTCCCTTTTTCTTTCTTAAGCTTAACCAAAAAGAAAGAAAGAAAAGAGAAGAAAAAAAAAGGAAAATCCCCATTGATTGCATCCAGCTGTTAAAGTTTTACGATACAGAGATCCCCAGTTGTCACGACCACTTTGTGTAGTTTAATATGCGGTCGTATTCTTTTCAGTTTCATTTTCTCCCCCAGCTTCAGTTAATAAAACACCTTTTGGACAGCCTGTTCTTAGCAGTCACAGCGTGCCTGCTCCTTCTCTACAACGTGGAGCCTGGAGCTGATCCCCAGGCACACACGTGGCCACTAACTGTGGGCTGCACGGCACACAGGGAGCTCCTGCGGATGGGATTCCCATGTTTGTGTCATCTCCGTGCAAAGGAGACACAAAGGAGCAGAGCAGCTCAGCATTTCAAAATGATAATTAAACTGCAAAAGGCACCAGGACACACGATGGGCCAGAGGGGCTTGCTGAGTACTGCTGTGTGAGAGCTTCCTACTGAGCCTCAGCAGTCTTTGGTTTTGTCCTTTTGCCTTTGTGGGGATGAAAATCATTTGGGGAACTCAATTAATGGAGCAGTTTTATGTAGAAGGTAATGCACTACTGCACTAAATATGGGAGTAACTTAAAATAAATGAGTCTGGGTTTGTGAGGGAGCACCGATAAACATTGGGGTCAGCCAACATGCTTTGTGGACAGTGTTTAAGGAAACATCAGCTGTTAATGTGTGGAGCTTGAGGAAGCTGTGTCCTCCCTGTGCCAGTATTTATAGAAATAGTTTAATAGGAAGCTTCTAATGATAACATCTTACTACTTGTTTAAACCTCTTTTACTCTGCAAAATAACAGAGTTAATTTGGAAAGGAGGAGGAACAAGGATGCCAGGGCTGGCCTGGGATGGGACAGCCTCAATGGGCAGAATGGATCCAAGGGAGAGAAGGGAAGGGAAGGGAAGGGAAGGGAAGGGAAGGGAAGGGAAGGGAAGGGAAGGGAAGGGAAGGGAAGGGAAGGGAAGGGAAGGGAAGGGAAGGGAAGGGAAGGGAAGGGAAGGGAAGGGAAGGGAAGGGAAGGGAAGGGAAGGGAAGGGAAGGGAAGGGAAGGGAAGGGAAGGGAAGGGAAGGGAAGGGAAGGGAAGGGAAGGGAAGGGAAGGGAAGGGAAGGGAAGGGAAGGGAAGGGAAGGGAAGGGAAGGGAAGGGGAACCTTTTCAGCATATGAGGATATTTGGTGAGATAAAGTCCAACAAAAAAAAAGAAATAGAGAAAGAAGTGGAATTCCCACAAGAGCTGACAGTAGCACAGGACTTGTTTTGTCTATGTCTCCCCATGTCTCCCAGCTCAGCACTCACTGCTCCTGCCACTGACTTGATGGGGATTCTGCTTTGCGAGGACACGCTCCCCAAGGGCTCCCTCCCACACCTTGGATGGGGCTGTTCATTTTCAACAAGTGATAGAACAGAAACAGCAACAAGGAGAGATGCAGGGAAATTATGGTTGTTGTGTGATCGTGGATGGAGTTGGTACCCATCTTCCCATCTTCAGCTACTCGCTTGCATCCCAACATCCACAGGGCAAAGGAACCTGTCCTGGTAACAAAGTGATAACTGTGCAGCTCTAAGTCCCCAGAATGGGCAGGGCCTGCAAGAGAACCCAGCTGCTGCACTCCTCAGTGTGTCTGCACATGGCTGAAGTGATGAAAGTGGAGCAGGGGAAATCGGAGGAGTGGAGAAGGGATTGTAAAATAAAAGGATGCAAAGAAACCCTTTTGTATTGTCCAGTCAAACTGCAGTGGTGCATTTCTTTGCAAAGAGTCCCTCCTCTGTTTTTAAGACAGGACTTTTCTACAGGACTTTTCAATATGTCCACATTAATCTGGAGGCAGAATTGTGGATGAGATCGTGCATGGCAGCAAGCATCACTGCAGCCAATGCTGGGAGCCTTGGCTGGGTGTTCACCAACAACAAATAATGAAATAACACACACATGCAGAGTTAAATCCAATTTAATAAATCTGTAAATGTCGTAGTGTAGAATGAAAAAGTATAATACATCTCTGTCAACTATGCCCCTTTTTTTTTCTAAAATCAGAAGCTGCTGCTTGTATGTTACTGTACACATTGCACTGAGACAAAGAGCAGTCCCGGACATATGGCCACTGAGCATTAAAGACAACAAATAGCATAACTCAGCCCACAGATGGAGGCTGAGCTCCTTTTGTGTCCCGCAGAATCCGGAGCTGTGGGCACACAGCACCGAAGCAAAGTGCTGATCTCCTCCGGGCTGTGTTGGTGGCTTAGCAGAAAGTCAGAGTGAAAGCAAACAATGACTGCAAGTGCCACCAAGCTCCTCGGCGAGACAGAGCTGCACCAAAGCTTTTCCTTTACGCCCCTGGCAGTGGCGGCTGGCTCTGCCTGCCTGGGCACCACAATGGCATCAGCCACATCCCGCAGTGGTGGCACAAGGAATGGAACAGGGATGCTCTGAGCTAATGGCACAGCCGAGAAATCAGAAACCATCATAAAAGCGGTGGTTGAGTTTATAGAGCTGGAGCTCCGAAACAGAACTACGGATTATGACAGGTTAATGGGGATTGTGACATTCTCTATACATGTAAATAAACAGTGAATTTGAGAACCTCTGTTTTCCCAAAGCAGCAGTAAATAAAAGTCTAACAGAGACCTCATGTAAAGGAACCATATGCTTATAATTATACAAACATTGTAGATCCCCTGTGTGAAATTTCACATCCTTATTGCTTCTATTTTAATGTTTACAAAGTTAGCAGTAATTTCTCGAAAACAAATCTGATCCTAAACAGGAAAGACAATTTCCTATAGAATTTTCATTTTCTGCCCCAGATCGAGCACAGTGAGGACCGCTCGGATGCTACAAACACCCTCACTTTCTCATGCTGCAGTTCGATTCCCGACTCCGGAATCTGTTTGGATGCTCCAAGAAGGCAGGAGCTGCTCCCCTCCTCATGTCCATATATTACACTGTTAATTGGAAGCGAGAGACAATGTGGTTCCAATCTAGTGTAGAAATGCAGAGAGTTTGCAGAGAAATGCCGCTGCCACTGCTTCGTGGCAAAATAAAGAGCCGTAAAAAGCAGCAGCGTCACAATGGGTTACCCTGTTCCTTCCTCAGCTTTTCTTGTGAAATACCATCACAGAGGCAGAAGTGAAAGGAGCAGCCCTATGGCAATCCTGCACCATGAGGTCCCCGGCAAGCTCTCACCACACCGCGATCCCATGCAGTGCAAATATCCCTGTCGTTGCAGGGCATTGTGCAGCAGCACTGCCACGAAGAAGCAGAGCTGTTCAGTATGTTTTAGCTGAAAGCAATGGGGGTCCAATGCCTCAGCTCTGGGTCTCTGGAAAAGGAGTTCCATTTGCACATTGGGGCTGGCTGGAACCAGTGCATCACTAGAAGGCAGCACATGGGAACGTTGCGCCCACTCTGTGCCCATAGGAATCCATGCATCCTCACTGTGTGATTCCAGCACAGCTCTTTGTGGCAGAAGGGCAAGGAGCACATACTTCGCCTGGGTAGATTCACTGGTCATCCTGGTAGAGGAGGATTTTACTGCACAGAAATGAAAATAAGTGGTGGACCATTCATGGATTGCTCATGTTAAAATAAACCACAGTCCCTCAGTCAAAAAAATAATTAAAAAAAAAAAAAAGATTCAGAGGGAGTAAGGCTGGATCCAAATGGATCGGCTCTACACAAATGCCATTCACACGTCTCTATGCAAATGCCACTCGCACATCTCAGCAAATCTCACAAAAGCCCACAAAGCAGAGATGCAATGAGTGCTACTTAGGGCACACATGTGTAGGGCTGGATTTCAGCCTCTAGCACAGGTCCTGAGCATTGCTGCTCACTTTGTGACTATAACAAGAGAAACCTCTATTGACTTTCCAAGAGCAAAAGAAATTTACCTTTGCTTGTAACCGTCTCCTGGGTTTCAAATGTTGCTTCTGGTATTTCGTTTTTTTTTTTTTTTTTCCAAGATGAGCAAACTGCCAGAAAGCAAAAAACTTGGAATGTGTGAAAGTGATGTGTTCCAGTGCAAAGGAACTGGGGAAGCTCTTCGTAAAACTACGGCTTAGAGGGCTTCGCCCGATGGCTTCTGTTTAAAAGTGTATCGAATAGAGAACGGTTACACAATATCTATAATGCAATTATAAACTGAAAAGTGGCCAACTTTTATTGTTGAGAAAACCGGAAAGGAAATCAGTTTAAAAAATGCCATTATTCTTCTCCGGCTTCTGCTGTTACTCCGCCACTCTCATTGTGCCGCTGCCGCCACTGTGCCGTGCACTGAGCCCCGGGGGCCACTGCGTGCCACTGGCACTGCTTCCCAGAACTCGTGCCCCCATCTACCCCACACCATCCCACATCCAGACGTCGGGCACCGGCCACATCGCTGGTCCCCAGCAGTGCCGAGAGCCCCGCTCCCACTGCGTGCTCTCAGTCCACCAAGCACTTAGCTCACTGTCAGGACAATTAACTGCATGCTCCTGAACAATGGCATTGTCTTCTGTGATGTCAATAGGACACCCTGAGCAGCGGGGCCTGACGCTGCCATAAACCAAAGAGCAGCACGGCGGTTGTAGTGCAGGTAGGATTGAAGTCAGAGCGATGGAGGCGGCTCTCGGGACCACTCGACCCTTGCAGCTTTGCATTAGTATGAAACCACCTTCCCCTGGGAGGAGAGGGGACCGGTGGGGGAAAATGCAGAGAACAAAGGGGGAATGGAGAGACGGACCGAGAGACAAAGGGAGGAAGGGCTGGGCACCCGGGGAGCTGTAGGGGACCCTGAACTCAGTGGGGTGGGAGCTGTGCGGCACAAGGGGACCACAAGGAGGGGATGTGGGAATGGAACAATATCAGAAAAGGAAAAATAGGACAATGAAATGCAGCGTTACAGAAAAGAAAGAGCCTGGGGGGCTCGGGTTGGGCAGAAGTTGGTTGGCAGAGAAGAAACTGGAGCTGGGCAGCTGATGGGAGATAGCAGCCAGGAACGTGGAAAGAGCGGAGAGGGCACCAAGGGGGCAGAAGGAAACAAAAAGAGGAGTGATAAGGCTCCGGAAGGAACTGGGTCATGGCCAGAAAAAACAGCCAAAATGCAAAGTGAGGGGCGGAAAGGATGGGAACGGCAAAGAGGAACAGAGGAAACAAAAGTGAGGCAGCAGAGAAGTGGAGCTGATGGGAGGGGAGGCGTGGGGGTCCCAGAGCAAGGAACAGTGGATGAAAAGAAGGGGAATGGTTAGAGGGAGGATGGGAAGACAGGGAAGAGGCACGAGAAGCAAAAGCACAATAAATAAAAGGGGGTGAAAAAACAGGATGAAGCAGTGCAGGAACTGATTCTACAGAAACGTTGCCTCATTTGTGCACTGTCACTGATACTCTTTTGTAGCCCAAATTCTTCATAATTCATCTCCCAGCATCTCTCAGTACCTATCCTACCATAAAGCAGCCAAGCCAAGGACTGGCCTTCTCTAGCCCAGGTGAGCCCCTGCCCCTGGCATCAGTTTGATCCTTGGTGGAGCTGCCTCAAGAACTTGAAAACTGAGCCTCTCATTGGCTTTGGAGGTCCCCTTGCTGTCCCCATCTCCATTGGCACCCTTCCCAGGATCTGTCCATGGGTGGCACTGAGGTCCCCATGGCAAACCAGGGCCTACAAGGACAGGTGCCTGCGCCCTGTTCCTCACCTCACCCTATGTGCACGTCCTGCTCTGGGAGCAGTGCCAGAGCCCAGGCACGAGCTGCCCTCCCTGGGTGGAACATGAGAAGCAGTGAGAAAAAGAAAAGAATGTCTGAGTTATGATGGCATGGCCCACAAGGAACTGCTGCTGATGAAGGAGCATTGTCAGGGATGTCAAGTTCCTTTTATTTCTTATGACACATTCCCTTTATTTGCTATAGACAGAGCATTTGCTGCATGTCCCTGCACATGTCCCTGGAGCTGCAGCATCTCCCACTGAAAGGAGAGGAAAATCCATCAGTGACAGAACTGATGGGGGGGGGGGACAGATAACAGAGGTGGGAAGAAGTGAGGAATGGAAGACAGCAGGAGAAGTTGGGGGGAGCAGAAAGCTCAGCATGGGAGAGAGGGCAACAATGTGGTGGAGCGGAGGAGGAGGGACGGGGCTGCAGGAAGCAAGAGTGCAGTGGTTTGGAGAGGACGACAAGAAGAAGGTCGAGAAGCAGTAAGGAGTGAGCAGAATGGGTGGGATAATGCCAATTTGTTCACTTTCTCTATAGCTCTGAGCTCTGCAGCTGGATGCAACCCTTTGGAAGTTAAGTCTTTCGCTGCGGGATGCATGTCTCTGAAAAGCCCAATGCAAAGGGATGGGTGAGTCCTTCTGATGGCACAGGGGCCTGCACCCTGCTTGCTCTGTTGATCTCCCCAGGTGCTGCCAATCTGTCAGTGCCTTTCCCAGCCCACAGGCCAGAACGATACTCTTCTCGGGGTGGTTGCCTTTGGGGGCAATTCTAAGGCAAAGACAACAGTGTGCAGATCTTCACTCATACACTTTCCCTCTGCTCCCAGAGCTCGGGCCCTGCCTTGGAGCTGCCTACTTGCAGGGCACATCTCCTTGAGAGACCCCACTTGTGACAAATTCTGCTTCTGAGAACATAGCCACGGCAACAGGACCAAGCCCTCGACTGCTGTCTGAGCACACCCACACCCGAAACCCCAGCCCCCGACTCGCTGCTCCCATCCATGCGGAGCGAAGGGCACAACCGCTCTCCTCGGCCCGGCCGAGCCCCCGCCGCCCCCGGCCGTCTCGGGCACCCAGCCCGCCCCGCGGGGCGGTCCGCGGCGGGGCGGTCCGGGCGGCGGCGGGGCGGGGCGGGCTGCTCCGGGCCGGGCCCGCCCGGGTGCAGTCCCCGTTCCGCGCCGCTCCGCCGCGCAGTCCCCGCCGCACGTCGGGCCGCCGCCGGAGCCTCACGTCGGGCCGCCGCCGCCCCGCCGCGATCGCTATGAATGCGCGCCGGGCCCTGCTCTCCGCCGCCTTGCTCGCCGGCCTCCTCTGGGATTTACCTTGCTGCCGCCCGGCCTCCCTCCCCGCCGCCGCAGAGCTGGCCAAGGGCGGGCGGGGCCGCAGGGCTCCGCGATCCCCCCGGGAGAGCCGGCCGCGGCAGGGGGCACAGCCCGGGGGCCGGACGCCTCCGCGGGCGGAGCCCCACGAGTACATGCTGTCCCTCTTCAGGACCTACTCCGTCGCCGAGAAACTGGGCATCAACGCCAGCTTCTTCCAGTCCTCCAAGTCGGCCAACACCATCACGAGTTTCGTAGACAGAGGACAAGGTAGGTGCTGTGCCCCCGCCCGCCCCGTCGCACCCCGGGGCTGGAGCCTCGTCCGCAGCGCTGCCGATCCGCGGAGCCGGCGCCGCTCCGCTCACAACGTTTCCTTTTTCCTTTTCTTTTCTTTCTACTTTTCTTTTTTTTTTCTATTCTTTTTTTTCTTATCTCCCTTCGGGGCGCAGAAAGGCGGATCTGTCAGTAAACGGCGCATCGCGTTGTGTTGTTTCATAGCAAAACCGCTCTGCGGTGGCCGTAGGTGGTGGTGCGGGAACCACGCGTGGCCGTCCCGAGCCCTCACCAGGCGGGGAAATGCAACCCCCGCTCTGCGGGAGCAGCTCGGGTGGAAATGCAGCCTCGGAAACATCGTTCTTCTGCTTTATTTCCGCCTGAGAGAAAGGATCTCTCTTATCGCTTCGGCTGGAAGGCAAATAGAAAGCTCGAACTCGCTGCGCGTGGGGCTGCGCCGTCGGGGTCACCTGGAAAGGTCCGGCCCGACGGGTACACGGGGCAGGCACACAGCCGCTCCGGAGCCCCGGGGCTCGGGTATCGCCGCGCCCCGACGTGCCCTGACGGAGTGTGGCTCGGGGCCGCACCCGCGCCCTTTGCACCTTCCGGATGCGGGGGCCGCCTCCATCCATTCCGGGGCCAGGAGGGACGCAGGTAGGATGGGGCGGGCGGCGGGGCCGGGCCGGTATCCCCGCTTCCCGCAGGCAGCAGTGTTGCCGCAGGATTCCCGGGACCTCTCCGCCACCCCCGGGTTCCCCGCTTTGCTTTTCTCTCGTTGCTTTATAGCTCGAGGGCGGAGATGGCGTGCGGATCTGGAGGAAAAGAGAAACTCCCTTCCCTCAAAATGCCTCTCCTTATTTATTAAGGTTTTATAATTATTATTATTACATTATTCTGGTTAATGACGAACTAACTCGGTGGCTCCTAAGGAAGGGCACGCATTCCCTCCTCCTCCCCCCTTCCCACCGTCACACCCAGTGCTCGGGGCGCCGTCGGGGGCTGCAGTGCCGTGGTGCTTCCGATGGACGGAGGAGGACGAGAAGTTTTGCTTTCCGCCTTCCCCCGACGGGGGCGTTTTTTTGCGTCGTTGTGGGAAAGGTGCGTGCGGGGGGAGGCTCGCCAGACGTGAGGTTCTCGAAGTTCAGCCCTAAAAACGACCTCAGCCGCTTTTCCCGAAGGAAATCGGGGGGCTGATGGGGATTCAGCCACGCTCGGGATCGTCCTCGCCAGAAGAAAGACAATGTAACAACCGCAGCTCGTTGCGCTGCATGGGAGAATCTGCTCCGGTAGAGGCGATTCGCTACCAGAAGTCCTGCTCTGATGAAGGAAAAGCCTCACTTTTCCCCATTGATTTTGATTTGATGTGTCACGGGCTGTGACCTTCTGCTGGACCTTCCGAGGGTTGCTTAGCATCAAGCCACTGATTGGAGTATTTCAACTCAGTGATCTAATTGAGTGTTCATGTCATAACATAGCGAATATTGTCTGGTCTCCCATAATGAAGCGGACCAGCCAATGGCACATCACCAAAAACTTCAAGAGAGCTTCCGTTCCTCTGAAGTGGGAGCCGCGTTCCTGCCCACCTCCCCGTGCGCTCCCAGCCCGCTTAATTGGAGCGCTGCTGCTGATGAACGGCCTTTGCTCGGGGGAAGCGGGGGGAAGGTTCTCTCCATTCATTTGCAGACGGCAGAGCCGCCCAAATTGACCCAATTAGACGGACGGGCTGCGCTTCACCGACGGAGCGGCCGCGCAGCGCTGCGCGGGGACGGAGCCGCTGGGGCTGCACGGGAGTGGGGCACCGCGGGACACCGCAGTGTCGGCCCCGCTGCTGGGGGGCACCGAGGGAGCCCTCCGCACCTCTTCTTTCTTTCCTTCCTCCCGAAGCTCACAGGATCGCTTTCAGGCTGTATCGGGAGGGAGGAAAGCCGCGCCGCTGCATTCATATGTATGTCTATATGTAGATTTTCAGCGTAAAGAGCACAGAAAGAGGGGAAAAGCTCTGCGATTGCCCCCCTTCCCCGTTCCCTCTCGCCCCCCCCGCCCCCCCACCCCCCTTTGTTACGGTCGCAAGATCAGACAGGACCTCTCTGAATGTAGGAAAATTGCTGTTGGCACATGAAGTAACTCATTAAAACGCAGATGGTGCTCTCGCTGGCCCCGGGACCCCCAGCACTGCCACTCCGCTCTACAATTAGGGGCTGCGGGGCTTCACCGGGCAGGGCAGAAATAAAGGGAAGCGGCAGCTGCGAACAGCGAACCCCTAAGACGCGGGGTGAACCGAGAACAGAACCCGGGCGAAGGAGCGCAGTTCTGGGGGTGCCCCGAGGGGAGCGGGTGCCATAGGGCGGGCTGCGGGGCTTCGTGCCTTCGTGCCCTTCTGTGTCCTAAAGGCTTCCGCAGCCGGGAGAACGGAAAACGGGAATAGATCGAAATCGTCTCGTTCTCCCCAGTTCCTTTGTACGCCTTCGTGTGCAGCCGATGGGGACGGGAGGGAGGAGGGGGGTGGTCCGATATGCGGTGTTTTACCGCTGTTGTCGGGGGGCGGGAGAAAGCGGAGAGCCCCGCGCAGGAGCTGCGATCGGCGGCAGAAAGGAGAGAGCAAATCCCGCTCGCAGTTTCCCGTGCCGAGCGTTTATGCAAAACAGCGGCTTTCTGGGTGGACCGAGAGCTGCAGCGCACCGCAATCTGCGCAGAGCCTTTGCCCAGGCGGTGTTGTCGTTGGCAAGAGGAAAATGAAATATAAGCGGGGAAGCATTTTAATGGGGAAGGAGGGAATTCACAACTGTTAATTATTTGGTGACCTTGTATTCGATTTGTTTGAGCCCCTTATAAAAACACTAATGCAGACCAGACGGCCGGAGAGCGCTGCGGCAGCCGCTTCCAAACAGAGCAGAGCGCCCGGGGAAGGAGAGAGCGGCTCGGCTCGGCTCGGCCCGGCCCGGTCCTGCTCGGCTCGGCCGTGCTGCTACCGCTCTACCGAATCGGAGCAAAGGGAGCAGGGACTGCTCGGAGCTGGGGAGGCGGCAGACCGTCTCCAAAGCCGCTGCGAGAGCAAACTTTGTGAAAAACACTGATTTCGGAAGAGGTTTCTTTCTCATTTTTTTCCCGTTCCCCCCCTCCCCCCCACCTCTCTTCCCCCTACCTCCTCCCCCCCCCTTTTTTTTTTCCCTCCGTTTGTTCCCTTCTGCGAATCCTCCGCGGGGATCCTCGCCCAGAAGGGACTGGGATGGAGGGGAGGGGTTGCAAAGCCGCCCCATGTCCCCTTTCGATCCGTGCCTACGACCGATCGTTTGCTCGGTTCTTAATTTCTCTCTCCTTTTTTTTTTTTTTTTTAATCATTATTATTTTAAATCCAGGATTCCCCCCGGTGAGGCTGACAGGAGGCTGTGGGTTTATTTTTAGTTTCAGTTCATGTTTTTTTTCTTTAGAGAGAGAAAAGAGAGCTTTTCGTTCCAGGATTGCTCAGTTCCACCAGCTGCACGGAGCCCGAGGAGCTCAAACCCGGCTGTGGGCTCGGGCACGGAGCGCCTCGCTGCTCTCATTTGCCTCCTCCCTCTTTAGCCCTACTGAAAAAAGAAAAAAAAAAAAAAAGAAAAGAAAAAAAAAAGAAAGAAAGAAAGAAAGAAAAAGAAAAAAAAAGAAGGAGCCGTTGCCGGGGAAGTGCTCGTTTCTCTGCTATCCCAGCGCTGCAAGTGAAGCCGAGAGCCCCTGCGTGCTTCTGGGCGAAAGGGGCCGTCCCAGCCCTCGTTGGTTGAGGGCAGCTCTGTGTGTTTTGTTTTCCCGGAGCTTTCCCGTACACCGCTCAGAAATCTCCTTCAAATCGTCCCCTTGCTCCTTCTCTTAGCTCCGAGCTCAGGGATTCCGAATTTCGAATATCTATATATCTATATCTATACAATTAGTTATTTTTATTTGAGAGAGGGGTAGGGCACAATGATTTCTCGTCGATTTCTCGTAGCAAAACAGCAGACGGGAAGGGCACAGCTCTCACGGCCCCCCACGGCACTCAGCAGCCTCCGTGCAGCCGCTCTCCGCCCCGGCGCATCCCCGGAGCCCGGCGGGAGGGCAGCGGGGCCGGGGGGCCGCGACACAACGGAGGCGGCCGTTCCGGAGAGGGGCCGGGAAAGCAGGGGAACAGAGGTACGTTGCTGGCGAAGGGAGAATAGAAGCAACCCTCCGTTCGTTTCTCGGGGCTTTGGCAGCGTTAGATCCGAGGAAGATGCGGTCTCTCCCGGTTACTCGATAGCGAAGGGAACGAAATATTGAAATCTCGTCGGGCGTCATAAGAGAAAGCGGCGGCGATGCCGCCCGTTCGGAAGGGGGGGCCGAGAGCCGGGAAAGTCCCCCCTGGGGAGCACAGCGACCGGCCCGCCGGGATCGGCAGCGCCCGAGGAATGCCCGCAGCCCCAGCGGGATGGATGCGCCCGTTTTCACCTTATCGTCTGCGAAGGGTTCTTAAACTTCCAACGTGCTTTTGGTTTGCGAATTCAAATACGGCTTGAAAGAGAATTAGGAATGGGAAAATTCTTCTCGAATGCGGTTTGGGTATAATTTGCAGTGATGTAAAGTTAAGATCGCAGCCCCGATGGGTTGGCCGAGAGCCCGGTACCTGATCTGCCATGAAAAGGGAAACTCCGCGTAGCCCTCGTTAACCCCCGGCGCGCCTCGGAGCCGCGGTGCCTGCGGGGAGGGGCTGCGTGGCCGGGGGTGCTCCGAGCTGGGGGATACCGGGAGCTGCCCGGCCCCTTCGTTGGAGTAACGACAAAAAGGAAACGCCGTGCGAGGGTCGGGCAGTCCCAGGCGGGCGGCTCTTTTCAAACCGCGTCTCTCAGCCCCCTCGCTCAAAAGGGAGCGCTGAGGAGAGGTCCCGAGCAGCGCGCGGTGCTCGCACAAAGGCGGAGGGGCGGCCGCGGTGTTTCCGCACCGCTCCGTGCGGTGGGAACGCGGCGCTGGGACGCAGCTCGCCCCCACCCCGGGGCCGGCCCCCCCCTACCCCCCCATCGAGGGCGGCGGTGATGCCGCTCTGTGTCTCCTCCCTCCGCTCTTTTCCCACCCTCTCGGCCCCGCTGGGAGCGGGCCAGGAGTATGTATTCATCTGGAATTATTCGCCTACGAGAGGGAATAAATAGTGTTTATCTGATGGGATTCGAGGCTGCTGCTTTGATACAGCCGCGATCGCTGCCCGTTCCTGAGAAAGAAGCCGGGAACTGATGGATCGGGGCGAGTTCTGCACCTCTCCTATCGCCGTGTCCCCGTCTCGACACGGCACACTGAAGCTGAGCTTTTGCAACGCGGGACACGGGGCGGCGAGCAGCCCCCCGCCTCCACCCCATCCCCAAAGGGCTGTACCCTTTGGAGCATCGCCCTTTGGAGCCATCCCCGGCAGGGATGGGGCTGTGCCCACGTTAGGGGCTGATGCGGTTCCCTCGAGGCTCGCTGGGGAAATGCAGGCGGGTTTCTGCCCCAACAACTCGCTGCCCCCCCGCCCCGTGTCCTCGCTGGGGGCTCTGGGAACACGCAGCGCTAATCCTCGCTGAGTCACTGCGCGCTGCGCCGCGTAAGGTTCAACAGCACCGTGTCACGTCTGAATGTCTCGGTGTGCATCAGTCGGGCCGCTGTTCCTCCCACCTTCCCCCTCAGGATGCTCCCCCGGAGCTGTCAGGTGGAGCTGAGGCTGTGAAATACGCTGATGAGGAGGAGCGCTGACCTCTGCTGTCAATAAATACCGTGGGCTGTGTATTTCTTCGTTCTCCCTCTGTCTCAGGAGCAGACACGAGCACGGACAACTGGAGAGGGGCGGCCCAACAGAGGCTACAGTGACACTTTTACTGTTGAAATATACAGGGGCTTTACTGGCTTCTGGGGAGAGCGAGGGCTTGGGGAATTTCTGTGTTTGCTGGGCTGTAAACATTTTATTGGAAAGCAACTCAGGAGAATGTCGTTGGCTTTGTGAGCTGTGTTTTGTACGCCCATGTGTCAAAAAAGAAGTCTAGGTCATTCTCTTGGAGCTGAACATGTATGTGTACATGTATATATATATGTGTATTTGTGTTTGCATACAAACACAAAGCCATTGCTGGTCATGCACTGCAGTGCTTGCAGAGCCGGTGGGCCAAGGAAGTGCATGGAGCTGGGTTGCCAGGTCCTTCCTCTGGTGTGGAGCGTCCCGTATGATGTGGGTCTTTCAGTTTCTCCCCCTCCCCCTCCTCTCCTCTCCTCTCCTCTCCTCTCCTCTCCTCTCCTCTCCTCTCCTCTCCTCTCCTCTCCTCTCCTCTCCTCTCCTCTCCTCTCCTCTCCTCTCCTCTCCTCTCCTCTCCTCTCCTCTCCTCTCCTCTCCCTTTTCCTTTTTCCTTTTTCCTTTTTCCCTTTTCCCTTTTCCCTTTTCCCTTTTCCCTTTTCCCTTTTCCCTTCCCGCATAGCTGACCTCCCCTCTGCTCTCTCCCGCAGACGATCTCTCTCCCGCTCCGCTCAGGCGGCAGAAGTACTTCTTTGACGTCTCCACGCTCTCGGACAAGGAGGAGCTGGTGGGGGCCGAGCTGCGCCTCTTCCGCCGCCCCCCCGCCGGCCGCCCGCCGCCCGCCGCCGCCGCCCCTCTGCTGCAGCTCTTCCCGTGCCTCTCCCCGCGCCCGCTGCACTCCCGCAGCGTGGACCCGCGGGCGGCGGCGGCGGCGGGCTGGGAGGTGTTCGACGTGCGGCAAGGCCTGCGGGCGGGCCGGCCTTGGAAGCGGCTGTGCCTGGAGCTGCGCGCCTCGGCCGCCCGCGGGCCGCCGCCCCGCCGCTGGCTGGACCTGCGGGGCCTGGGCTTCGGGCGGCGGCCGCGGGCCCCGCAGGAGCGGGCGCTGCTGGTGGTGTTCACGCGGGCGCGGCGGCGCAGCCTGCTCGGGGAGCTGCGGGCCGAGCTGGGCGCGCCCCCGCCCGCCGCCCGCCGCCCGCCCGCCCGGCGCCAGCGCCGCACCGCCTTCGCCAGCCGGCACGGCAAGAGGCACGGCAAGAAGGCGAGGCTGCGCTGCAGCAGGAAGCCGCTGCACGTCAACTTCAAGGAGCTGGGCTGGGACGACTGGATCATCGCTCCGCTGGAGTACGAGGCCTACCACTGCGAGGGCGTGTGCGACTTCCCGCTGCGCTCCCACCTGGAGCCCACCAACCACGCCATCATCCAGACCCTCATGAACTCCATGGACCCCGGCTCCACGCCGCCCAGCTGCTGCGTGCCCACCAAGCTGACCCCCATCAGCATCCTCTACATCGACGCGGGCAACAACGTGGTGTACAAGCAGTACGAGGACATGGTGGTGGAGTCGTGCGGCTGCAGGTAGCGGGCGGCCGCCCCTCGGCGGGGGCTGCGCGTTGGCGGAGCCGCTCCGGCGGCGGAGGGAGACCGGGAGCGGCCCGGGGCGGAGAGCGGCGGGCGGGGAAGGGCCGGCGGGCGTCCGTCGAGCCGCAGCCCCGCCCCGGGGCTCTCAGCGATCCGGCCGCCCTTCCGACGGGGGGAGATAGGGCCAGAAACGGGCGGGGAGGGAGAGGGGCAGAGCGAAGGGCTGCTCCGTTCCTGCCCGCTCTCTTTCGCATTCCTGCGGGGTGACGGGCCTGGAACAGCCCGTCCCACTCCATCAAAAGGAAAAAAAAAAAAAAAAAAGAGAGAGAGACAGAGAGAATGCCCGAGATTGTGATTACCGGATGGGTGACATTTTAAGGCAGCGACGAAAAGCTGTGATAAGAGCGAGGCGTGACGGACAGCGCGACGGGGTGAGCGGGGAAGGAGACGAAAAGCCGTCGGATGTGGCGGCTCCGGCAAAGGAACGCGCCGATCCCTGTGCTGCCACCGCGGGCTCGGTGCCTTCGGGCATCGCTGTGGGCGGCTGTGGGGCCGCAGAGCTGCGAACCGGTGGGGGGAAGGGGTGTGGAAGGAAGGGGAATCAATCAATCAAACAAACAAACAAAAAAACTAACAAAAAAAGAGAGAAGAGAATAATAATAATATAAAGTGATAAAAATGCAACTTAAAAAGACTCGACCAGGAGCAATAATTTAAAATGCACATTTTGCTCGGGATGCACCGTTGTTCATATAAAAGTTGTAAATATTTGTTTATTTAATCGGACTGGAAAGTGCAAAGCGGAGATGAACAGCGTGCATTTCTTGTTGTTATTGTACAAAACATTATATGCACTCGAAATGTTATAATGTCTAATATTTGGAAAAGTTTATATTTGAGTTGTACAGAATTAAGCATTAATCAGATATTTCCTCCTTACCTAACATTATCGCCTCCTTAAAATATTATTGCAAGATTTAAATTCTGTGCTAATAACGGAGAAAGGAATTTTTTTACTGTCTACCTCACTATAATGCAAGTATTTACGACGCTCAAATTACCCGAGGTGATTCATACTCAGAACTTTTTTTTTTTTTTTTTTTACCATACACCTTTACCGGACGGTACTCCAACTATTACTGTATTATTAAACTTTTTTTTTGTGGCAAAAAATCAGCTTGCTTTTATATGTTCCGTTCTTCGGTTCAGCAGCTCTGAGCTCCCAACGTGGGCTGAACGCTGCAGAGCTGAGCTGAAGTGCCGCTGTCAGACCGACCGACCCCCCCCCCCCCAACTCCGGAGCACTGAAGCCGTTCTCCCGATGCGAGGACTTTTTGTACTCTCGCTTTCACCTTTGCTTTGTGACAAATGGCTGAGAAACGCAAAGGAGCCGCGCTTTGATTCCATTCAACGTGGTGATTCGTGGTGCTGTCAGTGGGGGAATACGTGGGGTGGGGCGATGCGGGCGGCCGATTGTAAATCTCATCTGTACTGGGCACGTGTACATGCACTGTATTATGCTGACGAGTGAAAGATAACGGATGTTTTATAAATGATATTTATTTTTGTTGCGATGGGTAATGTATTTATTAAACCTTTCCTGGTTGTGTCTCAGCTAATGAGGAGCTGTTCTCTGGGCGGTGGTTTCGGGCAGGGAACCCCCCCGTCACGTTGGGCAGAGGAAGGGTGCAGGCAGCCTGGGGGCTGAGTCTCTGTTGCAAAAAGAAACTCCATAAAAAGTACAGCAAAAACATGCAGAAAAACCTCATCTCAAGTGCCAGGAAACGGTTCATCTGATGCTGGGATTGTTACCAGGTCTCAGTCTGCTCTCACACCCTTGGCAAAGTGCTCCCACCCGGACGGGTGTTGAACAAAGGCTGTGGAATTGGGTTATGCTGATTGCATTGCAGCAACTCAGAGTCCTGCGGAAGAGCCCTGCCCCATTCCTGGTTGTTTTACAACTTCCAGAGGAGTATTTCTGTTTGGCGTGTGTTGGTGTTTCAAGTTTACGACTGATAGTAGATTTGGAAGGAGCGGCTGTAAGAAGCATTGCGGCATTGAAGTGAGGTTCCAGGTTCTACCTGCTGCACTCTTGAGCAGCCATCGTGATGTGCCACGTTCCTGCTCTCATTGCAGAGGAAAGCAATGAAAAATGACTCAGAAGATCCACATCCAGACAGTCTTCAATGTGCTCTCTGGGAAGGGACGCAATGTAAAACTTGGAGATTGTACAAAATTCACCCATAGCAGCGTGTGAGGGCTGAACGGAGGATCCCTTCATTTCACCAACCGGATCCTTTGGCTACAACAATACCCTGTGGCTTTGAATGCAATTTCCTTTCAGTATAATCCCTAATACTGCTGCTATTGCAGCCCGCACGTGGCAGGCTGTGCTGTCACCAGGCTCTGCACCCTGCTCAGCCCCAGATTTGGCCTTGGTGAGTTGACCAAGGCCCAGCAGGACGAGGAAGCCCTTAGGAAGCAGCAGTGAAGATTTTGCTGTGCTGGATGCGCACTGTAGAGTACTTCGTACCTTTCTCCAACATCATTAATTGCTTTTTTTTTCTTTTTTTTAGGCAACATCTTTCATTGCCAGAAATGGTGGGGAAGCCCTTTTCCCAAATGTCTGTGCTTGCTAACCTTCAGGAGAATACCCCAAAATCACCAAAAAGTCACAACATCTCCTTTGGAGCAAAACCATTTGGACTTAGAGAAGGAGAGGAGACGCTGGCCTTGCTGGGCATATCTTTTGGATGCTGTAACCAATATAATGCTATCGGAGCCCATTTGAGCTCTTGCTAAGGATGGGATTTCTTTCCATGTCCTTTTTTAGTTTTGCAGTATTCTTTTGTACAAAACCGAGAAGCGAAAGGGTACAGCAAGGCTGAAGAGGGTCGTTCCTCTCTGCCCCTCTCCTGCCCTCCTCCAAGAGCTGAACAAAATAAAACCACTCACTATTTTTTCAGCTTTGACCACAAATACCGAAGTCCTTTGTTACAGAGAACTCCAAATATGGCAATTCAGTGGATGTGTAGCTCAGATCTCAGTGTCCTGCCAAAGCAATATGAATTCCCGTTTCCATTTCTTGATTCCCTGTGCTCAAAATCACGCATGTGGAGGGGAAATGATTCCTTTCATTACATTGCTGTCCAGAAGAGGGAGCAGGGTCTGCTGGGTGATGGGAACTGACACGAGCAGGCATTGGGCAGCCCTTCCACCTCTGCCTGCACTTCTCTGTCACATGCAAATGACCAATACTTCTCTGAGATACAGATATGCAACAAACGGTTAAATAATGGATGTTAGAATGAATAAAGACTGGGCTTTGGGCTTCAGCCCTTTCTAAGGCTGCTCCTCCTTTTTAGACTCCAAGCTTACATTGATTTATGGGGTGGGGCTGTAGGTTAACAAATGTTATTTTGGGAAAATGCTGCACCCTCCATGAACAGCAAGTCCAGCTTTCTCTTTACTACTTCCATGCAGATGATAACCCAGTCTGTTTGCTGAAATATGTAACGTTAGCATCATTTCGTTTTCCAAATGTTAGCAGAAAGACACAGCTGATGACATTGGATGAAATATCTTCCTTTAACTTCTATTCATGATGCTTCAGAAGCACACCTGAAACCTCAGGGAAGGACCAAGGTTTGTGCCTGCCAGTCCCTGGGAGGCAGACGGCAGCGGTTTGCTCTTTGCTCTCTTTCACAGCAGCAACGTGCTGCAAACTCCTCTGCAGCAAGGTTCTGCCTGCATCCAGCTATACTAGGCCATCAGATTTCCAAATATTTGTTCTTGTTGCTTTGCAGTATCAGGCTGGTTGTAAACTGTGGATGTCCCAGCTGTTGGTGATTGTGAGGGACAAGAGTCAGCATCTTACTCCCTCTATGCTCATCACTGCTTGTTTCTTGATGGCTGCAGCCCTGAAAAGTGCCAATCCCAGTGAATATACACTATGATTTAGTGCACTGTACAGCTGGGAATTGGGAAGGGTTCTCCCAGGGTTTCCACTGGGGCTGCTTTCATCCAGATACTGTGCCTAGACCCTAATATAAGACCCTAAGATAAGCATTTTGGCCACTGCAGTCTGCCCCAAAAATGGTGTTTCTTTTAATTACGTTCACTGTTAGCCCTCTCTGGAGCTGAGAAGGCTGAAATCAGGCTGGAGATTTTATTTCCTAAAATCACTTTTCCACTAACAAATTTCTGCCCCATTCTTTAGAAAGACACTTAGAATTTCCATCCTGCAGAGCTTAATGAACAAAAATATCACTATTGTCAGAATGTCCAAAATTTATTGCTAGGGAAGAACAAGTGAGAAGTACCCAAGGACACTGGCTTTCATCGAGGTGTGCAGGAAAGACTTCAGGTGAATAAAAAAATCAGAAGTCTGGTTAACAACTCATTTCTGGAGTGGAAGTGGGAAATCGCAGGAGACCACAGAAGGACGAAAGGGATAACGTGAGGGCAAGCTGCCAAACATCTGAGATGTCTTTACACTAATGCTAAGAGTGTGGAAAATAAACAGGAAGAACGAGAAGTCTTGGGACGCAACGAAGGCTGCAGTTTAATTGGCATCACAATGGCTCTGCAGAATTTATCGTGGCACTTTAATATTAGCAGTGTGTAACTTGTATAGGAAGGACAGGCAGGAGGAAAAGGAAGAGCATTATCTGGTGTGTCAGGAATGCATGTGGAGAAAGCAGGGAGGGACAGAGCTGTTGGAGATAAAATAGGAACTGTAGAGCTCTACTAACGATCACTTAATGAGGAGGAGGAGGTCGATGTCAATCTTCTGAGCAGCTTCTGGGATTGTATCAAGGAGATGAGGTAGTGGCAATGGAGGACTTTATCTAAGCAGATAGCTACTGCAAGAAAATAGTCCAAAAAGCCCAGTAGAACACAGACTGTTCCTCAGAGTTTCTGTTTCGAAGAGCAGAGGCAGCTGCAGGAGACAGGGCCAAATGAGGTTGTGATAGATATAAGTAATAAAGAGGAACTTGCTCAGAGGTAATTGGATCTCAAGCATCAGTGGAGGACTGGGAGGAGGAGAGCAGACCATATGGATCCTGTAAGTCAGATTTTCACACGTTCAGGGGGCTGATAGGGAAGGTCCTGCGCAGAGGAGCAGAAAGGGAGAAAAAGCTTCAGGGAACAGTCATTTGGAAAAAGTCCCTATACAGATGGCCCTGCAGCAAGCTGTCTTGCTGGCAAGGGTGGCACTGGATGAAACCAAAGGGCCCAGATTAGGACTTGTTTGGTTACTTGACCAAAATGGAAAAAAAAGCACTGTTCTAGGATTAGTAGAAGGGACAGGCTTAAGTTTAAAAGATATAAAAGAGAAGAGAAAATAAGTAAAAGGAAAAGAGGGAAAAGGATGATCACTTCATGGGAATGGTTAACAAAGGACGGGTGGCAGAGGAGGCTGAAGTGTGAAGCACCTTTGCAGATAGAGCTTACCTGATACAAGAGACCGAGCACACTTAGAACTAGAAAGGGAATGCAAACACTGGCCTTGGAAAAAAAAGCCATGAAAGAACATCTGAATAAAGTGCACGTGATTCAGGAAGCCCTGATGACAGTTTCTTTGGTATAATTAAAGAACCAACCACAGTTATTTTTGTAATGCTAAGAGTTACATTTAGGATTACAGAAGAGTTATGAGCTACCAAGGATTACAGATCAGCCAACCTGTCTCAGCTTTTTCAAATGCCTGAAAAATACAGTGAAAAACATCAAGTACTTCGTAACTGCAGAATGAAAACGTGATAGAAACATCTGACATGAATGTAACCAAAACAAATCATACCCAGCTAGTCTAATTTTTTTCACTGATAAGAATGAAATGAAACTCAAGGATTTAAGAAAATGGGTTTCCAAATGATCATGCTACATTCAAGCTGTGGTTTGACATAAGAACAGTGAAATGTAGGACATTTAGGTGCAAAATAATCTCAAGCAAAATCTGCCGGGTAACAATCCTGCAGGAAAGAATGTGGGCTTTTTAGTGGAATGAGATCTGAACGTGGAATAATAACTGATGTTGTTGACCTGGATATTCCAGGATAAGATAACTAAAGTGGTACATTTGGGAAATACTTAATAGTGCTTTGGACTGATTAGGGCTCAGGTAATATTCTGTGTTTAGTTTTATGGATCTTGCAGATCATTTTCTGGTGTCTTCTGTACCACTGATGGTCTACTGGCCTTGTACCGAACATCAGGGCCTAGTGATGCTTTCTGGGCATGTCAGACAAGTACACGAGAGCAGGCAGCTCCTGGCCCACAGATCAGGTGTTCCTTGGCTTCATTCTCTCTATTTTCAGAAAGGACCACCAGGATGGGCCCTGCTTGGTCCCTGGGCATTAGGAGAAGCAGTAGTACGGCCCCTGGGAGCTCAATGACTCAGTGTCATGGTTTTTAAGATCTCTTCATCATTATCTAACTGAGACCAAGGAGAATGGGAGCCATGGTACTCCCAAAACTTCTGTGATGCACTCATCAGCAACTTACTCCCCTGGGCAATACAGGCAACTTGCAGTGAGTGGAAGGGGGATTTAATGCGATGCCTATTGGGACACCTCAACTGGACAGGATGCCATTAGCACTGAGCAGAGTGGAACAAATGTAAGGTATTCTGTTTAAAACAGATAGCTTCAGGGTGAGACTCTTTGTTCACTCCTATTGCAATTGAGTCTTGTCCTTGGGAAGAGTGCCTTTAAGCTGACAGTAGCATAAAGCATGACAACAGTGTGCAGTTTTGGTAGGCTTCCATGAATTTATCAGACAAGATCTGATGATGTCAATACTGTCATTAATTTAATCTCAGCCTCCCAGTTGACATGCTTAATCCAACACTGCCATGCGCTGCAGCTGGCTGCCAAGGACTTTTCAGAGGCTGGGTTTTGTGTCTTTTGGCATCCCTGTTCCTCTTCTCATTTACTGTTCATGTTCATTCAGATGAAGATCTCTGAACTGGCAGATAAAAGCATGCAGAAATCTCTGATCCATCTTGAACCAGAAATGCTGCAGAGCTCTGGGAGGTGTCTGCCAGCCCTTGGCACAGCCACAAGCTGGATGTAAGTGCCTGCTGATCCACCTGCTCACATCCACTTTCCACCACTGAAGATCAGCATCCGGGATGCCACCAGCTTCCCAGTCTTCTTTGCTTTGTTCTGTTGGTGTGAAATAAATACCTACTGGAACTAGAATGCTATAAAACGTATTCCTGTACCTGCTCACCAATACTTAGCACCAAGCCTTTTCATTATTTGTGTTGAGGTTGTGCCAACCCTTTGACTGTTGTTCAGTTGCTGTTTCTTTTAGTTCTTTGAGGGTCCTAGAAGACTGTTCAGCCCGGGATGTATCTCTGCCAAAGGCTGCTCTATTAGGAGACAAGGGAAATGAATTCACCACTGACAAAACAGGTGACAGAGCCATTAAACATGAAGCAGATTCACTAAGTTTGGCTAGTGGGAGTGAGAAAGAAAGAAGAGATAAAGAAGAAGCATTCCATTTAAGGACTTCTCAAATATTTCTGACTTTCTTCCTAGTGAGGAATAGGTCTCTTTAGGAGACTGAATTCTGGATGGAATCAGATGGGGTCACCCTGGGGCCAGTAGGAATGTGCTTTCTTCTCCACACCTTCTCGATTCTGATCCTTTCTGCCTGTGGCACAGCTCCCACCAGGAGCTCAGTGGCATTTGGACTTGCAGCCATTCCAGTGGGAGGGTTTTGTGTTGTGTGAGGAAGCATACGCATTCAAACTCAAAGCAGATTTTTTTATGCAGTGTCAAATTCTGTGTCAATGGAACATGATACGATATGTTGAAGTGGAATACACAGCATATGGCCATAATTCAGAGAAACACATTTTTCCAGCTGGATAGCTGCTATTGAGTTGGAAAACATGTGTCCTGCATTCTGGTAGGCTCCTACCAGAGCAGTGAGAGGACGCATAAGACAGGTCAGCCCTGGGATGGGGAGTCAGCCAGCACCTACATCTATCTCACTGCTCCATAGTGCATTTCAGAAAGAAGCCTCCTGTTGTCACAATGGGCAAAGTAAAATGGAACAGAGCTGTTGTTGAGCTCCATGCCTCAAGTACAGGTTCAGAAGTCAACACACATGAACACTCATGAGGTTGGGCTGCCTATCAAGGCTGGGATGTGGGGCTGGCATTGCCATGCCTTGTCCCGGTTGTCCCAAGGTGCTCAGCCTGCAGCTCTGCCTGGCTCCCTGTGACACTGTGAGGTACCAGCAGCCTTCACAGCATCCCTGGGCTGGTGGGATTTCGGCTGTGCACAGCATACCCACTCCTGAAGGAACATGGCTTGCTGAGAGGTGAGCTGTGAAGTGGCTTCAGCAGTATTAATCATCAGCTCCTGCCTCCTGCCAGGCTGTGCGTGCAGTTCCTCCTGTGGTTCAGCTGCTAAATACCTCGTGGTCAGGCTCATGAGTAATTACCTGCCGCAGCCTACTTTGAAATAATGAAGTAAGTGTAAACCACTGCCCCATAGTGATCCATCCCTTTCAGCACCGCCGTTCCCTGCTCACTGCTCTGCTCCACTCCCTTGCACCTGGCCAGGCTCTAACACTGCTCTGCTGCATCACAGCCAGGAAACAACCATCCCATCCTTTAACCTTCCCTTCACACCTTTCCCTCTGCTATGTCTTTAGCAGGCTGCATTCATTCTGCACTCATCTCCAGCCCTTGCACAGCTCCTACCCAGTCTCTTCATTAGTATTCCTTAAGACATCATCACTTATTCCCCTGGGGTGACGCCATCTGCTCATTTTCCTGCCTCTCCTAATCCTGCAGGGACTTTTTCCATGTCAGTCACCCCTCCTGACCCACTGCTCCACCTCCTGAAGTTCTCATCGCACTCATAGCAGCAGAAGAGTATTTTGTTCGGTAGCACAGGATTCTTGAAGTTCCAATAGCTCAGATCAATCCGAGCAATAAGATGGGAAAAGGACGGAAGCGAAGATGGAGTGACATTGGTGCATAAGGCCTGTTTCCCCAGTGCTTTTTTTGCTTTCTAATTTTTACATAAAAAGGGCCATTTGTTGATGAAAATCTCCCACTGGAAGAGAGAGATTTATAAGAATTAAAAGCGGGATTTTGATGTGGGAAAAACATCACCGAGAAATGTTCACTATTGATATTAATAAGCTTGTGCAAGGATGGTGGTGGAATCCCATCTTCTGTGACTCCATCTCTTCCTTCTCCATCATTTTAATACCAAGCAAAATAAGAGAAGATAAAGTCCTCAAGTTTGAAGTTTTACATTTTTTTTTTAATAAAGAAGGTGAGTGTTGTGTCATCAACACCCGAACTGCTTATGGATCTCCCTATACCTCAGTCTGCAAAACCTGAGGCTGTCCTGCCCAGCAACAAAGCAGGGACAGAGCCCTGCTGTGCCACTACCATGGAGGTTGGCCATTATGCCTTTCCTGAACACCCTGCTGGCTCCTCCTTGACCCAGCCTGACCCAACTTGCACAGAGCAGCTCATCCCTTGTCCTCATGAATTCAAAGGGATTCCTCCTGGAAGGCAGCAGAAAGGGGAGAAGTATGTATGTGACCACAGAGCTTGGTATTTTGCTGATACAGATAGCCTGCATCGTGTCTCAGTGCGGCAAACACTATAATTGTGCTGAATATTTCCTAAAGGTTTTCATGCTGCAGTAAGGGCTGAAAACTGTAACACAAGCACTACCCAGATCAGGTATTGAAAAGTTGGTGTTCCACAGGCAAAAAAGACCATTAGATTTTAAAATGCTATTTTTATTCTTAACAAAACCAAATATAAATTTAAATATATAGGTATATAAAAATAGAAATAAATTGCAGAATTCTCAGGCTTTGAATTTGCTTTAAACTGCTAGGAGGAGAGATAATACTGTGTCATGTCTGGGTCCAGTTGTAGCTCAGTGGCACAGCTCCACTATTGAGCTCTGAAAACAGTGTCTGCCTGGGAGGCTTAGACAGAACATTAGACTGAATTTCTGCATGGAGAGGATGGTGAAGCACTGGGATGGACTGCTCAAGGAATGTTGGTTTCCCCATCCCTGGAATACTTAAGAAGTGTGTAGACACGGACAAGATTTATTGATGCAACTCATTAGGTTGGGTTGATGGTTGGACTTGGTGATCTTGAAGGTCTTTTCCAACTTAGATGAAAGAAGCTAAAGAGGAAGAGTGATGCCTGCTGGAAAACATGCTGCATGCATCTTCCCCTGTGTGCCTGTGATGTGACCCTGGGAATAAAATGGAGATGTCCATGGGTTCCTGCACAGCCAAGGGTGAACTTATGCTGGCAGCTCTGCACAGGCTCGAGCAGCTAAGTCTGGGAGTATCTGTGGTTTTAGGAACTTCAGCTTCTGTGTCCCTAGCTTGAAACTATTTTTCACATGTTCTGGATTCTTAGCAGCTTTGATGCTGCGAATATTCTCCCTCAAAGCCTCTCAAATTAGAGCTCCTCAAACCAATCAGTAACAACTATCATTGGATTTAATCACTGGGGCTGATGATATCTTCAGCCATTTTAACCTTTCAGCAGAAAGTATGAAACCTCTCACCTGGAGGAGGTGAAATACAGGGTTGTGGTGAGGGCCAACACAAGTCTTGTATGTTGGTTTATACAAGGCTCAGCTGATGACAGTTGCAGGGTTCATGTCCCCTGCTCTAGTTGGGAAAGTAAACACTGTTATTAAACTTGTGAAGAAACACATGCTTCGACTTACTCAATCCTTGCAGCAGAATAGTGTGCAGTAGTGTTGACAAGGAACAGATTTGCTTCTGTAGGTGAAGGAGTACCTAGAGTTAGGGCACGTAGGTCCTCCTGTCACAGGAGGATCCTGAACACAGGGAAGCCTTGACCAACGCCTCCAGATGACTGGTTGGGATATGCATTCCCACCAAAAATTGACTCTGATTATGCTCTTGGTGAAAAGGCTTGCCCAGAGAAACGATGGATGTCCCATCCCTGGAGGCACTCAAAGCCAGGTTGGATGAGGCCTTGGGTAGTCTGAGCTGGTGGGTGGCAGCTCTGAACATGGCAGGGGGTTGGGACTGGATTGTTAGGTCCCTTTCAACCCAAACTATTCTATGATTCTTTGAAAAACAGCATTCATCTTTAACAATAGAGAAAGTACTTTAATGTGAAAGCTGGCACACAGTTCAAACTTTGGACAGCTCTTTGTCTCTTGAGCCATGTGTTTGTGAGAAGTAAATAATACTTAATGACCCACAGAAACTCGGCAGACCTAAATATTTGGTTGCCTGTGTATTTCACAAAAAGTTCCACCGATTATAAGAGATCACACAAATGTAACAGCTTGGCCCAGATGTGCTCCCCCTATGCCATGGAGCAGCAGGCTGCTGGTTGCCTTCAGATGCCATTGCTCATCTGTTTGTCTGTTGGGCTGCACACAGCAAGTATCTCTGTGTGGATGGTGACAGCCTATTTCTGTGTGGATGGTGATAGCCTACCTCCTTTTGTTTTCTAGAATTACAAAGATCTTCTTCCAGGTAGGGTGTCTTTGCAAGAAAGCACATGGGTTACACTTCTACTTTCCTAAACCAGTGAGAAATGAAAACTAAGCTCATCTTTCCTTACAGAGATGGTCATCTGGGTGGTGAGTCACTGCCAATTTGTGTGCAGTTCTGGTGTGACCATCCTCCTTGTATTTACCCCAGCACATAGATTCAGGCAAAATATCGCAAGTGCAAAAACAAGGGAGCTACTGAAGCTAATGTTTAGCTTAGCGTAACAATTTGAGAGGAGAAACTGGGAGGTCTCACGCGTGGTCTCTGTTGGCTGGAATCCATGGCTGCTTGACTTACTGCAGCTGAGGATCTGTCTCCAAGCAGTTTTCTTCCCGCGTAAGCCATGATCAAACTGCTTGGTACGTGTCTGTGCAGATAGGCGTCCTCTAAAAGCCAACGGACAGCAAATGGGAGTGAGATTTAAAGCATGGATGTAAACATTCTGCTGACCCCTGACTCTGGCCCATAGCACGAAAGAGATCCACACTCAGTTGCTCAGGAAGGCCTCAGCTCAATAGCCACTGGGCTTCTTCCAGGCTCTGCACTGCTCTCCCAGAGTCTTTTCCCTCCTGCCCCTTGCAAACAGCCCCACAGACCCTCCAAGCCACCACTCATCCTCTGTCCAAGCAGCAGCTCCTGGTAGCAGCAAGCATTCCACAGGGATTCCCTTTCTTCTGCCTCCATGTCCCCGGATCTGCTGCTCCAAACCCATGTCTTGCCCTGGAGGCTGGATAGCAGTGTCCCACAGGTGACTTTTGCACACAGCCTGACAATGGTACACATCCACTTAAGTTTCCTTAGTCTTATTAATATCCCTCATGTGTCCTATCTGCCATACACCACAGTTCTTTCACTGGTATAAGGTGTAGGATGTAGCCATCTAATTGTCCATTCTTTTTTCCTCCTGCATCCTGAGAGATGAATTCCTTCTGTGCTCAACTATGTGTGGGTAAGCTGCCTTCTTTTGGATTATAGGAAAGTAAATGTCCTTAATTCCAGCATTCAGATCTCTTTCACTGGAAAACCCTACATAAGTGTGCAGTCACAGTGCTCTGGCTTGGGCGTGGACCTCTTTGGGGTCCAGATGGGACAGCTGGCTTGAAGGGTCTGAATTTCTGTCCCTAAATGGAGACCATAGAATCATAAAGGTTGGATGAGATCACTAAGATCATCTAGTCCAACCACTGATCCACCCTCACCATGCCCACCAGTCCCTCAGTGCTACATCTCCACAGTTCTTGAACACCTCCAGGGACACTTTCATTCTTTCTAAATTCTGCTTGCACAGGCAGAAAAACATACAAAAATCCACAATTTCAGAGTATCATACTGCAGAATGGAGCCCTCTGCCTCCCTCTCCCTTCTGTGCTGCAGTCCGTGACTTGATCCCCCAAAGGCAATAAGCTTCATTCATCATGCTCTGTCCAGCACCATAAAATACATCTTGCCTGCTCCTCCTGGTACTAAATAGTATTTTATCAGCAAAACAAAGTTTCCTTGCTCACCTCCCGCCTCTCCCACCTCAGGATAGAATCGTGCTGGAGTTCTCCCTAGTGACAGAAGTCAAATGCTTCCTGCTTTAGTGTTTATTCAGTAAAACATTTTACATTCCAGGGGAGATACCGGTCTGTCATTAATGGATCATTGGCTCGATGCCAGCAGCTAATAGTTTTATTGGTCCGCACAGCAAAGCCTGGCTATGCAGGTACTGCGCTGAGCTGTTGTTGTGTAGCTTCCTTTGGCCCTGACCTGAGAAAATGCATCAATGGAGAGATGGCCGCAGAGTCTGCTATGGGGGGAAAAGATGATGGTTTGTGCCCCGCTGAACTCTGTAAGGGCCATAATGTGGACCTTCACCACCCTATTCTGGCCCCTCTCCTCCCAGCAGAGTGGCTGGGTTCACAGGTGACCGCTTGGAATACTTTGAATGATGGAATCCTTAGAGTTGGAAGAGACCTTTAAGGTCACCTAGTCCAGCTGCCCTGCAATGAACAGAGACACCTACAGCTAAATCAGGGGGCTCAGAGCTTTGTCCAGTTTGACTTTGAATGTATCCAAGGATGAGGTATCCACCACCATTCTGGGCAACCTGTTCCAGTCCCTTACCACCCCTACTGTAAAACACTTTTCCTTATATCCATCTAAATCTCTCCTTTAATTTGAAACCATTTGCCCTTGTCCTGTTACCACAGACACTGCTAAAGAGTCTGTCCCCTTCTTTCTTGCAGTTCCTTCAGTCTCTTTGCTCACCAGTGATTAAGACCAAACCACTTCTTTCATAGACTCTTGTCCTCCATCAGATTCCGTGACAATTGCTTTTAAATGGGGCCTTGCATTTGTCTTTGAGCTGGAGAAGCAGGGTGTTATATATGTGCATACGCATTTCAAGGGGATGACGTAGGTGGAGAAAAATGAGTGCTTTGGTGCTACAGGTCAAGTTTATTTAACACTGCAATGTTTTAAAACAGGGTGAAGCCATTTCAATTAAATGTCCCAGATTGTTTTGCGAGGTAATCGTTTAAGAAACAGCTCAGGACTACTATTGCAAATCAGGCACATCCTGCGTAAAGCACACTGCCAAGAAAACAGTGTGTATTAGAAAAATGAAGCTGAGGATTTCACTAGAAATGAGGGAAGTGGTTTTATTCTTTTCAGGACAGTCTGGATTGTAACAACACGTTACAACCTAACTCAGCATCACAGCTGAACAGTATTGTTGTTACAGCAACAGTGTGATATGGCCATAAGAGACACGGAGGGGAGGAAAAAAAGACAGGGGACATTACACCGGTATTGCTAACACACACTCAAACCTGCTCACAGCTCTTTTCTTTCATGTTAGCATGTCCGTGTGGGCTGGGCAGAGAGACACAGGATACTTCAGACTTCAGCTCTGGTCAGTTCTGATGGCATCACAACCTCTGCATCTGAAACACTGGAGATTTCTGTTGGTTATTGAAAGTTGTGTGCTAGATTTTTTTTTTCCCCAGGACTGTTGGTTATGTGATCCTTTTCTGTACAGAAATATTTGAAAAAGCTGTGGCACAACGGTGTCTAATTCTGTCTCCAGCAAGAATGGAAATTGGAGGAAGGAAGTTTCCAAAGTGAGTGTCAGATTCTGATCTCTTTTACAGAAGGACAAATACAGAATAACTCAGTGCAGTTACTTTAGATTAATGCTAGCATAAATAAGATAAGAATTTGGCTCTGGGAATCTCTGTAGCTCCCTGTTTGCTCATCTAACAGCTGGCAGCTTTCTTCTTGCTATTCCTCTTGCTTTTCTAGGCTGATTTGTCTTGCCTGGTGCTCAGGTCAGGGCCAAATGAGCTTGGGAGTTGGTTAAACAGCAAATGTGTTTCGCACAACACACAGCTATGAGCGGCTCAGGACCCTTTGCATGATCATACATATTTCAGATTTCCCAAAGGTCAGAAATTAATGTTTAGTAAATGGATAGAAATATTACTTCACACAGTATGTAGTCAACCTGTGGAATTTGGTGCTACAGGAGGTCACCCATCCAAACAATGGGTCAGAGTTTGAAAAATGGCTGGATAATTTCATGTCAATTAATAACACCCAGAGCCAGGCCAGCAGTGACTGGAGAGAGCAGACCTCTTGCACCACAAGCTCTGCAGCAGGGACCAGGAATGGATTTTCCCTTGGTGCAGGCTGTGCCCAGCTGCCAAAGTCAGCACTCCCCTTCTCTCCTTGTCTGCAGAGGGGAAAATTGAGGTTTTCAGGGCTCTGACCGTTGCAAATCATCAGGTCCCAGCCCTTTCTGGCTCTAAAGGAGATGAGCTCTGGTAGAGCCAAGGACCTGCACTGTATATACCTGGTTTTGGTGTGCAGTGTTGTATGTGTACAAGGCCTGATATGCATGTGTTCATCAATAGACACATACACGGAAGACAAAATAAACAAGCACACACTTTTGTCTGTATTTAAAGATAATCATACAACAAAGTCTTTTCCAAACCATTTTAGAAAAAGAATAACCCAGACCTAAGCCACTAGTTTCCAGGCATTTAGGTATCTGATCTAGCCTCTGCCTCAGGAATTTCCATGGGAAGTCACCAACCAGCTGAAGCAACAGAAATATGCTTACCATGTCCCAGAGTGAACTTACCTCCCATTCAGTGTTTCTCCAAAAGGGAACTGATATTGTTTTCCAGGACTGCGTAGGACTTTTTGGCAGTGATAATCTTTGCTACAGGGAAGATCAAGGGGGTTAGTGGTGCCAGGTGCTGAACTTGATGATCCTTCTGGGTCCCTTACAACTCAGGATTTTCTATGATTCTATGTTTCTATGTAGGTGGTAATTTATGCCTTTAGACACAGACCAGCCTTGCAGTATGGACATCATCATCTGCAGGCCTTTGGACTGAGTCTAGGCCTAATCAGAAGTGTGGACATGCCCTCAGAAGTAGACTACTGAGGTAAAGGTACTTGTCTTTCTAAAAGGGCTGGCTGAATCACATAGCAAAAAAGAAAAGTTGGAAGGATTCATGGAAGTGGTGGTGAGCTCTCTGAAAGTATTTCAGTGAAGTAAATGCACCACAGGTAGATGTGATCTGGAGTCCCTGGAGTCTCTGGGCTCATATTTAGCAAGGCACACATTCTCTGGAGATCCTTAGAGAGGCAAACCCTGCAGTACATGAGAGAGGTCTTCTTACACCCTTCAGGAAAAAAATGCAAGCAATTGTATATTGTAGAAAAAAGATGTTTCACCATTGCACAGCAGAGGTGCACAACTTTAAAAACAGCCCATAGAAGAGAGCCTGAGGACTGCACAGAATTGAATATCACTGGAGTTTGATCCATGATCCATACACAGATTCATTATTTTTTATTGCTGAGAGTTCCAACTGCATAAAGCACCTGAACAATAAAGGCATCGTGGTTTCCTGTCACAGCTGGGAAAGTGATGTCAGTGGGAAATCTGTCCCCAGCTCCTCTCGAACCAACAGCTTTGCCTTTGTGAGGGCCAGAGGGATCTGAGCGCTTCTGCTGAGCAGTTGCAATCTTTTGGTTTGGTCAGACTGAGATCAAGAAAAAAAACCCTCTTCACACGTAGGATTTCCAAGGAAGTTTATACAAATGGCAGTTCTCTCACTTGACTCAGGAGAGCTGTCACTTGGCAGATTGTTAGAGAAAATCCTCACTTTTCTTTGTGGAAGCTTATTAGGAGAGTGGGTCAGCACATGGCAACTGGCAGTTCTGAACAAACTCTTCCCCTACCTTCTTTAGGCTCAGCTGAAAATGAGTCTGCAAACAACCTCAGCATTTTGAGTGCTTCTTTGAACTGTTGATCAAAGACATCATGACATTTCTGCTTCGTTCAGTATGGCTAGGGACAGCTAAACACTCTGTGATGATCTTTTTGGCAAGTAGGAGAACTCTTTCTGCTGAAGCTGCCCATGATGAAGCTTGCAGCTGTGGTGAATAATCTTTGGATTCCCAGTCCCTTGCAGATGCAGACACAGGCCTCCTCCCCTATGTAAGCAACAACCTCTGTTTTCTTCTGCTCCTCTGTCAACTGCAAACAGAGACCTGCCAGCAGCTGCAATATACTCATAAAAAGGAGCAAAGATCTCCAGTCACCTCTGTCCCCCAAGCAGCTGTTCACAAATATCCTATTTCTTACTATGCTCAGTATGTAGAAGTACCTGCAAGGAACATTTTGTGAGGTGTTGAGGATCAAGAACACCTTCAGCTCGTGGCTCAGAGGCAGACAGTGGCAGTACATGGTCAGTGGACATCTCATCAGCCGTGTAGAGCATGGAGCTCAGAGGGATAGATGCACCTAAGAGGTTCTCATACACATTCAGTTCATTTCAGTCATACAGAAATTCCCTCTGAGTCTTTCCTGTGCATTATAATCTTTCCTTCCACAGATACACTGAAGCAGATGTGGAGGTGGTACCCATGAGTTTGTCTTCAATGTGTTCAGCTAAAAAACTGACCAGAATAAAGCATTTGCCTTTCAGCTGACCAAGGTTTTAATAGGAAATGCTTCACAGAAACACTGATTCATCAGAAAATGTCACTGTGGGGCATTTTTCTAAAATACAACAGTACCTAGATGAAGCTGCTGAGTAAGTCTCTCAGTTCCAGAAGGAATTTCTGGTTAAATCAAGGGATAGGTTACTCACCTCTCTTTGGAGAAAGCCTGGCACATCACAGAGATTATAGTTAATTAGCCACAGTAGGGAGCCCAGGTTAGCCTGTGGGGCCATCAGATGCTTTGTGAGCCTGTTCTTTTTCATGAAAAGTTTCATGGAGAACACTGTGTTTTGATTTAATTCTTTGGATAAAGGAGATATGATAACCTCCGCATTTTGCAAGAAATGGATTCCTGGTCTTCTAGGCAGACCTATCTAGTGGTGCATAATAAAAATGAGCTCAAGGGACATTTTGAAACTATTTGAAAAGTTTTATTAATATTTTATGGATCTAGAAATACAGAGAATTTGCATAGCACTTTAATTTACAGGATTTTTTTTTGCTATCTAACCATAAAGAATACATGTGTGTATCTGTCTGTGTGTGTAAGCATTTAAGTAAAGATTAATGTCTATAAAAATGATCAACAATTAATAACATTTAAGACCACATCCACTTCCAAGTTGATTTTGAAATTCAATGAGACATTTTACAGTTTTTCTAGAGAAAGAGTAAGGCAACTTTCGACTTGAGCTCTAGAAAACCTTTCAGACATGTGTTCTTTATTAACAGAAGAGAAACCAACGAAAAAATAACAACAACAAACACACACAAAAAAAGAAGAGCATTTATGGCTCTATCTGGCCAATAATCTTCGGTTTCCTTACCTCTTCCAAAGATGCTATTCTAAATCTTCTGGCCTTCTCAAGTGAGCTTGCCATGAGGTGCTGATAAGAGTTTAGGTATACAGTGACTACAGCATACAACCTCCAAGGTCTCTTCTGTGAAGCATAGTCAGACTGGGGAAGTAATGACATCAGTCATAGAATCATAGAAAAAATTGAACTGGAGGGAACTTTTAAAGGTCGTCTGGTCCAACTCCCCTGCAAAGAACAGGGACAGCTACAGATTGAACAGGGTGCTCAGAGATCTACTCAACCTGACCTTGAATGTCTCCAAGGTGAATGTCATCCACCACCTCTCTGGGCAACCTGTTCCAGTGTCTCATCATCCTTATTGTAAAAAATTTTTTCCTAATATCCAGTTTAAATCTCCACTCTTTTAGTTTGAAACCATTTCCCCTTGTATTATCACAACACCTTTGCTGGTGCAGAATCACTGCTGAAACAAAGTAAGCTGGTGGAAAGCATGGCAGAGGGACTGTATTTTTGCCAACAGTCTTTGGTTGACAAGGCTGGAAAGGAGAGCTTAGCACACTGCGGTGGTTTCAGGCTGTACAGACAGCTTGGATCTGCAATTGTGCTAATCATTCCTTATGATATCTACAGTAGCATTCTCTTTTTTGACCTCTGCCAACACATTTGGATCACCATGATGTATGCATCAGTGTCCCTGCAGAACTACCCAATAATCCCATGTTAGCCAGCCATTGCAGCAAAAGAGGGCTAACCTTGTGAGGAAGTTAGTTCATCATCCTAGTTAGTCTCTCCAGGGTGTACTGCAAGCATCCACATCATCTTCCCCCTCTGGGTTTGCCAGGAGCTGTGTCTGACCTCTGAGGATTTCAGAATATGATTCATTGTGTGTTACAGCACGTTCATTCCTCTGGGCAGTGATTACATCTCCTTTGATGTGGGTCACCGTGGAAGGATGAAGGCTGCATGATGTCACTAGCTTCCCTTCACCCCTCTGACGGACCAGTGAGGTGCTGCCAATATCAACATGGAGTGGTGCTGCTGGCTGACTGAGAGAAACACGGTGTTGAGCCCTTCCAAGGCACCACCAGGGTTTTGTCAGCCTGTTCAGCTGCCTTAGACAGCATTGCACCATGCCCTGCAGGGAGGCAGTACAGATGACTGTCTTGTACATCCATAGAATCATAGAATTGCCCAGGTTGGAAAAGACCTTAAAGATCATCAAGTCCAACCGCAACCTAACCATACAATCCACAGCTCCATATGGAGTTGTGCTGCAGCTTGTATTTTAAAATAAATTTCTACAGAGCTTTTTATTGTTCCACATGGTCTCTGCTCTGCATGTATACATGTGTGCCTGTGTGGGTGGAAGAAGAGTGTTTAAGACCTGGATGTAGCTAGTACTGTATTTCTGATATACTTGCAGCCATGCTAAACTCACTTTTTGGTACTGATGGCTCATATAAAAGAAAAATTGAGTTCTAACTAGTCTGCAGTCATCTTCTGATTTTACAGGACACTTGCAGCCAACTTTTAATCTTTTGTGATAGTACAAGAAGAATATAGGGTAAAGGGAAAAAGTAAAAATTGTAAAAACAATGTATATCTGGCTACAGGAATATACTCACCTTTGAAAAACTTGCAAATAGGTTATAGGGAAGCAGAGGATCTCAAAACAGTCCCTAACCACTCCCAAAGCACTTCAAAATAGCACACCTAAAGCTACTGACGATAATGCTGGCTGTTTTGTGGGATCTTACAGATGTTGTGAAGCAACTGTCATTTCGTGAAAGCTGGAATTTTGACAGAGTCCAGAAGTGGCACTGCTGCATGAATCTTTGCAGATATTTATGTATCAGACTAAGGAGCACAGGTTGAGCCCAGGATCTAAAGCAAGAAGTATAGTCATGATACGAGGGGTGCAGATGATGTGAGGAGATGTGCTCTTACTCTTTAGGAGTGAAAAGGAAGACAAGTGTAGGACATGGATTTGGAGTCTCATCTTGGTGAGAAACATGAAAAGGATGGTGCCAGGTGAGGTGCCAGGCTGAGATACTAGAAGTTCTTGCACACAGCCTGGATAAGAAGCCAGGAGCTGGTGCTGCTGCCCAAGGTAGACTCAAGCAAGCCCAGCCCCAGGTGCAGGTCATGAAAATGAGTGGTATTGGTTTACCCTGCAAGTGGTTGGCACCAGGTGTTCCAGGAACAGTGGTGTATCATAAAAAGTGGCCACATTATCCTGTAGCCTGATATTTTGCCTCTGGGAACTGAGAGTTACCTCCACAGCTCCCCAGCCATGTCCCAGGTCTGCATGGACCCAAACTGTCCAAATACAACATCTAGGAAGCAAGATTTCCTGAAAAGTTGGCATGGATGCCACAAACAAAGAACAGTGAGTTCATCCTCACTACTCCTCTGTGTACGTCCATTCACTTTCTGTTACTTCTGGACACAGAAATGGAAATTATTTTTAAGGGACCCAAGAATTTCAGAAAGGAAAGAGGTCTGGAAACTTGGCTCATCAAACAAAACAGCACAAATCATTCTATTGATGATTTCTAAGAAATGTTGAAACTTGTTGAAGGAATCGGGAAAGCCACAAAAGAAAATCCATTGATCAAATTGTGGACACCAGACATGACTGGTGGGAGGAAGCTGTGTGAGCAGAGGGGTGTCATGGGGCATGTAGCTGGGTGTTACCTGGGTGGGACCATGACATGCAAAATGAAGATCCCCAGAGAACTAGGTAAAAAGGACAGTGTAAAGCTAAAGACAGCCAGAAGGAAGAATTTGTAGTGTGATCCTGAAAGAGATCTGAATAGATTACTGCCTGTAAATGGGGAGGGGGGGTGGGGGTTTGGAATAGCTCAGAAATCATACCTTGATGCTTCGAATCAACACGTGTTTTGTAGAACACACATGCTCTTTATTTTTGTAAATAAACAGGATCACATGAAAAACAACCCAGATATTTCCATCACTTTTGTTGACAAAAACAAACAGGAGAACTCCCAGTTCTGCTTGGATAGAGAAACACAACCCCAAATCAGGAAGAAATGCAACCAAGGCTGTGAGCTGGTGGTCTCCCTGAATTTAGAAGAACCAGATGATGGAGGTTTCCAAATGGCTGCCTGGAGGTAGGAAAAAATTGGAAAAGAAAGATATTAAACCAGACCCATGGACTTTGGAGTAGGAATTCCGACTTCAAGCACTCAGAGACTTCAAAGAAGGAATTAGAACAGGGCATACAATAAGAGCTGGAGGCTTTGAAAAAAAAAAAAACACAAGAGCAACATCTGAAAGTGTACCCAGAAAGAAAAATGAAAGATCTTAGACAGAGAAGGAACTGCTGAGGAAAAATCTACAAACATCTCTTCCCTTGAGAGCCCACCCAGTTGCATAGTTTTCAGTTTGTAAAAGGTTTCCTGAGGTTCTTGGTTCTTGGTTACCTGATTATCATTGTCTGTGGAAGATTTTCTACCAAAATGAAGGACCCCAAGGCAAATTGTAACTGAACAAAACTTTTAGCTGGTTTGAAATTTGTAAACAGAAAAAGATTGAAGTGATATTTCCAGAGAGATCATTATGGCTCTGAGAAGGACACTAGAGGTCATGGTGGTTGTTTTACTGAGATACATATGGTGGTTTTATACGTTCTTAACACACTCATAAGCCTCAGCCTCGAGGAGTCAGTGTCCCTTGCCGGGTCCTGCAATTTGGCCACAATAACCTCAGGCAATACTATAGGCTTGGAGCAGAGTGTCTGGAAGACTGTAGAGGAAAGAAACTTGGAGGTATTGGTCAATGGCTGAACATGAACCGCCAGCATGCTCAGGTGACCAAGAAGGCCAATGGCATGCTGGCTTGTATCAGAAATAGTGTGGCTAGCAGGAGCAGGGAGGTGATCATCCTTCTGTACTCAGCACTGGTGAGGCCACACCTCAAGTACTGTTCAGTTTTTGGCCTCTCACTACAAGAAAGAGGCCCTGCAGCATGCTCAGAAAAGAGTAATGAAGCTGGTGAGGGATTTGGAGCACAGGCCTTATGGGGAATGGCTGAAGGAACTGAAATAATTTAGTCAGGCAAAGAGGAAGCTCAGGAAAGACTTTATCACTCTCTACAACTACCTGAAGGGAGGTTGTGGTGAGATGGGGGTTGGCCTCTTCTTCCATTTAACTAGCAATAGGACTAGGGGGAATGGCCTTAAGTTGCACCAAGGGAGATTCAAATTGGATGTTAGGAAAAAATTCCTCTCTGAGAGAGTGGTCAGGTGCTAGAATGGGCTGCCCAGCGAGGGTGTTGAGTCACTGTCCTAGGAGGTGTTCAAGAAACATTTAGCTGTTGTATTGAGGGACACAGTTTAGTGGGAAATACTGGTGGTAGGTGGGCGGTTGGACTGGGTGATGTTGGGAGTCTTTTCCAACCCTGGTGATTCTATTATCCAGACCAGAGGTGAAATGATGTGTTATGGAAGGAGAGCACACAGCAGAAAATAAGGTGGCTGAATGTGGTTGAGAGACAGTCATAGAATCACAAAATAATTGATAATGGAAGGTACCCCTTCTGATCTTGTCCAATCTCAGCTATAGCCCAGGACCATGTCCACTTTGATTCTGAACATCTCCAAGGAGTGAGGATCCACAGCATCTTTGGAGCTTGATCAGTCTCACCATGAAGAGTATTTATCTTGTATGTAAGTGGAATTCCTTGTTTTTCTGTTGGTGGAGAAGCAGGTGCTTGTGTCAGAGTGTGGAGAACGTTTCTGCTCTGCTGTGTACGTGGAAGGATCAGTCAGGAAGATCTTGGTTGGGGGCTGTTGTTTAAATGCAGAGATTGCTTATCTCCTTTTCCCAAAATGTTCCTGGGGCATGTTTACCTTCTTTTTGGTGTTGGACTCAAAAATAAAAACAGTGGAAAAAAAATCCTGATGGTGACAGGTCAGCCTTAGATGTTAAAATCAGTACTCCTTTGTGGGTAGAAGCTCATTTATACACATGATTTATGCCTGCTGAAGTGAGAGAGGGATAGACTTAACAAATGACAGGTTCTGAATGGTTACAAGGCAATGTTATTAATGCCTGCTGCCTTGGTGCCCTGCCCGACTTTGAACTCCTTTCAGTGGCACAGGGCTGAGCAAGAGCTGTGCGATTTTTGAAATATTTCCACATAATTAAGCTTCGAGACAGATGGAGAAATGTGAGCTTCCTAACAGAGCCTACTAAAAAGAGCGCAAAAAAAAAAAAAAAAAGCAGCAAAATCTTCCTCAGTTGGAACAACCCAATTGGAGGGAATAAATTCTAGTGCCAAGCACACTTGTGAGGGAGGGCAGGCTTTGTAAAAAGGCATTTGTGACATCTTCCACCATTCTCAGCCCTGGGGTTTGTAACCGCATAGCAGACTCTTCTGGGTGAGTGTGACCAAACCCAAGCCTAACTGTATTTAAACGCATACAAGATGATTCAGTAGGTGCTAATGCTGCTAATTCAGTAGGTGCTAATGCGTGAATAATTATAGACATATTTAAGCAGCTGGTGCTGTGCCTTCAAAAGTTTATGTGCATGGAAATTAATAGCTCTGTGGTTGCGTGTGCGCTCTACATGTTCTATGAAATGAAGATGTTGGTGGTAGCCCTGCAATTCGAATCAAGATTTGCACTTGAATTAGAATTAAAGTCTTTGCTTTGCATTTTCCTTGGTCTAGGCATGAAACAACAGATCTTCTGGAAAATAATTGGTTTTTTCTTTGTGTTCTTTTAAAAAAATACTCCTTTTCAGATTGCATCTGTGAGGAATTCTCCATGACTTTCCCTCACGTTTCTCAGGTTCCCTAGCAGTGAGAGCTCAGCTCAGTCTCAACAAATGCTCTCCACAAAAGTGTGCTGATAGCATCTCAGGGCCAGGCTGGCTGAGCACAACACACACAAACATACAATTGCCTATTTTGGAATCGCTGTTATGCTGGGAGCAGACACTGGGGCTGCTTCATGTAGACATCTGGGTAAACCCTTCCAGATCAGTGCTCTTCCTCTGAGGGTACTTCAGGCAAATCACAGAATTGCACGGGTTGGAAGGGACTTCAAGAGATCATTGAGTCCAACCTCCTGCTAAAGCAGGTACTCTACAATAGGTTGCATAGGTAGGTCCCCAGACGAGTCTTGAATATCTCCAGAGAAGGAGACTCCACAACCTCTCTGGGCAACCTATTCCACTGCTCTGTCATCTTTATCATAAAGTTCTTCCACTTGTTTTTATGGGACGTCCAATGTTCCAATTTTTGGCCATTACTCCTTGTCCCATCACAACACACCACCGAGAAGAGCTTGGCCTCATCCATTTGCCTCCCACCTTCTTTTACATATTTATAAATGTTAATCAGATTTCCCCCTCAGTCTTCTCCAGGTTGAACAAACCCAGGTTACTCAACCTTTCTTCTTACAGGAGATGCTCCAGGCCCTTTATCATCTTTGTACCCCTCTGCTGAACTCCTTTTAGGAGGTCCCTGTCTTTTCTGAACTGGGGAGCCCAGAAATGGACACAGTATTCTATATGTGGCCTCACCAATGCAGAACACAGGGGGAGGATCGCCTCCCTCGACTTCCTGGCCACACTCTTCTTAATGCACTTCAGAATACCTCTCAGTGTAGAGCAATGAAAGTACACAAGGCAGGAACATGGCAGAATAACAGTGAAAACAGGGACACCACATCCAGTAGCTTCACTGACTTCAGATGTTTCTTTCTCACACATTTTGCTGTGGGATGAGAAGATTCCTAGGCTTCTGCCCAGGGTTGCTCAGCACCTTGAAAGATTGGCCCCTATGGAGAACTGGGCTGATGCAGGGGTTGTTGGGCCGATGCAGCAACGTCCAAAGGTGTCAACTCATTGGCTGTGGGACAGAAAGCAGGGTCAAGCTGATACTGTCTGGTAGATCTCCCTGGGTCATCCTGACAGCACTTTATTGCTTCTACCAGATAACCTAGGAGCCTGCTTTCTTTCTTCCATCCTCTCAGAAAGCAAGTGTCAAGGCTGCTTCCCCTCCAGTGACAATGCCTGGCACAGCCTTGCAGAGTGGGCTGCAAGCCAGGTATTTCCTAAATAAACACATGTGACAGGAGCAGGGAACTCACCAACCAACACTGCTGCTCTTCAGGCATTTTTCTCCCTGGAGCAGATGGTGGGGGCTCTGGTCAGTGTTTTCTTGGCCACTCTGGAAGAGCGGCATAGCCTTGGGTGGGAACCAGCCCACAGACATCCAGCGTGCTTAGATGCTCACAAGGCTTAAATTAATTAAATAGGCATTGCTGTAGCAGCTGTTTCAAATAGCTTTGCACCAGTGTGGCTTCCAGTGCCCCAGTTTTTAATAGATGACTATCACATGAAGGTTTCACATTATCATTTGGTTATTTGAAGATGGAGTGACATCCAGTGCTTTTCAGTATTTTTGGGAATTTCATGTTAATATGCTCTCTAAAAGTCACAGAGCTCTCTCCACAGTATCAGAGGCACTGCACAGAATGGCTTGCAACTGCTAATTAAAAAAATCCAGGATGACAGGCAACAAGGTATGCTCTCATGGGCCTTGTGTACAGGCGAGGAAGTCTCCGAGTTCATGAATGGTTCATTTATACTGCACTTTAACTTATCTGCTTCTGAGTGCTCGCAGTCTGCTAAAAATGTTGGATAAATTTGCACTGGATACCCCTCGCCTAAACTGATTATCAGTATCAGATCCAAAAATAATTTAATTCCTCTAAACATTACCTGTTGCTTCCTGTTACACGGCACAATAGTTGATTGTCTGCCTCCGTTGTGCCACATTTTGTCATGTCAGCCGGAGCCACAGATGGGCTGAAAGCGGAGATGAAAGTACTCTGCACTCCTTTACAATCAGTAAGCCAAAAACCAGGGAATGCACTTTACATCAGATGCCCCCCAGCCATGGAGGTAATGACTGTTTTACCTTCAGCTTTGTAGAGATATCCGTGAGCTGTCTGATATGCAGAAAGTATGCATGGTGCAGAGGTGAGGGGGCAGAGGGTGTTTGCAGAAAAAAAACACATTTTCCTGACTTGTCAGAAATGTGCAGCATGAAAGAACTCACTTTGTTTTACAAGCATCTCCCAAGGATTTGCAATTTCTCTGGTTAGTTACAGAAAATGTGTGTAGTCCTCCTCCTGCAGGAGAGCCTTTCCCCTCTGCCCCTTTGCTCCCTCCTGGGGGGTCTGGTGTCTGCCCTGCTCTCCCCAAGGCACTGTTGGAGGAAAACCTACTCTGTTTGAAGATAACTCGGGTATGAAACTCAGGTGTAACTCAGGTGTTACCATCCTTCACACACTCTGTTTCTCACTCTGTTTCTCACATCAGTCTTACTCTAATTTTATTTTGGGCTTTCTCTTTTCCATCATTATCCCACATCAATTTGCATCCTCTTTTGAAATATAGATTACATTTTTTCTACAGAGAAGAAAGGAAGGGACTGAAAACAGAAAAAAAAAAAAAAAAAAAAATCCCTAAAGATGAGAAAAAATGAAAGAGAAGAGAGCAGGGCTGTACAGGGCCTTTGGCATATGCAAAAAATGCAGCTTCAGCGTACCGGGGGCATCACACCCATCAGTTCTGCTCCCAGAATAAAATCTGAACAGCAGAAGGCAATCCCTTGTTGCATCCCTGGCCACAGCTATGCCAGGCTGTCCCAGAACCCATACAGCAGTGTGTCACTGCCCCTGCATCCTGCCAAACCCTGCAGAAGAGGTGGGACTCATTGCCCCCCCTGAAAGACTGTTCATGTGCCTGTTTTGACTCTGGAGGAGGCAGATATTTAAATAAGCTGAGAAGCTCACTAGGCACATCATGTCATAGAATCATACAATAGTATGGTTTGGGTTGGAAGGAATATTAAGGCCCACCCAGTTCCAACCCCGCTGCCATGGGCAAGGCTGCCCCCCACCAACTCAGGCTGCCCAGGGCCCCATCCAACCTGGCCTTGAGCACCTACAGGGATGGGGCATCCACAGCTTCTCTGCCCAACAGCTCTTCCTTTTTGCCCTGTCTTGACTGGCTGTGCTCTGAGCAGTAGTCCCATATGGCAAGGCAAGGATGAGGTGCAATTAGGCTGGAGCACTTTAACCTCATCGATCCTGCATGCAGTGAGCTGGAAGTTGCTTCCATCATAAAAAAGCTACTGCTTATCCATTCGTTTAAGAGCAAAGTGTGCAGACAAGATGGGATTTGGTTGCCAAGCCCACATCTGAGCCCTGAGTTGAACCACAGCTCTTTCAGTGCATGGGGAGGGGAGAGACTATTTCCAGCTTTCAAAATCCTTTAAAAGCATCACTTCTGCCCCCTCCTTGTTGTATGACAGTGAATTTACTTAATTAGTTAAGTGCCTCATGTTGCATCACTTTGTACATGTTGTAGATCACATTTTGATCCACAACAGGGATCATTTTGCTTGCATCAGAAAATTGTGTTCTTGGTATCTCTGTTCTGTATTTCCTTCCAGCATTCCTCACAGTTGTTCTGATGGTGTCCTGGAGTCTTCTTTTGGCACCTGGTTTCTGCTGTCCCCTTGAGATATTCCTTCTCTCAGACTCGCAAAGCAGCCAATCAAGGGTTCTTCTGTACCCCTTTCTCAGAAGCAATCCATTAGTGTTACCCCTCTGTCTTCCCTCATCACTGCAGAACTGACAGATCCAAACACAGCAGATCATATGCATTCAAGCGTATCATGGTTATTTTTCAGACCCACTTTTCTGCAGAGGAATAAATAGTCTCACAGCGTAAGGCAGAGAAATGTATTATGATGTGTTTAAATCCTGTTTGAATCAAACCACAAATTAGACTCCTCAGACCATGCATGACCAGCTCTGGTGCTAGTGGCTGGGCTGCCCTAGTAAGCAAGCACACTCTGTGCCTTGATTTCCATAGTGTTAAAACTGGGTACTAACACTTCAGTGAAATTTATCTCTTGACCCTATGAGCTGAAGTAAAAGTTTAAGATCAGACTGCCCACGGGGAGTAAGGGCAGATTTGTCTGTGCCTGAGGTTGTGCTCTGCAGGAATTCAGCCACAGGCAGGGGATCACAGTGCTGCTCTGATGATCAGTTAAGTGCTACATGTTAAATAGTCATCTCATGAACTACTCACTGGAACAAGAATGAGGTCCCTGGTCTCCCCTTCTCACTAGTGATTGAGTACTGAGTCTGAGAGCACGTTTGCTCTGTCTCTCCCCATGGTCCAAATGATTTTTAATGACTCCTTGCAAAGTGGAGCATTTCTGCAGCAGGGCCTGATGTTCCTTCTCTTTCCTCTCTAGAAAATCCTGGGGTTTGAGTCCTCAAAGGCAGAGAGCAGCTCAGTGCCAGCAGGCATCTGAGCGGGAGATCTCATCCTCACACTTCATCACAGCGCTACCAGTGCTATGTAGGACTGTGCTTGGGTCATTTAAAAGTTGCAGTGCATGAGTTTGTTTTAAAGACAAAATACGATAAATAAATGACCTCATTAAAATATTTGATAAGCAAATGCACGCATTTTAACACTACAGATTATGAAACATTTGAAATATGTATTGATGAACAACAGATAGGACACTTGTTCTGTGAGTCAGAAAAAATAAGCTGAAAAGAAGAAACATGGGGAATTTTGTCTGAAGTAGAGGCTTAGTTTTTCAACATTCAGAAAGATGCATGTTGTACCTTGCAGTTTAGATTAAAGAGGCATTTACAATGAAGAATTATTTAACAAATTTCACAACTAGGAGACATTTGGGCACTCACTCATAAAAAGTCTAGCAATGACCCTACTGCACAAAAATTAGCTTAAGCTGCACAAAATGAATAAAAACAACAAACCAACCCACTACATTTTCTGTGTTGAAGTCTGTGTATTCTACAGTTTCTCATATCACAGTAGTGGAGAGTAAACTACTCTGCCTGGGGCAGGGTGAGGGGCACACCAGCTCCATGCTAGCCATGACGAACATGGACCAATGTGTGTAAGTGCTGGAGATCTGCCTTGGCTGTGTTTGGTTTGCTAGAGCAGGCGTAGGCTATTTGTCCAGATACTCTGGTTTCTCTTCAGATCTTATAAATCGTATGATTCTATGCTTCAGCACAGGACAAAACACAGCCATGGGAAGAAGAAACATGTTTCCACCTGAGGATTTCTTCCATTAAGAGGTCAGAGAAGCCAAATCACTGGCACTGAAGTGCTCTTTGCAGGCAGTGAATTACCTCTCAAGGGGATTAGGGTACATCCAAGACAGAGTCAACAAATTGGTCATGTAGAACATCCTTATTCCTTAACGGCATCCATCATATACAACCAGACTGAAAACTGCATCTTGGCATTAATTACTGGCTGATTTCATGCAAATCTTTCTGCTCTAGGTGTTAGTCCCTAAGCAATTAAATGTTCACAACAACAGAGAAGACATCTCCAGGTGTGCCTCTGGTCATCTACAGAGGAAGCATGGTGTAATTTGATGGTGCTTCAGAACAGTTTAGCAAATTCTGAGTAATGTAGTGAGTAAAGTAATGATGACTTTGTGATAGTTAATACTGTCATAGAAATATCTTGCCAGGATATTAAGAGCAAATACACAATGGTGCTCATGAGTTTGGTGTTACGGTATGGGCCAACCAACCACACAGAGATCTGGGCAGAGGTTACACATGAGATAGGGCCTGGAGCTGACCTGTCTCTTCTCTGCTTGTTAGGGGCTCTATGAGCTCTCTGGCCACAGGCTGACTGTCTCAAGAGAAAGAGTGCAAAGGTTTTGTAGGTGGAAGGAACACATGGCACATTTTCACCACTGGTGAATGTGATGCAATGAATAGATCTAGGGCAGGGAGGCAAGAAAAGGTGAGCATCGTGGTGAGAGCCTCAATGAAAATGCCTTCTCCTGAGGTGATGGAGGAAAGGAATCCATAGATATAGTCTCTCATTTGGTTGCAGTGAACTGCGTGGAGCAAAGACAGTATTCTGGGCTCATGTTGTTGTGCTTTATCTCAGCTCTGCCTCAAGCCAGCCAAGACTTGGAAATCCTCACTAAGGGATGAAAAAGTGTTTTTTTATCACTGCTTGTTTTCTCATGCAACAAGCAAAAGAAAGGTGAAGCAGAAGCTTTGAACATCTGCAATTCACAGTAATGTTGGACTGTGTTTCTGCCATTCTTGTGCATGTTTCAGGGCTTTTATATGTGCCAGTCAAGAAAGACAACAACATGGTTGGATTCCCATAAACTCTACTCTTGACTGGATTTGCTATGGAAATACTGAGCAAGTGGCAGTGGTAGAAACAGTGGAGCATGGATGGGATATAGTCATTGACCTGAAGAAATGTTTATGTCAGTGCAGAGATAAGTTGCCCCCAGGGAACTGGAAACAAACCTCCAAGAAAGCCAGCAAAATGCTCCATTTCATATCTGTGTAGGGCAAACTCTCCTCGCTTTTGGCAGATGATGTGGCATGTGCCAAATATGTGCCAAATACCTAAAATAAATTAAAAAAAAAATAAAAAGAATTAAAATTCAAATTTACTGAAACCTGGGAATATCAAAATACTGGGTCACATAAGCACCAAGCAGGGAGTTTGGTAGTCTTAGCTTTAAAATATAATGTTGTGTGTACTCTTTGTCTGGAACAAACACCTGGATGTCATGGCTGAAAGGAGTATGGAGAAGGGCAGCCCAGGCACTTAGGAGAAGCTGTCCCCTGGGTAATATGGTGCCATGGAAATATAATCTGATGGCCAAAGTCACCAGATGGTGCTATTGTGCACACTATCAGTGTGCTTGTGTGACCCTTGCAAACACTTTGGAAAGACGTGGTTTCTGAGAGGTATCCTGTGGTTTCTTTTTGGCATGAGCTACTGGTGATGGGGTGGTTTTTGCATTCTCTTTTTGTCCCTGCTTGCACCAAAAAAAACTTCTGGGAGGAAGCCCTTCCAGGGCTGGGCATTTCTGCGCTGACTCCAAATCCCAAGGTGGGCACTGCCTTTGTGCCACTTCAGCCACCACTGCTTGATCTTAAAGCACAAAAAAACAAACCAAACCAAAACAAGTTATGCACAGAAAAGCCCTGAAAAAAGCTTCCCTTTTTGTCTTTGCTATGAGGAATGCCAACATATCCACACAAGAAGATATAAAAAGTAATAAGCAGAGGCTACCATGATACCCAGATAGGCAAGGAGACATTTACCCTTCTCTGATCAACTGAAGGACTTTCCAAAGCATCTCACAGCAAAGGTACCCCACAGCTGGACAAAAAATGCCTGGCCTTTGGGCTTGGGTCCTGCAGAACCAAAGGGCACTGTTCCGTGCCCAAGGAATGGCTCTGTTTTTTCTTCAGGAGATCATCTCCCAGTGACAGCAGCATGGCTGAGATGTGATGGAAAGAGTATGTATGGGCCAGTTTTTCAGAGAGCTGGCTCAGTGCTTGACTCCTCTACAACATCTACACAACACTAGATATGTAACAGTTATATATTACATGCATAGAATCATATAGTTTTATATATAGAGAGACATATATTTGTATACGTAAATGTACTAGGGCTGCTCTGAAAGTAACGCCTGCTATTTTATTATGTTTACCCACAGTGTCAGAGGTGGACGTTGGTGGTATGGCTGTAGAGGGAGGAAACATTCTGTGACATTTTGTTGCTGTGTGACAGATGGCAGCAGAGGGACAGTCTGACAAAGCGATGTCTGACTTGGAAGTGCGGCTGAAGCAGAAGTGTGTCATTGAATTCCTCCATGCAGAAAAATGTGTATCCATTGACATTCATCCACACTCACTGAATGTTTATGGAGACCAAACAGTGGATGTGAGCACAGTGAGGAGGTCAGTGGTGCCTTTCAACAGCAGTGACAAGCCATATTCTGGGCAGCCATGCTCAGCTGTCACACCACAAAATGAAAAGCGTCTTGATCAGTTCATTCACATCAATCAGTGAATTACAACCAGGAAATTGTGTACAGAGCTGAATATCAGCTTGAATAGGTTGGAAACAGTGGTGACAACATTGGAATATCTCAAAGTTTGTCCTGGGTGGGTCCCGCAAATCTCTCACACTAGCAGAAATAATGCCATATGCAAGTTTGTCAGGACCTATTGAACCAATACAAGGCTGATGATGACAGTTTTCTGGGTCTCATCATTACCAGTGATGAGATGTGGTGTCAACGCTACAAGCCAGAGTGACAACAGCAGTCCATGTAGTGGTGACATGTGAATTCCACACAGAAGAAAAAGTCCAAGGTGCAACTCTCAGCAGGTAAAGTGATGTGGATTGTCTTGTGGGATAGGAAGGGAGTGATCCTTCTGGATTTCCTGGAACCCAGACAAACCATCAACTCTGACCATCACATCACAACGCTGACTAAGCTGAAGGCTTGAACTTCTAAGGTCAGGCCGGAGAAGAAGGCAATTTTTCTCCTGCAACACAATAACGTCAGGCCACATACCAGTTTGAAGACCTTGGAGCACTTTGCCAGTCTTAGATAATCCTACCACACCAGTTCCAAATATTTTGGAAGCCTTCTGACTACCATCTGTTTGGGCCATTGAGAGACGGACTGCATGAGCAACAGACCAAATTCTCCTAGGAACCAAATTTTCCTAGGAACAACGCCATCAGAACAGCTGTAAAACGATGGGTCACCTCTGTTGGTGCAGATTTTTATGAGCATGGCATGCAAGCTCTTGTTCATCACTGGTGAAAATGCAGAACTAATGGTGGTGACTATGTTAAAAAATAGTGATTTGTAGCTGAGAATTTGGTCTAGCAACAAACAGTGTTATTGTGCTCTTTGTATCTGCTGTAGTCTCCATGGAAGGAGACATGATGTTCAGAGCAATCTGTGTATGTTTACATATAAAGACCACATCAAATTATAATTATGTAATACATAGTACAGTCTATACCTCTATAGTAGTTCCTAATGCCTACAAAACACGTCTATCACATTTTTTTCCATGGGGCCTTCTCCTCAGAGGGAGTACGCTGTCATTTTTGGTCATACTTGCCGACCTTAGGATCAGCCGTAGGAATCACCTATTATGTCCCTCTCTATCCAGTCTTGTTCTCCACCACCATTACCAAATTGTGCTAATGGAGGCAACTATGCAGGAGGATAATTGCCTACCCCCCAGATGCCTTTGTAGAGCTCTGCTGAAGGACAAAATCTGAGCTGTATATGAAAGCTGCCTGTAGGGAACATGCCAAGATGGCCAAGACAAGACTTGGCTTTTGCAAGCTGCAGTAGGGGTCTAGAAACCTGAACTATAAAACATGGGAAAATTTGCATCAGCTGCCCATATACAAGTTGCTGCAGGGAGAATTATTTCCTTGTGGGAAAAATGTAGGGTAAAAAGACTTGGGTTATTTCTTCAGTCTTGACTATAGCAGAGTCTGAGGACAGCAAACACCGCCATCAGGGTCAGGGACTTGGGTAAGGCACAGGACTATTGGATGCTCAAGCTTGTCAGTAACAAATATTTTACCTCCTGTCCATTCAGCAAGACTCTTAGTAAATTTGTTTTCTCTAGTGACTGTCCTCAAATTCCTTTTTGTTTTAAATGAATAAGCAGTAATCTCACTGATTTCTACACAGTATTCATACCAAAAGTGTGACCCTGAGATCCCAAGTGACAAGTGAAGGGTGCTACTAGGTGTTTTAAGAGTTCCATTACAACAGATACATCTTTCATTGGGCTCTTTGGAAGGTATTTCTGTGGTTTTTTAAAAACTTTAAGTCCCTAAACCAAACAGTAAATTATGCAAAGCAACATGTAAAATTAAGGGTGATATAAAGTGCTAATCTTTCTGAGAGCTTGTGGTTAAATAATGTTTTACAGCACTGTAACATTTCAAAGGACAATGACTTTTGCAAGGGCTTGGTGTGAGGTTCAGCACATTCCCCTGACACCCACAACAGGAGGGATGGAGGCTCCTTAGCCACCTTACAGAGCTGCCCAGTGACGGGAAGGCTGTAAGGAAATGATCTACCCTGGAAAAGCCACAGGGAGAAGCAGAATTCGCTGTCAGGGCCCCCACACAGGGCTGGGGCTGGGGACAGGGCTGGGGCACTCCCTCAAGGGGGTACAGCTACCGGAAGGGGATGCAGCAGCATCCGTATGGTTTCAGCACCAGACACAGGACTTGAATCAATAATAGAAGAACGCCTGTGGTCGGCGACATTTCTGGCCACAGCAGATGGACCACCATTCAAGGAAGGGTTTGAGGCTTCCTCTGCCTGAGGGGATATTAAACCACATTCCCACATTTCAAACAAGTACCCTCGTCTTTCTCTGGCCTGTAGGTCCTTGTGGAAACAGCAGCATTGCACAGACAGATTTGCAAAAATCACAGGGCTGGAAGGAAAGTGAGCACAAGGCAGGAGTTAGAGGGGTGCTCCGATGGCAGTACCATCCTGGTGTCTGCTCCTCAGAGCACCTCCGTCCCAGGACACACCATACGTCCGTGGCTATGACCCTGTGCTACCTGATCTAACTTGAGGTTGGATTTCACTTTGAAGTTGGCCCTGCTTTGAGTGGGGGTTGGACCAGATGACCTCCAGAGGTATCTTCAAAGCCAAGTTATTCTGTGATTCTATGTTTCTATAGCTGTTTTTTATCCAGTTGCTGTTTCATGTAAAATCTCTGGGTGAAGTCCCCCAGCCATTAGGTACAGGCGTGTTCCTTCTTGCCTGCTCTACCTCTGCCTCCATAAATCTCAAGAAGCTCAGCTGTGGAAGAACAGAGTCCTCAGTGGGCTTTTAGTTAATGCATAAAGATTAAAAGCTACTACACACATCAGTAAAGGCAAGACACTCAGAGACACTCTAAATTAAGTAACAACTCCATTAATTTGATCAAAGAACTAAATTATACATTACAGTGATTTGTAGAACACAGGATTATTTAATTCTATATAAAACTTTGTGCATAAGTCTGTATTTATCTGGTACAATTCAGTAAAGAAATAATTCCAACGTCTCAGAGACAGAAATCAGATATATTTAATCACAGCAAAAGACATTGTTAATATATTATTTGTGTATAAACACGTGCACATAAATGTAATCAAATACAAAAACATTTCACTAAATGGATCCTGAAAAACAGCTACATTTATTGTAGATTTTAAGGGAGAATAAGCAAACCTATATTTTAATATTGATTTAAGTATATCTGCATTTTCTTTCTCCATTAGGTTTAGATATGAAAAAAAAAACAGCATACACTGTCTAGCTAAAGAAACAAAAATATACATTAACTCAGACAATGGATAACAAAAAACCCCACATTTTTTGACATTTTTAGGGTGAACGAGGTTATACTTTAAAAAAAATATATTGTAAATCTGTGTCCTCTTTTCAACTCACATTATTTTTCCATAAAGTAACAAGTTTCGAAACATGGTGTGTTCTACAGCAGATGAAAATATTTAGTACATTAAATTTATGGCCCGGGGCAAAAAGTTGAACTTGGGAACCTATTTAAAGTGCAGTGGAAGTCTGTAAAGATAATGATGGGGAGTTGAAAGCAGTGAAGCCTCAGATAGTAATATCTCAATAACAAAGAGGTAATACTTTGCTGCAGAGGCTTTCTCAGCAACAGTTGGTCCATTTTTGTCATTATGTCTAATCAAGTCCAGTCTTGCCTCAGCCTCCGCAGCCAGCAGACACCCAGCACTTAAATATAACCGTATGTGTCCAGTGTGATTACCAGTGCTGTAAGGCACACCCTGCACTGTCCTCTTGCCTCCAGCTGGCCATGGCCCTTGCGGTATCACATTCCGGGTTTTATCTGCTGAACGTGTGTGCCCATGGCATGTGGGGCTGCCTTTTGCTGGGGGTCATGGGGAAAGAGGGATAGGGGACTTTTATTGTGCATGGAGACAGGGCACAGCATCCCCGTCCAAAGTGCCTGTGGGCCCAGGGTGAAGGACAACGTGCATCTCTTCGTGCAGGGGAGGAGGGGAGGGAAGAGGCTAGATTAGGAGAGGCCTAATGTAGTAGTAGTGCCTTCTGCAGTGACACCAGAAAATTCATTAGTATCAATCCATGGTAGGAAATCAAGAGCGCACCAAGGAACAAACAGAACCCTCTAGCACTTTGCAAGGTAAACAACCTTGTTGGTAGGTTGCTGAGGCTTTAACATTACCCACATGGCTTAATGCTTTTTATGAGATTCCTACTGTGACCCGATGATTAGAATGAAGTCATTAAATTACCCCTATTGCTTATTAATTGTGCCCAGGCACTGGAATCCCAGTTGTGGCTTTCAATACATTTTTACGTAGATTTTGGTAAATAACATCCACCACCCTGGAGAGAGGATGAACCGTTTCCCAGCTAGGATGTGAAGCAGGGCTGCATTCTGCAGTCTAACCGAAGTCCCCCCCCCATGGCCTGTCCCATAAGGCAATGTAGCATCTGACAAGAACAACCAGGGGGCACAACATAAAGGTCATTCTGGGTTCTCTTTGCTGCTCTGCAATGGCCACGACCAGTGTTTGACTCTTGCCAAAATCCACTGTGGAATGTTCTGTTTCCAGAGGGAATGGGCAGAACCTCACAGAATCATAGATTCATAGAACCAGTGAGATTGGAAAAGACTTCTGAGACTATCTAGTCCAACCATTGACCCATCGCCACTATATTCACTAACCACGTCCCTCAGTGCCAAATATCTACATTTCTTGAAAGGATCCTTGATGACCACCTTAGAGGCCACTTCTAGAATCATAGGACACAGGCACTTCTCTGAGCCCATGGGATGCTGCTGCAGCTGGGGTCAGGATTGGTGCTCAAGCTGTTGTGAAATAACTTCTCCTTGTAGCAGGTGGTACATCCAGCTATGGAAAGAAGTCCTTGGAGGTATGCTTCTGCTAAGAGGTTTTTAGGACTGCAGTTTGCCTTTTGGCACAATGAGACTGGGAAATTACTGGGGAGAACAGAGATGGGCAGAGAATTCTGCTGCCTCTGCAATGTGTCCCACTTGCACTGTAGGCCTGGAGGAGAATGGTCCGGGCAGACTGATACATATCCACACTACAGATATGCTGAATTGTTATTTTAGTGAGGAAACAGAGGTGACATACAGTGCACCAGAGAAGAGAAGAGAAAGCCCATCCAGCACCTTTCCTGCCCTTCCCTCAAGAGCTGTGCTGAAGGTGGGCAGGCAGCAGGGGAACACAGAAGAATGGGTGTGTCACAGAGTTAACTAGATCAATTTATGCCCGTGACAGGGGGCAGTAGGCCCCTGCCCTCCCCCCCCCCCCCGCCTGGCCCCACAAAATGGGAAGGAAGGAAGGGAGGAAAAAAAAACAGTGGCAACAATCTGTGGAGGAAAACTTATTTTACTAACTATGATATTGGAATGCAAGATAACACAATATAATACAATCTAATTGAAATTGAGACTAATAAATCAAATAAGATAGGAGAGAGAGTTCCCAAGACTGAGTCAAACCTGAAAAAGCTTGGAACGGCTAGGAAAGCACCTCCAGCACCCACTGCCAGGCAGTAAGAGACCGCCCCACCCGGAAGGGTCAGATCCCATGACTTCCGTAATGTATAGGGATAGGTACCTGGAATTGGAGTATTAACACTTTAATTCCAGTCATGATGTTTTGATGTGGAATACTGAAAACCAAAAAACATAAAACCATGGCAGGGTGATCGGTGGTCCTGCACTCCTCCCCTCAAAAGGAAGTGGAGCTGCTAATATTATCTGTATTTATTGTATTTTTGTGGCACTGAGCTCATCTTTGAGACATCTGGGCCCACCAACAGTAATCAAAATGAACAACTGTTGACAGCAGTTGTCACAAACTGAACAACTGGCATAAATCATGCTGCCTGCAGTCCCAGCCGTCTCTCCCAAGGAGGGGATAAATACCATCCAGCCAAATTAAGAAAGCACTATGGAGAGCAAATGCTTGTGGCAGAGAGTCAAAACAAGCTGGTGCTGGTCTCTGGTCCTGCAGGAGCAGGTCCTCTGCCCACATGCCCTTCTGGAAGGGTGGCTGTGCCCCCGCCACCCATCATCTACCCTCCGATTCCAGCTAAAGCACACACACAGCAAGCTCTCTGGCCACAGGGAAAGATAAAAACAGCAACAAGTTATGTCTGATGATGGAATTCGCATGATGAGCAAATACTGCTGGCTTTGCTGTGGACAGATGTCTGAAGCTAGTTACAGAGCAAACCAAAACCCCACCCCAAACCAGTGAAGATTCACACCATTCAGACTTCTTATGTGCTGTGAGCACCTCGCTGCCTGCAAGCTTGCCAAAGTGCAAATCCCTCCAACTCAATGTCCCATTCCCTGCTGAAGCCAAAAGCAGCTTTTTAGGTAACAGCATGGCCATGGGAGAAGCAGAGGTGGTGCCGCCTTCCACGTACTTCCCAACACAATCATACCCTGCGCCTTCCCTTTGATTCACACAGCACAGAGCTTTTCTAAAGGGCATTATCGGAACTGCCCTGGTGCTCATGCTCTTCTGCAGCCACTGGACACAGCAAAATTAGGGCTGAATGAAAGAAGGAATCAGAGATGCTTGCCCTGGGGCTATGGAGAAACTCAGAGCCCTACAGGGGCAGCTGGATGAAGTGGGCTGCAACCCATCTACGGCCCCAGAGATGAAGGTAGGACAGAAACATGGGATAATATTTCAGGAAGCTCCTTGGCTTGGGTGGCACTTGCTCATAGGGCGCATTCCCAAGTTTGGCATTCATGTGGCTGCAAATAGGTGCATATTATTGTGCCTTGTCACATAGTTCAAGGAAGTGCAGGGAGCTGCTTGCAGGGCACGTGGCAACAACCAGGGCAGGAGGCACAACAGCAAGTCAGAATGTATCTGGCACTGTCCCCAGCACTGCCCCATTGCTGTGCATGGAGTTGGTGGCACAGAGCAGCCCTGCTTCTCTAAACCTTCTCTAAATTGCTTGCAGTGCAGTGCTGGCTCAGGCTTGGCTGGCTTCGACCTTCAGATCTCTCTAATTAAAGCAGTTTTACAGGCGTGCTAAAATGGGCTTGGGGCCTTGCTTGATGGTATTTGTTCGTCTTTGCTTGCTTAGCAGCAATTGTCCACTTCTGCAGACTGAGATAGCTCCCTGTGTCTGTATTCAGAAAAACTCCAGTTTTCTGTTTTTTCTCAGAGTGATATAAAGGAGCAACATGCAACCTTTCAAATTACGTTTTTGGCTTTCTTCTTACCCTTATTTATTATGTGTTTGGCTCCTGTCATGGGTTGGGGCATCATTACACCAGGCACCATGCAAACACAGAACAGGACTGCCAGTGCCTAGAAGAGCTTGCCGTCTACATAGCATAAATCAGTGCTGGGACGGTAGGAAGAAAAAAGTGCTAATTCACATCAGCCTGCTCCCATCTGGGAAAAGAGAAATGGATGAGCTCTGCTTATCTTCACATGGCCTTCTTCACACTCTCATCCCCCATGCTCCCAGCATCTCCGTTGTTCTTGATGATGATCTCTCCAGACCATCTCTGAGTCCCTTGCTGGTGAATAACATACTGTGCAGCATGCGTACCTCCTCCAGACAAACCAGGTGGGTGATATGCATTCATAACAGTGATTTTCTAGCACAGAGAAAGCCTCTGGTGACTGAAGAGAGGATTTGGACTTGGCTCTAGGTCTTCAGAATTTGGCCATATAGGCACCTGAATGGAAATAATAAACTTGCTTTATTAGGAGTGTGAGAGATGTGTCTTGCAAGGCAGCAATTGTAGAATTTTGCTTTTGATAAGATCAAGTAAACAATGATCTATCCAGATGGATGCAACGTTCAAGTACTTCCCTAGAACAGGGACTGAGTTGTTGGCTCTGCCTGCTCTGTTTGCACTACCCGATATAAAACAATCTGCATACCATAATGTGAAAGGAAAGGTCAGCCCGAAGGTCACATGTTTTAAGGGTGCTACTTCAAAGACATTTATCTCCTTTACAACACCATTAAGTCTCTGGTAATGGTCTATTGTCTTTCATCATCTCAACCTCTTCACCTGCGTGTTTACGTTGGGCCATCCCCCTGATGAGGGTGAGGGGTGGGCAGGTGCGTAGTGGCTCCTGCTTGACGGAGCACACTCCGTGTTATTTGAGAAAGTGGCAGGCTGTAACAAGGCCATCAAACTGCAACCACAGCCAGTGGTTATTCAAATGCTGCAGTTTTCAGCTGTTGTTTCTCATCCAGCTGTTCTTATCTCTTTTGATTCCATCATTCAAGCTGGTATCTCCATCAAGTTGGCTCTTCTACGACGGCTGCTCCTTGCTGTTTCCCTCTTGCAGCTCTCTCACCCTAGTGCCATGTAAAGCTGAGTTTGTTTCTCATCTCCAAGGAACATAATGACTCATTTTCTCTTATTTTTCCTTTTTACAATGGAAAATGTAAGCTGGCCTTATCGTCACTATTAGTCTATCACCCCTGAGGCAAGATCTCCACTTCTTGCTGCAGTAAATTAGACACTGTCCCATTAACTTTGGTGTTTGTCACTACAGCTGATATATCCAAATCAAGCTCCTTCCTTAAGACCTCAGTGATGCCTCCCAGGCTGATCATCACCTAAATAAATGTGCCTGTCCCATGGGCATCTCCTCAGGGTTTCCAGAATAACACTGTTGGAAATTCACCCTGAATGACATGCAGTGGGTGGTGCATTTCAACAGTGGTGACAGTGGGTCAAGTCCACTGGTGCAGATTTTTGTGAGTGTAGCATGCAGGTTCTTGTTCATCAGTAACAATAACTCACAGCTACTGGTGGTGACTTCTGAAAAATAACACTCTGTAGCTGAGAATTTGCTTTATCAAATACCGTTTTTGTGCGCTTTGCATCTGTTATATTTTCTATGTAAACAAATAGAAGGCATTACTTTTGGAGCAGCCTCCATACTTAAGGGCTCAGACTATGCGCTTTCCCATCTCCATGAAAAGTCAGTCAAAGTCAATGAGCTCTTAAAAAAGTTCAGTTTACCAACCCTTCAGTACGGTTTGCCTGAAATTCAGAAGCAGGCATCCCAAATCACTTATCCCAAATACTCTGCCTACACTGGGCATGATTCAGCTCAGGTGGGGAGAAACTGAGCAGACCTTTTCCGGAAAGCGTTGCTCCAGGTCTGGCTGCTTGCTGTTACCCTACACCCAGCATGGAAAGTGGAAAGCATCAGTGTCAGGCTTCCAGTGTCTCCCAGTTAATGGCCCTGTGTGGGAAAGAAGGGGTACAAAATGGGCAGAGAGGAATGTAAAAGTATAGGAGAGTAGAAAAGAGCAGGTGGGCAAAATTTGTATGTTTCCAGCCATGAAAGAAGGGACTGGAGCAGTACAGTACACAAAACAATGTGTCTTCAGCAGACGCTGCGTGATAACCACACACATGAATGTGTCTCTGCATATTGCATAGACATCGAATATCAGTTTCCATCTACCCCACAGCAGAGGAAATATATTGTTTTAATAGGAACTCTGTCATTCCCAGGAAATTTATGGCTTTAAACTGTTTTGGTTTTAATTATTTTGAATGAAAAGTATTTATTTATCTAAGCTCTACACAAGTAGATCCATGTGTATGCACAAGTATGCCTTTACTGCAAGTTCAAAAGGAATTTTATAAGTTTGATACCTCTTTTGCAGGAGCTATAATTTGACCTACCATATACTGTAGATACACTGATTTATTAATTGCATTATCAGGCCCAGATTTCAGAATTGAGCTTTCCTGCATGAACATACGGTCCTATGTGCAGACTGAGGCTGTACGTAGCAGCCTGTTTCTCATCTCCTTATGGCAGCTTGCATTTTAGTGAGCACAGTGCAGAAATGATAGCTGGGAATCATGTTCTTTCAGCTTCTGCCCTCCTCCTCCGTGCACTGGAGAGCGGAGAGGATGCTGTCCAGGTTCTCAGCTGGCAGAAGGTGGCCAAATGCCAAGAAATTCAAAGGGATTACGCTGAACTTTGCCAGCCAGGAATTTTTGCCATCATTTTTATATTAGGTAGAAAAGAGAGAGTAAACATTTCCATGGGCCTGGAAAGAAGAACTCATTTCTGCATGCTTAGTACATCCTCCAAGTTGACATTTTTAGAAATTAGTCAGTAGTCACTTCAAAAGTGAAAAACTAGCTGATTGCTCAGCTTTGTGCCAGCACACTCAAGGAGCCAGTCTTGTTCATCACTCATTACACACAGTAAGAATTCTACAACAGCTCCACAAAAAGTGGGAAAAAAATACCTAATGGGATTTTCCCCAGAAATTATGAAGCTCCTGCTTGTTTTGCTTAATTTGGCATCTTGTACAGCCCCCCTGGGTACGAGCTTCTCCCATCCAGCTAACAAAGCTGATTATAAAGCTTGATGGCTGGAGAAGGCAGACTGCAGTAGCAATAGTGCTGTATTTCTGGAATTGTTCCTTACCATGGAGTTTCCAAATAATTTGAATTTAGCTTTGATGACTTCTGTCTTTGGTGGATTAGTTTCACTGATAAGTCAGCTAAAATTGTTCTACCACACTGTCAGATCCCATTTGATCAGGTGCAGTGGGGGTGGACTTTTTATTTAAGTGAAAAAATCTTTTTTTTTTTTCCTTATGTAGCGCACACAGACAGTATTTTTGCAAAAGTTCCTTCTTTCTCAAGGATCTAATCTTTGGGAGAGCTGGACAGTGATCTTTCCCATCTTGCACTGTAGTTCCTTTCTAACATTTCTATTTCATGCTTTTTGGTTTCAAGAGAGCTGTGTTACGTATTAACAGACTGAAAATCAGGCCCAGGTTACATGTCAAGACTGTGATACAGGCTTAGATTTCCTCATGGGAGTGGAGAGGGAGAAAGGGACAAAGGATTTTCCTCCTTTCTCTGAGCATTGCCATAGTTTCATAGTTACGAGGATCATTCACTGCCATCACCACACTCCATACTGCAGCTCTCAAGGGTGTTTTGTGCCACATTTCTGGGGAGCTTAAGATCTCATGGCTGTCAATGACCCTGTATAGTGGTTTGCACTCTGAGACATTAAAAAAAACTGCCAGAAGTAGTGGTTGATTTATGACAGAGGTGCTAGAACATGAGGGTAAGTGGAAAAACATCTGGTTTTGGAAGGCAAACGTAGAAGAAGAAGGGACAATCCATGACATGGAGGAACTCCTAATCATCTGTCACTATCTCTTGAAAATGCCGTGGAAATATCCTACAGGAGAAAGGGTAAGGGTAAGGATAAGCCATGTGGATGTCTGGATGCACAACCTCTTTGAACAGAGCCAGCTTCTAGAGAAAAGTACGATTTGTCTGAGAACAGTGAATTAAGCCAAACAAAATGATGCTTGCCAATTTGTAAGTGAGCAGAACCTATGGTTCCTGTTGGATGTCTCTCCCAGGACTGGTAATCTGAGAATAAAAGTTCACCCTTCAATTGAGAGACCTACATTCACAAATAGGTTTAGACATCCTGTGAAATCAATAGGAATTAAATCCCCAGAAGCCTCTGAGAATTCAGTATAATTAGATCCCAAGAAATACTGCCCAGGCTGTTTTTCCATACTACATACAGGACTGAAGCAGAAGCAGGGATATTCTAGAACAACAGCTGAAACTGTATGCTTCTGCATTTTGGGAAGTAGGCACTTCTTTCTAGTTCTGCTTGGATCAGAGCTAGGGCAGGATTCTGCTGGTCTCTGGCGCTGAACACTTTTCAAGTTGATGAAAATACTGGGAATGGAGCAAGTACAGACGCAAGTCACAAATCAGCGGGTGACACAAGCCAAAAGTAGTTTTTAAAGGAAGGCAAACAGGCCTGGTTCTTAATGAGGCCACAGATGTTACTCGAGATTTTGCTCCAGTGACTATCAAGACCGCACTAGCATTATACACAGATGTTACACTGAGTGATGTTGGGAAGTGTGGGCGTGATGTCATTGGGGGGTTTCAAATCTGGAACACATAATCGTCTTATCTTTGTTCTGAGAGCTCTTGTTATAGCCCCCCGGGCTTGTTCAGATGTCTGTTCGCATAGGAAGTGCCCTAAGGAGAGATCCTGTTCCAGGACACAGACAAACTATGGTGACAGTCCAACATATCTCTCGTTTAAGTTCCTCCTTATGAGTGGCTATAACATATTCTGGAGACGAATTACGGCTGGATCAATGGAAGATGAATGCTCTAACTCCCTGTCCAGTTCAGAAAATAGATCATTTTCAGAGGAAACCTTGAAAGCACATAAAGCCAAAGCTCTCCAGGCAGAGATATCCTCTAGATATTTTCTGAGTAAATCAGCTAATGAAACTGTGTTGAAATTATAACAATGAATATCAGCAGAGATTACTAGAGTGATATTTTAATGTTCTTTTTCTCTAATTAATATTGTAGCTTATTACTTTACAATGATTTGTTTGTTTGCCTTGCTGCTCATTCCTCTCTGTTGCTGACTTCAATGATGTATTTTGTCTGGCCGAAAAAATCCATCGCTGCTTCTTAAAATACAAATTGGCGCAAATAATTATCACAATTCTTCTTCTGCTAGACAAATTTGAAGGAAATAATAGAAAAATGACCATTTCTATCATTGGGCATTTCTTCTATACAGAAAACTCATACTCAGTACATTTCTATTATTGGATGTTTCTCTTGTAAAAAAAACTCGTATTCAATACTCTAGTCCTAAAAATAAGTGGATGCGCTGTAGCACATGGCTACTGTCTCACTTGTTTCCCACTGAGCATGTACTTAAGTACCTCCCTGAATCAGCACGTTATAAAACACCCCTTGCAAGAAGCATGGAGAACAGTGATAGCTCTAACAATTCCTCCCCATCTTTTAAACAAAGCACATGGGACCAGTGTTCCAATGCAAGAAATGTAAAAATATCATATTTCACTTCTAGAATAACAGAAGAGAACATTTTCCTGTAGAGTCGAAAGATGAGTTAGGACTTTATAAATATGAGTAGGTTTCATTTCTGTTTTGTTTTTTGTTAGTATGTGTAGAAGTAAAACAAAAATACATTTGATTTTCTCTTTTAGCAGTTTCAAGAGCAAGAAAGGCTATGAATGCTACAGAGTCAATCTGGTAGCACATAAATGAAAGAGCTTCATGACATGGGAAAATGTTTTGATTGATCTTCATTGCTTCTTCCAGAAGCATAGGTCTTGTGTTGGGCTACCACAACTAAATATGAAGGATAAAATAAATGTCCTTAACAGTGGGGACTCCTGACAGTACTGCCCTAGAGAGACCCCATGCATATCCAGGTTGCAAAATTTACTTGGAAACAGAACTTTATCTCCAGAGAATGGCTCTCTAGGCTGACAACACTGCACAGGCAGTATTAATTTAAATCTCTGTGTTTTTGCCCTCATAAAACAGGGCCTTATAAACAGCAATGGTGGGGAGGAGGAGCAACTCAGAGGACTGCAGCTCCCTGGGCTATCATTGCCCAGATAGATTCCCACATGTCCTCTACTCTGGTGGAGGTGAGATGTGTTGTCCCACCTTCTCTTTCAGTCCTCTTCTTCAGTAGCTGCCACGCTGCATGCAGATGTGCTCATCCTGGAGGAGCCACTGGGGATGCTGAGACATTAAAAATTTGTCTGGCTTCCTCTGGATCTAGATCTGGTCCAAGGAGAGCTCATTACCACTCCCTTAGCTGAGGAGAGCCAATGATGCTGCAGCATAGGCTCACGTCCCCACTGCTGGCAGCTGGTCCTTGCAGGAGATGCTGGTGGGTAAGATAGCAGTTATTGCAGTTGACTGTCTTCTAACTTGTAAAGAAAGTATTGTTATAAATGAGAAGAGCTAAGGAAGGAAACTGTAGCAAACATAACCCCCCAGAATTCACAGACCTATCCTGGAATACTTCTGAAACTGCTATTGTAACTGGGTTTCATCTCCATTTTCTCTCCATCCTCCAGAAACAACTGAGACTAATAGGAACCTTGAATGGCACCTCCAGTGAAATTGCTCATGCTTTACACTGGGGTAAGCTGGGTAATTTCTCTGCATAAGGATCATCACAGCATTGTCTAAGAGTTGAGTGGCTTCTGCAGAGACAGTTGAGTTGTAGAATTATTAAGGTTGGAAAAGATCTCTAAGATTATCTAGTCCAACCATCCACCTACTACCAGTATGGCCCACTAAATCATGTCCCTACACACCACATCTACACATTTCTTGAACACTTCCAGGGGTGGTGATTCCACCACCACTCTGGACATCCTGTTCCAATGCCCAACTACTCTTTCAGAGAAGTTCCTCCTAATATCCAATCTGAAATTGAATTCTAATATAGTTCAAGAGTTTCTATGAGCCAGAATTTTTGAAAAACAGTCACAAATAAAGTAAGAAATTCTGAGAGAAAAAGTAATTTGGAAGCTACTTCAAGCTGGAATCCTCAGCAGATTGAAGTCATGAAAATCACTACGAGGAGGTAGTTGTATGGGCACAAATAGTGTAAAAAAATGGTTTGAGACACTGTGCTTTTGCTTTCTTAACATAATCTTCCCCCCACCCTCCCAAATACAAAGGGGAGGAGGAAGGGAAGTCTCTGGCTATTTAAATGAAAAATGACTTTTCTCTGCAATCACCTTCTGTCAATAAAATGCTTATTTTCTGACATGTCAATTAGGTGATTCAAAAGCCAGATGACCACTGCCTTCCATTTAGTACCGCTCAGCTGGGTTAAATGTCTTAAGTGTTTACCCTTTACGACCAGTGGCATGTATCTGTTCTCAGTCAAACTGTGCTATGTGTGACATGTTTGCCTGTAGGTTTTTCTCTTGAGGTAAAGTTAACCATTATTATCAGATGCTAAGAAACTCGTAGATTAGGACGGTGGTTTAGCTGATAGAAAGGGGTAGAGCTTGTTTTACAGTAATGTGTACGAGAAATATGAAACAGATTAGAAGAATTCATGTAGAATTAACCAGCCTATAATTTAAAGTGTTGTCATTAAGTAGGATCATGTATCCATTCTTGGTACTTCAAAAGGAACCTATGCTGTGTAAGACTAGTTATTAGTGAGGAATATTTTGTCCAGTATCTCAAACGAATTTTCAAAGATCTGATTACACATGCACACAAGCATGTGGAATTGAAACTCCTTTCTTAAGAATCTCTGGGACTTGATTCTAGTTCATGCAAAACACTCTAGGGTTTAAGGAGGAATTTTCAGTGGAGAAAGAATGCTGAAACTCAGGCCCTTGGTGAAGTCCTAGGAAGAAGGATGGTATCAATATCAATATAACATTTTAGGGAGGGTTTCTCTGAACCCACGGTGCTGTCAGTATGTAAGAATGAAACAGGCTGTGAAATGAGAAAGAGTCGCATAATAGATCCCATTTAACTAACTTGAGATGGGTTGAATCTTCAGCAATCTGGTTGTTGTCTCCATCAGGGAATGCAGCCCAAGACTTAGGGTGGGAAAAGCCAGAATGCTCCCTTTCTGACTTTTGACCAGAACTGAAAGTGAAACGCTCATTTGGAAGAAATAAATAAATAACCTGAGACAATGGAAGTCACTTTCCCAGACAGAAAATAATCACAGGGTGGCCTCTGTTAGTACAGGAGGGTCAGCAGTGCTCACTCTGCAGGCTCAGACACACCAACAGGAACCAATGCTTTTGTGAAGAATTCCTGGAGACAGAGCCCACAGGGCAGTGATCGGTGGCAGAGGCATTTCTGGACTCCAGGGCCCATCAGATACTTCAATATGCACCCACCTTTTGTTCACTACCACAAACCCTCCAAGTAAATAGCAGTTTGGTTTGGGCTGTCTCTACACTGGTTTTGAATCTCTTCAAGGTTGGTGACTCCATAACCTTTTTGGCTATCCTGTACCAGAGTTCAGTTATCCTTACAACAAATATGTTATTATGTTTAAATGGAACTTCATTCTGTACCCATTGCCTCTTGTCTAGTCATGGCGCACCACTGAGAAGAGTCAGCCTCTCTCTTCTTTATTCCCTCCTGATGTATATTTATGCACAATGTTGAGATCCCTCTAAGACTTCAATTTTCTGGGATGAACATCCCCAGGTCCCTCAGCCTCTCATTGTATGACAGACAAGCCAGTTCCTTACAAATTTTACTGGACTTCCTTCCATATGTCCTCTTGCACTGGGAAGCCCAGATGTTGGACACAACACCCAGATGTGTCGTACTAGTGCTGAGTAGAGGAGAAGGATCACTACCCTCAACCTGCTGGCAATGTGCATCTTAATGTAGACCAAATGGTTGCTGGTTTTTTTTGTTTGTTTGATTGATTGGTTGATTGATTTTTGTTTTAATTTGGTTTGAGTTTCTTTTGTTTGTTCGTTTTGTCTTTTTTTTTTTTTTTTTAAATGCAAGGATGCACTGCTGGCTCATGGTCAACTTGACATCCATCAAGACCTTCAGGTCCTTTCCCAGAAAGTCACCTTTCAGTGAGTCAGTCTCCTGTATAGGTAAGAAGTGTTGTTCCCACCTAAGTGTAGGCTTTCACATCCCTCCTTCTTCATCTTGATGAGGTGCCTGCTGGCCTAGTTCTCCAAATTATCCAGATGCCTATGGATGACAACACAACCCCCTGGTTTACCAATCATTCCTTCCAGTACAGCATCACCTGAGTATTTCCTGTGGGTGCATTCTGCCCCATCAAACAGGTCATTAATGAAATATATGTAACAGTATAGTACCCAGTATTGATCAGAGGGTACAGTGTCTGACCTCCAGATAAACTTTGTGCTGTTAATCGCAATACTTTTAGCCTAACAATTCAGGCAGACTTCAGTCACTTCACTGACCATCTATTTCCCCTTTCTAAATCTATGCTAATGACATCAATTCATCTTTTTGTCCTTTATAAATTTGGAAATGGTTTCCAGGATTAGTTGCTCCAACACCTTCCCAGAGGCTGAGGCAAGGTTGAGTGGCCTGTATCGTCCTTCTTGACCTTCTTGAATATGGGACAATCATTTGCTCTCTTCCGCTCTTCAGTAACCTCCCCTTACTGACACAATCGAAGGTAATTGAGAGTGGCTTCACAAAGGCATCATCCAACTCTCTCAGTGCCTATGCATCCCCCATAAACCCCATAAAGCCACTTAACCCAATTTCTGTTTTAATTAATTTGATCCTCCACTGGTCTTAGGGATTCATGAAGGCTGGTCTTGTGTGTGAAGAAAGCATTGAATACTTCTGCATTTTCCATGTTCTTTGTCACCCACTCTCCTGCCTCATTCTGCAGTGTACCCACATTTTCCTTAATCATGCTTGTGCTATTGACATGCCTGCAGAAACCCTTCTTGCTGCCTGTTACCATGACTGTAGATGGTCTTTGGCTTCTCTAATCCAGTTTAGAAACATTTACCTTTACAGTGAAATGTAATGATCAACAGTGTATGTTGATCTTGCTTTCACTGAGATCAAGTTGGTGTATGAATGCCAATTATGTCATACCTGTAGTACTGTATACCCTAGAAGGAACTTTCCAAACCTCTCTCATGACAGCACATTCATTAACTGCATTTTCCCATTATGATTTATTTTACCAACAAATCTGTCAGTAATCAATTTTTCATGCCTCACACCTGAACTTCATGCACATTTTCAAGGTTTCAATCATGATCTCTTGCTGCCAGTCTCTCCTTGAAGATTTTGCCTTGGCTGAGATAATGTGACTTCTATGAGCTCATGTTACTTTCAGAGTGATAATTTCGGTCTGAGTCCATTTGAGGAGGATGTTCCTGAACTCTGAGCTCTCTGTTACACCACATCCTGCTGGAATAAATGCATCATTTTGAAAACCAGGGGACTGAGACTGGGTTTTGCTACTAACTTGATACTTGAATGAAACACTTCACTATCTTGCTTTCACTGTCTTTCCAAATAAAACATAAATCAAACCTACACCCTTATATATTACAGTGGTTTTTAGTAATGACTTCAGTGTGAGAAAACAGGACCTCCTTATCCAAAAGTAGTCTCCAGATGTCTTGATTTCTCTTGAAGCTGTGAAGAACTTCAGGAGATTTGGGAGTGCATTTCAATTAAATATAAATTGTGTTGCTTAAGTGCCAGGGTTTTATCATTTTGCTGCTGATAAAGAAAAAGTTGTTCCTTTTAAAGTTCTCCCCATGAGATTCTCTGTTTAATTTTGGTGAAGACTCAACTTGACAAAGGGGAAATCTGCAACCTGGGTTTCATAGCCACTGAACATTTTCAGAGCAACGCATTTAGCTCCATTACTCTTCTCCTACTTCCAAGCAGATGATCTTGGTCTGTCCATTACTAGCGTGGTGTTGTTCCTGCAAGAGAATCAAGGCAATTTGGACTAGCCAAGAGATAAAAGGATATTTAAAGACTATATATGTATAGTCTTTAAACCTTAATTTTTGAACTTATCAATATGTAAATTTGGCCAGTGAAAGGATTTCCCGTGTTTCCAAAACTAAGGAAAATGGTGCCTTGGTGGAGGATAAACCATGAGGCTGTCCCATTTGAAGAACTTATTTTTAAGGACCATTGTTGCCAGTTAATACCCAAAAAGAGCATTAAGTAAAAATGACGGGAAAAAATACAATAGCACTGCTGAAAGGGTAGATTTTCACGGTCATAGAAGGTTTAAAGCTAGCAGCTAGGAAAATCAAATCAACATAGGCACCTGGAGCAGGGGAAATTATTTTTCTATTGTGCAATGTTAATTCCTTAAACTGTTTAAAACAACAGGGCCAGGGATGTGAGACTTCATTTAATTAACATGCTCAGAAACCTTATTATCAAGTTGAATGTGAATTCTTCTTGATATTTTACTCACTCTGTTGCCTGAGGCTGGCTACGGGAGGCCTTATCCCTATTTTCCTGTAAAAACTACTTCCACATTCCACATCCCAATTACTCTGAAGGGCATGCCCAAGCTCCCAATAAAATCATGCTTGGAGTCTATGCTGATTTCTAAATACTATTCTACATGTGTTTCTGATCATCAAATCAGATTTCCAAATGTCAGAATTATACCCTGAGTGGAGACTGAAGAGTAGGTTAAGCCTTTTTATTTGTGTGGAAAGCTGAAAATGAAAATATGAAGCACCTGAAAATTCAGAAAATTGCTTTCTTTATTTCCACTTGAAGCAGCATACTGAGACTTATCGCATTGCAGTTCATTTACACTTCCTTTTGTTGTGAGCACCAAGGGAGAAAGGACTGCTTCCACTTGCTGAGCACAACAGCCATACTGTGGGGACAACTGACTGCTGCTTTCCTTCAAAGAAGTTATTAAACCCAGAATAATTCTTAATGCCAGCTTGTGTGTTGACCAGTCAGGCATGTGAGAGGAGGAGGAAGATGGTGCAGTCCTCTCCTGTTGGCATCTGTGGTCTAACAGATCCTATGGGCTGTCTGCTCTGGAGAGCAGCCTTGCTGGGTTTTGGGAAGGAAGACAGAGGAGCAGATACACGGAAGCTTTCAACCAGGTTTTCTATTATGGGACGAGCAGATGGCTGTGAGAGGATAGGACAGAGATATACCGTTTCCTGCCTTTGCGTGCAGATGCTGATGGTGGCCCTTGATGATGCCCTACCTGCAATGGTTTGATCTGCATGCTTGTACGTGTTCAGCCACAGCATGGGAGAGGCTGGGGAAGCAACAGTGCTTTTCATATGGGGAAACCTCCTGGTTATGGATGCTTGTGGGAGTAGGGAAGGAATCACATCTCCCTTCCCTGTGCTGCCATCACCATTTACTGCTCCTTGTATGAGCTATGTCTCCAGACACAATATCATCTATAAAATGGACGCTGGCAAGATGTTCAGAAGCAAGCATTCCATTTTGATACGCCAGGGGCTTGCTCACTGATTCAACATGTTCCCTCCTGTGTTTTCTGTTTAAATATTGTCCTCCTCACCCCATTTTGTCAGTGCTGATAATAGCTAACAACTTACTGCATGACATACCCTTCTCAAACTCCGTTGCATTTCTTCTGTCAGATGCTCACTGTAAATCCTTGTAATGTGAAACAGCTCATCAGAGTGTGGCTCCACATATTCTGCTGTTTCTGGTAACTTGTGAGGAGTTGTCACTTCACATCCAAGAGATTTCCAGGGAAAGATGACAGACTCCACAAGCTGCACATTTCAGAGCCAGAGGAAATGGATACTAAACACAACGTCATTTAGATTTAAAATAATGGCTCTTAAGTGTTCGCTGTTGTTTGTAATAAATATAATATATATAAACTTTAGCTTGTGGCTGAAATCTAAACTATCTGTTTTAAATGAATGATAACATAAAACATGTCATAATTCCTGTTCCATTAGTATTGATGAGGCACAAATTAACATTCCACAACCTGGTTGGAGTGAACCACGTGCAGATGTAGAAAGGCAAGCGCACAACTCCTATAGCCCTCACATCACTGCTGTTTAATAGCAGGACGTTTTTCCTGTCATTGCTTGCTTTAATGTCATCTGTGGGACTGATTATCTCTGGATCTGGAGAAGTTCTTTGTTTCCATATGGTGAACACCCTTGACTAGGCTTGGTGGGACTCTTAACTAAAAGTCTCTTTCTACATCTATGTTTCACTTCAGTTCCCAATAGAGAAACTAAGTCCTTTTTATCCATCCCTGTGCTGCAGAAAGAAGTCCCACTTGGGACCCACAGCCTTTACCAGGAAAAGACAGCAGGTTTTCCTAAATCAAAAGCACATCACAAAGTGATCTGTCCAAATGGTGCTGAAAGAAACATCAAAAGAAGTCGAATGTCATATCCAGAAGCAATTGACAGGCAGGGTCAACGCATACAAGCTTTCGCTGAGCAAAAACTATTAAAGCAGTGAATGCTTGAATTGTGAGGAGATTTGTATCACCAAAGTCTGACATAATAATATCAGAATTCACTTACCACATGACCATGCAATTTAATTTAGGGGAAAAAAAGGGAGAAAGAGAAGAAAAAAAGGGAAAAAGAGTGGGATAGAAATGGTCAACAGACATCACCTGGTCTTTAAAACCAGAGAGTTTGCGTCCACTCTCACATGCATTTGAAATTTGTCAACATGTTTGATTGCAGTTTCATTGGTAGTCAGTCAGAATTTATTTTTTTAATTATTATTTTTTTTAAATCTCCTCGTGCTATGCTTCTACATATGCTTCCATTATTTTGCCTGTACTACCTGACCAGCTTTTTCATCTCACTGTCTGCATCAGCAAGCACAGTGATTTAGAAAGCTTTCAAATACAGCAGTAGAAAGTGAATTTAGAATTTAGTGTGCAGAAGAACAGGAAGTCAATGGGGGAATCCACAAACAGGATTTTCTTCCTAAAATTGAATTTAGTTTGATTAAATTTGGTGGTTATTTTTCTGGTAAATGCCACAAACAAGCTAGCCTTCAAAAGATATGATACACATACTGTGAGAGTACTCTACATATAGACAATCACACACACATATATGTAATCATAGACATCTGCTTGCAGGTTTAATGGTTAGTGAAACCAAGGAGCTCATTTCTGTAAGATTCAACAGTGCTGAGAGGTACAGATGTGTTCAAAAATCATTAGAAGAGTAAAAGACAGAAATGTTCATCAGCACAAAGCTGCAGATTCCATTTCAGATGGTTTTCAAGCCACAGGCTCAGAGCAAGTGAAAGGTTTTGACAGAGGAATGATCAGTGCAGCTTTTTGTGTTGTTGCAGCCCTGCCTCCAGATTGGCTTCCCTGCCAGAGGAGGGATGCTGGAAAAGGGGAACCTTCACTCTGAACCCTTTTGTCCTTTCTCATATCTGATACAGAAATCTTGGTAGGGATATATGGTGAAGAGCCTGGGAAATAAAGACACTGAGCTTACATTTGATATGATAGCAAAAATTGAGCCAGGGGAAAGAAATGAAGAAATGGCATGGTCAACATGGAAAATCTTGATACCTAATCCTAAGTTTTGTAAAATGTCATGGGGCTTCAGTCTTTGCAACCTAAACTCATTGCAGTACTTTAGCAAAACCAATGTGAGATGGAATGGACTAATTTCTGTGCACTTTGATTATCCTCCAGGTTCACATCCTGTTAGGAACTGCCCACTCTGGGATGGGGACCAGATATGTTTCTCTGCTGAGACAGCAGGGATGTGCTCATGAACTTACTGTCACTTACTTGATAGCAGAATGCTATCAGGCATCTGTCAGACAGGAAGCTATTTAAGGACATGATTTAGTGGGCATGGTGATGATGGGTTGATGGTTGGACTAGATGATCTTAGAGGTCTTTTCTAACCTCACTGATTCTATGATTCTGTAAAGAAATGTGACATGGCGGGGCTGCCTTTCAAAATTCATATCCAAAACTAAGGCTGCAAGTATAGAATTTAGCTCAGCAGCCTCAGTGGCCCTCTGAGACACAACAGATTTTGCAGGACATTTGCTCCCATCTGAGAGCTTGTGCCACTGAGTCACAATGAGTTAATGAGACACCATGCATGAACCAGCTGACTGAGAGAGGGCAGTGTAGACTGAAACCACTGTTAAAGATGTGCTGGAAACTGACCTTGAGTGTCTCACTTCCATAAAAGTCACCTTAGCTGTGTTGGAAGCTTTGGTCCAGCAAGCACTTCAAGATGTAGTTGAGCTGAAACAGACACTTGAGATAATTGTCTCTCCTCTTTGAAACACTGGGAGATGGAAAGGACTTGCCAACTTCAATATGACCTAAAACATGTAAAGAAATTTCTGTGTTTTCAAATGATTCAAAATGCAAACGAGAGAATGAAAAGGAGAAATGCCACGGTTAAAATATTTTGAGAGTGTCCCTGCAAAGACTAGTGGTTTTCACAGATGCTGAGGCAGTGCATGTCCGAACTAGAAACCAACGAAAGACACATTTGAAATAGCATCTTACACTACAACTGGCTCAGATTAGGCAGAGATTCCCTGAAATTCTATATATTGAAAATATTTTGAATATCTAGCTAGATAGCCATTCCCCAGGACCACTATTTTGCAGGTTTATGAGATACTGGGAATGTCTAAGGGAAAATATCAGCCCTTTGTGGGAAAAGACCAGCAGCTTTTAATTTCAGTCACCGTCTGCAGCACATTCCATTCTGTCTTGTGAAACTGAAAACAAATTTGGCAGCAGGCAGTCATCTGATTTTCATGTAATTCAATAATTTATCATGAAAAATATTCATTTATAAACAATTACTTGCTATGGAATGATAGCAGCTGTCATTCCGGAGTCTGCAGTTCCCCCCACTGGGATATTTTTCTGAGTTTATCCATCATTAAATCATGCAGTGTTCAATGTGTTTGGAATCTGGGCTGAATGCATTTTACAATGTGTTTATGTTTTGTTATGTGCATAATATCATTTTTGCTTTACAGACATGAAATCCAATATTGCCAGATGTAGAAATCTCTCTTTTCTGAGCAGCTCCCCTCAATATAACTTTTTGCTTTAGGGAGGAATTCCCTCAAATAGAACCGATATTCAACATCTCTGTTTCAGTCACGACTGTGTAAATACCCAAGTCACAGGCACAATAAACAGCTTCAGCTAGAGGCCTCCCAGGCTTGATTGAAAGGCTCGTGAAAGCATTGCCTTTTGAATTTTGAATGAAAACACAAGCTAAACCACATAAACATTTTCTTGTATTGCTATCATTTTCTTGCAGGGCAAAAATCAGGTAAGTGATGCAGCAAATACGACACAGAAGAGCTACTGATCTCAGGCACAAATGTGCTGTTGCCAGCATCTCGCAGTGAACCAACCAGCAGTGTTTGTGCCTGTAGGAACCACAGAGTCAGGTGTTCCTGAGAGAAGGACTAGACAGCACTGCATTTATAGCAGCATCTTTTGATAAACAGCATTTCTCCAACCTTACATGTATACTGGGTAAAATCAGTAAAAGGCAATGAGCTTCTCAGTAGTATATACATTAGTCGGCAAATGATTAAGCAAAAATTGCAGTTAGCTTATTGTTAGCTTCATGAAATGTGAAGGTCTGCTAAAAGAGTCCTCTCTAAGATGTAGCCCATTTCCTTGGTAAGTTTATCTTAGAAAGGGCCTTAGGGTACTGGCTGAGACTACGCTGGCAGTAACAGAGCATGCCTTGTACCAAAAGGTAGATTGTTCTTTGGAATTTAAATGACAACATTCATTTTATAAATTATTAATTAGAAGCTGGAATGAACAATTCTCTCTTAAAAGCACTTAAAATGTACATGGTTCAAATACCAAAATTTTCTGTTCTCAGTTCTTCAGGTTTGCTTCTTGTGCTCATCTTTCTGATTGCTTTGTGCTTCTCTGGACTCAGTGACAAAGTAAAGATTAGCAATATGAAGATTAGAAAAGTAAAGGATTAAGAAAGTAAAGATTAAAAGAGACCTCTTTTGGAGAGAATGTTCAAGATTTTTCGTATAAAGCCATTGCTGTGGAAATATTGCTGCTAAAACACAGATAGTGCTATAATAGGAAAAAAAAATACATAAGAGGAAATGAAACTTGATAAACAAAAAGAGAAAAACTAAGGTTTTAACATGATGGTAAGGTTTGTGCTAATGATGCCCACCCAATTTCTGTCCAGCAGAACATGTGAGCACATGCTTAGCTTTAAGCCTGTGCTTAAGTCACACTGTATAAATTGGTCCAGGGCCAAACATGCACTCAGGCATTCCTCTGAGCAAAGCAAACAAGTCTATGTTTAACCACTTTGCCAAACTGAACTGATATTTGTCAGATTCATTAATTAATATCCTGGGAAAAGAAGAAACGTGAAGGAGTTAACTTGGCAACTGACTGTTGTTATATATAGGTTGGCTGATATCTGGGGAAACTTGCAAAGCTCAGTTGCTGGTCAACTCACTGAGAAGTGAAACTCAAGGTAGGCAAAGGCAGAACAATGCATCCTGGAGACAAATATCTCAATCCTTTCAGACCCACAACAAGGTCCGAAAGCAACCGCAACCACTCCAAAAATCAATCCTAGCACCATTGTGGACAGCTCAATGAACACCTCTGTTGAGCAGGCAGCTGAGGTAGGAAGTCCAAACAAAATGTCCAGATGCAGAAGGAAAGTAATGGAAAATAATGCTGATGTATTAGAATATAACCAAACCAAGGGTGTAGGATTTCGTGTTCAATCCTGGTCACCCCTTCTGACAGATGGGTGACGTAACCGAAGCAAGTAATAAAAACAGCAGGAACAGAGAGATTTTAAAATAGGCCATTTAGGTATTAGAAAGGGAGAGAGAATAAAATGGGACCCGCTAGAAAGGTAAACAGTAATGGAAAATCAAGAAACCAAAGAGAAGTCATGCAACCCTATTTACTGCTTTTGTCGCTAAGTGAAAAAAAGGAAGGGGTTCTCCTGGGAACTTGCCAAAGTTAAACCAATTGTTGTGTACTAAGACTTGGTATTGTAAAGCAAACCAATTAAATTGTCTCCTTTTAATTCTATGCATCTTTAACTTTTAGGTGTCATTGTCACAAGGTCACAACATCAGTGGATTTGAAAAAAAAAAAAGATTACACATTGATATGGATACTTGGAGTAACTGCTATTATCAAATACTGGATTTACTCCTATGTTCAAGATACGCTGCTTCATATTTCTGTGCAAACCCCAGGTGCTGGCTGAGAAGGGCAAAAAAGGATCTTCTCTTTGGAATATGTTATTTTTTGTTGTTTGTTTTCTGATTGCAGTCCCATGCATTTGCCCATGAGAATCTGCTAACTGAAGGATGTATAACAAACTATCAGGATCCTCTTGGTGTTCAGCTCCAGCAGTTTCTGTGTGCTTTCCTTTCTCCACAGAAAAAGATTCACAGTAAAAAAAAGAGTAGGCAGAAAACATATTTGTTATGGGCAACATTCTCTAAAGAGAGATGTTCATTTAAAGGAGATGTCTGTCTCTTTCCCGAATCAGAGAGCAGCCATGAATCACTCAAAAAGGTCCAGAACCTCAAAGCATTGGTGCAAGAAGAAACCAACATTGCTCTCCTTGGCTCCTCCTTTCCTCATCTCTCTCAGGCTAGGACAGAAAAGATGTCACTGTCCTGCAGGACGGCTCTGAGGATGATGCTCATGCTTACAGGATGACACGCTGTAGGAAAGGATGAGCACAAGGCTGGGCAATTTCCCAGAGTCTCCATGGGGGCACTGACAGAGCTGGGGCAGTGCAGAGGAGTCCCCACTCCAAGAGCCAGGAGAAAACACCAGTACTACAAGACAGGCCAGAATTTTCTTAGGACTCAGTACCTCTTGACAGTTAGTGTGTCTACAAGTGTCAGCTTGGAAACTTATGAAAGAAAAGAAAGGAAAAACAAGCTCCTGGAGGAATGTGGTGCATTTGAAACCTGATAAACAGCTGCTGGTGTTGCTAAGAATTACTGCTTTTAACAAAGGTTTCTGGCAACCTCCAATCTCCCCATCACACACAGCAATCCGACCACAGAGCAAAGCTGCAGAGCCTGATTAATGCTGAGCTGGTTTCCTCTCACATGTAACCATCCTGTTTTTCAGAAGATATTTTAAATGATTGGGCCAACTTAACTCAAATGTGGGGAAAGAAGCCAACCATGAGAAGTAATAATCTAAGAATGATGCTGTTATAAGCTGGTCACTGCTGGCTTTACACAAAACACAGTCTTTTTTCACAAATGAAATTTCTGAAGTTTTTCAGCCTGCAGTAGATGATCTGCAAAGGCTGTGCAGTCAGATACTAGTAGGTGGCTCAGAGAACATGTACGTGAGGGTCCTTCCAACGTACTGCGGAAAGCAAACCAGCTCCTTACTCTGTTGCAGCAGTTCCTGCCCCTACAGCCATCCCAGTGCAGCTGTGATTTTGGCCATCATCTGCTTTCTGCTCAGCATGGTGGGGAGAAAGGAGCATGAGGCTTTGTGCTGGGCTGCCAAAGCAGGGATTTCTTCCTGGACCATGTCCTCCTCTTGATGGAATAAACCTGGAGGAAGCTTTTTGGAGTTTCATCTTTTCATGTGTTTTCTCATTGGAGTTTGTTATCTGCTGCTGTAGAAACCGTACTGTAGGCTATATCATGCAAGTGCTACTTCCTTTCTTCAGCCAAACCAATTTCCAATACTATTTCTGCAAGAAAATTAAATATAAAAGTTGTGTTCTTACTCTTACATTAACCCCATGCCCAAATATTCTGATCATTGTTTGATAGTATCTGGGCTTGAGACTAGACTACATCAGCAGTTTCACTGAATTGAGAACGGCAGGGCTAATAGTAGGCTGCTCTTAGCAATGGAAAACACAAGGATACAGCACCCTCGTGGGAAACAGGTTGTCCATGAACCAGCAGTGTGCCTCGGTGGCCAAGAAGGCCAGTTGTACCCTGGGGTACATTAAAAAAAGCATGGTTGAGGGAGATGATCCTCCCTTTCTACTCTGTCATGATGAAGCTACATCTGTAGTACTGTGTCCAGTTCTGGGCTCCTCAGTTGAAGAAAGACAGGGAACTTCTAAAGAAAGTCCAACAATGGGTCACAAAGATGATGAGGAGCCTGAAGCATCTCCCATATGAGGAAAGGTTGAGAGAGTTGAGACCGTTCAGTCTGGAGAAGACTGAGAGGGGATCTTATTAATGTTTATAAATATCTAATGGGCGGGTGTAAAGAGGAAGGATCCAGGATCTTTTTGGTGGTGTCCAGTGAAAGGATACAGGACAATGGACACTAACTGGAACACAGGAAGATAAACTCATTTTGAGGGTAATAGAGCACTGGTGCAAGTTGAGCAGAAAGGTTGTGGAGTTGTCTCTGGTTATATTCAAAACCCACATGGACATTTTCTTGTGCAGTCTACCCTAGGGAACCTGCTTTAGCATGGAGTTGGACTAAGTGATCTTCAGAAGTTCCTTCCAACCACAACGATTCCATTATTCTGTGATTCTATGAGCCCATATGGGCATATGAGAAAAGCAGAGCATCTTTCATACCCAATAGTGTTAGCCTGTGACAAACACTGTGTTCACTTCAGTGCAAAGATATCAAATCTCTGAAAGTGCAGATAGGTTAGTCCACAGCTGCCAGGCAAAACAGGCTTGACAAAAGGAAGTTTTAGTCAATGATATTTGAAGTGAAATCAGTAAAGTGTGCATAATGATGGATAAGTCCAAAGTCTTTTTATTCAATGCAATAGCCTAAAGAAACATAAGGCACTATTATAAATGAAGTGAATTCTAGTATAACTAAAACAACTCTTGTTTAGAGAAAAATGTTGGGATTTATTACCCTTTTAGTTGCTTTTTTTCCCTCCTTTTTTTAAGGAGCAGCTCTCAGGGTGTCCCGGGCAGAAAGTCAAATTCTCCATTTACCCAAGATGTTTAAAAAACATCCTCTTGAAAGTTGAAATTACTGAGTTTTTGATGGGAGAACATAAATTTATTCAAATTGTTGTCAGTACAAACAAAGCGTATCAAAAAGTGTAGCGCATCTCCACTGGACATAATACTGTAAATGTCTTTGAGTTGGCATTTATTTTTAGATAGCAAAGAGGTTTGATTTGATTCCAAAAGGAACTGTAATCCCGAAGTATCTCCTATTACAATATTTTAAATGACTAAATGTGCGCAGAGATAAACACAGCATTTTTGAAGGCTCAGCTGACTGAAAATCAGTCTGGAAGCATGCGTTGTAAATCACTTTGTGCTGTGCTTCTATTTGGGTGTCAACTTAGTATCTCTACTTTACTGTTAGATATTGGGTATTATTGGCCCCACAGCCAAATAGTAATCCAGACTGGAGGATGGATTACAAAGTCCGCTGTCAGAGTGTAGGCTCTCATCAGCTCTGTGACCCCTTTGCTAGACCAGATACGTTTGTTAGACTATATATGTCCCAAAGACCCTGTTGAACGTTGTCCCCAGCTTCCCCAGCCTTCTTGGCCCTGCTCTTACCTGGGCAGGAATTAGATGGAAGGAAAGGGGAGCAGGAACAGATGAAGTATGGGGGTTTTCAACTACCTCCCACTTCTAAGATGGTTTTGGAATACAGAATGGACCTAGGCTGGAGCAGGGTGTCTACTTTTCTTATCTTCCTGCCCTGTCTTCTCTTCCAGTCTGATATGAAGATTTGGTATTGGAATGATGGTATTTGTTGAATTTTCCCAATAGAACTGGGACTCAAAACTTTGGCGTTCATTGCTACACAATGCTGAAGTCTGCTGAACAATTTGAATGCTGAGTGTTATGGTGTCAGATAGTTATAAATGGTCTTGGGTGCTGTGTCAAACCACTGACAGTCTCCTTTCACCATAGCGAGCACTGGGAACTATTTCTTACTATTGCTATAGATAAAGAAAGGAAAACAATTCAAAAATCCACATGTAAGTTACTAAAAAGGGCTTCCCCGTCTTTTAGCTTTAAAGTATGTCTGGGAAAACTCTTGGCTTGAGGGTAATTTATAAAGCTTTTGAAAGGACAATTCTGAGAGAAAAGAAAAAAAGAGAAACCAAGAGTAACTGGCAATAGTGGAACCTAGTTTTTTGATTTACGCTTACTTTCCTGAAGACATTAAAAGACCCACAAAAATTACTCAAAAGGAGAAAGAAAGAGAAGAACAGCAAGATAAAATTCAAATTCTGTTTCTGCTACTACTTTTACTTGAGGACTTATTGCAAATGATAGAATCATAAGATCATTTAGGTTGGAAAAGATCTATGAGATCATCAAGTCCAACCATCACTAAACACTACCAAGTCCATCACTGAATCATGTCCCTGAACACCATATCCAAACATAACATGTCTCTTAAATATCGCCAGCGATGGAGATTCCAGCACTTCCCTGGGCAGGCTGTTCCAGTACCTGACCTCATTATATCTGTAAAGCCTCTAGGGGCTGTATATCTTCCAATGCTTCCTCAGAGGACATCACAAAGAACAGATGCCTGTGCTAGGAAGGTATTCACATGTAACTCACTGACTGGAAACTTTATAAGCTGCATTTTGAAGCAAAACCATTTTTTTTAAGGAGAAATATCTCTTTAAAAGGATTCAGACACTCAGAATGGTACTTAAAGTAGAATTCAAAGATATTAATTTGTATCACTGGAAATGCTTCAGTAGGCACCCAGTGCTGACCTTCAGAAGTTCAGCAGATGAGGAGAGCAAGACTAGGACTGGTGCTGCTGGAGATCACCAGCAAAGACCTAGTTTCTCATTCCTACCCTGAAAACCTTCCAAGCCTTTTGAATCTTAACACTGGAGAAAATATAAAAACAGAAGAGAATGAAGGGCCCTCTGGCAGCTCTGTGTTGCTTTTTCTTTTATACACAGCTTCACCAAGGCAGGGTTGAGGAAGCCCTGTCTTCCAACGCACTATTGTAGCAAACTAGGGGCTGCATCCCAAAGGGGGTCACTGAATGCATCTCTTCCCATTGTCTAACTCAATGCACTTGCACAAAATCTGTTAGATGCATCATTAATGCATCCTGGGAGGGAAAAAAGTATGTACATTTTCTTTATCCCTTATAGTCTGGAGAGAGACCCTAATATACACCACAGCAGTAATGATTCTCGCCACAGCCTGCCCTTGCTGTTGCTGGTAGCTCTGTAGGGCTGCTATGAGCTGGCCCAACTCTGCATGGTCACCTGCCCTTCCAAGTGTCCTCTCTCTGTCCAACTGCTGCGGCTGTAAGGAGTGATTCCCACATTCCATCCCTAGAAAATAATGTGTCAGCTCCAAGATAAGTAGGTCAGAAAGGTGTTTGCGTTTCTTGAACTCCGCTGACACATACCCATTTTAAAGCAGTAATCCTCATTGTAATATCTGTTACTCAACCTGTCAGCCACTTTGGTGAGTCCTTGCCATGGCTGATGCAGGGACACTCAGGTGGCAGGATCCATGCTCAGTTTCCTGCCAGGCAGGAAAGGAGATGGTGAATGAAAGGTGCAAAGCTCATGGCACAAAATGATGATGTTTTTCTCAGAGAACTGAGACAAGAGGAGGAGCAGCCAGCTGGACAGGACACGCCTCTAGAATTGCAAGGCCAGAACGAAACACCACGTACACAGAGGCTAGCAGTTTCCTTCCTTTCAAACATCATATCTGTATGTATGGGAACTGTTGATCATGGCCTGAACCTCTGACTGACCACCTGAGGCAAGCAATAAGTCAGCCACGGGATCACAGGTGAAAGCAATTCACCTGTGCTACCAGAAGGGGTGGAGCCTGATACCATTTCAGTGCTGACTGCCACTGAGGAAGCATCTCTTTCTGGAGATTGCTCCTTGTGGAGTTTGTTGTGACCCTACAACACCAGTGAGAATTTCCATTTATTTTGATTATCTTTCCACCATGATAATCCTGCTAAACCTAACCTCTGTATACCTATTGATTGTACAGTGTACAATAATGCCAAAATGTATACCATTTTCCCCCACACAGTCTGTTGAAAATTTCTGATTAATAGCATTTTTTCATCAACTTTGATGGTAAAGTAGGATGTGGTATGAAACAATTAAAACCACCTATGTAAAGATCTCAGGAGGTTCAACCAGCCTTTAGCATGCTGAGTGGTCTATCTCCTATAGAGCATCATCAGCATCTATAACAGGTAGGGATACTGAGCAGCCACTATTTGCAACTGGAATCATCCAAACTCAGCTTTCATCTTGTTGTGACCTGTCACAAGCTGAAGTTTACCAGTGGACACCAGAACTCCCCAGCACTGACACTCAGAGAGAGCTCAGATGGCCCAACAAACTGGGGCTAGAAAAATGTTTGGGTCTTCCCAAAACAGTGGGAAGAAAAGTGTTTAAGTTCTCCCAAAACACTCCAGCTATCCTTTACCCTGGTGCAGCTTCAAAGCATCTCACCAGCTGGATTTTATCCAGGTGCCTTTTGGTAAATTACCAAATTCTATCTCGAAATTAACCAAATCCACAGACAGTTTAAGCCATTACATGAACAGGGTACTTGGACATTTCCATACAGAGAAATGTCCATTCCATATTGTAGTTAAATAGGGAATTCAGCAAGCTGGTCTTCCTGACACCAAGCTACCTATGCTAACTGGGAGCACAAAGAATGCTGAAGAGCTATCTTTAGGAAGAGACATGAGAATCAAGTTACTCTGGATTAGCATGGTCTGTCAGGGCCTTCTATTTGAGGCTAAATGAAAATAATTCTTTTTTTTTTTTTTGTCCTTTGGAAATATGTATTCTCAAATAATTCCCAGTCCTCCTATTAGGAACTCAACCCATTGGCAGTTTATGTGTTTCTACATGCTTCTGGCGAGCTTTAGACATCTCTGATCAAGAAAAACTTTTAGTGAAAATTTGCCAAAAACTGTGTCTGTAATCACATCACTGCATTTGACTGTATGATTGGTGCATATAGCAGACTTCAAAGATTTGGCAAAGAGAACTCATCTTCAAAGAGAGCGTTCTGAGTTACTGGAAAATGAAGTCTGTTTGGTGCTAAGTGTTGAGGTTTTTTTCTTACAGCACTAAAACTGAATTCAATTAGAAGTGAAGAAATATGTTTTCAAAGACAATGATGAACAAAGGTTTACAAAAAAACAAACTCTTACAGAAGAAGTTACTAGGTCAAAGCAACCCAAAGAAGTCAAAATGCCTCTTAATTCAAGTAGACTGGAATTCATGCTGAATCGTCCATCAAATTAACCTCTGACCTTTCCTCTGTTTTGACTTTTTGAAATTTTTATCCTTCCTGGAACACTGAACATCCATGTGGAAAAAAAGCTGTGTCTTATCTGTAATGCACATAAAATAATTAAGAAGAATGGTATTAAGACTGTAATGTTAAGTATCTGAATGTTAGGAAATGTTAGAATGTAGGTAGCATTGAAGCATTAATTTGCTCTGTGCATACATATCAGATAACCTCTGGTACCTCCACATACACCTTTTTTTAAGGGATCCTTTCTTGGGCCACCCAGCTATGATATACTGGGAGGCTGAAGCCCTTCCTGCACTAGCATCGTGCCACAGCAGGGGCAATTGGAATAGACCCAGCTGCAGCCCATGGGGCTGATGAAGGTTCTCAAGGGAAGATTGAAAGCTCTTTTCACTCTGTCAGCAAATCCATGTTTGTTGGTAACTTAAGCACTTAGTCAGTGTTCAAGCCATATGTGCAGTCAATAGATCTTTCACTGGATGGTTCAGGGCACTTCATCTAGGGATGCCTACATCTACTAATTTCCAGGCATTCTAAATTCCCAAATCGTGGTGATATTAACAAAATGAGAACTTGGTGGAATGTAGAAGAAGTTCAGCACTCTGGCAAGAAGAATCTATGCACTCACAGGCTTATCCCTCTCTTTATGAGCTATGCTTAGCAAAGCAGATTACAGCAGCAGCGGGGTGAGTTTGTGGGACCAGGGACAAGCTATGGTGCGCTTGTGACCATGCAGAGCTAGCATCTTCAAGCTTACAGAATCCACAAGTACAAAGTGGCCACAAATTCCCCATGACAGACACCTGCTGTAATTTTTCAGTTTCTTTCTTTGAAGTAGGCAATATCTCTGCTTGATTCAACAGCTGTTTTTTCTTTCTCATTGCCTAGATTCTTTCAGCTTTCCAGGGAGGCTCTCTTTGTCTTTCATTATCTCCTCATGTCTTAAATAACACCAGCGCAACAAACCTGAGGCATTATTTTGGGAGGGGGGTGCAAACTCAGGTTGCTTATAGTAGCAATTGCTGATGCATACAACATGGTCTTTGGGCTACAGTGCCACTGCTCTTGCTTTCTTTTGATACTATTACTATTAGACACCTACTCTAAGACGGCAATCTGGGTGTTTCCTACCTGCCCATGGTAATACCAGCTGTTCAATAGCTGGGAGATCTTTCCAAAACAGCAATTACACAATTCAAACACTGGCAACTTCCGAATCAAAACAAAGTATGATTGCAGTTTTTCTGCATGAATTAAATGTACACTGTATACTGTGGTTTAAAAACATTTGTTGATCGGGTTGTATATAGTAAGGATACACAGAACACATGGTACTGTCATTTGCATATAGTATGTCACTGCTCTACTAAGAGCAGAGGAAGATCACAAAAACCTTGAAAAGCCAGCAGAATATAGGATGACAGCTGTATAAGCCGCAGAGTGCACTGTGGTAGCACAGTAAATACTGAAAAAGCTCTGACAAACTTAGAAAACACATTTGCAGCAAGTTATGAGTAAGTCAGCAGAGAGCTGATAGCTGTGGTCGCATGGGAAAGCTGTTAAAATTACCTTGAAGAGGTAAGAGATTGCCTTTGTATCCTTTTTTTTTTTTCTCCAGTGCAGTGCATAAAACCCAAACAGCAGTTTCAGATGTACCTTCCTGTGCCCCCATCTTTCCAACCACTTACAGCCATTAGTGATAATGGGTCTTTTTTGTCTATGGCAAGAACCTTCTTGCTTGTGGGTGCCAATAGTTAAGAGTTCCAAAAGACCAGCACATCCTTCCGAGGCCTTACATGATGTCCTCATCAAACTCCTGCTGTGGACAGTTTTATATTTCTTCATCTGGAATGAATTGCACATGTCTCCTTGAAGGAGGCTGTCCATCTGACTTCCTTTCCATAAAGAAGAGGGATGGGAAATTTTTGGCTGCTTTCTGCCCAGCTTGAGGTGGTTGGGGAATCCCTGAGAAAAACAGAGCCCCGCTCAGCCATTTTTCTCCTCTCTCACTTTCTCTGGGCATGTGTCTGCCTGTAGCAACTTCCGCTTAATTAGTACCCATGGGAGTCTAGTTCCCACTGACCACAACTGCAGCTGCATTTCCAGAAGTGGGCCCTGAAGTGGCTTGTGGCTGAATTCATGAAGGAATCTTGATTAAGCCACTTCAGTTTTAGTAAAAAACATAATTCAACAACAATTTGTGATTTTTCAAATTTGTTAGGAAAATTCAAGACTAACATTTGGCATTTGTATTTACAAAGCAATTGTTTAAGAGAGTGACTAATGTCCCAGCAGTGCCTTCAGGCATCACTTCACATAAGCATGCTCAGTCTGTAGTGGTTGTGCATTGAAACAGGGCTCTTACAGCTGATAATGACGTAAGCACTGTATGGTTTAAGCAAAGCTTTTAAAAATAGCTTTTTGAAATAAGCTTTTTTAAGCAGACTAAATCTGTTTAAAATAATATCTGTAAAGATGAGGTAGAGCGGATAGAGTTCATTGTATGAGACGTACATTAGATCACTTATGTGCTAACGCTGTCAATTCAAACATGGTGATTTTGGTCATATCACTGGTAAAAAGAGAAAAAAAAAGCTTACAGCACTGTTAATATTAAATCTAATGATTTGTCATTTCGGTGAAATACCTTAACTTGTAGTATTGATGAGTTTAGGGGATCAGATGTTTGGAGAGTCCATCAGCATTTTGAGTTTGCTTAGGCCTAAAAAATATTGCTGCTGACTTCTATCTACAGCAAGGTTGTTCCTGCCCTGATTTGTAGCACAAAATACAGCCCCTTTTATACATCTAGGCTCTGCCTGCTGCTGGCTGCCACATAGTATGGTTCAGTATCACAGCTTAGGGAACAGCTTTAAAATCTACTCATTCAGCAAATAGCTGCCAGGAGTTGGCTAGGAGGAAACATGAAGGGTAGAGGTGTTACAAACCTGGCTCGCTTCACATGGCTGTAAGCAGTTAGCTGTCATGCTAAGTCTCCTGCTGGAAGGTATTACAGCCCCTCTTGGGGGTGGCAGGAGTCCCTTTTCCCTGTAAATGCACAGGGAGGTGGATTGCACCGCTATCAAGGCACACATACCTTGTTTAATCTCACATGAACAGACCTTGGCATGGTCTCTCCTGTGCCTTTGCCCCATTTTAGCTGAATATACCCTTAACAGTAGAGCACTCAAGGAGTCATGTTCCTTCTCATGGCTTCCTTGTAGATCTGGGACTGTGGCCCCAGAACTCCCATGTGTTTGTTTGTCCCCCCTCAACTCTCATGCTTCTTCTCACTAACCAACCTCTGCTGTTCCACAGGTGTTCACCCAGCCAGTGTTTCATGGAGTTGCTGTTCTTCTTCCTCTGTTTGATGTAGGAGCTTTTCTTTCTGAAAAGTTTCTCCCAGGCAATGTGCATTAGGAAATGGACAAGCGTGCTGAGCCATTCCAGGTACCTGGGAATGGTGTTTAGATAGGATCTGCTCAGATCTGACTAATGGGGCAGCATGGGGCACATGCAGGAGTGGATGTTTGGGCACCAAGAGAGCCTGATGTTTTCCAAGTAATGCATGTATCAAATTCAGGCATCTCTAGGTCTATGCAGCTGCTGAGCAAGGGTATTTAGGCTATTTTGGCTCACCATCCTATTAAGTATTCTTTTTTCTTTCTTGCATGGAGCTTCAAAACCCTTAAAAAAATATCCCACTGTGATAGATGGAGAAATGGTAATCACTACTGTCTCGAAAAACGCCTCACGTGTATCTATAAAAAAAGTTACATCCATTATTAAAATTTTAGAAATTGACATATTTTTTAAATCTGCATCCATTTCTAGGGAAATTTCTAGGCATGCTATCGTGTCAGAGTACCATTATTGGTTTCATAATAAAAAAAATTTGGATAACAACAATTTTTATTCAAAATGTGAACTAGTATAAGGATTGACATCTAAGCCCGGTCCTGTGCTTGTCCTCAGCCTGTTTCTCTTTTATCTGCACAGATTCATTAGGTTTTGGCTATGGCATAAAAAATTAACCCTGAAGTTTACTTTGAATGATATGTTTATTTTTGTCTACTTTCCTTTAACAAGAGAAAAAAAAATCTGCTAAATGTATTGGTCTGCTTTCCTAAAGAAATCTAGCAACTAAAGGCCCAGTCATACAGGCTTTCTCATGCGTGTCATCCTTGCTTGGACACAAGCTCCCTGGAGACCAGAGGAGGGGCTCACATGAGAGGGGACTGTAAACCAAACCCTGGGAATGGAAATGTCATTTTTAAACAAGCAAAACTAAAGCATCAATGTGGTTAACACTGCTTCCCACATTGGATTATATATTGTATATATTCCATTTTAGAACAATCAAGGATGGCAGAAGACTTCTGTGAGCCAAAGCCCAAGGAAGAAGAGATCCTAAATCCTGTGAGATTTTATTTGCATTTCAGAAAATAAGCAGAGAGGAAATATAGTAAAAAACAACCCACTAGCAAATTCCATTACTTAGAGCTAACCTGCAATTCGTGCCATATCCTTACACCAAATCTGCATGTTCCCACTGGCTTTCATGCTACTGTCTCTGAAGTTCCTGCTACTAATTACTACAATACGAAGTCTCTAGCCTCAACATTAAAATCAAATATCGAGGCTTTCGGTGGTAGCCCTCCTAGCATTAAGAAAATAAATCCCTGCTGAAAGACATTTTCAGCCTCATGTAGGCAGGGACCACAGGGACCACCAGCAACTTTCTTGTGCTGAATTTTCCTCTGTTGCTTTTACCTCTAACACATCTTTAGGGTGTTTGCAGCAACAGAGACAACAGAACAGCACGTCAGTTGCGTGCTGGCTGACATTCAGACATGTGCGCTGCTCAGCACCTCCTCTTCTGTTCTCGACCAGCTCTAAGCACTGCCATGAATGTGCATGACTGGCTGTGAGGCAGATGTTAGCATGACCTGGCTGAAGATCCACTAGATGGAATTTGGAGATGCACATATCTAAGCCCTGATCCTGCTCTCTAATACTGTGTGTTTAACAACTCTGCCATTCAAAGAACAGTGAGAAACACAGCAGCATTGAGGCAGAACAATATGAAAGCTGAAAGATTCTGCTCAAGGGACTCATACTGAATGGTTCCCTTCCAATTTGGGATATTCTATGATTCTAAGAAGAAAGATCTTTAACCGGCTTTGGTCTGTCAAACATAGTGCACTAAATCTGAGGCACAAGGCATTACCACCAAATTCAAACATCAGATGGACGGGAAGTGCCTAGCATCTTGCCAGAATACAGTCTAACTCTTGAAAACTCACAAAGTATTGTAATAGAATAGTACTATAACTGTATGCAGTCTTGGAAATTCAAAGACAAGGAGAACTGAGAGACCTATACAAGGTGGATTTTTCCATCCATAAGGTGCTAAGCCTCCAGCTTTCAGACTTCAGCTCCACTAAAAATATCTCCATCCTGTACACCCTCTGGAATAGAGAAAAACAGTTAGGTTTTAGAGATCATCATTCTTTGTGGTTTCTCCCAGTTCATCATAAGCAATTTTCCACTTTCCCTTTGCCATCATCCTTCAGTTACTGATGATTTTCATCTATATCTAAGATCCCTAAACAGTCAGACCTAGTGGCAGAGCACAGCACTGGTGATGAGCCAGAGGAGTGCCACAGCTCTGGTTCCATTACATTCCAAAGTGGTGCACCAAGACATGACTCAAGACAAGAGGCAATTTTTGCTGGAGCTCTGTGCTGGTACCTGATCTGTTTGTCAGTTTAAAAGGGAAGGCATGCCTCAGTTCACCTGGAAAGCCCAGAATTGTTCTCTATCTTTGTGATGGAAGGTGTTAGCTTCAATCACAAGAATACATGTGACGCCACACTTTCACAGGCATAACTTGCAGAGTACCTGTCGAAAAACTCCTTATTGCAGCAGCAGAACAAGTAGCACAAGTGACATGAGAGCAAGTCTGTGAAAGAGATCCTTTCTCCTTGGCATGGAGTAAGGTCTTATTCTCGCATCCTTGACTCCTTCCATGGGAGCAAATGGCAGATTTTGCTCTTGGGACAGGGCAACCCTGGATATGTATACAGACTGGGGGATAAGAGGCTGGAGAACAGCTCCACAGAAAGGGATCTGGGGGTTCTGGCTGACAACAAGTTGAACACGAGTCAGCAGAATGCCCTGGCAGTGGCAATGGCCCCAAGCTGCTGGAGTTGAAGAAGTGTTTGGGCAGTGCTCTCAGAAATGATCCTCACATGTCCCTTCAAACTAAAAATAGTTTTATGATTTCTTGAACTATAATATTCTATTCTGCTCTGTTCTGTCCTGTTCTCTGTTCCTTGGATGAGGTCAGATGAGAGCTCTTCTTCTTTTTCAGGTTAAAGGACAGGGCAGTTGTCTGAGCATTTTGCTACCCTTTCTTGGCGTACTTATTTAATATAGTGAGATCTCAAGAGCAGATTGCACGCACGAAATGTAGCTATTCATGATATGGAATATGTTTTAAGAACTCTCCTGTACTCTTCTCTAAGGGCAATTTTGAACTGAAGGCATAGAAGAAGTATTAATTAGAGATGGAAATCTAACTTGATATTTGGATTTTGTTTTGAGGGACATGGTTTAGTGAGTACTATTGGTGATGGGTGAATGGTTGGACTGGATGATCTTGTAGGTCTTTTCCAGCCTTGGTGATTCTGTGATTCTGTGATTTCAAATTGAGAAATACATAGCTGGAGGGTGTTATTGCACTTCTGCCTCCCTCTCACATCAGCTCATTCCACCCACCACAACTGGGGCATCTCTGATCCCATCTGGTACACTTTTGCTTCAAGAAAGAGCACCACAAGTTCATGGGATTTCTACAGAAAGAAATGTTTTCCTGAGGAGTATCAACTTCTTGATGCAGCTTTGGCTTGTCCCTAAAAGCCTTGAGGAGCTGACTGCATGTCTGAGTAGTATCATAACTATTTAAGTAATACTAGGGCTGGGTATAATTCATGTGGCTTACTTGCAGCTGAATGGCATTCGAATGGGAATACAGGTCCATGCAGCCAGGCATACAGCACGGGTGAGAAGAAGACTCTTCTCTTCTGCTTAGATCTGTGGGAAGGGTGATATGACAGGGTGCTGGGCAGATCTGAGATGGCTACAGGAGGGGTTTCTGGGCACTGAGCATTACTCTGTAATGAAGGAGCTGAGCAGGACAAGACTCATGGTGGGAAGGAAGAAGAGAGAAGTCTTTCCCGCTTAGCTCCCTGCTGGAACACATTATGCCAGGCACCTCTGTATTCATGAACAGATATCCCCTCAGCAGATGTTTGCTGGCTGGAGGTTCTGCTACTGCTCGTGTTCCTCAGTGCTCCTCTGAGAAACCTGCCTGTGCTGGTTCAGTGGAAAAACAGTCATGTCTCACACAGAGTATGTTGGAATATTGGTTTTGCCCTGGTAATCAGAACTATGGGGACAGCAACCACCAGCTTGTGATTGTTGAGGGACACTTTGGGAGGGCAACATTTTTCCACACAGTACCTGGAATTTGAAGGGTTATGTTTGGCAATGGCCTGGATCAGGGCAATACAACCAAAAGGGAGTCCACGCTTGCTCAATAGATGTGTTTGAGGAATGTCAGACAACAACATGTATGAACTGACATAGTCTCCCTCCAGATTTCACTCCAAATTTGCCTGTCTTCATCCAGCTGTTCGTCTGACAATATGGAGATGAGGATTACCGTGGTAGATTCACCTCACGGAAGTCCTCCTGGAGTCCTCTCTGCAGTATGGCTTGCCCTTCTGAAGGCCTGAGTTTGATGGTCTAGTAAGTCTTTTCCATCCTGTGATCCTACATGGCCTTGGTTCACATTTCCTCTTCTTCCTGGCATGGAGTCTCCAACAACTCTGCTGTTCTGCCCAGGAGACTGAGTACTTCTGCCAAGGCAGCTGCTCCATGTGAGATCCAACACCAAAGGAGAAGGGAATTTTATTCCCTTGAACAGAAAATGCTGTGTAAATTCAGGAGTGCCAGGAAGGAATATTCTTGGCTTGTCTTTCATCTGCACTGTAAATGTTGTATCTAGTGAGTGGTGAGTGGTGATAGAGAGCTGCATTCAAACCCTAATCAGCCAGAAGTATGGTCACAACCAATAAACTAATGAACTCCTACAAAGCCCAGCCTCCCAAGAGAGGTCAGAGTCTATTTATAAAGAGTGAGAAAAGACTGTTTTTCACAGACCCTGGAACAGCAAAAGCAGGTTATTCTTTGGCACTTGTTTTCCCTCTGTAGAGCAGGGAGGAAGAACAATTGGCTCCTTCTTCCCTGTTACATCGCTTTAGAATATTTGGGGTTAAAACAGAGCAATTATTTGCTGAAGAATAAATTAGAAAAGCACTCCGCTATTTTTGAATTTGGCTTGAATTTCATGACTAACTCCTGTTGGATAAGAAGGGGAGGAATTTTTTTAGAATGTCACGGTGTTTTATTTGATTGCAGTATCTGTGACCTGAAACATTTGATTTCAGAACAATATTTTCTACTGGACATGTCACCTTTAAAACAAAGTTAAAAACAGATTTTAAAAAGAGGTTTTGCAATTTCAAAAAGAAGCAGATCTTTTCCTTTGAAGTCAAGGGAACCATTTAATCTCAGATGACAGGTTTTTCTTTTCAAGTGGCTTTGCCAACTTCTGTCTTCATGGCTGTGTGCTTCTCTTTGGTTTGGCAGGAGCTGGCTCCATGATTTCTGCTCCTTTCCTCCTCTCCATCATGGCCTATATCACTCTTCGGACTGAACAGGCCAACCTAGTATTGGTTCTTTTGGATTAGAAAGGAATATGAAAACATTTCTGGAAGAAAATTACTTCAATTCATTTTTAACAAAATGACTTCTGAAACAAAGCATTCAATAGTGGAACAAAGTAGTGATTTAACGGAGCCCTTAGATTTCATGATTTAATAAAACACATTGAGGATGTTGCAGTGATTCTAAGGTTAGACAGTTTGCCTGCACGAGCCAAGGGAAGGTAGAAAGAGATCATGAAAAATCCTGGGTCACTGCAGCTTTAGTATTCCTGTTTATCACTGTTGCAGAGGAAGCAACTTCCTCTTTATGTGTCCCTCCGTCTAGTTAAAGTGGTTTTGAGATAACCCTATGAACAAGCACTGAAGCACCATGAAGCACTCCACTAGCTCTACCTATCTTGTGTTTGGATGCCTTAGTAAGTTAGGCCTGCTTCTATCATCACAGGCTCAAAAAACCTAAGCACTTCCTAAACCCTTCGAGTATATTATAGCATTGTAGCCCTACAGGGTTATTGTTGCTTTCACACTTACTTCAGTGTCCTTCTGTTGGACTTGGAAGTACCAAAAGTTTATTTCTTCACTGCAGTAACTCATTGCATCCTGTTAACAAAGAGTGCTGAGACTTTGGATAACAAAGAATGCATCTCTCCAGCACTTGCTTTGGTTGGCAAAATGCAGCAACCATCTGATTCTAGTAATTGTGCCTGATCTGATTTGTACAGCTCTTCTCTGCAGTCCTGCCTTTTTTCCCTTTGCTTATGTATCAAAGCCCTTTGGTTAAATCCTACCTCACTGAAATCAGTAGAAAATCTACTTTCTTCGGAAGTCCAGATCTCACATGCCTTCAAAGGAGGAAGACTTCCTCCCTTATATGGTTTGTACTTCGTGTTACTTGATGTTAAAAGGAATCCAAGAGCAATGGCAGTGAAAAAGATACAGGGGAATGACCACATATGAGTTGTAGCTAGAAGATCAAATATGCCAATCGCAATATTAAACCAAGAACTGTGCTTTATCACTGCCAAGCAGAGATGTGATTTTTCATAGGAAAAAATCCAAGTGTTGGAAACTTAATCTAGATACACAGCCATTGAAAAGGAACATTTTTTAGAAGTGATGATAAGTAATTACCAGTACTCAACTAGATATGTGGTGGAGTTTTCTACTCTTCTAGTCTTAAAGTATTTTACTAATATATACACACTGTGTATCCAGAGTCTTGTTGCTTTGTGGAATAACATGTTGAAATCACATATGCATGCATAAGTCAGAATAAACTCTAAAGATGCTTCTGCTCTGAAAAATTGTGAATTGTTTATTCCTAAATAAAATCTGCTGTATATGCAAATTTTGCTATACTTCTGATTATTAGAAATGGCATAAATTATTTTCTTGATTGTCAATCTATACTTTTATAAGAAAAACATTTAAATTCTTCTGGTTTTTTGAGCTGGCAGTGTTGCCATGCTAGATATTCTGTGATCACTTCACACACACCACTACAAAGATAGGGAAGAATACGATGGATAGGGTTGAAACGATAATCCCCATGACTTCCTATCATTTCCACATTAATCATCATCAGTAATTGGGGGCCATCTTCTTTATGTGTGACATGTTTCTGAATCTTTATTTTCACCCTTTTTCATCTGTAAAATAAAGATTTTTGCCAGCAGAGTATCCTTTATCTGTTTGATACCTGACCTTTCACAAAGAAAAGTCCATTAGGAAACGTGATGCTTCCGTATTTTGCTGGAAACGGCAAATGGCCCCCCAGTTATTTCTTTATGAGTTAAACCAACTTATTTTCTCATGTGGGGATGGTTCAGTCTAAAAGCCCAAGCAAGTGAAATGATTCTCCTTTTGGGGCAAAAATGGCTTTCATGAAGAAAATATTAGAACAGTGATGGGCTGTCCTTATCAATATAAAACTAGTCATTTTCTCCAGGTAGAAATTCAATTTTAAATCAGTAGAAATGAAATCATGAAGGCATCTCCTGTTTTTCAAGCAAAATTCCATGCAACAAAGCCTGCTGTCTTTTGTCCAGAATATGAACCACTAATAAAAAGTCAACCAATTTATGGCGGACCAGGCGCATGAACATATGATGTTTGGCTCCCCCTCTTGGTGGGTTATTAGTTGTATGGGAACCCTTTTCTTCCCCCTTACTAAAGGCAGATTATTAGAATTTCCTTTCCCTATGTACATTATGCACCTGGAAATAGTTTCAGCTTAAACTAGAGTGTTTTGTCCAGTGATTCAACATAAAGCTATTCCATCCCTCTTGAAACAAATGGACTCCACTCTTGCTTTGCTCCTGCTCTCTCTCTTGGAACTATCTTGCACAAGTTTCTATGATCTGTTGTTTCACGTTATGAATAAATTGGTTTTCTTCACTTTAGTTATCCCCTAATCCCTTTTAGGCATATGATAGTTTTGGAACTTTATACAGTGTCTCTGGTTAATGTACCTCTGAGAAGTTAGATAACACTGATCCTTATTTAGCCTGCATTCAGTAGAATTACATTGAGCTATTTTTGGCTGAATGCCCTTTTAATTTTCTAAGCTCTCAAATGGAGTCATTTAAAGTATAAAAATGTATGAACATCTTTCCTCTAAACTAAATGGCACTCTTTTTCTTGGCTTAATTTCCTTTGGAAGTAAAAGCTATACTATGCTTCACTGGTACCAACAATCAGTAATGTAGTGTAGGTTGCCAGACATAAAGATGAGATAAGTATTTGAATTTCCAGTAGTGTTTTCAAGGAATTATCTATATGCAGCTCATATCCTATTCTGAGAACACATCTGGGCCAGCAACACTAATTATATTTCTCATCTAAAAGAAAATGATAGCTGCTAAATATGAGGGACTTGTAATCTATATGAATTGCGAATATACTTTTTTTCAAAAATCATTGTAAGGGTCAATATTAATATTAGTCCTAAACCTGAGAATGCCTTGATGATGCAACATTTGCACTGCACAATTTGTTATTAATGGTCCAGCATGGAAAGCGTGGCATTTAGTTCCTCTTATTTTTCTCTCAAGGTGAACTTACCATCTCATTTATTCAATACAATTTATTCAATTATTCAAATAATGATCAGTTCTGGTCTAGGAGGCAACCATGTAAAGCCAGCCCAGGCTTCCACATCAGAGCTATTCCTTGAATGCACTGAGTCATTTGTGCAGACTGAGGACAAAAATAACTTTTCACTGCTGACACTGCAGGACAGCCAAGAGAGCTTGGAGAGATGGGGCTGGAATCGATTTCTCTTCTGCATCATCTATTTTGAATGAAGTGAAAAATCTTCTTTAAAAAAAGCAATGTTTCCTGAAATGTACATTTCTCAACAAACCTCTGTTCCAAATAGCCGAACTCTTCCTCTGCCTTCCCCTTTAAAATTTTTGTTCACCAGCTGACTTTTCTCAAAGTCCCTCTGCTTCCCTCGAAGGAAGCTGCTCGTACTATTTTGTTTTTATAAACCCATACCTATTAATATCTCTTTTTTTTTTTAACAAAACCAATAGTAAAATTCTGCTGACCAAGCCAGCTTAGACAACTTTTAGAGAAATACTGGTTTTGGCAACTTTCAGAGGGGATATGCAGAAAGTTCCTCAGGTTCCAGAGCTGAAATACTTAGTAATCATAACTCATTAAAAAAAAGTTCCCAATTATTAATCTTGCCGTCTTCCTGTGTAATGACTGGCTGAGTGCTTGCCCAGGGAAATGAAGAACTCTGGCTGGTAAGGTTTGCTATGCCATTCTGGGAGGTGCAGGAATGTACAAGTGATCAGGGCACTTTGCCACTGCAACTCACACCCTGATAAGTGCTTTCAAGTCAGAGCTGCTGCTTGGTCTGCGTGTGTGGGAGCAATCACCCTGTTCTTCCCCTGTATGGGATGACTGGGGGCAATATGAGTGCCACACATTGCCTGCATTTACAGCCCTGTTCTCCCAGGTACAGTTTGTGTCATCAAGACTAGAAGCCTCAGGAATAAGGTATTTTTTCTCACCACTTTTCCCTTACACATTGTCTCCCACCACTCTTCTCAGTGAATATTTAAGATATAAGGCAGAATGGTGTAGCTGAGCAACTCCTGAAAATGGGAGCACCCAGGACTGGGAGTGCCAGAGCAGACTTTGAATGGGCTGTGATGAATGGTGCCAATGTTAAGCACCTAGTGCACGTCATGGGGTCTTTCTGTGCCCCGACCTAAGAACATTTCTAGTGCTCTTTAGAGAGTCTGTGTGTTTAATCAGCAGCATGTGCGGGTGGGAGGTGAGGCTGTGTCTCTTTATATACTACTTACTCGTTTTTACCCACTTCCTAAATCCTTCACCAGAGTCTCAAGGGATTATTCGTTTGATATAAAGCTAATAACTTGTGTATCTTTCCAGTATTTAGGCAAGTGGAAAAGAGCCCGTTTTCCTAATCTCATTGGCATCTAGATTGTATTTTATGGATTTAATCATATGGAACTAATATTTCAGTACATTTCAGAAAAGACTATGCTTAATGCGATCCAGCATTGCTGATTGTACTGGCCAATTTTTACAACATTATGAAACAATTAAGATGATACATAAGCAATATGAATATGGCATAAGTAAAATATGAGCTGAGCAACATGATGGTGAGCAGATTTATTTATGGGATGCTTTTTGCTGGATACTTGACTGAATGAAGAGGGATAGGGACAAAAGTATTGGGAAGGTGCTTCTCTGTAAGCCTGAGACCCATGCGTACAGCACGTTCAGCATGTAGTAAATGCAGGATGGGGTGGCCAGAAGAGACATCAGTGTGCACAGGTCCTAACAGTTGTCCCTTCTGCAAAACCTTGCTGAAGTCCTACGGAAAATCCACAGGAGAGCAGGAATTTTGCCATTCCTGTTCCATCTGTGTGCTGATGTTAAAGTCATAAGTATTGCTCGAACCATTTGGTTGGTGTTACGCTATTGGACTTATTCGTAGTGGACTGCAGGTTTGCTGGGCTGCAGGCATAGAGATGTGAGAATGAAACTGTCCTGGAGTGGTGGAAAGCAAGGTGCACCACCCTCCAAATGCTGTGCTCAGAGGAAGAACAGACACAGACAGTGCGTTTGCTGGTAAATTATTTGAGTAAAAGCTGATGATGAATAATCTCTTGTATGAGCTCTGTGCAATCGTTTTAGCATTACAAGACCCTGCTGTACCATGCATGGTGCCTGGCAAGAATTTATCACCAATGGTATCATGGCACTGATCCTTCGACTGCTCTCCTGTAGGCACTGCTGCTGCTATTTCCACAGCTTTGCAGCAATCTCATGTATCAAAGTCCTACTGCAGTCTCTCCTCCTCTCCACCTTTACTGTGCAGTGGGGTTGTGGGACTCCAGGAGTCTCTCACTTCATTTTCCTTTAAGCAAATTACTTCTGCACATTCAGCTGTGGGAGGGGAATGGGATTCTGGCAGCTTTAATGAAGTCCAAGGCTATTTAGGTTCAAGTGATGACAAATGAATGTAATTAATATATTAAAGTATGAGCCTGTAAGTACTCCCACCCTCAGAGTAGTTTTGCTTGTTTTTAAGAGCTGTTTCAAAATATAATTCATTATGTGATCTGAGGGGATTTCGAGCCAATTTCCACTTGGATCCATATCCTTGAGGACAGTAAGGAACGTGTTATTCTGCCTAGCACCAGGGATAATGCGTGCTTCTCAGGCTGAATTCATGTGAATTGCTTTCAAGTAGCAGTACTCAAGCGAGCATCTGGTTGGACTGAAAACTCCAGAGAAGACATCTCCAAAGGCTCAGGCACATATGCAGTCGGATCTATCCTGGCTCTTCCTAGTAGTCATTGCTTTCACTCAGATGCAGCTTTTGCTTTGAATATACTTGCTTGCCAGCACTGCCAGCTGTGGCAAAAGCCACAATTTCTGTCCAAGGTTCTCAGCTTTGTATTTCAGAAATATGATCCACACTACCTTCTCTGGGTTTTACCACTTTTAGACCCAAATGTTGTCCCATATGGCTGTATTCTGACCTTCATCAGAATTCTGAAAGTATTGAAGATTTGGATTTCTTCTTAGATGTCTTCAGAAATCTTTGTGGTCTTTATTGAGTTTTATTGATTTTTGTTGTTTGCTCCTTTGGTTGACACATTTACCACTTTAAGAGAAAATATATTTGGATTGCACAAAATGTTTTGCTGAGAGAGAGCTGATACACCTACCTTTTACCTTTCTAGGTTTGTCTTCTATTTCATGGGTCTTGGCTTGTTCGGATCACATGATTCAGAGGATGAGTTGGAGCAGGAATCTAATCCAGGTGGCCTGAACTGCCCCTGATTACCTCAGTCTCCAGAGATAGCTTGTAGAGGCCATGCAGGTTTTTCACACCAGTCAAACATCTTCCCAGGAAGATTTGAAACAGCAGAAAATCTCTTCAAATTCACTCAGTCATCCACATGATAGGAAATATCTCCCAGTGATTTGGAAAAACTATGGCACGGCAAAGCAAAATTGTTTAATATATCTGTAGCCAATATGAAGCGTCTATATAGAGTGACACTAAAGAATTAAGAATCCAATGAAAGAGTCCAAAACCAGGAAGGATGATTATTTAATGAAACAAATATTTTTAAGGGGCTTAAGGTATTTTAAAACCTATTCCATGTAGCATGTATATGCCATCTTGACTAATTCTTTCATTGGGAACTGTTTAACTGGATTACATTTGCACACAAAACTACAAACTGGAATAGGTGATGCAAGTATTTTAATTAAGGCTTCTTAAAGTATATAGAATGCAAAATACAAATAACCAATAGTTGTGCATGCAGTTCACATGGTTAACCAAACAAAAAAATTAGAAGTCCTCCAAAACTCTCATCCATCATACCATATATTGTGTGCAAATACCTATTATGATGTCTCAAGTGTTTTAAACCACACAACTCTCCAATTGAAGTCTCTGGTTCAATTAAAGTCTGAAAATGCCCCAAAGCAAATAGCTACAGTGATTTCAGTAAGGAAATCAACACTAAAGAAAAGCTCCCTGAACAGCAATAATCATATTATATCTCTCTAGTCAGTTGTAAAAATCATGATTTTTCATTTCCCGATGAAAATTAAAATATTGAGTTCTGAAGTGTGCACTTACAGTCTAATAAAGTATTCATTTTGACTTGCAACAAAAATGCACTCAATTTCTGAAAAACATGACTTGGTACCAGTCTAAATATATCATCACTATTATTTATCCAGAAAGAAGTATTGGAAGGCCTTTGTAGTTAAGACAGCAGGTGTCTTCATAACATCTTGGAGTCCATTGAAATGTACAGACCACATACAGGAGCAATTCTGTTTCAAATTAAAAAAAAAAAATTATCTGTAATAGTTTGGTTAGGGCTTAATAAGCCTACAGCCCTTAGTAGCTGCTTGCCGTGATGTGAGTGAGTAGTGACCATGCAGCTGCATAACCTCTCCATCACCTTCCATATGAATGCGGCTTTGCATGTAATAACTGCCTAACTCCACCTCCAAGAAAAGGCCTTTTGTAATAGTTCTGCTGCTGAGAGCGTGTATTCACTGTGCACTTGGACTGTGCTGACTCCTCACCGTCAGCTATACAAAGTAGGCAGAAATGTTGGCCACATCTGGACTCCAAGTGGCATGAAGAGGCACAGCACAGCTTCCTACGTCTTTGCTGACCAGAGAGTAACTCAAGTTATGATAGAAGAGTCATAAAGAAAATGAAATGTGTAAAGTGAATTGGTTGGAGCTCTCTCCCAGGCTGCATGATGCTTTCTTTCTGGTGCCTTTGAGCGTATCTATTTGGGGTCTTTCTGTGCATGCCCCAGGATGATTTATTCTTCTGTCAGGATCTGTTCAGTCAGACTGAATCTGCACACCAATGAGGTTTGTGCTGAGTAGTCTCACTCACTGTCCCATTCCGGATGCCATCCTCAGCCCCTCTGGAGCAGGTCTAGAGATCCCACGAAGGTAAAACCCAACTGTAGTCACAGTCAGACCATGGCTGGCACCCAAGGGATTGGGTGCTTGCAAACAGCACCAAATACTCCTTCAGCAGTTGTACAGTGGATCTTCAAACACATACACGCAAAGCCCAGGACAAACCACATACTCTTTCCACTGTGGTAGTAGAGTGAATTGTTGAAATTTCACTCTGTAGCTCTTATAAAGATGCCTGGTTATTTATGAATTTTCTGACTGATAATCAACTGAAGAAGTAGTTTCAGAAGCCAAAGAGGTGCTGCAAAGACCAGCCCAGGATGCGTCACTTTGCTTCAAAGGGCAGTGTGGATCTGTGTGACATGGGCACAGCTCAGGGGTCTCTGCTCCACAGCCAGGATTGGCCCAAACCAGATGAGCAGAAAGAGACATCTGAGCTATTTGGAATAAATCCAATTGAAGCAGTTAAAATAGTCTCTACTTGATATTGAATTAGCACTCTCTGAACTGCACAAACAATCTAATTTTGAGATCTTTCCTCCAACATAAAATGGGCTGTGAATGACTCAGGTATTTGCCTTGTCTGTTACAGTAGAATAGGTATGGCAACTGCCTATAGGAGAGATGACACGCTAAATTCTGTTTTTTATACATTCATATCTTTCAAAATATTAAACTTCTCCTTTGACAATTACTATAATGTTTTCTTATCTTTTGAATATGCAGGGTTTTTTTTGCAGCTGCTGCTAAACCCAGGCTTTTGATTTCCCAGAGACTAGGGTGGTACTCTCCTCCATTTGCAGAAATTCAGCAGGGCTATCAACCTTTCTGCAGTATGGCCATTTGTTTGTTCTCCTGCTCAGGTTTTGTTTCTGGGCAGTTTATCAACAGAGGCTCAGACTAATGTCATGACATGCAGAAATTCCATTTCACACATTGATATGGATTTAATTGTATTAGAGAAAGAAGGTAAAACCTGCCTTCTGAAAGCACGTCACATTGTAAGCAACTGTGTCAGTGGCCTTGCTTAATCAGATTATTATATAAATTACCACGTTGCTGATTTGGCAGATTTTCCAGCTTGCTCTACTTCCCCTTGCCTCAGAGAAGGGCGGTGCAGAATTTGGTCCATTGTCTTGGGTTCATCCAAGGAGACTGACTCACCCAAAATGCCCAGGTTCTCCAGAGCAATGCCTAATCTACAGCCATATTCAGGCCCTCCAAAACAACTTCAGATTTGCGTGAGTTTATTATTCTGTCCTTGAATGTTTCCCAATCATCCTTTTCAGATATATAGCAAACTGTTTCCTAAATGAACTTTAAGCCAGGACATGAGCCTCACTCATTCGTTTGTGTGCTCTTGGCTTCCTGCAAGCAGAACTAGCTCTGTCGTTTTGTGAAATGGACTCATTTATCACTGAATGTGATGGTGATGATACCACCACCCTGTATGAGTGTCAGACGCCTCACAGCTGTCTGATCAGACAGATTTCTTGTTCCTCTGGCAAGGCTTCATAAAAGACACAATGATACAGATGAAAGGTCAATTTTATATAATGGATGAAAACAATGAGTAGCAGATTAAACTAGTTTTCTGGTAAACGGGGCCATTACTTTCCAGTAAATAATGTCATGAATTATTTCATAAATAACACAAGTTGTGAGATAAAGAAGATACTCATTAAAGTGATGGAAAATAAGGCATTTCTATGAACTCAAATATTCCTTTGGTTTTCTTTCCACTATGATCTAGTCCTTGAAATATTTACTAACAGGTCATTTTAGCAAGGCTAACTAATGAATTCTGTGTAAGAGTTTAAGCTCAGTCTAGGGAGATAGTACTCTTTAAGCAGTATTTGTATTCTGACTTATAGGAATGGGAAATGGTAGAAGGGGTGCAATCTCTCAGGAAATACCCTTTCCAAGGAGTACACTAAAAAGACCCTGGGCATCCCCCTGCACTCCCGACCTTCCTGACCCTCCTTACCACTTGCATCATAGCCATTTTAGACGATCATTACAATTTCTGCTCATGAGTCAAAGCACCTTCACCGTCAGCAAGTTCATGGAGAAAGTTGCTTTGTAGAGATAGGAGGTTTTTATGTGGCTTTACTTGCAGCAAAATTACAGCTGGCATGTCTGCTAGCCAGTACAACAAACAAAACCATCCCTTCTGCAGTGGAAAGGGATTACTAAAAAGAGGAAAGATTTCCAGCCTAAAGTACCCAATTCTGTTGTCTTTACAAAAGCAGAGAAGACAAAATCACTGTGGATTCTTGCACGATGAACAGGAAGTAATATAATTTGGTCAAATAAGAAAGTATGTTAAAGTAATTGTCTTTCAAATAACTCCTCAGCAGAGCTAGACAAATCCTAGAGAGCACCAGTGAGACATAGGTAGTGGGTCTATGAATAAGAAAAGAAGCTCTAGAAAGCTCTTCTAGTAGAGGTCCTGTTAAAACTCAACTTGATAAGAAATTATAACAAATAGTTGCCAAGACACTGAGGAGACTCAGCTTAGTAACCCTGCAAGATCCTTTCCAGTTCTTTCTCATCACAGAGCCACTTAATGTAAATGTGTTTTAGTCATTTTATTTGGTCCTTCATAAGCAGTGGTGCAACAGGGCTTCTCTTTGCACAGATATGAAAGGAAATGTTTCTGTGCATGCGCACACATACCTCCCTATGCAAGTCCTCACAGAGTTCTCTGCATGCCGGGCTATGTCCTGTCCTCTTCTATTTGAAGGCCCAGTTATCCAGAGCTATAGCAGAAATAGGAAGCTGCACACTCAAGATAAGGAATGTAGCGCCATGAAGGCCTCTGTCCATACCCCATGGCTCCACTCGGCCACCTTAGCCCTGCCCAAGCTTCTCCATGCTTTCTTGCACAAATTCACCCCCAAAACAGTATCTCTTAAGGCTTCAGTCAGTGAACACTGACCAGTGGTGAAAATCTGTTAGTGAGGAGTGCCTGCCAGAACTTTGTTCCTTGGGCAAACTGTGCTGGAGAGCCTGCCGAGACTCCCTCTCCTCCTCTACCAGACAGGGCTGCAAATCAAACAAAGATGTTAATCAGGCAAACAAATATTTATACAATATCATTGACTGTTGCAGCCTAGGGTTGCTGTGGAAAAAAACAACACAGTAAATTTTTATAAACATCTCTTACTAGTGTCCTGTTCTTTAGAAATTACAACACGTTTGCTTTCTAAATTATTTTCAAGGGGGATGAGGAATGAACCACAAAAATACACATTCTGCAATTATAATTCATCTCCAGTTTAGTTGGAGGAAGCAGATTTGCAGATATATTTTCATCCAAACTGGCTTCCTTTAATATTTCTGCCTTTTTCCATCTTGTCTGAATAAACAGACACAGAGCACAATAAGAAAGGGAATCTGCTATTATTCATTTCTTCCTTCTGGCTGCTGTAAAGACCTCTGTTTATTGTTTGTTTTGGAATACATAATAGCTTTTCTTCTTCACATATCTGTTTACTGGTTTCTGCCTTGTCAGAAGATGTTATTCTCAACTGACACACGGTGGATTTGACTGCTGGGAGACTATCACCAGGATCTCTTTCTGAATCATCTGGAAATCTCTACTTAGAGTTCTGCACAGAAAGTGAGAAGAGCCCCCTTACTACTTTTCTTAACGGCACCTGCAGTGTGTGGGGCAATGAGGCCCAGTCCATCACTCACATGCCATGCAGTCCCCACAGATGGGACAGGGCCTTCTTCCAGCTCCTCGTCAATGCCCTTGCATTACTGACATAGATGCGACAACTGCTACCAGATTTTCTGTACCTTTCACCCAGTTTACTTTCTGTAAATGAATTCATTCTCACTATCTGCATTCACACTCGTTTATCCTGTCCAGAGGTCCAAGCTGTGATAGTCCTTTGGGACAGATACTGTAAAACTTTGCACTCAAGAAAAGATGACCTGTGCAGGAAACATCCAGTCTTTCATATTCTTGCTTCCCATGGGGAAAGAGGCGTATACGAACACTGGACATGACAGCCCAGCTCTTGATCAGTGGCTCATGAGCCTGACCCCTGTGTTCCAGTTCATTGACATTCTGCACAGGTGTACCCTCAGGCCCTTGGGGAAACCATGGGCAGTGACTGAACTGTGAAAAGAGCATTAAAAAGTGGAACTTGTAAAGTTATCCAAGGATGTATGATTGCTGTTACTTGTGCTATTCAGACATTTTAAGAGATGTAATTCTACACTTTGATATTTTTCTCCTAATTACCCTAAACTGTTAAAACTTGAAAACAAAAGTCTTTACCAATCTGGAAACAATATGTATTAAAGCTGGAACATTAATCAGGTTTCCAAACACCCTCCCAAATTTAACTTGAATTATGGATGCAAGCTGCAGCTGTGTTCAAATAAGAATGATGAGCATGGTTCTATCCTTCCAGGATGTGACTGCAACTTCGTAGTTTTATCACCGAGCTGAAGGAACATTTCTAATCACTCTCTTAGCAGAAATCTGCCATGGCCAACACCGTTTGGAAATGTCATCAAGATGTGAGCTCCAACACCACGTAATACAGAAGTAAAGCTGGTTTCTTATCTGTCATCAACTGCAAAGACTCCCATCATTGGGAATGAGATATTCAAACATTCATTCAGATATTGAAAAAATTTCCTCCTCATTCAGTATAAGAACCAGGCAGATTTATCCCAAAACACTCAAACTGCATCTGTTGGAGCGTGCAGATGGGAGTTCAGTAAATTGACAGCTGCAGAATAGGTCTCCAGTTCTCCTGACTATGTCCTTACAGCTCTCCAAAAAAACCAAACCAAACCAAAACAGAAAGGAAAAAAAAAAAACCCACCAAAAAACCCAAACCCAAATGAAAATCAACACCACCACCACAAACAAAACAAAACAAAAAAAAAAGCCCCCCCAAAAACCTTTTAATTATTTTCACATGGAACCCAAACCTGTTCATTCTTTTCACCTGCTCTGTTGCTGCCCAGTCTGTCTCAGCCTGATGAATTTCTAGCTCCTATTCCAGTAAGCCCTCACACATCTCACAGGATCATTTCTGAACTGTAACACAAAAATCATAGTCACAGAATGACTTGGGTTGTAAAGAATCTCAAGGAATATCATATTCCAACCCCCTGCTGCAGGTTAGAACTTGATCTAGGTTGCCCAGCACCCCATCCAACCTGGCCTTGAACACCTCCAGGGACGGGTCATCCACAGCCTCTCTGAGCAGTGTGTTCCAGCACCTTACCACTCTCTCAGTGAAAAACTCGCCCCTGTCATCTAATCTTAATCTCCCCCCCTTTAGTTTAAAACCATTTCCCCTTGTCCAGTCACTATCTACCCATATAAAAAGAAAATATCCTCATGGTGCAGCTATGTTTGTGGTCAGACTTCAGTGTGCTGTTATTTTAATTTGACTCTTGTAAGCATGAACAGATTCACATCTTCAGGCAGGAAAGCAGTCCATCAGTGGTTTCTTTGCTCTTGGTTTGTATGCATGCCTCTGACTCTCACTGTGACTGCCATAGCCAAAAGGAGAACCAGATTTCCATTTCATTCAGCCTTTCATAAATGAAATTATTAAATGCTATTTAAAATATGTTACATTTAACAAATTGACATGAAGTCCCTCACAATTTATTGCATTTGGCAATATTAATAAATGTGGTCTATATTTTACAAATCAAGAGCATGCTTGCTGGAGGTGTGTGCACTGGAAATCACTTCTGTCCAGAATCCTGCTCTTATTTCCATTAGGAAGTGTTTTCTCCTGTTTTACTGCATACACATCTGCGAGAGTGACTACAAGATACATTTTAGTCAAATAGTGTATTTTCTCTCCTTCCACCAGATGGGAAATGCTTTCTCCTCATTGAAAATGTCATGTTGTATTGATTATCAATCACAGTAAAGCATTACAGGAGCTTGAATTGGTTTCTTTATTTAAGGAAAAGAAGAAAAAAAGAATTTAGAAGACAGAACAATAGGAACAATTAAATATTGCAAAATGCTTTGTCATTTTACTGTGGAAAGACTTTGGGTTAAGTCAGCAATGCCATCCTCCATATTCTTACATGAATTAAGTTGTTACTAATTTTTTACTTTTTCTAGTCATAGGAACATTTTGTAGAGCTGTCACAAATCACAGAGCCTTATCCAATCCAGATGTGCTGGTAGGTGCACAGAAGTGTTTCAGTCTATGACTGATGTCTCAGATATGGCATTTGCATGAGATACCAACCCTGCAGAGGGCTAGGGAGGCTGCTCTACCTGTGCAGTAAGCTACATCTTGTATGTACAGCTTGACTAGAGGAGGAAGCAACTAAAGTCTGGGATTTTGATCCAGTTTGTTTGGAGTCTCTACTTTCTACAGCTTCTCTGAGCAACTCCAAAGCCATCCCAGACACAGTTTTCTTTTAACCGTGAGTCCTGCTGCTTCCCAGACTCGGGTTGTCCAGACCACCCTTCAGTATCTTCAAGCAACCGAGACCCCAAATCAGTCCTGAGTCTGACTCTGCCCTTCAAGGAAGAGGTGAAGACAGGCATGAATATGAAGGCAGAAGGATCTACAGGGATACTGAAGCCTTTGGGTCAGATAATGAAAATGAACCGGAGGAGAATGGATCTGTAGCCTTTGTTCTCAGCCATTTTTGGATGTTTGGTCTTTCATTAACCCACATCCAATAACCCATTACAGAACCAAGGTGATTCTTGTGCAAAGTGCACTGGTGGAAGATTTGTGCTTTAAGTGCAAAATGAAATTCAGGAGCTGATCCTCTTACTCCTTTGCTGGGTTTACCTCCTGTATTTCTCTCCTGTAGCACCAAGACTTTGCCTCTTCTTGTTCCCACTCATGCTAGCATGTTCACACTCTTTGTATATCCAGGGGCAAGCTGCAGCTTTATGGCAAAACTTACAAATCAAGATGTTAGACTGCCTTATCACATTTAAGCATTTTAAATATTTTCTGTTATGATGAAAGGGCCTTTTGTGTTCATGGTTGAAACTGTCAGGGCTCATTTTTCTAGATCTGTGCATTTAATCTAAGCCAACTAGTATACTTACTCCTGATGGGTACACTAAACAGATTTCAGTACCTGCCTTGTCCTTTCTGTTATGTATTAAAATTCTTACTCCCCTTTTTCATTGATAGCACTGTAAATGTGATCTGATGAATCTGTTGTCAAGAAGCTGTCATTCTTTTCAGTTTTATATTTCTCAAATGAAAAAATGTTGAGGATGAGATTATGTACTCACAAACACATGCTCTTTTTCCCACTGTGCTTCTTTATATTAAGGCTGACTTTGACCGACCGACCTCAAGTCAGCAGAAATCTTGCATGTGTTCATATTTAGGCTTCAAGAGTATGTTGGTTTTTTTTTCGTATTATTCTACCCTTGCATTCTCTTAAGTATCTAACTTTCAAGGAGTCAACAATATAAATTAAAAAAATTCTATCTATCTACGTAATGATTTGGTATCTGATTTAATATATTTATATTTAATATTAATCATATATCATATATATATTTATATTTAATATTTATCATAGAGGACAGAGAGTGTCCAATATTACAAAGATATAAAGATTTTGTCATATTAACTCTTCCTGAACTTGAAAAAGATGATTCTTTGCTGCTGTATTATATCCACTATTTGCAGTAGGCATTGCCAAGGTTTAGCAGTGTTCTTTTAATGAACATTCTTTAACTTCAGATACTCGGCTATCCTGATGACAGTCATGTCTTGTCTTTGCAGAAGCATTATGAACATCACCACCAATTGTGTTTAACCTCACTGCTTATTTTCCTTCTGTGCTCGTGCCACTTGTTTGCAGTAGTGGCTGGGACTTACTTCCAACAACATATTTTCACCCAGAAATACTGGCATAAATCATGCTGTCAGAATGGAAAACAAGTTAAAAAGTAGCCATAGGAATTTGCTGCTTTGTGAAAAACGCTGGGAGAAAAGTATAAAGTTTTAAGAGTTACTAACTTGTGAAGTGAGAAAAAGATCAGGTCCAGGAAATGTGTCACAGTGAAATACGTAGACGTATGGAAGAAGGACTGGACATTCTTCCCAGATAAACTTTCTGGATATTAATGGCCACATTTTTAGCATTACATGACTATTCCATCCAGATTTGGGACAGAATCCAAGGATTTTGTTGCACTGAGGTATGCATTTAAGTGACATCTTGACCTGAGGCCAAAATTCGGGGGCTTTTTTTGGTGTCTTTGTGCAGTGAGGGGAGTTGTGCCCACGCTGAGACTGCTTGCCCTCTGAAATGTGCTGTCACCCAGCTGCAAATGCTCCCAGCTCCTCTTCCAGGAGCTCCAAAATGTACTGTACATTATACTAGATAAGGGAAAGAATTTCAGGGATTTTTTTCAAACGATTAAAGAAGTTGCATCATTGGTAATACATCATCTCTAACACAGTGCTCCCTGCCAAAGAAAATCCCACAAAATCACATGAAGGCAAAAGGCAAAGCAGCAGACATGAGCAAACCCAGAATTCCTGAATCCCTGTGTTAGACTGCTACTGTTGCCTAGAACATGAAAGACCCAATACACCGATCCACACATTATTTAGACATCTAAGCTGCTTGGCTACAAATCCCCAAGGTTAGGCGGTGCAGGCTGCCTGGGCAGACAAGAAACAACAGGCACAAAAAGCAGACCCTTAGCCCATGGTGTACTCAATTCAAGAAAGGGAATGTGGGAAACATTTTTTAAGTTTTATTTTTGTCTATATGGGAAGTGATACAAGTTTATTTAGTAAAAGAGTGTGATACAAGAGAAAGGCACTTTCAGAGGTTTTATGTGGTGCTGTATGTTTAATAACACTCTTTAGAATCCATATCCAAATCCATCAAGGTCACTGTGGGTAAAACTTATCTGATGGCTTGGACAGCATTTAGATAGTTCTTCCAATAAGTGGGAGCCCACAGTCAAACTCTCTCTGCAGCAGGAAGAAGGCAAAATTTCATGCTGCAGCCTCTCACAGGGGCTGAGAGGTGTGTTGGCACCTTCTTACATGCTGGGGCCATACAACTGGGAAGAAGGGCACTTCTCCATGCACTGCACAGAGCAACTCTTTGGTCTTGTCTTTTTGGCATTCAGCCCTAGGCTCTCTACTCCTGAAAGAATACTGTACTTACTTTCCTTCTGCACAGCACTACTAAGGAATAGGTCTGGGTGAAGGGCTAGAGATACTAAGGCTGGCCTGATCAATATGGCCTATGCAGCACATAGTGAAGTGCTCTCTGCCCTGTGTTGCAGCTCCCACAGGATGGAGATGGAAGGCCCACATGAACATGCAGGCACCTGATGTCTCTACCCTCCAAGGTAGACTATAAGCCTCAAAAGGACTTCCAAAGGGGATGTAGCTGAGCCCAAAGCTACAACTCATGAAGAAATACATACCTTTGTTATTCTGATGGATGTTGGTTTGGCATATCCTTAAAATTCCCACAGTAAGATATATTCTGCAACCTCCCCAAGTAATCCAGTATAGGACTTCATTGCCTTACTGACAGAAACATGTTCCTTTCTCTAACCAAAACCTTGTGGTAGTTTAAGCCCATTGCTTCTTGTCCTGACCATTACGGACAAAAAGAATTAATTATTCCCTCCCGGCTTACAGCAGCATTTATTTAATCTTTGATACTTGCTGTCATATTCTAGTCTCAAGTTTTCTTCCTTCAGATTAACTCCTTCTTCTTCAGTTTTCCTTCCCTGTTCTGTTTTCCAGACCTCCTTCATTCTCCAGATGCACAGGTTCTGGTTGACTCAAGTCTGTCTCAAAGCATTGCACCACCAGCAGTTCCACAGAGTCCTTGGACAAAGATGAGAGGAGCAGAAAGAGTACTTAGTCTGGTAATAAACTTGATTAAGGTAGTCCAGTGATGCTGATCACTGTTCATACATCTGGGTACAGCACTGGATTGTCACAACTGAGTGCAATCACTCTCAAGGAGCCTACACTCTACTATAACTAAGGTCCTTTGCTGCAGGAAACCTATCAAGCTGGTTGTTTTTCAGTTGTGATTCAGCTGTTGTTTGACCTTATCATGAAAAACACACAGAACACACATTATCTATAAAGTCAAAAAGCTCCAGACATAACGTATATTTAGTGATTTCATTAAAAAAATATTAGTTCAAATCTTTTTCCTTTTAGACTTTGCTTGTCTTCTCAATTTATTTGAAAAGCCTGGTGAAGATGTTACCTGAGTTTTACATTACGTGATCCCAATTCACTAAGATTCTTTCCTGCAGAGTATTGAGCTCATCATAAATCTGTGTCCAGCGCTCAGATCAAGTGTGCAAAATACACTTCAAACTGGGACGAGGAGGAGCTGTTTGAGATTCATTAGGAGCAATCTGTGGACCTTTTCTTTAGTACAAGTTATGCTGAAAGGCAACAAAATAATATGAATCTCAAATTTGGATTTTTTTTCCATTAACATGGGACAGAAGCAGTCTTGCTACTTGTCATTACTATATTGAACATTACAACTTCATCAGAAGGATCTGGCGTAACTAGAACAAGAATCATGGACCCTCCTTTTTTGCTGGCAGCAAAGAGATTTTGTGTATTTTCCTACTGGAAAAGAAAATGAAACAAAACTTAAATTCAGATTTTTTATTTTGTTTACTTCTGTATTTTATTTTCAAGCAATTTGAACAGTTATTTTCCCACACTTTCTATTCTGCTCCAGCTAATCAGGTAACCGCTGTCCATTATTCCAGAACTTAAAACTAAACTTTCAAAAGAAATCACTGCATCATTTCATTACCTCGAATTACTAAAAGGTTTCAAAATTCTACTATGTGATTCAATTACTTTCAAATGCTTCTTCAAGAAATTACTGAAAACATGTTGCAGCTTTATGAAGACAGGTAGACAGTGAGAAATAAGAAAGGCACAGAATGTTTCAGTTATAATACAGACTAAGAGAACTCCTTTAATTCTGAAATAAAGTTCTTCATGACCGAGAAATGTGCTTGTATTATTGCATCTCAGTTTGCATTCAGAAGTATCAGTTATAAATATAGAGATCTGACTCAAGCACTATCAGAGTTTATTCAATCATACAGATTTTCATTTATAGAATGGAAATTACAAAATATTTGTTTTGTAAAATGCATTTAAAATAATTCTTAACCTTTCTAGTTATCAAAATTCCTACATGAGTCTATGTATCCAAATCTTTGACAAATACTACCTTAGCAGAGGTATTTCTGGCCTGTCTTTTATAAACTCACCTGAATGTGCAGGTGTATAGGACATTCTCTTGATCTTAACCAAGGCTGGTGCTTTCCTTTGTTCCAAAGTGTTGCACATTGGTTGTATCTAAAAGAAGATTTATGTACATTGTTGTCAGAGGGGTGTGCTCTGGGACTACTGAGGTCAGACTGCTACAAAAGAACCCTTCAAACTGAAGAGATTTTACGCACTTCAGTGCATTTGAATTTACTGAAAAGGCATAAGCATCAAATACATATGACACAAGGTCTAGAAATCTCCCATCCTGCTGCATTTTGCCTTGAACCCATGAAGTTACAGTTTTACAGCTAACATGGCTTTAAACCAGATCTGGTTCAGAATTTGGACCTGAATGTGGCCTTCCAGATTAATGCAGATTTGACACATATGTGTGCAATCATAAGCAACCCCCCTGATATCTCCTACAGCAAACCCTGTGGCAGCGTTATTATAACCGTACATAGCTACATATAAGATCTGGAATCCAACCAGCATCCAGATTTGAGGAATCATCCATAAAAGTTTCACATAGCTAAAGAGAGCAGTCAACCCTCTCTTAATAAATTTAACGTTTTCACAGATTCTCTGGTCAGTTTCACAGTCTAAAGTACTCTTTAAAGAGACATGTACATTTATATGCATGTACACAGGTCACCTGGAAAACATCCAAAACCTTTCCTTAGAGCAGTCAAACACAAATTTCTAGATGTATTAAGCAAGATCCTTGTGCTGTAATAATGATATTTCTTGCAGTGCTGCAGATTTATGTGGTGTAGCAGTGGGTTCAGCAGAATTTCAAACCTGCAAATATGTCATAAGATAAGCATGTCAGAGGCTGTGGGGATGTCAGGTAATTTGACTTGTACACCTATCTTTGTTCTGGCATCTGCCCATTTGTGACATACACAGATGATATAGCTTAGGGAGTACAGAAGACCTGACTGTTACTGGTACTTGTTAAAGCGAGATATAAAATGGTAAATATTATCTCTCTCCTTGATTTAGAGAAGTCAGACCATATATATTTTGGAAGGATGAAACACTATCTGATGTGGTACCTGACATTTGTATCTGATACATGATTAAATGCAAACATGTAAGTAGAAAAACTACAAGTCTGCTTTTCTCCGTGGTTTCTAACAAAAAGATGCTTAACAGTGGTACGAGAAAAGATATGTTAGGACAAATGTCAGTCTGAAAAAGAACAGTCTACATTTGTCAACCTGTTATCCTTTTCCCCCGTTGATGAGTGTCATCTTAGCTTTCAAGTCTCGCCATAGTCCAGCAGATAGTCCAGCATTGTTTAGGGTCTGTCAGCCCTAGATGTTCAGAACCTGAATCCTACCCTAATTGCTTATGACACCCCCCAGTTTGTAGTGACAGCCCTATGGTTACAACATGGTTGTGGTTGAAGACCTACCATGACACGAGGAAGAGCTGGTGCTGCAGGACCGATCCATCTCAGTCTCTGGAGGATAGTGAACACAGCCCAGCCACCTGTTGGTCACTGTTTTTACCACAGGGATGTACACACCTCACACAACAACAGAAAGAAAGTATTCCCATCTCTTCTGCATTCAGTCTGATTGGCATGTGCTAAGAGCAGGGGGAAAGTGATGATCTGATCAGGTCACTCAGCTCTTGCTGATGAAAGAACAGTTTAATTAACCAGTGCCATCAGCAAATGCCAAACTGCTCTAAAGCTGTCCAGACAGAAGCAAAGGCCATGCTCTGCTGATCTAGAAAACTTCAGCCCAGAGAAGGATACTTAGAGTTCATGCACTGTGAAGGACTTCAGCTCCCTCGCTCTGTAGAATCCTTGCGTTTCCAGGTCTATTGCTGAGTATACAACCAAATATGTTAATGTCTAGATATAAAGAGTTTTTTTCTGATGTGATTTGTTGAATGATACTGCTGTGTGTTTGCAACATTTTCAGTGACTGCATCCATATCCACAGAAATATCTGAAGCCAAAAGCCAACACGCCTTTCACACAAGTAAAAGTTCAATTTGAACTATAGCTTCAGATTGTTTTAACTCTTACTCACCTGTTGAAAGTTCTTTATTGCTCTTTCTAGGGAAGATGTGGTTCTTAGCTTAGACAGACAACCTTGCACCAGGAAAAGCAGACACTAATAAGCAGGCAGCTCTGGAATAACCCAGAGACTGAAATTTCTTCGCATAAACTATTATTTTAGGATTTATGAATAACAAACACATCCACAGAAACGAGACTGTGGATGACTCACATTCAGAAAAAGCCCAGTTTTCATTGGGCATTCTGTTTATAACAAATAATTTAATCAACTCTAATAATATTTGGGGGGTTTTTCCTTACAGGGAAAAAAGTGTCTCACCAAAATGGACTTGTTAAAAGGGAAAAAAATGCGTGGACTGGCTCGTAACCCTGCAATCCAGCCCAAATAAGGACAGTGTGTGGTTATGCTATCCCAGGAGCAGAGTTTTGTCAGGCCGTGCCTGACAATCTAATACTTCCCCTCTGAGGCGTGGGAGAGAGAAACCAATCCACTGAGTCTCACAGCTCCTCAGCATTGCCAGGAGAGCCTGATGGTGAAGCTAGTAAGCTCTGTAGCCCCCCAGCACTCCAACACGCTTTGGTGACACAAATGACTTTCCTGGGGAGCTGGGCAGTGCCTCACGCTTTTATCCTTTCACAGAAATATCTGTGCAAGAAATATCTGCTGGGTCCAAGTCTGCAAAACTTCTTTTCCAGGTCTTGAGTAATAAGTGGGTTTTGGATGTTTGCATAGTTTAAAGTGTGTGAATATCTCACACTTTTGCTTGTATTCGTGGGTTCTTGGTCGACCCACTGCTGAACTGTTCCCTTTGACAGCTCCTCCCTCACCATCCCTCTAATGCTTTCTGACTTTCTGAGATTGCACCGATGTGTGGTACAATGCTAAATGCATTCCTGAAATCCAAAGACATTATGTCTATTCAGCTGGGGTAAAATTTCTCCAAAAATACAAATACACTTATCAGACATGAGCTATTTTTTAATCGTTTCATGCTGAGTGACCTTTAATAAATCAGAACTAAACAAAATCCTTATAGGTCAATGTGTGTATTTCCTTCCCTTAATGTGCTCCAGCCTATAGGCAGGTAGGAGAACGCTACAACTTTGCATTCTCCTACAAACTTCCCCTAAGTGCAATGAGAATTGGTGCTGTTCTGGCTGGGAGCCTGTATGCATAAAATCTTATGAGTAAGAGCTCATCACGGAAAAATGTTCTTCCCTCGTATGGCATGAATTAGGCAGTCAGCTTTACCCTGCTGGAACTGCCTGTGGAAATAAGGTACCACCATTCAGACAAAAGCAACATGGAATCATACAATCACAGAATCACAGAATCACAGAATCATAGAAACATAGAAACATCGAATCAAAGAATCATAGAATAGCTTGGGATGGAAGGGACCTCAAAGATCATCTAGTTCCAATGTCCCTGCTGTGCCAACCACTATATCAGGCACTAGGTCAGATTGTCCAAGGCTCCACCCAACCTGGCCTTGAACACCTCCAGGGATGAGCATGCACAACCTTTCTGTGCCAGCACCTCACTACCCTCACAAAAAAAACCCAAACTTCCCCAACATCTAATCTAAATCTCACCTCTTTTCACTTAAAACCGTTCCCCTTTTTCCTATCATTATCCACCTGTGTAAAAAGTTATTTTCCCTCCTGCTTATAAGCTCCCTTTAAATATTGGAAGGCCACAAAGAGGTATCCTCTGAGCCTTCTCTTCATGTGGTAAAATGAACTGGATGCTTGCAAGGTGTAACCACTATTCTCCAGAATCTCTGCAGGAAAATGATCACAGACTGGGTAACAGAATGGAAAGACAAAGGGATAGATAGCCTTACACTGGGCTGGATGAAAAAATTCAGAGTATAACACTGGAAGAAAGAATGCAGAGGGTCAGGGTTCATCCCTAACTCTGTCATGGGCTATGGGATCCCAGTGAGACACATTTAGGTCTTAGAGTGAACAGAATAAAAAAATTCCCAGTACATTACTTATGATGCAAGTTATAATTACGTTAGATGCAAATGAAAGGCAACTCATCAGTATTCAGAAGCAGCCAAGTGCTTTCAACTGCATGGTCCAAATACAGCTTCAATTCAGTTAGTCCATGAGGAAGAACTTCTTGCCTATACAGAGAGCACTGCAGAACTGGGGCCAAAACCAGCAAAATGCCTCTGCAGCATGAGAGACACAAGTGATTTTTGTAATACAGTATTTATACCATCACAAGCCATTATATATCTTGCTTCTGCCCTATTCTGAAGAAAATACAAGAAATTTACCATTTATACATTTTTATCGATAATATGTAAGTCTGGGAAGTCCAGAAATCTCTCTGAAATATACAGAAGCCTTGAAATTGAAAAAAGGGAGGTTTACAAACTGCCTTAAAATAACTTTTCTATGCAAGCCTGAGCATTGTAAGATTTGTGCCTATTGCCTTTGCATAGCTGTAGCCAGAAAAACTGTGCCCCCTAACCAAGCACTTCAAGCAGGAGTGCCCAGTTCTGAGTGATGAGCCAGACTCCAGTGTCCCATACCTGTCACTTGTCTCTCTTCCAGATTTGTGTAGTTTGGGGAAGAGGAATAAAAAAGATGATTCTGAGTTTGCGATGGAGTGAAGGAAATTGCCTGTGACAGGGTGTTTTCCAGCACTGGCTATTTGATTGCTTCTCAGAGGTTTGTAGTGCCAGAAATGGCCCCAGCAGAAATGGATTAGTGGGCAAAGAACAACTGAAAAGGTCAGAAGTTGGAAAACAAAGGCAGTTTAACATGTAGCTATGTTGTTTATCACTGAGTTAAAGAAAAAATCATCACTTTGCATAGGATGACCCTACACAATCTGAGCTACCACTCCAGGTTAGTTTATTTAGCCCATGCAAAGGGATGGTGAACTAGATCTGGCTAGACTGCATCAGCTGGCAGGCTCCTGTTTGGGGTGTAAACATACGTCAATACTTCTTACATGACCAGTCTCCACTTTAAGGGGACAGAGAGGAGAAATCATACCCAGTCTGGGAAATTTCCATGGCAGTTTTACAGTTCAGAAAATATACATATCACACACACACACATATGCAGTAAGCACAAAAGATTAGCATTGGAACTGACAACTTGTAAGCCAAGTTTTAGCTTTATGTGATTCAAAACAGCTGAGTGATAAATTAAAATAAAAACAAATGCCAGCAGCTCTTTAGTGAGAGTGGGACTGGTGGGTGCTCCTGTCAGGAGAGCCTGGTGCGTACATATTGATATAATTGGCTGAGTGGAGGTGGTAGAACAAACGTGACTCTTCCAAAGCAGTGTTGGCACTGACAATAATTGTTAACAGATTTGGTTTCCTATTCACCTCTTTTTTCCCTTATAGTTCCTTCTTAACTTATCAGCAGATTTTACTTTTGAATTATTAGAAATTGCATCCTTCTTTTATTGATTCTTGTGAGTTGCCAGCCAGCCACTAATTGCTTCCAGCTCTGGCATTTCAAAATTACTGATTTCCTTTTAGATACTTTAATCATTCATATATCTTCTTCTCTGTCCTTCCACCCCCCTTTTGACTTTCTTTGGCTTGAGCTTTTCTCAGAGGAACAGTAAGCTTAGTTAACCCTCGTCATTCTAGCCAAGATTACTGTTCTCATTCCTACGGCAAAAGGTAGATCAGAGCTGCCACTAAACGTAAATCCTCATCTAACTCAACTCCAAGCACAAGCTCTCTCAATCCAAATACTTTGAATTTGGACATCTAGTTCATGTGCTGTACAGGTATTCATATATATTTATATGTATGCATGCACACTTACATACACACTGTCACATATACGTATGTGTATACATATATAAAATGAGTTCGTGTGTTTATATGTAAACTTACGCAAACTTCTATCTTATATAACATATAAACAAATGCATAAAGTAATAGAAGTATCCTTAAGGTCCAGTGGACTGTTATTTCCTTTTGTCTGTTTGCCTTGTGGCTGGTGAAGCAGAGCAATCCTCATGGCACTGAGGCCATCAGAGTCAGGAACCACTGACAAGGTATGCTGTTAACCCGTGGCAAAGGGAAGGGAGGTGAACACTTATCAGCATGATAAGTGCTGTGAAGTCTGTATTCTGAAGCTGTGGCCTGCACCGTCTGCTTCCCCAGGCTGGAAATTCCCATCACAACCTCATCAGCTCTTTGTGCTGGGAAGCACAAAAGGGAGGAAACACACGCATTGATCTATAAGGATTTTGCTTAGTTCTGATTTATTAAAGGTCACTCAGCATGAAACGATTAAAAAATAGCTCATGATAAATGTGCTGCTTACTAGAGTTTTCTGAATGTAACAAAGATAACCTGAGTTGCCACACATTTTCCAGGCACCACAAACATGCAGATGGGCTGCCATGGGGCACTGAATGACTTGCCAAGATGCAGTAACTGGCGTGTGAGCCTGTGTTCTGAAGCTGTGGCCTACACCGTCTGTCTCCTCAATCTGGAAATTCCCATCACAGCCTCATCAGCTCTTTGTGTTGGGAAGAACAATCTGCCACTGCTGTCAACCCACACACCTAGCCCTATGGAGCAGGACTTTCCAGGCTCAAAGACACGTTTAGCTGCTCAAGAGGCCTGCACTGTCCCAAGTCACACTTTTAGAAGTGCCTGTCCCATAAAGCAATAAATACAGGACCTGGGAGCACTTGATGAGACTGCTTCTTTCCCTATTACACAGTTTCTCCTTCCCCAGGCCTTGTCTAATCTACTTCCACTGCTTTGCTGAAAGCAGCTGATGGCAGCTGTTAAACATATGGTTTAATTTTAGGGATCAGTCCCAGGCATGCAAATTAGTATTCACTTGCTTTTAAATGCAGGAGTCTCTGCATAGTGAGAACAGAAGCAGTTGGAAAGTGCTGCTCAAAGCAAGATCCTGTCTGAGAAGACCAAGTGTAGTCAAAGCATGTCCATGAGCACAGACGCAAAGGTGAAAGAATGACTGGCTGCAGCTGAGCATGTTAGTAGAGCAAGAGGAAATTAAACATCAAGAATGTCCATGTCTTTTTCTTACATAATCCACAACTAGTCTTATGCATTCTGTTTTGGTTGTCAGTCTACTACAGGATGCACGCTCCAGCTTTTCACTGACTGTAGTCAGCATCCTGAAATCATAGTATCATAGAATCGTAGAATGGCCTGGGTTGAAAAGGACCTCAAAGGTCATCTAGTTTCAACCCCCTTGATGTGGGCAGGGTCACCAACTGCTAGACCCGGCTGCCCAGAGCCACATCCAGCCTGGATGTGATACAGATAACAAGTGTCTATATGGTGAAATGAATCTGTTTTCATTTTGGAGGACTGAATGTTCCTTTTCATGCAGTAGCTTGTCATCCTGTATACAGTTCAGAAGACATTTTTGCCAGTGAGAAGCATAATTCATTGGCTTACTTATTCCAGAGTGATAAAGAAATACATGGGATGTATTTATTGAATACACTGAATATTGAATGCATACATTCAATTTCTTGCATTTTCAACCTGTAATGCTAAATGGCTGGTAAAGGTCAACATGATACTACATCACTGTACTAAATCAGTGCATGATAGCCAGACTTTGGGCATTGTTTTTCCACTGCATGTAAACAACAGAATTTGTAGCAGTAACAAAGAACTAACATGTCTCTTTGTGTCCTAAAGTCAAAGTAAAATATGCATTCACTAAGCAAACCAAATCCTCTAGTCAAGGTTGATCCCTATCCCAGATAACAGATTTGTGAATAAATCTTTTCATTTCAGCAAAAAACTTCAGTTTCCTAGGAGTTCTGAAAGTCTGCAGCAGAGTAAGCATGTAGCCAAGGGCAATTCTATTTCTAAATCCACAGACTCATCCTTAAAATTGCACCAAGTCTAGAATTCTTGCCCTATTACTCATGATTCTTGAGTGGTATCTCATCTTTAGTCCTCTGCTTATAGAGGAAGGGAATAGAAAAGGGGAGGGGAAGGAGAAGATTTGTGAGAGGAGACATAATGATTGCATACAAGAAGCAGGAAATTTGGGGATGGAGAATCAGATAAGTAAAATGCAAAATAGCAAAATGTGATGTAAAAGACAAATCAGCAAATGCAAACCAGTTGGCTAGATAGATTTAAAACATTCGGCATTATCTGGACTGATTTTCTTAAATGGTACTTATCATTTTGAAACTGACAATTCATGTAAGTCATCTCAAAATGAATGGGGAGAGGTGGAACAGTTTCATCAGTCTTCCTTTAAATTACGTCTCTGTGTAGATACCTCAGGTCATCCCATGTATTTCTGTATCACTCTGGAATAAGTAAGTCAATTTAAATTTACTACAGATTTACACAACATCACTACACACAAGTCTTATGTGAAGGATTTCAAACAGATGTGATCTGTCATGAGCAGTAGCCTGATATGAACTCTATAATCCAGATTACGGTCAATCAAATTCTTACTTGCAGTAACAAATGAAGATTTATGTCCTAGCTCTCCTTTTTCATGATCGAAGAACTGAATTACTGCATCCTCTTCTCTTCTATGACAACAACCCTCCACAAGACTGAAAGTGAGCTCTCTTACCCTTCAAAAAAGTATTTCTGACTGTATCAATATTCATAACAATCCTTGGCCCATACTAGATTGTGAACCATGCTAAGGAACTTCTTTGGAAAAGATAAAAACAGATCAAAATAGTATTAAAATAGTCCCATGTAGTTTAAGAACAAATATAATATTCCTACTTTTCTAGGCTTGGATGTAACCTAAGCACATTATTTGATAAGGAAGATTACTATGAAACATCAGCAAATTCCTGGTATGCTTAACACATACGCCTACAAAAAATGAGTGTGAAATTTTAGTGTATAACCAGTGGCAAGGAAATGTGTGGTTAGTCTTAGCAGCTATCAAGTTAGCACTAAATAAAAGCTATCACCTACAGAAAACACACTTAAATACAACATGACTGTATTCAGACTTGTTAGATTTCTGGTGCATATATAAATCTTTATAAAGACTCTTGAAAGCATCATAACTTATGTGAGTTTGTTTATAAAATGCACATGGATAATGCCCTCTCTTAGGATTGTTTGTGCTGGAGTCTCTCTTTTGAGAGGCAGAATATGACTTAAACTGGTTATTTCTCATAGGATCTGCAGAGAACAAATCAAAAGAGGCCTTGGTTTATCAAAGTCTTGCCAAACCTCCTGCACAAAACAAGGTCAACACCAAATTCAGACCAGATTTCTTTGAGCTCTACTAAGTCAAGACTGGAAACCCTCCAATGACTAAGTCTACAGAGCCTCTCTAGCAGCGACTCCACTTCTTCACTCTCCTCTTCATGGAGTCTTTTTTTGGGATGTTAATGCCTCCCTTACTTTTGTTTATTAAATTATTACATTCCTTAAAGTCCAAACCTCATGGATTTTTGTACATTAAAAGTAATTTCTGAAGACACATGATTTAGAAGACACGTGATAGATTTAGATTAGATACTGGAAGAAATTCTTCACTATATGAGTCATGAGGCATTGGCACAGGTTGCAGAGAACTTGTGGATGCCCCATCCCTGGTAGTGTTCAAGAACAGTTTGGATGGGGCCCTGACCAATCTGTTCTAGTGGGAGATCCCTGCCTGTGGCAGAGGGATTCAAACAAGATGATTTTTAAGATCCCTCCCAACCCAAATTATTTTATGATACCATGATGACATAGGAAGACAGAAATCATAAAAACAAAGGAAAAAACAGCTAACAGTGGAGCAAATGATGTGAATAAGTGGACACAATTGCTGAAGAACTGCATTTCTACACTTGCAGTGCAATGTGGGTGAAAAAGGGAATTGCCTTAACCCAGCAGCTAGAAGAAATTTTAAATGAAGCTTACTTTCCTCACAGTGTGATACTTTCCCAGTGTGGTATGCAAATCTTATTACAAAACAGTTATGCCACTGTTCTTTTTTTTACCTATTTGTAGTAAACATGAGAGGACTGGATTTGACCAGCAACTATATCATACTAACTCTGAGGTAACTCAATAAAAAATCCTCTTCTGCTAGGAAAAGTGGCCTCCCTTAGCCTTACCAGGTGTTTTGTGCCTCGTTCTCCTGTCTTATCACTGAGGACAGAGTTGGCTTCCAGCAAACTCGGAAGAAGCCCAGCCCAAAAAGCAAAGAGATTCCCAGCCAAAGGTATCTCCTTGGAAGCGGTCCTTTAAATAAACTTTACATTCTTTCCTGTCTATAAAATTAGTGTTTATAATTTCAATATTCTGTCAGATCAGCATAATAGATTGGCATGGCTTGTCAAATAAAAGTCAAGCAGAAAGCCAGCATCCAAATCACACTGATACTTCGGTATAGAGCAATGACTTCACCAGAATATACACAAATAAGAAAAGAAATACAATTTAAAAGATGTTACCTGTGGGTCAGATCATTGCATGTCACAAGTCTGGATTAACTTAAGCAGAGCTACCTTTACTTTTGCAAGTTCACTTCTCTTTTTCCCATGGTCTGGAAAAAAATATTTCACAATTTTATATTTTACTACTTTCCAAATATTGTTAGAATTTTGGGGAAGCGAGGTTATATTTTCCCTTTCTCTGCCTTTTGCCGTTTAGCAATCTTTCATAAGATTTTCTTCTTAATTTGACAGAGGAACTCTTTAATAAAAGCAACAAGCTGATCTGTTAGTTTTTGCTAGCCAGCATTGTAAAAATGCTGTCAGTCAGGTTGGAAATCACTAAAGAATTGAACATTAAAACCTGTAAAATGCTGATCTTAGAAAGGACAAAATAAAATAAATGGCAGGAAGGAAACTTTCTGTCCAGTACTTTGAAAAGTGGCTACTACTCAAAGCAAGGTTCAAAATAAATACAAGGAAAAGTGATTTGTTATTAAGCTTCAAAGTCTTGATTTATTTTTTTGTGACAATTTTCTTTAAATGTCCACTTAGCATGTAGGTTCATAGACTTGAGATGAGAAAATAATATACACACATTAAAATTCCATATTATTTCTGCAACTGTACTACTTTCCTTTAACTCCAAGCTTCGCTCTAAGGAATGATGCAGTGTCTTGTAAGCCACATCTGTACCACTGTGGACAGAAACTATCTCACTTGGGCACTATTCAACAAAACCTTCCCTAACTGGACCTCATCTTTCTACAGTGGCATTATTTCACCACAGAGAGAAGTCAGTGACTAGTTTGTGTTCACAGAGTATACACAAGGATGACAGCAGAAACTATGAAACATGGGGAGAGTCATTTCAGAACCCCAGCAAAACTCAGGGAAGGGCTGTCTCCTGACAGTCTGTCTGAAAGTCTTTCTCCTTTTTTCTGTTGATATTAACTGTGCAAATATCTCTGTCTTCACAATATACAGAGTGAATATGAACAATTTGAAAATGTGAAAATAACAGAACTTTTAGAAGCTGTGTGTTTACAACATACTCTCTAAGTAGATTATTTAAAAATAAATTTACACTTTTGACCCAGTTTTCCTCTAAACAGGCTATTTTCAGTACATTTATTAACAATCTGAGAAATGACTCCAGCAAATGTCTTTGAAAATTCTACTGTATTAATATGTAACTTTTCCATAGTTACTGTGGCAACTTTATCATTGAAAAGTAATCAGTCACTCAATTAAGTATGACCTATACTTCATAAAACCATACAGGCCAACTCTAGTAAAGTTACACTTCTTATTTTTCTCTCTTACTGAGTTCTCTTAAAGTCTTTATGTTCATATTCTTACCATCAGCACAGAATACACTGGCTTACTGCTGCTCTTCCTAATCACATAAACTATAGTCAAATGTAACTTGCTGATGTGAATATCTACCTACATTTATCAGTTGAGACATCAATCATTTTTATGCTTGGTTCCTTCAAAAGTCAAAGATGGGGGCTAGACGAAGCCCACTTCTTCAAACTGCCTAGTCCAAGGGCTACTAATCTTTCTCAAGTCTCTGAGGTGTTTAGGATGGAATTCCTCTTCTAATGCACTGGAGGGCCTCTTGTCTGCAGTGTGTGGCTCTGCTTGCCTTGGCACTGTGAAGACTAGAGGGAGGAGAACAGCTTGCAATGAGTGACTTCCCAGGTGAAGTCTGCTTCTAATGTCCTTTTGCAGATTTTCTGTAATTAGAATTTCCTACCTGCTATTCTGTAATCAGAATTATTTAGCTAAACAAGGCACATGCATACCTCTTGGAACCTATGAGTAATTTCACAGATAGAAGCAGAGTACACAGTCAGAATTAATGCAGAAATGAACCGGACAGCTCTCAGAACAAGGCTCTTTCCAGCATTGATCCCAAAGTGAGAAATACTGATGATGCTTGATCTGTGGCTACAGAAGACTTGCCACTGATCAAACAGACCCACACTGAATCAGAAAACCTTTCAGCTGCACAGTTGCACAGGGACCCCTGGTGTTCCTGCGTGTGAGGAAGAGCCAAGTGCTCAACTCTACTCAGATTTTAGGTAAACTGTTTCCCAGAATAACCCACCTCTGTCCATTGGGAACTGAAGTCAACTAGTGAACTCTTAACTGGGAGACTTCAGGCTAAGTGCCTAAATTTATGGGGAATGAATCCAGGCCCTAACACATGCATTAATTCATCTGCATGGCTCCAGGCACAAAAACATTCATTATTTCCATGCTGGTCAGACTTATCCGTACAATATCTCATTCTCATTTACATTGCCAGCCAGGTGAGAGGAGGGCTTGTGCCACTGCTCTGTGCTGTGTAGCCTCACCCCGAGCACTGGGTGCAGTTCGGGCACCGCAGTAGAAGAAGGAATAGAAGGAGTGTGTCCAACAGACAGCAAAAATTATGGTAAAGGATTTAAAGGGCAAGATGTACGAGGAATGCTGAGGCCCCTTGGTTTGTTCAGCCCATAGCAGGGAGCGGAGGGGCAGCGCTGAGCTCTGTGACGGCAACAGAGCTCAAGGGAATGGCATGGAGCTGCGTCAGGGGAGGGGTGGGTGGGGGTCAGGGACAGGGTCTGCACCACAGGGCGGTGGGCATGGAACGGGCTGCCCAGGGCAGTGGGCACGGCCCCGAGTGCCGGAGTTCAGGGAGCGTTTGGGCAGGTCTGAGACACAGGGTCCGAATTCTGGGTGGTCCTGTGTGGAAGTAACCTCACCACAACCACTGATCTGATCATATTGCCATCTATAAGGTGCTGAGACACGCTAAAAAGTTTGCTACCAGCAAAAGCCACAACAGGCTACAATTGCACATAGTTGTGCAGCAGCTTGACTTCATCCACACTGACAGTATTCGCTTCACTTGCACGAGTGTATATAACTCATTTCAGCCTATCCTGCTGAGAAGAGCTGAGTTCAGGATTCTTTTGTTTTGAACTTTGAAAACCTTTCACAGTGTTATTCGTAACTCCTCATCCAAAGTCCCTGTACATTTAAATATCAAATCTTATTTTTCATTCTCAACTAGTAAATCTCATCTATTTCTAAATCCCTCTTGAAATATTAGTGTTATTCTGCATATTCTGTCATAAGCATTACTTTGTGGATTACATTGCCAAAATATTTTTGTGATCTGTCTGAGCTTAGCCATTTTAAATCCAACCATTAATACACATCTGCTCACAGCTGAGAAAAAAATTCTATTGGAACTATGAAAGATGAAGTTAATAACCAGTTATTGTGATATGTATTCTGTGTGTGTATTTCAGGTTTTACTTATTCCTAGACACTGGGTCCTGTGGTCCTGCAGGGACATCCCTGATTGGGATGAGACACTCATTCATGTATTCCTTGGACCTCACTGAAGCAGCTTCAGTGGAGCAGGTTGCCACCCCATAGTGGTAGCTTTGAAAACTATATAGCCTGTGAGATGATCCCAGTTGATATCCTTAATAGAGAGATATGCCCTGAAACAGTGTGTATGTCTTATCACAAAGATCTTTAGTCTTTTCAAATCCACAACTAGGCTTGCAGAAGGAAGGCAATGGCACCATCAGCAGTGCCATCAGTTTTCTCCTGCCAGTCTGCTTTGCCAGCCAACGTGACTGGGTTGATCACTTCCATAGATGTCCAGGAAACAAAGCCACGCTATTGTTGTCAAAGGCGTGAAGGAGAAGTAAGTTATCTTGTGTCAGCTGACATATGATAACTGTACCTGTAGTGCTCCTACCTTGCTGTGCCTCTGAGGCAGTGTGACTGAGTTTATTCCTCATTTAAATATTCTTCATTCAAAGAAATACAGCATTATTTCACATCTGCTCTAAGAACATCTAGATTGGTTTCTATTACTCTTTACTTCGATATCTGATCTCAGTAACTTAGGTGCAGTTAAAAACTCAGTACAGAAGAACATGTAATTTCACTGACGGGCATCAGCAGAAAAATCACCTGCTTGCACTGCTCACTTCCCAGACCAGCCGGTTATCCTCCCTGCTGAATATCCATGTTTTTATTTGTAATTTTAGCCTGTTTCTCTGAAGTCCTCAGACCTTGACTTTCTCTCCTTCGAAAGGAGATTACACAAAACTGTTCCCGATTGAACGTGTTCCTGGGAGAGGACACTAGACTCTTCAAGGCCACTGACTAACCTGTCATCACAGTCAGTGGTGAAATCACTTTTCTTCAATGAAGACTGGGCAACTCAGCTTTGCAGGTCTCTGGCTGGAAGGAGTCCCTCATCAGGACTTGAGCGATTTCCATAGTTTTCTATCCTCACCAGTTTTTTATAACACCTGAAAAATGTTCTCAGCAAAACTGAGGAGAATTTTCTAGCAGTGGTCTCATCAAGAACTTCCCTCCTCCATGGGAAGACACTTGGATGGTTGTTTATGGCTCAGTATATTTCTAACTTAACGCAGAAAAATGGTAATGACAGGAGGAGCTTATCCACAGTCATGACAGGCTGCAAGCCTCCTTCATTCAATGAACTAAAGAAACTTGGCCATATCCAGATTGGATGACCATCACTGTCTCACCCCATCCTCCGGCTTTTCCAAGTCTCGCATACATTACACACTTCCAGTCTCACCAGATGATTGCAGACCAACTTTGATATCGTCAGGAGGTTCCACTCCTCCCTTTTACACCTTCACATTGTTTTACAAATGCAGGAAACCAGGAGGACATTACCTTACTGGTATCATTTTCCAACACTTTGTTATGCCTGATCAGGCCACTCAGCTGGTGCTGGGGAAGTACAGTCCTTTTTTCCTCTCTTCACACTACCTGTGGAGAGGTTACAAATTCCCAGGCTTCATTTGCTGTTCTGCAGTCTGAGAGCTGCTGCTTCCAGGAGGTGTGTCAGTGAGGTATACTCATCTTCCCTTGCTTGAGTGGCAAACTGTCCCGCCAGGTGTTGGAGGAGAGGGGAAGGAGTCTAGGGGACATGGGAGGGGATTTCCATCAAAAGAAAAAAGTGGAGAATGCTTGGCCTACATGAGGATCCTTGGAGAGCCTAGCTCAGCTTCTCACACTGCCTGACATTTATTTATCTGTTATAATACAGCACTGTTTCTGGAGACTGCTTAACTCAGTAAATCTTGTGGTTGCAGCGAATGGCAACAAGAATCCTAAGCAAGTTGAAATCAGGGTTTGTCTTCCACCTCACACAAGTGTGGATGAAAAAACTATACTACACCCTTTTTGGATCCTATCTCCAATCCACTTCTCCACAAATTTCTGACTAAATTCAGCAATCTGCTCATGGATGCCATCTGCAGTGGAATACAGCTCATAAGCCACCACACTACCCCAGAGGGAATACTTGATGCAGAAGAGCCTAGATTAGGCAGTGGGATGCCCTGAGTTGTGGTGGATTGCAGGAGGATGCTTGTTGCCTGCTCTCCCTGATTCCAGCTCTTGGCTCCTTGTGCCTAAGACAAGGACAGCCCTACCACATACAATAGTCCTTAGGGCTACCCCAGGGTAGCTGAAATACTGCCACACAGACACTGTGGGAACCACTGCTGGAACAGCTACTATAGCACTGCTTTCTGTGAAAATGAAGCAACAACTGTGTGATAAAAGAAGTATGTCACAAGGACAATGCAGTCAACTTAGAATCCAATCAACCTTGACTCACACATTTTCATAGAATCACAGAATGGCTTGAGATGGAAGGAACCTTGAAGCCCATCCAGTTTCAATCCCTATGCCATGAGCAGGGTTGCCACCTACTGAATCAGTCTGCTGAGGGTCCCATCCAACCTAGCCTTGAACACCTCCAGGGGTGGGGCATCTACAGCTTTTTTGACTGCATTGCAACTGTTCATGGCTATAGATGCACAGTTGTCAGCTGTAATAACAACCGAAATTGGCCTGATCATATGTGAAAAGCCTCCTCCCTGCCTTCCAAAATGAAGTGGCAGTCTCATAAACTTTTCTCTCTTGGCTCTGGAGAGGGATGTGTATCAGGGCACAGAGGAGAGGAATACATTCATGCACAGATGTGCACCAAAACAGATATGACTACAGGAAAAAGAAAAAAAAAAAAAGAAAAAAAAAAGAAAAAAAAGGGAGAAAAAGTTGGCTAGGAGACAAGTATTTTTAATAGTGTTCCCTTTAACTGAGCCTAAAGAGAAGTAACACTTCATTTTACCTTTTCTATTAAAGCAAAGATCTCACCAGTGTCAGTTGTGTGCAGGTGCTATGCACAGCGGGAAACAACCCAAACCAGCATGTGTTCTTTGAAATATTTCTTTTAAACAGACACTAAGTATTTTCAGCTTTCAGGGAATGTGGTACAAAATAACAAGTAGATAAAATATCACTGTACTGTGCAAGGGAGGATACAAGCAGTTATCTTCTGCGATTTCACACTAATATTTAGCTATCATGTAGCAGACTCTCTGCTGACCCGCCTGCATAAACACTCAGTAATTAACCAGCGCCCTCCCCACTATACAACCAGTACGTATTACTGCTCACACCATCGCCAGTTTACAGACAAGGGACTTGGAGGAATGATGAAGCTTATCCAGACCTGCTCAGGATGTTTGTAGCAAAGCACAGAGCAGGATCAATCCCTGCAGGACACTTTCCCCCGCTCTGCCTTTAATGTTACAGCCTGGAGACATGTCAAAGCAGTCCTTGGTGGAGAGGAGTCCACCTGCAAAAACTACTAAAGCCATTTCACACCCCTGGCAGTGTCTGGAGCAGAAGAGGCACAGCGGGGAGCCACTGGAGGGCTGTAAATCAGAATGGAGGCAGAGCAGTGTGGGAAAGCTGCCTATACTCTGCTGCTTGCTGGGAGCTTTTCTCAGCGCTTTTGGTGCTTCTTCTTCATTGCTAAAATCTGCTCACGGTGTAAATGCTCCTCATTGACTAATCATCCCTTTTAATTATCATGCGTGGTTTGGTTGTGGAGAGGATATGAAAACAATGAGAGTACAAGCATTGCACTAATTTGTTGCAGGTACATGGTTGCAGGAACGGCTTGTGAGCATCCTACAGATGATTGTGTCCCCGCAGGGACATTGTCCTTTGCCTGCACTTCCCAAAGGGGCAGCCCGTCTCTCTCATTTCATCCCACTCACTATCGCTGCCGTCAGAAGCAGCACATTGAATAATAGAGACCAGTTCTCAATATATGAACAAATAAATAAATAAATAAATAAAGCTATATTACATCTCTAAGGATTAACTTCTGCCATTTTACACCTGATTTTGCTTTAAGCTTGGAGTGATGAGGAAGAAGATGTCATGGACCAATGAGATTGTTTTCACCACAGGAAATGATGTGAAGCAAAAGGAAATCTTCACATGGGAAATAGTCAAAACACATTAAAATTTCAGCTCACCGTAAGGACTGAATTTCTTCTGCAGGGAGGATGGAAAATTTGAGGAGATATAAAGAAGGACTGTCCCATTTTTCCCATTTTCTCCTGACTCAATAAATGCAACTGCATTTCAATTAACTGAAAAAAAGATTTAAGGATAGCAACAGAATTTTTCTGGCCTGGTTTTCGGGATGTTTTGATTTGGCTATTGAAACAGTCTATTTGTTTTTTCACTTTGTTGCATGGAAACTATATGTGGCCACTAATCATAGCCTAGTAAGTTCTTATTCTGTGGCATAAAAGTCACACATTCAAACTGCAGCAACATTGCCCTACTTCTAAGCCAGGCAGTATAATGCAGTCCTGACCATCGGATCTTGTGTCTATTACAAAAATCAAGCTGCATGTTTTTCCAGGTGCTACCATCTTGGAAACAAGGCACGTGGGAACCCAAAAATGTGCTTCAGGACTTAACATGAGGCCTACAATTAGAATTTTTTATTGAATCTCGTTATTGCAGCCCGCTTTCAACTGAAGTGCGCATTTGTTTAAACACCTCCAAACCCAAATTTATTCTGACCATTGAAGAGAGTTGTAGTCTTAGAGTCGGTCAAATAAAATAGTTCAGTTTAATTGTTAATGTTATTTATTCTGATCGAAACACTTTCTTTAAATCAGGAACGTTTTGCTAAGATGAGCATTTAAAAATATACTGCAAATACTTCAGATGTGCGGGACAAAATTTCTAAGTGGAAATGTGTGCTGTGCTTTGCACAAGCAATGCAACACTTACACCTCAACTCAAGTGCATATGGAAAAATGTGGAAGGTGCGATTTAGAGTTCCTGTGTAACTCAGACAAAATGCCCCAGAATTATTTACCAGAGCTACTTAGCACTTGTGTCTTCAGCTGTCTTTAGATGGTTAACTCTGCTAGCTGAAGCATCTCTTTAGCTGGAATTCTAAACAAATCTGAAACACAGGCCTTTTACAAAACTGTTCTGCTTCCTGTAAAAACGAGCCTTCAGTTCCTTGCTATTAATATTAGAGATAAATATTAGCAGCACAATGTGCATCTGACCTGAAATGTGCAGCTCTAGGTTGAACCTGCATTTAGAGAACATGAAACCCTTCATGTAGTTGTAGTTATATATACCAAGTCTGACATATCAGCAGCATATGTTATAAATGTAATATTGACACTTTAGGGAGTACGGAAAACAGTAGAAAAGTCCATGTGAGAGGCTTAGCATGAAGGAAGGAAGGATCACCTTCGCCCCACCAAGGAGTCTCCTAAAAAAAAGGCAGAAATAGGGAATGTGGATTAGTGATAGACAAGAACCCACAGTCACACTGCTAGGGCATGCTTGCTTTCAGCACATCCTCAGTATGTATCTCCAGCCTTCCTCATTATGCTTCCTGGCAGAGTACAGCTTAGATATTTGTGGTGTCTCCTTCCTCTTAGGGAGGACAGGATAGAAATAACATCCATCTTCCTCTGGGATGCCTCCAAGGATGTAATCTTTTTCATGGTTTACCAAATGGTAAGTCTGATGGCCTTTCATTAGGCATCATTCCAAGAGACCTCACCTTTAGGACATTTCTCTTTTTCACCACTTGTCACTGATTTTCTGTAGGTTTCATTGTGATCTTCTCTGATAAAACCTCCTGAGCAATGATAAAGTGCTCTTTTCAACACGGGGCAAGAGTGAGCCCAAACATCGCTGCTAATCCCTCAGATTTAGGAAATTCTAGATAGCACTAATGCAACATTTGCTACTTCCAAACTGGCTACATGAGCTACAGCACAACCTCTGGAATGATTTTGGCAGAAAGAATAAAAAGACATAAACCTTTCCTGTGACAGTGGTGGCATGTCTGTTTTTGTTACCTTCCTTCTGTTACAGTAAAGAATTTCCTCTCTTTCTTCACTTTTCTTAGCAAACACTGACCAGAGTGATCAATCAATAGAGATCCCATCCAGTGTAAACTAGGCGTGAACTGGTGCAACGTGGTAAGAAGTCACCCTGTCTATTCCAGACTCTCATACAGAATAGTCTGTTATTGCTTTCACCATGAAGAATTCACCATGAAGAAACAACGTGCAGGAGGTATGGCCGATGTGAGAGCAGAGACGAACGTTCTGAGTTTGGCAGCCAGGGTGAGAAATGAGTAATGTTTTTGTAAGCCCTTAAAGTAGCATCATACATTTTTCTCTGCCTCTACACCACTCCACCATATGTAGTGATTCCTTACCAAAAATATGTGTATTTAGCTTTCAGAATCTTTCCAGATTCTCTCTATATCCTTGACCATGTTTGTAGTTTGTTGGTAGGGATCACTGAGGTGATCCTTATTGAGGTATTCATTCTCAATCCAAGGATCCCAGAACAGCCTTGAGCATCTAATCCCAGAGGAAAGCCTCTTGCAGCACCTCCAGAGGGAGAATTGTGTCCCCAAGAATTGTTGAAATGTCTCTATGCACACAATCGACAAACACAACAGCTTCTTTGCTCTAAGCTGTTGCAAAGTCAATTCCGGTTTGTTCCAATTTTCTTTCCTAAATCTTCATGTATTCAATGGTATCCAAGTATTACTCTGCTGCTGATTATGCAGTTAAGATGATTTTCCCTGAGCTATATTAGTTTGTGGGGTTTTTTTCTCAGTTGAATCTAATTGTGCTGTTTCCTGCCCATATTCCCAACCTTAAAAGTCCCTTTGGAGAAATGATTTCTACCTCCTCACTGGTGTACACGTGAGGAAGACTAAGCAATCGCCCAAGGCAGAAAAACAGGAAGGAGAAAAGTAATAAAGGGTCTCGGTTCCCAAGTCCCATTGATTTCATATGTACTGAGCAGTGCACAGAGGGAAATCAGCACCATGCATGCACGTGAAACACAACTGATCCCCAAGACAGAGAGACTGGAGAGCTGGTAACGCATTACCAACCTCCAGTAATTTAAGAATCATTTTGTTAACTACTTCAACATGCTAGGCTTTTATATGAAAAAAATTAATTTCCTTTTATAGCGTAAATAAAGTCATTACATAAAATCAGGATCAGTTATAATCCCTGCAGACTTCCCTCCAACTCGGTATATTGTTGCTTATCATTAGCATTTGTTTCCAATCTTTTATTCAGTTTTCACTCCACATAATAAAGTTCATGTCCGAGTAAGACGCTCCAAATGTTAATAACAAAGAATTTACCAAGTGCTCCAATCAAGTGAGCATTACAGTGAAACCATCCAGACACCGAAGTGATCTGTGCTAACATTTGTATCACACACACATGCAGACACAATTTTTTGCACAATTCAAAGGTCACTTTAGTTGCTCTGACACTGCATTTTTGGCAAGCCAGTGATTTGCTTTCACAAAATAAAGAATTACTCTGACTTTTTAGCCAACGGTAATGATTTAAGAAGCATTGTCTCTAGTGGTCAGGATCAGTGCATGTTATAATTTCCAAGAGAAATGCTAATAAAAAGTACACAATTCCTGTAATTTATCAAATTTTTAGAAATTCAATGGGAGGTATCTGAGACAGTGAAAAAGAATTACCCAAGTGCTCCTCATCACACAAGAAATATTTACATCTTGTAATAATTATTCCCTTCCTAGATTCCCAAAACACATCAGATGATCATTTTTGAGAAACTCAGTTAGTGAATGGAGTTAAGGCATTGTTTCAGGGAGTGTTAAACCTATCTAGGGTGCTTTAGGCTACAGCTTATGTAAAATGTGCTCAGAAATTAGACCGTGCTGATTAAGATGTTCTTGCAAACTCCCGAGACTTTCAGGACAGCCTAGGCTACTCTTAAGCTATGTGCCAATATAGTCACTGATTTTCTAGTTTTGGACAGTTTCAGTCTAGAAAGTGAGAAGAGCCAAAGAGCTCTGAATAAGTTTCATTCTGTGATTTTTGACGTATTCAGAGGTTTACTGGGTAGAAATCCACACAGATCAAAAACAGTGAAAATGTTCCCATGAACTCCCATGAAGACTGAATTTTTGGCAGCTCTGTTGAAACCTAAAACAAGTGTGAAAGAGCTAAATTATTTGTCATCATTTTCACTATATATGGATGTATTTTGTTTATTTTCAGTATATTTTCTATGTGTTACGATCTATGAGCTGTTTGCCCATTTTTCATCCTCACAGAATGTCTGGGCATTCACCAGGGTTTGAGTGTCCATTTTCCTGTGGCCTTACTTCAGAAGTGCTGAGTTCCTGCTGATCTCACTTAACCGAGGGCTGTAATTACTTCTCACCACCTAACAAGAGACCACTGGTCATGAAAAACACAGAAATAGTGTCTTGCTTGTGGCTTGTCTGCTAGCCTAAATGGTGTGAATTAAAGAACTGATATCTTCCTGATGCTATCATGATAACCAAGCCATATCAGTTTATACTGAGCCACCTGAATTCATTTTTTATTAAGCCAGTGGGTAAATCCCTGATAAAATAGCAGTAGAAAATATTTTTCATAAGAAAACTGGTTACAGAGGATCTATATTCTAAACAAAATGAGCAGAAGAGATTTAAGAAAGAGATTTAAGGTAATCGAGTAATCATTAATATGTTTGTGTTCATTACACTTATCTATGCTTCCTCCACTCTGAGGAGGTAAAAAAGGTCTTGCAAAGAAGAGCCAACATGTGCTGAGGTGGCACAAAGGCGCTCAGCACAAAGGGTGAACAAACATTTGTTCATCACAGTCCTCTTCGCCGTGTCTGCCTCCCAACTTCCCTTCAGCTCCTCGCCTCTACGTTTCTTCCCCCTCATCCACAGAAAGAAAAATGTGCAGATGGGTCTCATAACTCTGTGTAAATGGTGCCTCTGTGAATATTTGGACTTCGCGAATGAGAAACAAAGCTGAATGTGTCCAGATCCCAAGGTACTCCAGAGGCGCTCTGACAGAGTTATAGATGCCCCAAACAAACACTTCCAACGATTGTATTAGTCAGAGATTTTTACACTTTAACCAAGAGGACGAAAAATCAAAAGAACTGCAAAAACTCTTTTCAACACTTTGCATGTAACTGATGATCCCAATTGCAAGCTGAGTGCCATTCTCAGAGCTACCCTTGGAGCATTCCTGACTTGCAGTGTAAAACAACTGGGCAGTCACGTGCATTAACAGTCAGGAGGAAAAAACAAGTCATTCCCACAGGAGACCATCCATAGCCACAGTAAAACTATATGATACTGTAAGTAAATAACTAAGTGGAGAGGGCTGACAGTCTTGTTTTATCTAACAAGGGGGAATGTACATTTGGATTCAAATTGACAGCTGCTTCTGGGATGGTAGGGCTTTCATTCATGGTGCTGAGTTTGATGGATTGGTACCAGCATGAGAACTGCAGGTCCACATCTGCATGCACAAATAGCTGCTTCTGGGAGGGTTTTCGAAATTTGAGAAGGAAAAATGTTATCGTGCGGTTTGCCCTTCTGCAATTCTATATGCAGGGAAATGCTGAGAGTGGTAAGACATCTGGCTTGTAAGTAAACTAGGAAGTCTGAAGAGAGACTGATATCATATGAGGTGAAAAAAATCTCTTAACTGTAGAATCTCAGAGCAATATTCTCTTGGATGGGTCCCTCTCTGTTTCTATGTTTATGTTTTTTTATTTGACTTACAGACATTTTGACCAGTGCTATTCCAGCTCTATGCATAAGACAGCAATATTCTGAAATGAGGAGCATTCAAGTTACTGCAACATTAAGGCTCCAGCATTTGGAAAGCAGGATCCTCCTAAAGTCATGGTATGCTGAAGCCAGCAGTTTCTATTTTTTAGTTGTTATGCCTCAGAGCTGGCTGCTTGCACTGCTGGCTCATGGCATGGTAATCACAGCTACAGGGAGTGGTATTGCCATATGGGCCCAGTGAAGCTGGGCTGATTTTCCCCTCCTGATGACGTGACTCCTTCTCTTTCACAGGTGGGTTTGGCCAAACCTGGAAAGTAGCGAGATGAGCACAAGTAAGAAGTGGTGGTAGCAAAATTATCATGTCTCCTTCTGCATGCAGTGATAAATCCCTGTCAGACCTTTGCAGTTCCTTTCATCTCTCTCTTCTGCTTTTTTTTTTCTTTTCGTATTATCTTTATCCTTAGCATTATCTTTATCCTTAGCATTCCCTCTGCATGTATTTGATGTCTGGGTACACTGCTTGTTCCTGCTTGCATGATACGGAACATTTTTGCAGATGTTCAGCCTCCTGGTGGGTTGGAATCCCCACTGCAGTGGGGACATGTCTTCTCCTTATTCTGTGAAGGAAAACCATTCCGTGTAACTATTTTCCTCACATATGAAGACCAGACCTTGGGCACTGCTACCCTCAGGCTAACACATTTAACTAGTTGAGGGTGGGAGAATTTTCCAGTGGTCCAGCCAAGTGAATGCTTTTATGGACACAGAGCATACACGAGGTCTTTATGTATGCACAGAGGGGATGATCTAAAAGTTTCCTGTTACTGCAATACAGCTACTAAATGTAAATTGACAGAATGCAAAGAATATTATCATGGAAACATCAGCAAGCAGAGTAGCCTGTGGGAAAACATCACAGGACAAGGAAAAAAGAGTTCCCCTCCACATTTGGAAATTTGGATGAAGTGCTAAGCTGCAGGGATTGGATCTTGAACTAAATGTCAGTACTTTGGGGTCGGTGACCTTACCTCTACAGTACTTTATTGGTAGTGTGATAGATAATTTATAGCTTTAAAAAATGCTGGAAGGACATACTCTTTCATGGAACATATGGTTTGGATTTGTACTATGTCCATTACTCTTGTTTCTGACAGTCTGTAATAAGTCTATATAAATTTGTTACTAAATTGCTATTCTCTAATAAATATACAGTATTTCCATTATTTGACGATATCACTGTCACAGGGGCACATATGTCAGGTCCAAAAGCAATTATGAAATGTATGGGTATGTGCCAGGACTTCATTTTGATGTGCAACCTTTAATTTTAAATACAATCATATAAGCAAGAAAGCTTTAACATTTTAGCTTGAATTTCTTGCAATAATAGCCTTTTGTTTATTTCCTTCTTTTAAATAAAATTGACGCTGACAGCATATTGGCAGGGTTAAAATAATCCTGTTATTACAAGCACTTAATCACAATAAAAAGGAAACAATGTATTTTTTGAAAATATTCCTTTGAAGCATTACTGCCCGATTACCTCATAATTTCTTTATCTCTTAGCAAGTCCCTGCCAAGCCTGTGTTTCATTTTTCTGTCTGTGAAGTATGACACTTCTCTTCCCCAAGTATAAGCAGATTTTTCAGTGGCTGTGAAATTCCACCCTATTTCTGATATTCCTTCAAGAATGACCACGGTGGTTTATCATGGGAAATAAGTTTTAATTATTACTATGATTTATTTGGTCGTTAAAACAATCTGTAAGTTTGTACCCTTTGTTTGGCAGAATGTGATTGTTTGCAGTAATTATCCATTTCTTTCTTGCTGACCATACTGAGTTCCGTTGGCCCTGAAAATTTAATTGTTATTGTCGTAGAATCATCACAGGCTGGCTTGGATTGGAAAGGATCTCAAAGACCATCCAGTTCCAACTCCTTCTGGGGTCGGGCAGGGTTGTCAGCCATTAAATCAGGCACTAGGGCACTAGATCAGGTTGTTCCCATCTAGATCAACAGAGTTTTGTTGTCAGCTTCCACAGGAGAAGTTTCAGGTTCCAGCTAAGAAACAGACGATTTTTTATTATTATTATTTTTACTGAAAGCTAATTCTTCCATGAGATTGCATGAAAAATCATGCAAAAGCTTTTGTTTCTTTCATTACACTGTCCTAGCAGCAGAGGAGAACTGAGGTGTTATGTCTAAGCAGAGGTTACCAAAGTTTGTCACTGAGAATCACTTGGGAATGTTCTGAACACTATTACTTTTATATCCTACATGATGACATTTTCAGTCAAGTGATACACAATTTTTGCCAAACCCAAGTAATATTAATACAGCTTCTCTTTGGTCATATTGGCAGGACTTGTGTCGTGTGGCAGGTGTTCTCCACAGCTTCAGTCCCCTCAGAGCTTGCTCTGGGGCTCTCCTGGAACATTTTGAGGTTCCCTCTTGACTTTGAGTCTGGGTTTCTTCTGTAAAACTAGCCAGGATTGCCTGGAAATGGTGCATATCTGAGTCCTGTCCCAGCAGGAGGAACAATCCTGGATCCCACATTTCAGAGGTTGAATTTATCATTGCCTATTCCCATTATTGAGTCTCTCTGTTCATATGACAAATCATAACAGAACTAGCAAATGGTGTCTTGCCATTTTTTCTTTGTTCTTTCAAACAAAATTTGCTGGTTTCATCTTTCAAAATTCAAGGTCTGCGACATGGCTGTTCTATTTCCAAGTCAAGCATTAACTTTACCTGTGCAACAAATGCATTAAAAACATCATCAATCATCCTGTTGCCATCAGAGATCAGCAATTCCCCATAAGCACACAAAGAAAGCAAGAGCACTTTGCTGCAATGTTTGACAGAACTGTGTCTTGTATTAGTAACAAAAATACATTGCACATGTAAATTGCATTTCATACAAATATCCCTGTGTGCATTACAAAGGTTGAATTATCATTATCCTTGTTTTACAAATTGCCTGCCAGTGTCACAACGAAAACCATTATATCATTGTTCCTTCAGCAAGATCTTTTTAATCACTAGTGACCAGGGCTGAGTTCAAAATCCAACTCCCACGCAAGTATCAAACTAGTATTTAAACCTCCTCATTGTCCCCTGGCGACACTTTCATGGAAGTAATAGTGATGAGCTTGAACATATTGCTGAGTGCAGCAATATCTGTGAGAGAAGATCTCTAGGAGCACTGCACACTCCAGTCTGCCTTTCATTTCAGCCACTCCTGGAGTAAAACAGGGTGTATGTAGTAGTGCATCTCACAGCAAGCTGGAATCAGAAAGTTAGCTGCAAAAAGTGCAGCTATCAAGATAGGCTGACAGCAAGTGAGGAGAGGTGGATCCATGGCATTTATGACTATGGATCAGACAGCACCTTCTTTAGGAAATTGGCGAGAGTCTGTAAGTCTTTCCCTTTTGCATGTGCATTAAAAGATCTTGTGACTCCTGCACTATCACAAAAGCATGCAGTTAGTAAGAAAGTCATCTTAGACCAGACCAGTGAAGGATCTCTCTTAACCCTGTTCCCTCGAAGTAGAAAAGATCTTTTGAGTAGTGGTGTCAGGGAAACGATTTATCCAGCCATCTGTGGAGCATCCATCTCATAGACTCTGCATGGCGGAATGTGAACTTCCTGCAAGATGGGTCTTTCCTTGCTATAAGGCACTCTTCTGAGGTAGTATAAATTTCAAGGCAGGATTTTCTTACTGCCTCACATTTCTCCAGAAAATGAATGCAGCTTTGGTGCTGTGGTAGAGGTGCTGCTCAGCTTGCTTGTCTTACTGCATGTGGGGACCCTTCTCCATCTATGTCCATGAGGACCATCAACCCTATATAACTCCATGCTCCACACAGTCAACATAATCCAACATCAATATATTTTGGGTTATAACTGAAAGAAACTCTGACTTTTTGCAGGAGAGGAACCAAAATTCTTGTAAATCTCACTGGAGTTTTGGGCAAAAAAACTACCACTTTTACCTGTCTTATGTTCAGTCCTCAGAGACTGTAAGTCGTACACAGCAACCAACTTACCTTCGCTAAAGCTTTCCATCTTGTTTCTACTTTGAACTCACCTAGTATCAATGTCCAGCCTTCACACTCTGCTATGCCTTCATCTGCAAGGCATCCTGCTGCCAGCTCAGCTTCATTGGTGTTCTCCTGGGAATGGCATATTTTCACCTTTTCAGGGTCCCCAGCAGCTGTCAGACAAGTGATGAAAGGGAAGTAAAATATTGGTCAACAACGAGAGTATATATGCAAAAGAATAACCAAAACACCTCAGAAATCTGGATAGAATTATTTCATACACATAGAGGATCTTATTTTGATATTTCTGCTTTAGGCGCATTTATTTTTTAAGAACACCTGTGATTTCCACATCTGGAGTTCAGCAGGATGGGAGTCCTGGGTCCTTCCCTGCAAAACCAACTGGAGCTGCAAAACAGATCCAGATACCAGTGGCTGTATGACTCAAGGACTGATAACTGGAGGCACTGAATTTACATTGAAGTCCGTTTCTGTCCAGAAATGAGCTAATGCTGTCGTTGTCTGATGGTTCACAGGCACTCTGTCTCTGGAGTGCTGGGGGAAAAAAATTGGTGATTGGTCAGGTTTTTTTGAGAATTGCACAGGGTCACTGTCTGACACCTCTTTAATAACTTTACTGGAGAGAATAAATATCAAATGAAAATGTTTTCATTTCTCCAGACTAGAGCTGATTGTAGCACTAAGTAAGCACTAGGAAAACTGCTTGGTGTTGCCTGGGCAAAAAAATGTGTGTAATATTCTTTTTGTGTTTATAGATCAGTTTGCTGACTAAAACTCTAGCTGTTATGTAGAATGTGCTGCTAATATACCAAGTTCAGACTAACAAACTATGACAGACAGTAGCATGATTTATGAACTACCTGAAATGTTTTTTTATCAAAAAAGAACAATTTACATGGGAAAGCAATGAAGATCTACTCAAGCGGAAAGATTTAATGGAACTATTTCAGCTCTCTTGGAACTTTTTAAGGAAATAAAAGAGCAAACTGTGCTGAAGAAGAAACATTTTGGGTGTCAGCCTCTCTTCTCCTGCTTAACTAGCATCAGGACTAGAGGGAACAGCCTCAAGTTGCATCAAGGGAAGTTCAGGTTGGATACTGGGAAAAAGTTCTTTTTCAGAAGAGTGATTGAAGCACTGGAACAGGCTGCCCAGGGTAGAGGTTCTGTCACTGTCCCTGGAGGTGTCCAAGAAAACTAGAGGTGGTACTAAAATGTAGTTTAGTGGGGAAATGTTGTTGGTAGGTGGATGGTTGGACAAGATGATCTTGGAGGTCTTTTCCAACCTTGGTGATTCTATGATTTTTATATTTTCTGAGTACATCCTTTCTGAATTTTCATTCAAAAATACGTTTCAAATTAAAAATAAAACAAAACTTCTTATTTTATTAAAAATAAAATCTTGCAATTGGCAAGATTTTTTTCACCTTGCAGGTTTTTTTCCTTCTAAAGTGAAGGCAAATCCTAAAGAAACTCTTGGAATTAACATTTTATTCTGCTCATAATTCTTGCATGTGCAATTAAAGGACTTTATTTTGGTTGCCTGTATATCGCAGAGAGTTTAGTGTCTGAGTTTTCACAGTAAAATACTTTAGGGAAAAAAAAAATTCAGTCACGTGTCTCTGTTTCTGGAGACAACAACCCAAATATGATGAGTGACAAATCACAAAAAAGGAATCTGATTTTACACTAGAATTCATGTTCAGTTTACAAAGTAAAACAAACTGTTTAAACAAATTAATGGGAAAAACGAATTCACAAGAAGTCTGAGGTAATGGAATTTCCCCTTGTATGTTCTTTGAACATGTTTTTCTTTGTGACATATTTCCTTGGATCCTTTCATGACATAATATTCCATACAAAATTATTGATGCAGGGTTTTTTTTCCGATTATTCTAGAGCTTTTGGTGTATATAGCCTTGATTCATTGCATAGATGCCAAGAATTTAACAAGATTAAAAGATGCAATCAGATGATTACTTAGTTATTAAGCATCTTAAGTGTTGTGTTACATATGTTTTTTTAAATCCTCTTACTTCTATCCAGAAAATGCCTCAAGGCATTTTTCAATGAACCCACTTTTCAATGAGTATTTGATACCATGTATAGAGAAATTGCAGTTGTCTGGAACTTCTATGGAAGTAGACTTTTTTTGCAGAAAGACTTAAATGAGAGAGGGATTCAATGAGTTGCCATATTTATTCATCATTATTTCTCACTGATGTAAAATCCTAAGCATCACGTAAAAGAAAATAAATGAATGCCATGACTTTCCCAAAAACACATTGCTTTGATTTCCATTAATAGTAACTTTGCCTTATCTTCTCGTGGAAGGATCCAGATCATTGAAGAAAAGTCAGTATACCATCTGCAAGCTGAACACCTGTCCTACCTCAATGCCTCAGCCCCTCTCTCAGTCCTGCACAGATGAGCAGATCATCCACAGTCAACAGAGAAGCAGAAAGCTTTCCGTTAGAAAAATAACACTAACCTGCAGGGTGGACTGTTGCAGTAGAGACTACATTGCTTGTTCATCTAGAACCATGGTGTCCAGTGCTGGGAGGTCACAGATATGGCAAACAGGAGCACAAACACCACTCCACTGACGTCCGTAACTCACTCTCCTTCTGCTTGTGCACTTTGCCAAAATTCTCCCTCCCTTCTTCAGAGATCTGAAGAGTCAGCAAACAGCTTGGCAATACCATATTGCTTGAAGCCAGGATTCACTGTCCTGACCAATCCAGTGCCTTTCTATGATGGAGTGATGGCTTTATTGGACAAACGAAGAGCAACTGAAGCTGTCTAGCTGGAGTCGCACAAGCCTTTGACATGGTCCCACACCACATCCTTATCTTGAATTGGAGAGATATGGATTTGAAGGCTAGATTAGTTGATGGATGAAGAATTGGTTGAGTTGAATGGTTGCAGCCAGAGTGTTGTGGACAATGGCTCTATGTCCAGGTGAAGGCCAGGAGCGGGGGTCTCAGATCTCAGGTCCAGTCATTTACAGTAATGTTTAGATTGAGAGGAGCAAAGCAGTGCCTCTTGAGGGATTTACAAGGTTTGAGAATGGAAAAGAGAATTATTGCCACCAAATTTCGAAAGATCTTACAATGCCTTGCAGTTAATTTGATGTTTATGTTGTCACATGTATGCCTAAATTAAGCCTTGTATGCCATCTGTGTTCTTGCAGTCTCTCTCTCTCTTTCTTTTTTCTTTTTTGTCTCCAAGGAGAATGATCTGTCAGGACATTTACAATAAAATACCTTTTGAAGTAAGCTGTGAACTTGTTACTTGTTACTGTGCTGACCCACCAAACAAACTAGGATGCCCAGAGCATTTCTCAGCAGAGGTCAGGGCTGTATGTCAGCCTTGAGCCATGCTCCGGAGATTTCTATGGCTGGACAGGACAGGTTGAAAATCATGCTGAGGCACATATTAAAATGTAAAGAACCATTGTCGCTGGGAGCCTATACCCTATCTATACACCTATGTATTGCACTAAATGCATCTGCTCTCTCTTGCTGCTCTGAGCTATCCTTAAACTGCCCCCACACCCTGACAGAGGTAACGTAAAAAACCCTGGGGACATCTCCACAAGTGCTGTGGCTCTGGTGCAGGATCCTAGACTCTCCATGGGGTTCCCAGGACCTCCCCAAGGGCACAGTCCCTCCCGCAGACCCTTCTCCCCACAAACTCTGTGCACTCCACAGCTGGAGGAACACAGCATCCCTCACTATGATCCATGCACACATAGGGCTATTGCCACTTGTAGGGACATTTTAATTCTTTTGTACTTTGTGAGCCTATTATAGAAAAAAAAAGTCATGCTGCAAGACTGCCTGCAGGAATTTGGACTATTTCTGCCATGTGTTGGGGCACAGAGATTTTGTTTGCCTGTAATCAGAAACATTACCTTCTCCTCCCCCCAATAAAATGATTCCTCTAATATTTAAGTTCCAAGCCCATACACTGTGTTTATAAGCCTCGAGCACTGAAATAAAATAAGATTGAGTTTCCCTCAGGTAAGTACTTCCAGATACTTTATCTGCTATATCATTACAACTATACTCTATTTGTTACTGTACTATGTAATACAATACTTGCATTATATTCCACATGAAAAGCTGTTTCTGCAGCATCCTGTCATCATTTCACGAATGCGGCTTTGAAGCCGTTTTGAATTCTGAATTCAGTGCATAACAGCTAAGGCTCAAGTGCACAACACCGTATTATTTACTCAGATGGGGTTAATTGCTGAATAAAAGAATGGTTCCTTTCAGTTTACCTTTTTACAATCTCACTCGCACTGGATATGGAAGACAGGAAAGTCTGTGATAAATATCAAACTTTCTAATCAGAAACGAGCCCGGTCGGATTTGAAATCTTGAACTTAATCCAGAATCAGGAAATGCAGCCACTTGTGTTACTGTTGCTGAAAGAAGAAAATGACCTTTTTATTGTAGCTTACATTCACTATTGTACTTGTGAACCATGGGGAATGAAGCAGGAGAAATGGAAAGGCTTAAGGAGATCTTCTTTTAACAAGGAAACTGAAATTGGGTGTAATAAAACTATGGAGCTGATATAAAGGCTGTGTTTCTCCAAGAGAAATAGGTGACTAACACAAATTCACTCCTAACATTCCTGCATCTTAGCCACCATTAATGTTTACTGTCAGAGACATTGCTTTAAATTTTACAAACAGAGGTTCATTTGAATGTAGAAAAATTAACAAGATGGACTTCTAACAGGAATATAAAAAGTAAGATAATGCTGTAAATTTGATGTGGAAATTGACCTTAAGGAACTACTTTTATTTCCCGGTGATGTTACGGGGTGAGTGCATGCAGAGTTATTTCAATATAACGACTTTCTGCCAATGATTTATTTGTAGCCAAAACAGAACCACTGCCAGTACCCAAAGGCCATAACTCAACAGCGTGGCACACTTCTGGACTTTACACGGTGGTAGATGAGTGGACAAGATGAGATCACAGTCATAAAATTATTCACTTTTTTGTGACGTGGAACCCAAGCCATGTCACAGTGGAATTTATACCTTACCCAAATCAAGGTTGTTTTATTTTTTTTGCATGAGTGTTTCACTGTGGTACTCTGAAGAATCATATGCAAAGGGCGTTACGAACGCAGTTGGAGCTTGATCTGAGAAGCTGTCATAATACTGTGTGGACACTTAACTGAAGTGGACAGCTTTTAAAATAGATTTAATGTATTGTAAAATATTTTAGAAATACTGAGAGCCTTCTACATTCCTTACGGCTGGCCATTCTCTCTGGAAATCGGTTAACTCAATTATTTGAAGAAATCAGATCCCATCTATGAGTGAAAGTTTAAGTTGATGGTTAGACAGTGGAAAACAGTAAGAGCTTTCTGTGCATTTTGTAAAGTGTTCAGTATATTTTAAAGAGATTCAATCTTGTTTTCTGATCCTTAGCTCTCATTTTTCACTGTGTTGGATTCTGGAGTTTAAGATTTTTGCTTCCTTTTCACTTTGTATATTATGAATTCCCCAGAAGATACATAAAATGAGACCAACACAAAATCACACACTAACACAAAAGAAAAACTCACGGGAAGATATTGGCATTGACTGAAAGGATAACCTTGTACTTTCTAGAAAATGGTCTAGCAGATTATTTCATCTGCCAACTAACTCTTACAGAGCATCATGAAAACTTTGCCACGAGTTTCAACTTGAACAGATTCAGGCCTTTATCTGTATGGTTTGTTGGCTGCAATGTGCAAGAATCATTCAAGGCCAGGACCAACCATGCTTATACTAAAGGATGGGAGAGTTAGTGGTGAAATCTCAACACCAGCGTCTACCAACTGTGCTGTGTGTGACTCCTGCATTTTCAAACTCAGCAATGGAGTTCCTTGAACAATAAAAATGCAGCAGATGGGATGTCGGTAAGCACCTTGGGCCAGAAAGTAACTCTTGTTCTCGAGTTGAATAGGAAGCAGCTCCATAGTCCCACCTTTGCAGCAGTGGATATTTTAATTTCTCAATATTCTTCCACAGGAAGAGGGAAATCAAGACCTTATGAATTGAAAAAGAAGAGCAAATGAGATCAAGAAAATGGCTACACTGCAGAAGCCAGTGCTATAGTTAGGTCATTGACTTGAAATCTGGGAAAACTAGTTCCAGTTTCTAAATTTCACAGTTTTACGGTTCTAAATTTCATGGTTCTAAATCATTTGAAAGAGATGACAGAAAGGAATATAACTGGTTGGCTGTAATAAACACCCACCATAATCAATTATTTTTGCAAACTCATCAATTCCTGTATGTCTCTAACCTGAACAGTGACAGAAAGAAACATTTATTGAAATGTTGACTGGTACCCATCTTAGTAGTCTTGCAGCAGTTAAGAAATGTATCTCATTCAATGTATTTTCTTTTTTCTACATAGACATTACATCACAGAAGAAGATAGTACTTTAAGTCTGGTCGATCTACCTTTGTTATCTCCATCATGTTCTTTATTCTGCTTGTTTACTTTCATCTTTTCTAGGTTAGAACCTAGCTGCTGGACTACCTGTCCATAGCAACAGAAATCCAAGGTGGGGGTTGTTTGACTACCAGGTTTAACTAGAAAACTCCCAAGCTCAGCCTCCCTTCTGATCTTAGAGTACTCAGCAATCATTTGCCCCCGCTTCCCTGTTGATTCTGAATTCATTACTGCAGTTTCTCCTCAGCAAACTAGCAGGGAGTACTGATTGTCAACTGCCTTGTTTGTTGAGGTGACATTCAGGAAACGCAACATGGCAAATTTCTTTGGTATGTCTCTGGTTTTGCTTTAACAATGTCATTGTGATGGCACAAGAAAGAGTTAACAGAACAAAAAAACAAGTCTCTCTCCAAGTATTTTTATAACTTTCTTTATGCTACAGAGCTTTGGAGAAAAACAACATTTTAAGTGCAGCTCTTTTTTTCCATTAAGTTGTCTGCTTTTACAGGTGGTGAGTTGCTATATGACTCAAAAATCTCCGCACATTCAAATCTGATAGAAAGTTGGTCTGGAACTGCAACACTCAACCTACCTGACCCATTGCTTGAGGCTTTATAACACAGTCACTTACTAAGCTAACAGCAATAGCCTGCTGTGTGAACACCTAAAACAATGAAAACCAGAGATACAGCTTTCTGTCTGGCAACTGGTTCCCCTTGTCCTGGAGCAGTGTGTATGGATTCACTTTCATTGTCCCTGGGAGAAGAGCCTGGCAGTCACAGTATCCACCCATTCATTGAGTATAGAATTTCACTCGTAATCTCTTTAATAGAAGACAGAACCAGCTGATTCTTTCCTGCCACTTTCATTGCTTTTAAGATTTGTGTGGCCATTTATCATGGAAAGTGAATTCTTTGTGTACTAGAGTTTTGCCAGAAAGCTGGATCAAGATGGACATTTGGAGTTAGAGCAAAAAGAGCTGACAGCTTTGGTGTTAGATCTTCTCATGGCCAACTAATTCCACCAGATTGCTACCATGCTCAGAACAATACAGGATAATTCAGGTGTGAAGGGACCCCAAGGGGCTCCTTGCCCAACATCCTCCTCCAAGCAGGATCCCGTCCCTGGTCAGCACAGGTTACTCATGGCTGTATTTAATCAGATCTTAAAAACCTTCAATGACAGAGACAGCACAACTTCTCTGAGCAGTTTGTTCTGCTACAAGATTGTCCATGTGGGAAAGAATTTCTTCTTATATCCAGCTGGAAACTCATTTGTTTCAATGAAATTGACAATAAAATTGTTTGTTGTCCCTTGCCATTCTACAGTGCAACCTGCCTTGTCTCATGGACTTGTACAGACTGAGTTATTGTAGATAATTGCTGACAAGATATTCAGCCAGAGCTGGTTATTCTCATCACCCTTACATCCTTTCAATAAGCACAGACATCTGGGAGAACTTGCCAGTGAAGAGTGAAGAAAAGCAGGCAGCATGTACCTGAGCTCTGTTGTGTTTGCTGACACTAGAACACTTTCCCCTTTAAGCTACAGGATGATGCTTTCCCTTTTCAGCCTTTAACAGAGGCAGCAATGGAAGAAGTTCTTTTTGCCCTTGTCACCTTTTGCAACTAACTTCTTTGGTGAGCCTTGGCTTTCCTAGCACTGTCCTATATACCTGGGCATTGTTCCTTAACTCCCTTGTGGCCCATCCCTGCTTTCACTTCCTGTGAGATGTTTCTTCACACATTTGTATTCTCTGTTTAGCCAGGTTAGTCTCCTGATATGTCTACTTGCTTCTCTGGGTATTGGGATGTATTGTATTCGAGTTTGGAGAAGCACCCACCTTTGCACCCACCAGATTTCACAAGCTCTTTACCTTCAGAGCTCTTCCCAAAGGATCCCACCTGTCCACTTCCTGAATAAGTCACAGCACATTACCATCCTCAATGAGCTCTTATCCTATCCAGAGGCACAAATTCTCACCCAGCCCATCAACCATTCCATTCAGGACCTCCATAATTAAATGTGCTTCTCCACATGGAGGATAAGATAACACATCTTCCCTGCATCTCTTGAAAACCCTGTATGCTTCATGGCACCGCAGTCACACGAACCACTCCACTGCAAGATACTCTAGAGTGAATGAACCAAGGGCATTGAAGGCAGGGGAGTCTGATGTCCCTAAGTATCCTTTACTGTTTTTATCCAAAGGCTTTCTTTCCCAGAGAGTTCACTTAACTTAAAGTAATACTGTCTTAAAGTGCCTGCCTTGCAGAGCGAAGTCATGAACCACCACAGAGGAAGCACAAGGGAAAGAAAGGAGGAGAAAGGTAAATAAGATCAACCCATAAGATTTTGCAAAGTATTATTTCATATTACTTTTTTTCTTATCTCAAAAAGGACATAAACCTATGTCACAGAGTTAACTAGATCAATCTATGCCCGTAACAGGGGGCAGTAGGCCCCTGACTCCCCACTCCCCTGGCCCCACAAAATGGGAAGGAAGGAAGGGAGGAAAAAAAACAGCAGCAACAATCTATGGAGGAAAATGAGGAAAATTTATTTTACTAACTATGATATCGAAATGCAAGATAACACAATATAATACAATCTACTTGAAATTGAGACTAATAAATCAAATAAGATAGGAGAGAGAGAGTTCCTGAGACCGAGTCAAACCTGAAAAGCTTGGAACGGCTAGGAAAGCACCTCCAGCACCCACTGCCAGGCAGTAAGAGACCGCCCCACCCGGAAGGGTCAGATCCCATGACTTCCGTAATGTATAGGGATAGGTGCGTAGAATTAGAGCATTAACACCTTAATTCCAGTACATGATGTTTTGATGTGGAATACTGAAAACCAAAAAACATAAAACCATGACAACCTACGAGGAGGAACCTGAATGAACCAGAAGAACTCTTATGTCCTTCAAAGAGTTAATGAAAATTAAATGAGTGTTGCCTGTTTTGTTCCTCCCAATGCGCTACTTTTGGGATTAGAATGCAAAACCCATGAGTGAAGCTGACCACAATGTGAAATAGCCACTGGAGGATGTCCATGGATATGACTTGATGTCCATGGATGTCCATGGATGACTGAGGGGATTTTGGAAGGAAGCTCATCTATTTATGCTCCCAGACAACACCACATGGGCAGTCTAATGGAATAAGACTTTCAACATCATAAAAATCCTTTAGATGTAATTAGAAACTTTGGGTCAACTAGATAAAATTAATTCTGGGAGGAGTGTTGTCAGGTTTGACTTGTTCTTTTGTCAGATTGTTTAATAATTTAGGAAATAAATTTATCTATTTGTTTATTTGTTTTTCTTCTCTTTCTTATCTATATTAAATCTGTCTGTACCAAGAAACACTAAGAAGTCAAAGGCCACTCAAGACATACTACACTCTTTCTGAGACAGAGTTCTCAGACAGCCAAAACTGCTTTTTAAGCAATTTATTGGCAGCGAAAAGGAATGGAAAAGAGGTGAAGAGATGGCCCATAAAAAATGGTTGTTCTAGGTTGGTGTCTGATCTGGAATTTCACATCTGGAAAGGTGGAAAGTCAAAAGGCTCAGTTTTGCCCTTTAGGTGTGGAAAAGTGAGTATGTTTTATAAATAGCATGTCCTTTCACTTGAACAAAAAAAATAATAGCATGCTCTACATGACATTCCTTCTCTGAATAGGTGAGAGTGAGATGGGGGCAGTAACATGAACTGGAGAAGGAGGTGAATCGAATTCTGCCACTTTTTACCTATTACAAAAATTGCAACTTGAGAGGAACAAATCAATCTGGACACAATAAAGGCCCTTTGCCAAAACATAAACATCTCCATACAAATGACTTTAAGATGAGGAAAAGAACTTCAGAACTTCTGTTCATTTCTTGTTTGGTTCGCGTTTTTTTCCATTTTATTTGGAGTGTCTGAAAAATCTGTTTTAGTTTTGCTCAGGTTTTTAAATGAATACATATATTGAACATTAGATGTTCATATTCCAACCAGTTTGAAAGATACTGTGACTGGGGATTTAGTAAAGGTGTGTTGTTATGGAAGAATGTATTGTGAAACAGGGACTTTAAGGTAGCTAAAATGACTTTTGTTGTTTATTACACATATTAACTTCAATACTTAACATTATGCGGAGATGAAGACTTCATCCAAACCTTTTAAGGTTTTATGAGTCACAGTTCTATCTACACATTAATTATCTGCAAAGCCAGGCTTTTTCACACTTTTAATAATGATTTTAACTGTACAAAACTGTAAAAGAACTTCTTAAAATACAATTTCCATGTTGTTCTGTTGCATAAAATGAAAAAAAAAAAAAAGATAAATAGCATTTTTAACAGGGTCAAGACTTTACAGAAATTTAGATCATTTCACTGGTTTTCTAAATGTTGCTACAAATATCATTTTCTTTTGAATACTGTTACTTACCAGACACAGAAATTCAACTTGAGCACTTTATACTTTTGAAAGATCTGCTGGTGACCACCAAAAGCCATCTGGTATACCATATGCGGCTCTGCCCATCCCACTGCCTTTTTTTGCTGATGTTGTCCAAGGCTGAGGGTTAACACACAGAAAAGATCAGTACAAACATGAAGATCCCAAGAACCAAACAGCTCTCTGCTCTCACTCTCTGCATCCACTTGGTAAATAAATGATGGCCTTCCATCACTGAAACCTGGACAAACTCATGGCAAACCGATTCATTCGATTCTGAAGGTCTCCCTTAGTGGCATACATACAACACAAGATGTCTTTAATGGCATATTTCAGATTTTAAAAAATCATGTTTTCTTGAGTGTTCATCATTACATGTTACTTTTTCCAAGTCTGAGAGATAAATGTAACTAGATTTCCCAGAGGCGTTGATGATGCAACTGTCATAATAATTAATGGATTGCATCAGGGGTCACAACTATCAGCAACATTGCTTGTGGGTTATTTTGAGCTGTACACATTGCATGGATAAATAAAATTACCAATAAGAGTAGACTTGTTGTGCCCTTCATACCTCAAATGGAAAGTCTGGAATATTATTTTATTCTGCTTGTGTCAAAAGACTGAGCTCTGATCTTATGGGTCAGGATGGAAGGCTTATGGATGAGTGCAGGACTGCTTCTTTCCCATACCTCTTCTATGCAGGCTCTGGGCAGATGGAGCACAAGCTGAGGAGGGACAGTGGTGCTGAACTACCTCAGGGTGTGCTGCTGAGCATGATACACAGGACCCTAGGTTGCCCAGGTGCATCTTACAAGGCTGAGAGAGGCCACAGCAGCATGCTGCCAATGTGTCAAGCATGGACTCACCTCTGGGGAAAGAGATGGGAGTTGGGAGGTGTCTTGCTCCACCTATAGAAAACATGACCAGCAAGCAAGGTCAGCCCCAGCTATTGATGGCTGCAAGATGCCCAGCAGCTCAAACACTGTGCTGCCAATCACAAGCCCCATCTACTGCATTGCTCCTGCACCTTGTCCCTAAATTTAGAGTGAGAACTGAATAAGAGTTAAGAAAATGCCCAAAGAGTTGACAGTAAACATCTGACCAGCACTCAGACTAAGCTCTCCTGGCACTTTATGATGCCCTCTACAGTATATGCAGCAGGACACAAAGCATCTGTGGTGTACTCCATGGCCCTAACTTGAATGGATGTGGATTCCTCCATGCAAGCATCTCTGGCTGGATCCTCAGCTATCCATGCCAGCAACACAGAGATGGAAGCTGGTACAATATCTGTGCTGACTGATAGCAGGAATCCAACTTCTTATGCTGCCATAGGGATCCTGATTTCACTGCAGCAATCGTTGCCCTGAGCAAGTGAGAATGGAGCAGGCTTCAGAGCCAAGCCTGCCGTTTCCACTGTTGCTCTCAGCACGGGCTCGCATTCCTCCAGCACAGCTGCATTGTGTTGCGGGGCTTCTCATTGCTGGAGGACAGTGCCACTGGCAGGCCTGAGTGCTTCATCAGGAAAACATCTCCTAGGGCCAGTTCTGATCCCAAAGTCACGATTTCTCTATCTGCACAAGGCTGCATGGGGAAAGCTGGAGGTGCATCGGGGCAGGGGCTGGCTCCCTGCCACCAGCTGTGCTATTGGAGTAATGCTGTGAGATACAGCATAGCCTTGTCTCGAGGCAGACAGCCCTGGACTGCAATCTGAATTAGCTTTAAGTGGATTAGTTACAGCCTATCAAACTCTTGTGCGCGTGTTACTATTCAGAATTAGAGTGACCTAATTTCAGCACAACTTCATTCCACCCGTAACGGGGTTAAGCTAAATCTGAGGACAAATGCTTTATTACAGCTGGTAAATCTGCTCTGCACCTCTAGTTAATTTGGATTAACATCTTGGAGGGACAACCCATGCTTGAGCCCTTGTCGGTGGCCAACTCAGATTAAAGTATATGTTGCTATCACTGATGGGAAGAAAATATGCCAGAGTGCTCCCTGCTATGAGTTGGAGAAGCAGGAGAGGGTCATACAGTGTAGACTATTCCTGCTGAAAGCCCTTCTTCCTGGAGTTCTGTCACCAGATGCCTTCTTAGGTGGGTATCAAAGCATTTCAGTGCCAGCAGCAGAGGAGAATGAGGTGTCCATGATTCCCAAATTCAACAAGCAGGTTGGTATTTCTTAAAATGGTGAGTTTGATGGTCAGGATGATCAAGTAGTATATCTGGGCATCACTGCTAACCAAGGACCGAGAGTGCAGTTTTTGATTTCAGAGAAATCTACTATCACAGGGCATTTCCACCCCTCTGGGGTGTGCACATGGCTGATTTTCTATTGCTTCAAAATGATCAGCAGGAATGTGTTTCTGCCTGAACCTGAACATTATTCAGTTCATGAATATTTGTCTAAGATGTCTGATTATTAAGGCCAAATGAAGCCTTCACTTCCTCTACAAATATTTGTGCAATGACCTATAACTACCGGCCAACACGCCTGCCAGCACTTCGTTAGATGACATCCCATTCTACAATAACTATTATCATTTGATAAACTCTTGAGGTTAAGAATACAGATGTAAGATCTCCAAGATTCCTAGTGGGAATACTTCATATCAGAAGTATGTTTCCCTTGAGGATGACATCACCACAGGGACACATATTTTAAATATTTTGGCCATCATATTTGAAAATTTCTTGTAAAATACAAAAATGATTTTTGAGCCATGAAAGAACTTTTCTATTGGTCTCAAGTAAACATACTACCATTTAACTCTTTTGAAAGCTTTGTGCAATAGCACAAAAAATGTCATGGGGAACACGTACAAGAATTGTTGCCTCGCCAAAGAAAGAAGTTGTTTGGTATAGAGTTTATATTACCTGAAATAGTTATTTGCCACATGCTATCCTAGCTTATTTTGTGATAAAACAGTTCTAATAGAGTCTACTTCATTATATCAGATCAGGACTTTGAACATCTGAACGTCTGGGGAGTTGGATTCCAGGTTCAAATCTAAGAAGCATTAATTACATGCTTTTTTTTTTTTTTTTGGTAGCTGATGAACAGGTCAACAATGGCCTAAAATGTTCTCTTACTTCCAGTTATTAGCTAGATTAGTTATCAGTAAAATCTCATGAGACATTACACCATCATTCAAAAGGTAACCATGAGCTAATTGACAGTATCTTTATAAAATTTAATTCACTTATGTTAATTTAACAGTACAGTATGCAAAATCACTCAAATGAGGCCCTAAATATATCCTAAATAGAATATTCAAAATGAAAATGAACACTTGAATGCTCATTAAATAAGACTAGTTTGCATCCAATCCCATTAATTCTTTTTGAATACAGCACTCGAGTCATTTCCACTCTCTAAGACTTCATAGAATTTCTGATTGACAGACAAACCCTAAAGATATGTTTTAAAAGAATGATGATAATAGGAAGTCAGGATTTCAAAAGTTAATTGTATCTGAAATCTAAATGTATAATTAACACTTTGTGTCTTGATATCATAGTTTGAAGGCCCATTGTGTATTTTATAATGTAGATAACTTATTTTGAGCTTTAAGAAGGAAAACAAAGCCAGTTCTGCTTTCAGAAAGCTGTATTAATACCCATGTGCCTTGATGAGTTTATTTATACTCATATGAATTGGCATATCAAATTTTAAAAGGCCTATTAATTAAAAAAGCATGGTGCTTTAAGGTAAGCTACACTCACTCCCACCAGTTCAGAGAGCCAATAGTTTGGGTGATTTGATAATACAGGAACCAGTGGCTCCAGTGGGCAAGGGTAGCCATTCCTCTGCCCACATGTGCTCAGAATTAGAGACTTAGCACCACTGGAATGCAGACACTGGAATGAAAAAGAAAATTGCATCATGTTCACATGAAAACAACAACAGTGAAGAAGTGTTAGACTGCCTCTGAATAATGACCTATCCTTTTCCAGCCTATCGGGAAATCTGGAGGTAAGCTTAATCTCCTCAGAATGGGCACAAAAATCAGGTGTGCTTTCTGGACTGAAAAGTTGAAATGGAGAAAAATATGTACCTATAACACAACCTTATATGCCTTATATTTCAGTATAACTGTCAATCTAGCTGTCTTTCTTAACTTTCTTAGATCTTTTCTATATGGGTGACAGCTCACAAGTTTGACTTCCACGAAACATCTTCCAAAATAAATTAAGCATATACATATTCTCTTTCTTTCTTTCCCACTTCAATTTTATTCTACTTAGGCATTTATACCACTTACTAGTAACTTGAATTTTCCACTACATCAGCCTGAATGGGAAAAAGGAAAGCAGAAAACAATCAGATTCTGTTAGGTAGGATGGCTCTTCTCTCTACCGTACCGCCATATTGAAAATGATCGCTTTGGGGATTTCATCAGATCTATTGCTCAGAAGAACACTGCCACTAGATGTAAACTAACTCAAGAATAAGCAATGTTATGCAGAAATACAAGGCAGTCTTCTCCTGTGTTGCCTAAGACTAGATAGAGAAAAAAAGATCTACGGGAATTGTGCTTTAAGTCAATAGACATATGAAAGTGCACGGAGTACGCATTTGCTAATCTAACAACCCATGAGAAACTGTCACCCGAGAAGAAATATTTGGTAAGTATAATGAAGTTCATAAAAAGACACCAAATTAAGCAGATTTCATTGTCATTTTTTGACATCACCAGATAATAGACTTCACAAATCACTCACACAGATTGATTATAATGTGACCTAGAATTACAGAAACATAGGAGAAGGAATGAAAAACTTTCAAATTAAGTTTAAAACTACAGATGTCTTTGTTTTTTCATTGGCAACTCTAACTCTATTGCCTTTGGACATTACATTTTTAAGAAACATCTGTCTAATTTGGATCTGTCATACTGCAACTGTGATTAGTTAGAGATTAGTTAGAGAGTAAAATTACTTATGCAAGTAAAGTCTACACAGTTAGTACCTCATAAACACAAAGCAATAAATTTGTAAGAACAGATTGAATTTTTCTGTTGTCTTTTACCCATGGACCCTGAAACACCTGAAGATCATTATTTAATTAAATATTGCACAACCTGGAAAGACAGACAAGATGCATAACTGAAATTCAGTAAGTCTCCAGTGAGATGTAAAACAGCACATATTCCGCAGCTTCAAAGGGTATGAGGATAGAAGTCAATGAAAATTCGCGAGCTCACAAGCAGGTAACCTATTATTTATGCTATGCTTGGCTGAGTTCTTCTAACACGAAAGCTTTTGGGGTCCCTGTACCATGATCCTTGTGACCACAAGTGGTCAGTCATTCCCTCCTTCCCCCCAAAAATATGGCAGTGGCGACTGTTCTGTTTTAAATTTCATCTGTGAGAACTTTGAGATAAATTTCAGAGCAGAACAAAAATTTTTAGACAAATAGTTTACTCGCCAAAAAATGCAGGATGACTGAAGCTATTTGGGAGTTTGGATTGAATTCAGTGAATTGTTTCAGCCAAACAATGTGGGGGAGTAAAGCGGAATTCTGAAAATGTGAAACATTTTGTTCTAACATTATCAAAATTACAAAATTTTTCCTTTATTTTCTTCGTTTCAGTTAAAGCATTCGAACAAGTGGGCACTGTAATCAAAAAAGAAGAAAAGAGGACAGTGACACACAAGAAAAACCTGGACTGTGTCACACTTGGAAGCTTTTAAGCCTGACCATTCCCAGTTTGTGCAAAAAAACCTCCAAATGAGAATGAGCTGTACCATGGAGAATAAGGATACGTGCACATTCCAGCTGAGAACATATTTCTCCTGTGAGTTAGAGCATAGATGCACCAGTTGAAAGCTGGAAAATGCCGTTACTAAAGTCTACCAGTTTGATCTATTTGCTCGTTTTACATAACGTGTTTGGTGAGAAGTGATTCAGTTGGCTTCTCATCTGCCTTACTGAACTATTTTTGCACGGGTCATCTTCTGCCTTTTAGTGGTTAAAAATATAGACTAGACAAAACTACCAGTTCTCTGGAAGTTCGTCTTGGGCGAATGCTTCTCTTAAGCAGACTGCAGCTGCCTGGAGGTGACAAATGCAGAACAAGCCATCTCACCTGCTCACCAAAGGGCTGTCTGGTGACTGAGAAACCGGATAAAAGCAGCTAATTTCCCAGTCATTGATGGAGCAGTATGCAATGTTCTTGAACTCTGGAAAACCCACTGACTGTAGTCCACATGACTTAAAAGGATTGCACACTTTTGACTAGTATACTCATACAAAAGGCCACAGACAGCTAGCTCAAGAACAAAGAATCCAGAAAGAATAAGGCAATCTTTGTGCATTCTTCTTGCTCTAAGCTCCACTGCAAGGCCTTCCATTGCAGCTGAAGACTGAGAACAATGAATCAGTTTCTGAGCCCAAAAAAGACAGCAAAAATACATGCTTACAGAAAAAGAAGGGAAAAAAATGCAAAAGCAGAAGAATAAACTTGAATTGTAACAGTTCTAACTATGTCTCTCATCTGAGCAGTTGAGAAGATAAGCTTTCATGACACTGCTGCATACATTCAGAGCATGCCTGGCTGACATGGCGCTCTGATAGGACCGAACTGTTGTTCTAGCAGGCTGGGTTGCTCAGGCTGCAGACTTGGAACTAACTACTTAAAGTGTTCAGGAGGAAATGGAGTCTCTGTGACTTTAACCCCAGCACTGAACTCCTGCCTGATAACAAGCAGGGGGAGAGTGCTTACTCATAAACATAAGTGACGTTCAGATGTCTGAAACATCATTCCTTGCATTGTATGAAGCTGGCAGAGAAGCAAAAGATTAGAGAACCTATAAAGATACATAGCTTAGAGATGTGTGGGAGGCTCCAACCCATTTCTGGCTGGATGCATGAGCCTGCTCTCAGGGGCATGTTGACCAATCATCCACGATACAAACCTTCAAGCCCTGGCAATTCACCTTGAAACTCCGAGTCTCTGGAGTCTGACCCCAACCTGTTGTTGCTCATTTTGTCTGGACAGATTGTGTAAATTTCAACTAACTACAGCTTCCACTACTGGCAGAAATCCTAAACTCAGCTGTACTTGGGGCTCTATGTCTTCACTTGCTCTGTGATAGCTCATATAAGCTTTCTTGCAAGAAAAGAATCTGGCATCCAGGGCTGCAACTGCTAAACTCCTTTTACAGACATCTGCATATGCTTTTCAAAATGGAGCTGAGATACCACATTGTTGTGAAGGGAGAAAAGTGATGTGGAGGAGTGAAAAGCCTTCTACCCTACAGGATCTAAATATTGTTTCAATATTTTCAAAGATTTGTTCACTTTGCTGGTGCACAGAGAAGGGGAACAGACCTTCATGTATGTGTATGGCAGACACACACAATCCACTGGGCTGTTGATGTGATTTTGGCTCAGCTTAGCAGTGGTTGTATATTGACTCATGTTAGTAAGCAGCTTATCCCAGTTGTATTTGTTCTGGTGCTGATTTCTGGCTAGGGATCTTCTTGGGGACCAGAATTTGTTATCCACAATAGCATGTGAGAAAATAGAGTCTGCTTCCATAAGGAAAACCTTCATCTACCCAGCTAACAGAGAACAGGTGTTGAAATGACCAAAAAGAGTGTTATGCAGGTGGTTGGCTAGAGCCACAACATGCTGTGAAATAGATAAACTTGTTCTGGTCTTGACTTTGACAGCTTTTAGTGTGAATGACTTGTATCTTATTCACTACAGTGATCCACTTTTCCTGCTTGCTTCTACAGAAACTACTCTATTTCAGCATACTTTTCCCTTCCTAGGTCTCATTTGTGAATATATATAACATATATATATATATATTCATGTTATATCAGCAAGAAGGTGGTTAGGCAGTGGAACAGGCTCTCCAGGGTAGCAGTCATGGCCCCAAGCTGCCAGAATTCAAGAAGCATTTGGACCACACTCTGAAATACAGGGTTTGAGGTGAGCTGAAATTGATGATACTGTTGGTCTCTTACAAAGCTTGGCAGTAGGACTAATGTCTGCTGGTAAGCAGTTTTGTACCCAGTTTAAGAAGTCTGCCTCGGGAAACTCCACTAGGTCATGTTTCTTTTATGAACAAAAATTAAAGATTAATTAAAAGGATTTTTTTTTAATGAAAGTCAATTTTTTTACTCAAAAGGATTAAAAACAGACCTGCTACATACAAAGACAAAGTGTATTGGTAAACATAATCATCATCATCTGTGCTATTTCCAGAGCCCTACTAAAACTCAGTCACTAAGATATGTGTAATCACAACTAAATTTGATCAGTTATCTTACCTCTCTTCACATACATTCAATTTTACAAAGTGCTGAGGAAAAAGAAATTGAGATTACACAATTTACAGATGTCCTGAGAATGCTGGAAATTGTTGATGGAATAAACTGCCCTGAGAGATCACCTTTCCTTCATTTCAAAGCCTGCATTTGCTAATTTGGCTGATGCTGAGAGATGTTTTCTTCATGGGGCCTTCTGTCTCTTCCACTTTGGCAAGCAATGGAAGAAGATGATATAAGAGTAGCTGTTCCAAGTTCAGCACATACAACCTCAACTTTAATTCATGTTTGGAAGGAAAAGCTCTTTCTACTATATAAATAAATTACACCCTCTACAAAAACTTTTCTATGGCTCTCTGAAAGTAATACCTGATGAAAAATATAGTTTTTTATCACGCACAACCTGTGAAAAGTGTCCCTTTGTCATAAGAAAAGATTAAGGCTGTGCTACTTTCATTCTTGGCACATTTCCTTAACTAAATTGTAATGGTTTCATTTCCTTTTCTTTTCAATGTGAATTTAGTGCTGATGAAAGGTACCAGCTTAGCAGCTCAGGAAGCTGAAGTATGTTATTCATTCAGAGGGTGAGAACAACACAGGTAATCGTAGTGTAGACTACCACCGAAGCCAATCAAATTTCACATGGATGGGAAAACTATTTTAGTCAAATCATTTGTCCTTCTCTTCCCAAGGCACATACAATTCTCTGTCTCCCTGGGAACTTGGCTAACATCAAGCCCACTAGTGTTCCTAAAATTGGTTGCCTAAAAAATTCAACTGTTCAGTCAAAATGTTAACAAAGCAAATGTGACTACAACTATTTCACAGACAAATTTGTTGGTGAAACTTTTCAAGTAGCTTTTTTTTAAGGTCAAATATCCCTGAAAGAGGTTATTTTTCTTTGGGGCTGAACTCAATGATCTCTAGAGGTCCTTTCCAGTCCCTAGAATTCTATGATTCTGTGATTAAGATGCAGTACAGACTTCTTTTTCAGACATTAATTTTTATGCATCCCTAATTGTACTCCATGATATAGCCATTCGAAGCAGGCTCAGGTGCAGCATGCAAACATCCAGTATGCTTCACATGCCTGATTTCAGGCCAGATGGGCCTTCATGCTAGATTGTTGGACTGTGAAGTCACCTCAATGGTTCTATATTCGAGTTCACTAATTTTATTTCTGAATGGAAAAAACAATTTCTGTTGGTGAACTTATTTCTAGGTTTGGGTGTCTCTTAAACATGAACAGTTCAAAAGATGCACTTCTTCACATATTGCCTACATATTAGATTAATTATTGGGACACACTGCACAGTGATGTTATATGCTGTAGAAGACCAACTGTGATACTTGCTAGATACAATGCAGAATATTTGAAACCGGATATGTCATTTCTAAGCTAAAGGGCAACTGCAGTCTTTACAGGACGTTTCCAAATCTCCTTCCAATGCTGCCATCGACAGACAATTAAAACACTTTCAGTAAGGCCCTAATTCTGAAGTCCATGCTATTTCAGAGTTTTACAGAGCAGTGTCATCCATGCTGTGGATATATATAAAGCCTCTGTCTGCAAAACGGTATGTAAACTCAAACTCTTCTGTATTCATGACAATGTTACCGCATAAATGTGAAGACAAAGCAAATATGATTCAGAATGTTTGATAATAGTCATTAGGTGATTTAAATCCAAGCATCCAGGGTGCTCTGAAGTTTTATCACAGCTGGACAGGAACAGGAATATATTCTTGATGACCTATGCTATGTTTCTGTCCGTAAATGTTCTTCAGTTGTTCTCTTTTTTCTTCTGAAGTAGTAAATAGCTGTCTTCAGGGTATCAGTAGCAAGTATGTAGATGATTAAATTTATGATACCATTGGTAACGAGAACACTGTTGATAGCACAAGACCGGAGTCCAATGTATACATCAGAAAATTCCTCTGCTCCATATTTTAGATGTAATCTTAGAATAATTTAGGTGTAAATGCAAATATCTAAGGCCAGATAATGTTCACTCATTATTGATCAGGAGTAACTGAGCCAGGAGTCCTCCAGTTTTGGACTTATGCTTTCCTACTAGCTGATCTTCTTAACCCACTCTTCTCTCTGCCCTTTGGTGGGGAGTTAACTAACTTCAGACTTTCTTAAATTCCATAAACACAGCTTTGGATGGTCAATTCAGAGCTTATGTGAGGAGCCAGGGTATTTTTACTGTGGCTAGTGGATGCGAGCCTGAGTGCATCTCAGTGAACATAAATAAAAAGTCAGTCTGAGGGAAGCTGGGTCAGCGTAATGCACTCCTGGGAGGAAGAGAGGCGGAAGAAGGTGTAAAATACACCAACTCAGACTCCCTCCAGAATTGCAGAACACAGATTCACATCTGAATTTGGCTCCCATTGCCTGACTCAGAAAAGTGAACTCTTTCCAAGTCTGGAGACACCAGTACATTCTGTGCAAAATTCTTAAAGGGATACTGTTAAACTTGTCTAGCTCACAAATTAACTTAGCCTGACGTATCTTGGGTTTTACTCTGGAGGCACAGCTCTGTTCAAAGACTCTCCACACAGCAGAAATGAGGAAAAGAGAACGTGCTTCTCCTGACCTGCCACTGCAGCATGTGGCCTGCAGCTTTGGTGCCACAGATACTTATGCTGGAATTGCATGGATCCTTTGTTTTTCAGTTGGAAGAGGAAAGAGAACGAGATAGTGTGTTATAGCACAAACACATAGAGAAGCTTCCAAGATCCTTACAGTAAGATGTTGTGTGGGAAGTGCATGCCAAAATAGGGGCTGGTTGTCTTGCAGATGTGCCTCTTCTATATAAACTGCAAGAAGAAAACATACATGACAGGACTCTCTTCTACCGTCTTTGTAAAAGGAACTAATTTGACAAATCAAAAGATGAAGAGAAAGTACTAGTGCATGCAATTGGCTTGAGATTTTAAATTCAGGATCAGATTTGGAATCATAGAATAGTTTGAGTTGGAAGGGACAATTAAAGGTCATCTAGGCCAACTCCCCTGCAATGAACAGGGACACTTACAGCTAGAACAGGAGCTACGGCAGCTCAGGGACCAGTCCAGCCTGGCCTCAAGTGTCTCCATGGATGAGGCATCACTGCCTCTCTGGGCAACCTGTTAGAGTGCTTCACTGCTCTTACTGTAAAGAACTTCTTCCTTGTATCCAGTCTGAATCTCCCCTCTTTTAGTTTGAAACCATTCCCCTTGCCTCATTATAACAAACCCTGCTAAAGAGTCTGTCCCCTTCCTTCTTACAGCCCTCCTCGAGGTACGGATAGGCCACTATCAGGTCTCAGAATCGCAGAATCACAGAATCACAGAATGGTCCGAGTTGGAAGGGACCTCAAGAATCTTGAGTCTCCAACCCCCCACTGCCAGAGGTAGAGCCACCAACCTTCACATTTAATACTAGACCAGGCTGGCCAGGGCCTGAGAGCACCTTCTCCAAGCTGAACAGCCCCAGCTCTCTCAGCCTGTCCTCACAGGAGTGGCGTTCCATCTCTTGGATCATTTTTGTGACCCTTCTCTGGACACGCTCCAACAAGTTATGTCTCTTGTATTGAAGACTCCACACCTGGATGCAGTACTCCAGGTGAGGCCTCACCAGCACAGAGCAGAGGGGCAGGATCACCCCTCTCACACTACTGGCCACACTTCTTTTGATACAACCCAGAATACAGTTGGCTTTCTGGGCTGTGAGGGCACACTGCTGGCTCATGTCCAGCTTGCTGTCCACCGGTACCCCCAAGACCTTTTCAGCAGGGCTGTGTTCCATCCTTACATCCCCCAGCCTGTACTGATTGTGGGAGTTGCCGTGACCCAGTTGCAAGAGCTTACACTTGGATTTATTGAACCTCATGAGATTCACCTGGGACCACTGCTTAAACCTGACCGAGTCTCTTTGGATGACATACTATCTATCCCTCTGGTGTGTCAACCGCACCACGCTGCTTGGTGTCATCTGCAAACTTGCTAAGAGTGCACTCAGTCCCACTGTTTATGTCACAGATGAAGAAGTTAAAGAGCACTGGTCCCATTACTGAACCATGAGGGCCATCATTCTTCAACGATCTTCATCCAGATGTTGAGCACTGACAACCATTCTCTGGGTATGATTTAAAAGATTTAGAAGATGTTTTGCAGCAAGGCCTGCTGGCCCTGCAGAGGGTTTAGTAATGCCCTCTCTCCACAAAGTACAGTTTAGCTTAGTGACCTAGGCTGGGGGAGAGAGGGTTAAAGTGTTTTGCTGTTCTCTGTCAGTGATAGCAGTTACAATGCATTGGCACTAGTCAGCAACTAAGTATCCACACAGCTGCTCCCCACAAAGGTTTAATTCCTCATCTACCTGCAGAGTGCTGGGTGGCAAACACAAAGCTTTCTCTAAGGAAACCCCCTGCCACCATTCTCCAGATCTGCTGTGGAAAGGACTGATGACCTTCAGAAACTGCTGCCTCTTTCTCTTTCATGACCTTTCTAAAAAGTGATAGCATAAATTTTGTCTATTGTGATTCACATGCCAATATATAGTGGTGACTTGGTGACTAATCAAGACTTGAGGAGAACACTGGCCACAATTCGGTCAGAGGATGTGGAGGCACTGGTAGTGATTCAGAACTACCCTCCTTGTTTTATGTATGTAGAAAGTCTGGGGAAAATGCCGCAGTTTCTCTTCTACCACCAAAATTTGGCTTTACAATGGAAAGGTTGCAAAATTCAAAGAACACAAAATTGGAGACTTGCAATTTTTAAAGACATTGGGATGAACTTCTGAATTTGGTGATCAAAGCAGCAAGGAAATTCAAGATTTGTTTCATTTTAATTCCCAGTTCTGAACTCAGGGAGAATATCTGCAGTGCCATCCCTTTTCCTCATGTTCCCCTCTGTCCCTGTTGCCCAACAGCAAAGAGATTTTCTGGAGGGGATTTTACTTCTTGAAAAGTCATTGTGTTTTACTATAGAAGTAACCTTTTTAATTTTTCAGGTTTTGTTTTACTAGAATCATAGAATGGTTTGGGTTGGAAAGGACCTTAAAAATCACCTAGTTACAACCCCCTTCCATGGGCTTCTCAGGGCCCCATCCAATCTGGCCTTGAATGCCTCCAAGTATGGGGCATCCACAACTTCTCTGGAAAATCTGTTTCACTAGCTTGTGAGTAAAAAAATTCCTTCTCATATCTAATTAAAATCTTCCCCCCTTTAGTTTAAAGCTGTTCCCCTTTATCCTATCATTGTAAGACCACGTAAAAAGTCAGTCTCTGTCCTGCTTATGAGATCCCTTCAAGTACTGGAAGGCTGCAATACGATCTCCTCAAAAATTTCTCTTCTGCAAGCTAAGCAAGCCCAATTCCTTCAAACTTTCTTCATAGGAGAGGTGTTCCAGCCAGCCCTCTGATCATCTTGGTGGCTCTCATCTGGACCTGCTCCAACAGCTCCACATTCCTCCTGTGTTGGAGGCCTCAGGCCTGGACACAATACTCCAGATGGGGCCTCACAATGGCAGAGCAAAGAACAACAATCACTTCTCTCATTCTACTGGCCACCTCTCTTTTGATGCAGCCCAGAGTACTGCTGGCCTTCTGGGCTGCAAGACTGCTAGCTCATGTCCAAGTTATCACCCTATGGGTACCTCCGTGTCTTTCTTCACAGGGCTGCTCTCAATGAGTTCTTCTCTCAGTTTACACACATATTTGGGATTGCTTCCACCCAAGTACAACACTTGGCCTTGTTGAACCTCATTGGGTTCATGTAGGCCCACTTTTCAAACCTTTCCAGGTACCTTTGAATGGCATCCCTCCCTTTTGTTGTGTCAGCTGCACCGCTCAGCTTGGTGTCATCACCAAACTCGTTGAGGGTGCACTCAATCCCACTATTCAGTGGGATCTCATTTTGTTTTCCTTTAATTTAGTACTGTCAGTGCTTGAAACAAATTGCTCAAATTATAGCTTATTTGTTGTCAAGTTCATCATGGGCTTTGAGTTAAAAACTATAATTAGTTTATAAAAAGTCTGCTTCAGAAACTGACATATTGTGGGAGCCCTGTGATCAGTGCAATTGGCACCAAGAAGGGCAGGAGGGAAAGCAGAAAGACAACTGCATTTTTGCCCAGCAAGGATGCAAGGTAGAAATGTAGTGAGAAGGCCAGCAGCGTCAGCAGCCTAAGGCAGCATGAAGTGTCTGTGAGAGAGAGCAGCAGCCCCAGCACAGCTGTGTCCCAGAGACCACATTTGTAATGACTCGGCATAGCACATGCCAGAAAACCTGCCTACCCCCGCAGCCATCGGAGTTGTGAGTGGATGCTTTAGGCCGAATTAATCCCTAGTGGAAGCTCAGGAAAAGCCAGGGGAGCTAGAGACTCAAAAAAAAAAAAAAAAAACCAAACCAAAAAAACCCACAAAGGTAGCTCTTTATTAACATCATAATTTGGAAGCCAGTTTTTGTACATCGAGAAGCGATAAGCAACCAAAATGATGTCGGAGAAGAAGAGGACTTCTCTTTCTAAGAACTTCTGACTCCAACATTACTCATCCTTATTTCCTGCTGTCCCTTCTATTCACTCAAGTGGCTGGTAGGAATCCAAAACCTGTTAATTATCCCTTGCTAAAGAAACAGACTAAATATCTCTCAGTGATTTGATCAGCTTCATGGACATGGGCCAAGAGATTAGCACCAGATTGTGCAAGCAAAAGATCAGCCTGAGGTCTGCTGCAAGCCCGCACTTCAGGCAGGGGAAAGTTTTTCAGATATAGGAATTGCACCTGAAAATTGTGCTCTGTAACATGATAGAGTGGGTAACATCTGCCAGGGTTTGCAAGATGTTAAATACACAAACATATGTTTGGGCAGCCTCATGCAGACTTTCATAGCCCATAAAGAAGACACCTAAGGGGGTATGCTTTCAAGGGCTGAGGTCGGCATTTTTGGTTGGGGGTGATTAATTTTGGTTGGGAAGTGAGCAGTAATGGTGGTGAAAACTGGGAAAAATAAACTTCAATAAAAGTCTCTGCAAAAGCAGACGTTCCCAAAAAACATTTAGACCAAAGCCAATTTTCCTTAGAAAACGTGCTAAAAGAAAGTAATCAGATCAAACACTGACTTACCTCAGCTTTTTGCATGTTGCCAGGCACTTTGAGGTGCAAATACGCAGGTTTCCAGCTACAGCTGAAGTGCAGGTGTCAGTCTGATGGCAATCAATGAAAGCAATATGTAAAGCAGGTATCAGTGTGCAAATGGGGGCTGCATAAAGATAACTGTTTGTGCTCTTTTCAAACATTATTCACAATTCAATACAATCTGTGTCATGCCTGACCACATAGAGTTAAATCAAAACAAGCTGTTGGGCCAAACAAAGAGGAAATTAACCAATGGCAAAGATAAGTTCAGGCTGAAAAATATCAAGAGGTTCTGAGGAAACAATAGGGATGTTATTAATTGTAAAATAGCCAGTAGGCTCCAAACAGCTTGGCAGCATTCACTTTTCCAAGCCTGGTGTCAGAATCAAAGAGGACACTAAACCATCAAAGCAGCCAGGGTTGAGAAAAGCAGAACTGAATGCATTGCTGAGAGTTCTGAAGAGCATGTCAGAGAATGTTGGCATCTGGACAAAACACCCAGATGGAGACCCACAGATCCCAGTGCAGTTCAGCAGTCTGCTCCAAGCCCAGAGATGGAGGTAAAGGGTTGAAGAGCAGCTGGTGCCTGCAGGGGAGTTCTCTGGAGGTTTTCAAGACAGCAACATCACTGGAGGTGTTCAAGAAACACAGATATGTGGCACTGAGGAACATGATTAGTGGGCATAGTGGTGATGGGTTGATGGTTGGACTAAATGATCTTAGCTGTCTTTTCCAACCTTAACGATTCTACAATTCTATGAAATTCCTGCATCACATTACTCCAAGTCAGGGAAAGCTTGTGGTGCTGATAGCTGTTTAGTAGAAGTCTTATAATCTGTGATTTGCTAAGTAAATATCAACATAGTTCTCCATGACTAATCTTGAGCCTTCGTGGAGAACGCATTTATCCAACCAGCCTGAAGTAATTCAAAATATTGGTCAGAGAAATGCAATGTCCTCTCATGAATAATGGAGCATGGCATAAGGAAGAGAGTGAGGGAAAGGGCACACCCTTGTCTTGTGCTGAGCATGGATACGGTGGGGCAGCCTAGCACATTGGGCAGTTCTGTCCAAGTTCTGTTCTACAGGGACTCTCTCAGGTGCTGCTTCAAGCCCCAGAGCTTCCACAGTCTATATCACCTTAAATACCACCGTTACGGGCTACAGCCTACTCTACTCACCACACTGAATTAGTGGGGCAGATCAGGTCATGGTATGTGTCCCATCATGTGTGCTCCTCTAGGAACCTGCTCCCGGGAGAGGAGCCAGCATCTGCAAGGCACGGGGGCAGCCGCAGTGCAGGAGTGTCCTGCCCCAAATCTGGGACAGGTGCAGTGCCCTGGGGATGAGCCTTCCCTTCCATTGCTCAGAGAGCACAGACAGCTGGCTCTGCAACACTTCCAGCTGTTGTTAAACCAACAGTGGGAACAAATAATACTTTCTGATCTTGAGTTAAGAATTCAGGTGCCCATGCGTGATGGGTTTGGTCTGTGCTACAATTCTTTCAGCCCCTTGGATATCGCTGGAAAATATCATCATCTGGGGCTACACTAATTTTTTTTAGCTAATTACATAGCTTGTGTAACAGTTACTTAAATTATTACTCCTATAAAGTAGTCAGTTTAAATAATAACTAACCCAGTTATGTGTAATTTTACTTTCTTATCTGGTGATTGCCAACAGTATGAATGAATATCTATAAAGAGTCATCTAGACAAGAAGAGGTACGAAAAGGAAACAAAATGGAAAAATTATGAAAAGATAAGAGGTAATGGCTTTGAGTTGTGCCGCGGAGGTTCAAGTTGGATATTAGGAAACATTTCTTCTTAGTAAGAGCAGTGAGGCACTGGCACAGGCTGCCCAGGGAGGTGATGGAGTCACCGTCCCTGGAGATGTTCAAGAGACATGCAGATGTGGCACTGTGGGACGAGGTTAGTGGGCATGGTGGGAGTGGGTTGGCAGTTGGACGAGATGATCTTGGAGGCCTTTTACTACTTTAATGATTCTATTATTCTAACCTAGTGTTTAAATCAATGCCAGTTCACATTCCAGTTAGATTCGCATAAAGTATTCAAGGTTGCTTTTAAAAAATCTGTAACAAATGCTTTACATCAAACCTCTTACTTGAAAATAAATTCCGTTCTAACATGAATTGGTTTAATCATACTTTAGTTTTGAATACATTTTGATAAAAATTTTAAAAAAGCAAAACAACAAAGTATTGCACTGAGAACAGACTTTTTAACTAAAACAATTCCTCACACCTAATTGCAGAATGTTATGTTTTGATCTAACATTTATTGACTTTAATGTATGCCAAATTCTTGGTCTCACCAAGAGGCCAAATAACAAAATGCTTTGAAATGTAAGTAAACTTCTGGATATATATCATAAAACAAAGATGAGGGAGCACCACATTGCATGCCCTTGGTAACTTCCCATAGCTGTACATAAAGAACGTAATGGTTGAGCTGAATATACACACTGCTCAGATTGCCCATGTCCCATATTGTCTTTGGTGTCACTACACAGACCTGATGGCACCTCTTGCCCAGCTCTTTGAGGAGCCCCTGGGTTTCACTGAGGAGGGTTACCAGGAACAGCTGGTGAAGGCAAGGAACATGCAGCCCTCACCAAGGTCCTCATGCAACATAAAACCTGGCAGTGCTCTCAGGTAAGCAACAGGTCAGGTAAGGTACTGCCACAGCTTAGTGTCAGATCCTGTGTTTCTGATTACCCAAACATCTCCTCCCAAAACTCCACCCAGAACTCACTCCAGCACTGCCTGGATTCTGATCTAATTCTTTCAAATTATGCTTATATAAGTAGATGTAATTGCTTCAGGGTCCATCCCTACTAATAGTGGTTTAAAGGACATTCATGAGAAGAGACTCTGGCCATTACCATTCCAGTTGGCCTTAGTGTCAGAGAATGTGCCTTGGCACATTTAATTTTCCAGCATAGATGTGTCCATGAGGACCAGGAAATATCACTCAGAATTAAATAAATACATAAAAGACAATATTTTCCAATATCTACAAGGAAATTTTGGAGGAGCTGACTGATGCCAAATATTTTTTTATACTTGATGTGTCAGCAGGGTTCTGGCAGGTGCCCTTAGCAAAAAAACAAGCACATATTTGTGCACATTCAACACCCTCTTTGGGAGATAGTTTCCTCCAGCCACCATATGGGTTGTATTCAGTATCCAAGGTGTTTTACTAGTAAATAAAACTTCTTTTTTTTTTTTTTTTTAATCATATATGGAGGGCTTAAGCCTAAACAGATGAGGAAAAATAGCAAAATAAGACAAAAAGCTCCAAGCAGCCATGGAAATAACCAGATATGCTGTGAAGAAATCAAATGAATAGTAACACAAATCTAAATGCGACATAATGAAAAGAGCACACCTGGAGAGGAAGTTTTGACAACACATTGTACAGAGAGGTCCTAACGTATGTGGACTGACACTGAGATGCCTGCCCCAACAAGCAGAGGACGCTCAAACTTCTCACAATGGTAAACTTTGGAAATAAATGTATTTATCAAAAAACATGGAAAGTTGATAATATTAAAGGAGGCACTGTGCTGAGACAGCCCAGCGCTAAAAGTCCAACAGACCTACCAGTGCCTCTGAACACGGCGCTGGCACTGTGCCCTCACAGCAGACAGGTCCAAGCTGGAGGGGGATCAGCTTTGTGCCACAATCAGCACTAAACACTGCTGTCAGATGTCTGAGGGCCATCATCTTTCATCTCAAGCTCTGGGGTTTCAGATAGTTGCTTGAGGAAGTGCAGTGCTAAGATTTAAAGCCAAGTAAGAACAATATGCTGCTGTTACAAATTATGCCCTGCCAAGCCCTTCAACCAAGAACGTACAAAGCTTTGGTTCCTTCATCTTTCCAGAACTGTTTTTGCAGTTGAACACAAACCTAGTCAGCATGGAAAATGTCTGGACCACATGAAAAAATGTGAATGTTCTCAGTCTGAAACAGCCAATGTGATATCCAACTGGAGGAGTCAAAGGCTTGACTGGTGTCAGGGAGACCTTGTTGGCCAGAAGTGTTGAGTGCAAGAATTCTAGTTGACTGCTAGTACACAGCAATGCAGGGGCACCTCTGAAGTCTTGCTATCCGTATCAACATTATTTTCTTGTGGAAAGTATTGATTACAAACACAGTCATACACTCAAATACCAGTTACTCAGGGGCAGGTGAGACTTAAAAACACCAGCCGTGATTAAGTGTAGGGCAGAGAGATGGCAGTCTTGCTCAGGAAGGTCTAGCATGAGCAACAGACAAATTGGCTTCAGACAATTTTGTCCCACAACACAGTCTGGTCTCTGTACAACACCACAGTCAGCACAGGTTAGCTAAACTCTACCACTTGGTTGGCTGTCTGACATTTTGTATTATCTACGTTTTACTTGTTATTTTTACAGTCAGTGAAGGAAGAGGATGCCTATCTACCTTTAATAATGGCTTGCAGAATTCAATTGGAGCCGGTTTTCATGTTGGGCAGAAGCCCATATCACACTGTGCCGCCACTTATCACCAAGGCACTGAAGGATGTCACCTGTTAGACTTCACAACTTGGAATGATCTGCAGTCAAAACAATGGACCTGGCCATCTGCATCCTGATGTTCCATCTAGCCCGTGAATTCCCTTGGTATGTGAAACAGGAGAAGGGTCACTTTTTTGAGTGTGGTGGTAAAAGCATAGAAGTTCTAATGAGAGGAGGAGTGAGGTTCATTTAGACAGAAAGAATAAAAGTAAAAGGATTAAAACATGAGATAATCAGAACACAATGACCTGTTGTTTAAATACAGACTAGAAATGAAGAGGGAGAAGAAATTAATCAAATAGTGAACCAACTATTCCAATTTAAATAGTCATACATTTCCTTTTACAAATAACTGGTATAAAACAATAGATGGTGGATAGAAGGGACTGAAGATTACAGTATTTTTATCGAGCAGTGTTTTACTTGGGGATTAGAGGAACTAGTATTCATGATCTTTTAATAAAGTCTGGTTTTGGCAGCTTTTTCAGCATCCACATGCAGAAAGAAATGTCACTTCCAAATATCAGATCAACAGTACATCTAGTTCTTTCATTTCTCCTGAGCTTCATCCTATTGACTTTCAAATCACTGTGTGATTTAGAATACCAGAGTGTTTCAGAAATAGAATATACTTGGTGGCATTTCAAGTCTAACATTTTGCTCAAATGTGCATTGTCCAATTCAGCAGATTGTTTAACAAAAAGCAGCTACAGGGGTCAACAAACCTGACTCAGCAAGGAAGTTACTGGAAAAATTCAAGCTGATAGATTTTTTAAAAATCTAAGATAAACCACATGATTGGGTTTCAAATTTTAAATGAATTTCACAAAGAAGTGATTAAAAAAACCCACAGTATCAGAGAGAAAGTTAGCAGAATAGTCAAAATCCCTTGCTTGTAACTTTAGTACTTGTTTTGTTGTGGGAATAAATCAGAGTATCAATACTGTCAGTGAAATTCTTACAATCTTCTGTGGAAAGCATATTATATTAAAGAGACTCTAATCTAGCAATCCCTTGATCATTAAAACTCAATAATCAAAAGAGGGTCAAAAGGCAAACAAATGAAATAAGATCTAGTGATTGCAAAAATAAACAACTGAGCAATAGACAGTAATTTCATGAAGCGTGTGTGGTAGTTCATATTGCCAGAGTGGACTGGGAACAAGACTGCATTTCAGGAAAAAAAAAAAAAAAAAAAAAAAGGAAAGATATTTGTCTGAAAATGATTGGGGTTTCTTTTTGTTGTTTTTTTTTTTTTTATTGTTTTCTTTTTTTTTGCTACTCTTTTATCCACCACAATTGTGTGGTCTGTTTTTCAGAGAAAGAAGAAGCCAACTGAACTTCCTTTGGCCAGAGATGTATTGTCTCAGGAGTGGAGTCAGGTTTCTCTTGAATAACTGAAGGCAAGACTGTTGTCTTATATTATATGTGTTGTTACCAAAGCTATTGTGGATGAAGACCATACCCAAACCATAGCAGGCTGTACCAAATCCAGAGAAATATGTCCTTTTCTTCTTCTTCAGAAAAAGAAAAAAACTTTTTCCATTGTATCACTGAGAAAACATCTGTTGCTAATCCATGTCATTTTAGAAGACTGACTAGTAGCAGTAGATTAGTCTTAAGAAAAAATCTTCCTCAGTGCCCTTTCTGCACTCTAAACATACCAAACCGGGGAAAGCAGATGTGCCAGATTCCAACAGGGGCTGATGCAAGATGAGCTGGAGGCATACCCAGTTGTCCAAGTAAGCCTTGAGTTTACATGCAAGACTTTGTGTTTTTCTTACATACTTTTTTTCATTCTTTTTTAAAGACTCCACATGCAAAACCAGTGCAGAAGACGGGAAGAAATTTAAAGATGTCTGAGGAATATCCTTAGACCTTGAGCACAGGGGGACATCTTCAGCACGTAACCTTCAGATCTCAAAACCTGTGATGACTGCTGATTCTCTCCATTTTGACTAGGAAGTGGTCTTTGACATTTTCTCATCCATTTAGAGATCTGTGTATTACTCTGTGTCTGCTTCCAGGAGAGCACCAAATGAGCTCTTCAAAGGTAAACAGGGGCAGTATGTGTCATTTCAGCCAAACCTCTGCACTCCTGGACCATGAGCCTATTCACACAGCATAATGTAAGAGAGTCGTAATGGGAGGTGATGCCTTTTGCTGCTATCTAATATGTAGCTGGGATTGTATTTGTCTATGCCATTTGAGTTGAAACAAAAATCAGATCATCTCTGCCCATCCTGCTTTTGCTACTGCCACATTTACTTCACTCATTTGTTTTTTTCTACAGTAGTATTGCACTCTCTATTATCAGAATATTTTAGTTCCTGGAGTAATGTTGTTTTTGAAATTTCTCTTATTTTACCCTTTTCTCTTCCACTGTGTTGTTCCAGCAGTCCCACAGTGCAGCATGAGATAAAATATCTCCCTTTCGCACCACAGCCCTGATACCACATTTGGTGTACGTTCTCATTACGTGTATCTGTCATATATAATATACAACAATCTTCATTACAGATTTTCAAGATGAGGCATCAGTATGGTCTTATGCTCCTTATACAAAGGCCAAACACTCTTTCCTTTCTCCCTCCTTGTGATGTAGTCCTATCCACATTAACTTTTACAGGTAAGCAACTAGTGAAGAAGACAAGACAACAGTACCTCAGCCCTTCATTGCCCTCTAGTGCAGTATTTCATACATAGACATCTCTAATGAATGTCATATTGTCAGTCTAAGTAGTGCTTTTTATGCTGGGATCTCAGGAAATATAGTAAATAAAGTGGAACAACATAAATGGCACTCCAAGCTATGTCATACGACAGTCATTTCTTGAATCAGAACAAGCAGGAAGAGAAGTGAAAGGTGGTCATTAGCTGTCTAACAAAGCAGGATGTTTTTTCCTGAAGAAGGCTGATGCACAAGAGTTACGGATTTGGGTTTTGAAAATAGAGAAGTGTGACTTCTTCTACTTGAGTACTTTGTTTTAATCCATCAAAGTGAGTCACGGCAGATCTGCATCTTGGGTGCCCTGTAGAACTTAGGTTGCAGTGGAAGGATAGAGATTCAAGACCTCGTGAAGGCACTGTTAAGGTGCAGAATATATTTCCATCTCAGGTTTGCACTATCTCAGTTACGGGGGTGTTTCGATTCAGTAACTGTTTCTGAGCAGAGGCAAGCTAGAGGTAGAAGGATCTGACAGAAAAGGACAAGCATGCAATGAAATGCTTAAGAGAAAGGAAAAGGAAAAAAGACTAATTAGTGGCTGACATGGTATTAGGAGCAGTGAGAGAAATAAGCAAAGATGGAAAGAGAAAAAGCTCTTGACACTGTTCAGTGGAGCATCATGTTGGTAGCACCATTACAGAAAGACATACCTGGCGTTTCACACACCCAGCTTCTAGCTAATGAAGGTACTTTCAGCGCACGTTTCTTCGTGTGTTGCACTGTGTGTTAAAGACAGTTGGCTGCAAAATGCTAATGGCAATATCTCAATTCCTCGCATCTTCACACTGATGAGGATTTTTTTTAAAAAAAAATATTTTTAAAACAAATGAAATTATTTCTTTTTCACACTTTAATGTGACTTTATTTAAAAATGCAGATGATTGTTTCAGAGAAGTCTATTATTTAGGATATTGTTAAAGACATGATTTATCTTTTACAGTATGTGTTGTTTAACAGTAACTTTAAGATGACCAATGAATCAGAGTAAGGGAAACAGTGTCCCCATGCATCTTATGCAAATATTTCTTTTTACATTTGCTAGGACTTTGAGAACTCAAATACAGGATGAGTTGAAAACTATTTTAATGTGAATAGGTGTATGAACTGCTGAGTCACAGTCTGAACCTCTGATAAATCACCTGAGGCGAGCAATGAGTCAGCCATGGGAGCACAGGTGAAAGTAATACACCTGTGCTGCAGGAAGGGGTGGAGCCTGGCTCCACCTCTCCTAGACCCATTTAAGAGCTGACTACCAGTGGGGAAGGATCTCTCTTCTGGAGATCCAATCTACTGGAGTTTCCTGAGTGAGCCCATGATACAGGTAAGCATCCTATCTATTCTCTTTGTCTTGCTTTGCCTGACTCTCTTGTTTATTTTATTATTATAGTATCTTAATATTCTTTGATTATACAATATTCCTTGATTATACACTATCTTAATATTCTTTGATTATACAATATGATAAAAAGATAAATAAAATGTACATCTCAAAGATGACAAACATGCTCATTCCATCTACTTTTTCATGTGAACCAGGGAATGCTCTCAGAACAGTACACCTCATGATGTTAAATTATATGACTATTTCTTTCATTTGACAATGGAATTTTCACAGAATAGCTTTGCTTGTATTGCTGTGGTCCTATTTTCTTGTGGTTAAAATAAATGGCTTTGCTCACCCTTGCAGGAATATAAAAATTGCGCCCAACAGTTGAACTTCTGCTGCTAGCAAAGTCAGTGGAGGTTCTGCTATTGACTCTACAGAAACAGGATTCAGATCTGACAGCTTGCCTGGGATATACCATTGTGTGATAGATTCCATTTGAGCCTACAATATCATTTGCTGAATTGTACAAGGGTGTTTCTAAGAAGGGCTGATTATTTTGATTCAGTCTAAATGTTCTTTCAAGGATCTTTGTCACGAAGCACTTCAGTCCTCCATCAGCAATAATAATAATAATTATTATTAATAAATAATAAAATAATCTTGAACTACTTTAGTTTCTCAGTGCATTAAGTTTATTAAGCTGACTGATTTTTTTTTAATTTATTTATTTTTTTAATCAGATCAATATTAGCCTGTTTTCTCAACAAAAGCACTTTTCACCATGAAAGTTTTTAGCAGGTTGCCTATGCTCTCTTGCCTCTGAACTCCAGGCTTCCCTTGGCCACACTGCTCTCCCAGCAACGGGAAAAGCCTCCTCTAGGAAGGCCTTGTGGTGATCCACAGGAGCCAACGTACTCCAGGGACCAGGCACAAGGCCATGTATCTAAAGCTATGGTAGTGAACATCAGCCTGCAACATCCAAGATACAGCACCCTCCTAGTTATCCAGACATGTAGATGAATGTTAAGTCAGGAGGTCTAGGCACTTCAGCAGTGGAAAATGTTTTTGTTGGGAACAGGAACAATGAAAAGTGATGACTGAAAACATCAAAATGTTTCCCTCTTTTCCAGTACTCATGTGAACAGAGGGCAGAGTTTCCAGCCTCTCATCCTGGATACCCTGGGCTCAATCTTCAATCATGTTTGTCAGGTGAATCATTTTTGTGTTCCATATGCTGGTTCCTTTGGGTATATCTCATCCCTCCCTGAGAGGAAAGTGCTGATTTTCCTGGCCTCAGACTACACCTTGAATTGAAGTAACTTCTGCAACCATCAACCTTATCCTGCAAGGTCCCTTTGGTCTGAATGGTACGTTCATTTCTTCTATAAGAAAACTTCTTAACACCACATCACAGCTTATTGTTGTAGAACAGAAGATTAAAAGGTTGTGAAAGCAGCATGTTTACTGTAGATTGTAGCAGGCAAGCAGTGTTATCTAGACATTCACCTTCATCCTTCATCAGAGAACTTGAGTGGCATTTCTTTATTAATTTTCCTAGCAAGTCCCTTGCTATTAATCCTGTTCCATGTCTCTTTCAGAAATTTTTTGACTCTGTTTCCTGGAGTTTCGATTCTCTTCCATATCCTGCCTGAGACACATCCTGCCCCAGTGGGCAGAATTTGCTAAATTCAACAGCTGCACAGATGTACAGCATCAAAGCAGATGGCATTTGCAGCAATCCTAAATGCGATTGTATTCCTCCTTGCCTATGGACAGTCAGCACCTCCTAGGACCAAACACATTTTCATACTGTAAATCCGTCACAGTATTTAAAGACACTTATAAACATATGGAATTCATAAATTACTCAAGAGCAGTCCAGCAACCTTCAAGATTTTTTTCTGAAGCTAAATATTCTACAGAAATGCAAACTATTATTACTATCTTGTGACCAATAGCAGTTAGAAGTAGTGAAGAGATCACTGCCACTTTCTCTTTGCACTGTATTATCCTAATACGTGCTTAAATTCCGTTGGACATTTACAGTTCTGAATAACCCATTGCTTAACAACATATTTGTATGAGCAAAGAAAATGAAATTAAAATGGATTGAGCAGAACTAAGTAAAGTTAATAATCTTAAAAATAGTGAGCTAAGTTAGGACAAGCAAAACACTTTCTCTCTGTTTCCATCAGGTTTAAAACAAGGGTTGTTTGAAGAAAATGAGTCAGCTGTTGTTACCAACAATATATGCACACCGTTTTCCATTGGAATTTCTGGGGCAAAGTGTACTGATACAAGTACAGGAACAGCTGGATGTACTTTGAGGAAACAATAAAAAAAAGGAAGGCAGCTTCAGGGGGCATTTTGATATAAAAAGAATTTGTCTGAGATGGTTATGGTCCATTAGATTAATGCCTGAGCAAAAGACAGTTGAAGTCAAAGTCTCCCTCCCAGCTTTGTTGGACTTTGGATGAGGTCAAAAGCAAATTACAATGTGAGCTGAACTCCATCCTTAGTTACTGCAGGTGTTACTCTTCCAGATACAAATTATTGGCAACTAACATATACTGAGGGACCTTAAGTATTTCTAGCAGATGACACTGATCTAAGGCATTGAAAAAAAGACTTGCTTCTGATTAATGAGTATTTGATGAATTTTGAATACATTGTGGTTACCCCGACTTGCAGCTTTCTGAAACCACTGAAAGGTTGTTCCACTGCTGTACTTGGACCATATGGTCAAAGGTCTCTCTTCTGGTGAAAACTGTAATGTTAGACAGTTTTCTGTCTGGGCTTATTGCATAAGTCTGTTCATTAATTCACTCTGTGTTCCACAGGCACATGTTATGGGTTTGGAGAACAACATGCTGAAAAGACGTAAGGGGAGAGGTGAGATAGGGCCAGTAGAGTCCAATGGAGCAGAGTGCATGTTTCTTCAAGATGCAAAGCTGTTCCAAATTTCCCTGTTCCAGAAGGCAGAGTGGTCCCAAGGCAACATAACATTGGCTTTTCTCCTTTTCCTCTCTCAGCAGCCACTTCTTCTACAAAGCTTGTTCAGCCAAAGGAGAGAATACAAACTTTGTTTTGACCGAGGATAATTTTATCTTCTTTCTGAATGCTGTCTCAGCTAGAAAGTGACTCAGAAATGTGAATAGTTGAGGGAGCCTATGGATTTCTATTTAGGTGAAAACTGAGACATTGATCTCTTTTCAGGCACTAGAAACATTGTGGAGCAGAAGTTTTTTATTTTTATTTAATTCTTAATGACTGAATAATAATTATAATAACTCACCCAATACTGTATGGCAGTAATTTCAATTCATCTTTACTTTCCAAGACTCTGATTCAGCATTATAAAATAAAGCCTGCAATATACCTTACATTTTCCTTATCAGCATTGTTAGGACTGCTGTCACTCCCAAGTAGACAATGAGATCATGGCCCCATTCCAAGAAATTTTGACAGAGATGGTTTTCATGGGGCAAATTATTGGTAATCACCCAACTTCTGCTCAGGTGTTTTGCTTCCAGCAGCTTCAGCATTCCTCAGAAGGCTGATGCACATCCCAAATGACAATACATAAGCTGCATGGGTATTACATTTTGTGTCAGAAAGCACTAGGATCACCTGAAGCCCTGCCTGGAGGCCACATGATGACATTTTGGAAGCATGGAGAGGAGAGGAGGAGAGAGGAGACAGAGGAGTTCTTCTTGTGACTACAGGCTGGTCAGCCTCACTTCCATTCCTTATAATGTGAAAGAGCAAATAACACTGGAAATCACTTCTAAACATAGAAAGGACAAGAATGTGATTGAGAATCATGAACATGGTGTCATCAACATTTACAAAGAGGAAATCATACCAGATCAGTCTTTTATGTTCAGATGATTATCCCATGGGATGAGAAGAGAGCAGCTATAGAATCACAGAATGACTCAGGTGGGAAGGGACCTTAAAGATTGACTAGTTTCAGTCCCCCTGTAGTGGACAGCGTTGTCAACGACTAGATCAAGCTGTCTGAGTCCAACCTGGCCCTCCAAATGGGGCATCCACCACTGTTCCAGTGTCTTACCACTCTCTGATTAAAAGATTTCTTCTCATATCTAATCAAAACCTTCCCTCTTTTGGTTTAAAGCCATTCCCCCTTGTCCTATCATTGTAAGACCACGTAAAAAGTCAGTCTCTGTCCTGCTTATGAGATCCCTTCAAGTACTGGAAGGCTGCAATACAATCTCCTCAAAAATTTCTCTTCTGCAAGCTAAGCAAGCCCAATTCCTTCAAACTTTCTTCATAGGAGAGGTGTTCCAGCCAGCCCTCTGATCATCTTGGTGGCTCTCATCCGGACCTGCTCCAACAGCTCCACATTCCTCCTGTGTTGGAGGCCCCAGGCCTGGACACAACACTCCAGATGGGGCCTCACAATGGCAGAGCAAAGAGGGACAATCACTTCTCTCATTCTACTGGCCACCTCTCTTTTGATGCAGCCCAGAGTATTGCTGGCCTTCTGGGCTGCAAGACTGCTGGCTCATGTCCAAGTTTTCATCCATTCAGTACCCCCATGTCTTTCTCCTCAGGTCTGCCCTCAGTGAGTTCTTCTCTCAGTTTGCACACATATCATGCCCTGATCCTAGTGCAACAACTGGCACTTGGCCTTGTTGAACCTCATTGGGTTCATGTAGGCCCACTTTTCAAGTCTTCTCAGGTCCTTCTGGATGGCATCCCTCCCATTTGTTGTGTCAGCTGCACCGCTCAGCTTGGTTGGTGTCGTCAGCAAATATGCTGAGTGCACTCAATCCCCATCATCTATGTCATTGATAAAGATGCTGAAGAGCACTGGTCCCAAGATGGACCCCTAAAATTATAACTAATGGGAACTTCTCTTCCTCTCCCCATTCTGCGCCACTGCCTCCTGTCAAGGCCAGTGCTTTTCTTATCCACAAAAGCCCCAAAACAGGCACCGTATGAAACACTAAAGGATTTCCCACACCGGGAGTCGAACCCGGGCTGCCTGGGTGAAAACCAGAAATCCTAACCGCTAGACCATGTGGGAACACAATGGCTAGTTCTTATCTTGGCTTAAGCAAGGTTTTCAACACTGTTTCTCATAATATCCTCACAGAAAAGCTGAAAAAGTATGAGCTGGATATCAATGAGGTGAATGGTCTGAGAGGTGAACAGAAACTGGCTGAACTGTTGAGTTCCAAGGACTGTGTTCCTTGCTATGACAGAGGCAAGTCACTGATGGTGTACTCCAGGGTTTGATAATGAATCCAGACCTGTCTGACATCTTTATTAATGACCTGACCAGTGTGGCAGAGTATACTCCCAGCAAATCTGCAGATGATGCAAAACCGAGAAGAGTAGCTGCTACACTATACTGCTGTTTCTTAAGACCTTAACAGAAAAAGACAAATGGCCCAACAGGTACCCCACCAAGTTCAAGAAGGGGAAAAGCAAAGTGCTGCACTCAGGGAGAAATAAACTCCACGCACCTGGACAAGGTGGATGGCAGCTTTGTAGAAAAGGCCTTTGGGGCTACTGCTGGACAAGGTTAACATGAGCCAGCAATGTCCCTTTTTGACAAAGAATGTCAATGGTCTCCTGGAAACACATCCCTTCCAACACCTTCCTCCCAGCAGGTTGAGGGAGGTGATCTTACCCATCTGCTCAGCACCGGTGAGGCCACACCTGGAGTGCTGTACCTAGTTCTAGGATCCCCAGTACAAAAGAGACCTGGATATATTGCAGACAGTCTAATGAAGAGACACAAAAATGATTATCAGATTGGAGCACATCTCTTCTACAAGGAAAGGCTGAGAGCGCTGGGACTCTTCACTCTGGAAGAGGGAAGGCTCGGATGTACAAATGCCTGATGGAAGATATAAAGAATATGAAAGCAGACTTCCCTTCAGTATCTGTTTACAGGACAAGAAAAACAGATGTAAATTAAAATATAGGACATTCTGTTCAAACTTAGGAAAAACTGCTTTACTGTGAATGCAGTTGAACACTGGCACAGGTTGCCCAGAGAGGTTATGAAGTCACCAGTATAAGAGATGTTCAAAACTGATTAGACATAGTCCTGAGATACCTGCTGTGGTTAACTCTATTCAAAGCATGAGGTTGAACCAGGTGATTTCCAGAGGTGCCTGCCAGCCTCAGCTGTTTTGTTATTCTGTGGTTCTGTAGTTTGGTCACATACATCTGAACCAGGAGGTACCAGGATAGCCTTCACATCCTTCACACAGGAGTGCAGTCCAAGCTACAGCTTCACGTTTCAGGATCTTGTCCCTCACAGCCAAGACACTGGCACAAAAGAGTCAAATACAGTGGAATCTTCCCAATCTCTTGAAAATGTGCATTGGTTTGATGACAGAACCACTGGGGGCTACAATCTGATCTTGTATTAAAACCCCCTGTTCAAACTGAAATGGAGAAATGGCAATCAGTCTGAAGGGGAACACTGTCAGAGATTCTGTTTTTCTGTGAAATTTACCTACAAACTGGAGCTGAAAATCTGGATAAGGTGGAGCCAGAGAGGAATCCACAGCTGGGAGGAGAAAGGGAGAAGGAGACGATGAGTTTTATTTTAAACATATGTATTAATCATGGCACAGAAGAGAAATAAGAGTGGGAAAATGCAGCTGGGAGGGGGAGGGCAGACAGAGGCACTGATGATTATTGTAAATATAATTATTAAATCATTGCTCCAAGCAGGGAACCAGGGTGGGAATATGCAGCTGGAAGGTGGAGGGCAAGGGGAAAGCAGCAATTTTATATTCAGTGTTAGTACTGAGCATGGCTTGGGAGGGGATCAGGGGTACAGCCTTGCAGCTGGAGGTGGGAGTGCCACAGGAGAACACTGGTTCCTAGACCTGTCACATTAAAATATGCACATCTTGCCTCCGAGAAACTGTGGTGCAAAAGCTTTGCAAGGCTTGCAGAACGGGAGAGCTTTTATTTTAAAGGAGCGAGGGAGAAATCTTGTTCACCTGCTGGGTTTTTGCTAAGCTCTTGCAGCTCTATTACAAAATTACTCCATAAACTTTTACAATTGGCCTCACGCCAGCTAAATGTCATTATTAATACTGCTATAGAAAGTGCCAACAGAACTGAAATACTCATGGGGAGACGCTGCAAAAGACATACAAAAGTCCAGACTTCTGAACAGTCAGAAGAAGTAAAGGGAGAAGGGGGAGGGAGAAAATTGTCATATGGACCCTGTATGAATTAATGGGGTTTATAAAAGAACAAAGTTCAGTCATCAAGTATGGCCACTGCCAGCATGTTTTCATGTTGGCCAAAGTAATTGCGTCCTCTCTGGTTCACAGAAATAGGATGCAGGATACGTTTAAGGCAGAGAAAGGTATTATTGTGTGTTTTAGATATTCTACCATGGTTAAGTATGACAATGCAACAAGAAAACTATGAAGAGAACAAGACCCTCTCCAGTGCTGAATGCTTTTACCCTCCAAAGCTGTCACTGGGAGCAGAAGGTACTTAGAAATCCATAGGGTCTGGCTCTCAGCTGTGTCATCGCCTCTCCCTGTCTTTCAGTCTCTGGCACAATCTGTTGGAAAAGCGATCATGAAGAATCTCTTTGATTTGGGCCTCCAACACCTGTGGCAATGCTGCTGAAAATTTCAGAGCTGAAAAGAAAAAATTAAGAAACCTTTTAGTAAAAAATATATACAAATCATCACAACACACCAGGAGTGTCATCCAGCTCTTAATTTTGGACTTATAAGGGACAACACAAAGTAATAAACTCCACAGTCACATGTCACTTGGACATTGATTACCTGTGTCAGAGAAGGCCTCAAGTTGGAGATTTAGAACTGGATTGGGAGAAATAATCACCAAATTTGGAATAATCTGACCTGAGGTTGGTCTGAGACTTGATGCAGTTCATAGGTAATGGAAAAGTCAGGTCTATAAAAGCTTGTACAGGCTCCTCAACCTGTTTTAAATTCTTCCCTGGATAATTCTGAGGGAAGCTGAATGTCAGTCAAAGAAGTCACATTAAAGCATACATTTTTAGATCTTTTTAGTACTGAAAATTTGTCACATTCTCTTCTTCAGGTTGTAGGGATATTCTCTGGCTTAACCACTTTCCTGAGTAGGATTGCTTTATTGAATCAGGGCCACAGAAACATCTGTCTCTGCAGCATAAGGGATGCTCTTCACGAAGCTCATCATCAGAAACTCCTTCATGAATAAAGTATTAAAGCAATATTTTCTCTTTTTTTTTCTTTCTACTATCAATTTAAGAGAAAGCACCATGAATAGAAAGGGACCTATGTCATTGCCTTGTGACTAATCACAGTGGTAGTCTTTTGTGCCCTTTGCACAGCAAAGCACTGATAATAATAGAATTGGTCATTAGAAAGGAAAACACCATTTTGCCATTTTCCTACCAATTAAAGATTGTTTCCTGTACTTTCTACTGTCTTGTTTAGATCAAATTTTAAAGTCTCTTAGTTTAGATGCTCCTTTTCTTAGCTCTATTTACATCCAGCCTTTCTCCTTCCTATTCAGGGGCTTGAAGAGATGCTCTCATAAAGTACGCCATTTCACTATTTTATATCTGAAACTAAATATTAGAAAAACTTATAAATATATTTATATCTTTAAATATAATCTAAACATATATCCATGTATTATATAAACTTATAAATAAATTAATATACATAGATGATTTTATGAAAAAAGCGAACTGCTTATATCCCTGGTCTCTGGATATTGACAATTAGAACTCTACATCTTTAGTTCAGTCACGGTTTACACTTGCCTCTCCCCAAAGATTTCAATGAAGTGAATACATTCATATGAAGAAACTTGATTCTAGAAGTTAACAAATTAATAGACATCACTGCGCTTGCTTTTGATATATTTTATTCATATATTCAGAAATTGATTTAGCATAGAATTGTAGAATTGTTTGAGTTGAAAGGGACCCTTAAAGGTCATCTAATCCAACTCCCCTGCAATGAGCAGGGATATCTACTCAGGGATACCTATCAGGGATATCAGGTTGTCTTTGGTAAATCCATAAAGAAGTCTCCCTGATCTTCAGCTGGGAAGTTCTCGAGTCTTCCAAGTTGTATGCTTTCATTGTGCACTCAGTCTCAGTTACATTTCAATGTGTTTGTCTGTGCATCTTTGAGATGCACTTAAGGTAAGAATAAGGAAAGATGTCCAGTGCCTATAAAACACGAGTAACAGGACTGACTAACTCAGACTTATTTGTCTCTTACCATGGTGGAAGATTAGAATATAAACTTCCTCTGAGCTCAGGCATTGTATCTAACCTAAGGCATGTGGCTTTTTGTTCATCTGTTCGTTTTACTTTTTTTTTTTTTTTTTGGGGGGGGGGGGGAGGGAATTTAGGCACATCAGATAAATATTTCTCTGGCCTTGATAAGACAATAGATAAGATTCTTCTCTGGTTCACAGTAAGCATATAATGGTATAACAGTAATGACATCGGTGAAATCTCTCTTGATTTGCCAGGTGTGAGCAGAAGAAGAATCAGATCATTTTTTATTTCTTTTTTGCAGTTCTCCTATCCAGCCAGACAGGTGTGCTGGCTACATTATGTTACCATATGTCAGGAGAAATGGTTTTTAAAGCAGTTAATACTATACTTGGGAAAACCCTATGTAGCATATGCCATTTAATATACACACATATTATCCATACAATTATACAATGGGGTAAAATATACAAAATCAAGTTGTATTTAGATGATTTTTGGTCATAAGCCAATGCAAATATTATTCTCCCAAGATTCCAGGAAGAGATTAAGTGTAGAGCTGTGACTTGTGCAATGTTCGCCAACTGCTGACTAATTGCACGCCCATCATTATTGCATCCATATATACAATGAAGGTAAAAATTCAGAGAAGAACCACAACACACAGCATACATCAAATAGCAATGGTCATTTTGAAGCAAATTATCATATATTTTTCCAGTATTAATTTCACTCAGTTGTTTTAGGGTCTTGGGGGACTTAGAGCATCATACCATGGAGAACAAAGTACCAAACCTGTATAGTATAAATGAGAAAGCAGAGACAAATGTATGAGTACAGGCTGTACAACATGTTCAAAATTCTGTCTTGACTAAATATAAAAGTGGGAGAAAACTACACTGTTCTTCTCTGCTTTTTATGCATTCTGTCTCTCAGCAAACATTTTATAAGACAAGACTCTGGGAATGCTGTACATTATCACTGGGGAAAATAATTACAGCAACCACAGTGTGTATAAAGACAGAGAGACATGTTGGAAAAACATTTCCTATAATTGTACTGTGACAAAACGTGCAGTTAAATTTTATACACATGGTGAAAATTACACCACAATTAATGGCATTCCTTAAACATAATTCATTCTTAATGTAGTTTAGAAAAAGTGAGCCATCACTGACAGTATTGTGTTATCATATCATTAGGCAACAGTTCTCAACAAATGTCATAAGCTAGGCAGTGCTGGTGCTTGGCAGGAGGTTACCTATGTTTGTGATGCTCCAAAGGGTAGTATTCAAGATATCTTTCATACCTTTCCCCCATTCTACTTAAAGTTGGAGGTAAAACATTCTACAATTTAATTGAATCCTTTTTTGCTGAAAAGTCTGCATTCAGGGAAAAGGAGTTTGATTTCCCCTCTTCGCCACATTTAGCATCGTGTGGCAGGCAGGCAGTGTGTTGTATGTTTCTTTAATTCTAACAAGTGGTTTACTTTGATAGCAGTTTGTGCTTTCAATGAAATCTCTACTAGCAGGGCATTTTCTATTGCTGCATGAAAGACAAGCTGTGTTATTTTCCGGTTCCTTCAAATCTGGAAGACAGCCAGGGGCAGTCAGACACATGCAGCGTGTTGTCATCTAGGTGAGTCCTAACGTGTATCTCAGCACTGCATTGACGGGTGCCATTCTGAAGGACTTGAACTTAAGAGAAAATGAGTGCCCCAGTCACTGTAATCTCCTCCACCACTTAAAGACCTACTGATATGCACAGGCATTTAACGCCTCTTCCATGTCCCAGCCACACACAGCATGGTTAATTACTCTCAGGAAACTTAAACTCCCACTTCAATTTCAACAGGACTGCACTTAATTTCTGTTCAAATCTCTTCTACAGAAACAGTATTTGCTGCAAAGGATAGCAAAGCACAGGGCTCCAAGCAACTTTCTGGGCCATTAAGTCAATTCTCCTGTTACTGCAAACAAACACAATGTACAATTTTTTTCACACACTCTTCAAGCTACAACATAAAAGTAGTTGTTGGGTTTTAGCCTCTGTTACTCAACTGGAGAATATTCCAAAGTGCACTTGCTCTGACAGTGAGGAACTGTCTTCTCATTTCCAGTTTAAACTTGTTTCTTCTCTGTTTATACCCACTATACATGTGAAAATACCTTTAGTTTAAATGGCTCTTTTCTTCCTGCTGCTTTCCCTTCTTTTCCTCCTCTTATTTTCATTTTGCCAGAGTAAAAGTCAGTCTTTTCTATTATCCTCTTATCAGGACAAAGACACTTCTTTTGAACCTGATTGATTCCTCACCTTCATCTGTTAGACTTCCAAGTCACCTTTCTTAACCGTGAATGGGCAGACTAACGCACAGTGCTAGAGGTCTAGCCACAAACCTGTATGAAGATATCATCATTTCTTTGACCTCACTGGCAGAAATTTCACTGGAAAATTCTGGGGTTGCATTTGGCTTTTCATGGTTATCACACTGATGGCTCTCAGTTCTTTGATCAATAAGTAAAAGAGGCTCTTTCACAACTTTTTTTTACTACTGGATGAACTCAGATATTCTAGCATAGCTTTTCATTAATTCGATTATTGTTTATCTCATTCCTATTTGAGTCTTTAGACTGCCATTTCCAAAACATGTGGATTGGCAATGCTTTTAAATTCTATATATCAGTAAGTTCTATGTTTTCATGAGGTCACAAAGAAGGTATTAAACAAAACCAGTGTTGGTAATCATTCAGGTTTGATCCATTCCCTTTTCACTGGCCCTGCTGCTGACCACCATTGCTCCTGATACCTAATTTACAATTCTTCTCCTGATTTGCCTTGTTACAACTAGCAGAGGCTGTTCATTCATTTCCAGAGCGTGTTTTCCTGAAATCTCAGTAGATTATATTTACCACATTATTTTTGTCCAGAAAATCAGTTATTAAATAGAAATAGTATAGTATGATCTACTTTTGCTAAAACTATTATTTGTATTTTACTGTTTTTCATGGGCCTCTTGTAGAGCCTGATGTAGACCTTTGTGTTCTGTTAGGTCAGATTTACATGTACATGACTGTCTGGATGTCTTTTCCCACACTTGAATACAGACATTTTCTCTGCTGCTCTCCTGGCCTGATGTGCCAACTTTCACTCAAACCAGATGATGACTGCACTTGCTACCAACCTTGCAGGGCTCAACAGCACATCTTTCAGTCTCTTGTGATAGAGACAGGCAACATCAATCTCACTCAACCTGAAATTCCAAGTTGAATTTCGCAGTTCTTTTCCTCATTCCCACTGATCCTTTTGTCCTCGTGGTCATCGTTGTCATCCTTGCTGAACACTGGTACTTAAAACACTTTGTCTCTATGTTCACAGTATCCTTAGTTGCTGTCCCAAGTTCCATTTCTGCTTACCTAAAGGTGTACTAACTCTGAGGTTTCCCTTTATGTTCCTTGTTAAGCCCAGTTCAGGTTGACATCAGTCTCCCCTTAGTCACACCTTTCTGACTGTACTATCAAAGCTTTCCTTCGAGCAGTCATTTTTCAGCTCCTATAGGTTCCCTACTTATTCACCATAATCTTTCTGAGATAGCAATTTCTCCAGTCAGGTCTGAAACACCTGCCTTTATGACTGTCGCCATTGCTTGTTATACTTTTCTCAGCATCTTTGACCTGAAGCAATTCCATGCCTTCTCCACTTTTAAGACCCTGCACTCCTCAGCCCCAGCTGTCTTTCCTAGCAACTTCTCCCAGTTTATCAAAGTTTTCCCCACTGAAATCCGAAATCTTATCTAGAGAACTCTTTGACTCAAGACCATTTATGTTGAACAGCCCCCGTGTTCCATCCAAAAGCTGACTGAACTTTGTTCGTAGATGAAGTCCTTGCTGTGTGTAGTATGCAGAGCCAAATCCTGACACCTTCCTTCTGTCCTCTTTATTCTGGCATAAGTTTGCTAAAATCAATGGGAGTTTTATTTATATAAGAACTAAAAGAGTGAACATATACTTTGTAGCCCCCTTTGAAATCCCTTAATATGAAAGGCACTACGCAAATACATTATTATTTTTACTTGCTTTTTATAAAGCACAAAATGTTATTGGCCATTGAAAGTTTATGGAAACTTGATGCAATTGCAGTTGGCATTGACCTTTTCCCCAGCACAGGAGTCCCTAGGACAACACAGATGTCATGTGCAATGAAATTAATGTTGTGGGCACAGCTGTTTAGTAAAATAAAGTGAGATAAAAAGAAACAATTACCTAATCTGATATGGGATCTTTTCAAATTTTTTTCTCTTCTTTATGCTACAGTTTGCAACTTACTGACCCATCCAGTTCCAGACAGTTTTTTTTCCCTTTTGTAAAATCAGTTTTCACTTACATGGACTGCTGGGAAGCATTATTCCAAATGATGAAGTGTAGGAAGTAGAGCTGACAAGAACATTTTACATAGCTAACATGTACACCCAGACTTCTTTTCTGCAATTTACTTATAGACTTAACTTGATTGTTCTCAGGTTAATATGCACAATTTGGAAAATTGAAATAACCTTCTATAATGTTCAAACACAATCCCATAAACTGAATCAGTTGTTAAAGTAAGCTTTACCTCAAGACCCCACAATGAGGTATCTATTACCAGGAGCTCTACGCAAATGTTCTTTTAATTAGCTACATTTATCTTTAATCCCTGTTTTGACAGAAACTCTAACATAAACATACATTACAAATACAGAAAATCCAACTCAAAGTATGGTTAATTTTTATGTTTGACAGAGCCATTTGGAAAAAATAACTGTGACCTTTTTGGAGCCTGGAATAAAAATATCTTAATGTGATGTCATTATAACACAGTTTCAGAAATCAAGAAGAAACAGTGGCATCTGTAGCTAAAGTACAATAACAATTCTTAAACTGCTCCTTAAAAGAGGCAATAAAACCCTGAAAAGACCTTTGGGCCTTATGCTGAGGCAGCTGCAAAATCATGTTAAATAATTTCTGTAAGGACAACAGTAATTACAAAACCGATTAAAGTTTACCTACATTTCATTCCTAGAGTGTCTGCAAAGAGGACCATGAAACCAGATGGTTACAGAGAACACGTGATGGATATATTCCATCAAGCATGTCCGTTACCTTGGAAACAACAGGAATAACATTATCTTTACTGTCTATTTCTTCACAAAACTGTTCACTTAAGTGCTGCTGCCAATCTAAGCAAAATCCGTATGAATACTTGAGTATCAGCTCAAAAAAACAGTTTGCCTCTCCCTGCCCTGCAATTCGTGTGCTGAATATTGCTGAGTGTTACAAGAATGGTAGCAGAGCATATCTTCTCCTTGGTATATGTCATATTCAGCTGATTTTCTACAACCTTTTTCCATTTCTCTATTCTTTTTTTCTGTGTTTTTTTTTTTTTTTTTTCTTTTTTGGAGAGAGAGACAATTAGATTTGGGTTAAATTTCTGAGCTATCATATTCAGAGAGTTCAGTTGTTATTTGAAGAAAAACGAAACCAGATGATAAATATTTCTTCCTTTCTCTCTGTATTGATAAAAAGAACCAGAGACAGAGCAGAAGAGAGAGACTTTGAAAAAGACATGAGACAGTGAAGAAGGGGAGTCTTAACCTTACAAGTAAGCATGTGGATGAGAAAACAGTAAATCTGAATTTGAATGAGGGAGTGTATAAGAATAGAGATGATAGACAGCACTGTCACATACTAACTTCAGATATTCTACCTTCATCCTCTCTGCTGTGGATATTTCATCTCCAAGAAACGTTCCATCCTCTCTTACCACTTCTCCCTCTTCCTGTTCCATGGAAGTAATCAGGAAACATAGACAGTGTTATATGTAACAAGCCATGCCATGCTCCTGCAGACACAAAACGGCATACTTTCTGGCTTTCACTCATCTTAGAAATGTGTGGAACACACAGATTATCTGAAATGATTATATGAATCCAGTGACAGCAGCAAAGAGAGAGATTTCAAAAGGATCTCAACATCTGAACATAGACTCATAGACTGATTTAGGTGGGAAGGGATCTTTAAGATCATCTAGTTCCAACCCCCTGCTATGAGCAGGGACACCTCCCTCTGGACCAGGTTTCTCAAAGTGCCATTCAGCCTGGCCTCGAATGCCTCCAGGGACGGGACATCCAAATCTGTTTGTTAAAATGATACATGATGTGAAGCCTCAACTTGCCTCTAGAAAAGTATATGGCAAAAATCCTATCAGTACCACTGTGTAGTGCTTGATCTGACACCCTCCCCCTCACAGAGTAGACTGATCAGGCCCAGCCCATGGCACATATACACAGGTTAAGGCGTTTCAGCCACAAGATTGTCTCACCATATGTTCCCACACCAAGCTCAACAATGCGTTATGCCATACAGTCACTAGATCAAGAGTCTTGGCCAAAGCTTGTGAAAACATTCCTAAGATGACATGAATCAGAATCCCATCTTTGCTCCATCCAATATTCACATATATGGAAAAAAAAAAAAAAAAAAGCTTCCAACAAAAAATGGAGGAGTTGAACATATCATAGGGAGTCAGATCTGCAGCTTAAGAATTTCACACCTCACAAGGCTGGTGTGGAATATGCATCACAGTGATTTGTGAAGGAAAAACAAGAGAGGGCTGAGGTGCAGGGACACAGCAGTACAGGCTGGGTGTAAAGAACCAGGGCTGTGGTAATGTGTGTTAGAGCTTGCCTTGCTGTAAGAATATATCCTCATCTCTCGTATCTTGTTGCTACTGGTGTATCAGGAATGTGCTTTATATGTGTGGCAGCTGGGACAGCCCCCTGAAGTTCATCTGCTCGCACAGGAGCATGAAGTCTGTGACAGAGGCACGAGAGACACAGAAGGCTGAAATTTCCGTTGCTGGAAAGTTGCAGATATTCACATCTGAGGGATATCACATTACCTTGGTTCTTTCCACTTTCACGTTCAAAGCTCTGCATACCTGTGCCCTGACCCCTACTTAAGTCCAGAGTCTTATCGTATTCCCTCTCCATCCTCCACTGAGGTCAGTGTTTTTAAACTCATTCCCTTGCCCTCTGCATGTCACAGAAAGCATTTTATTGTTATGGGTCAATATTTGGGCACTCTGATCTCACAGAGAGTGAGTTTTTCCCAATGAAAGTTGACTGGTGCTATCAAAACAAAGAGCGGTATATTTTACGAAGTGCACTTTTTGTTCCTGCCCTTAGTGCACAAATTAAAATGAAGCACTTTTTCCCAGCGATGGTGAACTAAATACCCTGGAGATAGTCAGGCATTCCCACAGTGCTCACCTTTGTTTGGCTGCTCTGAAGGAAGTTGTTAAGATGCTGATTTGTCTCAGCATTTGAGCTTGGCTTACAGGACAGTTACACCCATGTGTTTTTTCCAGGATGGAATCTTCTTTGTTTCCGCTCATTCTTCTTCACCCAGGAGAGATGAGGGCAAGTACCATGGGTTGCAAGGGACGCATCTCCAATGAGTACCTCTGCAAAAGAGGTATTTATGTTACCACTTCACATAACCAGGAGTGGGGAATGTGACACAATCCCTCATTTTCCTTTTTAAAAAATATGCACATAGGTCCCTATGCTCCTGTCACCTTACTTCTATTTCCACATTGCTGAATGAGCAAAGTTTTTCACCTGCTCTCTCATATCTAAAAATTGTCTTCATATGTCTGGGTGAGAGTAGCTCCAGAACAACCTTTATTATTGCACATATACTTCCTCAACAACTGACTTTGTTTTCTGAAACATCTGCAACCTGGGGCCCAGTTGCCCTACACAGGACAGAAACAACTACCAGCAACTCAGCTACAGCTTGGCTTTAACTTCAACAATTTTGACTTGCCCATCACTCTTTTATTTCTCCTCTGATAGTGGGGAGAATTTCCATCTTTGGCTATAACTGGCATCGCTCCAAGCCTTGAAGATGTTACAATAGTTTCTTTAACTCTTCCCCTCTTCTTGTCCTGAGAAAGTAGAAACCAATACATTAGCTTTTCAATGTGCTCGTGCAGTTCTTCCTTTAGTATGTGTTGTGCTTTCTGCTTTTATTAGAAAAACAGTTGAAAGAAACGAGCCTTCCCTTGGACCAGAAAGTAGTGCTGCAAACAACGAGGGAAAATTTTGGTCCCAATAAATATATCCTGCAGCAATTAAAGGGAAGTAAACAGAGCAGGCAGAAAAGGACTGGAAACAACAGAGTGGAGCAGCTGCGTGCATTGCATTAAAACATGTTTATCATCTGGTCTACTTGGAGTTGTATTTTACATTGTGAATTTATTATATTTTGGCCTAATAAACTTCAATTCTCACATTCTTTCAAAGTTATAAGTAAGTCCAGATATCCTTCCCACATATTTCTTCATGATCTCAAGTACTGTTTTTTAGCCTATGATTAGTGTGATAATAATGGTAATAATGATTAATTTCAATATATGTAATTAGGCCACGTCAGATGCATTTTTCATATCTGGTTCCCTTTGTTGAGACAAGATGTACAAATACCTGAATAAGAAACTGAACTTCCTTCTTGCTGGAAAATCTTGAACACCACAGAACATAACCACAAGTAAATTGAACAAAGGAGGAATATTGTAGAAAACCACGCCAATATTGAATTTAAGAAAAAAAAATAATCTGAAATTACTTTAAAATATCCTGACATGGTAAGCAGAACAAATGGAATTTCCATTGCTTTTAGAAGATCCCCTCCTTCCTTCTCTTTCCTTTGGGAAGGAAGGAAGGAAGGAAGGAAGGAAGGAAGGAAGGAAGGAAGGAAGGAAGGAAGGAAGGAAGGAAGGAAGGAAGGAAGGAAGGAAGGAAGGAAGGAAGGAAGGAAGGAAGGAAGGAAGGAAGGAAGGAAGGAAGGAAGGGAGTCAACTTTATCCACAGCATCAACTTGGATGAGGAGAAGAGGAGAAATTGGCATTTAGAGGAGAAGGTTAGTCACTAATGGCTGGCTGTGAGTGGGAAGCTCTGAGCACACCAGTGCCTTGTCTGGATCTTTTTTTTTTTTTTTTTTTTTTATGCTGCTGAGATAAAAACATTTAAGGATAATATTATTTTTCTAAAGACAAAATCTTTCTCAGCAGCATAGAAATATTTATGACACTCCTTGTATAATCATTACCAGAAATTACTTTTAAAGTAAGACATAAATTTTTCTACAAGAGTCAGTGTGTTTGAAACTACCTTGAAGTTGTTTAACATAATTAGCTTTCAGACATCATTTCTATGTGTTAAAAATGTACTATGAAGAGGTGGAAACCTGAGAACACACTGAAGTGCAGAGTAGGCTCAAAGAATTAAATGAATGTAGTCAGAGAGGATTATGTATTACCAAAAGGAAAGGTTCCCAGATCTGGGAACCAGTTTACTGATTCTTGTCAACTGAAATGAGATCTATTTTCTTTTTTTTTTTCTGTCTCTCTCTCTGTCTTTTTTTTTTTTTTTTTTTAACTCCCTAGGAAAGGAATTCTGATTCTGAAGTATTTGCAGAGGAAGATAATCCATGGAAACAAAATGAAGAGGGTATCTCAAAATCGGCATTATTTTATTAACAATAACACTGCATTTTTCTTTCTAAAAGGAAAAGAAAGCTGATAGAATCACTAAAATGCAGAATCATCCATGCTAAGAAATGAGAAAGCCCTTTCCAAAGCCTGATCAGCCAGGTTATTTGCCAAGGGTCAGCTTACAACTGCCACCCAAGGAACATTTTAATTACACTGTCCAGACCAACTTAGAAAGTCCCACATTTCCCATTCATTTATTTCAGAGAGTGTCACATACATTTGCTGGTCACTGAAACCTCCTGTTTCCCTCAGCCATTTCCAATGAACCCATGGGGTATTAAATGAGAAAACTGCCAAAAGCATTAAATTCCCAAAAAGAAAAAAAAGAAGAAAGAAGAAAGAAAAAATAAAAAAAGGAAAAGAAAATAAGGAAAAAAAAGAAAAAGAAAAGAGAAACAAGAAAAAGGAAAAAAAAGTCTTGATGGGAAGAAGTTGCCCTTTGAAGCGGAGATAACAGCACAGGGGAGAAATGCTTGGGAGTGACTGACTGCTCCAAGGGCACAGCAGGAGGCTGTGGAAGATGACTAGTGCCTCTGCCTTGCTCTGGGCTGATCTTCTGCTTTTTCTTCAGCTCCAGAAGAGAATTGCATGGTCCTTGAGTGTCTTGAGAGTAGCTTTCATGTGTGAGAGGAACTTGGTTGATAAAAATTGCCAATAGAGACAGAAAAATGGTTGGAGTGGGCACCTTTAGAGTGGAAATGTTGTGCATGTCTCCTACTTCTGTGAACGGCCAATTGCTAAGACAGTGGTGGGACACTAAAGGGGATCTCATCCCTAGTGCAGGGAATGTTCCCAGCTGTATGGAACTGGCAAAGAGAGACAAATTTTAGACACACAGAAAGTAACAATGGGGTTTCCACTGTGGTTATTGCTCTGCTCCTTCTTTCCCCTTCTCTTCTAAACTATATTGACTATATTGGACTTGATGATCTTAGAGATCTTTTCTAACCTTAATGATTCTATGATATCAGGAATGATTATTCACACATTTTATGACCTGTGTTCTGAATTCACAAGAATGACTCTGATATGTGGTACATAACACATCTCTTTTACCTGTTGAGAACCTTGCCACACTGTTGGCAGCGTGCTGGATCCAGAGAGAGGACTGTGCAGTGCTGGTCCTTCCTGGCCACCTCCTCTCCCAGCCCGTAGTCCTCTGGGCCCTGTGACTTTGCACCATGGAGTGCAATCCCACTTTGAAGAGAGGTGGAGTTTGGCACCGATTTATTTTGCAGAGGGAAGAGTGTTTAGTGGGCAACTACAGGAGGAAAAGGGAAGCTTTCTGAGTGGCTCAGTTCCCCTCCAACAAAGGTTTTGGCTTCTTTGAGCCAACTGCTTAAAGTGAGGGAGGACAAGGGAGGATCAACTGCCCGGACCACATGCATTTAATTTTTTTTTCCCATATTTGTAGTTAGGAAATCAAGTCAGATCTCAAGCAAGGGTTCATAAATACCCAAACAAGGTGTTCATGCTCCCTTGGTACTCAAGCCAAGCAATATCTCTCTTCTCAAGGAAAAGGTAGAGCATTTAGAGGTTAGGCAGCTCATGGGCATCTCCATGATCCCAACCTGATGATCCCACTTCTCCCCATGGTTGGACTAGAAGATCTTAGTGGTGTTCTCCAACTTTAATGAGTCTATGATTCTACGATACCACCCACAGCAGGACCAGGCTGCACACTCCTTCACAGCCTGCTGGGACAATGCAGCTCTGCTCAGGCAAATAAGAGGAAGCAGGTTTTCCAGAGGGGTGATCTAATTTACATGCTGCTTACACTGTGGTATATGGGAATACATTTGACTCTTTGATATCCCGGTCGTAAATTTTACTCCTGCTGACAGAAAGAGTAATTGCTGTGACCAGAATCAAACTGATTGCTTAAAATGTCGAAGTTGACTTTTTTGCTCCACTTCTACAATATATACATTCCTGAAGGCTGAGGTTTAGACAGATAGATATGGTATTGGTGTTTACCAGAAGTATCTTTGAAATGCTTTGTAGTGCCAAAGTATACAGAAGGCTCATTTACTATGTTGGAAGAGTAAATGTAACAGGGGTGTTTCTGCAGAAGTAAAATATATGTATGTTTTTATTTCCTATTCTCTTACATAACCTTGTTATTAGTTTGAAACTCTCCAGGCATTCTGTAGGTGATAAAAAGAGGAGAAAAGTTATTTCTAGAAAGCTGAGCAGTTCTAATTTCTCCTGTTTTTAAACTAAACATGCCAGCTTAAGCAGAAAGGTGTAACCACACTCCGCTTCAGGGACAGGATAGCAGTCAGACCAACAAATGAAAATAAAGGTCCAAGCAATTTCCATAAGGAGATGCATCTGAAGGCCGCTGATCCTTTTGCAGATACAGCTGCCTGCACGGGATCAGAAGGTGCAGCAAGGAAGGAGGCCTGCTTTGGGGAAAGGGAAAGCAGCCGGCAAAAAAAGGTTTGCACCAAGCCTTGCACAACATAATCCCCACCTGCTGGCCCTGCTGTTCCCACACAAAGTCCCATAGGTCTCAGAAGTGCTTAGAGATTTCACCAGGACTTGGGAGCATAAAGGCTGCCCCATGCTCTCAGCTGTTCCCTGCCGTTCTGGGCTCAGGGCTGTTGCTCGCATGATTTGCTCCCATTCGCTCCCTGGGCTTCCATCTGATGACACCACTATCAATATATGCTCTGGTGTAGATCAGCACCGTATACACCACACATATTTGAATTTGCTTTAACTCAATGAAAGATGCAGCCTTTGGGGGTTAATCAAGTGCTCAAGTGAAAAAGGTTATTTTGATTAAAGTTTGGTAGGCTGAGTTCAGATGAAAATTGCTAGACAAACAGGATAATAATCCCATGTGTGTTAAAATACTTCATTTTCCCAGGTCCGGCCCTTTTCTTGCTAGCCATGCCCCTTCATCCTTCCCACACCATACTTGAATGGATATATCAACCCCTGCAGACGGTGAAGAGGAAGACTGTCCCTCAGTGGTATCTCCTTCTAGTCACTTTCCCAAAAATCATGTCAGCTGAATAGACATTTCTCTCTGCTCAAGAAATGAGGAATGAGCTCATGGTGAGGTTAATAAAAGCAGAATCTTCGTCCTCAACACCAATGTATCTGCAGGAGGGATGGAAACCTGCTTCCATCTATATGCATGCTCATCTATGGGCATTGGGCAGGAAAACCCACCAGCATACTAAGTTCGTATCTTTAGCCTTGCGTCTCAGAATCATAGACTCATGGAATCATACAATCATAGAATCACAGAATGACTTGTGTTGGAAGGAACCTTCAAGTCCATTCAATTCCAATTCCTATGCCATGGGTAGGGCTGCGATCCACTACGTTCCCCTGTCACCTGTCCCTGGTGAGCCTCATAGAGCCCAAAGAGATGTCTTGTACAATGACAATCTAACTTCACCCTAGTGCCATTAACCAGTAGCTATCCAATATACGCCTGTTTCCCATGGACAGTTGTCACAAATGTCTTGGAGAAGACAGGTCGTGACATTTTGTGCCACTGCAGGTTGGAAGCAGACTGGATATCCAAATCATGGGAACACCTCTGCCTACACCCTGCGTAAAGCAGGAACAGTGATATCTTCCAAGGAGGCTTTGCTGCAGGTAAAGTAATGAGCACATTGCAGGAATTGCAATATAATCATTATTAGATCCTTGTAATTTTTAAAGGTGTACTGTGTTGGATTTGCCCCCTTAAGAGCATTAGGAAGGAGTGGGACAAAATTTAGCTCCATACTAAGGTCTTCTGAAAATCCTTCTCCTCCAACTTTAAAAGCAACCCAAATTGTTAAATCTAATAATAACCCAGAAAAATCTGGAAGCTTCTGAAAAGTTTGATACTTAAAAAAAGTATTTTCAGAAAATCAGAAATCAGAAAATACTCTATGAACTACATCTAAATGATCTTATACAGCTTTGTAAAAACAATTAGAGCATCACTTCACAGGAATGGGTAAATAGAATTGGATTCCCGCTTTATGCAGGGAAAACTGACAAAGGGAAAAGTCATTGTGAAAAGTCATAGAATCATAGAATGGCTTAGATTGGAAAGGAACTTAAAGACTTAAGACAGCTACCTTTATTTTGAAATGGGTATTTATCGTGTATTAAGCTGGCTCCTCACTGATCTCTGTTTGGTTTCACAGGTATGCCGTGAAAGTCTGGTTTAGCTGAAGTGCTGCATAAAGCTATTTTAACAGGCTTCAGCTCTGAAGTCCCCAAGCTTCGTTTATTAATGCTCTGGAGGCTTATATTGGTGCCACTCAAGGGAACCCAGTCCGTAAGAGAAAGGCGCGTTAATCTTTTTATTGTTACAGAGAGAAATTAAAATGCATGGCTTATTACACTCGTCTCATAACTGCGCATGGCTACATGCGAAAATTGACGGTAAAAATGAAGTCATACTTTTTACAATGTGACTACCAGAATAATTTCACGTGAGTAACCACTATTTGGGATACATTTAAAATGGTAAGAAATTCTGAGATGGCTGTTTCAGCATACTGTATTAATCAACCCAGGCTTAATTGTATGATGGCCCAAAAGTCAAACTTTTCCTTAAGTTTCCTGACCTTGACCTGAAGAAAATGTTATAACAAAATTTCAGATTGGGTTTCTTTAAGGCAACAGTTCCTTTTACCTAAACATACCTTTGAAATGGAGAGAAAGAGCTTGCTGATAAATGTTTCAACACCGCACTTTATTAAAACAAGTTATTCCTGTTGTTTACTGTGCGGTTAGGCCATGATGAAAAGCAGATCTTCACCAATACATTTCTGTGCAAATTCCTTACCTTTCTGTTTACAAAAGAAAGTGAAGTACCTTTCAGTGGTATTTGTCACAGAGCACTAGCAGCCAACAATGCGCACTGTCAACTGCTTAAGGTTTCACTTCCTAATTAACTTTTCCAGCAGCAAAGGAACTGTCTGAAACCACAAAGCTCTCCCATTTACCCTCCCGTCACCCCGCCCCATTCATCCGCGGCCCCACGGCTGCAGCCACCGCACAGCAGAGTCCCGCGGAGGGTCCCCACCATCAAGGGGAAACCTGAGCAGCCCGCCTGCACCGCGGCCACTTTGCTGCTTGAGAAAACTGCTTTTTCTAAACGAAACTGCTTTTTCTAAAAGATGCGATTCCGCCACAAACTCCCAGTGCCGATATTTTCCCAGTGCCGACAAGCTTTCTGAAGTAAAGCGTTTCTCTTCTTTCTTTTTTTGATTCTTATTTTGCCTGTTCTCATACGGATAACTTCCCATTCAAACACTTGCTAGGCTTGTGGAGTGAACGGACTGTCCCCAGGTACAAATCGTCTTTTGTTCTACCGAATAGCAAAAATACTGGACATAGCTGAAATGGTTATAGAGGGTGTTGAGATATACTTGAATGTGATAAACAAACAAAAAAACATTCTGTGTAATTGTTTGCAATTACAGGACAGCTTTAATTTGAACAGTTCAAAACGCAGATTAGCACAGAAGTCCTGCCCATTTCAAATACATTCCCCTATTTCTTCTAATAATTAACCCTGGGCTCGTATTTAATTATCAGGCGTGTCTTTCAGAGTACAATTTGTTTACCTGAAGTAAAATTTCTGCAATAGTTACCAAAGCATGAATCAGCTGGAAGGTGCCAAACCCAGACGTTGAACACAAATACAATCCCAACAAGTTTCTGCAAACAAGTGCTCTCTGAACAATGTGTCCCAACTTCTGCTGTTTGCTCAGCCTTACGATGGTACAAAAACAATTTGGTATGAGGCTCAAAGGCACGGAAACCAATCTGTTTTCATTTTTCTGCTGTAAGTTTTTTTCCCTGCCAGGACGATTGTGGAATACTAATTGCTTTATAGCTCAAATGTCTCAAGGTGAGGCTCTTCCAAATGCAGGCTCCCAAACTTAACAACACTGCACATTGCTGGTAGCTAAATTACAAAACGACAGATTCATCAACTGAATGAGCTGTTATCAGATAATATGAGCTGCGGACGTCTCAGAAGAAATCGCTGACATCTGCAGAGCCCTGGCAATTAACTGCTTACAGGTCCTACACCTGCCTACTGATAGGATTTATTTCACAAATCATTTTAATGGCCATTTTCTCCAGCAGAAAAAAATATATATCTGAGAAGGTAAAAAGTTCAGCACCGCAGCATGATGCGGGAAGCAGGATGGAGAGACAAAACTCTACAGTGCTCATCATGCTCCCCAGCCCCAAGCTGCCCGCAGGCAGGGAGCCAGCACGCAGCTCCTGGCAGAAGGTGCTGCTTGGCCTCTCAAAACTGAGCCACTGGTTGTACAGTAGGAAAGGGAATGACACTAGTAAGCACTAATCCTACCAAAGACTTTCTGGTCCCTTTCCAGGTCAGCTCTAATCGGCTGTGACTGTAAGGGCCACTTTCAATGACAGCCCAGTGACATAGGTTGCACAGCAAGCCTTACTGATGAGTCACATCCATCCCCTTGGATTAAGCAGGGGTTGCTACACTAACCTTCTGCTCACTGAAGTCTGCTTAGTAATCAATCACACAATAACTACCTGATTCCAAATAGGCATGTTTCAGTAAGTAGGTATTTCCCAACAGTGAACCACAGATACAAAATAATAATGATAGCCTAGAAAGACTGAGATGCCAGGTGGTATCCAAATATATGCACTAAGCTTGCTTTTCCCTTCAAAATAGCTGCAGACTCATGAAAATCATAGAATCATAGCATCCTAGAATCACAGAATCATTAACATTGGAAAGACCACTAAAATCACCTAGTCCAAACTGTCAACGCATCCCCACCATGACCACTAACCCCACTAACATCTCTCAATGCCACAGCTCCATGTTCCTTGAACACCCCCAGGGACGGTGATTACCCCACCCCTCTGGGCAGCCTGTGCCAGTGCCTCACCACTTTTCCTCAGAAGAAATTGCCCCTAATGTCCAACCTGAACCTGCCAACCTAAGGCCATTGTTTTATAACCTATCACTAGTTAGCTGGGAGAAGAGGCTGACCCCCACGTTGCTATAACTTTCTTTCAGGTCATTGTAGAGAGCAGTAAACATGAGCGTACAGATGGCTGCGTGTCACTTATAGCCAACATACTGATGCCACATAGGAGAAACTTCTGGGTGTAGGCACCTCCAGTGCTAGGAAACAACCATGTTTTCCTTGTCTGAGTCAACAGTCCAGCTACACTGTGAAGATTAATAACATGATTTCTTTCTATTATAAAGCAATATTTATGTAAGGAAACACAATAAATGTATTAACAGCAGGAAATCCCATTTGTGCGGGGACAAGTCCAGATGTTGCTCGCTAAGTGCAAACTCTAAACTGCAAAGTGCAGTGGGTACCGCCGAAATTGAACTAAATTAAGTTAATGGAGGCATTTCCTATTCTGCCATTTCGGAAACAACAAAGCATCTGTTAGTAAGGAAAAACTAGAGAAATGACCAGCCTACTGGGTAGCCCACCAAATAAACACTTTACACTTTCTGCTCAGGAATTTCCTTCAGATCCTGTATAAAGCAGGCATTAGAAACTTCCATATCTGCAGGTTCATATTTTCAAGAGCACGTGAGTTATCTGAGAACACAATAAGTGAAGTATGCCTTCTCCTGCCATAAATAATCTGATAAATAAATGCGATTCCTGTCTCAGCTATTGTGCTTAGCCTTCTTGGCAAATCGCTAGTATGTTGGGTTTTTTTGTTTTTGCCATACTGATTCTCACAGGGATACTGCTCACATTTGCTCCCAGTGCCATTACATACAGATGACAGCCACAGCATACAACCATGTTTGCTCTCCGGCAGTGTAGACACATGTAACTCCAGGCTAAGATTTCACAAGAAGAAAATAGGGGTAAAAAAGCTTGGCTTGGCAGGCCAGCATACGCACATTATTACTGTTTTCTACACTGGATACCACTGCATCCAGAAAAAAATATATATTGGCAGAGGAGAGCTGCTTCATGTCCCAAAATACCTTGATTTCCTTCCCTCACCCTGCTACCATTCATATTTTGAAGGACTGGAGCCAAATCTGTCTACAGATACAGATATACAGGTACAGATATCCCCCAAGAAAAATTCCAGGTGTTCAGCACAAAGATGCAAGGAAGATGGTTGTGTTGGTGATAACAATGTCCGGATTTGGAAATTCACCTCTACTTGGGCAAAGAGTGGTGGCCCAGGGGGCTCGCACTCATTTTCTCTGCTGAAGATCAGTTTACAGCTCCCTCCTGCACCTCCTCAAAGTCTGTCTCAACAAAGAGTAGGAATCTCCATTTTGTGGGAAATTCTGCCATTGAGTTCCAGCCACAGCAAGAAATGCACTTTCGCAGTTTCTAACACTTTTTCAAGGAGGGATAAATAGAAACATTTCTGTCTGAAACCAAGCAGATCAGCTGACTGCACCAGTCCTGGCCATCCAAGGAGCCTCAAGGCTCAGTGCCCTCCCAGGGTTCCAGTACAGACTCACCCTCAGCAAGTACCTCAGCCACCACTGCCCCATTCTGCCAATGGGGCTTTCACCAGCAGCATCCCAGCTGCTGCATACACCAGTGCTCTCTTGCATTCTCCCCGCTACACATTGCAGCTTTTCAGATGTTTGTGTGTTGTGGTTTTTTTTGAACTTACGCTCCTGCATTTCCTAGAGGGTGCTGCGAACACAGATGGAGGGTGAGTATATCCAGATGCTCATATTGGCTTTTCCCAGTACGGCCTTGGGTTTTGCAGTTGCAGGAGGAAAGGAAACTGAACCCAAATATTCTGTTACTGTCATAAGCTCCTCCAATTCTCCCACTTTCAATACTTCTAAAATTAAGGCCATGCACCATTGCCTCACTATATCCTTTCACTCCACTCTGTATAGATATTCTATATGAGGCTGGTCTACAGTTTCTGTCATCATTAAGGGATTTCATGACAAATAGTCTATAAGCCTGGACCTTTAATCCTTCCTATTCATTTTAGCACAGAGTCCCCAGGGAGCACCAGCAATGTATTCCCACCAACGAGACTCTCTCAAAATGAATGTCCTTCCCCTGAGGTTATTCAGCATCTTCATCACCCATGGCAGTTCTCTGAAAGGAGCTCCCCATAGCTCCTCCACTGAATCCTTACAGTGATGCCATAGTCAGGGGTAACAAATGCTTTGTTGGGTAATACAAAATCCCCGGTTGCAAGGAAGTCAAATAGCAAAACTCCCATTGCCACTGGGACACATTGGGCAGATCATATAGACAAAGGATGGCACATGGAAACACTGTCATGCATGTCTCTGTGAAAATATTATATCTATCTTGGCTTCATTATTCCTACTATTTCTTGGTTCATAATAAGACCAAACAAATGCTAGATTTCCTCTTTCCTAGAGCTTCTATTAATGAATCTAACCCTACTCCAATACTACTCCTTAACTGTAAGATAGATTTGGGTTTTCAGATTAAGAAAAAAAAAATCTGCAGAAAAAAAAACAAAAATCAACCATCAATTTCATAACCTGTTTTTTTTTTCTTTTAAGTGTTAAAATTGTTCTTAGAAAAAACTCCATATTTATTTAGCTAAGAAATGCAACGTCAAGGTCCTTAAACAATCTACTTAACAGTGTGTAATAACTTGACAAAATAATAAAGTAGTTATGATGGAAGGATTTTAATGACTTGGTTTCAGATTGGATTATATTTATTTTTAATGTGTTGTTTCTAAAAGATAGAGTAAGTGATATGTGGATTTTTTTTTAACATTTTTGGTTATTTTTATTTCTTATAAGGAGGTTTACTGCTACATTAAAAGCATACAAAACTCCCAGATCTGGCCAGTCGATGTGGCTTTGAATTACATTGGTTACACATGAAGTGCAACACCTGGAGCCTGCTGGGGGTTTGGCCCTTATTGTTGCCTATGGAGGATGTGATAGGTTGGATAACCCTGAACTGCAGTGTCCCAAATTCTGGCAGTGTTCCTGCAACAGCTTTCTGAATGTGGAAATACATGGGCCAAGCAAGAGAAACGGCCTGGCTGTCTCTCTCTCAGCAGGTTTAATGCTGCATTAAAAGCATTCAACTCACAGGACGTGAATGTTACAGATATGGAAGACTGCTACCTGTGAGGCTTCTTCTTCCTTCCTTGCTAAAAGAAGTCCAAAAATGAACAAGGTGGGGGACTACAGAATTTTGCATGTGGTTACCAATTGTAGAGGCTTCATTTGTTGAGTGCCTGGTGAAGATCTTGGCACTTGACTCCTACGCATTCCCAGATACAAGATCCTGGAAGCCAACCACGTCTATCTAATGTTTCATATCCTGGAGAACCTTGCCTATTCGGGATGGGAAACCAAGATAAATAATCGCTTCTGACCTCTGTTCCTATAGATTTCACCAATCCACTACTACAACTGGGTTAATAGCCTCTTCATACCTCAAAATCCACTGTTTTAATGAAGCATGGATTAATGTAAGATATACATCAATATCATGCCCATTAACACAACTGCAGAAATGGACTTGCATGTTTTCTGAGCTGGGGTTGAATGGGTTCAGTGAATCAGTTGTGGGGCCACTCACTGAGCAATTAGGGGACACGGCAACTTTAATAACTGCTCTGTAATTAAGAACTTTCACTTACTGTGTGTACAGATGGAAGTGGATATCGGATCATTTGAACAAGTAATTTGGACTCATATGTGAAAAAAGGGGGACAAATGAAGGCTAAGTGACCTTAATATTGATGTTTAATACTGGCTATTCAGTGTTTCATTTTACAGTCTTGATAGTGTTTCTTGAAGAATGATATATTTTTTTAACATAGAAGACTACAAGTGGACTCACTTGCTTTTCCATGAGGCCTGGTGAGATTTTTGATGTTTCAAAACTTTATAATACCAATACATTTTGAAGATAACTGAGAGTAGGGTACTGAAGCTGAAGGTTGGTGATACTTTGTCTTAAGGTGTTTTTTTGTGCACCAGAAATACAAAAAATATGAACAAGCAAATATTTTCATGAGTTGAATTTTTAAAGAAGCAAAAGATCTTGGTAAGAACTTCCCAAAATAACTCTTCCCATACATTATATAAAAGGAAAAAAAAAAGTCCTCAAGTTTAGCAAAAAATTTCTGGGAACAAGATTGAAAATATTTAGCATCAACAGCATTGCCTGTAATAGCAGTTAAATATAACAGCATATAAAAACCTATTCATAAAATATTTCTCCAAATATATCCCATATAAAACATCACCTTGCACAATGCATTACAGTCGAACCATAGAGGAAGTGTCATTTTTAAGCAAGATCATTTAATCATTTAGCAGACATAAATGCTAAACTTATCCAAGGATCATATCTTTAACTATGAATCCAACTTAAATATAATTTTAGCTTAGAAACTGGTTGCAAGATTTATTTGTGAAATGCCAGAAAACTTATCCAATGCATAGTGTTGTAAATTGCTAAGGACTGGCTGCACCTTTCATATAAAACCAGAGATTTAATCCCCTTGGAGTAAAACTTAGTCTTAAAAATGTCATCATGCTTGGTCCTTCCAGCATGCTTTCTCATTTATTATTATTTCTTGATTCTTATGTACACATGCTCAGCTAGCAACAAAATATTCTTAGTACTATAAGCTAGATGAGTATAGAAAGAGGCAGAATCTTCAATTCCCAAGGTTACCAGCTACTTTTATTTTTATTCAAAATCATTTCATGTAGACTTTTTTTTCCATTTTGTACTGTTCATTACTGCTTCCCCAGTCAAATTCTCTCACTTTAAATCTTAATCGTTGAACGGTGTGTGCCACTTCAATCCCAAATAAGAAAAAAAATTTAGTCGTGTAGCAGAGATTAAAGGCTTTTGACATGCTCACTGTTAACAGGAAGTAACGAAAAATACATTTCTTCATCAAATCATTTTCACAAAGTCTCATATAGTTCATCAGAAATGGCCATTAGTGTTATTTCAAAGACGTTCCTGTGGTTTCTGCTAACTACTTACTACACAACCATCATTTTATAATATAAACCAATGACTTGGTGATAAAGTACACCAGTTGGAAACATAAACAGATGCATTATGGATAACTTAAGTACTGCTTTTTCTTCTACAAAATTTGTTCTATGTCACTTAAAAGGAAAAATCAAAGGAACCTTATGTTTAATAATATTTAGATATTCAAGATATGCCTAAACTAAGCATTTACAATATTCTATGTTGCAGAATACTGAACTTTGGATTAGAAAATTAAATGAGATGGAAAATGCTTATGATCCCTTGATAAGCATAGCTAGGAATAAATTGGCATGCGGAGGAGAAAGAAAAGCCAAAAACAGCAAGAGCTGTGCTGCGCAGGGCTTTTGTAATGACTTTGTGGCCCTATTTCCCAGACTGTATTTCCAGTTTTCGAAAATCAGACAGGCAAAGAAGTACATTAAAACCATCTTGAAAAATCTAAATTTTCTGCAAAACTATTTATATGTTTGTATAACTATATTGTGGTAAATGCAAACTCAGTCCTAAAATGTATACGCAAGCATGCAACACTGACTGCAGGATGGCACCATTGTCTCTAGCAGTGACTTCAATGAATATAATACTCCAGCTTTGCAGCAGAGTTTGTGTGTTTATTGGTTGCCTGTTTGCTGAGACGAATGATCTCAAATGTTCTTTCAGTAAGAGTTCAGGTCTTCACTACTATGCTTTAAAATCAGAAACTCAAAAAAAAAATTATTCTTTCACTTATGTAGAAAGAAATGAGTTGATAAATTTAACCAAAGAAAGTGTATTAAAGTGTTAAAACCAATTAACAGAAATTAAGTTGAAGATTTGGCATGCAGCTCTGAAAGACCCACATCATAAGCAGCAACAGAAGAAGGTGTTGATCCCACCTCACAACGTTAGGAGTAGTGCCCTCCAAAGGCAAGACACTCCTTTACTCCAGCACTACAGTCTCCAGAAAAGACACTCAGAGGTAGAAGGAGCTTCAAATGTTGCCCTATACGTTCACGTGGTCACATATTTCCAACTAGCTAGCAGCTACGTGTTAAACTGTTCTCAGAAGGGAATTTCAGCACACCGGCTCATTTTTTAAAAGGAAAAACCCTAGAAAGCAGTGGAGTAATTTCCAATTCTCCAAGCAATGCTCAGCAGCCATCTTAGGAATTGTCCTCTTATGAACAGCCCTAAGAACAGCAAAGGTTTCCTTCAGCAAGGTTTTCAACACTGTCTCCTGCATCATCCTTATATCCAAGATGGCCTTTGCTGTCTTGCTGGGTGGACTACAACATGGATTGTTCAGCGAAAGAGTAGGGGTTACAGATAGTACCCTACACAGCATCTAGTGACAAGAAGGGTTCCTCGGGGGCCTGCTGTGGGACATGTCCCATTTAATGTCTTTATTGAGGATATGGTGAAAAAGTAGGAATTCACACTTGTCAAGTCCACTGATGGTACCAAACTGGGAGAATCAGCTGACACCACCCAGATCAGGGGTGCCATCCAGAAGGACCTAAACTGCCTAGTGGAATGGCCCGACCAAACTTGAAAAAATTTGAAGTGCTACACCTAGGAAGGAAGAACCCTGAGCTGGAGAATTACTGTATGGGGACCAGCTTCCTTGGAAAGGAGAGAACTGATGGACACAAAGATGGAAACAAGCCACCCGGCCATGGGCTCTGGCAGCAAAGTGTACCAGCACTGTTCAGGGCTGTATTAATGTTTGTCAATGAACTGTGGTAGCAGTTATTCCTTTCTACTAAGCACTTCTTGGACCACATCTGGAATATTGTGTTCAGTTTGTGGGAACGCCCTGTATAGGAAGGATCAGTAAAGTAGCCAATAAAGTCCATAGGAATCACTATTGAGAGAGGGAGCAACTACTGTAATAAGAACTTGTACACCCTTCATTGAACAAACAGTATGATAAGCAATACTTTACAGACTTCTATGATGTCCCAAAGTAGCACAGTTAACACAAACACAAGTGAAGAAAATCCTCTGCTAATCTGATATCGATACATAATGCATCTCATAATAAGCCAGGCAAATTTTCTGTCAACGTTATTGCAACACATGACAAACTCCACATTGGTATTGCATGGAAACCTGGTGGAGCTTTCAGTCCTTTATAAAGTAACAAGATCACTATCATGGAATCCAATAATGTGGGTTTTTTTCTGTGATTTAATTTTGCCATTACTTTTTTTTTTTTTTTTTTTTTTTTTTTTTGGCATCAGGTAGGTTTGAGGAAGATTTTTACTTGTGAGAAAATTGAAAACTCATTTTTGAAGGAAAGCTTTGAAAATATTTCAGGGAGCCCCAGTGGATAAATAAACAATAATAGCAAGACTAGCATCACCAGTTGACTTCAAACATCACATAATTCTATTTCTTCCGATGTGTTCTGGTTGAAAGTGCCAGAGGAAAAATATCAAGGAAACCTGGGGAGCCTAGCTGTACTGCCCTGTCTCTCTTTCTTCTTCTATTATTTTCTTCTTAAATATTTTTTTCTCGTGTAAATTTTGGCTAATATCTTAAACAAAAGGAAGAAGCTAAAATGCAGATAATCATAAATCAAGCATTAGGCAGTCTCTTGCACTATATCTTAAGACACACCAATGTGAAGGATAGTGTCTGACTTGACGCAGCATGATGAAGCAGTAAGGAGAGAGAGAAGCTTCAGTGAATACAGCAAATCTGATGCCAATCACTGACAGAACATGAGAGTGTGCAGCATATAATGTACCTGGTTAATTTTAAAATCAAAGAAAAGAAGAAACAAATAATAATTTTAAGCTCTTATGGTAACTGCTTAATGAAGAGCGACAGGAGTCTACGTGATGGGGTCATGTTATATCAAGAACAAACAGTGCCCTCTGTGGTTTAACAGAAAATGTGTTGGTTTCTTCTGCATTGTATTTTTAAACACAGAAGCTGAGAGCACCCAAAATTGCCCTATTTAGTATAATCACTTAGCCTGATGAAAATCTTCAGTCTTTTTACCATGCTTACCTCAGGAATGCAGATTACAAGTAGCAAACAGAAAGTAATCCACAAATAGCTTTAGAATCCTGTTTGAAAAATTGGCCTGTGAGCTATGTAGGTCTAAAAGCCAAGTGAGTACATTTTGATCCAAAAAAGTGAACGATTTTTTTAAATGATTTATGTAAACTAGGAAAGAAAAACTCACTTTAAAACAAACTAGAGCGTGTATTGTTGATACGATCACGTTTTAGAATACACTAAGTGTTCCAAATGGCCCTCAGTTCAATTTTGGGAAGTAAACAAAGCTCAGCTTTCAATGAGATTTAGGTTTTAAAACACAAGAAATTAGGTATATGTTAATTCAAACATTCATTAAATCCAGACTGCCATGAGTTATATTCCATGGGCTAAAGTGATTGCTAATGCAGATAACAGTCATGCTTATGCAATCTGTTACAGATAATATGTTAAGTGAAATACTTTGCACAAACTTTAAAATAAAGGAACTTTCCAGTTAACAAAAGGAACAAAATTAAGGCACCATTTAAAACACATATTTTGTTCTATATTTGAAATCAGAGAGTACGTCCATGTTTTATACACAGACACAGGCTTGCACACATACACATTATTTTAATAGATGCCAGATGTGAAATGTATTTGACACCCAGTTTACTTTCGGGGATGCAAATGTTGCCTTCACGCAGCACAAAGCAGAAGCAGCATCCACTAAGGAGCACAGCCCTCCCCAGCATGGCGGCACTGCGGCCCAGCACTGGGGCGGTACAGCTGCTTACAGAGGAGCAGCGCCCATGGGGCCATGTCCTCGGGGCGCCTGAGCACCTCGGGAGGAGGAAGCAGCCGAGATCAGTTCCCGTCCCATGTGAGCAGATGCTTCTCCAGCAGCTGGGAGGTGGACATAGCCCATGGAACGGCGCTGAAAGGAGCATCTCAGCCACACCTTCAGGAAGGGGGGTATCGGGAAATTGAGGGGGTTGCTGCTCCATTCTCACCTCGCTTGCTTCTCCCCAGCTCCAGCTGCTCTTGGTCTCTCCCATCCAAGGCTCAAAGAACAGGACAGTGGGACACCTCTGTAGGCAGACAGTGGGGTGATTGAGATCCAAAATAGGGCCAAACCATGTGGGTGTCCCCAGCGTGTGAGGTGCTATGATTTTTGCTACTATGAACACCTAGAAAAGTCTTCTTTAAAGGCAGTTTATAGCAACTCATGTTCATACTCCTATGAGGTCCTGACCATGCACCAAGAGAGCTGTGGACACTGCTAAGCTGGAAGACACTGGCCAGCACTCAAAGTCACCGTAGTCCATAATGGAGGTGAGAGAAGGCATGGGAGTGGTCCAGGCGGACTGGGGACACCCACAGTCCCCTGGGGATGCAGGACCTCACTGCACTGAGTGCCCATCCATGCTCAGTGTCACAGTGACAGAGTGGATGCCCCTTCCAAAATTTTGTTACACAATGTCTAATCTGCTCTTGTGGAGAAACAGGTAAAACCACAGTTGTCTGCAGCTCAGTTTCAGTGGTTCACCACCAGTAGCATCACTGTATTATTCTCACAGGCACCAGGACCAGATCTGCTGGAGCAGCTGTAGGAATAGTGAGGCAGGTTTACTATGCAATAAAGCCATTACCATACTTCGCTGATGGTTGTTTGTAAAAGAGACTCTGAAGATGTAAAGGGTAATATAAGCACTGAGTGATATTATTAGTGTTTCAAAAGCTACTTTGGCTTTTAGGCTTGATACATTTGCAGCATGCAAAAAGCCGTATACCAATTCTTTGTCCTGCAGCCGGAAAGCCATCAGTGGACAGAGAGTGAAAAATGAGCTCACAATTATCTATCAAAACACATTAATTTAGCATACTCGTATTTGTAAAGTATTATCGTGTAAAGTATTATTAAAGTTAGCTTGGTGTCTGGGATGGATATGGGAAGATGAAGAAATTAAACATTCATTTTCCCATCCTGGGTGTCACTTTTGTTATGATATCTAGGTGTAGAGTGCTTTTCTGGCTGGGCCTCTCTATAAACTCCGCCATGCAGAGCACAGCACAGATGTCTAAATAATCTCCAAAGGCAGTTTCGCTTTGCTGATTACTGTTGATGTCAGTGCACTTATGTGGGACCTCCTGCTCTATTTTCCAAGCACCTCTTTATGCACTGGCATGAAGCTTTGGCACACTGATGGTGTGGCACCTGGAGGCATTGCCTAGTTCCCAAGAAATGCAGCCCGACACCCATCCTGACTGCAAGATAGAACACACTAGCAGATGCACCTCTGGCCCTAAGCTGATGGCCAGGGAGGGGGGTGAGAAGCCACAGGAGTCAGAAGAGAGCACGAGAGGGCTCCAGCAGGACCAGTGGTGGGAAATAGGGTGCATTTACCCATCCCATAGCACAAACTCAGACAAGTAGTGCTTTTGGCAGACAGTTCCCTCCAGCAAAGTGCTTGCTTTGCCTAAGATGGTCTGTAAAGACCAGGAAAAATATTTTTAAATGACTGGTAGATTACTGCTTGTAGTTTAGTAACAAGGTGCTGGTTCTGGGCAACCTGATTTAGTTGTTAGTAGTCCTACCCACAGCAGGGGGGTTGGATCTAGATGATTTTTGAGGTCCCATTCAATCCAAGCCATTTTATGATTCTATGATCCTATGATTCTGCAGTCAAGTAGTTTCAGCATCTCCCAATGGGCAACAGGGTATTGACAATATTCATAAGAAAAAAAAATAATCATCATTAAATAAAGCAGTAGAAATAGAAGTGGGCAAGTGGACACCAAGTCAAAACAAAGAACATTAACAAATGTATAATTTTTAAAATATATATTGAAAAAGCACTTTGAACTGCTGTCACAGGGTCTCATGGGAGCTGTGGGCAAATTGCTTCCTGTCCTCACTTTCATTTGTGGCTGCATTTCTTGGCAAGACCTCATCTCCCGGGGTGCCAAAACGACTCCCAGGATGCACTGCACTGAGAATTTTTTTCCTATGAAAGATACAGGGGAGGGAGGCAAGGCTGACTAGGAGAAAGCCAAAAGATTCTTAAATTATTGTTTCTTGTTTATGAAGTGATCAAAGGAGACACAACTTCTCAGGTATAGAAATATATAATCAACTTATTTTGAACGGCTTGGATGACATTTGAACACCCCATAGCAAATGCAAGAAAGGAGACACCATTAACAAATCTATTATTTATAGGATTAGATTATATGTTGTTGAAGCCTCTGGCATCCTAGTGAAAAACCATCTCTCAGGCCTAGTGGAAGTGTAAAGGCCCCTTGGTTCTCTTTAAGCCTGAAACTCCCATTTTTCTTTCATTAATATCTAAATAGATGTCTCTACCAGCCAATTCCTCCACTCTCACACACGTGCTCAGAGTGTAGCAGGTGGCCCAGCTGGTTTCCTAGAGATGCCAAGAGCTGTGAAATGGTAAATTCAGGTGCTCTTTAGCTCACTCTCTTACATAGAAGCATATGCCCATGTACAGGTGAGGAGAGCCACTTCATGTACAGGAAAAAAAATCATAGAGCTGTTAATTCATGTGCTCTTCTTGGTGACAGCATAGGATGCTTCTACAATAGAGCTTCTTCTTTGCTCCAGCTGGCTGTTGATGTTTGGCTGAAAATTACTCTATTACTTCTTGCTATATTCCGGTATAGATTATGAACTATCATGCACAAGTACTCCATTGAATTTGCTTGAGGATTGCAAAAGACTTAAGCTAGAAAGTCACCTGCAGCAAAGGAGAGGTAGAAAGCAGTTCTTCAGAGCAGCACTCAGCTGCCTTCATCACCAAACCTTCCTTCCTCTTCCTGCAGTCAGCTGTAGCCTTTATCCTACAGCTTCTAATTTATGCAGCCAGAAGTTGGTGCCCTACTGCCCAGATCCACCTTCCTTGAAAAACGCCAATCCATCTCATGGGCTCAGCATACTGTGCCCTGAACACTGTATTGTTCCAAGAGAAACAATAAATACCTACAGGTTGATCCCCTTTTTATAGATTCAAGGGAGGCAAATTATTCCTTGTACATCCAAGTTTTTGTGTGACTGATTTTTCACCATTAGGTGCAGTTCCTTCTTCTTGGGTGAGAAATTAGGACAAGGAGAAGACAGACAGATTTACTTCTAACCTGGAGTTTTGTGGGAGAGAAAAAGATAAGTGACATGGTATCAGTAGCCTCAATGGTACCACCTAGGAATGGTAACCAGTGTCTTCAGTGCCAGCACTCTGCCTCTTGATGTGAAGGTATAACAAACGAGAACAAGAACCAGATGTACCCATTTCACCACGATTGCACTAAATGCAATCCAGTAGGCACTGTACTAGCACACGCTTCACAGAAATTTTTTTCTTGACAGCAGAGGATGAGGAAAATGTGGAAAGCACAGGCCCGTTGTGAAGCTTCACATCATACTCTGGTGGTCATCAGCACTCAGTATAACCTCATTTGACCCAGCACCTTCCATCCAGTCTCTTTTCAGCTCAAAACAGGTATATTCTTTACTTATTCATTTTCCTTCACTTTTTATCCCTAAATTTTTCCATCAGTCCTAGTCTCCCATACAGCACTATAAACTCAAATATTCTTCCACTAGATTTATACATTTATTTCACTGTTGGGGATTGTTATGGTCTTCTGCTTTGATCTTTGCAATAAAATAACACATAAAATTTCACTGCAATAATTATTTGAATGAGGCCACATCTTCTCAAAAGAAAAACAAACTAATTTTAAAGTGGTCATTTAAGGAAATGTACCACAAGTGGCTGAAATGATTAACAACCCTCAAAATATTTGATCCCAATTTCTACTCAAAATCTTCAGACTCCAGCTCCAAGGTCACAGAGTGTGTTACATTTTGTGTGAGCCATACACACAACACACACACATACACACAACACACTACAGCTCAACCTCTTAGCATTCATTAACTGGAGCCTCTGTGCAACATAATCACCAATGTTACATAATCACCAATGTTACGTGGTAAAAGTAGCTTAAAGCTTTACCTCCCCTTAAATTCTAACTTCTCCTTTGATTAAAATAGTCAGCTTGATCCCTCCGAGTATTTCACCAAAGGATATGTTTTCTAATCTTTCCCTCATTCTCATCTTCCTCTAACGACCTATGATGTACTTTGCACGCTGAATAATCTGATTAGTTTATTTAGTAGAATACTTTGTCTGATGACACCCTTTGGAGAGTTCCTTCTGACAAGTCAGAGCTACTTATTTCCTAAGGAAGACTCATTTTCTGCTTGTTTGGTTGGTTGTTTTGTTTTGTTTTGTTTTGTTTTTCCAAAAGTGTGGTGCTGCCCTTAGCAGTACATAGTCAGAAGACCCATCATCAGTAACTACCTATATTTACTCCTTCCCAATGTCTGCTAATTGCAAACCTCCTCAGCAAAGATTTCCTTTCAGATCTTATGTTAGAAAAACTCAAAAGAAAATAATAATAATATTAAGAAAATTTTAAGAAAATAATTTTAAGAAAAAAAGATCTGTAAGATGACCATAAAAATAGAGATTTTCAGCAATGATTATCTCTTTATTATGACATTATGGTATCTAATCCAGCTAGGGAGGAGAATACCCTGTTCTTGATTAAAATGCTGCATGGTACTAAATCATACATTTTACAAGCCTTGTTTTTCAACCAACTTGGAAGGCTATCCAAAAGAAAAAAAAATCTGCTTAGTTTCATTTTTTTTTTCCTGTAAAAAGCTATGTTTTGTGGATTAGTTATATTAATTTACTTCATTCTTCATTAAGTGAGCCTTTCATCAACAATTCCATTTTTTTCAAATTAGTGTAGATGTACCTGGCTTTAAATTACTTACTTAGGTTGCAATATTACTCCTCTTAGTATAGTGTAACTTTAATTTTCACCCTGTCCTCCAAAACTTTGCACTGCTCCAGGACTTATTGAAAAATACTGTTAGTCACCTAAGAGCTCTTTGGTCAGCTCTTACGAACTTCTTAGATGCAAATGATCTAGACTGCCTGATTTTCAGTTGTCTAGTTTCAGTGGCTGCTGTTTAAATGCTTCTGGGCAACTGCTGGGCTGAGGAGTATTTCAGTATCAGGATCAGCATGCAATGTGACTAATTTTTGTTGTTTTTTTTCAAAATACATAACAGAAGTATTTACTTACCATTTTTGTTTCTTCTCCATTATAACTGACATTTCTTCTACTTCTTCTCTCAGTGTCCAATATACTTTTTGTTCCTAGCTTCCAAATCTCATTCTCATTGCCTTTGGTAGTTTCAGACATTCATTTTTTGTTTCTATTATCAAGCTTTTGGACTTCTTATTTCTTACTTGAAATCTAACTTGTTATTTTAATGCAGTATATGTGTTTTAGAGTTTTTTTTCTGCCTACGTGCAATAATCTAGTTATAACACACAGTCTATTCATGGTATGTATTTCCATGATTATTTATTTTCTGTTCACTAAGATTAAGGTTGATGTACCACACAGTTAAGCAAAATGCTTAAATCTTTTAAAATCCAGTACATCTTGAAATGTCTGCAGTATTTTAATGTTGACAGAATGACGCAGCCAGCTTGTCAATCAAATTGAATGTTCAAGCAATTTATAGCTTTTTTTGTTGTTCCAACACATATTACCATCATGCATTACAGAAACACACTATCGTGATTTTGTGATTTAATTTGGAAACTGATTAGATGCTTCTCATGTTTTCTTTCATAATAGTGTTCAATACCATTTTCATAACATCATGTTAACGACCCCAGAAACACAGGGCTGTAAGAAGCATACCCAAACTCTTCCCTGTGTGCATCCACATCACATAATACCTTGTCAGGCTTAGATTTTTACTTCTGTTGCTGTAAGACTTTTCCTTACAATAGTCAAATGCTATGAATGGATTTTCTCTAAGTCCTCTCCAGGCTTCAACATCCCATTCTGATGACGATCATCAGAGCTGGATGCCATCCCCTCATCAACACTACTCTTCTAAATACAAACGTACAATGGCAAGCAGCACAAAGAAACTCTTTTCTCAAAGTTTACACAGATGCTTAGACACGCCACCTGTCCACCCATCCATCCATCCATCCATCCATCCATCCATCCATCCATCCATCCATCCATCCATTTATTCCTTCTCCACTTTCAGAAACACCAAGACCAGCTCCAAACGACAGTGATCAGCCAGGAGCTCCAATCTGCTGGGACAATATTCTATTAAATGTCAGCACCTTGCTGAGGGACATTTCATATTGTATAACTATGGCATCCATGCACTGGAGAAACTGCCAACTGCTGGAGCAAAAGCGGCTGGGTTGTCATGCTCTGCTTCCTGCTTTATTTTCTCCACTGAACCATGACTCCTCCAAAAGCAGACTGCAAACACGATAGGAGAAGAGGGGAAGGGAGAGGATGTCCAGTGACTCAGAGAGAGATAACGACCCATTTTATATAGCCTACCATTCCCTTTTCCTTCTTGACTCTTCCTAAATAGGTTGCGTTCAGGGACTTTTGCATTCCAGGCATGTGAGTCCCATGGGCAGCATCCAGCGATGCAGTGCAAGGCAGACAGATTTATTGTCAGGTTCACAGCATTGCTCCATGAACAATTAAATACTTATTCTCCTCATATCTCTTTTTGCCTTGGTTAATTTTAGCTGAATATCTTGATTGGACTGAAAATGAGCATGCATTTGTTCCCACTTCTGCCATGGTTATCAGGTGGATCAGCTGCCCTGCTCCTTGCAAGGAGGGATGCCCCAAACCTGGGGCCATCCCTGACCCCAGTCCCTCTGTGTCCCAATCTTACCACACCACCCAGAGGCTGGGGGCAGCCTCTATGGGAAAAAACTGACTGACATCACCCTAGCATCCCTATCCCAAGCTGGGATAGGGATAGTAGCATTTCCTACCTGATCTGCTTGGCTGCTTTGTTTTCAGATCCAGTTAGCTGAATGACTTCCCAGTTTTCAAAAACATAATGGAAAAAAAAATGGGAAAAAAATAATGGGAAAGTAGATGTTTTCTGCACATGGGCATGACCCCAACGGTCACATTCTACATAGGTGACTCTTTTCTCATTGAACTTCAAAAGCTTGCTGACATGCTTATGAAAACTGCTCCAAGAAAAGAATTTTTAACAGACAGCATTCATTCTGCCCAGCTCCATGCTGCATATTCATACTATCACACGGTGCTCTGTGCCATTCCTCATCTAACTTTCAGGCACAAACAAGAGGGGTTACTAAGAAATGCTCTTTCACTTAATCTCAGGTCCTTAAGGGTTCCTGTCAGGAAACACAGCTACAGCTACCAATACCATGAAGTCATTTTAAAGGCATAAATAGATAAATAAATAATGCGCATAGTGCAGGGATGATTTTCATTTTGGCTACAATTTTAATCAGGATAATAACACCCAAGAGCAGCATGGCAGCGCTTTTCCTTTCATTTTGTGCCATGTTCAAGTGATGTTGTTTCACAGCTTTAATAGTCCTGTCAGCATTCATCAGCAAATCAAGACAGCCTCCAGAATACTGCCATAAAAACACAGTGGATTTTTAATTAGAACAGGACAGCCTTTAGCACACCAAATACATGTTAAATTGATATTTCTCACTGCAAGCTCAAGATTACCCAGTTTCAGCTGTTTCCAAATGAAGCAAATCAAGCTTAATGTGAGCTCAGCTGAACAAATGTATTTTCTTAGGTTTACAGCAGCTTTTAACATTTAATGCCATGTCTTCCCCCCCTCCCCCCCTTTTTTTAAGATGATGTTATGGTAGGAAAATGTTACACTTGCCTATATGTGATTTACAGATGACCTTTTTACTGGACAAAAGTTCTGTGGAACATGGGACAGAATATAAATCCCACTCTCTGCTTCATCAAAAGCTGATAAATATGTGAGGAAAATTAAGAGTGTAGCTTAATGAGCCAGTATGTTTTCCATTACAGTTGTAACTCTTTGCCAAAAAGTGTCCATTCCACATTCATTTTGTTTTGAAAAATAACCAGTCCTTCATGAAGCCATATAGGTTTTCTGGATGCACCACTTTTCAGGATGCTGGTGGTTTGTGGTTTTGTTGATGTGGATCAGAAGGAGTCATACTCATTTGTTGCTTTTACTGCAATCTTAAGTACCACGAGCTCCTGGATCATTTGTTATTAGTATCTGGGAAATATTAAACCATATTCAGAATTCACATCCAATCCCATTTTACAGTAATGAAAACCATAGGAAAAATGTGATGTTTGTTACTCCTGTGTTAGTTTTCTATTAATTATGTGGAACACGTGTCATTTTTCCATTTAGCAAGTCAGAAGGTGTGACCTCAGGAAAAAGAAACACTATCAAAGACTAGCTTAAAACTATGGAAGAGAGGAATCTATTTTGGTGACAGCATATATATACTCCTCATCTGCACAGCTACCACAGCAGCTAGTTGGATTCCCTGAAATAAGACAATGTGCAAATGTTCCTTGTCCTAAAAAGTAAGAAGGACTGGTGGGGACTATGGCCCACCTACAGAAGGAAGTATCTTCAGGCACTTTTAACACAGCAGTCTCACCTCCTGGACACAGGGCTTCACCTGTGCAGCATAATGAATGGAGGAGTCAGGCACATTGCTCCTCGACCTGTATTAACAGAGACTCACTAGAGAAATTTTGCTGGTGAATTCAACTGTATTTTCCACAATAACTCATGTGTGACTTGTGACTGCAGAATAGAAACATAGAATCATAGAATCATTTGAGTTGAAAGGAACATTCAAAGGTTCACAGAATCATAGAATCATTAAGCTCCAATGAGATCACCTTGTCCAACTGTCAAGCCTTCCCCACCATGCCCACTGACCATGTCCTTCAGTGCCACACCTACACACTTCTTGAACAGCTTCAGAGATGATGACTCCACCACTTCACTGGGCAGCCTGTGACAATGCGTCAACACTCTTTCTGAAAAGAGATTTTTCCTAATATCCAGTCTGAACCTCCCCTTTGGCAAGTTAAGGCCATTCCCTCTCATCTTATCACCATTACCTGGGAGAAGAGGCCGACCTTCACCTCGCCACAACCTCTGTTCAGGCAGTTGCAGGGAGTGATAAAGTCTTTCCTAAGCCTCCTCTGCTCCAAACTGAACAATCTCAGTTCCCTCAGCCACACCCCATAAGACTTTTGCTTCAGGCCACTCACCAGCTTTGTTGCCCCTCCCTGGACACAGTGTCTTTCTTGTAGTGAGGGACCCAAAACTGAACATAGTACTTAATGCGGCCTCGCCAGTGCTGAGTACAGAGAGACAATCACACCTTTGATCCAGCCAGCCACACTATTTCTGATACAAGCCAGGATGCCATTGGCCTTCTTGGTCACTTGGGCACACAAATGTCAACCAACACCCCCAGATCCTTTTCCTCTGCACAGCTTTCCAATCACTCTGCCCGAAGCCTTTAGCATTGCCTGGTATTGCAATAGACAAAAAAGCAGGACCCGGCACTTAGTCTTGTTGAATTTTATCCCACTGACCTCAGCCCAGTGATCTAGCCTGTCCAGATCTCTCTGTAGGGCCTTCATATCCCTAGGCGGAGCTACACTTCCTCCCAACTTGGTGTCATCTGCAAACTTAATGAGGGTGCACTCAATGCCTTCATCCAGGTAACCAATAAAGATATTAAACAGGGCCGTCCCAAATACTGACCCCTGAGGAACACCACTTTGACTGGTCACCAGCTGGATTTAACTCCATTTACCACCACTTTCTGGGCCCAGCCATCCAGCCAGTTTTTTATCCAGCAAAGAGTGTACCTGTCCAAGCCATTGGCTGCCAGCTTCTCCAGAAGAATACTGTGATATTCATTTGCCATCTACTCCAATTCCCCTGCAATGAGCAGGGGCACCTACATCTAGATGGGGTTGCTCAGAGCCCTGTTCAGCCTAACCGTGAATGTCTCCAGGGATCACCTCCCTGGGCAGCCATTATTCTGGTGTCCATCTGGATGCCACATCTCTGTGACTCATTTTGAGCTTAACCTAACAGTCTTAGAAATAATGTAAGGGAGTTAAGTTCTATAGAAAGGGATTAACAATGAGCAGGGAGACCACTACATTGCCCAGCAGAGAACTGGTGGCAAAGAAAAGGCTGTACTTTTTTCACTGCCATGCTGGGAGTATAGAGCTGAAGACATCAGGGGATACACAATCCCTGCTTACTGTACAATGACCTTCTCATATCTCTGAGCCATGCCTTGCTGGAGAGGTCTGAAGAAGAACAGGGGAGTTGCTTCAGGGTCATCCAAGTAAATCACATGTTCTGCCTCCTCCAGAGTTTGATCTCCCTCTTTGTGAGAGGCTCACTGGTGCCAGTCCTTCTGGCAGCAAATCACTCTATATGTATTTTTCCTTGGTCTCTCAGGAAACCTGCAGGACTTGCAGGCTGTTCAACCAGCTTATACCACATGGGAAATGATGCACTCTGGCAGAATGATGGGACAAAATCTCCATCCAAACATATCTCACATGTCTTATTATTGGTTTTGGGCTTAGTCCTAAATGTTTTCGTTTTGCTTTTTTTCCCCCCAAATAAACATATTCATCACAGTTAAGACATTCCATCTCAATCATTTTGCTCAGTACTCAACCCAAAACAGCCAGAAAGTGAAATACCTCTAAGTCAATCATCAAAGCTAAATTAAATAAGCACAAACCTTCACTTAAGTTTTAAATGGCAATGAAGTTTTGAAAAGGCATTCTGTACCTGAAATTTCACGTGTAAATTATGACTTCACTTTCAAAATTTATGTTGGCCAAATTTCTGTAGTGAATCCATCAAATGCAATAGTCTGTGGGAAGCTTACTTCCGAGAAACAATTTCCTACAGTGAGAAGCAGAGAATAAGTAGAATGACGAATGTATCCTTACACGTATGACTATTTAAAAGAAACATGCAGGCATCATGATAATGTAAAATTTAGAAGAAATGGGACAATGTCTGCATTTTACCATTTTCCAACTGTTTCAGCTCCATGCTAAGGCTCAGATCTGAAAGATGATGAGTGTCCCCAGTTTGGCAAACACTGAAGGGCAAAATTTATTTCAAGTCTACGAAGAGGCCTTCAAATCTAATGTAAAACCAAACATTAAAAAGCACTGGCTCAAAAAATACACTCCATCATAATACAAGTGGCAAAATTAATCAAACATTAGTGTGATTAGACCTCAGTTGTGCTGGAATCTGTTTTGGAGAAGTGAAAGTCCATTTCCAACCACAGGTATTTCCCCGAGCCCATTTTGCAAGCTGTTTCTTCACCAGTCCTTATTTTGTCTGTGTATGCCTTCCCTCAGAGTGAGATATCGTCTTTCTGAGAAGCACCACATCACTGACCCAGGGGTTGGTGGGAAACACAACTGCATGTTATGACAGTCTTCCTCTTTCTATGAGCAAGTGACATCATTTATTTCCAGGTGGCACTTCAGCTGTTGTCTTTGTCCCTATCGTCACCTAGCTGGGGGAATTTATGCTCCGACTTTCTTCCCCTTGTAAAAAGTTATTAAGAATTGGGATATGCAGTCTGCTAGGGAAAGATCTGAACTTCCTTCTGTTGTCCTATTCTGGGTCAGGCTCAGAGATCTGAAGTAGGGTTTGCTACTGCTTGTATGGGTACTTTATTCTTGCTGTCCCAACCATATCAGAGGCAAGGTCACTGCACTCCAATCCCAACATTTTTATCTTTCCTCTCTTCAAACCATTACAACTTACAGCACAAGAAGTGTGTCTGTTAAATATTTATTAGGAAAAACATAAAGCCACGGAATCAAAATAAGAGACTACTTGTACAATTACTTTTCAAGGCTATTATATGATGGTTCCTATGTTGATAGTTCTAAGTAGGTGCAAGCAGTTCTTTCAATAGCTCCTAAGCCCATACAAGACACAATCAAAGGCAAGTTTAAATATTAAGAAAGAAATCTGCAGAAGGATGCTATTAATGCTTGAGGAATATTATGTATAATCCACGATGTTGTTTGGAAAAAGCAAAATACAAAGTCATTGACACTTTCTGCTCCTTTTCTGTTAGGACAAGAGGTAATGGCCTTAAGTTGCGCCAGGGGAGGTTGAAGTTGGATATTAGGAAAAATTTCTTCTCAGAAAGATTGGTAATGCATGGGAACAGGCTGCTCAGGGAGGTGTTGGAGTCACCATCCCTGGAGGTGTTCAAGAACCTCATGGATACGGCACTGAGGGACATGGCTAGTGGGCATAGTTGTGATGGGTCAGTGGCTAGACTAGATGATCTTGATTGTCTCATCTGTCCAGAGATAAAATACCTCAACATCAGCCCCTGCTCCAGCAAAGAGTAGTTGGAGAGGAAACATCCCCATCCTGCCCTAGGAAAAGCCTAAATCTTGTTGCTGGAGGAATCAACTAAGTGATAGGGCACAAGGCTCCAGGTCCCCATTTTCAGAGAGTGCCCAAATCACTGCAGCCTTAGGTAAAAGTAGACCAGTGCCTTCCTTTCTAGCAAATGAATAAAGATTTCCCAGTGGGAATGCCTCAAGCCATCTTTCAAAGAGAAATTGTTAAGGAGAAACATGTAAGAAACACTACTGGAAATCCATTAGTGCAAGAAAGGATTTGTTTTCAAAGTCAGAATAATTCAGCTAAAGCAGTAATATGCAGCAGAGCAGAGCTCACATAAACATTTCACAAGTGGGTGGCAAGGAGCAAAGAACCAGAGAGGAATAAATAAATTACTCCTCTCTGCTAAATAAATCATGTAAATTGTAAGCTTTCTGGGGCAGATACTCTAGATACTTTCTTTTCTGTATATATTTGTACAATGTGTCGCAAGACAGACCCCCAGATTCTTTGAGGGGGCCTCTGGAGCCCACAGGAGTACAAATGGAAAATTGGATGAAAATCAATCAATGCTGAGGTAGACCTGGCCCCATTCCGAGGGGATGGCAGGGCCGTGCAGCCATGTCCACATCACTTCTCTGCAGATGTGGCCTTGCTCCTGCACCGCCCTGCACTGAGAAAGTTGGGACAGCTCCAGGCTGTAAGGACCCCAAAGGCTGGCCTGAGCCCCCACCTGTCACCATACATTTGCCATCGCCTGAGGAATTTTCTTCCATGCCTCTCCCCTTAGGGAAGAAATCAGAAGTGTTTTCTAGAAGCAGTCCCCAGAGAAAAAAGACCCGAGCAAACGTCCCATGGTTACTTTAAGTACATGCAGCATTTGTGTTATGTTTGAGTAGACATATCTCAGCACAGCTTCAAAGAAGTGGCACAAAGCTCCTTGAGACAGGGAGGAGGAAATGTTCCCTTTGGAAACCCTAGATTGATTATTTTGTACATAGGCTCCCCCAAAAATTACACTGGGTAATCCATGTGTGCTTAACCTTTGGGCTCTCAACTAATTAATTAAAGTTACACATAGTACACTCAGTGTTAGTGAGGTAATATTTCATCATGTTTAAAGTAGTGAAGGTTTTGGCACAGTGCAGTCTTTTCTTAGTCCAGATTGGAATAACAGGGGTTATATAAATGCAAATTACACAATTTGACAGCTGTGTAACATCAGCATGTTATGACTGAAAGAGCTAAATCCCAAGACCCTCACTGACCAGTGAAATCAGACTCCCATCGAACTCTGCCTGCACAGGGCCTGCAGAAGACAGTCCAGGTTGGACCTCCTCACTCTCCTGAGCAGCACATTTCATTGCACTGCTCCACTCGCATGTGGGCTTTCAGTGCTTGCTCCTCCTTCCCCTACACATCGCCAGCTATTGTGGATTTTCTTCCTTCTCACACCAACTGTATCTTCTTCCTTGCCTTTTCTCTATCCTTTCCATTTTTCCGTCTTTCTTTTGAATGTTCCTTTATTTACTTCTGAATCCTTTTCTCACTCTTCAGAATGCTTTCATTGTATTTTATTTGTTGTACTTATGTGGCTTTTTGAGCAACTCTGATGTCTTCTCCTGTTCCTCTGGCCATTGTCCTTCCAGACCAGCACATTCCCATCTCAGTAAGGATTCGCCCATCAATTTCTCTTCAGTTTCTTCTCAAAGTAGGAATCACCTTGGTTTGGTCTGGCCATCCACAGGTGGCACCCCACCACCACCTCTCTACAAGTGCCTGAAAGAAAACTAGCGAGGTGGGGGTCAATATCTTTTCTAGGTAACAGCAATACGAGGAGAAAAAATAGCCTTATGTTATGTCAGGGTTGGTTCTGGTTGGATATTAAGAAAAATTTATTTTCAGAAAAAGTGGTAAAGCATTGAAACAGGTTGCTCAGGGAGGTGATGGAGTCACCATCCCTGGAGGTGTTACAGAAACATGGAGATGTGGCACTGAGTGACGTGGTCTGGAGCTGTCACAGATATGGGCTGATGGTTGGACTAGGTGATTTTATTGGTCTTTCCAACCTTAATGAATTTATAATTCACCTTTTTTTTCTTTGCCACAGCTTTTTGGAGTACCTCTTGTCTCAGTGACCTCCAGATCCCACAGATGTTGCAGCAAATGCCCAAGCCAAGAAAGCACCTGTAGTGTTAGCTTATTTACCCTCCTGTCCAGTCTGCTCATTCTGCTGTGTCAAGAGACTAACCCAGGCACATAAGATTGACATTTGTCTTTCCCACAGGACATACCTAATATAATACTTTTTTTTCCTACCCTTTAAAGCATCGTTTTTTAGCAAATGCTAATGAAAATGACTGAAACATTTATACAGAACAAACACAAAATTTAAGCATGACCTAGTCTATCTTTTCCATCAGGCACTACCAGATTCTCTCTAAACTTGTATAATTCATAGCCCCCTACTCTGAGATTTAGATATATAAATCCACAGGGATAAAGGCTTGAGGCAATGTGTAATTTTCAATTGCATTATAACAATGACCTGAAATCATAGGACCACAGTGTTTCTTCCATAGAGGCAAAGCACTGCATTAAGAGGCACCACAGAGTAGGAAAAGCCCAAGGAAATAGAAGTTCATGGCTTTGTAGACAGTGGCTACAGCATCAAAACAATCTGATTGTTGTAGTGTTGTTTCACACTAAGGGCAGGCATGTGATAATCTGAAGGGATGGGCCATATCCACACTGCTCTCCTGAGGCCCCTCTGGAGACCATCCTATCTCTGGCTTCTGTCTGTGTCTAAACTTCTGACCTTAGTGTCTTCCTGTTCTCAATGCACATCAACAGTTTGGACACAAAAGGATTTGCATCACTTTTCTCCATCTCATCCCTATAGGGAGCTCTCTCAGCTCCATTACCCTCACCAAGGAAGGACCCAAGACAGCAGTGCTGAAAGGGAGCAGTCAGGTTGTGGGAGATGCCCATGGGGACAGCTCACACTCCCTGGTTCACCACCAAATTTTGTTCCACACTCTGCTCATCATTTCACCCTGAACAGAGGAAGGGGCACAGAGTGTCAGAGGGAGGGACAGATCTTCATATGAAACACACAGTAAATGGGATCACACGGGACATGGAAGGAATCAAGGGTGGTGAAGTTCTGCCAAAAACTAAGGAGCGTCTGATTTTATCATTGAAAACATCTCTGAGGATGTATTCCAAAATAAATACAGAAATACTCTTTTTTTCCTAGAGTTTTCAAAGATAAAAGACCTTGCTGACCCTGGTGTCAGTGCAGTTTATAGCACAAGATCCAGAAGAAATTTTTAAAAATTCGTAACTTCTGCCTTCGTAGCAGACAGTGATTATCCCCACTTGCAGGTGAGGAATAGAAGGTAAGTGAGTTGCTCAGGTCACACAGAGCTGGAACTTAACGCTGTTCTTTTGATTTCCAGAACTGTAGCTTAAAACATAATCCTTCCTTTTTCTCCCCCAGCACTACAGCTTCCACCTCATTCAAGATTCAGCACAATGGTTATCATAATTTTACACTAATTTTGACTAATTTTCTGCATCATTGCTCTGCATTTAATTGCTTCAAAATGCATCTCTGAATCGTTTAATATACTGTAACTGCTTTTGTGTGCTAAATAGAAGCATCGAGTGGTCTGGCAAAGCTCAACACTAAATAAATAGACCTTGAGGGAAAATTCCGAGGGAGATAGGGAGATATTTCTTTTCTCCAAAAAAGCTGTGGCTAACCTTATCCATGCTTCCCAAGTCTGTAAGAAAGCTCCATAGAGAGGAACTGAGAGAATAACTGCAAAAAACCAATTTGATTAGTGCAGCATTCTTTCCAGTCTCCATAACATTCAAAAGGAGATCTTTGATTTATTAATGTACTAATTATTTATGCTTATTCAATCACCAAAAAAAAAAAAAAAAAAAAATTTAACAGACTGACTAGAAAAGAAAGGGAAAACAAGAAATAGGAAAGAAAGACATACATGGCAATATCATTTCCTAAAATGCTTGTTATAAAACAAGGAGAACTGATGAACATGAAGTCTCAGCAGAAATTCAGTAACAAGGTAATAGCAGAGGGCAGAATAAAACAATCAAGATGCAGACTTGCTCTGCTCTGCTCTTTGCAGGAGATACAGTTTGTTTGGGAGCATGGACTCTAGGAAGGATGAAACCACATATCCATAGGGACACCAATATTAGTCATTAATGAGGAAAAAATATATATTTTTAAAATTTTCTTAATAGGAAATTCTACATACTTTCCATGGATTTTTAAAAATGAAAAAAAAGTGAAAAAGTGATATTAAAAAAAAAAAAACACTTAAATGTTAGATAAATTTGAGCAAAACAATCTGTGAAAATCATATTTTACAGTGAGAGTGCTAGATAGTATGTAGACTGATGGGTAAAACCAACAGCTAGCAGCATTTTTTAATCTTAGGACAGAATTTCTGGGAGTTTACACATCAAAAGGAACCAGTTGAAACATCTGAAGACGCTTATTCATTAAATCAATGGGGAAATTTCAGTCGATGAACATGATGTTACCCCAGCTTGGCAGTGGGTGCCTGGGTGCCACTGAGCTTGGGCAAGTTTGTCCCAGGAAGGGTTCTCTCCAGTAGGGAACCTTCAGTACTCAAAGGGCATCAAGGATGGATTGGGTGCCCTGGAGCATTCATAAGAAGATTCATCTCACCGACGTGAGACATAGGTTAGGAAGGAATGATCCACCTTCTAGATGCATTAGGTTAGAGAGGAAAGGCTAAATGAAGAAACCACTCGAAGGCAGCCCTCTCACAGGAGGCAAAGTGCCTTAGTATCAAGGGTGTGGGACGTGTCCCAGCAAACACACAAACTTACAGGTTGGCCGCAGTAGTCACATGTGTTCTGGCACACCTGAGAAATAGAGATACAGTCACTTTGAGTCCCACATTTCCCAGGGTTATTTATTCAAAAGCCCTTCTGTTGAATTGCACTAAAAGCTACATCCTACTCCTTTTTTTTTTTTTTTTTTTTTTTAACATTATTCAACAAGTTCCACCAAAATCCCACACTTTCCCTGGACATTGCTTATATGGTACAGAAGGGGAGTTTTTAAATCATACATGTTGCAAACAGAATATAATTTACTGCAGAATATACTTTAATCACTTCCTGAAGTCTGTTATTTTGGTAGAACATATCTCTAGTGGCATGCAAATCTGGATTTTATTATTATAACCTGAGGTGTGATTGAATCTGATTTGTAAATTAATTCATTTTTGAAAATATGAAGTCATACAAAATTGGCTGCTATTAGTTCAAGTTTTTATCTGGCACAATAAATAAATCCCAGCTCTCCTCAGTGACGAACAGGGAGAAATGTAGAATACCGTAGAAAACAATTTGTGAGCAAAAAATGTGCAGTAATGGTTACTAGCTGTTCTTCCTTGTCTTTTAATTAATTTACAGAGAAAAGAACAATCAAAACTCTAGGTGAAACATTCCTGAATTTGTATATTTTGCATTTTTAAAAAACATTGTTTTTCTATGAAGTGTCATGGAAAAAATTAAAATAGTTCATACACTCCGTTTGTATGCTACATTATTAGCATAATGCTACAAACATGACTTACTCGTACTGCTCTATATTCTAGAGGCTCAGAGAAAAGGTTGCTTTTGTGTGTGTTATATTTTTTCAGTGTTCTATACAGGTAAAATTTGCTTCTTTATTTTCTGCTCAGTCAAAATTGAAAACGATAGCCACTGACTTTTGTTTTTCAATGTCTTCCAGTCAAAAAAAAAAAAAAATCACATACCCATGAAGCAAGGAAGCTCTGTCATACTCAAGGACTAAGATTTGGAAGTCAAGTCCAAATTCAGTTCCAAATCAGGACTTCCTGGCAAGAATCAAAATGCCAAAACTCATTCTCCTTAAAGTTAAAGCAGCCAACAGAGGGGCTGTGACCTGCAGGGACCCATTCTTTCAGTGGGGTCAGCAGTCCAGAGCATGAAGATGTTAGAGGTATTATGGAAGACTCTGCCTAGAGATGAAACATGAGTCTTTGGAGACAATAAGGGTGAAGTCACAATTCAGGAGGAACAAGAGGTAAAGCGATCCCCTGCTGTTACAGACTTAACTCTAAACCCAGCAAAAGCAGCATAAGGACCTGACTGACACCCAGGCTACATTACGGACTGAATTAGTCCTGCCCTACTGCTTTCCTCATTCCAAATAGCATCCACAATGTTCTGCTGAGAAACTTCAGTGCAGCTTTCTTTGCCAGTCTTGCTTTTTGTGCAGATGTAAGTGCTCAACCACCTTTTGTGCTGGTGCCCACTGAAAAACACAACAGCGAAGTACATAGGGAGAATCTGTAATTCATCTGATATCACAGTGCTATAAACTACAGCTTTTCTATGTCAGTGTAATTCATCAACTACAAGATCAACTACAAGAAACTGATATGGATACATTCATAGGTAATAAAGAAGATAAAAATGTGGGGTTTTTTCAATAATAGCAGCATAAGAAAAGAAGAGATGGCTGCTCCATTGTAAAATTGTACATACATGCTGGTTTCTGCAAGGTTTCATTTTCTTTTTCCATTAGATCTAAGAGAATCACAGTGACTTTCCCCAATTAACGTAACTGACTGGATGATTTCAGTTCTTCCTTCTTTGGACTGGATTAGCTGTTGCCATCTGCTTACTTTCCTAAGTACTTTTCAGGAAAAACTCTTCTCATTCCCATCATTCTGCAATGGTTCTGCAGTTTCTCGCCATCTTTGAATGCAGTCACTGAAAAGATAGAGCTAAAATTAGGGGGAAATGGCTCTGTATCATCATTACTTGTTATCTGCACTCTGTCTCCTTTTAAGCCTGTCCTGCAGCAGGCTAAATATCTTGCAAACTTTTTCCTTTCTACTCCTATTTTTGAAAACCAGAAATATAGCACAGATCATATAATGCCATTAGGTTCTTTCTTATTGAAGTCTAGAACTATTTGATTAAACTTCATTCTCCGAAAGGTCTTGGTATTAAGCTTTCGGGAAATGTAGAACTTAGTGTTTTGCTTGGTAGCTCAATATTTTTCTAGGATTGCTTAAATATTTGTCTGATTTCTCTGCTGTTATTGTCTGGTGTTAACTTGCATCTAGTACTTTGCTCTGAAGTTAGAGTATATTAACTCTACAGTATATTAACTCTAACTCTTCTATATTTTTACCAAGTTAAAGATCTCAGACACTGACCAGATAGTTGTAGAAACACTTTTTTCTGATCAAGTTTTGTACATTTCAAGGTTTCAAATCATCTCTTCATCCTCTTAAATATTCCAATACAAAAGTGCAATGCTTCAGTCTGTCATGGTCTTATGTTTTTTGGTTTTCAGTATTCCACATCAAAACATCATGTACTGGAATTAAAGTGTTAATGCTCCAATTCCAGGTACCTATCCCTATACATTACGGAAGTCATGGGATCTGACCCTTCCGGGTGGGGCGGTCTCTTACTGCCTGGCAGTGGGTGCTGGAGGTGCTTTCCTAGCCATTCCAAGCTTTTCAGGTTTGACTCGGTCTCAGGAACTCTCTCTCCCCTATCTTATTTGATTTATTAGTCTCAATTTCAATTAGATTGTATTATATTGTGTTATCTTGCATTCCGATATCATAGTTAGTAAAATAAGTTTTCCTCCATAGATTGTTGCCGCTGTTTTTTTTCCTCCTTTCCTTCCTTCCCATTTTGTGGGGCCAGGGGGGTGGGGGGCAGGGGCCTACTGCCCCCTCTCACAGGCATAGATTGATCTAGTTAACTCCGTGACAAAGTTTTATAAATAGAATCATAGAATCATAGAGTAGTTCAGGTTGGAAAAGACCTTAAAGATCATCAAGTCCAACCACAACCTGACCATACTATCCTAACTCTAACAACCCTCCACTAAATCATGTCCCTGAGCACTACATCCAAATGATTTTTAAACACAACCAGGGATGGTGACTCAACCACCTCCCTAGGGAGCCAATTCCAGTGCTTAACAACCCTTTCTATAAAGAAATTTTTCCTGATATTCAACCTAAACCTCCCCTGGCACAACTTGAGGCCATTTTCCCTTGTCCTGTCACCTGTCACCAGTGAGAAGAGGCCAGCCCTGCTCTCAGTGCAATTACTTTTCAGGTATTTGAAGACAGCAATAAAGCTCAGCTTCCTTTTCCCCAGTCTAAACAGCCCTAGTTCCTTCAGTCTATCCTTGTAGGGCATATTCTCTAAGCCCTTCACAAGCCTTGTTGCCCTTCTTTGGACCTGCTCCAGTACTTCAATGTCCTTTCTGTACTGAGATGCTCAAAACTGAACACAGTACTCGAGGTGAGGCCTCACCAATGCTGAGTACAGGGGCAGGATTACTTCCCTAGTCCTGCTCACCACAGCATTCCTGATACAAACCAGGCTGCCACTGGCTTCTTGGCCACCTGGGCACACTGCTGGCTCATATTCAGCCAACTGTCTATCTACACCAAGATCCCTTTCCGTCAGGCAGCTTTCCAAGCCACTCCTCACCAAGCCTGTAGGATTGCCTTGGGTTGTTGTGACCAAAATGCAGGATTTGACACTTGGCCCTATTGAAACTCATATAGTTGGCCCATCAATCCAGTCTATCCAGGTCCCTCCGTAGTGCCCTTCTCCCTTCAGGCAGATCAACACTCTGTCCCAACTTGGTGTCATCTGCAGACTTACTGAGGGTGCACTCAATCCCCTCATCAAGATCATCAATAAAGATGTTGAATAGGAGTGGTCCCAGTACTGAGCCCTGGGGGACACCACTTGTGACTGGCTGCCAACTGGATTTTACTCCACTGACCACAACTCTTTGGGCCTGGCCATCAAGCCAGTGTTTCACCCAGTGGAGCATGAGCTCATCCAAACCATGGGCAGCCAGCTTCTCCACAAGAATGTTGTGGAGGACAGTGTGAAGGGCTTTACTGAAGTCCAGGTAGACCACATTGACTTCATCCACTGAGCAGGTCACCTTGTCATAGAATGAAGTCAGGTTTGTCAAACAGGATCTACCATTCATGAACTCATGCTGACTGGGTCTGATCCTCTGATTTATCTTTAATTGGTCTATGATGGCTCCCGAGATTATCCATTCCACAATCTTCCTGGCACCAAGGTAATACTGATAGGTCTTTCTGCCATCACATTTGAGAGGGGAAATCATTTTGCTTGTATTGACTTTGTACACATCAACTTCTTTTTTCATAGTAACACACTGAAAGTTAATTCTCTGTCATAAGTCTAGCATGACTTCTAAATCTTCATGTTTTTAAGCAGCAGACAAATTAATGTTGTATTGTTTTACACTGAAATAGCATACAGCACTCTGAAAGTTATATAAGAACTTAAATATTACAATGAAGATAACGTACCAGGATATGTAAGTCTGTTCCAATAAATGTTTAATCTTGTCACATCTCCATTACTGTAATTCTTGAGCACTTGCCAAGAGCATACTAAGCAATGGGATTACTGTCTGTTTTGAGTGTTTCATTCACTCCTTCACCTGCTTCCTGAGGTTGGAGAGCTGACTGTGCAGTATTGGATTTTTCTTTTGCTAGGTTTCTCATTCAGATGTATTTTTTATAAATGCTTCATCTGCTCTACATGTACTCAGGAGAACAAAGATGGGCAACATGCCTCCTACATATGGTGTGGAAAGCGCTGAAGCTTGAGATGCTCGTTAATCCCATAGGAGTCCACTCCACAGCCTCCAACTGGCTGCCCAGAAACTCCTGGCTACACTACAAGGCTAGATCTTGTCTGTGGAGCTGTCTGAAGACTACTGCTAGCTGGATGTTCACTGGATGCTAGCATCTGTTTGAGAGTATTGAGCAACATCGGGCAACAGTTGGGGTGAAAATGTCAACTCACATTCATAGACACTTCAATAGGAGTGTGAAAAGTTAAGTACTCCAACTGCAGTGTGGGAAAAAGATTAATATTCTGCTGATTCCCATGCAAAATATCTTTAATGACCACTTGAGGTTCAGTTTTTTAGTTCTATATCATGTGTAAAACAGGATCTCTCTTTCTGAAAAGTAGACAAAACGTTCTGTGCTAAATCACAAGAAGAATCCCAACTGCTGAATCAAAAGTGTTGCTCAGAAACACCTGTTTATTCAAAATACTGTATAACTGAATGTAGAACCTGGGAAAATAATTACAGACGGAGAAAAAAAAAAGAAAAAAAAAAGCTTGGATATTTTTTAAAATAAAACACAGATGAACTAAAGTTGCTTCTCATTGCTCTCTGGTTTCCAAGGAAAATCTAAGTATTTTCTACTACAAGATACATTGCTACCTCATAAATCCACAGGTAGAGCTTTTTTAGCTGATGCCTGTAAATGACACCCCCAGTATCATCTGTCGTTCCTTCTCCATCAGTCTCCCTTTCTGTTGAATATTCCAGCCTCTGGAAGTCTCAGTGGACTAATATAAAGTACCCAATTTTTAAAAGCCCCAAGACCCCTTTAAATAAAACACTTTCCCTAGCCGAAGAGTAACACCAGAAACTTTTATTTTACCCCAGGTCTCGCTCCATATGACACCTATAAACAATAAATCAAAGCACCAGCATCAGCTTTTTAACCTCCACCAGTACCCATTTCTGACTAATTAAAAAATTTCTTTTCATCTTCCTTGGATAAATATGAAATAGCTGCCCAAGAATATGATGGGCTGGCATAGGTTGCATTTGGTATCATTGTAAAATGAAGTTCATAAGGTTAATCAAGTTACCAGCATTTTAGAAGTTGGGAAACTTTCTGTCCCAGATGGCTTAACAGGTGACTCCTATAAATTACACAGTACATTACAACGGCATCCGCTAGCCTTGTTAGAAGAAGGAGTAAGTCAGCATTTCCATTATAAACCCCTATTTTCAGAGTTTATTAGATAGCCATAAAAACATTCTCCAACCTGAATTTGGCACACTAGGTTTTCACCTTATGAACAAACTTTCTGTGTTACAGAAAGCATATCATATGCAAGTCACATTTCACATTAGATCAAAATTTTCAAAGCTAATTAAAAACAAAACCTCTGAAATTTTTAGAACTCTTCTTACCATCCCTGTGTTGCTACAAAGGATATTAAGTTTAACAAGGTTTTGTTCCACTATGGCCTATAATTTCTTGCTAACTGATCCTGAAGGCAGGTTATTGAATTTGCAACATGATAATTCCTTTCACAACAATGCACCAGAACATTATAAAGGGAATCTTACACCAACTTCTGACAGAATGGCATCTTGAGATTTTGTGGGGAAAAAAAACAATATGAATGAAAATATAGTCTTTGAAGAACATGTTTAGTTCACTCAAAGTCGGGCAAACTCCTGGAAAAAGATCTCATGTTAAAATGGTGGCATAATTTAAGCAACCATGATTTGATGCTCAGCAAATCTGTGGAATTCAGTATTAGCAAAAACCAAGGGAGAATGACTTCACATACACCAAGAATATTATTTAGCATACACAACAGAAACAACAGAAAAGTATCAATGAAATAGTTATGTATAAACAATACCAAAAGATTTAACATGGAAACGAAAGGGAAGTTCCAAGCATCACTACATTTCATATATTTCTAATTCTAATCTACACATAGTGATATACTGCTGCACATCAACCTTAACCCCAAGCAGCTCAAAAGTAGTTGCTCAGGCATAGAAATGGGATTTTGAATGACACACAGTTTCAATATTAATAAATATAATATTAATATAAAATATTAAAACAATTTTAATAAGTATCCCTTTCCGAAACTTGAAGCAGACAGTATAAATTCTTCAGTGTAAATTTTGTGCAACCTGAAGGATGCCTGCCTGATGTTTCTTTGCTGAACACAAGCTCCATGTCTATAGGTCACCAGCTCAGAAACTAGATGATTTTAAAGGTCCCTTCCAACCCAAACCATTCTATGATTCTGTGATTCTATGATATCCTGTATCTTCCTCTCACCCAACTGCAAAGCCAGTTGAAGCCTTGCTGGCCTTTGAGGACCTTTTGGTTTATACTTTGGGTTCATCTCACTCTCACACAGGGAGATACAGAGATTCAGAACTTGACAAGCATGGAAACCATAATTGCTTATGGGAGAACAAGGCAGTACTGTGGCAGTTTTAGCTGATCATGCAGTAAGACCCTACTATTTCACTTCCTAAGATTTATTAAATATATTGTAAGGTGAAACAAAACTGAATTACAAAGTAATAAATCTCAAGTATGGATAAGAAGTGTCATGTTTGTAGTTTTCCTGGTCAGAAGTCCATGCATAAAACATGAGAAACTCCTTTAATATATTCATTGCTTCACCAGCTCATACCTTGGTCGTGCATTTTTATTGGGATTTTTCTTCCAAATTGCATCATTGTTAACATCTAATCTACTGCATTTAATTGTCTTTGAAAGAACATTAAGTGAAACTGGTTTCTGTTTATATTTTGGCTTCTTATCTGAGAAATGCTACTTCAATGATGCCTTCTTGTCTACACTACTGCCTTCCTTTGCCTTAATTTTACGTTGTCTAACACCTACCAGTGTGCAGCATCCCATATACAGAATGAATGTGTATCTCTCCATAGTAACACAGGAAAAAGGGAATGCGGTACATAACTATCTACTGATAGTGGGCATATCCTCAAAACAGTTTTATTTCAGACATATTTCAGCATAGCAAAATCGCTGTCTTCTTACAAGCAGTCTGGGAATGGCAAATCCAGGTCAAGTTTAACCAAGGAACTATTTCAAGTTCTTGATTGCCCAGAAGACTGCCCTCTGTCAAAAAGATACATAGACAAAGGAAACTTCTTTCCATGTGATTTCCAAGCTTCTGTTTGTCTTTGCTTTCTTCACTTTAATACAGAAACAGGAGATGGTATGTAAACTTCAGAGTGAGAAGAGCCTTGACAGTCTCAGTGGACAGAATAATGTTTGTTTAATATCTTTCACATTTAGAGAGAGCAATATTCCTCTTGAGATTACTCCTTTGATTTGGTTTTATCTAGGAGATGTGAGAAGGGTAATTAAAAGGATATACTTGTCCGTGGCAACTCCCTAAACCCTCGCTACTAGATCTATACTTGTCACCCTTGATCCACACTATTTTTCACTGCTATTTTTGTTGACACTATCTAGGTGATGATAAGTCCTCTAGCTGTACTGATTTCCTGTGGAAGACAATATAATGGGTTAAACAGACGACATGACTGATGCAACTTGGATTTTATGCTCTGCAGTTTTTTTCATGCAGGTTTTTCTCATAGCTAATGTAGGGATCTATGCTTTGGTTGTTGCATTAATTACACCTCACTCCTGCTACCAAATACTTTTGACTTCTAATAGTTTTCCCATCACAGTTTCCAGAGGAGTTAGAACAGCCTTACAACTGGCCTTTCATGTTAAGTTGCTATAAACTTGGAAAAAATAAAGGTCCCACATACAATTAAGCACAGAGTAAACAGGATTGAGTCTATTCAGAGGTCATCTCATTTTCCCTGCGATGGGTCAGTGTTCTCCAAGGGCTGCAGAGAATAGATGGCGAATTTATCAAAGATATGACATGGTTTTACACCCTAAGATATTTGACTTATCTCTGAAGGAAAGCTTAATAAAAACAGTGGATGACTCACAAGTGATGGGCCGTACCAGTCTGGAGACACTGGAAAACAACATGGATGCTTTTGCTCTTGAGATCCTGAATCCAGAAAGAGGTCTCTTTCATCCAGTTTGGCAGAAAAATCTTCTTAAAAAACATTTAACTTTAAAAGAAATTAAGATTTTTATAACTTACAGCAGTAATCATCCTTAGGTTTTGAATACCATCTGAGCACGTATAAATACATACATGCATATGAGTGAGTGGATGCAACTTGTATGACTGTGAGCAAAATACTTGAAGAACAAAATTAATAGAGAACATCCAACTCTTCTTACAAAAACAGACAAATCTGAATAAAGGCATTTAAAAGACAACTGAACCAAAGTAATTAAACTAACATCTTGCAAATATTTCCCATATTATTCACTTGTTTACTGTGATTTCTAGCCTAGTTTTCAACAACTGTGCTTACCCTGCTTGTTCTGTCCATCAGTTTACCCTAATTGCATTTGGCAGACAGTAGACATTGTAGAGGACATTGACATCTATTTGCTGAAAATCAGAAATGTCTGATGGAAAACGCAAAGAGAACTCAGCTGTTGTTCAATGTGTTTGGCAGCAGCTGGTCAGTCTACAGACATGTGCTCTTTAGAGAATGAATATGTATGTGTGCCTGCATTAGACATTGTGCACGGTGTCCAACAGAAAAAACATGAAGGAGCTGAGAGTGCTGTGGAAGGGAATAAAACCAGAGGGAGAACTGACTGTGCTGTGTCAGGGGCAGCTGACAGTGTGGGTAACATTCAGGAACAGAGGTTACTGCATTGAGTTAAGGATGTGAGAGGTGGGACAGCAAACACAGAGAAAATCACTGTTCGGGGAACTTCTATTTCAGCAGAAAAACACCAAGTTCCTTCCCCCAGTGCTCACAACCCTCCTCCTCTCAGCATGGAAGGAGCAGCTTCCACACCTGCTTCCCCAGGAAAACATTCTGTTTGAGAGCTGCCAGAAGTCTCGGATGCTGCTTGCACCAGGAGAGAGAGCACTTGGCAGCCCTCACTCAGCTCAGATATCTCAGACTGAGATATGTCTGGGTTACACCAGCTCCTGGGACTCAATCCGAAAAGTCACTCCCACACTTGAGCTTCTTCCACAGCAGTGGAGAGCATCGCCTCCAAGCCACTGGCCTGGCCCCTCCAAAATATCCCTTCATTTAATTGGTCTTGGCGAAGGAATGATCACAAATAAATCCACTGATATTGAAACTTAATGCACAGCATCTTTAATGTGTTGAACCTTAATACGACTGAACTTATTCTCAGGGTACAATGTAAAGCTAGTCAGCGTGCATAAATCCAGAACTTGTAATGAAAACAATGTAGTAAAAAAGACATCTAACCACATACAGGATAGCTGAAATTAATTCATGCTGTCTGTCCAACTACCTGCCAGAGAGGTTGTAATTCAGCTGACAGAGTTCTCAACAGATGTTGTCTGACTGTCAAAAAAATAAAATGTCTGGGTTCATTTCCAATATAGAAATGGAATGGAAATAAATATGAAATATTTTGCCATCTGTTACACTGCTGAGTCACTAGAGAATATCATCCCCAAATGTGCATACTTGCAGATTAATTGGTCTATAGCTGTCTGGCAAAAATAAATAAATGCTCCACGGCAGTGATTTGACCACATTACAGGAGATAGATGCAGACTGCTCTAAGGAGGAACAGTAAACCCAAGCATCAGGAGAGAGCTACAAGAAACCCTCAAAGACATTGCAGCATCTTAATCCACATTAATTAATAAATAGATTTTTCTAATGAGCCTGTGGATACTACATCTTCCACCAAGCCACTTACTGCTGTGCTTGGAGGGAGTTCCACGTGGTGCATGGTGGGATGGGCTTGGGAGCAGAGAAGGGAGAAGGAGAGATTTCTCCTCTAAGAGAAAGAGAAGCTCCTTGGGGTAAGCCTTTGCATTTATGTGCTGTTTGAACACAAACACTCACATGAGATTTCACGCAGTATGATATCTCTAGCAGCTTTAGGTTAATGTATCTGCAAAGGCACCCAGAGGGTCACTGAGCAAATGCATAATCTCATGGTCCACAAATGGATTTATTTACCAACATCATTAAATTATGTAAAGCCAGTTTCCATTTGTTTCTCTGTCTTTGAGGATGAACCATATGCTTAAGCATAAAGCTGGATTCATAAACATGGCAGCTTTCTGGTGTCATAGAGATGCCCTTTTTAGGGACCGATTCAGACTCAATAAAGTGTAATTCAGTCCCATCCATTCCTATCTACAGCACTGTAAGAGCTAACATAAGAATCATAGAATCACAGAATCATTAAGGTTGGAAAAGACCTCGAAGATCACCTAGTCCAACTGTCAATCCAGCACTGCTTTGCCCACTGAGATCCTTCTGCATACAGAATGCTTACACACGGTACCATGGGAGTGCTATCAGGGCACAGATACTTTCCCTCTGCTCACTTTTTATGCAGTCAAATCCAAAAGATCTGAAAGCCAACAATATGTTGTAAGTATCCCCTCAATAGTGTCCAAAGCAATGCCAGGATCAACACCTCAGCCTAAGTCAAACCAATGATGACGTTGAAAAACAGAAAGAGGATATGCTATAAGGTTTAAGGATACTACCAGACAGTGGGTTGGAAATCTACCTCAGCTTCTTTACCTCCACTGAATAGGAGTTAAAAGAAAAGAAAACAGAGAAGCTGCAAAATAATCAAGTCTTCTATTCCCTCCACAAAACACTAGAAATTGGCTTCACTTTCTACATGGAGAGGAATGGGAACAGGTGACCTCAGCAGAAAACAGTGATCTTGGCAGGAATTTGGCTTTATTTTTCACCAAAAATCACACTAGGTGATTTTCATATTATTTCTTTCACATCACCCTACCTAACTCTGGCAGTAAAAATCCCGATGTAGGATATGTTTCACAGAACATCTTGCTGAGCTTTGGGTTCTCCACCTCCACCCCAGTGCCATCTCCCAGGGATCTCACCCCCAGCAATGCTCCTTGCCATCTCTTGCAGACCTTCAGAAGCACTGAACAAGAGGGCTGGTGAGACAATGCTGGCAGCACAAAATTCAGCAAACGTGGTAGCCTGTTGCTCATACACGGACACAGGAGTTCAGCACATCAACTTTTCTTGCATGATGATGGACTCAATGATGACAACAATGGCAGCGTAAGATCCAAACTTCTTCAAATTTCCCTTGTTCCTGACTTGCGATGCTCTCAGTACAGAAAGGCTCATCAGAGACATTTGGTGATGATGAAGCCACTTATGCAGGAACCATGCTAATGTCCCTATAGCTGGGCAAGCTCTGCTCTGTGCCCTCCTGTCCTGTGGCAGGGCTGAAGGCAGCTCTGCTTCTCCTCTGCTAGTTGATAATTTCCCTCATTTGGGAAGGCTTTGCCTCCCAGATATTGCAGCCAGAGTTCCAAGTTTCTGAAGCACTCAGATGACACTCAGGGTCAGCATCAGCTGCCATCTCAGAGCATGGCAAAGCTCCTTGAATTGTTTTAGGAGAGATAATGGATGCTTTAAGACACCGGCTTAGCATAAGAGATGCCACAGCACACAGAGATCAAACCCTTTGAAATCACTTGAGACCAGTCATGAAGTACTTGGCCATACACTGCTCTACATGAGGCACTCTTTTCAAGTCTGTAATTAGGTACTAGGTTGGTAATTAGGCCAAGGTCATAGCTGGGCTACTGAGATTGAAATCAATTCCTGCAGCCAAAAATGTCTCGTGTTCAATATTTTCATATAGAAGAGCAGCAGAACAGACCTTCTAGATACCCCCTCTCCTTTTTTGTGATGTTTTTGGTATGATTTTTTTTTTTTTAATGCTGTCTAATTGCTAAGTATAGCACCTATCATCCATTAAAGAAGAAGCCAGAGAGACCAAAAGAGCCAAGACTACTAACTCACTCCTGGACAACATTGGGGTTAAGGTCAGGTAAATGCAAGCGGGAGAAGAACGTATCTCCACTCAACTCCATCAAAAATTAATGTATTCTTATCCTTCTGACAGCAATTAATTACTCACTGGTACATATCAAAAATACAGGACAAGAACTCCTCTAGGACTTTGAACATCTTCAGTTTACTTTGAAATCAAAGAGGAATATCAAAGCCAAATGATCCTCTCCTCTGAGCTCATACCTGTACTTTAGATAAAGTATATAAATACTCACTGCTTACAGAGCCAAAAATTTAAAAGCACTTCACCTCTCTGAAATCCAGCAATGTACAGAATGGTCAGAGACTTAAAATAATTCAAATTCACCTTATACATTTTTTGAACCTTTTTGGAATTACAACATTGTATTTGGATGAGGTGAACTTACTAAAAAGTTTTCCAGTTTTAATTACCACTAGAGAATAATGTAAAAAGAAAAATGGAAAAAAGAGGATAAGAAAAAGAAAAAAAGAAAAAAGAAAAACCTTGAATTGCTTGGGAATTCAGAAGAGAAGGTTCATTCAGATTAAATCAAGTACACCATGTGAGTCTTATTTTCCTGACTTTCATGATTTATATGTTTGATTCCTCTCGGAATTGAAGCAAACCTTTATTTCCCCTGGTCATGACCATACTGTTCAATAGCAGGAATTCCACATTTGTCTGATCTAGCAAAGAAGTTTTGCCTTTTGGCATAGGACTAATGTTGCACCTCTTTCATTCCCTCCATTCCTCTTATTTTGAAGACTTAATAGATCAGGATTTCAGTTTCATTAAGGTGAACATTATTGTTTTTTTTTTTCTTTAACATCTTTAAATAGAAAGTTTCTTCATACTGTAAAGAGAACTTCTTCAAGGGTTCAATCACAGCTCTTGCCTCTCCTCCTTGAAGATCCTAAGCTCTTCTCCACCTTGGTGTTCCACATGGACATCACCTCTCCCAGTTCTGAACCTCATTACTGATCCCTATTCCTGCACTTTTTGTTAAGGCAAGGTTGCACTTAGACAAATATTTTCCCCAAAATTTCATCCACTTTGGCATCAGGGAGCAATCTAAGAGAGTTATTTACACACCAACCCACTCCCCAGAACACACCAGGGAAGCTCCCTGACAGTTTACAAGATGTCCTGTGGAATCCTCCTCACACCCCTGAGTCCACAGCTGACATGTCCAAGAAAAGCCGCCCCACTCAGAGTTTCTGAACAGCTAACTCACTGAATAGACACTGCAAAGGTAAGCAAGAACAACAGAGATTTGCCTGTGGGTTTGGCTAGAATTTTTTAGACAATAATATTAATAGTTATTGTATCTACCTGTTCCTTTCCATTTTTCATATTTTCCAGACATGCTGCACTTTTGCTGACTTCCATTCATGGAATTTCATTTGCAGCACCCATACATGCATCCAATTCATTTGTCTTGAGGGTAGTATTAAATATTTGTGTTTGTAATATGAGTGATGAGTGATATTCTATTATTTTGAGAAAGGGAAACGTCTGAATTTCTTTTCTAACACCAGCTTCTATACGTACACCCTCTTCTTACACTGTCCCCAGAGCATCCACCGCAGCCATGAATGGATATTGAACTTGTGGTCAAATTCAGTATGATTATTCTTATATTTCTGAATCTCTACTCCACATATACTTCTGGGAATGGATGCAGCAACTTTTCAAAGCCAGGTGCCTGTGCATTGTTTCTGCCAGTTAGAAAGGGTCAGCTTGACTCTCACTGGTACAGGCTTTAGGAACAATGAAACCTTAAAGTGCAGTGACGTTTTATTCACCAAGAGGGAGATGCAGTGCCATACGTGGTACCAAGCAATTTGCCGGAGTTAGAGGTTTTCTGATCAAGTCTGACCTGGTACAGTGATGGAGGCAGATCTCTTTTAATCACGGAGCTCACACCAATGCTCCATCCGGAAGTCTTCCCATGATTTCAAATAGGACTTCTAAGAATGAGAGTCTTTCTTACTATTGCCACAAGAATAGCCTCCTACTCTGAGCTATGCAAGTGAAATCTTCCCCATCACTGATCTCTTTTACAAACACATCCAAGAGGAAGAAAGGAGAGGAAAAAAATGAGGGATGGGGGAAACGGAGTAAATCTGTGCTATTTGTTTTACTTTCCTGGTGAAATAGCCCCATAGCATCCAGTAGCACTGACTGGCTATTACTCTGCTGTTCTGGCAAGTCGATAATGGCTTTGTATTTTCTCTTATTGTCAGCAAAAGTGACTGGAATTCATTGAGAACTGTAAGAACAGCCTCGGTGCTTTCATACCAGATTTGAGAATATGTTGAAAAGTGATCAGTGATTTCAGTCCTCTCTTAATTCTATTACAGCCAATCATAATTACTTGAGATTAAATAAATAAAAAGTAAAATACTTGGTAAATTGAGAAAAACTGTGTTTATGTCTAATACTGTGACATGTAGGGTCACAGTAAAAAATACTTCTTGTAATTAAAATCAACTATTCAACTACTTCAGCTACCCATTCAACTACTTTTACCTGACCATGAAGATCTAATTGTGTCAGCATTCACTTATCACAACATATCAGGGAATAGCAGGACCACTAGGCCTAGTACATTTTTTTTTTAAAGCACAAAGAATGCATGCTGAAAACCCAGAGGGTAGTTTGGGGAATTGCTTGCAGAGAGATTAAATGCCACATGAACACATAACACTGACTCATATATAGGGACGAAAGTAGAAAATATGGCCATTTCCTTTTTATCTTCTATTATTTCTCAGCATGAAATATGTTTTTAAAGAGACAAGAATGTACTGAAACATTTATTTTAGATTCACGTGGAATTTTAAGTCTTCACATGCTGCACTCTTGCTGACTTCTTTTTTTTTTTTTTTTATTGTATATAACTGGACATAGAACTAGATACTTCTACCACAAACACACGAAATGCTAATTGAAATGAGAATGGATCTCAGTTAGGACTATTGAACTATGAAATATTCTCCCAAAGGAAGTTATGCAGGGCAAACTTCATCTAAAACTGAAATCTAGACCAAATAAAATACTAGAAGATAAAGTAAAGGAAACAATCCCCTACCGCAAAAACAGCATCCGGTCAGCCTGAGAGAGCCCTATAATTGTTTATGTGACATTTTGCATCCTGTAAACTTTGGTGATGCACAGGAAAGCACCTGAAAAATATTAGACTCGCTCACCTGGTCAAACCCACAGTATGGGTAGACTTACTGACAGGTGCTGGTCTTCAATGGACAATACAATTCACTTAATTGACTATTTTTCTGTTACTTGAACTAGGCAGAGAACAGTATGTGTGTATCACAGTAAGAAAGTATTAGACAACAGAAGCCAACACTGTCAAACTCAGTGTGGTGGAACACTTACCCTGCCATCCATCCAACCAATGACCCCCAGCCCTACTTAGCCAGCTCCCTTCTTGCTATCACACTCCAAGGTGGTCCCATCACCTCCACTGCTGGTGCAGAGGATGGAGAGGACCATAGCCCACCACTCTAGGAGAAATTCTCCCTGGAGTTACCGAAGGAGAGCACTGCGGATTTCTGCCTGAGGCAGAAACTGGGGTACAACAGGATTGGGGAATGCAGGATTGGCAACCAACAGAGACAAACCTCAGGGAAAGTGCCTCTTGAACTAGACATAACCAGATGACACCAAAGGCTTAAGCAGTGGCTGGCTGACCTGAGCACTGCCTGGGAGGTGAGGACATGGCCATTACCACGATAAGTCTATGCGTTTTGATCTATACTATAAGGATGAGCATTATCAGCAGCAGTGATCAGGGCACAAGCATTCCCCTGGAGATTAATCACTGTTTGCAAAGAGCTGATGGACAGAGGGCCTTAGGGCATTAACCCCAAATGGCCATTAATCCCCCAAAATGCCATCTACCGAGGCCTTTACCACTATTAAAAGATAAAAACCTTGGAAAAGGAGGGGGACAGAAGGACTGCATGAAAAAAAAGAGTATTTTCTTCTTCCTTCCTGCAGTATGGTTCAGATCTTTATAATGATTCACATCAATCAACTGTTTTGAGTTACTGAACTTCTTTGGGACAGAAACAAACCTCCATTTTCCTCCTTCCTTCTTGATTAAGAATAAAAATAAAAGAAAATGAGAGGGGAAAGAGGGACTGAGGGAAGGAAGACACAGAGCTGCTCTTTGAGCTGAGGTGTTTTCTTAGCTGAAAGGCCACATCAATTGTGGAAATTCAAAACAGAAAAAATGATCTTCGTACTAAGTGCAACTGACTCCCAAGATATCTGTATACACATAAAGTGAAATAATTAGACCTTGGATGAAAAATCTTGACAGTACAAAGAAAGACCATGATCTAATATCAGAACAAAGTTAACAGATGTCATTAAGTGAGACGATTAGCCGATGACGGAAGGTCGCACCCAGTTTACTTTTCACAGTTGACAGATCAAAGTTATTCGTTCAGTTTGAGCAAAGACTGAATACAGTTACCCTAGGAAAATCCTTTCACATAGCATTAAGTCTCTCTCTGTCTTGTGTTTCTTAGATGTAAATTGTCAGGAAAAATACTAGTGAAAGAGTACAGAGCAAGGGTAACCAGCTCGTGTAGTCCTCAATGGAAATTCCCTTAGTGGTAGGTAAAAATAAATGTGTAATTGTATCCAGCAGCCCTTACACTCGTGTGAATCACATGCCTGAGATGTTATGAGCTAGACCCCACTGCAAGTGACACAGCTGTGAGCCAGGAGAAGCCACTACACCATGTCCTGCACTGGGACTGGGCAGAGCATCATATGGGCTCTGGCTGAGTCCCCATCATCCTCCTCCAATTCCTCCACCACTCACATCCCACCCCAGCCTCAATAATTGCTGTGAATGAAAGAGGATTAGGGGACTGGGGGTGTTGCATGATGCGAGAGCAGGGGGAAAACAGCCAGGGTTCACTCTCAATCCTCATGGTCCCCTCGAGTTGGTCTGGATCATCACCATATGAATCTGCCATGAATCACAACCATTGTGCCCCTCTTGTCGGGGTGGGCATCCAGCCCAACAAAGACATGCCACAAATAACAGGCAGGACCATTGTAGTACGTTTTTTATTATTGAATTTTTACACAGCCTCTGTCCAGGTTTCGGATAGCTGATGTTAGTGTTGGGTTTTGCTCCTGGTTTTTCTTGTTTGGTCTCCAGAATTGGAAGGAAGGGGAATATTTAAAACACAGATTTTAAACCTGACCTCCTTCATACCTTCTCCACAACACAAATGTTACTAATTTTGTGTTGGATTTCACTTAGGAAGACATTGAAATTATTCATTTGTAATCTTGAAATCTTCAGTGAAAAACATACAGAAGAAAATTCTCAACTTCAGTAAATTCACTTTAGTTCAAGTGTGCATCCAGCCCTTGTCCATTTGCTTAGTTACACAATCAAATAATATCCCTTAGAGAGCTGCATTTCTGACCATTCAACCCAGAGGCTGAACTGAGTTGATTTTAAAAGCTATAAGCCTTTGCCTCGACTTTGCCAATTTTGTACCACGCTTCCAATAAGGCAAAACGAAGCTACAGCCTCCAAATAATCCACAGAGCAAATTTTAAAAATATGCTTGTACCATAATAAAATAAAGGAAAAATAACACATTTATACTGTAATAAAAATATTCACAAATGCAGTGGAGTAGAGTTTCAACCGGCTGCAGTTCAAATATTCTACAAAACTCTGTGTCAGCTGAAGTTACCGTTTGAATGCAGAGAGTCTAACATTAAGGAATGTTTTAAAATGCAGAAAGATTATGCTGGCCACTGCCCTCTGAAGCTGGGGAATTTGTTCCCTGCCAAACCTGCTGTGGGATGAGAATCAAGACATTCAAACCCTGCCGGGGAAGAATGATTGCTTCATTGTGTGAAGGTCTTTCTGTTACATGCAGCACAATAGCAAGGTTCTTCATCGGAGAAGCACACAGTGGATTATAAAAACTCTTAACTCTGTGGTCATCAGGAATTTTAGCAGTATCAAAGTTAGAGGACCAAAGAAAGTGGCGACTAACAGAGAAAAGAAAGGGAGGGCTTAACCTTTGTCCTGAGGGTGATAAAATAGCATCACATGGCTGAAAATCAGTCTAACTTCAGCCATGTGATGCAGTTGACACAGTCACTTTTGTGAAAATTTCAGGATGGCATCAGTAGTCAAAAGGTCATATTTGAAAGGACTTTCTAATTATACCATCACAATACTGGCTGGACGACTATGTGAGGTTTTATTCTGTAGCTACAAGTTGGACTATATGTTTATCTCTGCATTAAAGGCTATGATGATATTCACAAGTGCAACAGGCAGACCACAGGAACATGCAATTGACACTTATTTATGGCTAAGGGTAACAGCAAATCTTACATCTCATCGCACAGAGCCCATCTCCACTTGTCTCAACTTTTTTTTACCATGCCAGTTACTGTGATATATACCAAGAATTACAAGTGGACTTAATAGGCAAGAGATAATTGCTAAAGGGGCTACTGAAGACTTGGGCTGAATTGTCTGCTTTACTGTTGCTATTGTTGAAAGACTGCAAAAATATGCTTGTTTTGAGAGAAGACACTTTTAGAATCTAGTGGTTCTCCTTCACTGGCAGACTCTCCTACACCTCCTCTTGAGGTAAATTCATCCTCTTGTAGGCAATATGGCTTTTTCCCCATTCTTCCGACAATGCGTCTCCCACTACCTAACCCTCTGAACTGCTTTGGCTCAGATATTTCAGCCTGCTTGGCCTTCTGTTCATAGAATTACAGAATCATAGAATGGCCTGGGTTGAAAAGGACCTCAAAGATCATCTAGTTTCAATTCCCCTGCCATGGGCAGGATCACCAACCACTAGACCAGGCTGCCCAGAGCCACATCCAGCCTTTTGAGGTCACTGTGACCAGAACTCAATTCCTAAATATTCCTTTTGAAGTTTTCCTGCTCTTCCACCTCCACTGGCCACACCAAGAGGTTCTCGTCCATTATTTTTTCACTACTTTACAGACACTGACGCTCTGGAAGTAGATGATAAAGCTGTCATTCACCTCCTTCAAATAACCAGTGAGTTTCATTTTAAATTGACCTCTCACATTTATCATAATTATTCAGGCAGATTTTGAAGTTTTCTCCATGGTTTTGTGATCATATTCCTCCAAACTGAGTGATGTAACGTCAGTTCAAGATCTCAGAGCATTAACTACCATAAAAATCCATAAACCAATACAACGTAAATTTCTCACACATCTCTTAGACAATCTCCCTGAGGGCCTTAAATGGGAACAGGCAGATACCCCAAGATGAACAATCATACGCACAGACCTTGCAAAAAAGCAGTTTGCCAGCCTATGAAAAGTACTGAACTTCAGCTGAACTTCATCCTCTGTCACTGCTCTGTTTCCTATATGATGTGAATGAAGCTGGAGGCTTGCCCAGGTGATGCCTACCAAGAAGCCCAGGTTCTAGAACCTGCATCTCTGCCCGAGGCTCTCAGTGCTTGCCACTGATACAACACACAGACACAACACATCATGGAACACATCATTGTGTTCAAAAGACAGAGGGAGTTACAAACCACAGCAGTGATTCAAAGCTAATAAACACATTGTTGAATCCAACATTTACTGAAAGATTTCCTGTGTTGGGGAAAATCAATGACCATTTTAACACCTTTTTCTTTTTCTTTTTTTTAAAGTAAAAGTTACATTCTCTTGGGTATTGAAAACCACTGTTTACATCCAGGTTCTACATTTCTGAAACCTAAGACATATTATGGGAACTTTTAATATTAACTATATTTAGTGGGTTCTTTATTGTCCATACAGGCAATGCTATAAAAAATATTTCTTTCATAAGCTATATATATACGCGTGCATGAGAGATGTTGAAGAAATCCATATGGTCAGCAAAAAAGCTTTGGGTCTTATTTTTAAATGAATAGAAAGTCTCCCAAGATCTTACACTAAATGGAAAATGAAGCAGGAATGGACAAAGCATTTGCGAGTAGAAGCAGCCAAAGCGGTTTGCAATCTGAGTATCAGCAGAATCGGTCAGACACGTTATAACAAAGTTATTGTTAGTTTTTGCCCACACACCAAGAAAATGTTTCAAAGGCCTGCATCTCTTCAGACTTCCAACTCAGGAAATAGTGGGGTTTTTTTTCATACAAAAGAGCAAGCAGATATATTTACATTTAAAACGAGGGGAACAAAAGCACAGGAACAAAAGCACCGTTTCTGCATGAACACGTGTTCCCCTCTGTGACAGTCTGCACACGGGCACCAGAGGATTGGGAAATGTAAGAGTGTAGAAAGTGGAGATGACAGCTGCCCAGCAACACTGCACGCAAAGAAGAGAAGGGGCTGCCTCCAGCCACCTCCTACAAGACCAAACCCACAGCCAGTGTTGGGCGTTTTAGAGATGACAGAACTGGCCCCATGCTCAACCTCAAAAAAGAATGCAAATGTTGAGTCTTTTTTTTTTTTTTTTCCTGAACAGGAAATATAGGTGCTATCTCTTTAAAAGAAGAGAGTGGCAAGCCATATCTTTATTAAACTTACTTTGTGTAAGCCCTCATGTTGTCTTATCGTACTGGGGGATCTGTTACACAACCACTGCTCACAAAAAAGATCACGAGGTCACCCAAATCTTGCGATCTGCCTGTGGTGAAATTTCAACCAGCACACAATGCACCTCTTTTTGGTGCGATCGCTCTGACCTGGTTTCTTGCAGAGATTTCGGCACAGTTCAGTTCTGATCGGACAGAAAAATATTCCTGATGCTGCACTGTCACGATGACCTACCTACCCATACCGTGGGTTGCTTTCCCCATCTGAGCAGCCAGCTGCACAGCCCAGCTCTGATGAGTTGTACTGCTTAGAAAGAGAAGCTGGTGCATTGCCAGTGGCTTTGATGCCATTTTGTATTGCAATTTAGTTCTGATTGCTTACAACAGATTGAGGGCCAACAGAGACACAGGTCTTCCTATGGGCCTTAAGGTCCTTGACTCAGCAGCTCTGCCTAGCAACCCTCTCTCTTCTGCTAGGGACAAACACCAGTGCTACTCAGTCTGTGTTTATTCTTTCCTTGGTACCATACCATTTCTTGCCTGCTTGCACACAGCATGCACCCAAAGGGCAGCCTGCTGCCATGGCATCCAAACTGCTGAGCTCTGCAGTTGCCTTTGCCCTGGGAGAAAACCCTGTCCTGCAGCTAGCAGGAATGGAAGGCCCAAGTTAAATCTTTCATAACAAGATTTAATCCAATTTATAGCTGGACTTAATGTGAAACTGAAGATGTGTTATGGCTCAGAAGGAGTATCAGCAGCATCTCAGACAGAGAAGGCTCTGAGCACAGAGGTACGTCTCCTGAGGGCGAAGTGTTTGATTCAGATGCACAACAAGAGCTGGGTTTGTTATCCAAACTTCTCAAACCTGCAATGCTGGGCTGGAAATCTCATGAAAACATGATTTATTGGAAGCTTTCTAATACTTCCTGCTTCTGCCTGAGCTGGAAGTACCACAAGAGCTGCATTTCTGTGGTATTTTGGTATTTCCAGTTGTGGTCCCAGCTGGAACTGAGAAGGGAAGAGGCACACACACTTGGAAATGATCATTTCTTGGTCATCTGCATTTTTTTTTGAACCATGGGAAAGGTTTCTGCTGGGTCCACTTTGAGGCAACGTGTTTTGGGGAGGTATTCTCCTCCTAAATGCTACAGAAAGTCATGACTTTTCAGTTATATATAAAATTTGCACTTCAGGTTGGAATTTTATAAAAATGTCTCTCTGGCTTACTGTTTTATATTAACTCTACATAGTTCTATAACATAAAGAATTTCACAATGTCAGTCATGCATAATAATAATATAACAATCTAAAATAATAACGTAATAAATCCACTCACTAGTCATCGTGGGCCAAACTCTGGCAACCTTTCGTGAAAATGTGCTGCAAACACATGTACAAAAAGTCTCTTAGCTCAGTCCTGGGGATGGCTTCAAGCCAAGAAGTTATCTAACAGCAAATCAACAGACAAGTGTCACCAAAAATGTCGAATAGCTAAACAGCTCTGCTGTGAGCATAAGTTATTCCATTTTAGACGTGGAAAGGTTTAAATGGGTTCTATGCAATTAACAAACCTTAATTATGAGTAATTTGTTAGTCATGCTCACTTTTGGCTAAGCCCTTGCTTTTTTCCCTCTCTCAGCTTTCCCTCCCAAAACACCTGCAAGCAGATTTGCGGGGGGAGAGAGGCAGGAGGGTTCTGGCCTGAATTCTGATAAAAAGTCTCGTTGGTACAGATTTAATCGTTTTTATGAAAACAGCTGCTCTCCTTAGAGAATGTGCCCATGAGCAAAGACGTTTTCACTTCTAACAAGGGCCTGAGGAGCTGCACTGGCAAAAATCACCTGCTGGAAAGAGTGAATCAGCTGTCCCCAACGCAGCACTGTGCTGCTCCTCGTCTCGTTAACCTACTCTCCCTGGCAGCTGCACTGGGCCAGTCTCAACCATCTCTGGTGAAGGAACAACCCCATTTGGGCGTAACAAGAGCCAGCAGCAGCAGCCAAGGGGTGTGGATGCCTTTGAATCACCTGATGGAGTCGGCCACCACGCTGTGCTAACGCCCCGCTTCCGCTGGGAGTAACTTGTGCTCTCCTTCCAGCTCTCCTGTTACATGGTGCGTATCTTCAACCATCATTTAGCTCCTCAAATTTTAACCGTATCAACTTTCTGAATGCAGGCCAGTCTCACGTTACTGCTCAACTGAGGCCTGTGGAATCAACAAAGAGGGTGAATTTTACCCATCTGTTTCAATCTTTATATGAGGATAATTGGAATGAAGCAAAGCAATTTTGACTATGAAGAAAGAAGCCTGAGACTGAAACCTAGAGGTTACTAGAGAAAAGGTTTTAAGTATGCTGATTACACCACTGGTGGGACAAAGAAACAGCAGTTCCTCCCATGGCAAGCTCAGATTATTCATTCTCCGCAGCCAACTGTCCTTGAGGCTACACACACTCATGTTCCACTTCACTGCAATTTTGCAAAGCTCTGTGCTTTCAGTAGAGGGGAATTTTACTCTGTCTACCCCACTCAGTGGAGCGTGGCTCAGAGACTCCCAAGCAAATGTGAAAAACGTTAATCCAGAGGTGGAAGCAGCACAGCATGACAAAAGGTCATGCTATTAGCATCCTCTTTAGCACTGGTGTGGAGGCAGGCTAACATGGCAGTACCATTTCCAGTGCCACACCAAGGAGCCTGCATGTACCGGTGCTGATGGGCACTGACCTGGGTATTCCCACCCCACTCTGCTCTGTTCAGCACGGCCATGTGGCTAGCATTCCATTACAGCCTGTGGCCTCTCACCCTGCCAAAAAGAGATACACAAGTTCTAATGGTGTAGAAACATAACCACGCGAACACCATAAGGATATCTAAAATGTAGGTGAGAAAAGAGAAGTCTGTGGTTGGGTTTCTCTGAGCCTGTCTGCAATAGAGAACTATATAAATTCTTTCACTGAGGCTCTGGAGCATGTCCAGAGAAGGGCAACGAAGCTGTGAAGGATCTGGAGCACAAGTCTTATGGTGAGCATCTGAGAGATCTGGGATTGTTCAGACTGGAGAAGAGGAGGCTCAGGGGAGACCTTATCGCTCTGCAGCTGCCTGAGAGGAGGTCGCAGCGAGGAGGGAGTCAGCCTCTTCTTCCAGGTAACAGCAATAGGATGAATGGCCTTAAGCTGCACCGTGGGAGGTTCAGGTTGGATATTAGGAAAAATTTCATCTCAGAAAGAGTGGCAATGCATTGGAATTGGTTGCCTAGGAAGGTAGTGGAGTCACCATCTCTGGAGGTGTTCAAGAAAAGGGTAGATGTGGCACTGAGGGACATGGCTTAGTGGGCATGGTGGAGACGGGTCAGTGGTTGGACTAGGTGAACTTAATGCTCTTTCCCAACGTTGATGATGCTATGATTCTATATAACTCTCCCAGCTCCATGCTCCTTCTGGTGGTAGCATCCTTTTTTAAGTCCTGTAGGTAGCGAGGACACCACGGAGAACAAGTTCTCGTTACTCCAGTAATGAGAAACATCAGACTGTGTCACAGATCAGCACTACACTCTTTGCAAATGCTCCAGCCTGAGGAGAACACTGTGCCCCCAAGGACCTGACAGAAAGGGGCAGGTTGCCTAAAAAGCCAAAACCTCAATAGCTTTTATACAAAAGTCAACTTAACCTTTAGTGGCAAAACATCTGATGATTTTGTGCTGGTTACTTCTAATCTGTGGCAAAAATTTACAGCTACCACAGCCCCTCAGAAATTTTAAAGCTCTCATGAACATAACCAGAGAGTAATTAAGCTTTGGAAAAGAAATCTCTGTGGCAACAGAGGTTATGTGCTGTATGTTCAATCGCTAGGGTGGAAGTTAAAACCTAACAAGAAGAGTTGCAGATTTAACATAAAATAACAGCCAGGGAATATAAATAAAATGTAATACAGCAAATGGGGAATAATTATTTTGTGGATTTATGACACCTGCTTCCCCATTCCATTCAGCAGCGGTAAGGGAAAAGAAAAAGGTACACGCAGAGGTGAAAAGTTCTTATTTTTTGTTATTATTATTTTTCAATTAATTTCAAGGCATGTCGTTTGGTACTGTGACAGGAAAAAAAAAAATGTGAAGCCATAAATAATATTTCCACTCATGGGAGTTTCCCTAAGCTACAAATTTTTTGCTGTTGTCAGAAGTGGGAAAACTCAGAAAAGGCACAAGTCTGAGATTTGAACTTCAAGTGACATTTTCAGGATCTTGCTTTTATTAAAGCCTTTTAAAATGCTGGTAGTAGTCTTGCAAAAATATATATATAAATAAAAGAATAACACTGTTTTCACATTTATTCTCTGTCTCAAGTAGATTCAGATGCATCAGCTTCCATACCAATTACTATGCATGTGCTAAAGGAGCGTGCAGCTTCTGCCTCCGTCTCTTCCACTGTCTCCCCAACTATTCTCCAAGTGCAATGCCTCATATCATAATAAACCCAACATTATGACCACCCCAAGACACAGGCAGAGTGTCAGCTCCCAGCAGCACAGCCCAGTGAGCATGGGGCGAGCTCCAGGCATAGCCATAAACCCCTCAAAACCTTCCCTGCCTCCTAAGGAATGCAGCGAGGTCACGGCTTGAGTGGCCTCAGATACTGCAGTGACGGGCACCCTGGAAAGGCTTATCAATAAATACAGCCCTGACTTTTGGTGCTTAATTAAACCCGAGGGGCAAAATCCTCCTGCCATGAACAAGCAGGGGCGAGGGATATGCACTTCATTTGTGAATGCGTGAAAAATACCGCAAGGGTAAATGGGTTTGTGGGCCCAAGACAAGGCTGGTGACTTCTCCCATGTTTTTGAGAGCCTGTGCTGTCTCTTTATGCACCATGAAGTCCCTGCGGAAGCAACAAGATTTCAGAACAGCTGCCAGGGGTGGCAGGCAGCAGGACAGTGAGGTCTCCAGCCAGTGTTTGCTGCCCAAATGCTTGCCCCTGAACTCCCAGCTAAGGCAGGAAACTTTGCGAATGACTTTAACCTTTGCTTCTCACAAAATGCACTTTACTTTGATCCTTGAACCATGATCAATAGAAGGTGCAGAATGGCAGGGAAGAATTTTTCTGCTCAGGGGGAAACAATGTAGCTCAAAACGCTCAAATAGCCTTAAAAATCTCCCGCTAGAATGTGTCTGGAGATTGCAGACCAGTTATTTCCTTCTTCGCGCTGGTCTCAAATAATATCATGAAGCCAATTCCCTGTCTTCATTCTGCAAGAGAAGAACAAGGTTGTCGTATGACAGGGATTTTTCCTGCAGCACCAGCAGCATTTCCCTCACTTGCAGCAGGCTGGATTTGGTTCCCTGTCCTACACTTATAATAAAGTGGATGCAGGTGCCATAAGCTGCAGTGCTTATCAGAAGTTCCTGTACACAAGGGAAGGACATTCAGCAAACAGCTACATTAACTAAACGATGCTTCCAAGACTAGTTGGTCTACCACAGGAAAAATGTACTTTTTGCACCAGAAATAGCAGCATTTCACAGTCAGCTGGGGAGGTAGTTTCCAAGAATAAGAGCCACAGGCATGTGTACAAATTGACTGGTAATAAACATTCTGACTTTGGTTACAGTCACTGGGCCAAATTTGGTCTGACAGTACATCTGAACCATCTTCAGAGCATTTTGCTGTGACAGGATGCTGTGAGCCTGAAAATTATGGGCTAGAACCACAGGTGGTTTAAACAGATGCAGTTCATTCTATTCTGATGCCAGAAGTATGCTGCAGTCACGGCTTGGAGAATCGGTTCCCTTATTTTCCTCCATGAAAACACTGGGTTGGCCATGCTGCTGCCTGATAGAGGCTCGATGAGGGTGCAGAGCACTCGGAGGTCACTCATTTGAGCAGCCCAGCTACTGACAAGAGCTCTCATATTTACCGCAAATCAAAGAGAGGTAAAAGGAAATACTGTGCCTTCCGGATGGAGCCTTGTGATGGAGAGCAGAGTCCATCTGAAGAAGGACTGTGAAGGTAAGTTTGCCTGTTGTCCAAGTGAATACACTTGCTCTCTTTTTTTGTAATCCAGCAATGGGCAGCCCACACAAATATAAAAAAATATGAACTCCAACACACCTGCAGTATTTGTGTGTATAAGTGCCAGATCCACCAGCAAGATTCATGCCACAACAGTCCTTACAGTTCTGGCATGATGTCAGAATGGCTGAACAGCAAAGGGAGGAGGTGATCAACAATAGGGCAACAAAGCTCTGAGGGGTCTGGAGCACAAGTCTTATGCGGAGTGGCTGAGGGAGCTGGGATTGTTTAGTCTGGAGGAGACTCGGGAGAACTTATTGCTCTCTACAACTGCCTTAAAGGAGGTTGTGTCAAGGTGGGGTCGGCCTCTTCTCCAAGATAACAGCAATAGAATGAGAGGGAACGGCCTTAAGCTGCACCAGGGGAGGTTCAGGTTGGATATTAGGGAAAATCTCTTCTCAGAAAGAGTGGTGAGGTATTGGAAAAGGCTGCCTGGGGTGGTGGTAGAGTCATCGTTCCTGGAGGTGTTCGAGAATCTTGAAGATGTGGCACTGAGGGATGTGGTTAGTGGGCATGGTTGGACTTGATGGTCTTAGTGTTTTTTTTCCAACCTCAATGATTCTATGATCAACATAACCAAGAGTTAGAGACTTTAGTGCTGCTTAGGGCAACAACACTTTGCATCTGCTCTATGCCTCTCCTCACTGCAGTACTCGTGGCAGTACAAACACTGGGGTAAAGGCAGCATTTAAAGGAGCTAAAGAGCTATCCTCACAGCCTGCTATTCATTGCTCTGCTTCTACAAGTGATAAAAGCAAATCAAGACCTAGTAGATGACTATCGCGTTGAAATTCCCAAATTTATCAGCCCATGTCTTTCAAGAAATACGAAATACAGCAGTGTTTTATGTCATCGTGCATCTGTTGAAGTGTAAGCTGACATTTTTCCTTTCTGTTTGCCCAGCCTGTAAGCAGGGACAGTACCCACAGCTCACCTGAGCTGCAGTGTGGGTGTTCCACCACCCAGGTGTCCAAACCTCACACTATTCTGAATGACTGCAGGGCATAACCTGGTGCTGGCAAAGCGGGTACTTCAGAGATTTTGTATCAGCGTATTCCATGTGCCTGCTTTTAGGTACAATCAGGACATGATGCAAATGATAAAAGAATTACTGCCAATATTTTTATGGAAGGCCCAAGAATTCGTGACGCCCAGAAAATTTAAAGGATATCCCACTGAGTATATGTCACAATGCAGTCTTCTACTCACAGTCTGAAGGTGGAACGAAGCATTATCATCTTCCCTGTATCAGGACCTACAATTTAAATTACATCATATGTAATAATTACAAAACTGTACCTCGTGAGATTAGTGTGAAACTAATACTTTGTTTTTGGGTAAGTAGATGCCAGTCGTATCAGCATTTTATTTTTCAGCTCAGATTAAAAGGTGTCTCTCTTAAATCTGCTCTAGTATTAAGAGCTGTTCTGATTCAAGGGAAGGCAGCACCAGATGACTGCCAGTGGTTCCTTCCAAAAAACATTTGTGCAATTCTGTGATTCAGGTGTTGCACTGAACCATTCAGAAGTCAAGAGCAGGTAGTCCTTATCTGGCTTCACATAGTATACATTGGGATGAATTCTTTTGTGTTGTTGTTTAGTAATGCTTACAGGCATATAAAATATTTTTTTCAAGTTTTAAGTCTGTGCAAACACACGATCATTTTTTCAGATACAGTGGGACAATTTTTCAGATCTATCTAAAGGCTATTTTTGCTATCACAGATAATAAGTGACTGATATCAATTGTATTGTGGACATCAAAATTCTATTGAGTTACAAGAATATTCAGCAGAGCAGTGATCCTGTTCCTCTCAAATGAAAATGTATAGAGGGAGTTCTTTCATTTTTATTTTTTCCCAAAACTAAGATACAGCTGTAGCTTGGGAGAAAGCAACTGAAACCTGTGTATTTGCACACTTCTGCAAAGGATGAGGGGTGAACAGATTCCTAAGCCATACCAAGCAGGTGTTTTCAGAGAAGAGTGTTCTTGTAACTGGTTTTATTAGGCAGCTTTAAACTGTATGTGGTTTTATGCTGTTATGTTTACAGTCCTCACGCGGTACGTGGTTTAAAAAGTAACACCTACTCTGTTGCTTCTACTTAGTTCTTTCTAATTGTCTTTACCCTCTTTATATCTTCTCTAAAAATAAACACAGATTCTCCCTTCTGTCTCCAAATGACTGTAGCAAAATAATAATAATAAAAATAAAAATAGACAGGTACAGCTGAGCTTAGAGACTGCTCTGTTAGCCAACTTTCCTAGTATAAGTCGACATGCCAGAAGGTTTGAAGGTGGAGCTAAATAGAAAAGGTCTGGTTTGGCTGGCGTGACTAGAAAGCATGCCAAGTCATTGAGGTGACTGTATACATATAGAAAAATAAATACATAAAATGACAGATAGGGTCGCTTTGACCACTGGAAAGTCATGCCAAAATATTGTCACTGTCTTGGCTCTGCCATTTTACTGGGTTTTGTAGCCCAGCCAAAAGCTGGCACTCCGTTAGCAGCTGTGTTCACTAACTCTTCTCTGCCCAGGCAAAAGGAGTAGTATTTATGGACTATTGTAGCCATACTACAGGAGCATATGGTGCACATACTAAAAAGGATAATCAAGCTTTTGTGCTCAGGGCAAAGTTGGCTAATGAAAGGAAATCACAAAAGGAATCAGCTACCACATGCATCAAAATAGTAGGAATTTTGACGTTTTTAGATATAATCAGTTAATAGTAGCTTTGGCAATTAAAATAGTTCCTCATTCTATACAAGGAATCATCTTCAAAAATCATTTCATGGCTGAAAATAGTTATGATAATCAAAACTTCAGTGAAACTACTAATTCCCTATGGGAAACATTAAGCCAAAGCAAGAGAAATGCCAGGCTTCAGCCACGTGCCTTACTTTCCAAGAAGGATGCTAATTTACTACTCCTATGCCTAGAAGAACCCAGTGGAATTTTTTACTCCCAGCAGTACCTGCTACATACTTCTGTAGATTGTGTTTACTGGGGTGGGCAATGGAAGTGTGGTTTAGCTTTTGCTAAACCACATCATGTGGGTTTGGATTTAAAATCCCAAACCAGCAGAAGTTTGCATCCAAGTCCCATTGAGCTGAATCATAAAAGTCAGGAGGAAGGGGAGAAACCTCTGGTTTCATATAAAAATAACCAAAATTACAGTTGGTTTTGTTTTGAGCAAAGCAAAATCTGATTCATTTCGAATGGACTTTAATTTTGTATTAACATCCCAAAAGAGTTGGTTAGTAAAACTGCTTTAAAGTTTTACCCACAGCTAGGAAGAAAATGAGCAAAAAGGAACCAGACCTGTTCCGGGTGCCAAATCTGCTGGGATTGTGTTTCTGCAAACCACATGCATGCCCACCAACCATCCTGCTTGACCTGGCCCTGCACACCACGGCAGCCCTGGCAGAGCGCTGTGCCTATCCCACACACACCATGGCCATACAAAGGGGACTCTGCGGGGCAATGCCACCCAGCACTGGGCAAGGGTGGGCAGCATTGTGGGTGCCTTCAAGGGATTTTGTTGTAATCTACACATTCATCACTTCTGCATCATCTCTTCAGTTAATTTGTGTTTCTTGGATGTTTTTGTAAATCGTAGTGACTTGTATAGCAGATTAAACGCTTCCTGGTAAACTCAGAATCCCATCAGACGTGCAGGGCTGCCCACTGCTACATCATCAGCCTGGAGGTATCCATTTTTCTGTACTGAGGCCAAGCAACAAGAACCTGACTACGAGGATCCAAAAATTAGGTGGCATGAGTCTTACCCCAGCACCATTACACTGAGTGAATATCACTGTCAGCCCATCCTCACAATGCACACAGACATGGACGGCCCAACTCTCCTTGCCAAGAGCTGCTTAAAAATCAACAGAGGGAGCTGCAGCACTCCCTACGCAGTGTCCATCCCAGGCAAGATGCTGTGGCTGCTCATTGTCCTAGGTATCAGGCCTCCTCAAACCTCTTCTATAAACTACTTCAGATGCACAGAAGGGTTGGTAGAATAGAAGGCTTTAATGGGAAAGGAATAGCTGCAGTCCTCCTGGGTCCTCAAAGAACAGAACTTGGAGCATGAGGACTGAAATTTGCTAGATTAGAAGGCAACATGGAGACACCACTCTCGCTTAAGGAGACATATACCCTCAAGGCTCACCTACAGTGCAACTCAGACCTGCAGAAGTGGACTCTTAGTTCAGCTAAACTCTGGTAGAGGGGCCTACTCTCCAAGTGCTGCTTCAATGCAGAAAACAAACCTTTGTAATTCCTAACAAAGCCTTCCAGAGAGGAAATTATCTTTAAGCAAATTTTACTCTTTTTATTGCCTAAGAGCTCTAGAATTTTGAGAAGAAAATCTAGATCCCCGAAGAGCAATATGAAATTTTCCCCTGAGCAGCAGGGTGACACGGGAGGCTCAGCAGTCTGCATGAAGCTGATCCATTCCCGTGGTGCGAGAGCTGGGACAGGCTGGTTTTGCACGCGCTCTGCTGAAGACCTGGATAAGGGAAAACGTCTGTCCCATTTGCCTCCCTGTCCACTAGAAAGTTTCATTTGTCAAATAATTACACAGCAGAAGCATTCTCCTGAGTAGTGGTTGCTCTGTGTTAGAGCTTTCTTTGCCAACATGATGTACAAATTATATAGGGTGATACTACAGCTTCCTCTCTATAGGAGAACGAGGTCTGAGAGCCTTAACAGTATATCCTACATTTTTAACTCTTGTCCTCTATTGCTTGTTTGTTTTTTATTCCAAATTGAAAGTACTTGACAGCTGATCTGATCTCAGGCTACTGATAACGTGCCTGCAGCTGAAATGTCACCCATTTATGGGACGGAGGGGGATGTAGATATCAAAAACAAAACAATCACTTCTCTCTTCGACTTGATCTCTGGGGCACCCAATCCAGATTTAGCATTATCTGAAGTACTCAGTGAGTGCTTCCACAGATGTGCAGCTCCTTTTGAAGAACTGTCTCAAGCATCGTTTTAAGCCTTGGGTATAAAATAAACTTTAAATCTGTTACAGCTTGAACAAAAAGCAAAGCTGGCAGCCATTCCTTCCTTTAAAGACCTCTGTTTACTGTAGAGAGTTTTAGCCATGTTTTAATTTCAGAATTTTTAAATATGTATTTTCTGAGAAATAAACAGATGACTTAATTGTAAATTAAACCTGAGTCTCCTGGCTGCTAGCCCAGGTGTCTACCAAGAAGGCCAACTCCCTGGCAAGTTCATCTGCATCTCCCTGGCTGCCCTATAGTCAGGACCACCTCTGTTCACATTCCCTTTACAATACATATATTCACTGGTCAACAAACTGGAACTTATCCCATTGGACTTTGTGTTCCCAAGGAGTTACATATAGATGCTGGCCAGTATAGTTATGTTCACACAGGTACAGTATAGGAAAAGCTGGATAGAAGGTAAAAGCTGTCAGATGCATCCCCTGACTTGCTGCAGGCATAGCCATGCATGTCACTGTCTGGTCCCTCCTGGGGTACACTCATAAACCTGATGCTGCTAGATTCCAGTCACTGCATTGACAAATGAGTGATGCAGGTATCTCTGGTGACTCAGGCTAATAATACCTGAAGCTGATTTCTGTTCAGCTGATACTGAATGGGTATCACTATGTGGAATACAAATCTGAGGTATGAAGCCAAGCACAGGCCTTTGGCTCTGAAGACAATGCAATTACAAATAAAACTGTGTTCAAAGCCAGGTTGGATGAGGCCTTGGGCAACCTGATCTGGTGCCCAATTAAGTGGTTGGCAGCCCTGCCTGCAGCAGTGGGGTTGAAACTAGATGGTCTTTGAGATCTCTTCCAACTCATCTCTGCATTACTTTAAGGAGGCCAGGTGAGACCATGGTGACAGGTGTCCAGTAACCATGTCACTACTAAACAAATGGTTATTCTGATGGACAAAGATATTTTAGACTTTTGCTGTACAGTGTGTCTCACTAGCTAATGCTGCAGGGAGATGGCAGACATCACACAGCGTGTATTATACATGATAATTTCCTATTTCAAATATTCACCCTAAAGCATTCATATCAGCACTCACACCCTATTTCAGAAAATGTTGACGATGACTTTTAATAAGCATCCCAGTTACCCATTATTGTTTGGATGAGATCACTTGGATGTCATTGGATGATGTACTCTAAAAGGCTTCCAGAGTGCATGAAAAAGACTTCTGTAATGCAGCAACACAACAGGACTGAAAATGAACTTCTACAAATCCCACTTTCTATGAACAGAATTGGCTTTTATTGGGCAAGTAACTCCGCATCTTGGAAAGAAATTTGGTCCAGTCTTTACAAAAGCCAAATTCCTGAAAAATTATATATTAAAAAAAAAGAGAGAGAGAGAGAAAAAAAAGAAAAAATTATGTTTCTTTCTTAGAAATAAATGATGGCATACAAAACGTTTCCCCATTTGACCTTCAGCTGTGAAACTACTAAGAATATTACTTTGTGAAATGCCAACGTTGTCCTAGGTGGATGCTGCAGAAATGTTTGAATTGATGAAGATGATCCATGGATAACCCAGGACTTACACTGTTTAATCCTGGCTCATCAACAACTTACTGACGATGTACGTGAACTGGATGCATTCAGTTTCATCAGGACAGCATGGAGAAAGACACCATATTCACTCAAGAATTTTCAAGGGAGGAAAGAGTGAACCATCTCTGGCAGGAAAAGAAACTCATGCTTAGACACCAGAAATTCATGAAGACATGGATTTCTGCTGCAAACAGATCACAGCCTTTTGACCGCACTGTGAGCAAAGAATATGTCCATTGCATGCAGATATGAATTGGCCGATGGTCAATGGTGCCGTATTTGTTTATGTATGACACAGAAGAGATGTGAAAGCTGGCTGCTTGTCTCCCCTACTCATGTTCTTTGCCACCTACGCTGATGGATGATGACAGTGCACTTATTGCACAAGCATACAGACTGACTGCAGCTGCAGGAAAGCAATATAAAGAGCTTTGCTAAGCATGTCTGATTCAATAAAAACAATGTGGTTTTCTAACACCATGATGGCTTAATATTTTCAAGGCTTGAGCCAGCTCCACTGTCACTCTGTAAATTCCAGAGTGAATTGTCCCTACAGGAAAAACATGTGATAGAAACTATTTATCAGCCTCTTACTTATGAGAGTATATACATGGCTCATGATGATTTTGAGGGGTTATAGATACAAAAACTGCTTATCCAATCTGTGCTGATATCCAGGGTTGGATTCCCAACTAAAAGCTCCTCTGAAAACTTATGCTACTTGGCAGTTCCACAACAAGGCAGTAGCTGTTCATGCATCTTTTCAATCACTGGAATGGACTCCCCAGGGCAGTGGTCACGGCCCCTAGCTGCTGGAGTTCAAGAAGCATTTGGACAACACTCTCAGACACAGGGTTTGCATTTTGGGTGGTCCTCTGTGGAGCCAGGAGTTGGACTCAACATTCCTTGTGGGTCCCTTCCAACTTGGGATATTCTGTGATTCTATGATTCAATCCATTATTCTACCAGCGTATGTGTGGGGAAAAAAAAAAAAAAAAAAAAAAACACTATTAACTGCACAACACTGTTAGATCAAGTACCATTTAATTTTCACTTTGCTATTGTTACCACTACTTTCACAGATGGAAGCATTTTTATACGCATTTCGGTATAGATGTGTGTATGTGTAGTTGTATGTGTATGTATATGTATACGATGTATCGTGTTATTATTTTCATCAGAAATATCAAAACAACAAAGAGTTCATATCAGACATCATTAGAATTTGTATTTTTCAAGGGAGAAAAGCAGCACATACAAAGATTCTCCAAATGCTACCTTTAAGCCAATGGGAAAAGCAAACATAGTGAAGAAATTGAGAAAAGAAATTTACAGAATTATCCCTTTGAAGAGAGCATTTGAAGAGTCCTTGTTACAGGCACTCTACAAACACACTAAGTCACATACTCTGTAGCAACACATTTTATGAATTACTGCACAGAAAAACAGGTGCATTGTGAAGTAAATGTTGCTGATACAGAGCCTTGAATCTGAACCAACATGACATTCAGACACCTTCTTATTCTACACCAGCCTCTCCAATCCTAAGCACGCACAATAATTTGAGCCAGTTCAGCATCCCACAAAATTCCAGCCTCACTTGCATGGATGGGAATCTAAACAAGTTCTGGAGTGAGACTGGGTTTCGATTATTTTAACCTAAATCACGGTTTGTCTATTTGTTCCCAGGCTATAGGCAGCCTCAAGAGTGATGATCCAGCCTGTGAACACTGCAATAAACAAAATCCTTGCTGCAGCAACCAGGTTTTCTTCAAGGAAAAGGGCCTACCAGACTGATAAGAAAGGTAATGTACACAGAAATCCAAGAGGTCTCTGAAGTCCCAAATTCTTGATGCTGACAAGAGAGAGTCAAAAAGAGGTTGGAATGGCTCTAACGTTTATATTTCTGACTGAGAGCATGAGGACATCCTGATAATACGCCCCAGTAGGTGAGTAGCCAAAGGGCTGCTGGGGCACAGTAGCCATGTGTCACTAATCAGGTGAAAAAGAAATTCCTACCAGAAAAAAAAATGTATTTTCATTTTAGCAACAACAGTTTTCCAAGGAAAGTGGCCAAACAGAAACTCTTGCCTTCAGTGCATACACCTAGACAAGGGTTGGGTGCTCAGTTGGTTGTGTACCAGGCATCTCCTTCCTGGCAGCAGGACACAGCAGGTGTCTCAGCCCTGTAGGGTATCTGCAACCTACAGGGATGGGATTGGTGATAACTTCAGGCATGCAAGATGTAGGTGGGAGAAACTGAGGTATTGGTTAATGCTGTGGGATGCAAGCACAGAATCATAGAATCATTAAGGTTGGGAAGATCTCTAAGATCATCTCATCCAGCCCTCCACCAATAAACCACCATGACACTAACCCACAACCTTCAGAGACAGAGCATGTTCTGCTCTCAGCATTGCCACTTAATGCAGTTTGAACTCTGCCTTCTGAGTTGCAGCTGTTATTCCTATTCACTGCCTCACCCGTTCAGTCTATGGCAGGAATTGCTACTCCTAGTCCCATGCCCAGTGTTATGCTACTGTTACTCAGGGCCTCTAATAGCAGAAAATAATAATAGCAATCTAACTCTTATAAAGCAGTCTTTGAAAAGAGAAACTGATTTTCAGAATTGCTCTGGTCAGCTTTTTAGTTCCTCTGTGTTGTCACCAATTTTATATTTACCCTGGTTGGTAGGAGACAGAAATATGTGCATATAAAAAAGAGATTGTTGTGTAACTGTTCTTTTTTTTTAATAAAAGAAGTTTTAAAAATTTTAAAATCCATCACAGAAAAAAAAAAAAAAAAAGAACTTAGTCACCAGAATATGAAACCTTGCTTTCTCTAGACATGCTGGTTGTCTTCCAACCTGCATCTGACAGCCAGAGAAGTGAAGTCCATCATGGCTCTTTTTCCATTTCCAAACCGTTCCCTGAAGCCCTTCATTTCTGTGAAACATTCCCTCTCAGTGTATTCCACACTTCATTCCACTCGCAACTGACTTAAGTGATGGATCTGAAAGATCAAAGCTGTATGAAACAGGTGTGGTAAACTGGAAAACTCACAGATGCTGAATCTGTCATACCAGATCCATTAGTCTCTGCAAAAAGTACTGAGTGTCATTGTGTGTATGTGTTCATACAGAAATCTGTGCACATTCAGGAGTAAAAATAGTAGAGTTTTCCTTTTCATTCACTTGTTCTTTCAACTATACCTTACTAATTTTAGAGGAGTGAATAGCCCATAGCATAGAGAAAGCACCAGTTTGGGAGTGATGGGTATTTTTCTCTTAAAACCAAAATATTTAACTTTGATTTATCTTTGATTAATCCATCCTGCCTGTTCCAGTTTTGGCAATAGCTTGTACCATGTCAAGCTCTACTGAAGACCTCTCACTGGTATAAGAATTGCTATACACCATTAAGACACAATCTGCATAGTGTAATACCAGGCTTTTGAGACTTTTCAAGGCATTTCAGAAGAAATTGCTGAAAATACCAGTGCTACTCAAATTATGGGATAAGCTTTTTCTAAGAGGCTATCATCTTTTTAGCAGTTCACATGTGGCTTTATTCTTTCTGCTCTCTGTTGTCAATATCTGTGTAAGTAACAAGATCAGATCTTCATTAGTTGAATAGAGAGCATTGTTTCACCAATTCCAGTTAAGATGCGTCATTTCAAACCAACTGAAGATGCTTTCTCTCCTTATTTTGCCCATAATTGCAATAGTATAAAAGCATCCCCTTCTGACACAGCAGGATTTTTCGTTTGGTTTTGGACATGAGGAATTATTAAAGGACCTGATAGATCTGTCTACTGGTATCTGATTTATGACTTATCAAAGGTCATTTTAAGTGTAGCATAAGTAGTTTGGGTACTCCTTCCCGAGAGCTTCCAAGCATTCCGCCTGGTAGACACTGTAACTCCGTTCATGTCCAAAGACTCTCTGAAAGCTTTGGTGATCTTCTCCTGAGCAGAAGGTAAAATGTAATTTTAGAGTCCAACACTTCTTGTTTCCCTACAAAATCTGCTGAGGTCAGAAGGGAGGGGGAACAGAGTAGCCATTGTTGCATGCTGGCTGGCACAACCTCCTCCATCTGATGGTGCGTTCCATGGAAATTGTGCCTGCAGTCACTGGCTGAGATTTGAAATCTATTTTTGGAAGCTCTAAAAAACTTCAGGAAGTGACTTTTATTGTTGTAAAGGGTCTTGACTTAAATTTATCAAAGAAATAAAAACATGCTCCCTCTGCCTAACTTTAGTAGACTTTCACAGCGTATAAAAAAATTGGTTGGCTGGGGGGACAGCCAGGTGGGTACAGATCTCTGGTTTGGTGGGACAGCTTCTCTGAGCCAGGAAGAGATCAAACAACCTGTGGGAAGGTAAGTGGGGGAAGAGGAGCTGATGCTACCTGCAATAAAAGAATTGTCTACTGATGATGACAGCTTGGGACAGTGAATGAAAGTCCTTCAGAGGTTCTGCAAGACTTTCTTCCAGTTGAGGGAAGAAGTCAGAAGAAGGTTTGGAGTTAAGGTGTTCCCATCATGCAAATGCTGGAACTGTAAGCATAAGCACTAAAATGAAGGCACATCTCACAGACCTTTGGCATTGGAGTGGCTGCCTATACCCTACAGAACTGTTCTGCTGTTACTGTGTAAGTCAGTGTGAAATTGTTGTCCAGCATTTCAAATATCCTCTACATCAGGCTATGTGGGCATTTTGGAGAAAATCAAGGCTTGTTAGCTTTTTGCAATAGTGTAACCAGAAAGCAGGCATTAGAGATCATGCTGAATTTTGTTTTGATTCACTGGGTGAATTTGCCTCTGTTTGATTTGAAAGAAAATTATTTTAGGGTTTCATAAGTTGGAGGCTTTTTAAATTTGAGATTTCCACAAATGGACAAGTGACCTGGGAGCCTGCAATATTGTTGCATTTAAATAATCCTTAGGAAATAGCCTCCAAATCCATGTACATGTGCTCCAAACTGTTTTTTCCTTCCGATGAAAGAATTTTCCCTCAGTTGAAGGCATCTTCTGTGGAGATTCAGAGACTTTTACCTATTGCCCTGACTTCTTGCTGCAGAGGCCTTTGGTCACAGATGGTGCCATATCTTCATAGAATCGCAGAATCATAGAATGGCTTGGGTTGGAAGGGACCTCATGGATCATCAAGCTCCAACCCCCCACTGCCACAGGCAGGGCCACCAACCTCCATATCTAATACTAGACCAGGCTGCCCAGGGCCCCATCCCGTCTGGCCTTGAACACCTCCAGGGATGGGGCATCCACAGCCTCTCTGGCTTTCTCTTTCTCAACAAGTCCCAATTTTGGAATGTAAGATACTGCCTTAGGGGTCTCAGGAAACTTTTGAGGAATTAAAACTAAACATCCTTTGACTATAGGTGAGAAGGTAAATGAAGTGTAATTTCTTGGGTGTTATCCAGGGGGTTTGTATCTGAGTATAATGTAAGGCAGTAAAAAAAATACTAATGCCACTGTTTTTCAAGTTCAGAGATGTGGGTGAAAGAGAAGACCTCAGGAAAAAGAAATATATATATATGTATATATCAGTGAGACTGCGTGATTCAACTGTCATTTACTGCCTTAGATGTCCTCTCTATAGTTAACCTTAAACACATTGGTCATGAGATCATTTTTCACCTCTTCAAACAGGAGATTTCTATCTCCATCACTGTCAATCTGGCACTTTTCATGAGTCATAAAATCTTTTTTTTTTTTTTTTTTTTCCACTGTAAAGAAAAAGAAATAGTCATTCCAGGAACAACTAATCCAGTATCGTCTCGTAAAATGGATAGGCATCTCCTGCAATAAACTTTAAATAAGAAGTTGTTACCAAAACAGATGGCGTAAGTCATACTTGATCCAGAAAAATGTTTTCTCCTCTGTATCTTAATAGCCTTGTTCTGTGTTATGGTATTTCCTGAATGCACCATTTAGCTTATTGCGAGAGCAAATGACTCAGTGTATCTGCAGAGCTCCAGCAGGCTCTCTTCTCTCAAGAGACAGAGAATCTGAGGGGTTTGGAAGTTTTGCCTCCACCATCAGGGCTGGAGTAATTGAAGTGAGCTCTGGATTTCATATGAGAGAAGCAAGCTGTGGAGCCCAGACCAAAGCGGTGGCATGTCGGATTCCACATTGAATGGTCCTCATCAAGCAGGGTACAGATTTCACATCTATCAGTAGGACACAGCATGTACCTAAGACATATTGATACTGCCAAGGCCATCAGGTATTATGAGATTATAGCTACCCTAGTAATTAAAGACCCTCTAGTTTTAAATACCTTAGAGGATCGACTGAAACATCACTCCCTTTCTCTTCAGGGGGATCTCAAAATGGAGGAAAGATATGAGGATTTTTCTGGAAAAATACCTTCAGATGTGCTGACCTTATGCTTTGCAGTGGTTTTGGGAACAACACCAGCTGAGCCCTTTTGCAGATCAGTGCCATTTCCTTGGGGTCAGGCAACAGCTGGCACACGAGTCGTCAGCAAACAGCAAAGCAAAGCGGAGCTGCAAGGAGTGAACAGAGGGGAAAAAGGCTGATAAAAGATGTGTGAATACTGCCTTGTATTTAGAGACAGTCAAGGCTTTGGAGTGAACAAGATGCTTAAAAGATAGCATTAATGCAAGAATGAATTGGTGTACAATTAGCCATGAACACACTAATGAGGATAATTAAAAGGCTTTAGCTATCAGATGGCACAAACTTCTGAAGAGTGCAAACTGCTTTAAAATGGAACTGATTCAGATTGAGAAAGCGATTGCCTGACATGACTGTAGCACCAGGGGAGCTGCTGCATTACCTCTAGGCTGCAGGCCCAGGAATGGTACTTTTTACGTGCCAGGACATCTGATCTGCTGCAGCAGGCAGAACAGACAAGTTCTCAGGGAAAGCACAAGGAGTGAGGAACAACACAAGCTTTTCCACACAGGTTGCAAATGCTGAAGAGACTTCTGCTTTCTGCAATCTTAATGTAAATGTATCAGGGACTTCCACGTGGTACCCAGGAACCAGCCCAGTCAACACTGAGCAAACTGAATGCTGAGAATAAATGAAAGTCACCTGCATGAGACACCTGGAAGAGCAATGCAAGAAGATATGATTTCTTCCGTACTCCCACATGCCTTGGCTTGTTGCCTTGATGCATTCAGCCACACAGGCCACAAGTACTCCCAAAATATCTTTCCTTCAGAGGACATAGAATGGGAGTCATGTTGGCATCTCAGCCTTTCAGTTGGGTTTAGGTGACTGATGCATTAATCAAGTAAGTTCGTGAGCCACTTACATTACACTGGTAAAATCACCACTGTTACATTGTTTGATCAGCTCTTAAGCTGAAGACACGCTGATTGTCATGCTCTATTGGAATGCAGATGATATTCTCTTATGTACAGCCATGACCAGTTTGGAGCCAGCCAGCTTCATTGAGCCACTCCTTCATAACACTTACCTGGTATTATATATTTCCTCTGGGTCCAGCAGGCAGAACCCGTCCTTTTCCCACAAGGCCAGTATTTTCTCCCAACTATTTTCATTTCTGTTTTTTAAGGACCACATGGAAAAGATGAGATTAACATAGCCTGATTCTTAACTACACGTTCCAGATAGCTGAAGTGCTCCACACACACATGGCGTAGGGTCATCGTGGTAAACACTGGGTCTTTGAGATTTTGGTTGAACCCTTTACTCTCTCCAGGGTTATGCTACAATGCATCATTATGTTACGTTTGCAAAATGTGCCACCCCTAAGGCAGTGTGTATTTGACGCTTCAAATTTCTTCTGGCTACAAGTTCTACTATGGTTTATGACAACAAAGTGAAGTTTATCTTCTTAAATTAATTTACCTTTCAGCAGAGATTCCTGAGAAGGAGACTTCCTACAGGTGGCTTATTTGCTGGTGGTTTTATTATTTTTTTTCTGTAATCAAATTCTCAATAGCAGATGAGTGAGAGTCTCTTTCTCCCTTTCTGCTTTTAGCCAGCAATTTCATTCAGGTAGAATCTACGAAGTTTGAGCAGCCTGTAAGGAATCTGGATTTCAACAGATTGGTATTTGCTTGCAGAACCAAGCTTATCGTCTGACCTGCTCTGCATTGTACCAATGAGGATTTGGCCCATTTTTTGTTCAGGAAGTCTTGAATTTTTCTCAGTAGGTCATCCTCTGTTAAAGGCAGGCTTACAGTTTCTTTTACTTATGTCTGTTTCTGACTGTGTTTTCTGACAAATCCTTTTATAAAATGTCAGAATTTTTGCAGAGAAACATGCAGTATTTGGAACAGATTTCAATGACCCTCCTCATGTCAAATGGAGGCAATTTGGACATAATTTCTTTTTTTCCAGAAAATTATGATTTCCTGGAATTTTCAAGCATATCCCAGAAAATCTGCATTCAAACAGATTTTTCATCATTTTCAAAACACTTTGGAAAGTATTGAAATTATTGAAGTAAAAAGTCTCGGGAGTTTTAACAATCAAAATTCCAGTTCTTCAGTTCAGCATGACTTTGTTTCAAAATATACCAAATTCAATTTAAAATCTCAAAGTTACAAAGCCTTTATGCTGGGAAGAGAAAATGCTGCTACATCAGAAAACCCATTTTACAAAATTTTCACGATCTTCAATTACATCATACGACAAAGAAAATCAGAACCTGTAGCAAAATTTATCACTCGTTGTGATGTGGGTAGTCAGTTAAAATGGTGCAAAGTGAGACTAAGTCTCTAGCATTATTTGTTTACTGGCATCATTCTTCAGCAGATCACCATTATTTAAGAAGAAATATGTTTTAAGGAACAGCTGTAGAGAGCTGTTTTTCTGCCATCTGGAAAAAATAAAGGAAACTGATTCTAAGACATGTTTGTGACATTTGTAATGTAGATATGACGCTGTACGCAGAAAACGTGCAAGTAATGATTTTTCCTTGTGAATGTACGAGCATTTTTTAGTGATTTATTGAACTGCTTTTCTGCAAAAGTAAGGAAAAAGTTTCATGAGGGTCTAAGTAGGGGAGTAAATCTCCCAAAGGTACTGTCTGCCCCTCAGTGCAGCCCAGCCTCAGTGTCGCATCAAAGTGGTTTCTGACCCTGTCACGGAGCTGGATAACACTAATCCCCAACTCATGGTCCTGATGGGCACCAAGACAGTGCCATGCTGTCCCTGTGCTCTGCACCAAGTAGGATGGGGCTGAGGCTGCAGGAAAGAATGCAAGGAAAACAAAGCCATGTTTTCTGGAAGTCCAGGTATACAATGATTGAAAACCAAAAATAAGCACACTAAGAAGATATGTAGTGTCACAGTGAGTGAGTGACTCTCTCTGGGGTACAATCTGTACAAGTCTGGAAAGCATACTTTTTTCCCTGAATAACCTCAAAATCATCACTCTACCTTAATCCCCCATCTTCATCTTATTGTTCTGCAAGAAATCACATGGCTGCAAGAGGGACCCAATGTGCATGTGCGTGCTTTCCGTAAGATGCAGCTCACTCTCCCTTCACCTCCACACGCGGCAAGCAAAGCCACAGGAACAGTCAGCCTTGGACAGAGGCTGTAGGTTCTGTCCCTAATCAGCAGCAAATTTCATCAACAGTGTGCCCAAGGTGAGGGTCCAAACCCCTGCTCTAAGCAAGGAGTGTGGGCTTCACCATACCTATACAACTGCAAACATACTTTCAAGTGCTTACATACATGCAATACAGCATCATAAAATGAAAAGAAAACATGCACTCTGTGAGAGTAGACAGAGACAGGCATTATCAAATAATCCAGCTGCAGTAATAAATACATAATAATATTTAAATTTACAGATCTGACCTCTTATATCTAAAGCCATTATTTACTTTATGCATAAAAGTGCTTTACGTCATGCGCACATAATAAAGAAATGGAAAATCTGAATTGCTCTACAAATACGGGACCTCATCACCTTCTAAGATTTAAGAAAGAAAAAGTAAACTGGAAAATGCAAACTTGGGCAGCAAGGGTGAGTCAGAGAGATCTAGTGATACATATCAGAAATCTAAACTCTTTTTTATTTACAATAGTCTTTGTACAATGTTTTAATTCACCAGAATAAAATCATACTTGTCACCATATTCTTTCAAGGGCAATTCAGAAATATCTTGCAACAGTTATTTTCAGTGTGAAAACAAAATCATCTCATTTACTACAATATTTATGTTTCAGACATGTAATTCATGTTTCAATATATAAATGATGCAAGTCAACATGTGATGCACCTAATCCATTTCTGTACCTACTGATTAATACTTTTGAGCCATTGGCATCATCAGTTATTTTTGAAATCAAGTTTTTGTAATCTTTAGTGTTTGCTTTAGGGCTTTTCTCTGGAAGGGATTTAGTTAAGGTCAATTTTGCAAATGAGCAGCTATTAACAGGAACATAACAGCATAGCAGCATATGTTCACATAACAACCAATATTTTGAAACCATGACGGACAGCATGGGCATAGATATAAGTATTTCTGTAGAAACTGGATGCACTGAATCTCACGTGGATTTCTTCTCAGCCATCTCTGCTTGTGAACCATGCAAGGATTTCTCATGCTTGAACTCTTCATATTTTCCAGATATGGTTCCTCTGCATTCATAAGTGTAGGAACACTTACATACAGGTGACTATATTCCCTTCAGTGATTAAAGAAACTAGATTAAAACTGGGATGGATGGGGAAGGAAAAAAAGGGAAAAAAAAGCAAATTCTACATTATAGTTAGAATCATAGAATGGCCTGGATTGGAAAGGACCACAATGATCATCGAATTTCAATCCCCTGCTATGTGCAGGGTCACCAACCACCAGATCAGGCTGCCCAGAGCCACATCCAGCCTGTTCATTTCTCTTGTGTTTAATAATGACCTCCTCTTCAGGTAGAAGGGTGGTCTTTTACCTAAATTATGTGACCAGCAAAACAGATCATTCAGGTTCTGTTCCGAGCTCTGGCACGTTTGTCCTTTGGCTTCAGGAAAATTACAGAATTCCCACCTATCCTTATTTTCCCCATTTTCAAATAAGTTAATAAGCTTGGGAAGGAGAGTGAGCGTTCGCCCTCGCACAGATAAGACCTACAGCCAGGTGGTCAATTAGAGGTACTCCATTCCTCTTGCAAGCAACAGAGCAGGAGCTCATCTTCAGAGTTTCTGGTTGCCCTAATCTCTCTCTTCATAGAGACCACAGAGGAATGGTGGACCTTTAAGTAGGCAGCCAGCTTTAGATGCCAAGGAGGAAAACATGCCCACCCTCCTGCATATACAGGCAGAGAAACATGAGAATATGCATACTGTCACATATAATTGGGAAGAGATAAATGTCTTGAGATTAATCACAGACACGTGTTTTCACATTTTTCATACAAACATGCTACTGCAAACTACACTTAATATTCTAACATTCAGTTATAATTATTCTCATAATAATCATTTTTCTCTCACTTCTAAAGCAGATTTACATGTGCAAATATGGGAATAATTGAAGTGCGTATTGAAACGGCTGTGTAAGACAAGATTTTGATTTCTGTACTGCAAAGCTATTACATATAGCCCACTAGCTTGCAAATTGGATGCAAACTCATACTTTGGTGTATATATTACAGCACCAAGACCCTTCACATGATCTTCACTCAACAGTGAAGATATTCTTGGATATTCAGCTTCTAAAAGTTGACCTAAAAACTACATATATGCTTAGGTTTCCTATCACAATCAACTGTCACTGATTTCAATGTAAGCAATTGTGGCAGTGAAAGGAATCTATTATTATTAATCCTTAAAGAGAGAGAGCTAAATTAAAATTTATTTCCTTACTTAGGAAGTCCTGCATGTCTCAGAAGTACTCAGTCTTTTTGTATATCAACTGTGAAGTGAAAGACCTACCATGTGGCACACAGATAATCAGAGAAAGAGAAATGGAACATGAGGAATATTAATCTTATTATTTCCCTTTTGCAAGCTTGCAATGGTCATTGGTCGGTGGTAGTTTGACCAGCAAAGTGGGTGTGCAATTCTGAAATGTGAAAAGAGTAACACATGAAAAATTGTGGGAACAAGTAAGATAGAATGGATTTCAATTTGTAATTGCTTTGTTTAACCTTTTGCAGTCCTTTAATTTGGCCTCCATACTAAAAAACATGATGTATTTCCTTCTATTTATTATTTGCACTGGGCTACTGAAGAAAAAAAAGGTGAAGTATGCCTCTGAGTCAAAACAGTCTCTGCCAGGAATAACAGCAAAGCTCTTGCACCAGTGCCTCATTAGTTTATGGAAAACAGTTCCCTAAGGAAATGCTGGAGTGTAAATAAATTTAATGCTGTTCAGCATTGTAAGAAAAGGGAATAACGAATTTTTAAAACTCTGGTGGCTCAATGATGCTTTGGCACCATGTTGCAGAAATCATAAATTTCAGGTAGGTTTTGCAGGATGTTTGTAAGCACCTGTCGTGTCCTGCCCTTGAAAGATGGGAGGGTTGATCAGATTCGCAAATCCTCTTGTTTAAATTATGGTGAAACAACACTCAATGTTCAAACACAATTATCAATTTTAATGAAAATCTCTGTTCTACAATTATCTTAAAAGTATTGACACCCTTACAATTACGTCTATCTAAGCTGTGCAGCTAAACTCTGCAACTTTATAAGAAACCAAAATAAGGCTTGCATTACTTCATCATGTTAAAAAAGAAAGGAGAGACAGAGAGGTGGCAAAGGATAAAGCAGTGAACAAAAAAAGAGATCACCAGACTGAGTTCCAGCCAACAGGATGGTTCTCAGTCTGTGAGAGCACTCATCCTGAAGTCCCAAAGATCTCCCCCACCCCCAAGCATACTTTTATTCTCAGGCTTTCTTTTATGCCTGCTAAATTTACAGGGTTCATTGTCAACAAGTTAATTGTCAACAAGTCCGCAGTCAAAACTCTGCAGTCAACAATTCTACTTGAACAGGAGAGTTTCGGATAGAGCAAGACAGCCCTGTCTCCACAGAGCTGCCCCCTCCAACCACATCTTCATCCTAAGCCTACTGTCATGGTGATGGTCTTATCTCGTAAGTACTTGAGACAATTTCAGGCACACCACAGATAAAGTGTTGTTGGTTTGCTACAGCACCCTAGAGTAATGCTATTACAGAGATATTCTCAAACTACAAAGTGCATGTGTGCTCTCTGTCACTTCCAAGTAGTACTTTTCTCATGCAAGAAGCCCTGCTAGAGGATTTGTCTGCACCTTGACACACACATCCGACCCCGGTTTGCCAAACTTTGTATTTGACTTGTGTTTGTGCAGCATTCACCTGCCTGAGCACAAATGCTACAGGATCAGAGAATCATGGAATCATAGAATCATCCAGGCTGGAAAACTTTTTCAAGATCACCAAGTCCAATCATCAATCTAGTGAGTCCTACTATTAAATCATGTGCCTTACTGCCATGACAACGTCTCTTAAATATTTCCAGAGATAAGGATTCCACCTGAATCCTGAATTCTAGCCTGAGCAGCCTGTCCCAATGCTTCGCCATCCTCTACTATCCTGTCTGTGAAGAAATTCTTCCTAATGTCCAATCTAAACCTCCCCTCGTGCAACTTGAGATCATTTCCTTGCATATTATTACTTGTCACATTAGATAACAGACTGATACTCTTCTCACTGCAACCTGCTTTCAGGTAGTTGTAGAAAGTGATGAGATGTGCCTCAGCCTACACTTCTTTAGACAAGACAATCCCAGTTCCTCAGCCTCTCCTCACATATAGTCAGTGCATAGCACACTGGATAAGCATCTCTCTGGATGACCTGTGAAGTCCAAACTTCTGGACAAAATCCTACTACTCACAGAGACTTAAATGTAGATAGCTCACCCGGCTGTTTAAAGATCCTGTACCTGTAAACAGCATAGGAACAACACACAGGTCCTCCTTGCCACTCTGTGGATCCCAACTGCTGGGGTCTGTTGTGATAGGACATGCGAGGAAATGGTTTCAAAGTAAAAGAGGGGAGATTTAGACTGGACATAAGAGAGAAGTTTTTTTACAGTAAGGGTGGTGAGGCACTGGAACAGGTTGCCCAGAGAGGTGGTGTATACGTTCAAGGTCAGGCTGGACCAAGCACCACTTAAATGAGCTACCTTATGTCAAAAAAAGTCTGTGGTATGCAACCTCACAGGCCATGGCTGCACAACCACTCTCTTGTATTCTGGTGAAGCAGTAACCCTTTCTTATGTTACACAATACAGGCAGGAGGTAGTGCCTTATTCAAAGGTGATACTCAGACACATTCTAAATTCTACTTCTCAGAAGATAATAAATGGTAAGTGTATTTTTGCATCCATTAATAAGACACTCCTTATTGCTCAAGGCTTCTGTCTAGCAGACTGATAGCAATAGGTCCTGTTTCTACTTAACACATGGAAGCAAGATTATATCCATCCAGATTTGCCAAAAATTTATGAAGGAAAAATTCTCCAGGGAAAGATGTAGCTTTATATAACATTACTGGGTATTTACATTTACAGTGGGATGCAGGACTGCTCCATTAGCAGATATGTGTGAGAAAATAAATGAATCCAGCCATCCTCTTCTTGCCTTGCCTTTACATCTGGGAAAGCTGGTGCACATCAGTTATTTCATCTGAAGGCTGCAGTAACTGCTTTTACTGGCTCTGGCCTTTATCTAAGCCAATACCAGCATTGAAGATTTGATTGTACAACACACATCTCTGTTTTGAAGGCAGGAAGGGCTTAATCCCCACCACCTTCACCTGGAATAAATTCATTAATAGAGATGACTCTATATGAATATCCGGAGCAAACAACCATTCAGATAATCGTGCAGACTTTTTGACACCCAAAGATGCTCAGCACCAAGAACTCCCCAGGTGAATATGTGGTGCTGTGAAACTTTGACACCTTTGGTCAAGACACATTATTTTTCAAGTGCCAATTTGAGCAGTACAAGTCAATACTGAAGTAATTTCTTGTGTGCCTGGACAAGTTCCTTCCCACCTTAGGGCATGCAAGCCCTGCAAGAAATGCTCCAGGACTGGGTGTCAGGTCATTCTTAGGACTTGCAGGGTGATGAGAACAGCTGGGAACACTCTGCTGAACCCAGCACAATGGGATTATGTTGGTTCAGAGCCAAGGAGGAACAGGGTGCTCTGGTGGATAGGACAGAAGACAGGACACAGACAGTGAGCCTGTGCCTGCTATCTGTGACTGCTTCCCCATGGAAAAGGAGAAGATGGTCCAGAAAGTGAAGTGTGCTAAGAATGGATGAGCCTTAGAAAACATTCTGCTGAAAGAAAACAGTCTAGCCTGATTCCAAACCCCAGATCCAAGAGCATGAGATCTCAAATGATCCTTAAAATTGTAATTCAGACTTAATTCAACTCCACTTCATGTTTAAACAACAGCTCGAACTTTTATGTAATAGGGCTAGAATAGCCTAGTGCATTCCAAGTCTCAGTGGGTTACCAGTGACTGAACTGTATAATAAAATTGAATGAAAAGTGTTAAAGAGGTAGAACTTATGCAGTATTTATTCTTCTGCTTTTGCATATTTAACTTGGATTTAGCTGCAACAATACTACATAAAGAACTGGGGTATGTTCCGAAATGCCTTTGGAACAAAAAAGGATGATGATAGGAGATCTTGCTACAGCTTCTGCTATTAAGTCCTTGGGAGAACTGAGAAGAGATTGTTCATTAAATAAGTGTTATAACGCATTCTGCACTGAGAGACTAGTTCAGAAGCAGAAAGTGAAAGGTCAACCTTTCCCACTAGAGATGTATCCATCCTAGCCAAGCCATTATTATTGCCTGTCGTCACAGTGCCCATCCCCAAATTGTGGGGGAGGTCTTGGAGAAGTGACAGAAACTAAAATGATGGTGATTAAACAGGACAGCAGAACATCTGGGAGTCAGAATGACAAGGCAATCAAGACAGCAGTCCCGTGCCACAGAGAGAGCTAAATGTTTCCAGTTACGGTATCGCTGTGTCATTCACCAGTGAACAAACATATGTGGATGGAGGAAAAAAAAGCACTCTCTGGGTCTGTGTAAGCTGATAAAACAGTCCATAAAAACAAATCAGAATAATTTTTCATTGTTTCTTAAAGGTAACAAAAAAAAAAAAAAGCAAATTTCCTCCATTCTCATTTGTACTTAGAGTATCAACTGTGCTCTACATCAGAACACACTGTAAAATATTACTGAAAACCAGAATCTAACTCATAAATTACTGGCATTCTGTGCCAGACAAGCTCGTACTAATGTTTAGAGAAACAGATCACCTGGGAGAAATGTGCTCTACAGGTTACAGGAGAAAGTAAAGAGACAATTAATGGGCATTGGCTGTGCTGCACATATTGTTCCCATGTTGTTAAGGCCAAAGTTGACCGCCTGCCAATAGATATAGAAGTAATTGTCAACAAGATTTACAGTTACTTTTTCATTTGCACAGTTAAAGTAGAAAGTTTGAAAGAGTTATGTGATTTGTTGAAGGTCTGTGCTAACAACTGATAGACCATAGCATCCTGCATCAGTGATCGGTAAAGAACACAGACCACAGACTTCACATTTTTCTTGATTCTGGAAGCTATTCTTCATGGCAGAAGTTGAAGTGCCTTGCTATCATCAGCAACTGTTTTTTATTTTAAACATCCGTCCAAAAAGCCATTCTTCCTGTTGCCAAACTCGACACCAGGCAAGTTCTAATCCTACTGGAACTGAAAAAAAGTGTTTTTTAAACAAATTGCATTTTAATGCAGTGAAATGAAGGATGTGGTGTTTCAGCTTGCGGCAAAACTGCCATCAGTTCTTGGTATGGCCACACTTGTATATGAGCACAGACAGCATTATCTAATTAGCCGTGTTAGAGTGTGGCCTGATGGTATGTATCTCCACTCTGGGAGAGTAAACACCCTATGATTGCCCAGGAAACTGGTAAAAATAATCAAGTAGAGGTGGGTTAGAAAGATCTCTGAAGACTGTAGAGAGCCCTCTTGCTCACATTACAGGGGTTATGACTGTTTGTCATTCAAACACGGGAAACAAAAAGCAGATATTACTTTCAAGGAACAACCTGTCCAAAAACTTGTTTGGGATCAGCAGCTGTTCAGGATGAATTTGGAGATCCAGGTTGTCAGTTTGTGGATGTAGCTGGAAGGTGCTGGACTGAAGAAGGATGTTATGAAACATCTTCGCTTTGGTGCATTTTCTAGCATATGGCTAGTGCTTTGAGGGATATCAGAGTAAATTCCCTTCTTCATTAGTATATGGAAGGCAACAAAATGCAATCATCCTATCAAGGTCTAAGGATGTTTCTTGCCTGGCTACATTTCACAAAAAAAAAAGTCTGTACCTCTCTATCAGCTCCTAGCAGCTCCACTGGTTTCTCCTCTCTTTAGAGCCTCCCACCAGAGCTCATAGGCACAGCATAATGTCTTTGCTTCCCTTATTCCAACACAGCTTCCAGCAGGCTTTGGCTGGCTTTGGCTGCACCCTGTGAGCTAGTGTTTGTCTTGTGCTCTGACAGTGTACGCTGTGCCACAAGTGGCTCTTTCAGCCTTTCCTGAACTGGGTCTCCAGTTCCTGGAAGAGAACACAGTTTGTAAATGTGGCTCTGACACTGTTTGGTGCTATCCACACAGGTTTGCAAAAACATTCTATAAGCCATCTCAGCTGGAAGTGTGCTTAACTCTGTCCACTGCCAGAGGTGAAGTCTTTTGTCACAGCCAGTGTAAACAGGACCTCTGCTCGGCAGAAATTAATTGGGCTCGTTAAGAGGTAAACCTAGATTTGTAGGATGAATCTATAAGGATTTGTATTCCCATCAGCATTTCTGACTACGGCAAACTTTACATGTTACAGTAATGCAGCAAGATTGTCACAGATATACCACTGGCCAAGCCTAAGCAGTTCTTTCCCCAGAAATACCACTGGCATGTGGTCAAGAGGCAAGAAAGTCATGGGGAGGGGGGAGAAATACAACTTATTTCTGCAGAAAAATCTTTCTTCCCAGCAATACAAACATCAATTCTTAGTCCAGATCACCAGCTCTGACAGTCCTTGACTCCATTGCACCCATCGTCCAGGGTGTGCCAAGAAGGTACCGCCTAACTTCTCTCTTTAAGGAGCAATTTCTAGAGCTGGGCTTCTTAGAAACCATGAAACATACAGACTAATTCAATCAATCCATAATCTGTATGTTAAATCTGTACAACTTTGCACACATTGCCCTTATCCCCTAATTCTGCCCCATCCTTCTAGCCTCATTTTCCACACCACACAACGGATGCAGAGCCTTACAATTGATAACATGAGGCCTTTAGGATAGCATAAACTCAATGCAATCTTCCTAGGAAGAAAGGAACCATCTTGCACCAGGGACCCACTATGGCCAAATGCTGGGGAAATAATTTTCCCAGCATAAATGTCTTCTCCTTTATACAGAAAAAAAAAAAAAAAAGAAAGAAAGAAAAAAAAGAAAAAAAAAAGAAAAAAAAAAGAATGTTAAGAGGTTCAGAAAAAATAATGAGGGAAGAGCTGAAGGAACTCACTTTGTTTAGTCTAGAAAAGAGAAGACTGAAGGGGCACATGATAACAGTCTTTCAATCTGAAAAAGGCAGTTGGAGACAGAGATGATGAACAGTTCTCTGTGGCCACAGAGGGAAGGATGAAAAATTAATTTGCAGTGAAGATTTCAGTCAGATACAAGGAAAGAGGAAAGGAGTGATTAGTTTTTGAGGTGGTCAGAATGAGTGGTGGATTAAAGTTCCGTGCTACTGGGGAAGACAATGCAGGTCTTTAAGGATAGAATAGACATACATGCCTTTCCTGCTGTGGTGTCAGGGGTGGGACACTTTGTGACCCCTTCCAGACCTATAGGTTAGGGATTGAACAAGATATTCTTTCAGTGTAACTGTGGCAAGTTCGGAGAAGTTTACACATCTTTGTTGCATCAAAGACATGCTATATTTAAGTCTTCTAATGGGGAAATACAAGCAAGCAGAGCCCAGCTGCCACCAGCCCAGCTGGGACAAGTTGCTCACCCACTCAGATGCATTTTTACCCTAAAGTAACAAAAGCCCTAGGGAAGTAGAAGCTGCAGCTAATCTTAGGCCCTAGCTTAGATATTTTCATCCATGAGATCACAAATACACGTAGAATGAAGACATTCAGAAGAGTGACTTGAAAATGCAGAATTATCCCAATGATAAAGAATTGTGTGATTTTTTTTGAGATTTTTTTTCTCCTTTTTGAAGCTGAAAATAATGTGCTACAACCTTCTGCAGGTGACCAGTGTAAATTGAACGCGTAACCTTAAAAGCATTGAAAAGGTGGGATTTTCACCTGTACTTAAAGCTTACATTATTGTGTTCCAACTGAAGCCAAGGGAGTTATTACTTCAGCAGGCTGGGGGTAACAGTAGTCACAATAAGAGTTTCAGAAAATAACACAGAATGGGAGATTGACTGTTTGGAAAGAGATTTCACTTATCTGATCAATAGGGATTCAATACCTGTCTTTCTTTTCCCTTCCAATTCTCTCTTATTGCTGTTATCCTTTCTCCTTCTTACCTATCTGTCCACTTCCCAGTCATTTTCCCACTGCAACTACTCACAGGAGAATCCCAAATCTCCCCCATAATCCCTAGAGGAACCCAGCCTCCAGAAGAAACAGGTTACTTGCACAGATATGCCAATAGCGTTTCTTAATACATCAATAGGAATGTTGAAACTATATTTTGGAGGAGACTAACTAATATATTAATCCTACTGACAGGCTAACACATTAGGATTTTAATCATAATTTAATCTTGTAAAAATTATTTTAATCAGACTAAATCAGAATTTTTCATTTTCTTTTGGTACTGAAGCAGATCTTTAAAAACTTGAAAATATTGTTAAATTTTCATACACGTCATAGTTAAGCAGAATCTATCATCACTTAGCTTCATAATCATCAAGGACTGTGCATTGTGTGTACCCACTTATCCATCACATAACAGCAAATGTAGTCAAAAAGACTAGAGGAAGGAAAGAGGTTATAAAATCATAATGTTTTTTATATACACTGGTGAGCAGCAGACACGATAGCTGGCTAATTTCTTTAAAAATTCATTACATTCAGATCCAATTAGTTTGCATGATACGTGGCATTTGCAAACAGACAATTCTGTAGAGCTGTTCTAAATATAATTCATTTGCAATGGGTTGAGGTAATGAACGGACCACCTCATGAAGTTTCTGGCTCTTCTAGAAAAGACATACAGTCATACAGAATGGGATTTCCAAACTGATGGATCTTGCAGACATCCTTAAATGGTGTCAGACAATGTCTGTACAGTGATACCAAAGAAGGAATTGATCTCTTCTTCCCGTACTGAAGAAAAAAACTACTGTGCATTCAGAATTAATATCAAATAAATCTCAAACTTCTCAACATCTTTGTGTAGTCAGATACACATACTTTATGTATACATGGAAGTATATGTTTGGAAAATACATGCAGGAGGGAGTTTCTTCAAACTATGAAGTTTTCCATTAAAAAAATCACGGCATAAAGCTAAGTTTTATACAACAAAATTCACTGAACTACATCAGCGTGTTAATAAACAACTGTAAACAAGTAAATAAACATTTGAATGTATATTCAGAGTAGCCTATTCTGGAAAAATCAAAAGGAGGAAAATGCCTTAACATTATTTAAAATGAAGCAAGAGTTATTGTGCACCTTATTCCTGGTGAGGAAAAGGCATTATATAGCAAACCTGGTGTCACTCACACAATTTTATTTTTTTTTTTTACAAATAATAAATGTTTCAAATTACTTCACTTTGGAAAGAACACAAATTTATAAATGAGTTCATGTTTGGAAAAGTTGTTTTGGCTGATATAAACAATAAGAGAGATCTTTATTATGCTGAAATGTTTCAGATAGGAAAAGAAACATTTGGTTTGGGGAAAGTCAACACATTGCTTTTTAGCATTTCCATTTAACATGGAAAGTCAACAGCTCTTGTTTTTAAACTGGTGTTTCTCTCTTTAAAAATTAACTTGTAAGACTGTGTGAGTGTGAAAAGGGTGCAGAGGTAAAGATCACTTGACTCACATTTACCAGGAAAAGAATGACGATGTGAAGATGTGACCAGGGAGCCATAAGTTGAGATCTGCCCAATAAAGGAGAAAATGTGCTCATTTTGGCCAGAGAGCTCCACAAAACCCTTCTTTCGGTATCCACACACATCCCAGGATCCTGCCTGGATTTCGAAGGCTCCTTAATTTTTGAATGGTCTCAAAAGTGTGTTAAAAGCTTAACAAAGACAACAAATGTCGCCTTTAAGATTTTACAGGCCTTAGTCACACAATCTGTTACACAGAAATGGTTATTCCTATGCTCCTCAGAAATAGTTCATATAGTTTTAAGAACAAAAGTAGCCATTATAATTTCATACCTATTGGTGAGTGTGGATAAAATTCTTTAGGAATGCAGAAGTTCATATTAATTCATCACAAATTGTTTGTACTTTTTTTTCTTTCTTTCTTTCTTTTTTTTTAATATGCATAGAAAGCAGGGTTCCTAGAGAATGCTACTAAAGCACTCCAAAGAATTATGTCATTAAGCATGGCCCCAGTCCCACAGCCTCCTTGTACCCTAAAGAGAGCTATCTGGATTCAGTGGCATTTCTCATGTCTGCCAATGTCTTCCTAAGTTACTCAAACTACAGGATCTGGTCCTTGCTCAAAGGGAAAGGTCATGGGTTTTTAAGGAATTTACACCAAAATTTTTGTTATAGTTTTTTTGTCTCCAACACAAGCATGGATAAACAATCATGGACTACAGCCACTGAACATTTCACTTAACTATCCGGGGGTGAATATTTCCATTTATTTGGGGACTTGTCAAAGTATTATTTTCATTACACTAATAAATACTGTAAAAGTCAAAATAAAAGATTTTATAAGTTCTGGAACATGTCTTATCTAAATCTATGTGATCTGGAAATATTTAGCAGGGGAGTTCAATAATACAAAACAGAAACAGAAAGGGTCCTGTGTAAAGCCTTAGGGAAATGCAAAACTATTAATTACACATTAAGTGGAAGGTTTTTATTTTTCTGTTGAAATAGCAAGTATTCAAAGTCTATGGTACAGTGCAATGAGAACTACTCTCTGATATAACAGCATAGAAGTCCAAGTTATTTTGATCCCTAGAGTAAAAGTGATTTAAAAGATGAAATAAAATTGTGTTGAGATTCTTTTAAATTAGGAAATAGGAAAGACAAATTCTAACCTATTAGCACAGAACTTGGAAACGCTAATGATAAAACAAAGTTCTGCCCCTCAAATATTCTTGCAGATTTAACTGCATACTCGCAAATTCTTTTCCTCACCCAAATGAAGTTTCAAATTTGAATTGAATATTGGTAAATTCTACTGATACTGCATACAGTTTTGATAAAATCAAATATTCCCATATATGAGAATGTTTGTCCATCCAGTCCCAAGATAAAAAAGGACTCCAGAATACTGCACAAAGCATAGCCATGAGCCTGCTCACACTCTGTACAAACACAGGAATCTTGAATTTATGTGCAAAGCCATAAAGTGCATGCTTACATGTGTATTTACACAATGACACAAGTGGCACAAGCTACATAAGCGCCATGCAGACACTTGCAGGATGGAGAAGAGGCTCTAATCAGAGAATGGTATGCTCCTATGTTCTGGGAAAAAGGTTACATTTTGCTCTGGACATAAGGATAAAGCCTTCCCTAGCATGTGCAGCACCACAGGATCTTTAATGTCTCGGCATAGCAGACATGACCTCAGTTTTCTAAGGTTTCCTTAATTCCTCAACTCCCACCTGTGAACGGTCACAGAACAGTTGCAGTGCTATTGAATTTGTGCTTTGCTTTGGATTTTTCAGAGGACTGTCTGGGGCCTTAGGTTTGCTGGGTTTTTTTTCAGTTTACCAACCTTTTTCCTCCCTAAATTTCTGTGGTCCTCAGAACCACAGAGTTAATTGTGGAATCAGAAACAGACAAGATGCATCATTCCTGTAATTTGCACTCATCTGTGTTTTTGTCAGCCTTTAATGGATGCATCTGGGATGTTGCAAACATTCAAGACAAGCATTAATCACTTTGGACATTGTGGTGGGAACTGAAAAAGTCAATCCTCAACTTACCAACAAAATCAAGGGAAAAGGAAAAAAAAATTTCTTATAGTGAAAATACTTCCTTCGATAACTCTAGAACTTCATGTATTTCCCTGTGAATGAAGACCTGTGTGTGGAAATATCCATCTATCACTGGAGGGAACTCAGGAACCTCTTGAAGACCAACTGGGGAGAAATTCATAAAATAAATCCTCAGAGATCCTTGTTCCAGAGAATCCCTTCTTCCTCTGAAGGCTCCCAACTCTAAAAAGGGAAACCTGTTTCTATGTTCATGATGACTTATGTCAGCTGTTACTAGTAACTGCCTTTCACTAGCAAGAGTAAGTGAGCTACCTAAGCACCAATTTAATTGGACTGCAATTTTCAAGACAAACCAATGATCCCTTCCCCGAAGTCCATAGAACTCCTGTGTGTGAAAGAACTGAAAAGCATGAAGTCCTGCTCAGCAGAGGATGCACTGTGATTTATTAGTGTGCATTCTCATGCATGTTACAGTGACTCTAACACTCTTCAAGTCTTCCTGTACCCATCAGAAAGTACCACACCTAGAAACGAATACTCCTTCTAAACACACATTCCTACTTTTGTGTGTGTGAACATTCTTCTTTGTGGTCTCTCAGGGAACCTGAGAAAGGATTTTCATTATCCACCTTCACAAAGTACTCCCCCCACCAGGATATTATCCACTTGATTCGTAAGTTCGGGTCAACATAACCTTGAGGAAGTTATCACAGTAAAAGCCATGTGAATTTGTCAGGAGGGGAAACTGGCCACCACTCTGTCGAAGCAGGGAGTTGCTCTAAGGAACTTCACTGGCCTGAGTCCGGTGGTGTCTCATAAAGTACCGGGGTCAATTTATACTTTTGGATGTGTTCACTGACACAGAAGGCTAGCAATGGAGAATGGAGTGGAAGTCATTGCATAATGGTGAAAGGTAGGGACTGTGCATAGCAGCTCTCCCTTCCAGCTTAGAAAGTCAAAACAAGATTGCCAAAAGATGGCTTATCTTTTTGCACTCAAGTTTTACGTTCACTTTCCTCTGCTTGCCTCCTCCCCTGAGTTCCACTGGTTACACGCTCTTCTTATTACACTAAAGTCATAAAAAATTGTAAAATACCTTCATTTCACCTCTTGATCACTCTCAGATACCATAGTCCATAGTTCCTTTAATGAAATTCTCAGGCAGCATTTCCCTGTATCTTTATCTGAGTTGGGTAATAAAGCATATCTTAAGCCAACCTCCTTTTACAATATATGAGCTAGTGCTGGGCAAGCTTTTCATAGCAAATGTTTTATTTAGTGAATTAAGCCTTTTGTTCCCGTTGTGAATTATTATGGACAAACCTTGACTTTAATTTATCTGGTTGTTATTCACAATTGTTCAAATAACTGTGTCAGTGAACATATTTCAGCTGTTTAGATTGTTCTCAAGTGATTCACTTCAGTTCTTTCTTTTGCTATTTGTTATATGCTATTTACCATTCAAGGATTGGATTTGGTATTACATACCCCACAGGGTGACAGTATTACCTGATCCTTACAGCACTGGAAGGTCTATGTGTGTGGGCAAAATCAAAGAGATTTCATAATGCTCGTTCTTACTATTGCCTCTGTTTGCAATACATTTTTTGGATAAAAATCTGTGCAAATATTTAATAAGCATCCATGAAGAGGCCAATTTTCTGTGAATGGTCTTTTGGTATAAATATTCAGGTAACCACATTTTAACAGAAATCATTAAGAGATCTGAGAAAACTGTCTAATTGGACTGACAGCTTTAATCAAATATTTAAGATCTCACCTAGAAGTAACAAGGCAATGGGATGCCAAATTCCAATAGTCCTACGACTCATTCAGCTTTTTCTTTTTTGAAACAAACATTTCTAAATAATTTTGTATAATATTCAGTTGGCTTTAATGAGTGCTAAGTAACATAATGTATCTTCAGATTTCCAATAGTGCTAACAAGCACAAACAAGCAGACAGAATACATCCTATTAAATCGCTTTGAAAGCATTTTGATTTTCCTAAATTCCGATAATAATCTGTCAGGTATAATCCCCTTTTTTGCATTTAAAGAGATTCCCAGAAAGTACAAAACTTATATGTAAACCTAGATCTGACTTGCAGCAAAATTAGTGTCCCAGTTGGGCTTTTAGTTTTAGCTTGTATCACCTTTGCTATGTGCCTCAGGGTACCGAATATTTCCAGTACCATTCCTACAAGTTTTCTCCACACATGCACAAATAAAAGTAATACATTTTATCAACAACAACAGAGGCTAAAATAACTACAGTGAGCCAAGCTCCATCCCAAAGTCAATACTGGGGCTGCAAGTACTTTTTGTAGGCAGATTACAGCCTCTCTTCTCACATTTGAAAGGCATAATTTGTAAGCTTTTTCAACAATTCAAAGCTTTTGTTTAGTACACTAATGAACTGTGATTCAGTGAACCCAATAAAACTACTTTGCCAAAATCTCTTCAAGGTGCTGCGGGTATCTGAACCTGCATCACTCATCTATCAGAAGTTCTCACTTACTGACTGTGTTATGCGTTCCTGTGTTTTCCTTTCCATCTGTTAAAGCTATCAGCCATGACAATGAGTTCTTCAGATTTCTGCTGAAAAATTATGTTAGTTTTAACATTTACTGTATTTTTGCAATTTATCACTCTTTTTACCCTAGTATAACATGATTCAATTTGCTTAAGTAAATATTGGCAACAAATCAAAGAAAGTATTGTAAGTCCATAGAACACAATTTTAAACTAACTATAGAAAGCATGCCAGGGATAGCCATGATGTTAGAAGTGTTAGGCTCGCTAACTTTCCTATATGATATAGTCTTTCCTGACTAAATGCACGCAAAAGGGGTAACACAACCTATGACATGCACTGGATCCTACACTGTCTTTAGCAATATTCTGTTTGTATTTCCTCAAATGTCACAATAGCCAAAAGTGTTCAAGAATCATTTAAATGTTGTACTAGGGGAACATGGTTTAGTGGGGAAATACTGGTGGCAGCTGGACAGTTGGACTGGATGATCTTTTTGGAGTCTTTTCCAACTTTGGTGATTCTATGAGTCTATAACACTATCTAGACAGAGCTGGCAACCTGACTAATGACATCTGTTAATCTGTAATATTTTCATTAGTTACATTTTTCTGTTAGGTCTGAAATTTTCTAGAGCAATCCTATAGCGTTGTGTTATGCCTCTGGTTACCAGGAACCCCAGCAGGGCACTGGAAAGCAGAAATACCAAAGACAATTGGGATCTTTCCTGTGAACTTGCCTGGACTTGTATATATCCACCAAAGGATAATTACTCCAAAGTGCCTTGGAACATACTAGGCAGGAACTGTTTTATTCAGTAACAGTGTGGTCAGGACCCCATGGAGCTCCCTAAGGAGTTAGTCTGGGTTTATACCAGAGTGATTAAGATTTAACCTGGACCATGAGATCTAGCTGTAAAGTTTTCTCTCCCTCCAGTTTTCAGTGACTGTACAATTCAGTCCTCTCAAGCACTTATCTTCTTTCCATAAATTGCATGTAAACTACATGCAGGCACTCCAGAGAATATGAACTCAAGACTCCAGTGTTGTCCTAAAGGAATTGTAATAATGGAAAACCCATGACTTATCAAGAAACAAACCTGTAACAATCTATGATTCACATTTTCCTTTAGAGCTATGCAGAAAATACAGCCTTGCTGCAGGTGCAGTTTTACACATACCGACATTTCTTGCCTGAAAACAATCACAAATCATCATAATGATTATAAAATCCGTAATTATATGAAACTCAATTTTATCTTCATCAAGCAACTTCACTTTTGCCCCTCAGCTTTCATTGGCTACTCCTGGTTTTTCCATGTTAGTTATAGCATTGACAGTGGTAAGAACAAATAACAGAAGCAAATCTAAAACTCTACTAAAATTAATAGCCTGTCTTCAGAATCATACAGGAGCTTGATGCTTGGGTGACAGGCACAGACAACTGCTCATGCTTTGGTGTCCAACAAGCAGTAAATTCTATCAGTTTTTCTCATGAAAGAAATTTTTCTTGTTCATTTAGGATAAATGTAGCCTGTGACTCAGCCATCAAAGACCATCCAGGCCCTATTCTCTTTCTCTTTCCTCACTATGAAATGCATGCCCATCTCAGCTACCCTCATTCTTACCCCATTCCCGCATGCAAGGACAGCAGCTTCTCCTTCTATGCGCCTCATCCTCCACTAGCTATATTTCATCCCTAGAAACAAATCTTTGACTCTCTTTCTCCCAGATGAACCCCAAAGTATTGCCAGATCTCAAGGCAAGGACCTGACACACTGAGGATACCCAGCTACGAGATAGACATCAGGAAGTGTCCTAAATAGGTGCCAGAGTGGGTGAAGTAAAGGTTGAATGGCTGGTACGCATGAGAAAGGAATAAGTGCTCAGTGTGCCTGAGACTATGAAGGTACAGAGCATCAGGGCACGGGGCAGGCTTGGGGCAATGAGTGAGTATATGTGTGCCTGATCAGACCCCAAATTCAGGGCATTGTTTGGCTGGCAGGGTGGCAGAGAACACAAAAAGAGGAGCGTTTCAGTACTGACAGACAGTAATGTATTTGGGAAAGGGAAGAAAAAGGAAGATGAAAGAAATTGGTGAGGAAGAAAAAAGACAGAAGTTGAAATAAGACCATGGAGACATATATATTCTAGGAGCATTTTAACTGCCTGGGAAAGAGTAGACATCACTCTTTTAACTCTTTTTGTCTGCACAACCCAGAATATTTTACCTTTATAAAATTAATGTCTCTTGAGGTAAGCTGTTTTCCTTCCTGGAAGGAAGTGAGATCTGCTCACCATCTCTTGCTACAATGGCTCTGCCCAGCATTTGCCAAAGCACTGACTGAAAGATCATTGCTCATCATTAAGATTCTTGATCTATGTGGAAAAGTTGAAGCTAAAAATGTGAAGCTAAAAATAACGAACTCATGCCATTTATTTCCTCAGTCTTGAACTATGCTATATTTATTTATCCCTTTGCCAATTCTATTCTACATTGCTACTGAGCTGGGCCCACTCTAAGGAGGACATATAGAAGCCTGAGTGAAGATGTATGCCTGTTTCAGGTTGATTTCAGCAGTACCAACAGAATGAGTAAATGGATATGCCTTGCAGGTAACCAACAGTTAGTATTTGGGTTGTGGATGCCCTGTCCCTAGAGGTGTTCAAGGCCAGGTTGGATAGGGCCCAGAGCAGTCTGGTCTAGTATTAAATGGGAAGGTTGGTGGCCCTGCATGTGACAGGGGGATTGGAGATTCATAATCCTTAAGGTCCCTTCCAACCCTGGCCATTCTGTGATTCCGTGATTCTGTGATTCTGTCTACAAGTATGGAGCTGGAGCTTCTCTCAGATGGCGTCTTCCATTTAATGCTATAAAGAAAAGTGATTTGTGAATCCCAACCCACTGAGGTAGACATCAACAATTGCATATATGAAGTCTAGTATTGGGCAAGCAAGATTCACTAAAATGGTAAACTTTGTAGTTGAATACTGAAAGCCACATAACCCCTCTTCAGGTAGGCTTCCCCCACATGCATTTTTGAGGCAGAAATTCTGGGAAGGGATCCCAACACTCCCAGCCTGATGAGATTTATGCATAGAGCTAACTAACATGAAACATGGGTGCAAAAGGGTGTCAGCAGCTTCCTTTTCCCCCAAAGCTGAAAATCCTTGCTTTGTGCTGCAGAGTACCCCATCATCCTTTGAATCAAGAGCCCCAAAGTTCCACCTGAAACTCTGTCTTTCAGAAGATAGCTACAGATCATTCTTGTCTTTAAAAAGCTGGTATACATATATCCTACCACCACTATTTTATACAGCAGCTAACTGGGTAGAGCACTTCAGCAGTTCTTCCCTCTGCTGAATAGTTCACACTTCCTGTCCTAACCACAAAACATCCCTCCAAGGCTCTCAGGCTAAAACCATACAAGCATGGCTGCATATCCTCCTGGGATGCTCATTGAGCATCAAGTCCCAGTGGTCCAAGGCGCACACTGAAGGCCTCCTTTAATTATTCAATGTGAAATGAAAAATCACTCGTAACACTCTTGGAGAAGAGTGTCCCTAAAACCACCACAAACCTAACAATTAAGGAACATTAAATGGTAGCTATTAGGTCTTGGTTTCTATTTTACAAGAACTGAGAACACCTCTCCAAACAAGAGAGGATAAAGACTTTTCCCAAAATGGGTGGGGAAAATAGTTCTGGACCTTTTCAAGCAGAGAATGGAACTGGATTTGGATTTTGCACATCCTTGGTAAAGGCATTAATCTCTAGGATTTGAGGGGTGTGGTGTGAAAGAAGATGTAGTAATAACCTTCCTCTGAAAGAGCAGAGGCTCTGTTGCATCCTCTTCAGAACATATTGATGTTGTCCCTGAGACCTAGCCCTGAGAAGGTCTAGAAGCTTCAGTCCATTTGAAGACCTAGAACTAGATCCGCAGCTGGCCTGGATGCCAAGTGGGAAAACAAAACTATCATCAATAAACAGCCAATAAGAGAAAAAGATGACTTGGAATCAGAATGTTCATTCAGAGAGTTTCAAAACAACAGCTTGCACTTGCCTGGACAAAGCAAGTACAAAAATGTAGAACAGGTTTGCAAGGTGTCACTCACTTTAGATGGCATTAGTCCGGGAGAGCAGGAAGCAGCAGGGTAGAATGAAAACTGAAATAGATCAAGAGCACCTAGAACTTGCTATCTATAGAAATGTGTGCTTTATTTCCACTACAGATTAATGAAACACCTCACAAATGTTGTGCATTTGTGGAGAGCATGCAGGTCTGTAGGCAGCATACATATTACTTAGTGTGCACTACCCCTGTGCATTGCTTTCGAGCATCATCACCAGAGGCTTTTTAAGACTCTGTAGCCATGGAGTTAGCCGTGGTATTGCCAGCCAGCTGTGTATCCTCCATGGACTTTGGAACAAGCTATAAAAGTAAAAAGAAAAACATACTTTGCCAGCTCCTTGCAAAACAGAGCCAGCACTTTAAAACCAAGTGGGTCCTTTTCCGCCCGGCAGATCTTGAGGTCGGCCTCTCAGGTCACCATTCAGGATTACGTCAGGGACCAACTAGTTGGGTTCAGGCAGGCTCGGGTTGGTCTGGCAGGCTGCGTGAAGTGAACAAAAGCCAGACCAAGACAGAAAGTGGAGGGAGTGGGATAGGAGGAAATGAAGAAGACTGTTCCAAAGGCCTTTAAATTACGATGGCCATGTTTTTGCAATACTATTGGAAAACTAAATGAATTGCTCCCTTCCTTAGCCCCCTCCTGTTGTGGCTGTATTTCTTTTAGCTAAGGGCTTGTGTCAGTAAAGATGCATCCAATTTCTGTGCTGTCCAAATGCTTGTAATCACTGCAGAAGCCAGAGATTTCAAGACACTGGACTCTCATATTAAGCAAGGCTGTCCTTTGGGCGGGCTTTCAAAGTTTTCAAGACCACAGAACAACTGTCAGAAGATCACAGATATACTGGAAGGTGGTCACAAATTTACCCGTGAAAGGGCTGATTTCCAGAAAATTCTACTCACCTGTTTTCTTAAGACAGAAGTCTTTGAAGAGTTACTGTTCAGAAAACTAACAGCTGAGGGAACTTGACTCTACAGTCACTACTGAAAAAAGCAGACTATTATGCTTTAGTTCACAGTTACATTAGTGGAAAGTCAAAGGTCTTCTATGTGCTGTAAAACCACATAATAAAAGCAGCTGACATTTTCTGGAGGAGCCAGGAGATCTCTAATTTTGCACACTGTCATGCAATTTGTAAGGACACAGCCACATAGAAGACAACATTTAGTAGTTACATTGCAATAAAGAACATCTAAATTAAAAAAAAAAAAAAATTTGGACTTCACATGGAACAGGTTGCCAGAACTTCATCAGAAGCTTTCCAAGGAAACACTATTCATTACATGCAAGATATATCACCTTTTCTTCAGTTGTTCTATAGCCATTAAGCACCCCATGAGAGCAATGACAACCATGTAGGCTAGCAAGTTGCCTGTACAGAACAAAGATCTATGTTAAAAGAACCTGAAATTGTAGAGTATGAGAAGCTGTGAATTTCATGGTGGATTCCCATTCCCATTGTTTGCCCTTCTTCTCCCCTTAAACACCCAATGTGTCTGTTTAAAGAGTGAACGTTGCTTTCTATTTTGTATTTTGTTTCCTCTTGCTTTATTCACGTAATTCATTGCAGACTTCAGGACAGTAAACCCTGTAGAATTTGCTAGTGGCCCACAGAGCTAGCATAAAATAAAAAATTACAAGTCCACATAACCTTAATTTTATGTTTATAAGCTATATTTATTGCCATATCATAAGTTTGAAAAGACTGCTAAGTGTTCAATGTGGGAATGCAGGGAATTTCTCTTAAGTTAGTTTTATGGAGATAGGTGTTGTTAAGCTTTAGGAAAGGTTACGGCCCTTTCAAGTCCCCCAGAGCAGAATGCCTATTAGATGTTTTTAGAGTATTTATAAAATACCTCAACCACTCCCTCAGTATCGTTCATTGAAATTCAAATCTGGGACCTTTGCTCTGTTCAGGTCTGCTTGATTTTAATGCCATTAAGTATCCTTGGTGAGAACACTATCAAAAATCAATGTATGAGAATTTGCCCACCTACATTTTGTTTTAATTTTGCAAGTGCTCCTCACTGCAGCACATAAGTATTATACAGCCAAGTATAACACAGAATGTACACAGCAGAAGTGGTCAGAGTGGTCTTAGTACTTTTGGGGCTAATTTTACCTGAGAGCTCTGGACAGGATACACTCTCCTGCATGCCTCAGTTTTCCCACCTGTAAAACTACACTGATAGAGTAACTTCTGAAGCTTCCTTGTGACCTACCGAAGAATAACTGCTAGACAAGAGAAAGTACTATCACTCCACACACCCGTCAGCCTTTCCTTCTCCCCTCAACCCTTCACTCTGCTCTTCCAAGACATATGTCCACTCAAATTGCTGGAGGGCCACACAATAAGCCAGACTAAAAGATGCTTACAGACAAAGTTGTAACAGGATGCTCGTGTTGTGGAGTCAACCTGAACACTGCCTAGAGAAAGGACAGGCCAGGCTGTTGAACAGGTTCAGGCAACACTTCATCTGCTCTGTGGGGCACCAACATCCCAGTCCTCCTTTTGGAAGTGCTGCAGTAATGTAATGTGGTGAGATGCAGGGCTTGGGGCAGAGCTGGCAGAAAAGACAGAAAGCTGGCACTGAAGGCTACGCATTGCCCATGGGTATGAGCACACCTCTGTCTTTTTTTAAATCTTTTTTTCCTATGTCTGATTTTTGAAATTATGTTTGCCTCACCACATCCACCATGAATTATGAAGTTCCTGTCTTCTCTTTAATGCTCATATCATTTTTACTTGAATTCCTCATTTCATTTTTAAAGGGAAAAATGTATTCTTTTTTACAGAACATCAAGAGGATCTCAGATTGAAACAAGCTTTTGCAGTTCAGCCTATAGTATCATTTAAGAGAAGAAAGTAAATTGTGTGACAGAGATTCTGAAGTGTAAATGCTTTCTGGCATTAGGGTCTTTTTATATTGCAAGAAAACATTGCTTTTATCTTTCAACTACGAGTTCACCAGCAGCATCTTTTAAGTGACTGATAATCTATTCTCCCAGTGGAGGTAATTAAAATAAATTCTAGACCGGTCAAACAACTCCTTGAAATTCACTTTACCTTCTGCCAGCTTGCTCTAAAAACCGTAATGTCACCCTGCAATGCCCTCTGCTGGGAGACATGACTTGGAAGAAAAGCTACCAGTTTGTGTCCTCAAGCAAGAAACAACACTTTGATGAGATGGACTGGATTTTCACCTTCAGTATGAAATCCTGACACCACTGAAATTGGTGGCTTTGTAGCTTTTAGTTTCAGTGACTTCACCTTTAATCTTTTCCCATTAGAAAGCGACATTGTTCGCTAACTGAACTGGAATAAAACTGTTTATTTCAAGACCAAATGAAAACCTAATTGCTGAGTTACAGAGATAAAGGTCTCTTTTTAGTATCTATTGCGCTCATAGAGAGGTGTTACAAGGAAGCTGCAAAAGACATTATTCCTCTAGCCATTATTAACAGTCATTTTAACTGTAAAAGACTGTATGTGTACAAAGACAAATGCAAACAAATTCACATGTCACATGACTATGTCTAACATATATTTTCACTAATTGGCATGCTGGTATCAGAAACAAGGTACATATTATGCAGTAAAACAAAGGAATGTATCTGGAACATGAAATGTGAGAATGCCAACCCTGTTAAGTGTCACCTCCAAGTCCCTCCAAGATGCAGCACCATTCAGAAATGTCTGAATCTGTTCTGCTGAGAGTTCTGCATCTAGAATGATAATATCTCAAATTGCTAATTTTATCACATGCATGATTCATACCAAAAAAAAAGAAAACTAGCAAAATATCTCAGTGCCTACTTAGAACTACAAAACATTTAAAACAAGATTCAAAACCCTTTACATAAAGCCACACTGAATGTTTGGACCAGAAACAGATGCTGATTTGATCTAGTCCTTGTAAACTACCAATAGGAAAATATTTACTATCTTATCAAGGCAAGATTAAGCATTGGCAAGAAGAAGAGCTGACTGATTATGTGAAAGACAAGGCAAGAGAGCATCTATTTCTAGATGTCACAAAACAGGGATGGACCCCCTGGTAGTGATCAAAGTTAGAGGGCAGAGAAGCCACACAGCACATAGATTCAGATTTGACCACATATTGCTTAAATTCCCCTCTTCTGTGTCTGATGACGTAGCCTTTGGGCTGGGTTGCTGAAAAAGAAGATGGGAGCCTGTCCCTACACTGCTCCCCTCAATAAACCTGAGGGGCCCACAGAGAAGCCTGATTTGAGCAGATGTGGATGTTCAGGGCAACATCATGGGAAAGACAGAGCAGATAGATCAGCAGCTACAGAAATCTCAGAAAACTTGTAGTGGGGTTACACATTGTTGGCCCTACCACTAACCAGAGTCCATTTTTTGGCACAGCCTCTCACTTGGGTTGCTCTGGAGAGGAAGTCCCTGAACCTAGTCTCTGCCTAGCTTTCCCAAGGCCAGAGCCCATCAGAAACTCCACAGAGAGCAGACCCAGCTTCACCAGCACAACTGGCAGGACATATGCAGTTACGTGTCCACATTTCAGATTTTTTCTCCAGGTCCCCTCCTGCCATGCACTTAGCTGAACTGTTACAGCTGGGTTCTCCTGCATTTGGTTTTGATGCACAGCATCATCCCGAAAGAAAGGCACACACTAAGGCAGTGCTGTGGCAAGAGATTACAGGATTCCTTGAGTTCACTTATTCTAGAATAACAAGTCATTCAAGGAGTGTAAGAAAGCTGCATCCATTTGCAGGGATGCAATGTTAATTAGCCATTAAAATACCCCCCAAAAATACAAAATCACACAAACCTCAATCTTCCCCTTCACATGCATGTTCACACCATGACCCCGCAGGTAATGGGCCAGCTATTCCCAGCTCACAGCACATCTGGAGAATCATCCCTGAAAAACATTTTCCAGCCTTGGCAAGGATGATGTAATACTATTGCTGCTTTGGTTTCAACTCCTGCATCCCTCAGCTAGGATGGCCTTGCATGTTGTTTGTCTCTCACTGCAGCTATGCAATGGGCAGCAAGTAGGAAGGATTTTTCCACAATAGCCCCCGTCCGTCTCTGCTGGACATTTGCTCCTTACTACTCATGTTCCACTGCTTAGGTACTTCCTAGCAAGTCAGTTATTTTACATTTACTACTAATTATTACTTCTATCTTTTAGATGGAAACATTTTTTCCTTGTGATGAGATGGTTCCCCTGCATTAACTTGCTTTATCACCACATGCCTCCCTCTGCTCTACTTTACAGGGACAGACACCGTGGGTGCCAGAGAATGCAGGTGCAGGAAAGCCACGCAGCGCCTGGCAACACCATTTTTATGTGAAGTTACACGTAATTCTAACAGATTTCAAAGTGTAACCTTCTTGATACACAGCCCTAGGAGCTAACAGGTTGGGGTTTTTTGTAGGGCTTTTTGTTTTGTTTTGTTTTATTTTCCAGAAATGACTTTACAATGTTTGCTATGCCCTCATGGAGATCAAAATGTCATGTTTATAGGCAGTTTTCAAGACTATGCCAGGTTGGAGCTGTTGGAGTAGGCCCAGAGGAGGCCATAGGGATGATCAGAGGGCTGGAGCACCTCTCCTATGATGAAAGATTGAGGGAGCTGGGCTTGTTTAGCTTGGAGAAGAGAAGGCTCCTGGGAGACCTCACTGAGGCCTTCCAGTACTTGAAGGGAGCTTACAAGCAGGAGGGAGACTGGCTTTTCACACAGTCTAACAGTGATAGGAGAAGGGGGAATGGTTTTAAACCAAAAGAGAGGAGATTTAATTTGGCTGTTAGGAGAACAGTTTTTACTCAGAGTGGGGAGGCCCTGGCACAAGCTGCCCAGAGAAGCTGTGGGAGTTGTTCAAGGCCAGGTTAGATGGGACCCTGGGCAGCCTGAGCTGGTGGGTAGCAGCCCTGCCCATGGCAGGGGGTTGGAACTGGATGGGCTTTTAGGTTCCTTCCAACCCAAGCCATTCTATGATTCAGTCTATGATTTTTTGTGATTCATTAAATGCGCCCAGACAAGTACGTTTTGTCCTGAAAACCTTCTCCTTCCCTTAGCATGTGCCTTGTTATACTCTCTTGAAAATGGGCATGTGTGGCTGCAAAGATCCAACATAACGTTAACAGGTTTGGTTGCCTCTGTAGACACTTAACTGCTCTTCTCAGGAAAGTCTTCCTATGCAAAAGAACTGGATAACACAGGAATTAGGTAGTGGGTGCTCACATCCTAACCCTGAAATTAATTTCAAGATTGGAAGTAACTGAAATTTTTTCCAGTTCTAATGCCAGTCTGGTCCATCGAGAGTGAGGGAGTTGTGCCAGAAAACCTAAATGAAAATTTACCCTCTGTGCTGGCACCTTTGATGGGAAGAATCAGCAGTGAAGTCCAAGTCTGAATTGGCCTCCAGCTTAAATTGCTCTCTGATCCAAGGCTGTCTCTCAACATAATAAGCATTACATAAGGAATCTTGCACACTTTGCTATTTCTTCTGCCAAGCAGTCTTTCAAGACGTTGTCTCCCTATCTGATATCTTTACAGAGAATAATTTCATCCACAGAAATGCTTGCTAGTGATTAAATTATGGCCAAGAATCTAAATGTGGCCTGGATTTACTCATGTCAGTGCACTGTACCACTACTAGAAAATAAGCATAGTGTCACTCAACATGATATACTGGAGAGTGACCAGGAACAGCACTGGAACAATATCCTGTGACTGGAAGTAAGAAGTTGAACTGGTTGTAAAATGAGGTTCAAGCCATTCACATTTGCAACAGGTAGCATACCACCTTGGTGACATATCGCTGCTGTGCTTCTACCTCCTTCCCATCCTCTGAGGCTAAGAGATGACAATGCAGAAAAAGCTCAGCCATGTTATCACCACAGCAAGAAGGTCTCCCTGCATTTCTTTCACTCATGGCTGGCAGCAGTTTGGAGGAACAGAAGAAATTACAACTTCATCAGCCTTTATCATTGCCTGAGCCCCAGAGAGTTTGTCATTCAGAAGAGAGCTAAGGAAAGTTCTGCTGAACTCCTATTAAGGCTGGTTTTAGTTCCCAGAGAAAACAGAGCAGGCAAATTGACATCCTGCCCTGGGAAGGTATTTTGTCCTTATCTCCGTGGTAGCAAAAGCCAGTTTTATCAGCACTGCTAAGAAGGTTGCAGTGGCTTGAGCGTTAGAGAGCATGATGGCTTCCACCCAGGCCAGCCTCCCAGTCCTCTTCTCCATAGGACACACAATGAGAGTCTTAAAAAAAAAAACAAACATTGACAGACAAAATAGCAGAATGGTCATTCTGTCATTCTGTACTCAAGACGGACACATTTCCAGCCCTCAGTAGTCGGTAACCATTCTGTTTGCATCAATATAATGTCAGCAGAAGACATGATTTGCACAAATTAGTTCACTCATCTCCTAAGAGAGGGCAGAATTCAGGACGTGACCTCAGCTCCTTTCTCCTGCACTGCTCCTCCTGACCACAGTTTAGCTGATGGCCCAATATGTCAGATTCACCTCAGTGTGATTCCAGAAACTCGTCTGGAATTAATTTGAGCCAGTAAGTTTCTTTGATTGCATCAGGCAAGTTTTGAACAACAAGATCTAAACAGCAGGCAGTAATCTGCACAAAAACAATCTCTGTAGTTAAAGGAATTCTAAAGGTCTGTGAGGTCTGTGCCTTCTTTTTTCTTTCTTTTTTTTTTTTTCAAATGCTTTCCAACTGAGCAAATGCAGCAGTGGGTTCATGGGAGAAGGCCTTGAGGCACCCCAACTTTGGCACAGTTATCCCATAGACACTCCATACATTTTTGGCACCTTACAGCAGACACATTGACAGCCACAGGATTGATGGAAAGGGAAAGAAGCTGTTTTGCAGTCAAAAGAGAATGTACTCGGATTTCTAAGGCCATTTGAAAGAATGCCAGAATGATACTGGATTTCAGCATTCTTAAGCTCCTTTACGATGATGCAGCAAGTCTTTTCCACATGTGATGATGTACTTCAGGACAAGCATTTCTTCAGCATTTTCCAAGCCTGTGGGCTCCTGATCCTTTTTCAAATCACAGAGATGATAGCATACCAGGGAGAACTGTGATTAGTTTAAACTCTCCACAGCTGTGAGAGATGGATGTAAAAATTCCACCCAAAAATCCACTTCTTCTGGATTGAATTTATCTACATGACATTGAGTTCTGACCAGGGGACCACTTTAAAGAGCTGGAGCAGCATCAGTGCTATTTGGTTTCTTCCGTCAAATCAACCAGTGCAGGCTCACAACTGCCTTAACCCCACACATCTCCCAGCTGCACTGCCATTGCGCTGGCCGGGGTATCAAAGAACCTCAAGATGCGTGAGGAGAAAAATGGAACAAATAAATAAAAGCTGAAGTAGGGAGGGAATCCAAACGGGTCACTGCCGGCAACACTGGGAGAATTGTAAAACACCGTGTAACGGAGAGGCTTCGCTCCAAGCTGTGAGGGACTGCAACCCCACCCCATCACAGGCAAATTGTGATGGTCCTGGTGAGGGGGTGAGCGCCAAGCTTCCTGTCAGCAGCAATACGGGAGGGCACTGTCCGTGAGGACAGAGGAGCCTGAGAACACACAGGAAAGCTGTGGCTGGCGCTTGGTTAGGTTATCTTGTAGAGCATCCTTTCAACATGCTGCCTATGTTTGGGGCACTCTAAACTGACTGGGAAGCTGCAAATTACCTTGGCTATAGCCTGGCCACAGCCACTTCCCTCAGCGCTACCCTCAGCACGCTGGCTGGAACCAACCAGAACCAGGCAGAATTGGCCAGAACCACCCAGAACTGAATGAAGCTGGCCAGAACCTGACACATCCCAGTACCACCTCCCATCCATGCCAACGGCCAGTTGCAAGTTTCCTACAGGTGTCCATTAAGCATTAACCCTGTTTTATACATTTTGCTCTACCCACAGAGACCTAAATTCCAAACCACCGTGGGCCCGGTTCTAACAGAAACAGCAGCTGCCGGCCCTCAGGTGGCTGCCTGCAGTGGCGGCAGTCGGGCACACATCCCTAATAGGCTGGGAAAGCCTCCTTCAGCATGCGTAGTCGTGGCCGAGTGGTTAAGGCGATGGACTAGAAATCCATTGGGGTCTCCCCGCGCAGGTTCGAATCCTGCCGACTACGGCCGGAACTGGAGTGTTCCGTGAGTACATTTTGATTTGGTCTTATTTTGTTTAGAACAATTCCACCCTCCTCGACAGACCATGCAGACGGACTCTCGGGCTCCACCGCGGCAGAACCGGCCCTGGATCCCCCCGGTACCCGGCGGGAGCGGAGGCTCCGCCCTGGAAGCGGGGGCGATGCGGAGCCGCCCTGGCAACGGCCGGCGGCGGCAAGATGGCGGACGAGCTGGATCGGCTACTGGACGAGGTGGAGCGGAGGTTCTGCCGCATGCCGGAGCCGGGGGCGGCGGGCAGAGGTCGGAACGGCGACAGGGAGCGGGCGGCGGTGGAGGAGGGCAGGTGAGCGGCGTTGCGACGTGCGAATCTCCGGCCGGCGGGGCAGGAGGGGGCCGGGGCCGGCAGGGAGCTTAGCGTGGGGGATTACGGCCCCGCGTCTGATTGCCGCCGTTTCTCAGGAGTATCGGAATAAACGTGGCACTGAACCTGCGTCTGTTTGTTTGTGAGTCGCGGCCAGATGTTGCTTCGCTCTGTCGTTTGGTTTCAGACTGAAAGAGAGGAGATGCAGATTGGGCGCAAGGAAGAAGCTTGTTACGCTCAGCGCAGTGAGGCACGCCGGTTTGCCCGGAGCGGCGGTGCGTCCGGGCTGCAGGGCTCTGAGCAGCCGGTGAGCTGTGGCTGACCCTGTTCTGTGCAGGGGAGTTGGCCTGCAAGGCTCACTTAGTGCTCAAATGTTCCCGGTTAAGACTAAAGCTGACCTTGCCCGTGGCGCAGCTTCTTTCAGCCGGTGGGTGAGCAGCCTGGCATTGCCCTCCTTGGAGTTCTTTGCTTGGCTGCAGGCCCACAATGGGAAATGTTTCGTAGAGTCCTTTGAGGCTCCCAAGAAGAAGGATGCGCCTCGCTGCTCCCTCAGCTAAGCCTGCTCTCACTGAGGTGTTCAAACAGTGACCTGTGCAGTCTTCATTGTCGCTTCAGCTTCTTCCACCTCCATGAACTGAGCCATCTTTTGTAAGCAGGACGGAGGGCACATCTCCTCGCAGACAGCTGCCGAGATGGCCAGTTCTGTCTCTTACAGATGAGAAAGGCCACAGATTTGCATACAAAGTCAGCACCCTCTTTCACAGGCCAACAAAGATGAACTTTACAAATGCCTCCCGCCTCACCCATCTAGCTTTAAAGGCTTAATGTGCAGTTAATCCATTTTGAATTGCTAACAAAAGCTCTTAAGTTTATAAATTACGGATTATAAAAATAAACACTGCTGCCACCATTGAAAAGAATAAAAATAAAGGCTTTTTGAGTGGGAACTGTGCTTTGCTGGGTTGGAGACACGGGGTTAGTGAGCAGATTGACTGCTTCAAGAACTAGTTGTGATACTAAAGAGCAGGTTCAAATTTCCATACAGAGACCCCTCCAAACACATCTGTCACTTCTCTTGTGTATTATTGCTGTATTTTATCACTGTCTGCTTTTAGTATTGACCTATGTCCTGCAATCTTGTCAGTCCTTCCAAAGGCACAGTAACAGAACCATTTTCAGTGGTGGTACACCCCCGGAGAGAGCCTGCATTTGCATCGGAGACTGCTGGACACATGAATAGTGACTGACCTGAGCACGTTAGATGGATCTGTGAGGCATAAAGCTTGCTAATTTCAAAGTGTTACTTCACTGTTTTAGAGATTTCTGCATTTTGATTGGTCTGAAGAAAGAAAAAAAAAAAAACAGCAGGAGACAATAGCCCAACACATTGTGTTCTAAATTGTATTTGCAAGTCGTATAACATGAGGAGAGAGCTCCCTCTGACCTTTTTGTATATCTGCTGCTGAAAATAAATGTGAAAAATCAGGGCTGTCCAGTCTGCTACTCAGTAAGTGCAGCAGGGGTTCTATTATCACTACTTTATTGAAGGTTGGAAGTGGTAGGGAATAAAGGCAATAAGCAGAAGGCCAAAGATGGGATAGTTCAATGAAGAGGCCTTATCCTGCATGGTACATCTTGTCCATCATTATTTGGATGGCCTACCTTAGATACTACAGTAATATTAGAGGAGAAGATTGTAACTAATTTTATGTTTTTAACTTACAGTTCTTATAATTGCTCTGATTGTGCTAAAAAATGAAAGTTGATTTGCTTGTGTTTCAGATCAGCTAAAACATTAATGGGTGCTGGCAGCGATGAAGATGATATAGATGACATTATTGACGAAATCTGTAATGACAGCAGCTTTGCCAGAACACCTCTGGTGAGTACAAGTCTGGACAAATGCAGAAAGCATGAAGTTTAGTGACGGAAAAAAAGAAAAAAGCACCATAACCTAAAACTGATTTAAAACAAGAAAGAATTGAAATATGCTGTAGGATAAACTTGGAGAATAAAGCAGGAAGGAAAGTGCAATAATCCTGTAGTGATGAAAAGGAGAGATATAAAGAGATCATCTAACCCAGGCTGTTAAAGGAGATGCTAGTTCAAGGTAGAGCCTAGTGTCAAATGTCAAAAAAAAATCGAATCATCTACTCGAGCCAGTTGCTTAGGAATGTATCCAGTTAGATTTTGAATTTTGAATTAGGCTTTTCAAGAGAGGAGATTTCACAAACTGAACCTATAACCTGTTTCTGTGTTAGATCATCCTCACAAGAATTTTGTTTGTTTGTTTGTTTCAGTTTGTTTCAGTTTGTGTCCATTACCCCACCTCTTGTCAGTGGGCACTGACACAAACTGTCAGTAGTCTGAATATGTCATCTTTGCTTCTCCCCAGCATATATTTGTATCTAATGACAAAACTCTCCTGACCTTGATCTTCCTCAGGCTAAGCAGTCATAGAATCATAGAATCATAGACCTCTACCTGTATGTCAGATGGTCTGAAGACTTTAATCACCTTCGTGGTGCTTTGCAGGACCTATTCCATGATGTCCACATCACTTTTGTATTGGGCACAGCACTCCAGGCATATCCGGGAGGCAGGAGGAGGTCTTGATTCTAAAGTCAAGGTGATTGTGTCAGTTCCTTCAGGCAGAGCTGGAAATTTGGTATGGGGAGAGAAGCCTTGCTATCCATCTGTAACTTCAGCACATTTTGTCTCAAACAGCCTTACAGAAAACTAAGCAAGAAAAATCCCAAATTCTTAGTCCCCGTCTTACTTGGATTATTTGGATTTCCTGGCTCTTACTTTTTACGTAAAACAGCCTATTGCCATATTGCTGAAATGCTGCCTTTTATTCTTTGCTTTTTAAATAGAAATTGAAGTCTAACTACCCAAGTGTCACACCTGGAAGCAATGGTGCTGTTGTACAGGCTCATAGGAAAAGGTAAACGAAAAACGTCTGGGCTACTTGAACGTAGCTTGATTATAGCTTGTCTGATAGTATTATTCATGTTTAATTTGTCTTGATGTGAACTAAGAAAAAAAATGAGTATTCAGTTAACTTTATTGGAAAAAACACACTGTTGAACAGAAAGTTAATGTTAAAGAATTATTGATGTGTTTTCACGTGGTCAAAATTATTTACCATATAAGTAATTATGGAACAACAGTTTCCTCTGCCTTCTGGACAAATGCAGTTATCAAAGACTGCAATATTTAATCACGTAGAATTGAAGAATCATAGAACATCTCAAGTTGGAAAAGACCTTAAAGATCATTGAATCCAACCACAACCTGACTATACTACTCTAACAGCCATCCTCTAAATCATGTCCCTGAGCACCACATCCAAATAGATTTGAAACACATCCAGGGATGGTGACTCAATCACTTCCGTGGGGAGCCTATTCCAGTGCTTAACAACCCTTTCTGTAAAGAAATTTTTCCTGATATCCAACCTAAACCTCCCCTGGTATAACTTGAGGCCATTTCCTCTTGTCCTGCCACTCTCACCAGTGAGAAGAGACCAACCTCACTCTCAGTGCAGTCACCTTTCAGGTATTTGAAGAGAACAATAAGGTGTCCCCTCAGCCTCCTCTTCCCCAGACTAAACAGCCATATAGACAGTGTTTATCACAGTTTTTCTATGAATATCTTGGTAAAAGAAAAAAAATTTGAATTCAATTGTTAATAAGCATTTGATGCTTTGCCTGTATTGAATAAATACTAACTTGCCATGCCTTTAAATGACTAAGGACAATCTTGCTGAAAAAGTACTACTTGAAGCAGTGTAAAGCACAACAGTTTAAGTTAGCATTAAGCTGCCTTTTTTCAAAATGTTTTGCTGCTCTTTCATTATTTTCTTTTAATTAAATCCATATAGGTGCTGTCCGGTGTACCTGGGTGGAAGCTCTTCACCAAATGGCATAGGAACGAATATTTCAAAAAGGTTAAAAAAAAAAAAAATCTATTTATCATTAGTTTTAATCACAACTGTGTTTCTGTGGTGGTGTAGAGCCCTGAGTTTGAACTGCAGGGACAGCTCTATATCCATTGAAATGCACAGCTGCCTGTAACTGCAATTTGATTCTGCTGATCCCCTCTAGTCCCCTGTTCGTGACCACAGGATCCTTTTTTTCATTTGAGGAGTTGAAGAATGTATGCAAATGAGACAAGAGACTCCAAAAATCAAACTCATGTAGTTAAGGAGATTGTTGCTGTAGAGTGTTGTATTTCTCTGTGCTTCTCTTCAGCTTTCTATGTGATGGCAGAGTATGCCACCTAAATCAGTAGGCTGGTTTAAGTCATCCCACAGCTTGAACTGAAGACAGGCATCCCAGAGCCTCAACTGAGGACAAACAGAGTGCTTGGTAACTTCAGGAAAGGTACTTTAACTGGAGGAAAGGGACTTCAGATATATAGCTCTGATATCCAATGGAAAATTAGGGCATTTCCACCTGGGATTTTTCGTAGTAATTATACACATGATGCCTATGCGAGTGATAGTCAGGTGCCACACCAGTGAGAAGGATCAAAGAGTATATATGGAGAATATCAGTTTATTTGGTATATTCAAGGAACCTGGAAAAGTTACTACGTGATCATAAGTTTGAACGCATACATAATGAATCATCCAGAGATGTGAAAAATTAAGATTACGGGTCAACCACACTTCTAGTATTTCTGAGTGCGTTTTGTTTTAAAACTGTAATGATTTGTGTAGCTTCTCTTACTGTTACAAGCTCTTGGAGATTTCTGGTGTTTTTTTTGTCTTTGACCAGAACGTGTGACCAGCTGCGTTGTACTGCTTGTGACTTCCGTGTATCGCTTTTCAATGATTACATCTGGGATCAGTCCTGTGATTATCTTTTTTTCAGGTATGTCTCAGGAGGGTTTGGTGTTAACATTGTTTTACTTTGCTTCAGGGCTTGATGAGAACAGGGAAAGTGAAGAGTCCTTGAAAGTCCATGTTATCTAACAAGGAGCATGGGTGCAACCTCTTCAGTAATCTCTTGGGAAAGTCTGCAGGAAGAATGCAGCATCTCCCACCATCTGCGTTTATGCCTTTCCATTTCTTCCTCCGTTACCCTCAGATCTTAAAAGCAGAGGGTCTGCTTTTAAAAAGAATTCAGGTTTGGTAAATTGTGAGGCAGCATTACTGTCAAAATAAGCAGGTAATCAGTGATGTGTTGGCCTCTGATGGGCCACTGCTGGATGTAAAAAAAATTGAACGTAGTGCCATACCTGCAGTGGCATAAGCTGCAATTGTTTCAAGACAGTTTTTTTCTATTTTCCAGTATGAAGTACTGCCCTGCCACGTTCAGTGAAAATCAAATAGCTTGCTTTCTTAACAGGCTTTTTTTTGAAGCAATATTTGATTAACAGGAGAAGTGGATTTTTACTTTCTTGTTACGTTGTAAAGTCTTTGATTGCAGTCATTTTGATTTTTTTGGAAGAGTTAAAATTAAGGCATTCTTCTTTCCAGTTTCTCTGCAACTGTACCAAATGCCAAGACTTAGTGAAGTGTTACATAGTAAGCATGCTCCTAATGCAGATATCAAGTTTAAATTCTTATTGTAGTGAATTCTCTGTGTCTGTTCCCAGGTGGAGATAATTGTTGCGTTCAGAGTACGTGTTTGGCCACCAGGGGGTGTGGTAGCTGGAACAGAACAGTAATGGATAAATCCTCTCCTGTTCCATTATTTTTCTTATACTACGTTTTTCATTTTCCTGTGATTTCCCTTCGGTTTCAAAAATTTGCATTTCTCTTACTGTGAAAATGTTTTATTCTCAGTGCTTAAAAACAGCAACATTTGTAAAATAAATGTAAAAATACAGTGCTGCCCTAATATCCTACGGTGAGTTTGGTAGCTAGAAAGGCTAAATAAAAATACAATTCTTCAATTTACCTAAAATTTAAATTCTTCTGCTTCTGAGATCCTGAGTTTATAAAAAATATAATATCATGAAAGGAGGTAGTATCAGATAATTGTAATATTGATGAAAGTGTGATCAGATTAATACATTTTTGTATAATTTCTTATTAATGAGATTGATTCTACCTGGTTCTTTCTCTGGAGGCTGAAGCAGGGTCTCTAAACAAGACAGGGAACATTACTGACAGAAATATTGAACTGCAGCTGATTTGAGAGTACAGAAACAACACACTGAGTTCTGCTCTCAGGAAAGGATTGTGTTCAAAACAGAGTTTAAGCATATCCCTAATTCATTCCTGTCAGCGGTACTCAGAAATATTAAGAGCTTTTCTGAAATGAAATAGCCTCATGAGTTTTTTTCTTGAAAAGAAAAGAAAAGAAAAGAAAAGAAAAGAAAAGAAAAGAAAAGAAAAGAAAAGAAAAGAAAAGAAAAGAAAAGAAAAGAAAAGAAAAGAAAAGAAAAGAAAAGAAAAGAAAAGAAAAGAAAAGAAAAAGCACAGTTTTAAACTGAACTCCTTTGTTTGACAGGAATAACATGCCTGAGCTCAGTAAACTAAGAGCAAAGATGATAAAGAAGAAAGGATCGCGAGCATATGCTTGTCAGTGCAGCTGGAGATCCATCCATGAATTAACTGACCTCCAAGCAGACCAGCAACTTCGATGGGTTTGTGGTAAACATGCAGAATGAAGTCCTCCTGTGTGTGGTACCTGCAGTTTTCTGACAACAGAGAGAAACCTGAATATTTCTATTTAGAAATAGATCATAACACTCAGAGTTTTATCCAAAAACTCTTTTTTTCGCTTTGTCCTGCAAGCAGTATGGGGAGTTGAATTATTTGGAGAAACAATTTGGAGGTTTTGTGGAGACCAAATAATGTTAAAGGTCATATTCAGCAGTGTAAGAGAAAGGAAAAGGAAAAGGACAGATTTATACACAGATAAAGCACTGTAAGCATGTTCCTCCTATCTAGCACAGAGTCTTTTTTCCCCTGGCTGCAAAATGTCAGACTCAGAGAAAACAGTGGGCTGAGATGCAGCCATGACACACAAGTGTATAAATTTCTACACAGAAATTAATACTGTTTTGCTTTGCTAATAGCTACTAATGAGCAAGTGGTTGTAGATCTCTTAGAAGTATCCTGCAAGATCAACTCTCACAGGTTTCAGCACACCCCCAACACTTTCTTTTAGCTGACAATAGCCAAAATCTGCAGGTGTTGGAAATTTCCTTCCAATTCATACTGCTTTCTTCAAAGCACTTTCTGCTGACTCAGGACTTTTACCAGAGGGAATTTCTTGGACTTCCCTTCAGCCTTCACTGCAAGAGATGAACAGGTTATTGTACAACTATTAAATATGCAATTTAAAAGATATTTTGAAGGCTATATGACTTCTATTGATACTTTCAAGGGAAAAAAAAAGCTTGGTCTGTAAAGAGTGAGAAAGCAGTATATCCCCACTGACTTTCACACTTGGATTTTTTTTAGCTTCCATAGCTTTCACTTCAGCTTCACTTCTGAATGTTATTCAGAAAGTGTAACTGTCCTGTTACAACACAATCCCTTCCCCCCAGCAACATCATAACACTACTTTCAGTATTATGTTACTCGGTGAATTGTCTTGATTATAGCTAGTTTCACTGTAGTTTATGAACTCCTGCTTTGCACTATGTATAAATAATACAGGGATGGATTTTTGTTTCGGGAGAGAAGAAGTAAGGTCAGAATTATCTTGGCAATCATGTTATTGAAAGGTCCCATTATGGGAAGTCTGTTAGTATTTCTGCTATGTAGTGTGTAATATTCAAATACCTGAAAGGTGCTTACAGTGAGAACAGAGCTGGTCTCTTCTCACTGGTGACAGGTGACAGGACAAGAAGAAATGGACTCAAGTTGTGCCAGGGAAGGTTTAGGTTAGATATCAGGAAAAACTTCTATACAGAAGGGGTTGTTAAGCACTGGAATAGGCTCCTCAAGGAGGCGGTTGAGTCACCATCCCTGGATGTGTTTCAAATCCATTTGGATGTAGTGCTCAGGGACATGAGTTAGCGGAGGATTGTTAGAGTTAGGGTAGTGTGGTTAGGTTGTGGTTGGACTTGATGATCTTGAAGGTCTTTTCAAACCTGAGCTGTTCTATGATTCTGTATTCTACACGTAAATTCAAAATGACTTCCTTTGTGCAAATTCTAGGTATACTGATCTATTTCTGTTTTTGTGACATTTTGCTCATTGCTGTAATTTGTACATGATCAATCTGCTGTTCTTCTGAGCTTTTTTAGAACAATTACATGATCTTTTCTTAGAAAAGTCACCTCTTGAATCTGTAGCCTTTTCTGTACTCTTCTGAAAGAAGATTTTGCTTGTGACCAGAGGCATAATGCATTCTGCTTCCTGCTCACCTTCCACTTCTATGAGTGTTTTTTAAAGCTTTTCAAGGACTGGTAGTGTGCCTGGGAGACCTAGCAGTGTTTACAGGCACAGTGCTTTGGTACTGTGGAGTGCATGTGCGTGTTCCAGTGCCACACACAGCCTTGTTAGTAGGTTCAGAGGTGAATTGGCTTTGGAGAGATACTTCAGTCTCCCTTAGCATAGCGGTATACACAAACTTTGGGGCCAGGTATTATTTTCAACACAATTGCCGTTTCAGACGGTTGTAGTTTCAACCATTACAAGTCTAAAACAACAGTTTCAGGAGACTCAGAAACCACAGACCAGCTGATTAATGTTCAGTCTGCTACTAGAAGAGGTCAGTTGACCTTTCTCTTCTCAGTGAAGAGATAGTCCTTATGTGGACTGTAAGAAGTAAGTGTTCATGGGTTTTGTTCAGGTGTGTCAAAGCTGCTTCCATTCTTGAAGAACACTAGTGCTAATGGTAAGAGCACAATTCAACTATAGTGCTTAATTTATTAACAATCAAAGAAAAGAAAAAATTTTATTCTTCTTAACTCAGCACTCTTTGAAGTCCATTCATCTTGGCTTGCCTTTTTCAAGGCCATTTGAGACTGATGACCAAGTAGCCCCGTGGGATGCTGCTTTGGTCAGGGTTTCCAGGTGCCGTAATGTAGAAAACAAGTTAGGCTTGCAGCTTATGAGCAGGAAACAGGCAAAATCTTAACACCTATCTCAGTTGGTGAGACCAAGTCTCATGTGACTTGGAGAAAAAGCGTGTCTCCTGCACCCTGTTTGAAACAAGTTGTCGCCCTCTCTCGAACTACCAAGTGTGTGCAGCCCTGCTGAAACAAAGATCAAGGCATCTCTCTTAGTGATTGTTATGACAGGAAGATGACCTGCAGCACCTGAAAAGGGGAGGCTAGGGAGGAATTGAGACATGTAGACTAAAAGTGCAGGAGAAGTAAAAATTGCTGTGAGTATTGATTGATACCATTACATCAGCAGTTTTCCTGTCACCTCAGCCTTCTGTTAACCCAGACGGTTGTAGAAACAGTGTGCTCTCATACGTGATTGTTATCAAATGATCTTATCACTAACACCATTAAGACCACACTCCAAGCCCTGAAAATGTTAAAAGCTAATCTTTATTGGTAAGTGTGTATTGAAACTTGACCATTCCTCTGAAATCACATTTATTCAAGTATATTTACTTGGTCCTGACCTTGGTCAGATTGATGGGGTATGACAGCACGTTGTCCAAGTGAAGTTATAGACACATGCAGAAATAATGCTTATTGTAGTGTTCTCCATTTCAGAATTCAACATATTTCTAGATCTGAGAATAGCATGTCATTAAATCTAATTATTTTTTTGGAAAAAAGACTGGTATTAAGCATTTGAGTTCCCTGCCTTCAGTGTTAGATGTTACAAACCACTTCAAAGTCTTCAAATAAAAAGAATGTAAAAAGATGTAACGTTGGAGCTTCTGTGTTTAACGGTATTCTAAGATTGCACAAAGGTTCTCAAGCTATTGCCCAGACTTTATATGATACTTCTGTGTCACTTCTCTGAGACAGCTGCAATTACAGGAAGACTTTTATTTGCGAATGCCATTCAGCTATTGTCAGACACAAGTATTGGAGAACAACTTTGCCGAGTATAAATGTGACATTATTTTCCTTTAATTTTTGCTTTGGAAGAAATAATACCATTTCTGTTTGGGAAGTAGGCAAGGTGATAACAAGACTTTCATTTGGCTTGGGTGATGTACTTGGAAATTTTCTAGCCTGCAGGATTAGTCCTTAGCAGATCCCTCAACAAAACAAGCAATGAAGTATAACAAAATGAGAATCCATGCAAAAGTGCAGTTGGAAATGTAGTTGGTGATTTAATGTCATAGCAACTTTCTAAAATCTGTGTTCTTGCAGTACTTCTAAAGAGAAATAAAGTTCTGATATACATAATATATTTTATTATAGCTTTACTTTATGACTTTTTTATTAAGAGTATTGGCCTGCCATAGAATTTAACATACTAAAGCATAGTAGGGTTACATACAGCAGGGTCTGCATTGTGTAAAATTGAATGAAGATTTCTTTTTTTCTGAACAAGTATTTCAGTTTTTTACTTAAAGCATTCCTGTAAATGCGAGGCACCAGAAGCTTCCGCTTGTTAGAAGACCACTTGCTTCTCTTCTTTCCTGAACCTGCAGCTGGCACAAGTGGCAGTAGCACAGTGGGCTGTGTTGGGAGCTGCCAAAGCAAATTCCTCCTACCAGGCTTTTTTTTTTTTTTTTTTTTCAACCAGTTTTGCCTTTTATGCGACAATCTGATAACAACAGACAGGCCAAGCTATGGGGGATGGAAATAAAGGAGTGCTACATGCTGCTCATCTGTGAGAGCCACCTACCATGCCTGGAACTGGGCATATGTGCATTGAGGAATGTCTTTTTAAAATGTAGATGTGTCAGTAAAATGCAGAGTTTGAACAAATCTGAATTGTGTTTCTTGAAAACTGTGACTCTAATACGTTGTTCCTGTATAAGAGAAGACTTCAGAAAATGATGTGGGACTATGTTTTCTCTGTTCAAAGGGTCATGAAATTCCACTAATAAAAAAGCATTGCCCAGATCATGAGAAAGAGTAAGTAAATGTTGTTTCCTTACCTCAGTGGGGATGTAGCAATTATGTATGAAGTGGAAGAGTTTTATCATTCTGTATCAGGCAGCACATGGACAGTACATTAAATTGAACTGAGTTCATAAAGGCATTTACCACATTTCTTAAACATTTAGCTAGGATAAAAGTTGGAGGCAGTTGCTGTGGGAGGTGGCATATAGCTGAACTTGCATAGTGGGATGCTGGTACCTTCATGTGTCAGTGAAGGCAGGCTATCACTAGTTTTGTAGCAATCACTTAAAGGTGGGGTATTGATGAAGGGAGCATTCCATTTGCACTCCCCTGGATCTTGTTAAGATGAAGTACCAGGAAGAACTTGCTCTCCCTACAGGGGTTGGAATAAATCTTGTTTTTCCAGCATGAAGAAATTCTGCATGACACAAATTAGAGTAATTGACATAAATATCTCTTATAATCCATTTTGCACTTGACTTCCAGGTATTGGTGCAATTAGGGCAACAATTATTTCACATTCTGAATGGGCAGTGTGGATGTGGTACGAACACACAGGAAGCACTGTCTCACAAATAACCCCAACTTACCTTGCTCATGCTTTGCAGTGTCACAGCGTGAGGTCAGAGGATAGCTCCTATGCATGTTCAGTTCACTGAACATTCTTTAATTCTGCTGCCTTAGATATTAAAAGTGTCTTTGGGAGTAAAATGTGATTACGCAATGTAGTCTGTAGAGGGCAGAGCAACACCGCTGAGTATTGCAATTCAGGCTTCTGCTAAACTATACAACCACTTTTTTTCTAGAGTAATGAAGGTTTACGGATTTTTGTATTTGTCTCCCATTGGTGTAATTACAGATGGGGCAGCCAGATCTGTGGCAACTCCACTTGATTTTTGCATGACTTCATCCAAACTATTCAAGTGGTCCTTGACTTGTACTGGAGCTGATTATCTTTTAGCCCTCAGCTAAAGAATCATAGTAAAAATGTGTGTGCATATACATAAATATACACACATGCCTACATACACACACATATATATATCTATCTTCTAGCAACATCAGAGGAGGAACTGAGTCTCCTTCAGGATTTACCTTTCACCCTGCCCAAATTAATTTCCTCTGAAAATGTTGGTAAACAATTTTGGCAAGCAGAGGTTGTGTAATTTAGAATCTCATGATGTCCAATACAAAGTTTATATAGTTTACATACTTTGGGCGGCCTGGTCTAGTGGTTGGCAACCCTGCTTATGGCAGGGGGGTTAACTAGATGATCTTTGAGGTCCTTTTCAAGCCAGGCCGTTCTCTGATTCTATGAAAGCACATTGCCCAAAGTGTGACAAGATGACAAAACTTACAAAGAAATTGGCATAAGATCAAGGACTAGAAATGCCAAAAGATTGTTTCTGTCTATGAAGAAAAGCAATATGAAAGATGGGAGCTGCTCCATAGCATGTGACTGCTGGCAGTGAGTCTTCCAAGGACCTGTACCTTGCAGTACATCAGCCATTAGCCATGGTTAGGGTTTTGGTGAACAGCAGGATATCAAATGATGTATCCACTTGAACTCTCTTCAGGTCCTTCAATAAGTCAGCAGATGGAAGTTAAGTACAAAACACAATCTCTATTAACCTGTGAGGTTGTGCCTCTTTCTGTAGTGACAAGTCTAGCTCTTGCACCCGAAGAGATAGGGTGCTTTTAAACAGGAGCACAGATATATCTAACCCATACAATCAAAAGTTGCTTATTTTGCTGGTGAAGAGTATCATCTGAATTTAGCCTAGTTACACCATAGATGAGTAGTCTCAGTAACTTTTTTCCTTATTTATTTCCTTTTAATAAGAGAAATAGTTGGCAAGAAGTTTTAGTAGAGAATAGAACAGCAAGAAAGGCTGAGTAGAATACTGCAGAAGAATGCATGTAAAAAGGCTTTGTAGATACATTTTTCAGATAATAAATAAACCTTTGCTTTGCTTTGAATTTTGTTTGTTTAGTTCTAAAGTAATGCAGACACACCTAAATAACAGAGATAAAAGTAGTGTGCTGTAGGGGGAAGTACAGATGTTCTCAAAACGTTTATCAAAAGGAAGGACAAAAGGAGCACATAGGACATGTCCCCTCTAGGAGATTTCTAGGATGACTGCAATCCCATAGGTCTGGCCCAGAAGAGAGAGCTGATCTGCCCCACATTGCTGCCTCCCAGTCACTTCCACGCTGGGCCCCTGAGCTGCACAGTGAAGTGATGTGCAGAAGAAAGGAGCTGCACCTCCAGAGGGTACCACTGTGTACATTCATTCAGGTTGAAAGCCTCTAAGCCAGTGGTTTATAACTGTTATTCAAATACAAGAATATTGTCAAAGTTTTTCACGAGCATTTAACGAAACTGAAACCCTTACAGCCTTGGAGCTTACACTGAAGAATTGGGAGAAAGAAGAAGAGATGTTTTCATACTGGACAAACAGACATAATATTTCAGCCCCAAGTACCCTAAATACATCTACTTTAAAATGTGATTGTCTACAGAGCTAACTAGCTAACTAGCTATTGAAAACTGGTGGGATTTATAAGGTGTCTATTGAATTTTTCAGTCTCTAATTAAAGGGGAGCTGTATGGCCTTACTATAAGATAATGCAATGCTTGTGATCACAAATAGAGTGTATGTCTTTCAGCTAATGCAGAGAAGCAGTGGGATAGTCAGCAATCTGTGCTTGGAAGACTGTGTCCTGCCTGCACTGATGTAAACAGCATTGACAGGAAGGGGGAAGCAGCTACCCCAGACAGGAAGATTGAATTTAGTATCCAGCTCCTTATCTTAGCAGAGCGGGCTGCTCAGGATGCCGGTAAGGAGTGTACAGATTGCTCCAGCAGACTGCTGCGTGTCCCTTCCTGGGAAGACCTTCATGTCAGTGTAATCAGGGCATGCAGAAGGGTTTAGGAAGAGATTATATCTGAAGGCTGGTTATCCAAAATAATGCTTACCATGGTGTAGTACAGTCTCATTCTGTCTCTGCCACTGTCACTTGCAGGAAGAGATTGACTTGCATGGTGAAGAAGGAGGGTATGTGTCTTTTAACAGGAAAAGTTTTTATCATACTAAGTGTTATCATTAGTCTTATTGCCTCTAAAGAAATCAGAGCCTTTCCTGAATCCTAGTGCACAACACAATATCTATTTTAATTTTTGGATGAAAGGTTTGGTAAGAGCTGATACAGACCAGTTCCAGCTTCAGAGATATAAGCAGCATTGCTGCAGCATTGTTTTATGTGCTTTGAATCAGAAAGGCACCTGGTTCGCAAATGAAAAATAAATGGCCTCAAAACTCTCTTTACAGTTGCTCAGTAACATTTGACATGACTTTCTTTCTGATTTCTGTGTGTATCTTGGGAAATCCATCTGCCTGAGCCTACAGAGAAGCCAGGCACCATTCAGTCAATGCACTGGTGGATGAAATGAAAAGTCAACACAAAATCATAACATCCTCAGCATTGACTTTTCTATGAATGATGATTTCTGTTCCTCCCTTCTTCCTCCAAGTATGCTCCAAAGTCATTTCAGATTTTTCTAAAAACTTTATTCAAGCTAAAATTGAGACCTGGAAACACTTCAAGGCAGTTTTTCAGCTGCATCTGCCCACATATGTCTGAAACACCTCTTTTCACATTTTTTTTTTCCACACTAGATATATATTTAGTTCAATTCTGGTGAGGAAGGCTGGAAACAATTAAACTATGAAAAATGAGAGTGGTATAAAAGAGTCTACCAATGCTTCTGAAGAGCAGTGACATATGAAGAGCAGTCTTGGGGAATCATGAAGAGAACGTTCTGGAACCAAATTACTAAGGCAACTTAAGCCAAGGAGAAACCAGGTCCATCTGCTCAGCACACGGTGGGTTGCGCACATCTCCTGCTGTGCCTGGGATTGCTGCTGACACAGCTGGCAGCAGCCAGCACCCTGCCCAGCCAGGTGCTTCACACACAGCTGCTGGGGTAAGCGAAAATCCTGCGTCTCTGTTTTTGCAAAAGAGTTCCTTTCCCCCTGCCATACATTGGAAATGGCTCCCGAAGCCTGGAGAGTATTAGTTCTTTATAAAGGATGTGTTTGTAAAACGGATCATTTCCAGATGTCCAATGGTTTTGCAGACCTTGCAATAACAATTCGCTACCAAGAGTTCTCAGCCAGCTCTGGGCATTTGGTTACCTGGAGAATTTCTAGCATCCATCACAAGGCAAAGGACACCTTTAAGCAGGGGAAAAGCAAACAGCCTAACAGCACCCGACAGTAGCAGCACCTCATCAGGGCTGCCCCAGCACATTCTCACTTCATTGTCCCATACCTGACAGGCCATAAAAGAGCAAAACAGCCACTTTCCTTTTCTGTCTGATGTTGCAAGTTACTCACATTTCCTGTCCTGCTATTTCAAGGACTAAGGTCTCAAAATGGGAGCCCATTAACTTGTCCGAAATGACATATTTTCCTCTCTTCCTACAGCCACGTCCAAGTGAACTATATCAACACTGCCTGAGAGGCATCACCAGGGTCAGGGTACACTGTGCTGAGCCCATATGGGTGCCACCAGCAGTGCAGGGGCTCTGGTGGCTGCTGCGTGCCATCGGAGGCCAAGGAAAGACAGCGAGGGTTCCTCTGCCTGGAGGAGCAGGAGGGACATCCGTCTCTCATGCTACCCAGGTTGGGCTGTATTTTAGCCCAGAGCGGATGGACATGGGAGAAGAGGGCAGGAGCTCCACACTTTTGACAGTCTCCCCTTAACTTAGCACATTTACACCTAAACAATTTTAAAATATAGCATTGCTTCCCCTGTGCCCTCCCCTGCTGCACTGACCAGCTCTGGGCTTGGGAAGTCACACAGCACATCTGAGAGGCCAAGAAGTGGAGCTAAGAAAAGTAAATCTGTTGTCAGCATCCTTGTATTTGCTTTGCAGGTGTATGTGCTGCTGGAAGAAAAACTAGTGCTTGCAGATAGAAGGCAAGATCTGCAAGCAAGGCCATAAGCTGGGCAGCAGCTGATTTTGGCTTTCAAAACCCAGAGGAAAATTCTAACCGAAATGCAAAGTGTGTTTGTAGGGAAATCTTTTCACTCCAATGTAGTCTGACTCAGCACTTGGTACATAGATTACAGCTCATTAACACACTCGTGCAAATATCCTCATTTTGTTCCTGCCACTGGGTTACATGCAGGAGTGTGTAAAGGGCTGCATCCCTGCCATGCTCTGGGCAGTGTCCCACCAGCTGCCAGCATTGCTTGTGCTTCCATGTACAGTGCCTGGGCACAAAAGCAAAGCCAAGGGCTCCAGCAGAGCTTGTATTTTTGTAAAAGTTTGGGGAATTTCAGACATTTGCATTGCTTGCAGTGTCTAAAAGAAAGATGAGCCCACTGTGAAGCAACATATCTTTAAAAACCCCACACATCACAGCCCTAGTGAAGAAAGCACAGAAAGGTAAAGAAACTTAGAAGTAAAAAAGCTACAGCCACAGACTTAAAAGTGTAAATAAAATGTGGCCCCTGCCCACAGATTTCTGCTTCTTATAACCTTGAGAAATTATCTCCACTTGATTTGTAAACTGAATCAATACGACAGTGTTGAGAATGTAGAGGTTTCATGAGCAGCTGATGCTAAAATAAGGTCCACAGGCACCAAAATGTCTCTGTGCTACGCAGTCTGAAGTGTGGTTATGCAATGGGGATAAGCACAGCATTTCTTTGGAGCATTAACCTGAATTAAAGGATGAAACGGTTGCGCAGGGATCAAGGCCCCCCAGTCACCGCTGAGGGCTCCATCAGTGTTGGTCGGTGCTGCTGCTCAGTAATGGCAAGAAGAGAACAAACGCATGGTAACTCACACAGCTGGGCCCCTGCAAGGGGGTTCTCTTCCCCACAGCACCCCACTTTATGTCTGGGAAATGGCACTGCTACCATCAGTATGGTATCTCTGTGACAAGTGCTGGGTAGGCTTACTGCAAAAGATGTCCAGCTAGGTGGTGCCACTTGGCACTAAAGGGAAGAGCGGTCTCTGGGTATCATCATAAGTGTCTTAGAATTTGGAACTAAGGGAAGAATGAAAGCCAGAGGTCTTGACCACTAGATGAAGATTTTAAGGCTCTCAAATGTTTGTTCCCTATTTCCTTGCTTCAAGTACCCATGGGCATTCCTGGCTCCCTGTGATGCTGATAGTGATGCTTTGGGTGATGTTCATGTTTATAATTAATAATGGGATGAACAGGGCTGCAGACACGCATGCAAAAGCAGCACTGCCGATGGCTTCATGGGGCTTCTGCTCTCAAAGTCAGCTCTCCCTTACAGCAGAACGCATCCCTAGCCAAGTGGCGTTAGCCTCTAATTGCATGCCAGCACTCCTCTTTTGTCACTGATTAAAGGCAAAATGAAGGCAGTTGGCTGATGTATTTCCCTACACTGCTTTTGTCTCTGAGCTCTGCAGCATCCTGTAACTAGGCATGGCTGCTGGCTCTAGGACAGCTTCCCAGTAGGACCTGTTTGGTGTTTTGCTGTTACATCAAACCAGCTGGGGTAGTTTTGTATCATTCCTTTATCTCTGTCCAGGCCTAGGAAGCCAGAAATAAGAACAGTCCTCCTGATATTCTCCTAGGGAAACCAGTTTAAAAATCATACCTTAGGAGCTTATCTAACTACAGATTACATCAGCTCAACAGAGTCAATTAAATTCATTTAAGCTTTCACAAAACACTGTAAGCATACTCTCGCTTGCACTTCAAACAGGTTTATTGCATACCTGCCTCTATCATCACTTGCTCAGTGACTTTTGGCGTGTGCTTCCTACACCTGCAGGTAGGTCACAAAAAATGGTTAAGTGATTTGTCACCCTCTGAGAAGAACATCAGGTCTCCATTTCTAGTTACAAAATTTTACATGCCAGACCCACTCTAAGGTGAAATGTAGGGCAGTGACATGCTATGGGAAAGAGGAAGGCTGATCAGGGACTTTGTCCCTTTTTGTTTTTAACTCAGAGAGCGGTGAAGCACTGACACAGGCTGCTCAGAGCAGCTGTGGTGCCCCATCCCTGGAGCCGTTCAAGGCCAGGTTAGATGGGGCCCTGTGCAGCCTGAGTTGGAGTTGGGTGGGCTTTAAGGTCCCTTCTAAGCCAAACCATTCAGTGATTCTATGACTTCATGGTTTTCTTAAACCACATTTTCATAATTATAGAAACATTGTACACATAGTTGGCTGCCAGGTTGGCAGAACTATTGCAAACAAAGCTGTTCTCCTTAAAATGCTTAACGTTAGAAACAAATAAAGATAGATTACTCTTACTGCACACTCACCTCTTTTCCAGTTTGACAAAGCCTTTTTTAGGAACACTTTTTTTAGAGGCAGACATGTAGAAAAAGGATCGAGTCATTGTCTTTAGTTCCTTGTAAATTCTTGGTGTTTAATTAACTGCTCAGCAACAATCACTCCTAGATACATCAGTTACTGCTGAAACAATTGACATGTTAAATATTGGTAAGGAGTATAGGAAATAATAGAAGAAAAAATCTACCAAGGAGAAACTTTAGGAGGGTTGTGTATAGATGCCCTTGTGAATATGTGCCCTTTAGCAAACTGTTATTTAGCTAGCACATAAAACAGAGACTGGGGCAAGAAGCACAGCTATTTTTGCAGCTGTTTTACATCTATCTAAAGCATGGTGCAAGGGGACCACCTCTCTAATTGCAAACATCAACATGCAGATGTTTCCTCTGGCCGGTGAAAGCAGCTGAAGCTCACATGGGCTGGTGCTGTCAGAGCAGGGAGGCGTTAAGGCAGCTGGGAGACTGCTCGCTGACATAGAGCTGATGCTCTCAGAGCTCCATCTCTGCCACCCCATGTCACCAACAGACCTCACTGAGGGAAATGAGGGATGCTGTAGTGACAAGCAGTGACAGGGAGGAGCACAGGGCACCATGAGCAGTAGAGAAGTGAGTAGGAGGCTGAATGTAAGTCATAAAGTGAAGGACACAGCACATAGATGCCTTTGGCAAGAACACAATAGGTTTCTCCAGATATGATGCAGGGAGAGATGGGGCTGAAGATATTTGTGCAGAGGAAGCTACATAAGCAAGAGAAAATGTTCATTCTGTTGGTTTCCTTCCTTATTTAAGACTTTCTGCATCTTTCAGGTGTAGCTCCTGAAGTTGCTGATGCACTCCATGATAAAACCACATTGCTGGTGGGTGCAGAGGGAATGCATGATGACTTGAGCTGCCATTTTCTAGATGAGGACATGGCCAATAGGAGGCCTTCCCCTGAGCCTGCAAGACAGCAATCTGAGAACTACGTGGGGGCACATGTGGTGTTTCATGTTGCTTATTTTGCCTATGTACTTTATGCAACACGGCACACCTTGGCATTGGTGTGTTTTGCACAGATCTCAGGGTCTCTGGGAACTAATATTACTTGGAAAAGGGGATATGCTGCTTTTGGAGAGAAGTTAAATTCTCAGAAGTGTCTTTGACCAACAATCAAAGTGAGTATGGACTAAAGAGACCTGAGATCCCAAGTTTAATATCATCCCACGTGCCTGACTCAATGGCCAGGCAATGATATTCAAAATGGCAGCAGTCTTCCTGCTGAGAGCACAAGACCTTCCCTGAGGCCCAGCAGTGTCCTCTGCCTCCAGCTCCTGCAGGCCAGCATGGTGCCAATTAGCGCTAATTAGTGCTAACGTGTGCTTGCTCTCGCAGCTGTCCCCACCTGCCAGCTTGCAACAGGTTAAAATAAATGAATAATATTTAAATGAAGGGAATGTTTGTGATTCCCTGCCAATTGCCCCAGAGCAGCTGTGACCAGCAGGTTACCTGGCAGCACTCCATCACGCTCTCTGTGATGCCTGTAAACAAATACCTGCAGCTGCTCTCCCGAGGCAGAAGCCATGAGCAGCTTCTGTGGGCACAGGCACTGGCAGGAGTGAGGACAGGGTGAACGTAAGGCCGACCTGCTGTGACTAGGCCCAACAGGGCTGGCTGGCTGTGACTCAGCCCCAAGCACCACAAGTGGGTTTTCTGGTTCTTCAGGATGGAACAAAACCCACCCAGTGCTGCATCCCTTGGACCAAACAGGAACTGAGACCTGGGGGGGACCCATAGGCCCTGCCCCTCATCTGAGTTCACATGCTCAGGGAGCCAGGTGACGACAGGACCTCACTGATGAACATGTTGCTTTTCTAAATCTTGGCAGGCAGCTGTGCAGTACAAGCCTCAGACCCTCAGAGGGATGCTGCAAGGCTGGTTTGGCCAGACACCAATTTGCCCCTGGAAATCCCAGTTGCCTACCAACATGGCTGAATCAGACCTGGGTGTTAGGAGCTCTGGTTTGATTCCCTGCGTGCTTCATTGCACCATCAAAAAACATGTCCTTATTATAAAGAAAAAGTAAAAGCAAACCACAAGTATGACTGCTGTGTTTTAATGTGAGTGGAGGTTTTTATCACCCAGCAGTGAGAGCTTGGGTTGGGTCTCTGAAATGCAGCCAATTTCACATTAACCACACTTGGACATTCTCCCCCTTCCAGCTCCATTTAAGGCCCAGTCGTCTTTGTGAGCAGCAGTGCAGAGGAGGATCAGATCCCAGCACATTTCTGTTTCAGTCAGGATCTTTACATGACTTTCAAGCTGACTAGAGAGGAAAGAGCTCCTCCAGGCTGGATTTTTGTCTTTTGATATGAGTGACACCAACGTTTAGTTTCACTCAAGTGTTGTGACAGAAAGCTGCATGCCAGAGCCAGCATGGCCAGAGCAGGACCAGTGGTGTTGGCAAGGACACAGGACACAGCAGGTACATGGCAGGGACTATATCAGCACTGGCAGCATGGGAAGCCTCTGAATTTACTTGCTGGCACCTGGCAGCACAAACGATGTTCTCCTTGCCCCCATGTAAGTGTAAGTACAGCTAGCGCTATTTCAGGCACATGGCTCTTCCCCACTTACACTGGAGTAAGCAGGAGGCAAAAAGAAGAAAAAAAAAATTCCTAGGCCTCTCCAAAGGCAGATCCATGCCCCCTGGGCTGGTACAAAAGCTGCCCTTAAATTATTAAGCAAGAAAAGTGGCCTGCTTTGCTTAAAAGGTTTGTGCTTTCAGGCCATCATGTCATTTACTGTGGAAGCCAAAGGAGAGCAGTTGATGCAAGCAGGTGAGAGTATGGAGATGCACCCAGGACAGCAGGATCTGGCTGTGGAAAGAGCTTTGGAGTCCTCAGATACACTGTGGCTTAGCCAGGAGAGGCACCCAAGCTATCAAACAGAGGATGAAAAACAGGAGCACAGCAATGCCTTTCTCAGAGCTTCCTTCTCTCAGCAATTCAAAGATAAGGAGTCAGCACTTCCAAAGAAAGAATTTACATATAATACATTCAGGCTCTTTATTTCAAATCAGATTAGGAACCTTCAGGGTTCATGTTTTCAGTTTTCCTCCAAAAGACCTGCTGCATAACGAAACCTGATGTTTTGATGTTCTGGGGAGGTGGAGCAGTAGGAAAACAGCTGGCACATCAGCAGCCAGCAGCATTGCTCCAGCGGACCTCTGCATGGCCCTGGTGCTGAGTCAGCGAGAGAATGCTGCAGGGCTGCTGGAGCAAACTCAGCATGCCCACTGCTCCACTGGAAGGAAACTAGCAGCATCACCTGTCCACCTGCAGGAGCAGGAGCTGCTCTGTGGGTTGAAATGCCCTGTGGACTACTTACCAGTGCAAAGTGCACACTGTTTGGGTCCACGTGATCATAGAATCATAGAATGGCCTGGGTTGAAAAGGACCACAATGATCATCTAATTTCAACCCCCCAGCTACATGTAGGGCTGTCAACCACTAGACCAGGCTGCCCAGCCCCAGATCCAGCCTGGCCTTGAATGCCTCCAGGAATTGGGGCACCCACACCCTCCTTGGGAAGTCACCAGTCCAGTGCATCACCACCTTCTGTATGAAAAACTTCCTCCTAATATCTAACCTAAATCTCCCCGTCTCAGTTTTCTCAGTTTAAAACCATTCCCCCTTGTCCTATCACTATCCATCTTCATAAACAACCATTCCCCCTCCTGCTTATACACTCCCCTCAGGTATTGGAAGACCACAATGAGGTCTCCCCGGAGCCTTCTCTTCTCCAAGCTAAATAAGCCCAGTACTCTCAACCTTCCCTCACAGAGAGGTGCTCCAGCCCTCTGATCATCTTAGTGGCCCTCCTTGAACTCATTCCAAGAGCTCCATGTCCTTCCTGTACTGGGGGCCCCAGGCCTGGCAGTACTCCAGATGGGGCCTCCCAAGAGCTGAGTAGAGGAGGACAATCACCTCCCTCTCCCTGCTGGCCACCCCTTTTTTAATGCAGCCCAGAATACAGTTGGCCTTTCAGGCTGCAAGTGCACACTGCTGGCTCGTGTCCAGCTTCTCATCTACCAGGACCCCCAAGTCCTTCTCCACAGGGCTGCTCTCAAGGAGATCTTCCCTCAGTTTGTATAAATACTTGGGATTGCCTTGACCCAAGTGTAGCACCCTGTAGCTGGCCTTGTTGAACCTCATTAGGTTTTCATGAATCTGTTTCTCCAGCCTGTCCAGGTCCCTCTGGATGGCTTCCCGTCCTTCCAGTGTATCAACTGCACCGCTCAGCTTGGTGTCATCTGCAAACCCTCTGAGGGTACACTCAATGCAATCATCTATGTCATTGATGAAGATGTTGAAGAGCATCGGTCCCAAGACTGACCCCTGAGGGACATCGCTTGTGACCAGCCTCCACACTGACACAGAACCATCGATCACAACCCTTTGGCCAAGGAAAAAGCATCGGGACCAGGGAGTTCCTACCACCAGGCTCCTCTGCCTCCTCACACCGTGCTCTGCTCAGGGTGACTGCTCAGTTGGATCATGTGCCTCCTCCCTGATTGCCTCCCACACCATGGCTCTTGATAACACAGCACGGTAAGTGTTCAGCTGCCTCACACTGAGATTACGGATCAAATGTCTGCTGTATCTTCAGGTTTTTTTTCTTTCCCTTCTGAAAACAAAAACCCACACTTGCAGCCAGCAGGAAAAAGATTGCTCACTTTGCACTTCTCTCGCATCATCAGATAATCAACTACAAATTCTGTGCTTTACACAAAACAGGGGAGCCAGATACTTCGCAGTGTGCCACAGTGACATTGGGCAAGGTGTTGGGTCCCTGCTGGAACCTGGTTCCCTTCCCACGATGACTCTGGGCTCTGTCCTCCGTGCCACACACTGCTGTGCCAGCACACACTGCCTTTGCTCCAAAGAAGGCCAATGGTACCCTTGATTGTGTTAGGCAATATGTTGCCATCAGATCAAAGAAGGTGATCCCTCACCTCTGCTCAGCACTGATAAGGCCACATCTGGAGTGCTGGGTCCAGTTCTGGGGCCTCCAGTACAAGAGAGACATGGACATACTGGAGAGTCCAGCAGAGGGGCCAAGAAAATGATGAAGGGGCTTTGTAGAGCAGAAGCTGCACCTTGCATCCACTGCAGGAACAGCCCTGACCCCTCTTCTCTCCACCACCACCCCTTTCCCTGTGGCTTCCTGCAGTTCCAGCACAGGTGCTTACATGGACTTTAGCAGGGAATTCCCATCTGTGATGTTACTTCATATTTTAAACAAAACTCTGGTCCAGCTACCAGGCATCCAGAAAAACGTGCCTGCAAGTCTGCTTTGGCATCTGTGTGTGTAAACAGAGCCCTAGTTGCTTAGCCACTGATGGGTGTGCTTTAAGCTGTCACACAGCATTCTCCCCATCTCCCAGTGCTCACAAAATCCAGCTCTCAGCATCCAGAGCTGCAGCCCCTGACACTCATCGGCTCCAGGGAAAGCAGACAGCTGGAAGGAGCACACCAACCCTGCCCCAAACGTGTTGTTCCTCTGTGACTCACTTTCCTTTTTCCTTGATCTGAGGTTTTTCCTTTGAAACCTATTGCAGGAGGCAGGTTCAGACATGTCACAGAGTGAAGCAACTGAGGAGCCCTTATTCGAGCAGGGATGCACAACAGTATCTATAATAACAAGGGTGTTGCCTTATGGAGGCATGGTTGTAACCATATGCTTTCTCTACATGGTAAACACAGAATGATTTAACACTAAGGTACACCATAGGACATTCCCAGAGTTACTGCCTGAAGTGCTCTGAGCATTGAGGAAAGCACATACAACACTGAGCAAGAGTCCTATCTTTCTACAGCACAGAGCATTGCTGGTGGCAGCTGTGCTGCTTTAGGGGTAGGTAGGCCCGTGGCTGGTGATGCCCAGGGCAGTGTGACTGCTGGAGTGACACCACTACAGGTGTCAGCCCACAATAAGAGGTTTAAAGCATGAATGATGGGATGGAGCAAAGCAAAGCAACACATTGTGCTGGCATTCCAAGCCTAGACAAATGTCAGGACTTATGCTAGGGAACAGAAAATAAAGTATTGAGGTAGGATAGTTACCTCCTGAAAAAAACTGTGTATGGGTGAAAATGGGGAACAGAGGAAAGGGATGACAGCAGCAGAAGAAAAACATCTTGAGTGAAACACCTGGTTACAAATAAAGAAAATACCAACAACTCTTAAATGTTCTTCTTCCATCTTCCTGCTTCAAGAAGAGGCTGGGAAACAAGGCTGAAATAAGGAATCAAGTTCCCAAAAACATCCAGTATATATACATAAACACAGCCCTGTAGTGGACAGGACAAGGGGCAGTGGCTTTAAACTGAAAAAAAAAAAAAAAAAAAAAGGAGATTCAGATTGGATATAGGAGAACTCTCGTCACTGTGAGGACAGTGAGGCCCTGGCACAGGTAGCCCAGAGAAGCTATGGATGCCCCATCCCTTGAGATGCTCAGGGTCAGGTTGGATGGGACCCTGGGCAGCCTGATCTGGAGGTGGCCATGGCGGGGGGGTTGGAACTGGGTGGTCTCTTAGGTTCCTTCCAATCCAAGCCATTCTGTGATTCTATGTAAATCCTGCATACCAACCTTCCCTTTACCCTGTGTAGGTTGCACTGCGCATGGCAACAAATAGCATCCACCACCAAAACAGCAGGGACAGACACCTCAGACACACCTGTATACATGCACTCATGCTTGCACAAGTGGAAGGACAACTAAGGATACCTCTAATGCCTCCAAACAGCACAAGATCCAACACAGAAACTGCAGATAAAACCCACAGGCAGCAGCACTGGAGCCAGGAGCTCATAACCAAGCCCCACCTGTCAGATCCAAACTAGGCGACACACACCAGGCATGCTGACGCTTGCTGCCGCCAGCAGTTTGCAACCTTTGTGCTTGCTTCGCTCAGGAATTTCCACATTCATTCAATCCTACCCACACCCTGAATAAGTATTCAGAGTAAGTGTAGTTCCATCCCCATTCCTGCTTTTGGGATGCCACAGCTGGCAGTACTGGGAGTTACCTCTCCCAGCAGCTATATGAGTGGACTCTGCCACCAGTAGCCACTAAAGATCACGCTCTACTCTTGAGCAGGACCCTTCGTTTGTATGTTCTGAGTAGCTCAGCAGTTAACTACTTTTCATGGTATCATCCAGGTTAGAAAAGGCCTTCAAGATCACCGGTCCAACCACCAACCGGATCAACCAGTCCAACCACTGACCACATTGCTTAGTGCCATGTCTACACTTCCCAAGCAGCTGACCCGTAACACAAAGTGACAAGCATCAGAGAACAAGCACCCAGAATGCAACTTCTCTCTGCTTCCAGAGAGCTTGTGCAAGAATTTAAACACCACAAAAACCAAAGGTGAACCAGATTCAAAATGAACTTGGGGGGCATTCCTCCTTGCATACTGTACTCTCAATTCTAATGAACTAAAGCAACATGTAAGATCACTACTCAAAAGACCGGGTTATGCGTAATAAGGGCCAGGTCAGATGCACACCATGAGTAACACCACTACAGACTTTAAAAAAAAATGTAGTAACTTTCACTTCAGAAAAAGAGCCGAGAGCAGACTAAGCTCTACAGCCTCTTCTCACCACAGCTAGTTTCTTTTCCTACTACAGCAAGCCCCACAGCACTTCGGATGCTCATGATGGACTGAAAGGCTTCCTGACTATGTTAATTTTTTAACGCATTCATTTTCTCAACGTAGCCATTACCTCTGTTGCCTTCCTTCTTCCCAACACGCACACCTCAGAGCTCCCACAGCCCAGCCTAACTGCAGAGCTGCATTCACATCGCCTGTGTCAGGCAGGAGAGGCGAGCTCAGCCCACAGCTGTTATCTTCATGATAGGACTGGTATGAAGCAAGCCAGGTGGATCAGGAAGGAAGTGGTTGCACATATCTCTGAATCTGTACACAAGGAAGCAGGTGCCCATCTCATGCTGGAGAAGGACTTCACAGAAGTCTGCACAGGATGGGGCTGGGGACACACCATAGGAATTAACCAATACTCGGAACAAGCAGCTCCCCATCCCCAGCTGTTTTCTTGGAGATTGCTGTAACTTGGTGTAGAAGACTTTCCAAATGCTAATATTAGATACTTTCATACCATTTAATCCATTTGCTTCCTGAATAACCAAGAATAATCTCTGCACCCCCAGTTTTGGGGCTCCAGTACAAGAGAGAGGCACCGGACAGAGAGAGTCCAGCAAAGGGTCATGAAGATTCTGCAGGGTCTGGAGCCCCTCACCTGTGAGGAGAAGGGAGCTGGGCCTGCTCAGCATGGAGAAGAGGGTGCTCTGGATCTACATAAACACCTGAAGGGAAGATGTTAAGAAGACAGAGCCTGGTTCTATTCAGTGGTGCCCAGTGCCAGGACAAGAGGCCGTGGGCACAAACTGGAGCACAGGGGCTCCCTCTGAGCAGCAGGCAGCACTGCTGTGCTGTGTGATGCTGAAGCAACAGAGGCCCTGAGATCTCCCTGGGGCCTGGGCCCGGCTCTGGGTGTCCCTCCTGGAGCAGGGTGGGCCAGAGGGCCCTGCCAGCCTCAGCCATCCTGGGGTTCTGTGAAAGTACAAAAACCCCAAAGCCTGCTTTCAACACCTGCTCGGTTCTGTTGCTACCCTGTAACTTCTTAGGCTGCAAGAAGTTAACCTGAGACGGATTCTTAAAGTACTGGATACAAGTAACACTGAAAATCCTGCTCCTCACAGATCATCTCGTTGTCAAACCTATCCAATCTCACTTTTCTTTGTTTTCATCCTAAACGTGCCCAAACATACATTCACTGTAGTGTTCCAATTTTTACTCAGGTCACGGGTAGCGTTTTATGGACAATTAAAAAGTAGTTCAGAAAACACTTCTCTGAAGACTAAGATTCAGGCTGCTTATTCCCAGGGCTGCTTTAGGACTCTTTCAGACCCATACAGGGTAAGAGCCATCTCACTGCACAGCAGGCCTATCTGTCACTGCACTGTACTCCCCAGCAACCTCAAACTTCAGCACAACAAGGGAACAGAGCAGAGATTCTCCGCACCCAGAGCTGCCCAGAAGCACGGCAGCCAGCTCTGGCAAAGGCAGTCCTCAGGCACAAACAAGGATCTCACATTTCACCCAACACAAGGCAGTTCGTAGCCAAGACGATTTCTAATATTTACCACAATAATTTGCTGCTGCTAAAAAAAAAATAATAATAATAAATCAGGCGTTCAGACATTGGAAGATCTGTGCCTTTCTGTAGCATTATCTGCAAACAGAACCAGGCAGACTTCTATCAGTCCATAGCAATTAGAGGAAAACACAAAATGACGGTAACACAATGCCTAATCTGCTTCCATTTAAACATTAACTAGTAACAACGATAACCCCTATTTCATTTGCACTGGGAGATTAACTCAAGCCTATTCCCAGGGGAAAGCCCCACAATAAGCACAATGTTTCTGCACGTCATCTTCATAATCTGCCTGTTAGACAAGGGACATTAAAAGCCCCCCTCAGCTTTCACTAAATCCACTCACCTCGTTTGGTTATTAAAACTTTCTTTTAAGCAGAGCAGCAATGCTCAGTCCTTGCAGGTTACTCACTAGATGCAGGAAGTTCACATGCATCAGATGCAAAACAGCCTCACTTATCTCGAGATAACAACACTGATTAAGAGCACAAGCTGAAATCGTGGGCTTCAATTAAAAACCTACAGAAGCCACCTCCCTGTCACAGAACCACAGAATGGCCTAAGTTGGAAAGGGCCTCAAAAATCATCTAGTTTCAACCCCCTGCATCTGTCTTTTAGCATCTCCAACAAATGAAGTACAGGCTCCTGGGCAAGGTGCAGAGCATGCAAAATCTAAACTCACTGAAGTGTGGCTGCTCCTTCAGTGTGGCTGCTTCTACAGAGCAGATGCTGAATGCAGAGCCTTGCCGAAGAGATGCTGCAGGCAACTGCAGAAGTTGCTTCTAAATTCGTAATTGTATTCAATGTTAATCTCACCCCACATGGATATTTATCCCCAGTTTTATTAATCGATCTTGAAAATGAACACACCCTGCCGTTCATTTGGGGGCAGTTTTTCCTTGTCACCCTCCAAGGCCCACAGTTAAAGAAAAGTGAACACGTAGGCTTGAAGCTACACCATATATTTGTAAATAAAACAATCTGACAGAACAAGATTACAAAGAACAAAACAAGCCCTTTCCGGAGTTTGTAAGTAACAAGAGGAGTTGATGGCAAGTCCATTTAGTGAAATTTTAAGCAAATACGACTGATGGATATGACTATTACCACAGAACAGTGCTTTTTTAATACTTCCTCAAAAAGTTTGGACCACATACATCAATTTCAAATGAAAAATGAAAAAATCCCTCCCCCCCCAAAAAACATTGGTTTGGTTACAGCTTCAGGGATCAGTGCAAGCTTCATTCACAGAGAAAAGGTACTTGAAAAGTAGATGCAAGAACATTCTGCAGAATATAGGATATGACCCAACTCCTTTCCCCCCACAAAGTGCTAGAAAGTAAGCACACATATAAAAACACACAAAAAAAAAATACACAGAAAATTGAACCTTCAACAAGGTCTGACAGTGTAGAAAAGGAAAACAATCGTATCAGGAAGAACATATCTGTTAGTATGTACAAGGGAAGTTTGCATTCTGAATCTGTACAGAAACTGAAGCTAACAAGTCTCTGTTCCTGAAACTTTTCAACATTCAGATTAAGATAGATACAAAAAGCAATCACAAAGTGTCTTCTCAGAATAGCCCATTTTCCCATTCCCCTACCTTTCAAGGAGTGAACATACGTAATTATTTCAGTCTTTAAATACATACAGCTGTACACTGCTTATCCGGCAATCTTACATAACTTTCCCACTCCCCAGCATCTATCAAAGTGTTTTCTCCTTTTTGTGTTTATTGCAAAGCAGATCAAATGCTCTTCAGTGCTTTTAAAGAGTTATTTTCAGAAACTGCCCAAGCTAAAACCATTCCTTTACTTTCACCTGAAGTACTGCAGACAATTAATGCAGAGTGCCTCCCTGAAGATGCTGAGTGCATCGTTAGCTACCAGGAATCTCACTGAGTGAGATGGCTTTGAAGAGCTTTGCTAACTTTTTTTTTTTTAAATGATTGACATAGAGTGTACAAGAATGGGAGACTAGTGCAATATGCAGCATTGATTGTTTATTCAATAAATATTTAACCCAATTATTGCCAGCCAAGGCAAACAGTGCAGAAACTGTCACTTAAAGATACACAAAAGTTTAACCTTTTTTTGTATAAAGTCAGTTGCTATTATATTCATACAACTATTTCAAAGATATTTTTCCCCTTCAAAATTGACATTACCTTTATAAAAATATAAAAACATAGAATTTGGGGGAGAGGGGCTAACATGTTTTTACAAGTCTAACCTTTACATATACATAGGAACATGACATTTCTGTATTAAGAAATAATTAAGAATAAAAATGAATACTACGGTAGAGACATTTTCTGCACTATCTCATTATAGTTCTTAAATATATCTTTCTTGGTCCTTGGGTACACGTTTAGAATGAAACAACTTGCATCTCACATGTATCCTGAGGTCAGCTGTGTACAAAGGAAAGCCAATTTCATATGCAGATTTGCAGGCTGCTTGTTCAAGGTTTGAGGTTATTCTTATACAAAGCCAGTAAGATTTGGGAAGAAAGTGAAAAAAACCTCTCAATGTTTTAAGAAACAAGTTAGTGTCGCATTTGGGAAATATCTCCAAAAATATAAACTATCACAGCAAAATGTTATATCGCCCCACTAAAATCTCAGTATGCATTTGCCAGATGTTAAACTTCTAAACTGCTCTGAGAAGAAAGAGTGTGGATACCCCTGTGAAAAGTCACCCTCAGCTTCTCATCCCCAGATCCCAGCCCACAGCACAGCTCCTCTGGAGAGAACCCCATCAAAGCCCACAGGGTTGGGCAGCTTTGGGGCTGCCTGAGCGGTGAGGGCGTGGGGTCCAGTTCCCCTCAGCCTGTGGGTGTGCAGCTGAGAGCTCTGCTTTGAACACAGCAGTTATTCTCTATAGCACCAACAATCTCTCAGACACCAGCAACAGGTGAATACAGACAACACAGAATAGGACTGTTTCTTCCTGAATCAGCACAAGTGTTACAAGGCACTGCTTGGTATAGGAGGTCATAAATAAGAGCAAAACAAGAAAGTTCCCAAGTTCTGTGACACTGAGTTTGCAATCATGTCATATTTCAACTCATCATATACCATGTTTAGAAAAAACAGATGGTTTTGCAGGATTAACCAAAACATCACTGTTCTAAGCATGCTTACAGTTTCCCTCTCCATACCAAAAAAAAGAAAACTGACCCCACATAACATTGATATGAAACATTAGGAAGCTCGTGTTGTTAAATTAAGAAAGTACTTTCTATTTTCCAATATTCCACGAAAGTCTAACCTAGACATAACTCAAGTATAAGAAATTGGAAAACAATCTGATAACATTTACAACAGTCTATCCCTGCAGAGGAGTGAAAAATCTATTGTCTAGAGAACTCATAGATCGAGGCACATCGCAATTGAAGATATTCAGGCATATCTTATGGCTAGAACAGGATTTCTCCAGGGAACCTTGCTTACAAGCTTCCCCAAAAGCAGCTCCATACGGTCTGAAACACAAACGTTTGGTCTTTAATCACTACTGTCTTCATCATCATCATCATCAGATGCATCATTTAAAGAAGACTTAGGCGACTGGCTGTAGGAGTCCGATCTCGTGGACTGACAAGCAGTCACCTCCCCACTAGAAAGAAGATCATAGCAGAAGTCGCAAATCCTCACAGGCTTGGAAGACTGGCTGGGGAGAAGGAACCTCTTCTCAGAGCAAGGCCCGCAGACGACAAAGCCGCACTTGCGACAGTGGTGACGACGGTTGACAGGGGTAAATTTTGCTTTCTGACAGCGCATGCAGACAGTGGCTTCTGAGTCTGGCACCCAGACAGCTGCATGCTCATTGCTAGGAGTCTTCCCACTCTTGGAAAGCAAATCAGAAACGCACTTATTTATATGGTTCATCCATTCAGACTTCTCCGTAGCAGTGGCAGCATAAACTGCAAAAGACTTAGTAGGCGTCTTGATGAGCCACCCATTCCGCAAGTCTCCCTCATCCTGGATGGAATCAATAGTGACGTTTTCCAACGGGATTATGTGCTGTTTATTGTATTTCTTCTTCTGGATGACAATATTACCATAAACAAGAATGTCATTGAACAGGAAGAACTGCCTCGCTTTGGGCTTCTTCCTACACAGCTTCGTTAATACTCCCTCTCCGATGAGAACGCGACCAGGGATAGTCAAAGGCTGACCAGCTGCTCCAAAGCAGTTTTCCACTATACTTATTCTTCTAGTATTTGCCTCGCTGTTTGCCAAGCGATCCACCATCTTTCACAAGTATCCTAAAAGTAGGAAAAAAACAAGTTCATAATTAGAACAGAACCGACTCAACAGCAGACTTGCAGAAGGAAGGCACCAACCCCGCATTTCTGAAAATATCCAACAGAACCTGCTGGCACAGAAGTGCCAACTTGGGCTAGATTTCAATAAGTATTAACTCCTGAGAATTTTTAGCAACTGATTAGTCCTTTTTAGAAGCATAAATGTTCCATTCAGCTGACAGCTGCTATCTTTATCACACAGACAGCACCTACAGTGCTGTTTGAGAGCTTCAGGCAACAGACTAGGAGGCTTCCCCTCTAGTAATGTTATTACATACATCTTGAACACATCTACATCCATCCCAGTTACATAATGCACACAGGCAGCCCGCCACAGAGAAAAGGGTCACACAGTTCCCCGCTGCTCCTGAGAAACAGTGAGTGACTTGCACTGGCTGAAAGTTCAGACAGGAAGGCTTTGCATGTCAGGAAGTGCTGATAAAATAAGCTCAGAATAATATGTTCCAGTTATGGATTAAATCATCCCCTTTTTCTTCCCCTAACAGCAAATAAGATCTTCTCATGAAAGGGCAAAACCCTAAAGCACCCAAAAGTTAGCTGAAAATAAGTTCCTGCAGAGATTCACACCTCTGCAACCAGCTCTTTAACCCGCCTTTAACTCAGAGCTTCCAATGCAGAGGTCAAAAAACAAAACTTTGCCAGGCAATTTCAGACATGCCCCTACCAAGATCCTTGTGTGCTCCATGGAGCTGTAGGAGAGCTAGCAGGGGCAAGCACTAACTCCACACCTTTCCCCAGATAGACAGAGGACCGCTCTCTTGCCATGTGATTTAGCTAACACAGGGGTGATGCTCAGGCCACCCTTTAGCAGGATCCACATCTTTACACAGGCTCGAAGGAAAGAGCAGTAGGAAACACCTCAGTATCTGTAACCTGTGTTTCCAAATCCAGATTGCAGGGACCTTTATATTCACCTATCTGTTCTTTCAGATTTACACTGCCTGCCTCCAGTATGGGATCACCCTTTAGATGAAACAGGGCTGGAACAAGGCCTCGCTGCTGCTCAGACCAGCATAAACACTGAGCACATCAATCTTCTTCCTACAAACTCAGGTACTTCCCTACAGAATAGCAACAGAACTCCTGTACAGAAATTCATTTGCACACATCTCTCATCAGGCCTCACCTAGATAAGTACACTGCATTTACTCAGATTACACGAACCCACAGTTAAATGTGATTAAAAAGTAACCTCTAAATAACTGCTTTAAAATCTGTACTACCCCTATGAAAAACAATTTCAATGAACATACTAAAACAGTTTCAACAAACAGACTTACTCAAATATAACCAAGCCATCCATTTTAAAACTATGTAGACTATATTCAACTATGTTCATTGTATTTGTTCAAGAGGTGTCTGGATGAGGAGCTAAGAGATATGGTTTAGTAGCTTAGTGGAAGTAATGGTGATAGGAGGATGGTTGGACTAGATGATCTTGTAGTTCCTTTCCAACCTTGCCATTCTATGATTCTATATGATCTTGTACCTACGCCTCACACTGAAGACAGAAGAATAGTTTCTCAGAGGTACTGTCCAGCATTTCTTCTGAATTTTCACTACACGCCTCATGACATGAGTTAAGCTATTTCAATACAGCAATAATCAGGTTCACAGCCTGATAGTGGAAGTACAAAGCTCCCCAAAATGAAGTCATTTTGATTTATTCTGACTGATTGCAGTCAGTCAGAATAAATCACAAACAGGTTGATAAAAGAAAGAAATGAATCAAGAAATGCAATTGCGCTGCATCGAGGCACACCAGTAAGCGCACCCAGACCACTTCCACTGGGTATCAGTCAAACCTAAAAACTGAATGAAAGAAAAAAGAAGAGGGGAAAAAAAAAGAAAAAAGCCTGACCTCCTCTCCTGCCTCACCTACTGCTTTCCTATTTGATCAGATAAAAATATTTCCCTAGCAGTACGCTTAAGTCAGCTTTGCAGCAGATGAGACATTTCTTTTTGGCCTTCAACCAGAATAACCACCAATATCTTCACTAAGTTTCCGAGTGCTGAAATGCTTGTTGCTTATCTCTGAGGAGAAGACAGGGAGTCCAAGTGGAAGGAAAAAAAAGAAATAACAAGCAACCCCCACTGCTATTCATCTCCTTCCCTGGCCAGATGTTCCAAACTGGTTTTTCCTGTTCCCGTTCTTGCCAAGGTCCCCGAAGTTTTGCCCATCACTCTCTTAAAGAGAGATGCCCAAGAAGGGCACATCTGAATCACTACATCCCACAGCACCAAACTTAAAAGACGACGGAGCCCCACCCTCCTCATGTAGCGATGCTCATTTATGGCGAGGAGATGCTCTGCCAGGGCCAGGCACAGAAAGCAGGCTGGCTTAAACCCACGAGCAAACATGAGTATTACAGTAAACACTGGGAGATTTTCCTTCCCCCACCCAGAGAATAGCAACAGATTCAAGTTACATCAACATGACTCATTCTATTGTGTTTCTTTTTTTAATGACATTATTATTCAGGCATACCCCAAATACACCTTCCAACAGAACCTCAGTTCTTTGAAGCACTCCAAGTCCCAAAGCAAACACGAGCACACATGGGTGTGCACACACAACCTACATTTACCTGCTTTTTTCAGCATTAACATCTAGACACACTGTTATCACTTTTTAAATCTCTACAGCCACCTACCACCACCTGCACTGGGGAAGAAGCTTAAATGAGGCATTAGGAGAGCAACCAGCTTCACCTCTACCATAGCACTACTGGGAAGAAATGCTGCTGGTGTCCCCAGCTCCCAGCCCTCTCTCTACCAAGGAGAAAGCACTAAGAAGGGAATGCAGATGAGGTTACACAAGGCTTCCTGGTTTGTTTGCTGCTGTCCTAAACTCAAAAAAATCAAATTCAAAGAGCAAGGCTAGCAGTGAGGGCTAACAGCAACCACTGCTATCTCACAACACACAGGCAGCACACAGCCATCCTGAGCAACTTGGTGTCGCATCCCAACCAAGGGTGGCCTTGGGATGCCACAGTGAGGGGTCACTCATGGGGTCACCCAGCAACCTCTCATCCCCCGCAAGGAGGGGAAGGAAACCAAGCAGCAGAGCAGAGGGACGCTGAGCAGAGCAATGCGCTTCTCTGCTAACCCCTACCAGCACACACTGCTCCTAAGCCTATCACCGATGTGTAAATCACAACAAGCTGAGTGATTCTGCTAGTTTACAGGGGCTAAAAAAAATAAAACGAAACTAAAAACTACCCACAACCATATGTGTCACCGCAGCCAGCTCTTGGTGTGAGATGACAGCAACCCTCAAGCTGCACTCCTACTCCTGCTGCCAGCAAAGAGCAAACTCGGCCCAAGGTCACCATGTGAGCTTTCAAAATACTAGTCCCTACGAGGAGAAAAAGAGGGGAGAAGAGGCTAAAGGTTTTAATTAAATGTTCTCTAGGGCAACCTAAGAGAAAACAGCTCTAACAAGGAGTGTTTAATCATCACTGTAGCTTAAAACTGAGACACATGACTCCAGAACTTGGGAAAGGCTGTACTTTCACAGCTGGTTGTTAATGCAACCGCTCACAGGACTCCAAGCAAGAATTTTGGACAAGTTAAGGACCATTAGGACAGACAAAAAGATAAAAAAAGGAATAGCATCTCTTCCACATTGAAGCTCATGTCTCTAATACTCAACAACTCCTTGCTCAGCAGTCTCAGCTAAGGTGGTAAAAACCATAGGCTGTAGATGGATCCCTCCACCTTCTTGCAAGGCAAAACATGCTTTTTCACAGTAACAGAACTTCTGAAATAAACACTCTGATGCCTTTAAATACAAGGTTTTAAATCCTTCTGAAATCCCATGTGATGCTCATTTACTTTCACCAGCATTTTTTGAGAAAGGAAGTCAGTTGAGAAGTGGACAAAAAGCCTGAAGAAGGAGAATAACGATTAGAAATAACCAAAGTTGGAAAAGATTAGAGTAGCAATAGAAAAAAGAGAAGCTATGTCTAAGTCACAGGAGCTGACATTAGAAGAGGTGCCCCCTCTTCTTCCCACGGGAACACAGACCTAGGAGATGTGAAACCAGAAGACACCGCAGACTTTCTACTCTCCTGGTAAGAAAAACAATGGAGCTTTTGACCCCAAGAAGTCACCGTTCAAACCTATGCAAAAATTATCCTTTACCAGCCTTTTACAATTACAGTCTTCTCTTAAAGCACATTCAGATATACTGCAGAAGATAACAGATTACCCACTGGGGCTGAGTGGCAACACTTCCTACGCTTTCTCCTGAGGTTTCCATTGTTGGCCATTGTGAGAAGCAGATACTGGATTACTGCCCTCGAGATGCAGAATTTCAAGAACTGATCAAACAATCCCCAAGTGATGGCAAATTGCTGGAAATATTCCCCACATCTTCCCCAAAGCAAACACAGAATAAGAAAGAACCACGGGTATCAAAATGGCAGGCTAGACAAAATCCACTTAAGGAGAGCAGAATTGTTTTACACATAGTATCAGTTTGTGGATGCTATGAAATCAAAATTCTCAAGCATAGTTGTTAAGACTTCTATCACATTTGTCTCATTTCCTATTTCTGGCATCCACATTCCCAGAATCACAGAATGGCCTGAGTTGAAAAGGACCTCAAAGATCATCTAGTTTCAATCCCCTGCTATGTGCAGGGTCGCCAACCACCAGACCAGGCTGCCCAGAGCCACATCCATCCTGGCCTTGACTGCCTCCAGGGATGGGGCATCCACAACGTCTCTGAGCACCCTGCTCCAGTGTGAAAAACTTCCTCCTAATAGGTTTCCCAACCTAAACCTCCCCCGTCTCAGTTTAAAACTATTCCCCTTTGTCCTGTCCATCCTCATAAACAGTTGCTCCCAAGCCCCCCTGCAAGAAGGGCTGTTTGTCTGAGAGGATCACCAGCCCATCACATCAGCTCCCATTTCTGCATACAGGCTGCAGTGTAGCGCTAGTTGCTAGTCGGAACAGCACGGAAATAAACAGATCATCATCTGAGAAAGATTAGCTACGTACAGCTGCACCACAAGTAAGTCTGCCAGCCTTTCCAAACAAAGTAATGGCAATTCTCAGGATGCTGCAACACTCTCTGTTCACCCTCCTTCTGACATATGCTCTCAGAAGCCCATTTCAAGACGGGGATGCTGGACAAAGGCTTTCTTTCCTGCAGACAATTTAAAGGTGATACGTTATATCATGACACGAAGTCCCCACTTCATTACCCCACACAGAACTATCTCACATTATGGTATTTTTACCTTTACTTACAAGAAATTTCACTTATCCACAACAAAACACACGTTCAGGAAGTCGGAAACTTCAGCAAATACATGGCACTCCTGGCCACCAGACTGATAATGTCCTTGAAGTGGCTGCATATAAAACCAGCCACTTGGCACACAAGTGTTCTTTCTGCTGCAGCATCCTGATGATTAAACCAGTCTTTCCAAACCGAATACTTCTAGAGATGTTGCTTAAAAGAGAAGAATGCTTATCCTATGTCTCAGTGACGCAGGCTGCATGCAGCTCAGCACAGCCTCGTTTCCTTACCCCGCTCAGTGTGCAGCACTTCCATGAGCAGGGCTCCCTGCCAGACAGGCACAGAAAGCATGCATGAGAAGGACACAACCCCAACTCTCCGGCTCCTTCAGCAAAGCAACAGCACCAGCACAGCTCCATTACTTCCTGACTTGGGCAAGAACCAGCCTCATCCAGTGCAAAGCCCCCATCATCGAGTGTTAATAAGCACCTGATTTTTAACATTATTGTGTTTCAGCATTCCTTGAAGGGAGGAAAATGCTACCGGCCTTGTCTTAATTGCCTGTTCATCCATCATCTTCATCACAATGAGCAATTAAGTTGCTAACAATTATGTTTAACACGTATATTTACATAGACCAGACAGGCTGGATTTTTCAGAGTCACAGTATCAGGAAGCAGGCAGCTCATTCATTACTACATGCATTTAAAATTCAGGTGACAGCTGTACAGGAAAAAAAAAGTATGCTTTCCAGCAGCTCAGGTACACAAGGGCTCAAAATCGACAGCACAAAAGGTCCATCTTGTCCTAAAGCAGCAACGGAGCTTGGATGTTTCCAAGTCAGATTCAATAACACAAGTCCAATAAATACATGTCAGTAACCACAGTATCTGGTCACACCGCCTGAATGGGTGAAACGGGACCAGCACAAACCTGACTGTAACCTGGGTGATGCCACTGTGAAGCAAGTGAGGGGAACTGAAAAGAAAAAAAAAAAAGAGAGAAGAAACAGAAGAATGCTGAAGGAACAGAATGAAGAAAGGAGGTAGAAACAGCAGATCTAAGTGAAAGTACATAGTAAGATGCCACTGGATTGTCCAGGTGTCATAAACAGCTCTTTTTCTTGCACCTGCATTTGTGCATACAGGCAGCATCAGAACATACGTTCCAGCCTGTATGTTCAGAACTAACCTACTCTCCTTGCCAATAGAGAACATGTTTTATAATGAAAGCTTCTGCTTTCTGGGGCTTTTCAATACAAACGAGAGTCAAACAATTTAAAGTTTCATCAAGTCTGATCCCACACCTCAAAGGTTTTGATAGAACCAATTTCAAGCAGAACTCCATCCTGCTTTATCACAATTAATTACACAAGCTGAACACCCATGAAAAGTATAGAAGCTCCATAAGGCCTGTACAAACTCAAAGGAAGTAAACTGTAAACCTAAGACAGACAAGGACCATCTGCAAAGCAGATACCTAATCGGCATTAAGTGACTGATTTGTAAGGAAACTCCTCTCTGGAATCAGAGAAAGAGCTCACTCCTCCCCGAGGACAGCCCATCAGGTGCAGTCACTTAGCATACATTCCTGTTACATATGCTTTTTGGTAACAGGCTTCAAGTAATGTTTATACTCCATGTTTTCATGTCACACACTTTCAGCTTTCCTCCCGCACTTTGTCTATGCAAGGAGCACACGCTAATTTGACTTACTGAGGAATAAACATGAACACAAAGGATTAAGTTACCCAAAACCCTCATACAACCCTGTGATTTAAGGCTCTGTCTGACACACTAATTCTCTGCTTTTTTGTGGAGGAACTCAGCTATGAAGGCACGTCAGTATTGCAACAGTACTTCAATATCTATTAGCATTACAAGTAGTGTTCTGAAGAGCAACACTTGACCTTCTGCATTATCGCCAAACAAAACAGCGTGAATTTTTCATGTTCAAGCTCTAATGCTTTGAAAATAGTTCCACTGGGGAAAACTGCTGATCTAAACACAAGCACAGCAGATAGTCCACATTTCTGAAGCAGGTTATGAGATAAATCAGCACAAGTCTTCAATCTCACCAATTCCACCTCCTACACAGCTCCTCAACACATACAGAAAGGGACGATGCCATCACTTGTCCCAAATGCTTCACCACGTCATCTTTGCTGGCAAAATGAGGCGTGCTGCGCGCTCTGCTCTGAGAGCTGCAAGCAGAAGTCGAGCGCTCATGCACAAACCAGCACTGCCTGTCGTGAGCCATGAAAGGGACAACAAGGGCTGGATGAAAGATGAGACAGGACAACTCTACTTGTAAAGCACTGCAGCTTCCTAGCAAGCAGTTCTCCAGTTACTCTGCTTGCAAAATATTCCTTAAAGCGCTTCACAAACTGCCTTGCTATTGGTACTGTAACCAGCTGGTAAGGATGGAGAGGATAACTGCTGTTACCCAAAGGATGTTAATAACAGGAATGACAAAAGGAGACATCATCAAGTGGAGGTGTTCAAGGCCAGGTTGGATGGGGCCCTGGGCAGCCTGGTCTAGTATTAAATGTGGAGGTTGGTGGCCCTGTCTGTGGCAGGGGTTGGAGATTCACGATCCCTGAGGTCCCTTCCAACCCAGGCCATTCTGTAATTCTGTGATCATGACACTGCAGAGAAATATGAAGCAACAGATTCAAGGTGGACACAACAGCAGAAATGAGGCAATGAGATCCTCTGCAGTTCTCCAGCACAATCGTTACCCAGAATCTCTTCTGACCTTCAGAGAGGTGCAGGTAGCAGGACAGAAAGTCAAACACTCCCGCAAACAGCTGTCTAAAGTCTCACTTCTTAAGGGTGCAGGCCATTCCAGCTCCTCTTTTAACGACCTAACATCTTGCAGCTTAAGAATTCTTTGAGTACACTGTAGGGAATTTTAGAATACCCTAACTTAGAAGGAAGGACTGTCATTTCCTTTTCATTCACTGGTTGGGTAAGAATAGCTCAGGGAATGTAAATGTTTTTAAATGAAGAAAAACAAAAGCTTTACTGTCAAACCTGCAAGACAAGCCCATTACCCTTAACATCTCCCAGAGCCATTATCTAAGCCGGATAAAAATGCCTAGAAAGGCCTATTACATTTCCACTACGAAGACTGTTTCTAGGAGGATCTTTCAAACTATGTGACCTTACATTCCCCAGCCCACTCCCAAGTGGGTTTGGATACAGAAGCTATCTTTAGCAAGAGACTCCCCCCACCTGCTTAGCCCAGCACAGTGAAGCAGAGAGATGCTTTTTTGCTGCCCCAGCTGCTCTGCCAGCTCCCATTTTCACAAAACGGCTCCTGTGGATTCTGCACACCGTTTTCCCTTACGGCTTGGAGTTTAATACAATCAACTTCAACAGAGAAGAAACAGTGATTTAACCTCCTTGTAAACTGCCAGACGTGCCAAATGAGTCATAATGCAAACTAATCATAAGGGAGAGTGGAGGAAAAAGATGAGGCAAAGGGAAGCAGGCTTCAACCCATTAAAAAAAATGCAGAACTCAGGAGTGCTGACTCCCAGAACTTATTCCCACTGCTTTGTCCCTCAAAGTCACAACAGCTTGCCTGACACTACTCCCAGGGGCTGTTTATCAGCATATTTTGGTCTCAAAAAACGGAGCTTCAGCACTGCTGCTCTGTGAACCAAGTAAGGTTCCTAGTAAGGGGACATGAAGCCTCATGTCCCCCTCATGGGGAAAGCAGCGAGGCCCAGGCAGGCGGGGGCTGTGCAGGATATGTGCAAGGAGCAGGGCACAGGGCCTGCCCTAGCAGCACAGATGCACTGAGCTCACAGAGCTATATACCATCATGTTGGGAGAAGGTGTAGAAGCCTAGGAGCAACGTTCCTGTAACAGATCCTGCATCGTGATGAAATCAGCTGCTTATCGCCACTGTCAGGCTGCTATTTGTACCAAACTTTAGTAGCTGATTGTGCTTTTGTCTCCTGGCAGGACAGATGCCTAAGTTGGAGAAGGAAGGGGAACAGCTCCCCAAACCCCATCCCTCCCTGTTTTTCCTTGTTCAGGATGCCTGGTGCTCTGGAACAGACCAGGATACCATTTCAAAACTGAGACATTTACACAGAGTTGGAGCCCCAAAAGCTCAAGCTCCCTGAAGCAACAGCATAGATGGCCAGAGATGTTTTACTTTTACATGGTCAGCAAGTAGCACGCTGTGCACGCGTGCTGCTGTGCTCAGATGGGCACAGGATGAGGGCCGTGACAAAAGTCAACAGAAAGCACCTAACCAACTCCAGCATAAGCTGATGTTGTACCAACACAGCACATCTTTCAAACAGGGAGATAAGTAATTTAAGTGAGTATTGTGGGAAGGTGCGGGGGAAGTGGTGCAACATCATTAGCACAGAACGTAACCCATCACTCAGTTACAGCAGTTCGGCATGAAGCGTCGCCAAACCCACTTCACAAGCTTCTCTTCAAAATCACAATGGTTTAGTGGTAAGCATCAATTACTGCGTTTGGAGGCACGTGTGGAGACACTTCCACACGTCACATGTCAATGTTATACACTATACAGAAGTGCTTGCTTAAGAAAAAAAGTTACTACACGCTTCAGGCCAGAAACCAGTTCCAGGAAGGCAGGCTGCCTCTCGGATGAAGCAGAACAGAGGATTTGGTCCTCTGACATAAGCAGGGTCTGCTAGCGTGCTCCCTGCAGCATTGCCAATGAGTACATCAAGCTGCCAGCATTCTCATTACTTCCATCACCATCACGAGACAAGTTACTCAGTCTTAACAGTGGTCCAGCAAGGGCTGGACTACACATAACTGATTACAGCGTGACCACGCCATTGAAAGAATTAGTGAGAGTGAGAACAAGGCATGAGCCATTAGCTGCTAACAGGTAACTACAACAAAAGAATTTGCTTTTAACCAGCCCTGCTTTGAAGCACAGCAAAAGTTTTCCCCTGCAGCCCCACAATTCACAAGTACTGAAGTATAATCACGTCATCACTATTTTGTTATTTGTTTGTTTGTTTTAATTATATAAAATGTTATTTTCATGTGCATGCATCCTTTAAGAATTCAGATGCCTTATTTGGGAAATAAAGAGGTGTCTTTAACCAGCCTGGTAATAACGGGCATTCCCACAAAGGTAAGCAGGACCCAGGCCAAGCACCAGCACTGCCTCCTGCCACCCTGACTTCCTGCTGCTCTTGAACCCCAGATAAATTTAGAAATCTCTACTGTGGGAGACATACCAAACACTATGTTGTAGTGAAGAATTACAATCAGGAGACCTGGTAGCTGGTACATAACACAGTCAGATGCAGCACTCTTTCAATATTATAGTGGGAAAAGCACAACAGCCAGAATATTTTGGCAGAAGCAAGGGGCTCGGAGGCAGCTGGAACACAGCGTGGTGCTCAGAGCCAAGCACACATCCTGTCACACCTTGTTTCAGGACACCTGAAGGCACCGAAGGGCTGGAACTGCACATCTCTCTCCTCTGCCTCTAGCAACAATTAAATTGCATTTCTCCAGCAATATTTAAAATGCACAAGCCACGCGTTGCATTGCTCTTTCACAATCAAGCGATGGTCAGAGGAAAAAAGAGAGGAAAAGAAAAATAAAGAGTCAGTTCCTGAAAGAATCCCTTAATCATAACAGCTTAACTACGTGGCCTTCTTGGGAAACGCACTCACCAGCCTTTGACAGCCTGTCAAATGCACTTGATGCACTATCGAGTTCTGTGGAAAGCATGGAGCACCCAGCACGATGCCATCCCTTGGTGCAGGACGGGCTGGCAGCCCACTGCCCCTGCTAAGCACCAGGACCCATCACATTGCAACATTGCAACTCACTGCTTTCATGGTATCATCTTATGTGCAGGAACAGGACTGAGGCAAGCGTTACTGTGTTTGAAACCCTCAAGATTCAACTGTTTGTCTTCTTTTCCACTTACACAAGATGCCTAAATGCTGTTGAATATGCAATATTCTGAACACTGTATTACTGTAAAATATCAAAATGCAGAGGGAAAAAAAAAATAAAACACTAGAAAATAGATTTCAAAATCCTTAAATTATTCATTGTTGCAACAGAAGCAGGCAAAAAGTATCATTACACCCATGGTAGCAGCATTCCTACTTATTTATGTAACATCAGAGAGCCAAAATAAACATATTAGTGCATTTTTGACTGAAAAAAAAAAAATCATGAAACATACTGATCTGTTCAGTAACACTTGCACGCAATGATACTTCCTTTTGTGGAAGGAGAATCTTTGTCCAGCAGTCAAACATGCACACAGACCAACTCACAGCAGCAGCACTACTGACATGGGTAGGAATTTGCAGGACTCTACTTGCTAACACAGTTGTCATCAAGGCTTATAGTTTATGACAACGCCAAAATAATGGTTTAGATGTAAGCATGTTCTACCACACCTACCTACAGAGCAGCTTTAATTCCCCTTTCAACTGTAAGAAGTCCTCCACTAAATCATGAACGCAAAGTCACTCTGCAGCAGCAAATCCTGTATTTCATAAAATCATAGAATGGCCTGGGTTGAAAAGGACCACAACTATCATCTAGTTTCAACCCTCCTGCTACGTGCAGGGTTGCCAACCACTAGAGCAGGCTGCCCAGAGCCACAGAATATTTGCTGCACGAAGTTTTGAAGTAGAATCATGTATTTAAAAGTCTGCTTTTACACTTGTTTATTTGCTTTCAGCACAATCCCCAGGTCGGCAGACTTCCATCAAATTACTGAGTTTATCCCTGTGAGCTGTAACACACGTATACAAGTACCATCCATCATTAAAAAGCCACATAAAGCTAATGGAAAGGTAAGCCTGAATATTAAGAGAGCCTGGAATAAGTCACAAGCATACCTTTAGCACTTAGGCAGTAAGAACAAGCTTTAATTTCTTAATGCAGAAATTAAAAGCAAGCCAACAACTTCCTTACCTATTAACATCTAAGAACCTCGCCCACAGTTAATATCTGAGTCTCCTTATTTGACATCCCCTGATAAGTGGTCTTTACATACAAATAATCACTGCAGTTAATGAAAACTTGTGTCTTGGTGAAAAGACACTGGTTGCTAAGACAGGATAAGTCAATCCAGCTCTGAGCTCCCACACGCCAGTTTTCATTTAGTGTTTCAGGGACTTCCTCTGTGTGGTTTTCTCTGCAGAACAGAACTGAACTGCTCCAGAAGCCACACGGGCTATTTACATGCAGAAAATTTGGGATTCATGCTTACAATGCTTCACTTTCACTGTGTTTTGGACACACGGCCCGGATGTCATTCTGAACATAAGCACAGAACATAAACAGCAGGAAAAGAATTATTTAATGACTTGAGCTGATAGACATATTGATAGGGTTGGAATTTGATGATCCCTGAGGTCCCATCCAACCTTTCAATATCCCAACCCAGCCTTTCTACGAGTCTGTATTGAGCTACGCAGGGATTCCTCACTGGATTAGGCAACATTATTCACACAGCACAACTCAGAGGGAAAAAAAGCTCCTTCTGTGCTGAAGAGCCCCGTCCTCCCCTCACGCTGTTGGGCGCAGTCCGTGGGGTCTCCGCACTGACAGCATTAAGTCTATAAACGCTTTCCTTCTTTCACAGAGCCTCAGCCAAACCAAAACACACCGTTCCGAACCGAAAGCTGGAGCGCTGAAGTTCTCCTTATTCCGGGAGCGAAAGAGGAACCGGCGACCACACTTCTGAAATCCACCCCGGCTGCGGGGTTCGGTTTCAGACCCGCCCTTCGCCGGCACAGCCCGACCCGGAGCACGGCGGTACCGAGGGAACCGGGCCGTCCCGAGGGCCGCTCCGCTCGCTGACAACCGCGGCAGCCGCGCACAGCCGGCACGCAGCGCCCCGCAGCCGCTCCGCGGGAGGCGCGAGGACCCGCGCGCGCCCGCCCGTCCGCGCCCCGCCGTCGTGCAGCACGCGTCGCAGCGGCGCTCCCCTCGGAAGCGCACATCCAACCGACGCGCTGACGGACGCGCCTCCGCAATTCCACCTCCTTCCCGCTGCTGCTTTTTTAATTATTTCTTAATTTGGGACCCAACTCACGCACCCCTCGAACCCGCGAGCGCCGGGGACCCCGATCGAGGGTTCCGCGCACTTACGTAACGCCCGAGGCTGGCAGCTGCAGGGCTTTTTACCCCCGTTAAAGCCCAGATCTTCTCGGACGGGACAAACGAGCGCCCGCCGCCCCCCTTCGCTCTCCGACGGCCGCCCGCTCCCCCCGCGGCGCCCTCCCGGCGAAGAGCGGCAGCTCCCGGCCCCGCGCCGCGCCCCCTCCCGCGGGGCAGCTCCCCGCCCGCCCGCAGCCCCCGGCTCCCAACATGGCCGCGGCGGAGCGGCCGGAGCCCCAGCGGGAACGCGCTCCGTCAGGAAAGTTTCTTTCTCTGCCTCCCCGCCCCGCTCCGGCGGCCTGAACCCGAGCGGAAAGCCGCCCGTTCCGCGCTGCCCTCACCGCGCTGCTCGCCCGGCACTCCGCGCTCCGGCAGCCGCCCCGACCCCGCCGCGCTCTCCCCGCTCGGCCGCGGTCATACACCCGCCGGGGCCGGGCTCCGGGACACCGCCCGCGCGGGGCGGGGCCGCCGCCATCTTGGGCGGAGCCAGGCGGGCGGGAAGCGCTGAGGAACGGCCGGGAGCTGCTCGGCCGGGCGCTGCCGGCGCGCGGAGGGGGATCGGGGCTTGAAAATATCACCCCAGTTTGGGGCTTTATTTGAAAGCGCCTTTCCATTCTTTGCACGCCATCCAAAGTCAGCGGTCTGCCGCTTCAAGCACCGTTTTCTTGAAGCGAACGAAAAGAACTGTCATGTTTTTTTTTTTTTTTAATCAATCTCTATGTAAACATTTTATAGCACACAGAAGGCAGTCGCTGACTTGTTTGAGTTTGAATAGCTGCCAGGCAGCTTGGAAAAACGCGCCCCGGCCTGATAGTACAAACTGTACCAGAAACACCACAGAACTCATAAGTACAGAGAGGCAGTAGCACAACTCCAACACTTTGGCATTAATCTCGCCCTGTGTAAAGGAAAGACTCAGGGCCTGCTGTGACATCGCTCCAGTGCAATGCCCGCGCTTTGAAAACCAGCCTGAGGGTCTGCATAAGGAAAATCTCACAGGAAACACTGTGGGTTTCGTTTTCCCCATTTCACACTGCAGCCAATTGTTGGGCAACAGAGCAGGGTGACAGTTTTTCCCCATTTTCTAAAGGGAAAAAAAATTGTTAGACAGTGGGGCTTTCCTGTGGTAGCAACAAGCCATTGAAATTTCCTAATTTCAACTGAATTTGTAAAACTTGGGACTTTTCACCGCTATTACTTCCTCACCGCCATTTGGAATTTGTTCATTTTGATATAGCCAAAAAATAGAAGGGAAAATAATAATTTTTTAGAAGTCACATAATGCCCCAAACAGATCTGCCCATTTTTGGATCTTAGGAGTGTAAAGAGCCCTGTTAACTTCACACCCTGTCCCCAGCAGTGACTACTAGTGGAGACTGAGGAAAAACATGTAAAAATAGAGTAATTTCCTATTTATCTTGTGAACTGAGCTTCTTCTTTATTATTTCTTTTTTTTTTTCTTTTTCTTTTTTTTTTTTTTTTGAGGTGTGGGCCTCAGATTTAAAGAGGCTGCTGTTAATACACTCCTCTAAGAGACACCAACTGATAACATTTCACACAGCATCACAGGATCAGAGGGGATGGAAGGGACCTCCAAAGCTCATCTAGTCCAACCTCCTGCTAAAGCAGGTTTCCTACAGCAAGTCACATAGGAAGGCATCCAGGCTGGTTCTGAATATCTCTAGAGAAGGAGACTCCATAATTTCTTTGGGCTCTCTCACCCTCATATTTATCCAATTTATTTAATTCCTTTTTTTCCCCTTCATAATATCACATGCAAATGTAATTATTACTTTAAAATTCATTATTTGATGATTGAAGGAAAATATATATTATCTAAGAAACATACGCTACTATAATTTTACTCCCATCTACTTCTGTTCATTCTATAAGAGCCGGCAGTGTTTGTATTCTGAAAATTACCACATTGCTTGCTAACCTTTGATCAGTACTTCATGGCAAACTCACCATGGCCAATTAATGGGCTGGCCAGAGCCAGGGATGAACCACGGAAACTTGTGTTAATCATTGCTGAACACCTTGATCCTCTGAGGATTCAGGTCAGCAAGTATTCTAACTCAGTCAGGTCAAGGTGGGATTAGAATTGTACACTTGCCATAAAAAAAAAAAAAATAAATAAAATAAAAAAAATTGTAAAATAACCACAGGAAATACCTGAGTGATAAATAAGGATCCTCACACTATTTTAATGGAGCTGTATTTAACATAAAATTGATAAACAGTGGTTATTTTTCGCATGTAACATTAATGAGAAGAGGCATTTAAAAGAAAATCTGAGGTACTCAGATACAATTCTTCTTATACATTTCATCTTTTAAATAAAAACATGTACATGAATATATGGGCTTTCTTTTTTCCTGTGAAAAGACATGACATTCGTCTCTTTCATATGATAAAAAGACCAGTAAAACAGGACCATCTGTAATTTTAGATAATTGTAAAATAATTTCTGTAAGGCTACATTAATAACATGGATTTTTCTACATAAGAAATCTTCAATTTTTTTTTTTCCAAAGCTTTGAGAGTTACATAAGCTACTGTTGCTTAGTGAAGACCTTGTGCCAATGCATTACTTGTGAGAGCCAGTGTCTTTATGTGTAAACAGAAACTAAACTTCAGGAATCAAATTCAAGACCTCAGACTGATTTCCTACTTCCCTCAGTTAAAATTGCTTAAACCGGTTCTATACATTTAAACCCTAGTCATGGTCTATAGCTCAGAAGGTATTTGTAATTTTTGTCTCAGGTTTTTGGTTGAGCTACTGCCATTTATAAACATTACAAGACTTTAACACCTTAGCCAACCTTAAAAGCCAAAAATCGCAAACTGATCTGTTATTTCTCAGCTGAGATCAAGATACACTCAATGCAGGATTTTTCCTTCTTCCCCTCTGTTGTACTTACCACACAGATGAGACACAGCAAACACTATCTGGCACCAAATCTTAACAAATAACACAAAGGCTCAAGCCATGCTTGTTTTCTGATGTATTGTCTCTCTGGCCTGTTAACAGGAAGGGATCACTGTTTTTGAAAGAATAGTTTCTCACCATTGCTAACCATCTGTATATTCAAAATCTCTTTAGAACCTGAGGACAACTTCCTATCAGTCAAGGGAAAATCCACCATCTGTGCTGCATTTTCGTATGCTGAAGAGTTCATCATAACCAAGAGAAGGCCCTCATGTTGAAGGTACGAAAGAATTTGGCAGAGAAGTAGCAATAGCAAGCAAGTCCTTTCTCTAAAAATAATGTTTATAATAGAAAATAATGTAAACACAGAACAACCTTTCATTCATTTAGTGTTCATCCCATCTCTTCCAAACAGCATTCCTTTTCCTCAGTTTACACAGCCAAAGTGCTAGCCAACAGCCTGAGAAGGAAGGGCTCAGAAGCTGAATCAGAAATAACTCTTTTTTTCCTAAGGATCAGTGTGTCTCATTATGACTCTTTAAATATTCACGTTATTCCTGGTGTCCACTTTCATTAGCTAACACATAATGATTGATTCTAAACTTGCTCTGTTGAAATCAGAATATGATTCTTCACCCCTTCTAAGAAATTAATCTAATAAGATAGATTTCTTAAGCAGAAAGCTTCAGTGGGTCTTGAGTTTTGTACTTTCTGGCTTTCCAAGTCCCATAATAGCAGAGTGTTTTTACAGTTCAATGTGCATTATCTTACTAAAAGATTAAACTATACGATTTGTAAATATACAAATCATATAAATTTGTAAGGAGTCTGGCATCGTGAAGCATTCTGCAAAACACTGAAGGAATCTGGTCCCATGTGTTCATTTCTGAATAAACCATATGCTGAAATTTGGAATTCCATTCTTAAAGTGTTCTGTTCAGGGCTATGGTTTATGAGGATGAACGCTTCTTTGTTTCGTTTGGACAGAAACGGGCAATAACTCAACTAAAAAAGTGTGAATGGCCTGTAGGGTGCTTTTACATCTCCTGACATTAGAAGACAATAAACAGATGTATTTGCTGTATTTGAACCTTTGGGGGTTTTGAGCAATGATAGCAGTGTCTGACTGTGGGTTGGCAGGAAAGGATTTTCAGACCTCTATCCCTCCAGCAATGATTTGCAATAATGCTTTCCAGCAGACTGAGATTCAGATCTCAGAAGCACATAAACACCCAACTCCCAGTCTCAGAAGAAGACACCAGAGCTTCATGCTCTCCTCTCAGAAGTGGCGAATCCAACCACCAGCCCTGTACAGTCATCTCCCTCTTTCCAAATGAGCTGCAAATCCTGTGCTGCGTTATGGAGTAACACCAGTGCAAAAAGCTGTCACACAGAGAACCCTATTTACATTGACAACGGCTTCATATTAGCTGTGTCCTGGCAGATATGGCATCCTCTGGCATAGTGAGGGTTTGAAAGGACTCCAAGCTAGGAGGGAAACTGGTGGGGGTCTTCGCTGCTGAAATGCCCCTGAAGGAGTGTAGCCACAGCTGTACGCTGTGAAAGCCCATGCTCTCAGGTCCTCAGTAGTAGTATGCCTTATATCCAGATCCTGCGTGACGTGCTAATAAGATAAACAGTGTACTACTGAGACTGGGACAGCTCTGAGCCCACCCAGAGACACAGCTCCAGGCACCTTTACAGACAGGGTCTGCAAGGATTAGCAGCAGCTGTTATGCAGCAGTTATTTGCATTGCGGTTTCAGATGTATGGGGTGAATTGCTGTTCTGCCATGCATTAGCTGCTCACGTCCTTCACCTGCACTACACAAAAAGCTGTATTATTTGCATGCAGGCAGACCTCACAAAATTTTCACAGCTACAGTTCAGATCTCTAATTTCTGAAAATTGCAGCCATTATTAAACCCCTTACACACTGCCACATGAGCTCAGCTCCCCTAGAGGGGTTTTTGCACGTTTGTTTCTTTGAAGCTGGAGGGAAAATAACTGAGGAGGCTGACTGAGGCTAGGAATCTCGCAGACTTGTACGGAGTGAAAATATCAGCTCACCTTTACTGCAGCTGTTTTGGTTAGGAGGGACACTGGACCTCTAAACCAGAATGCCATACACAAGCACTCTGAAGGAACGAGGTCCTTGTGACACTGGAGAAGCCTGACAGTGACAGCTCAACTGTTTTTCCCTCCCCCTCATTTAATTTTATGCTTATTTAAGCATGGCAATCTAAATAGCCACGGATGCCCTAAACCCCAGCGTTTTGCTCCGCCCCGGGTAACTAAAGAAGGTGTGAAATTACAAAATCTAAGCTTCCACGCTTCAGCCTTAATTGATTACATGCAGTAATAAGTCAAGAAACAGTATATGAATACACTGGTAAAACTAAACACGTGCTCTGAATTTTTAACAGTTTGGAGGGGTTTGTTTTGTTTTGTTTCTTAAACTATGAACTGAATGAAGTCCAAACAATCCCCCCACCCTGGCCCCAACGTTTTGGCTTTAATTCCCCAGACTACTGTGATGCTAATTTAATACAAGGACAACTCAATTAGAGCAAAAGTAAGGAAAATGTAAAGTTTGAACAGCCTGAATAGGAAAGAGTTGTGCTCAGCATAGGACACACAGGGCAAAATCATCCTTAGCTCAGCCTGCAGTACGCAGACAGCTGCTCCTAGACCTTATAGCACATTACACACGAGCAGCTACCATTTACAAGTTGCTTTCCGCTGCCAACTTGCAAAAGAAAGATCTCAACCACTTATTATTGCACAATTAAAAGTTTCACAGCTGATAGTCAGCCACATTGTTAAAAAGTCTGCACTTTCACAAAAGCTGAAAAAAGGTGAAAATGCTTGGGAAAGAAGGACAGGTGTAAATTTTAGGAACACACAACTGCCAGCAGAAAATGGAATTCTGAGAACATTCAGCATAATGCTACATCCTTTTTTGTAGTTCAGGTCTTAACCTGGCACGAGAACAATATGAAAACAAAATCCTCATTATTTTGGCACAGATTGCTCATAATCATCTAAATGGATCCTCTCTTTATCTTCCTTTGAAAAACATTAGGACAAATGCAAAAGAGGAAGGGTGTGTAGCATCAGAGAGGATCATAAGATGCAAATATTCACGTGCAAGATTCTGAAGGGCTGAGAGAAGTGGGTGCAGTCCGGTGGATGTAAATCTCAAATGTGATGGAGATTTTAGCATTTTTCCCTGAAATCTTTTGTTTTTTACTCAAGGTAAGCTGGAAACAAACTCAACTGCAAACTCAAGATCACCGGTCAAGTGATATCTGATGTCAATTTGTTTGTTCAGCACTTTTGACTGCATAGTTTTTACATACTGCAGATAAGATGCAATCTGTTACAAACAGTACAATTACATTTTACAATTTTAAACCTAAAAGTCTAAGTGGAAAAAGACTCTGGAACACTCCATTAGATTACTCTGAAAAGAAAGATGAAAACAAAATTCAGTGCTTAACCAAAAGAAAACACGCCCTCAATGATCAAATAGATGCACAAGGCATTACATACGGCTACTGAGGAGTACACCAGCAGCTAGACTGTTATTTTACAAGAGCTAAATTAATTAAACATTATTCAATTAGGCACAAAAATTATTTTCAGGCATGTAATTAGCAGCTAGCAACACGCTTGTTTTCTTCTGATGTGAATGACTAGTAGATTAACACCACTGTAAGAAGATATTTTGTCAGATCCAACCAAAAAAGCAGAAGTAAGAGGATTCTTTTGTAGGATGCAGAATGACAAATTATCAGAACTGACAAGCAGAACTTCTCCTGTGGCACTAATTGATATGAAGAAATAAAATGGGATAGTACTAGTGATAGCATTCATACTATAGCTACCTTGTTTGACAGGTGTTCAACGCTCCCATTCACACCATTCACAGCTCAGTTTCTAAGGGCCAAATTTGGAATAACCATCCAGAAAAGAAAACTGTTCCTTGAAGGATACAGATGAGATATCAGCTGCTTATTCAGGCAGCCTCCTATCACTTGCATTTCAAACTATTTTACTTTCTGAAGTCACAACTCTCTTGTGACTGAGATCATAACTCGTATTCTGTTACTCCATATCTTGTTTACTAATTCACTGATAAGCTCCTCTCACCATGCTTACCATTCAGTGCATCACAGTTCTTTTTCCACATTAGAACAAATCAGTCCTTCCACTGCTTCCTTTGTAAGTGCATTGTCAAGATTTGTTCCACTTCAACACCAAAGCAAAGAATTGGCCTTGTGGCTTGGAAGCAAGATATCACTGTAGCAACTCAATGTACTTGTTATACTACTTGTTTTTTCTTCTTTTCCTCCTCCTACACAGATGTTGAGTTACTTTACTAAGTTCCTGCCAAAAGTTAACTTTACAGGAGAGTGATTCCTTTTGAAAATAAAGACAGGGCTGCCTCTATTGTCCTGACTCAGCATGCTGGGAACAAAACAAGGACCAACTGCAGAAAGAGACATTTGTAATGCTTTCTCCAGAACATAAACACAGTGAATGTGCAGCTGGCCTGGTAGTAGCAACAGAGCCTAAGCCTTTGCTCTTAATTTAGCAGGAAGAGTTGTGGTGTCTGCAGTGGGAGAGAGGATTTTCTTTTTGCCAGACCCCTTCGCCCAATTCAGTGCTAAGACAGCAGCTGAGTTGAGGACAGAGCCAATTAAAATTTTACTTTCAGAAAATATCCAGAGGACTCTTGATGCAGTATGTGCAGACTTTTATAGATTCATCTCAACCGTGACCGTTACACCTAAAACAGAAAGCAAGACGATGAGCTGAACAAATTCAAAGAGAAATGTTTTACTCAGGCACAGGAAACTACAGAATTAACTAAGATCTACATCAGAAACCAACTTCAAACATATATAATGAAACCACTGAATGAAGGATTTAACGTTGGGTTCCTGAGACTTCCACCACGCTTGCAGATTCTGTGGTTAAAAAAAGCCACCAATCTTCTCAGAAATGTGCTGCGTAGCACTGTACACCAAAATACAGGATGCTGTTATACAACCAAGCATCTGGAGAGATTAATTCTGATGAAAAAAAATCTCTAGAATAAAAACTATTTAATAGAACGAGGATGATGGCAGAGGAGACTACTGGATTTGTGCAACTGCATCAAGCTAGATGTTAGGAAGTATTATTTTGCTAAAAAACAAGTCAAGCAAGTATTTTGCACTTAAAGCTTGATCTTAAGAGATGCTGAGTACAAAGCTCCTCGTAATTCCCTACCAAAAAAAACAGAGCAGTACATTTGCAGAAAGGGAGGACTAAAATGACCCAGCACATCCAAGAATGTATCTCTTAAGAGTATTAAAGAGAACGAATTCAGTGGTGCTACATAGGAGGGTGTCCTGAGAGACACAGTGAATGTGAACGAAGGGGCTCTCAGACCCACGTGGCACTGACAGCTGTGGCTGATAACAGAGAGAGCAGGACGAAGACAACACCAAGCTCAGAGCACAGTGAAAGTGCTTGGCTGAATTAGAAATAATAAAGAAATAAAATAATGTAAGAGTTCTCTTCATCTGCAAAGCTATTCTCCTACTCCCAGAGTCATTTCAAGTCACTTTAAGTTGGTATCAGGAAAAAACTTTACAGAAAAGGTTGTTAAGCACTGGAATAGGCTCCCCAAGAAGGTGGTTGAGTCACCATCCCTGAACGTGTTTCAAATCCGTTCGGATGTGGTGCTCAGGGACATGATTTAGCAGAGGATTGTTAGATTTAGGCTAGTATGGTTAGGTTGTGGTTGGACTTTATGATCTTGAAGGTCTTTTCCAACCTGAGCTGTTCTATGATCCTATGATTCTAAAGCTCAACTTCAACATTCAGTCAAATAATTTCTCTACTACAGCTCTAATTTTATCATTTTGAAGTGCTACATAAACACTAGGTAATTAAGAACACTGAAGATTTTCACGACAGTTTTCTTACATCCAAATATGCAGTCATTCTTTCAGCTATGAAGCATCATAGTGCAAAAAGTATGCACTTTGCCCTAAACAGAATCACTTAATTGATACACAATATATTTGCTGAAATGGCTTTACTGCTTCGGAGCACAAAGGTTCTCTTGGGAGTTGGTTTTGGGCTCTTTTTGTCACTAAGGTATAAACCGTTACAAGTACCCATTAGTACAGAATTTGTCCAAGAAGAACTCTACCATACTACTGTTATTACAGGAAAAGAGACATGGAAAGTAATCTCAGACAAGGACAGATGACTTGGCAGACGTGTGAAGCAGAGATATCAGCCTAGTATTCCAAGAACAAATTTCACTACTGCCAGCAGGCTGACAGCTACAGTTCATGCACATCCGCTACTTCCCATGAACAGCAGTTTGTACAATTTGCAGAAGTGTGAAGTCAGACCTTAACAATTCTATCAAGTTAAGTCATTAAAGAGAAAAAAAGCAGCAATCTGAACTTCATACTAAGAAAATTTTAATATGTTTTTTTCCAAGTTCTAATATATAAATACAATGGTAATAACGTATTCCTCTTTTGTAAGCTTGGATGAAATATATTGAAGTCCACTTTCCGTATGTTATATAAATAATCATCTAAAGCAACCTAGAAAAGAAAAGAAAAAAGGCTTAGTCTGTACGGTGCACGCAGCTAATTGGGCATTAAATTTAAAGTGATACATGCAACCAAATTAGGAACTACAAAAAGGCTTGACAGTATGTCTGTTTTAGCAAGTGTAGTGTAACCATCACATTTGAAGAAAACATAAAAAACAACTTTTGAGAAGAGAAGCATTATCTTTCACTACACCAACCAGAAAATGAATAAAAATAGACAAGATTTTGGCCCCTTGCGTTAGAAAGGTTGTCTAAGAGTATAGACACTGCTAGAGAAATTCTGTAGTTAAAGAAAGAGTGAAAGTTTTGCTCAAATTGAGGTTTCACAGTAGTATCTAAGTAAAGTCTTTAATAAGTTTCAGGTACTACGCTTTCCCGTGGACATATAAAGTTAACAATTTTAATTAATTAGTTTAAGCTTCATTTGAGCCTCTACTTTTCACAAACATATTAGCACAAAAGTGAGGTCATCATTTCAACACTGCATGATATCACACTCACCGTATGGTAAAAAGCAGGATATGCCTTCACAGGAACTTTCTTATTGAAAGATCTAGCCTGAAAGTAAATGGGATAAGATGGGAAGGAAGCAAAAAAAAAATACTTATCAGGAGAGTTTAACATTTCAGACTAAATATAAAGTACTACATATAACGCTCAGAGCCAACAAAATGTGCTATTCTCTGACATACTGAAACTATTACATTTCACTGTGGGTAACCCAGCATCATCCCTCACTGTACACAAAAGTAATTATGCAAAAAATATATTATGTTGGGAGATCCCTCCTAGAATTCTTTAACCTTCTGACAACCTTACAGTTTGCATAATAATATAACAATGTAAATTAGCATCCCTCGGTTCCTGTAAAGTTCCAAGTTGCATCTGTTTTAAAAAATATGGCATCATATTTATTAAAATATGACACTATATCAAATAATTCTTTGCATCCCAAGAGACAGAACTGATGGGCCAGAAATGCATTTCTTTGAGTGGATTCTTTTTGGGCCGGTCTTACCATCAGTTCCAGAAGTTCAATTATGCTCTACCTATATTCATGGGACTCTGCAATATCTCAGTGCCTCAGGCTGTCAGTGTCTATGTGTAAACACTGTAAACTAAATCACGGCTGAATCAACTCTACAGTTTAAATGCACATGTAAGTCAGCTACAGCAAATCTCCCTGTAGGGCTTAATTATAAATATAGAATCCCTCCTTGTTTCATCTCTTCTTACATGCTAAAACGAAAAGCAAACAAAACTACTCTTCACAAATACTGGTGAGTATTTATGAATCTGTGTTAGTTTTCCATGGATCCTCTCAGATAACTGAGAAAACTGGCTAAAACTTTAGGAGGGGAGAATACTGAATCTTTCCAGATGGCAAATTATTTTAAAACTCTAGGATGAAATAAATGTGCATGCATATAAGAGGAAAATTACCTTCTCTGACCTAGCTTACTATTGGTATTTGTAAGGGCAAAGGAAAGAAGTAATCTTGCTTGATTGTCTTAACTCAGTGAGTCTGCGTGACTGCCATTTAGAAAGCACCTTATCTTCCCTGGCAAACTGATGTACCATAATGGAGATAAAGGCAAAGGGCCAAAAGGAGACCTCCTGGGAAAATGCAGGAGATAGTACTGAAGATAAAGACGAGGAACAAGTAAACACTGCTAACACATTTCAAAGGGCTGTGTGAGACTGACACAGCACCTTCATCGTGTGCTTTTATTCTGATAAAAAACAACGTTCCTAAAGAAAACCACAATCTTCATTGTCTTACTTTGCCCTCTGCTGGTCAGCGGTCACAGTATCAAAAAAGAGCTGACCATGCTTCAGAAACTTCTCTCACAAGATTAAGTGCCATTTTACTACAATATACTTCACATAATATCCCCGAGACTTATTTAGCATTTTCAGATTGTTCCTTCTGACTGTGAAATAGGCAGAACAACTGTTATCCTTATCCTCCAAAGCATGTGTGGCTCATGTAAATTCTCTGACTGTTAAAACCTCCGCAGGTTTAAGCTTCACCACTCCCTGTAACTCCGAACAAGTCAGAGGGTGAGTGGTTGATAACATACTTAAGCAAAACAAAATGGAAATTTTATACAGGAGAACTGGTGCATTTAAAGGCAATAACCCACTACATTTACCTGAAGTCTTGAGATATCATCCATTAGGGAAAAAGTATCTTATACAATGACTCTCTGATTTTAAGGAGGCTAATACCCTATTATTACTGCCTCTTACTGCCAATTTCAAGTGGTTCAAACACTTCAGAAACTCTCTACTGCCCATTTTTCTTCACGGATGACGATACAATTTGGTAGTATGTATTAAGAGATTTTTTTAATTAAGATTATTAAAAAAGCAGGGTAGAAAGCCAAGACCAACACAGAATTGAATAAAATGCTAGCATTGCCCTAACTTGGCTTCCTTCTGTTCATGTTTTCTGCACAGCCTCCAATGACATGATCGCATGGCATATTTTCCACAGAGCTCTCCCAGTGCATAACACAGGCAGGACTGTAGGAATGGGGTAGGGAGGAAACAGGTAAGGTTCTGACTGCTCACTTCAGAAGGAGTTTGACATGGAGGGATGGGAGCCAGGGGACCATGACAGTGAAAATGGTCACATGGTCACTTTATTTGAAAAGTTCTCAAGAGATGAATTTTCTCTCTTTGCTTCTTTCCCAAAGTTTTCAGGCAATACCAGCAACAAAATCTTAAACAGCTGCACAATAAATACACACTGCTCATTTTCTACACCTGCTGTCACTGATTTGAGGCATCACAGGCCAAACTCTTAGCATTTTTGTAATGACAGCTGCAACCCAACAGGTTTAATGCCCTGTACACTGCAGGTAGTAGAATAGAGGAAAATAAAAGAAAAAAAAGAGGTTGTTGCTTTAACACTGATGTGGGCAGTTTCGACCTTCCATTTATTTTACCTCTTTTTCAATCTTTTCAATTAACAGTCTCCTTGGGAGCGGGACAACAAAAACTGAGATATCAGCTGAAACAGCATGAAGAGCAATACATCTAATACAAGTTATAAATAGTCTGTATTAAAAATAAAGCCTGAAGCTACATATTTTTGACCCCTAAAAATTAACCAGCTAACCTACAACTCACAGAACAAACCAGGGATGCCTTATTTTATCTTCAGAAAAATGAAAATTAAGAAGGGCTCTCCTGCCTATATTGCAGAAAATACTTTGTGATTGGCTAACATTGTAATTGAGGATTATATTCGTGATGCAAATGCAGAGAATTTCAACATTTCCTTACTTTGAAGCAGTATCTTTTCAGATTCTGTGTTTGATACGATATTCAAAGTACACATGTACACGTACTGCTGACAAAGAAAACTCTTTACAGTGCTTCCTGCAAGTTTTATTTTCCAGATAAAGGCAGACTAACAATGCACTGCTGATGAAGCATTCTTTTGCTTTTTGCATCAGGTTCTGAGTGTAGCTAAAATAAGAGCATTTATTTTAAAAAAAAAAAAAAAAAAAGAATGATGCAGGTTTTCAGAATTCATTATCTACTTTTCCAAACAAGAAGCACCATTCCTAATGCACTTGGCTGTGAGCCCAAAAAGAAATAAACAGAAAACAACAAAACACATTTCCCAACACAGTTCTGACCATGTCTGGTCACACTGAGGAATGAATTCCCCCCTCCCAAACACTAACCAGCAGTTAGAGCCAAATTGCCCTGCTCTCCTGCTGTGCTGTGAAGTACCATATGTGCAAGTCCTTCCTATGTTGCTGATACCATTCTGGCTCATTCTTGCACTTATAATAGTTTGCTCAAAAGTTTCTCTCCCAGTAATAAGGCTTTTAAGCAGTGCTTATATATATGCAACTATAAGAAAACTGCCTCCTGTACCTACAGATAAATATAATATCCATACAGAAGTAGCTGTAAAATACTTAAAGGTTTGAAACTTCTCTCAAAGTAATTTAGGTTAAAATATCTGAAATAAAGCATGCAGGTATAAGACTTCTAACAACACATTCACAGTGCTTTGTAAAGGACAGCATCGACTATGTTTATCAAAAGAAAGAAAGGGGGAAAGGAATCTCACATGTTCTAGGTGAATATGGGCCTGGCTGGCAATGTCATAAATTACATCTCTCACATTTTTCTCTTGCTTGCATCTTATGAAATCCTCTTGTGAAACTCCATGCTAGACATAGGAAGGAAAAGCAAGAAGTAAAAAACTCTCAACAAATATCACATTTCCATTTTAGCTTCACAAAAGATAGGAAAATTCAAAAGCCTGTCCAAGCAATCAAACTGTTGACATAAGACCGAAAAAGTCCAAGTGTGTTCTGCTGCTGCCCTCCCTACAACTCCTCTTTTTAATTTTTTTTTTTTTTGTCAATTGGAAAACAATTCAAGAGAATAAAAAGAACATCTGAAACTGACTCTCTGCATGGACTTGTTCCCTAAAGCCACTGCGGTCAGACAACCGTGTTAGGCTTTAAAGTTTTGGGAAGTTATACCAACTTAAACATACTCCAAAAAAAACAGTAGAAAGTGCAACAAAACCAGCAACAGTTAACACAGAAGCCATGTTAACCTTGGGATCAGCAATGCTAGGTTTGCAAAATAAAAACATTAAAAAAGCATTCTCTGACTGCAGTAACCAGGAAGATAAAATATAGTACATTCAGAACTGCACCAGTTTCCTGTTCTTCTCAACAACGTTCAGATGTGAAAACTGTATATAGTAGGCAAGTGAGCCTCCCAGAAGTACAGAAGAACAACTCTGCTTGCCTGCAGCTGAGATACTTACACAGAAGGGACAAAGCTGTTAGCCTATCCCCTGATCTTTAACTACGCACTTTCACTGTACAACACCTTCCAAAGCAGGGATGACTGAATTTTCAGCCTGCAGCTGAAAGCCTAAAACCTTGGAAGGTTTCACATACCATCCAGTCCCAGAAGTGCTGAAAGCAAGGAGCAGCTTCTTCCTGCAGTCCCATAAACCTGACCTACATTAGGGTCTATGCCTTTCGCAGACTACTTAAATGACTAAACTTCAAATCAAAACTTTCGACTGTACTGAAATTACATACAGTAAAGACTATAAGTGCCTTAAGCATCACCATAAAGACACAAACTTCGCTCAAGCATAAGAAGAACAGCATTAACATTTTAAATACAGACTAGAGATAAAGGAGTAACTGCTGTCATGGCTACAAATCTAGCCAGAGAACATTAATGAAAAAATATAAGCTTTAATTCCAGTTTACCCAAATTGCAAGAGCTACTAAGTTTCAATGCAAACTAGGTGTACAGTTCAAACCGGAGAACTATATGCCATCTCATACAGCAATATATGGAAGGTATGGTTATAGCTATCAATTGTGTAAGACCAAAAAAAGAAAGAAAGGAATGCCAGAACATTTATAAAAAGGTAATGTAAAGAGAAACGTGAGAAGATTGTTCAGAAGTCCCCATTCTGCATGTGTATTTCTACATTTTAACAGAAAAGTTCCTGAAAGATGAAATGCTACCAAATTTAACAAAAGATTAGAAAATGGGGAAACAAAAAAAAAAACCAACAACATTCTGGTTTTTCCTGAAGGTCATTCCTCTCACTTTGTATCTATAAAACCACTGGGCTGCAGCAGAAACCACAGCACAAAGAAAAGAAAAAAAAGCATGCTGTTTCTGTGCTAATAAAGTACAAACTCCTATCTAGTGTTCAGAGATGCAATTAGATACCACATTGTTCAATTCCAGGTAACTTGTTTCTCTTACCAACATACAAATGTCCATGGGCAGAAAGACCTTTCGTCTTGTACAGTGATATGGAGTAGCTCTCAAACAGGTAACAATGCCTTGTGCTTTCCCAATGTGACTGGCTGCGTGGTCAGCATGGATGTCCTTCACACCTGAAATGGCAGAAATAGCATGTCTTACTGTCAGGCCTTTTAAGGAGTTTTCTCCCATGTGTACTACAGTCATATTTAAGGAAAGCTAACAAGTGTACTGATGCATTACAGAACTGCTTATGTTCATAACCTGCCTTGAGACCTCATCTCAGAGATGCAAAGCAGCAGGGAATACACTGATTCCTGTTCAGATACTATCCTTTGCTACAGAGCCATCTACACTGGCATACCTTCTTTCAGGATAACAACATTCCAAGAACAGTTTGCCCTGCCAGAGAAATCATTCAAGTGTGAGATTCCTGACTAGCATTAATGCTTACAGTGTGGTTCCAACCATTAGCTGCAGCTGATTCAGCAGTGTCTCGAAGCCAAGGAGAATGGCCATATGCTTCCCCCATATGTCTGCCACCTCCCTCGTGCTGCCAGGGGTAACGAGATAGCAGCATGGTAAACCAGTACAGCTAACGTTGGTTCCTGCCTGGCTACTACCTGAGACAAGAGGACAGCGACTGGGGTAAAGCAGCATCATCCTTCTTCATGGCAAGACCATATAATATTGGCTCATCCTGATCACAGGGCTGAACCAGGATAAAATGAAAAATTAAAGGAAAATAAGGAAAATTAAAATTCACAAAAGTTCTAACAGAAGTAATGTTCCACAAAGGCAGAAATGAGGATACCAGATCAGTGAGCCTACCTGACAGCTGGAAACGATACCAGATATAGCAGATTCATTGCCTGAGCCTTGCCTGGGTCTCAACTCTTTGGAAATAGTGTATACAGGCAGACTATGCGGAGTTACTCTGGCAATAGTGGTAGAAAGCAGACTTTGGAAGGTAAGTTTACAAGTCAAAATGAGCCTGACAAGAGAAGTAACCCAAAATCGGTAGAATGAAGCAGCACTACTACAAGGAAAGATACACACCACCTGGAGATGGCAGGAGTAAAGAAGCTAAAAAAACATAAGAAATTTAGCAAAGACGACTCAGTCTGTGTAGTACAGAAAAGACTGCTGATGAGAAATATCTAGCCTATGTTCAATTAATTTCACCATTTCTGAAAGAAAACACAGGATAATTGCTTAATGTATAGCAAAGGAGATTCTTGCTTAGTTATTTTGTTAAATTGTCATATTTAAGAGAAGTTAAACATGATAGGAAGCCACAGAAAATCTGCAGTCCCCACTATAGATTTCAAGAACAGGATCATCTGACTTTCAACAGAAGCGAGCCAAGCATCCTTCAGTATTAAAGACATTTCTCAGCATGGAAGACGATGATATTTTTCATAGTCCTACATTTCTACAATCAAAAGCTCAAAGACACTTGCAAGATTTCACCGAATCCTTACTGAGAAAGTGAATATCAGATGTTAAGATGTGGATTCTTCATTTCCTCCTGAAAAGAATGTGCTACTACTGAAAAGAATTTCTACTACTCTTTTTTTTTCCTCTTTCGACTTCAGCTTTGACATTCCATCAGACGACTCTGATGTTGCGACTACAATATTCATGCTAAATATTATACTACTAATAAATAAACACCAGTCTTTTTACATCAGAGCTCACACAGGCAACAGTACCATGATGCAACACACATCTCAAAGAAAATCATCCTCTTCTTCACTTGAACAGTTCCTTTCCAATCTGTGAGTATTCTATTACACAACATTAGCTTTAAACCACAAGGATCATATTGTCTTTGTTACCTTTTTTCTAGCTATTCAATTATTGATAGTTAATCTGCTTTTAGGAAGGAGAGAGGATTCAAGCCCAAGTTAAGCAACATCACCAAGGGAAGCTTATAGGTTTGGAACTGTTTCAGAATAGTCAGTATATATCACTGCAGTAGAGAACAATAGCTGCTGAATAACTACAGTGCTCTGTGTTTTACCAAGTGGAACAATCAGAAAACACAGTAAAGAGCTGGATTTACCATACTCCATAATAGGGGCAAGAAGAACAGAACAGTAGAAAACTACAATGAACTTTCCACTGAGTTGTCTTCTAAGGAAAGTATGTAGTTTTAAGAAAGCTGCAGTAAGATTCCAGGTTTATGGCTGAGCATTCAGAAAAAACCTCACATGAGAACTTCTACTGAAAGGAAAATTGGGTGGAAAAAGTGTTGGTTTTTTTTTGTTGTTGTTGTTGTTGTTTTTGTTTTTTGCAACAATGATAAATATCATACCAGTATTAATAAGTCACCAACAAAATCTAAAAATGGGAAAGCACCTACCCAGCATTTCCAACGTGAGGTATAAGAGAGCACTCTGAGTGTTCTCAGCATACGTTTCAAGCTCCTGGATGTTACGGTATGCTCTATCATCCAAATTCTTCTCCTGTAATTTGAACACAGAACTTCAGTAAAAAGTAAGTATAACTGCTATTCGTGCTAGCTATTTGTTCAGATTAGCCTAATCCACTATTAGCAAGAAAAGGTAAAATTAAGAGATATAAAAGGAGTATATACTGATAGAAACAGGCACTGAAACCCATAGCAACTCTACCACAAGTAAGTACATATAACCACAACCAATTACAACCTCTTGCAATGACAAATCAAGATTTTTCAGAAAAAAATGATGCTGCCAATAGAAAACATTTTATTGTATTCTTAACTATTAAATTGCCAGTTTTAATACCTTGTTAGCATCAGAAGAATGGAAAATAAACAGGAATATATACTTTAGAACATGCACACAAAACAAGAAAAAAAGAATCAATCCATCACACATATGATTTTCAAAGTCGAATGCAAACACTCCCCAAAATAGAATTTCTGACATTATTCTTCCTGCCCTAGTATCTTTTGTGGCTAAAATCTACCAGTTTTAATATTTAAAACTCTCAAATCTTTCATAGCAATGACACTGAAAGTAAGTGGCCATCAAAGCTCACAGTGTAACTTTATGAGATACCAGCTTCAGCAGCAAAGCTACTTCAAGGAATTCCTGCCCTTAGCCTTGCCCTTGTGCCAGAGTTGGTATCAGCATCACTACATCTGTGAAATTCTCTCTCGTTTTCTCCTCCTAAAGGGTAGGTATTTTTAGATCCATATTATCTTACTTAGCTCTGACTTAGAGCACTGCTTAGCACACAAGGGAGAAAAACAGCAAAGTATGGCAGAAAAGATCATACAGCTTTCAGCCAAATTTGAGGTTTTATATCTGTGACTCATCACAAGATAAAGCAATTTAGGGGCAAAACTGACATGGTAATATGAGATGAAAAAGAACACAAAGATGACCAAGAGCATGACTGGAATGGCATAAAAAGAGGCTGTGTATGAGATTTGCTTCTTACACAACTTCATTTCCATTTCCATTAAAATGCAGTTTTCCAGAATTTTTAACAGTTGTATATAGAGACCTTACTATTTAATCTCACCAGACAGGACTTCCCTCAGTTACAAACAGAAAAGCCAGGTGTAACTCACAATGGACTACTACTAGAGGTAACTACTTTAAATGAGAAATTAAGGTCTGCAGTATAAAAATGTGAGCACAGATACGTTATCAGACCAGAGAACAAAAAGGATACACACTCACAAGCTCTGCTTTAAATTCTAAAGGGATTCTATTACCTTTTTGGCCAAGAAGAGCAGAAATTGTAAGAACATCAAGGGAGAATTAAAAGGAAATACAAAGTGCTCTTCTCAGGAGAAATACCATTGTCTGAAAAAGATGAATTACTTAACCATTGGTTTTACACACAAACACATGAAATTACAGGGAAGAAGTCTAATATGATTGAAAAGAGAATGAGACTTTGAATGGTAAATACTTACTCTTTCATCAATGATCTTCGTGAACCACATTTTAGACAAGTTATGCCTCTTAACTGCCTGAAAATTATATAAAAAATTGATGTTAATGTTTAAAAAATGATGGCAATATTGCATTACAACAGTTGAAAACTATTTTTGATAGTACTTTTCAAAAGGACTGTATTCACTGAATCAAAGTTGAATCAAAGTGGTAAGTTAATGAAAAAAGGAGAATCTTCAAATATAAAAACTGTATAAAAATCTAACTGGCATTTGCTTCAACTTAATGCACACAAAAAAATGAAATCTTGAATATCAATTAACTAAAAATATTCCTATAACAAAATATATAATATATTGAATATTACAGTTTGTGGATACTTAGTTGGGTTTTTCTTTTTTTTTTTTTTTTGCTTTTATTAAAGCATTTCATATTCACACATCTGCATTCTGGTTCTTAACTTGCACTTGACTTGCTTACTGCAACTCTTCAACTTCTCTTCAATCCTCTTACCTACATCCATCCATCCATCCATCCACGCACACACTCCTTTCAACCCACATGAATTTTGCAGACCACACTGTCAGCAAGACCATAATCATACATATAAATATTTACAAACAAAACTTATGGAGCAGATTTCTCATAATCTTCACCTTTACAGTTCACTATCTACTTCTGTACACGTATTATATTTCTAAGTATTTTTTCAGGGTTTGATAAAACTAGGTCTTATTGCTGATTCAGCTAATTTTGCTTTGGGGAAACACCAGGTATGCAAAAAAGTGAATTCTAAGTTACATCTACACAACAGTTTGACTTCTCACTCATTCATCTGAGGAGTTGGCAAATAAAGTCCCTGAAACAGTCACAGAAGGTCAAGGTGTGACACTTTAACTCAAGCTCTGCTGAATTACCCTACTTGTGTGTTACATCCATTTTAAGCTACCATCATTCAAGTAAGTTCTCATTTTTCAAATTCTCTCATTTTCTCCAAAAATAAACAGAGGACTAGAGCTCACTTTGCATCGGTTCAAAATGGATATACAGGTAAGAACAAATAGAACAAGGTTGCCAGCTAAGAGTTGAGCCATTCACAGTTCTAGAAATATTTTTACAGACTATTTATGTACTTTACTAGCACGCACAATTCTCAGAATCCAAATTTGAGTATTGTAGAATACACAAAACTTTTTGAAAAGTTTATCATAATAAATTAGTATTTCTGGAAAATCAGAACTGTCTGCATTTAAACTGAACAGTGGGAACAGAGTGTACTCAAAACATACTGTGTGAAAGGCATGCTAGTTCTGTTAACATGCTAGTTCTATTAACAGCAATACTTAAGAGCCCAGGTGTCTATTTCTAAATCTTACTTTCTCAGAACTGCAGTGATATTCACAAAGATTTGCAAAGTTGCACTCTTCAAATAAGTCATCCTTGGGGTATTTGCTGAAATATAGAAGTTAAATCACATCTTGAGTGCAGAGGTCACCAGGACAGGTTGTGCTGCAGCTTATTACAGTGTTCTGCAGCAGTCAGAGGTAGCAGAGCTCCCAGAAATACTTTTAGACCTTTTCCCAACACCTTACTTCACAATCTATTCTGTTTGGATTGCCTTCAATCAATCTTCCTTCAGAGAAGTCACATGTAAGGTCAAATCTTATTATACAGATAGGCCAATTCTTTCTTCTACTTCAAAAACAACTTCCTGTGTGCGAACAAAGCATGACTAGCAGTCATAGCTGATAGAAAGAGCTGCAATTTATATCTGAACTATGTCTGTTGAAAGTTAATCTTTAGCTAACAAACATTTCTGCCCCACACTGATATACACATAAGCAGCCTGAAATTAGAAGTGATGGAAAGAATACATACAATCACATCCAAAACCAACTTGAACCTAATCTACTCAGACAATTAAAAGTGAGGATATTTTCAGAAACAAAAATAAACTGCACAAAAGCAAGTTCCTCCTTGGAAAGGAGACAAGCATTTGGGGAGAAAACAATCCTGTTTCTGGGTAGTTTGTCATAAACTGAAACAGAAAGAATAAAGAAAAAAAAATTCAAAGGCACAGACAGATTGACACGCAGAACTATCAATACTGCATTCTAATGGCTGTGTTAAAGATGGAACATGGGCGATATTTTAATGCCCATAATTCAGCAAAAAGGCTTGCAACATTTGCCAGTCTTCATTCTAACTGTATGGACACTTTGTTGTGGCAATGGCACACTTTATAAGAGCTAAAGACACCCATGAATAGCTCTGCACCTCCTAAAAGTGACTTAATAACAGGTGTTCTTCCTTTATTTTACTTCTTGGCTTCACCTGCGTTTTCCCTTACTTAAGCAAACAGTATCTTGTTTAAATCCAATTTTAACCCACGTACTGACAGAGGAACAAATGTTGACTTATGCTTTATTTCATACTTGAGGGAAGAACAACCAGGGACAGGCCACGGTTTCAGCACTGTCAACAATCATTCAAAGAAGATTTGGAAAGAACTCATTTTTGTGCTCTCAGAGGTGCAACAGAGAACTAAAGTTAAAACGCTCCAGTCCCACAGAAGCTGCGTTGTTCCAACATTACAGTGGGAGTCAGGGATTTTTAATGCAAAGAAAGCAAATGAATACTTAGATGAAGAGTCCATATTTGTCTGCCTGCTTTTCAGCTGGTCCATACAACTAACTACCTAAGAGATCTATGTTAACTGTATTCAGCTATGGAGACTTAGACAAACCGCAGGTTTTCTGTCCAGGAGCCCAGAGATCCCCATTTTAAACACAAATTCTGATCTTACAGAACCTTTCATGAAAGCACCTGCTGTAAAGCTTCTAAGTCTTGATGTGACCTATGGCCCTGACCAGCTAGCACCATACAGAGTTGCTATCTCTGAAGAAATTCAACGTGACTCTGAAAATCTGATCCACTAGCTCTGAAGTTCAACCTGCTCTAAGTGGGAACATGGTCTAGATGACAACCAGAGGCCCATACCAATTAAATTATTCTGTGACTCTAAATTATGATCAAGGGGAGATCAATTTATAATGCCTTCAGTCATCTGATGAACTTCTCAATGGCAGCTCTACTTAGAAATAAAAAATTTGTACAGAAATTTTTTTCTTCAGCCATGACCCGAAGAGGAACAGGTCTGCCGGCATACTTTGTGAGTAATGTTCTGGTGCCTGCTAGAATTCACATACGGACGTCTTGGTAAAAATAAACTTCTAAGTTCACAAGTACATTTCCTGTTACTCAGCAGACACAAAAGGATCTGCACAGATATATAAATAGAAGTCATCAAGCAACCCTTTAGCAAGGAGAGAGGCTGTATGAAGATTCTCCCTGTTACTCAGTAACTAGGTACAAAGGTCTTGGGCTTTTCCTCACACAAAATTTGCTAGATTAACCCCTGTGCTTTGTCTCCTGTCTTTTTATAGAACTTGTTCTTCAGGCAGGACCAGCACTCGCTTAGGAAAAATACATCTGACAGTGGGATTGTGTGCACGCTCAGTAAGTTGCCAACAGCATAACACTGTGTGGTGAGGTCAACATAGTGGAGGGAAGTGACAACCCAGGATGACCTCAACGGACTCAAGAGATGGACCCATGCAAACCGCATAGAGTTCAGAAGGACCAAGTGATAGGCCAAACAAATGGACTGGGACAATCCCAAACACAATACTGGCCAGGCAGAAAACTGCTTGAGAGCAACACCGCAGAGAAGGACTTGCGAGTTCTAGTCAGTGAGAAGCCCAGTATGAGTCAACAGTGTGCACCTGTAGCCCAGAAAGCCAACTGCACTGCATTAAAAGCAGCATGGCCAGCAGGGTGAGGGAGGTGATTGTCTTGCTCCACTCCGCTCTCCTTAAAACCCACCTGCAGTACTGCGTCCAGGCCTGGGACCCACAGCATAAGAAAGATGTGGAGCCATTGGAGTGGGCTCAGAGGAGCCTATGAGGACTCTCTAAGGGCTGGGGCACCTCTCCTACCAAAAAGCTGAGTGAGCTGAGCTTCTTCACTCCTTCATAAGCAAAGGCTCCAGACACACATTACAGTGGCCTTGCAGTACCTAAAGGAGGCCTTATGGGAAAGATGGGGAGAGGCTTTTTATCAGAGAAATGTAATTACAGAACAAGGGGTAATGGTTTTAAACTGAAAGAGAGAAGATTTAGATTAGACTTTAGGAAGAAATTCTCTACTATGAGAATGGAGAGACACTGGAACAGGTTGTTCACAGAAGCTGTGGATATCTCATTGCTGGAAGTGTTCAAGGCCAGGTTTAAGCAACCTGGCCTAGTGGGAGATGTCCCTGCATATAAGCAGCGGGGTTGGAACTGGATCCCATCCAATCCAAGCCATTCCATGCTTCTATGATTTCAACTAGGTCTCACCTAAATATCCTCCTTCTCTGATTCTATTCTGTGATTGTAGGTGGAAAGGTACCATACAGACATACACGACCTTTACATTAACTGCTTTATATAAAATAACACAGCAGTATTTTCTTTGAGTGAACTTCAGGATAACAAAGGCATATCTTACCCTCCACAGTGCTATAGCAACTGGCTGATGTGGTGGGTTATCGCAGTATATATCTTCCACAGCTTTCCTCCAGAACTGCATTCGCATCAAACCTGTAGTCTTCTGCGTAATGGAGTCTTTAATCTAGAAAGGATACATCTGGAGTGAAATTCACAGCCTCTTTAAGGCACTATGGTCTGCCTCTACTGAAAAGTCAGACAGAGAACACAGACTAACTCACTAGGAAAGGGGCTCAGTTCTCAATTTGTTTACTCCTAATGAAATTTACAACCACTACAGAGAATAAATAAAAATGAAATCTTCACCACAAGGTGACCTGGGAACTCACAGAGTCTAAGTCCAGGACAACTCCCACCTTGGCATTCTCAGGATAAGAAGCAGTGGTAACAGCAGTGAGGGAGGGAAGTACTATAGGCTGCCAGAAGCACAGCCCACAGAGACTTATCACAGGGTTGAGTAAGCACATATCTTGAACTGCTCTGCTTCCTTCTGGCAAGTGCCACAAACTTTTGTGGTTGCATTAGAAATTTCTGGCCATCCAGCAAAGGTGAGAGACTGTAGCCACTCCCATACCACAAATCTCTAATTACAAACTTCTCTCTTAGTAGTATTTCCTTTACTTTGCTTCTACTAGCATCTGACTCCTTCATCCAAAATTTTGATGGGCTTTTTACAGATACGGGTTAGCTACACTTTTCTAATTCACTCAGTGCATTTGAAGCCAGCACAGATGCAATCACATAGCAGTTCCACAGACCACAGCCTGTTTGTTATCACATAATTTTGAAAATACAGAACAAAAAGAAGAGTCACAGTATCTATACACGTGAACAAAATAAAGTGGGAGAGGCAATTTTCCAAGGGCCACTCAAAACCAGAGGTTTGTACTGACTTCTTTTTTCACTGCCCTTCATAGTATGAAAAGTTAATCTCAGCAAAATGCCAGCTGCTTGTTAAATAACAGTTCTAAAATTCTAAATTACACATTCCCAGAGTTCACAAATATATTTTAATACCTGCCTGAGCCAGTTCCACATTGAATGCTCTCAAGGCAAAAGCAGAGGTTCGAGATTCTGCAGGCAACAGCAGAGAACACAGAAACCCTTCATAGTCACGCTTTCTATAAAAGGACAAAAAGAATGGATATATTATTTATAGCTCCATGTAAATCAGGCATGCTATTGCTTAGTATAGGGCTCCCAAAATAGTAGCAGCAAGTTACAGTTCAAAAGTCCAACTTTTTGCAAAAGCAGCACCTTTTAAGCTTATTTTGAAATAAGGCAAGCTCCAAGAGGGGGAAGTGCAATATGAACTCTCAGTGCACCGCTCAAATCCAGATCTCAAGATATTTGGCTAAAGGCATGGAACAAGCTTGTGGAATAACTGCAAACAGAATCCAGACTTTCAGACTTCTGTTCTAAATACGAAACCTCATTTTTTTTGAAAGACTGCATGTTGAAGCTTAACAGAAGAGCAATGGATTAACCATTACATTTTGGTTTATTGACAACTATACTAAAAGTATGAGAACTCTGGCACTTGCTGTCAATCTAAAGTGGTATACTTTTGTTTGGCCACTTGGGTGTGCCATTAAGTGAAGAACAATCAGAGTACAGGGAGAATGATTATAAACTACAAAATCATACATAGGTGTAACTACCAGAAACTCTTGGTCACCTCAAAAATGCTAACTTTCTTGATTTGAGCAATATTTGCGTACTTTTGATAAGCTAGGAACATTATTCTTCAAGAGAACAAAGTAGCAACTCCCTGTTCTCAAGTTATGCCTTGAGAACAGAGCAGCAAGCATCAAGTTAAATATTTACTCATTTTCATGAAGTTTGTCCTTAAATGTACTCCTATTTCTCTTGAATGTGAGCTTAAGATAGCAAAAGCAAACCAGGGGGTAGTACTGGGATTGCCACTTTTAGCATGAAACAAAAAGGAAATGAAATTTAACAGCTTTTCTTACCCCCTAAATACACAACAGCTGATAACAAGCAAATACTTACAGTTCTCATAATACTTGTGGAACTTGTGTTAGAGCCTGATGCAAAGCCACAAACACCAACAAAAAAAAAAAGGCATTTCTGGATTTTAGCAGGCTTTTTGCCACATTTGTAATAGAATCACAGAACGGCCCGGGTTGAAAAGGACCACAATGATCACCTGGTTTCAACCCCCTGCTATGTGCAGGGTCGCCAACCACCAGACCAGGCTGCCCAGAGCCACATCCAGCCTGGCCTTGAATGCCTCCAGGGATGGGGCATCCACAGTCTCCTTGGGCAACCTGTTCCAGTGTGTCACCACCTTCTGTGTGAAAAACTTCCTCCTAGTACCTAACCTAAACCTCCCCTGTCCCAATTTAAAACCATTCCCCCTTGTCCTATCACTATCATATCACCCTCATAAACAGCCGTTAATAAAAAACAAACGCATCAACCTCAGCTTAAGACAATTTCTGCAAAGCATCATCAGCTCAAAACCTAGGCACTGTTTCTGAACAGACTGTAAGAACACCCCGGCACTGTCCAACCTGGGCAGAGCTGTGAAGCTTACATGCCCCAGAAAGAAAGTTTTCATTGTAATAAATAAACAAGAGCTGCCTGCACCGCCTGAAGCGATTTATTGCTGTTCGACCCCCTCGGCCCTTTCGTTCCCCCCAGCTGTTGTGATTTCCGTGCCGTATTTGAGCTACTGTCAACAGCGGCTTCAAGTCAACGACGTCAAAAGCACAAGCACACTTCATTTCACTCCTCTGAAGGCTTGTGAGCTTTTATAAGCAGTCTGTTTTTAACAGGAAAAAAGGAAAAAAAAAAAAAGTCACATCCATCTTATCTTCCGTGACTGGGACCGACCCGCCTCCCGCAGCCCATCCCCGGGCGGGCCGGGCCGCCCTCCCCGCGTCGCACGGCGGCTCTCCCCACCCCCGAGGCGAGCTGGGAGCGGCCCGGCCTCCCCGCGCCGCACTCACCGCAGCAGCTCGGCGCAGTACTGCGCTTCTCCGCCGGGCTCCGGCCGGCTCCAGCCCGCCGCCGCCCTCCCGCCTCGCGGCCACGGCCCCACCGCCCTCAGCAGACGGGGGAACGACGCGGGCCGCAATCCGCCCGCAGCCGCGGTGGCCGCCATGCTGCCCGCAACGCCGCGTCGTTCCGCCCCCGCCGTCGGCCAGTCCCAGCCCACGGGGCGGCCCCTTCCTCGCGCCGCGCCGGGGAGCGCACGGATCGAGGGGCCGGCAGGCGGCGCCCGAGAACGCGCCGTGGCGGCCCAGGTGTCGGGGCGCCGCGTGGCCTTTTGTTGTCCTGCAAATGGCCTCCGCCGTTGGCTGCCGCGGCGGGTTGAGCCGGGCGCCCCGCTCTGCGCGAGCCCCGCGTGGGGTCTCACACAGCGCCCGCTGAGCCTGGAGGGGAGAGGTGATGAAATCTCTTCTTGCAGCAGCCCCAGGCTCTGACGGGCAGTATTCACAGAAGGCCACTGCCGGGCAACGCAGCGCTGGTACCGCACACGGGATGAGGCTCGAGGGGAGACCTAGCGCTACACCAGCCCGCTGCCGTCCTAGCATCCTCATAGGATGGCTTGGCTTGGAAAGGATCTGCTGCCCACCGAGTTCTTAGCCCCAGCTGTGGGCAGGACTGCTGCCCACCGGATCATTGCGCAGAGCCCCACGTAGCCTGGCCATGAACACATCCAGAGATGGGGCACCCACAGCTTCTCTGGGCAGCTGTGCCAGGCCCTCACCACCATCACAGTGAAAATTTTCCCCCACCAACTAGTATAACTCTCTTGTAGTTTAAAACTGTCCCCCCTTTTCCTATCACTATCAGAACATGTAAAAAGTCAGTCTACCCTCTGCTTATAAGCTGACTTTATGTAACGGAAGGTCACTCTGAAGTCTCCCCTGTGCCTTCTCCAGGCTGAACAAGCCCAGCTCCCTCAGCCTGTCTTCGCAGAAGAGATGCTCCAGCCCTCTTGTTGTCCTCGTGTCCTCCTTGGGACTGTGTCCATCACTGGAGGATGACTTAGAAGCCTTCAGGTGCAGGCTGGGGCACTGCTGGACCTTATGCTGGACACAGCCTGACTGCAGTGCTAGCTCACAGTGCAGTCATTTTAGTCCTGTAGTTACAAGCAGAGCAGCTGTGCTCTCTCCAAGTTTGGCCTAGATGAGGATAAACCAATACATTAACATAAAGCTTGCCATGCTTAAGAGCTGTTTTATCTTAAAACTACATCTAACCAAACTGTGTGTAGTTACTAGTAGAAGCAGCAGCAGCAGCTGAGCTTTCTGTCCTCAGCCTTTCCACCCTGCTTCAGTTTCACTGCTCTGTTTTGCTGAGTTAGTCCTTTACCAATCTGGTGGTGTGAATCAGTTCACTGTGAGAACTTCAGCAGGGAAATTTAACATGAGCATAGGGCTACAGGCTGGAAAGTGAGGAGGATCTCCCTGACCATGGCCAGTAATATACATGTTTGTTAGCAGAGCTAACTGAACTGAAGCCACACAGTGCATATGGGGCAAATTTTGAATGGGCAGCAACATTCAAGTCACAAGACTTCTGTTTGGAAATGAGAACAAGCTTTTATTTTGTGTCATGGCAAGACAACATAGAGGAGAAGAGGAAAGGAAGCCTGGGAATCTCACCCCAACCTTATTTATTTTATTGATTAGTGGCTCTTGTGGGTTTATGCTGAGTCTTTATTCTTCCCTTTTCCTGTGTTCTTTCCCTTGTCTCTGAAGTTCTCTTTGTCTCGAAACTCTGGACCTTGTTTTGAATCCCCGCTCTGCCTTGAGCAGGAATTATGTTTGTCAGGGCACCCAAAGGAGGTCATTTAGCTTTGGTAGATTTCTGGGTGGAGGCTGAAACTGCTGTTGCTTAAGTTTTCAGTGAGAACCCCTAGATAAATGAATCCAGCTCTTTCAGCTGCTGCCAATTCCTGGCAGAAAGGTTACATAAACATACTCTAAACCTCAAGGGTATTATAAATAAATCTTATAAAATATTAAATTTTGTTAATCTCTGAATGAACCAAAACACTGCTAAACTGATTTAAACCCTTAGTAAGAAAAGAATTAACCAGGTGTCTTATAAAAGTCCTGACCTCTTTCTCAGCGCACTGACATTTATTTCTGGTCATTCTGCACCTTTACCGTTCTTATTAAATTACATTTTTTTTTCTTTAAACAAAATCTCCACATATCATGAATAATTATCAAAAAGCTTCTTCAAGTCTGTATTGATTGTAGCACTAGCAGAACTGCTAGTGACAACAGTGGCTGGTTTAGGCAGAGATAATTCACTTATTGCTTTAACATGGGATTTCTGGGGGAAAAAAATGTCAGAAAATAGCAATCAGTTATAACCAACAACTCTTACAGATATCCAGATAGTACTTGTCAGCATATAAATGAGAGACCCTGAGCTATCCCATGATAGCCAAGCAGAGCCTGAAATATGAGAGGCCTACTTGTATTCAGGTTCTTGTGCCCAAAAAGTCATCATACAGAAGAGGAAGGGAGAAGAGACCCACCTCAGGATATGCAACAGGATGGAAGCTGAGGTACTGACTGGAAGATGAGAGGCACCAGTGTCCCTAACCTGTAACAATGAGAGAAGAGATAAGAATGGGGACCTGCACGTGTATGGGCAAGGATATATCCCTGTCCTCTCATTTTCCTCTGCTGAATAATCCTGGATTCAGTCCAGCATGAGAGTTGAGGAAAAAATCTTTGTGGAGTAGCCATATAGTATTTCCTGTCCAGTTGCATGCCACAGTGAACAGGCACATGGCAGTTATTTTTACCTGAACTAGAAAAAATACTCAGCCAAAAATCTTTGTTTTAAGGGAGTACACCAGCAAAGCATGACTAACTGCAGTTGTTCCATTCCTGGCCACAGAATAATACATTCATGCATGTGGTAACAAGCAGTGAGCTACATTAAAACACACTTATCCCATTTTACGTGGTTTAAATAATAAAGTCTTTAATTGCAAAGTAGATAGAAAGTTCCAAAATGACGTTGCAGTGAAGGGGCTTCATCTTGGTTGCTGCTGCATGTGTTTATTTTTTGTGGTTTTGTCTGCTTATAAACTTTCATTTCTTTCTTATTACCATTTTGCACTCCCCAGTTTCAATTACAGATGAAAACTGCAAGAGGTGCTACACTAAAGACAGTGGAGAACAAAGGTCTCTAATTTATGAAGCATGAGGACCACTGTGTGCTTCCCTGGCTGTGTGCTGAAGGACTGAACTGACTGTCCCGAGTGAAAGCAAACAGCTCTTTTTTCCATGTCCACTGACACCTTTGCCAACCGTGGGCACACTCCATTGCACTCAGCAGGAATTGCTGCCCACCTGGTATTCTCAAATCTCCTGCAGTTTTATGTGAGGTTCAGTTTTACTCCCATAGGTGGATCTCTCAGTGAACTTCAAATATGCCATCAAGCATATTTATGGATGTTGACTAGCTTTCAGTTATTTCTGATTCAAGCTGCAAAGCTGTGAGTGAAGCAGTGGGTATTCAGGTCATGCAACTTCTGTTGCATGATACCTTTCGATACCTATCTTTTCTTAGGATAGTCCCTTATCTCTTTTTAGCCAGTGGAGCAAAACAGGACTTTTGCAGAGAGTAACTTAGAATAAGGATATAGTATCACACACAGATCATTCTAATTAACCTCAGACTCTCTCCTAATTGCGGGTTACTAATCCTCTCCGACCAAGAACCTCTCCAGAGTTGTGCCACATTCTCTGAGCACACAGGCAGAAGCAGAACTTGGAGCCAAATTGTCAAGGGCTTAGCACATAGCTGCTCGGCTTCCACTTTGACATCAAAATGAGGATTTCAGAACTGAGAAGGCACTGCTGTTTATCTAAGGCATTCCTTTGAAAACCCAGCTCTCTGTAGGGACAATGCACTCTCTTCAGAATTTTGGCTCCGGTTTTTGAAGAGCCACCCTGAAAACTCAATATTGTCATGAGAGATGACTTATCTGTCTGCCCTTGCGCAGAAGCGCAGGCCTACGCAAACACAACTTGGTTCCATGTTGTTGCCTGGGGTGATATCAGATGCAAATACAGGGAGTATTTGAATGGAATTCACAGAGTGTATGCTTTTAAGATAAAGCAGAGCCAAGTCCTGCTGCTGCTGCTTTGGATGCAAATGTATTTGTAATGAACTCTGGTTTTGTACGTGTCCCTTATCTTGCACCTGTTATCATCTTTGTTGTAAAAAGCTTACAGGTAAGCTTGCCAAATGATACGCCCCATCTGTGCTACCTGGATAAACACTGTTAGCAAGAAATATGCAAACTGAAAAGCCACAAGTTCTTGATGGACAGGTACCAGTGCTGTTTCTCCAGCTAGCAAGGACAAGGTCTTTGTGTTCCTTCAATAAGTTGCCAGCTTTTTCTTGTTTGAAATTCTTGTGAAGTTGTTGGGAGGGAGATGAGAAAGAGGAAGCTGGGAGCATGCAATCTGGTTTTTGGCATGCAGATGAAGTCAGTCACAAACAAAACAAGGATTTCAGTGAAATCTACAAAGTGAATGTTTTTTAGCCAGTGCTAAGCTAGAGCTGTATTGGAGGCAGTTGTGTTTGTTGTGAATGCTTGTTTTGATCTTGCAACCTGAACTAGCAGTTGGATGGAGGGAAGGTGAATAATGGAAAACTGCATCACTGGGGCTTGTTCCTAAGAAGACTGGAAATAAATGACCCAGCAGGTATGGCATGGTGAAAGTCCTACGGCTTTCCAGTGAAGAAACAACATAGGGGAGAACAGTTTGTTCTGGGAGCTTATCGTGTTCCAGTGAGTCCTCTATATTTTCCTGTGTTATTTCATTTTAAGAACTTGTGAGAGAGAGAACTACTGAGTAACTAATGTACAAGGCTGGTAGCTTGGGTTTTGAAGGCCTACCACTAAGTTCCTGTGGGCAACATTTGTACTCTCAAATGGTCACATCTGAGAGGGACTGACACTCTGGCCCCTGACCAAGCCATTTTAACCAACTTGCATACTTAGTGCCCAAATCCCAGGGACTTTTGGATGTAGAGGACACATCACTACTGCATATTAGCAGGGACACAGGGAGGTATGAGATGTATCCCACCAAGGAAACATCCTTGGGCTTGTTGCCACCTTTACTACCTGAGGCAAAGAGGATGAGACCAGCAGCACTTGGTGTGCCTGGGTACAGACCGCTCCCTGCTCTGCCATTCATTGGCTGCCTTGCACTCCCTGTGCAGGCATGCTGCTGCTTGCTGCTTTTGTATTAGAGCAAGATAGAGGGTAGAACTTGGCATCGTGAACACACTGTCCTAGACCTCCAGTCATAAGGGAGTTCACCTAATGCTGTTTTCCAAAACAAAAGACACTAACAAGGCATATGTTCCTATTGCTGCCTACCACATAGGGTCTGTATGTATAAGAACTGGGAAGGGCACCGCAGGCTGTCACTGAGGGTAACCCATAACCTGATTTCTCTGGTAGAGTCCACGGTGATGGCAACTTGGCACTTGGATACCTTGCAGTAGACACTCTTGTTGTTTAAAAAAAAAATAAAAAATAGTGGCCTGAAGGGATCCCTCTCCATTATGGTCAAGGAACTTTAACCAGGCTCCAAACTCTTGCCGGCTGAGCATGCTGCCTGGCAGCTGAGCAAAACACTGCAGGTCTGCTGACAGTGATACAGCATCCCAAGCACCCTTGCTTCCTCTAAGGCTCTTGTACAAGGACTCAGAGAAAACTTTCCATTCAGAATGGGCATTCCTAGGTGCTGCAGGCCACCTTCTCACCACTGGGCAGTGTGCCAGTCTCTGGGGAGGAGATAATGCTTTGGGACGCTCACATGTAACAAAGATCTAGCAGCAACATGTCTAAAAGCTTACAGGCCTAAAAGCAAGGACGCAGAACTGCATCCATTTCACATTAACCTTTGGTCTCCAGCTCCCAGTGGCTCATGATATGGAACTGGTCACTCCATCTGTATCCCAACCCACCATGGCACGTACCAGGCTGTCCCCATTTGAGCAGGCAATGCAGTCAGCAGCTTGCAGGAGAATGCCTCAAACCCTGCTAGTTCCTCACTGAAAAGATAGCGCCTGCTGAGTGTTACTGATAGCCACAGTTCTCTTCCTACCACAAGTGTCTTATGCTGTACAGTCTGTGGACAAGTGCCTTTTATGGCTGAGAAGGGAAAAGAAGCCCCAGGAGCCTCAGAAATCTTTACAGAGGTGAGCAAACAGCTCTTCAACTCTGTGCACCTTTTGTGTTTTCAAACAAAAGCCTGAAAAGCCCAATGGCAATTAAGTTTTTGTTTATATATACATACATGAATAATGAAAGCCTTGCCCTTCTGACTGGGCTTCCTGGCAGGAGCCGAGACACCACAAGCCTTCTCATTTACTCTTATGCCTTCTCTTTTGAAAAACTGTTTTCTCCCCCACGCCATGACACCCGTGGGTTGGTCCCAGTGTCCTACGACACCTTATCCCAAGGTCACACGTAGCCGCTCCAAGCTGTGGATGCTCAGTCCCTTTGCTGACCCTGTTGCTGGGGCGTGACCTGGAGGAAAGCAGGGCTTGGCTCGGCCCACGGGCTGTTAGTGCAACACAGCTACCTTCCAAAGTCTAACTCCGCCTTGTTCACCTCTCACAACACAAACTTAGCCCCATTGTTGACAGCTCACATGGCTGCCAAGAGTTGTGTTTCTGCTGCAAGGGGTGGGAAGCGTGAGCACTGAGAGATGTAAAATGATGCAAGGCTGCCAACTCTACTGAAATATCCTTGAAGGACAGGACAATTTTATATACTTCAGACCACAGGGGGCCATTTGGAACTGCAGAGTATAGCATGGAGGTGCCTGTGTAGGTTCCTGGGACGCTATAGTGCTTGTTCTGTGTATGCTCCTTTGAAAGGCAATGTTGATCAATACCAGGTTTCCTGGCGTTGGTCCCTGAGGTGGTAAGAGATGCTGTTGTGCAGATGTTACAGTTGGCTTTACCAACTTAATGGCACTTACAGCCATGCACAGAAACAGCACCTTGGGTACTTAAATGTTTTTCCTGACAAAATCCTGGGCACATGCAGCTCCTCAGAATAGCGAGCAGGGCCTGAATTCTCAATTAGCATCCTCACTGGCATAGAGATGGCATGCTTACCTCAACCAGGATCTCTCCCCCCAAGCTCTGCTTGGCCAAACATCTGTCAAATCCAAGGAGGCAAGGAGAGGGAACTCATCTGGGTAGAAACTGGGAGGATCTTCTGCAGAGCACTCCAGGACACAAACATGGGAATCTGCAGTGATAGGCAGAAATGCTCTCCTTCTAAAGAGCCCCTTATCACCCAATCATAACTGGTGAAGTACAGCAGTTGCTGAGAAAAGGATGCCTAGATACTGTCCTGCTTTCCACTCTGCCCCCTTCCTCTCCCCCCCCCCCCTTTTTTTTTCTTTGCTATTGGATCCTAAAGCATTTCTAAAACTCCTTTTAGAGACTGACTATACTCATACACAAACAGACCAGAGTTCAATTCTGAGCATTATAAATGGTCATGCTAATTAAATACAGCTAAAATACTGAAAAGAGATGTGGAGAAGACAACATTAATGACAAAACACCCTCAGAGAGCATAGGAGGAGAAAAAGTGCTGATGTAAAAAGGTGATTTATGGTGATTCTCTGGTTGCTGAAACAGATGAATTATTGAGAACCTTACAGGAGAAAGGAGCTTTAGGTTGGAAGATTGATGACTAAAAACCATGGGGAAGTAATCGTTTCTGCATCAGTAAGGCAAAGCTCAGTCCTGGGAGGCAGGTCACCATAGGTCAAGGCCTGAAGTGGAATCCTGAGCTGGAGAACTCCTCTGATCAACTCCTGCCCAAACACTGCCTTCTCTCCACTCCCTCATTAACAAAAGGAAGCTGTGCATTTCAGTGGTGTGATTTCTCTCAGCTGCACAGTTTGGCTCCTAACCAAAAGCTTCGGTCTGAGCAAAGATAAAGCAAGTTACTCCTGTTTTGTCCTGAAGTTAGCAAGTTATTAAATGTGGATGTTACTGTATTTTGGCATATGTGAGATAAGGGAGTCATTTTCTCATCTTTTATTCCACATAGGTCATTGTAATCTTTTAACACAAAAGCGTTTTGAGAGGGATTCAGTTTAGAGAACTCATACATGACTGTGAGTTACTGTTTGTGCTTCCCTCAGTAACTGCATTACAAATAAAGCAAAGAGAAACTCCTGTACCATTGTTATTCTTTCCTATAATCTGAAAACATTGTATGAAAAGATGATCACCCGTAGTCTATGCAGTAAGTAATAATCCAGCCTCACTTGCAGTTCCACTGCAACCTATGGAAAGTTAGCATACTGATTTTCAAAACTTTTCTTTTGGATGAATGGAGTTACGCATTAGAATGATCACACTGTTATGTTTGGACAATTGTATCATCATATGACCATCATTGCCTGTAATTAGGCATAGCTGTCTCAGTATAAAATTGCCATTTTCTTTATTTCAGGACATTTCAGATAATGGTTTTTGCAATTGGATGCCATTTCAATAACTGATCTGTATCACACACCTATGATGAGTCACATCATCAGCAAAACATGGCAAGTGTGATGGCACAATGTCACGCAACAGCAAGGCACTATCTTGTTCTAATGTTTTTAATGACAACCCTCCTAATTAGACCAAGTTTTCAGAAAGTGCTTGTTATTCACACACAATGATTTGGGTTGCAAAAATGGCCCAGGAGGACAGAGCTAATAAAATAAGCAGCTAGTTAGAACAAACTTCTTTATTTCATTTTATTGTGTGGAGAACAGCATAGCTTTCTCACACGAGAAAGGCACTGCTGTTGTCTGGAAAGTTTCCATGTGGCCCTGCAGCTTTCATGTTCCTCTGGACAAAGCTGTCCATCAGTAGTTTGCTGTACTTTCACTACTGTAGACTTGAACATCACTATGCATTTCACAGACTGGCTTCATTTGAAAAGCAGTGTATAGCTGTAAACCATTAGTCATTAACCAGGCACCAGTTAGCTGTAAAATATTAATCAATCTGGTACTGTTACATGCCAGGTTTGCACCTTCATTTGGTTTTTCTTGATTGAAACATAATGTCTTGCAAATGAAATATAAGATCAAGGGCTGGAGCACCTCTACAGTGAAAAATAGGCTGAAGGGCTTGTTAGCCTGGAAGAGAGAAGAGTGCAGGGAGATCTCGTTGCAACCTTCCAATATTTAAAGGGACTTCATAAACAGGAGGGAAATCAACTTTTTACATGAGTAGACAGTGACAGGACAAGGGGAAATGGTTTAAAACTAAAGGAAGGGAGATTTAGATTAGATGTCAGAGGGAAGTTTTTTACTGAGAGAGTGGTGAGGTGCTGGAACGCATTGCCCAGAGAGGCTATGGATTCCCCATTCCTGGAGATATTTAAAGCCAGGTTGGACGAGGCCATGAGCAATCTGATGTAGTACTTGATCTAGTGGTTGGCAACTCTGCCAGCAGCAGAGGTGTTGGAACTCGATGATCCTTGAGCTCCCTTCTAACCCAAGCCATTCTATGATTTTGTGATCAACTCTGTGTTTCTTCTGTCCCAGAGATGCACTTAAGAAGCCATCTGTTGTGCTTCCTTGCATCTGGGAAGTCAGCAAACCTGCACAGTTCAGTCCTGCCTGCTAGTCCTGACTACATATGCACAGCATGGCAATTATGGCAGGAGGAAGTTTGAAATAATTGCGTGTTTGGAGCATGAGGTTCATCTCTAGCCAGACCTCAGACTGTGCTTTCCACAACATTAAAATTGCTGAAGGATTCTTATATAAGCCTAATTGACGCAATTAAAAGAATGATTCCTTACAGATGTGTGTTGCTTTAGCAACCTGGGGTGTGGGGAGCCAAAGTGCCCTCTGTATTTAGCAAAATAATATTAATCAAAATAGGTAGAAGCACTTCATCCATTTTACAAGACTCTTGCTCTGGAGCCAACTGCCTTACCGTGTTGCAACAAGAATCACTGTACTGGAGCTGTAATAATTTGAAGGTGAGCTAAAAAATTTCTTGGTAATAACCAAAATTACATGGAGACAGAAGTGTATTCACATTGGTGTCTGAATCTCCCAGGATGTAGGCAGGAGGATTAGTTGTTCAAGGCTTTGATTCTGCTGCCATAGGAACACAGGGTGAAGAAGAAACACCAAAGGTGTTTGTGGAAGCAGGATGAGGCCTGAACAGTTGTGCTTGGCCAAGCTTTGTCTTTCCTCAGGGTCCAACTGCCCGGTCAGATCACCGTGAGCAGGTTTAAATCTACCTGCAGCTTTAGAGGGACTCCAAGCAGCACCGTGGATATGCATGGTAACATGGCAGCAAGTCTCCTACCTCCCTCCCCTGCAGCAAGCCAGAACTGGAAGGGATGCTTTATAGACTGGATCGATGTGCTTTTATTCCTGACTCTGCTTTGCTTGTTCCGGTAAAACTGCAATGTTTATCCAAACACAGTCCCTCTGAAATGTAAAAGGGACCGTGAATTACCTGAGACACACGACATATGACTTGCTTTAATTAAATCTTTTGATGTAAGGCCAGTGATAGGTATTTTTAATCAGTATGAGCGTTGCTTAAAATTTTATTATTTTAACTAATGCTATTCTAAACTTGGTCCTGAGATCCTGGCAACTTAAATGCAGTCACGCTGTGTTGCTGCTAAGTACAAGAAAAACCTGAAATCAGTGCTGACTGGGACTGAACAATTTGATTTCCATTTCCAAGGTGAAGATGGAAGTGAATAGCTTGGCTCAACAAGCACTACTGAAAACCCTTGTCTTTTGGATGATCGTGGAACATCCAGATGAAAAGGGATCTCAGGAAGCCATCTCTATCATCCCACTCTCTAGAGATAGATTCATTTTATCTCTGTCATTCCCGACTAAATTTTCTCTGATCACTTCTTAAAAAAATTTACAATCCCCAGGCAATGTATCTTAATGCATCACTATCCTTATTTTTAGAAAGCTTCGTAATGTCTAACCAAACTATTTATGCTGAAATTGAGTGTCTTATTAATCTCTGATATCCTTGTGTTTGAAGACTCATATCTTCATCAGATTTGCCTTCACTGGAACAAGCACCTCCTTTCTCCAATCTTCCCTTTAAGTCGTGTTTTTCAAGAGCTCCGATCACACACACTGCTCTCTCCTGAGCCTGATCAGTGCTGTATCTCTCCTGAGCACGGTGCCCCAAGCCAGACTCGTGGAGTTCCAGCTGAGTTTTGCCAAGACTGTGAAAAGTGGAAGAATTACTTCATGTAGTTTATAGCCTCTCTTTTATAGCCTCATCTCAGTATGAAGCTTGCTTTTTTTGAAAGAGTATGTAAGCTCCAGAACATTTCTGCAGGGCGGCTCCCTACTCTTTGCTCCTCAGTCTGTTTTTGCAGTTGACCAAACAGAAAACCTTGCATTTTTTATTCTTTAATAGTGTCTTTTTTTTTTTTTTTTTCACTAACTAGTGTGCAGTTAATTAATGTGTGTTGTGTTTTAACCCGGCAGGTGGCTGAGCACCACACAGTTGTTTGCTCGTTCCCCTCCTTCTGAATGGGATGGGGAAGAGAACTGCGGGGAAAAAAGTAGAACTCGTGGGTTGAGATAAAACTATTTACTAAGATAGAGAAAAGGACAAGGACAATAGTTATGACTCTCTCTCTATGTATATATATAAAGAATGTATATAACAAGAAACACATAAGCAATTGCTCACTACCCATCAACCATTGCCCAACTTGCCTCCTGCAGAAGAGGGAGGCCTTGGCTCTGTATAATGCTGTGTAGCAGCAACTATAAACACTGGTGTGTTATCAGCATTGTTTTCATCCTAGAACCAAAACCAGCATTATCACAGACACTCTAAAGAAAATAATTCCATCCTAGCTGAAATTAAGACAATGTGGCATTGCTCATTTGAATATTAAACTCATATTTCTTTCAATTTACTTCCATTTCTTTTAAGCTTTCTCATACCACTTTGTGTTGGGATCTATAAGCCTTCAGCTTTGCTCTAATTATAGCTCCAGAGCCCAGGTACAATATGTTCATGTTCAGGCTGCACGTGGCCCCTGTGCCGACCCTGTTCCAGGTGCAGTGGTGTGATTACAGCTGTCTGACCTGTTGCATCATTGGAGGCTATGCTCGTCCTGATAATAGCGCAGTTATGTTTACTGTCCTTGCAGCTCTGGCAATTGCATCTCATTACACCACTTTAATTATTCAAACACTGACGTAAGGGAGATTTAGAAAATTCAAAGAAAAAAAAAGAATTCTTTCAATTTAAATATCTTTTATTTAGCTCTTCTCATGAGCTGTGTTTTCTTACAACACATTCCTCATTCTGTCACAACCACAGTCATGGTGTTTTTCCAAAATCCCTGGAAGACACTCCCAGGCTCTGCTTCTTTTTTTTATAAAAGACATTTTTTTAGAAAAAAGAAAAAGAAAAAAACCACCACATTTCTAATACTTCATGGAATCATTGATGTTGGAAAAGAAGTCTAAGATCATCTGGTCCAAACATCAGCCTGCCCCCACCATGCCCAGTAACCACATCCCTCAGTGCCACATCTCCACGTCTCTTTAACACCTCCAGGGATGGTGACTCCCTCAGCTCCCTGGGCATCCTGTTTCAAGAGTGCCTCACCACTCTTTCTGAGAATATTTTTTTCCTAATATCCGACCTGAACCTTCCTTTTCTCCACAGCATTGAAAGATGCATCTTCAGGACAGCGTGCATTAAGTACTGGAATGCGTGTAGTAAATTAGCACATCAGCTCTTTGAGTTGAGCCTCAGTAATACTTGGTGCTTGGAGACTGCTGGCAATGTCACTGTTGAGTTGTCACATTCTGTCATGCTGTCACTCACAGTCAGTAAGTGTCATTTTGGTCTTGCCACAGGGCAAGAACTGAATCATACATGTAACTCTGGGATTCAGACCTCACACCACCTGGAAGAATAATCCAGGAGTAGTTTGACTTCACGTCATCAGAGCCTTTCTGACAACTCACAGTTATTGGAGAAGCTCTTGGAGAGCCTACAGCACAAAGGGTTAAGTGCACGAGGCCTCTTGCATCACCCCTTGATGCCTGGCTGGCTACCTGACCACATCCTACCTATGAGGAACTTGAGCAGAGTTACACAGCCTGCCCAAAGCCCCACAGCAACTAAACCCGGAGCACAGGTCTCTTGCTATAGCAGCTGGACAAGGCTATCTCACTGGCACGATTTACTGAAAACTTTGCTGGCACCTGGGGAGCTACCTTGTTTTGCATGGAAGCTGTACCTCTCTGTGAAAACTGGCTTTTCCATCCAGGAAGGGCACGCGGCGGGATCTGTCTCTTACTGAGAGGCTTCATTGCACCAATCCTGCACAGCTGAGATCTCATTGGTTTGTTGTTGGTTCATAACCAGTTTTAAACTGCAATTTGAAAAGAGCCCTTCAGTTGGATATAGATTTACATGTGCAGATTCACAGTTACAGTGACTCAGTATGCAAGGAGGACTCCTGCACCTGGCTCCTGTGAGATGCTGTCTGGAGCAGCAAGACCTCCCGCAGCATGGATTCATTCAGCAGAGCATTCACCATGTGTGTCCTAAGCAAGCAAGGGGTGCACAGAGCCCAAAAGACATTTGATCTTCTTTCAGAGGTATTTGGCACGTTTTTTATCTCCTGAGGCCATTCTGAGTAATGTGGAGAAACTCTGGGCTCAGAACTTGCAAGAAACACCCACGGCTGAAAAGAATTACATTGCGGGATCAAATGCTTTGTACTGCAAAGAGCAGAAGCTCTTTCTAAGGTAATGGTAATGCACAATTGGATGGAGTCTTGCGGATGAAATCCAAGGACATTTTGGAATGATCTGATTTGTATTTCTTGGTGCTAAGCTGATGTTATTAATTCTTTTGTAACTCATCACAAGAAAACAAAGATAGTGCTTTCTATTTTGGGAAGCTGATGAATCAGTGGGAAAGCCAAAAGGAAACAAGTGGATCCCTGCTAAGACCAGAAATGCATCAGTGATGGTTAGTGCATGTCTGCAGACTCTGTGGCTGTACAAAAAAAAATTCAAGAAAGGGTTTAAGCATGGCTGGCCCCACAACAAAACATGCTGTGAGCAGGCAATTTAAGGAGGAAGCTCTGCAAGCTTCTAATATTTCATCACCATCTGTCATTCCCACGTGATTTAAAACACGGATGTACTACCAACAGAGAGACCTACTTATCCCTTCACCAAGCATTAACTGACAGTCATTACAAAGATAAATCCAGTGCAGGAAATAAATCATGGCACCAAGGTCCGTTCATCCTAAGCTCAGCCTGCAGTGGGTGCAGAACAACTTGTGATTGAGCAGCAGCTTCCCCTGCATTGAGTGTTGCTCAAGAGCACTGGCTGGCATATGGGATGCCCACCATTGTGCAGTCGCCATTGAAATAAAGAACAAAAACTAGAAGGGCTAATAACCACAGTAATAACCTATCTGACACTGATGGGTTAGGAATCTCATAAACGGTGTGTAGGAGTTTCTTAAGTGTAACGAAGACAAGTTCAGTCCCGAAGTCAAAAATCCCCAGGTCTTTTCTTCACCGAGTGATGGGACCACTTCCCTTGAGTTAGGCAGGAGATGTTCTCCTAGAAAGCCTCCAACCACATGGCAAGGCTGAAAGCACTCAGAGAGTGTGGCTCCTGGCTGTGCTGGAGGTGTACCAGGGTCTTCTGTCAGAGAATGCTGAAGGAGGGGACAGGTTCAGGCAGAAGCAGTGAGCAGTGCTGGGCTTTTTCTACCACAAGAAACAAACACGAGAGGACAGCCAGCTCTGACAGAAAACACTTGATGAGTGCCTCAGGAGGAGAAAATCATCCAGCTGATGACATGAGGACCTGCACTGCTGCCCAGTGCTCTGTGCAGCACTGCCCATGGATGTGGCCCCCATCCGACAGCCCCAGCTCTCAACTCCACTCTGACACTGAATGCAGAACAACAGAGGCGTGCATGAAAACCCACACGGCCTTCTGACAGGATTTTCATTTTGGATGGAATCAAGGAAAAGAGCTCAAAGCACGGCTAAAGCTCACCATTATTTTTTAACGTGGCAGGGATTTACAGTGGCTTCCTGCCAATGAACATTTGAATAACACCTGGTTTTGCTCTCCAACAATATAAAATGAAGGGATTGCATCTTGACAGTTCCTAAAGGAAAACAAGCTTTCCCCTGTCTATCCAAGGACTGTTTGTGAGAGCGCTGGCAGGGTTGATGTTTTTAGATCATAGTTCCTCCCCAGAAAACCAAACCCCTGCTTCTTCCAGTCCAGTCTGAAGGATCACATCCCGTAACCTCTACCTCCCCAGCTCTGTCAGCCAAACTGTGGGGCACCTGGTCACATCCAAACTGGATTCTTGAGTTTGCTCACTTCAATACTTTAGAAACACAGAAACAGGTCTCTGGCACCTGTTCTGCATAAGTGTGGGGGGGGTGGGGGGGGGGCTGGTCTCACTCACAAGTGTAGCTTGCTTTTTGGAAAATAGCATTATGGACTGTGACTTACAACAGGATCAACTAATCTGATGTCGTTAAGCCAACAGTGTAGAAAGCTCTGCACTAACCAAAGGCAGAGGAAGGAAAGCAGGAAAGGAAGTGGCTAAGCCTGATGTTAAAGCTAAAGTCAACTTTCAGAAAAGGACATTTAGCACGTGGACACATATATGAGAGTGTGTTTTTTTGCGCTGGGTCTGCTCCGACACCTTATGCATTAAACAACATGGTGGGGCTTGTGCCTAAATCTGAGGCAGGAAACCTTGGAAGCAGATGTGTAAGGAAAGAAGAATGGCTGGGAGGTTCCTTTACAGATACACTGGGCTCGTGCTGCATACAAGTGATTGATGTTCATGCAAACTGCTTGGAGTGATAGTTTGCAAGCGATCTGTATTTATCTCTTTCTGGAAGAGGAAGAAGGAGCTGGAGGCACCCCCTGCAACTGGTGGTGGTGTGGCAGGGAGCAGCCAGACATAAAGTGCATGCTGTGTGCTGCAAAACTAACAGGGGAGAGTTGCCCAATCACTTCCTGCTTTTATGATACTTGGTGGAAGTATGAGCAAGTCATTGCTCCCAAGATCACTTTTTTTTGGTCTGCAATGCAAATACAAATGTCAGTTCCCTTGAGGAAATCCCTGAGCCAGCCTTTGTGCCCAGCGAGTCTCGGAGCACAGGAACTGCTATTCCCTTGCCTGCTGAGCTCCAATGGCAGCAGTGGTGGGGACAGCCAAGAGGGTCACTGTGTCTGCTCTTCGTGATGTGGAGTATCACAAGGAGAAAGGGAGGTGTGGGATGTGAGAGCAGTGCAGCAGGGAGAGGAGAGCCTCTCCCAGGGACTTCACAGCCGTAAGGCCCAGGCTCTCATCTCCTCTCTGGGCCTGTCTCACATGCAACCCAAGGGCTTGACTGCACCAGAAAAATACATTGTGCTAATTGATCAATGCATAATTTTAATGTAACAGTCGCTGTAAGCAAGGATGGCCACGTGTGACGTGGTTGCTGACCTAGGGTGACCCAGACATGGTGGCTTTCACCTCCTGAAGCACTTTGTGCAGCCTCAGTTAACAAGTCCTAACACAGCGTAATTCTGCAATGCACACACATCCCACGGGGCATTCATTCTCTAAAAGTCACCTTCGGCCCCGCCTGCCTTTGGCTCCCAGGCATGCACCACCTCCACACAGACCCCATTCGCTCCTAGGAGCACTAACACTGAAAGTAAGTAATTCTGCCCATCTATGAACTGGAAGTCGTTTGTGGATGCCCCATCCCCAGAGGCATTCAAGGCCAGGCTGGATGTGGCTCTGGGCAGCCGGGTCTGCTGGTTGGCGACCCTGCACATAGCAGGGGGGTTGAAACCAGATGGTCTTTGAGGTCCTTTTCAACCCAGGCCGTTCTGTGATACCATGAAATCCACCCGCACGGCTCCCAGCGAACACCGCCGCAACCGAGCACCAGCCCAACGCACGCAGCCCCACCGCGCGCTGCGCTTCCCCGTCCCGCGGGAGCGCGCCCCGCCGGCCCCGCCCCTCCGTCACGTGCGTTAGCGACAGCCGCCGGCGGCGCCGATTGGGCGCGGGGCGGGGCCGCCCGTCAGCTGTGCGCGCCGCTATAACAACAAAGGGCTGCGCGGGGCGCGGAGTTGGCGCGGTTGCGGCGCTGGGGGCGGCAGCGGAGGTGCGGCTCAGAGGTGAGTGCGGGGCCGGGCGGTCTCGGTCCGTTTCTCGGCCCCGAGCGCCTCCCGCCTGCCCGTCCTCGCCGCACCCGGAAGGGCGGCCGGGGGGACCGGGTCGCCGCCGCTTTGTCTCAGCCGGGTGCGGTGGCTGCGTCCCGGAGGAGCCCCGCGGGGTCCCGTACGCTGCGCTCCCCCCGGGTCGGTGGGGTCGGGCAGCGCCGCCCGCCGCGCAGCGCCCGTACCCGACTGGGAGCCGCCTGGCGGCAGCGGGAGCAGCCGCCCCAGCTACAGCGGGAGAGGCGGAGTGCCGACGGCCCGGGGGTTCTTCGGTTCTTTCTTTACTTTTCCTTGCGTTGGTTTGTTTTCTCCAGCGCGTCCCTCTGCCCCGGCACTTGGGCTGTGCGCCGGGCGGGGTGCTGCTCGTTCAGCCGCCCTCATCCAGCCGCGTCCTCTGCTTCGATCGCGGCGGCCCCGTGCCCCGCTGCGGGCGTGGGGCTGAGCGGTTGGAAAGCTGAGCGGAGGAAAAGGGTCTGGGCGTGTTAGCTGACAGCCGGCTGAACGTGAGCCAGCAGTGCGCCCAGGTGGCCAAGAGGGCCAGCGGCATTCTGGTTTGTATCAGAAATAGCGCTGCCAGCAGGAGCGGGGAGGTGATCGTCCTGTGCTCAGCTCTGGTTTGGCCGCATCTTGAGCGCTGCGTTCAGTTTAGGGCCCCTCAATACGAGAGAGACGTCGAGGTGCAGGAGCTTGTCCAGGACAGGGCAGCAGAGCTGTGAGGGGTTTGGAGCTCAGGTTTTGTGGTTGAGGGAGCTGGGGTGTTCAGTCTGGAGAAGAGGAGGATCAGGGGAGGTCTTATTGATCTCTACAACTGCCTGAAAGGAGGCTGGTGTAACGTGGGAGTTGGCCTCTTCTCTCAGGTAACAATGACAGGACTAGAGGGAGTGACCTTACATTGCACTGGGAACGTAAGGTTGGGTTTTTGGGAAAATCTCAGGAGGAGCGGTGAGGCACTGGCGAGGGCTTCCCACGGGTTTGCCTCTTCTCCCAGATAACCTCAATAATAATAACTTCAATAATAATCCTCAATAGGATGAGAGGGAATGGCATTAAGTTATGCCGGAGGAGGTTCGGGTTGGACATTAGAAGTCTCCTCTCAGGATGAGTGGTGAGGTATTGGAAAAGGCTGCCCAGGGAGGTGGTGGAGTCACAGTCCCTGGAGGTGTTCAAGAAATGCATTGGGGATGTGGCACTAAGGGGTGTGGTTAGTGGGCATGGGTTGACAGTTGGACTAGTTGGCTGTTTCCAGCCTTAATTATTGTGTGATTCTCCCCTGCCTCTCCCACTGCTGACTCTCAGTAACAGCATTACTGCTTGGTGTCCAGTGGCCTCATATCAGTGTGAAAACATAGCATGTTCAAAAGCTCTTTTCTAGAAAAACAACTAAAGTCAGTGCAGTTTCAGGTGTTGTCTTGAATCTTCCTTGGAGTAGAGGAAACAGCACATTGACATTGGAAGCCAGTGTGCCTCATTAGCGGGGTCTGAGGGCTGTGAGTGAGGTGGCATGCAGGCCTTGATAAAGGATGCAGCCTGTAAGGAGTACTGTTGGTTGGTTTTGTCTGCTGTGGTGTCTGTCCCATTCTGGATGGATATCTGCATATCGTTTTCCTTAGTTAATTATTTAAGCAGGTATTTATCTGTAAGAATTCCAACAAGCTGAAGTAATTCAAATGTTGTTCTGGTGAGATGAGTGTTCAGTCCCTGAACTTTTCTCACATGTAGCTGTTACTTATTCAGCTGGCTTCAGTTCCTTATGCATGGATATCCAAGGGCTGTCAGCATGCCAGTGTGGGGACAACTGGCTGCTCAGCTCTCAGCAACAATGGGATGCCCTCATCCCAACTGCTGTGTGCAGGGCTCAGGCTTGCTGGCTGTCATTACACCTAGATCTGGAGAAGTATGCTAAGTAAACATTACTGTGATTAAACCAAGTCACCTCTTCTCATTCCTTGGAATCAGTGAGGTCAGGGTGCTGAGAAAGGCTTTGGGGGGCTTGTGTTCTGTGTAGATGTTCTCTCCTAGAGGTGTGGGCCCAACAGTAGAGTAAAGCTTCTTATGGGAGGAGGACCTGGGAGGAAGGCTTCAGATGGATCTGGGCCTGTTCTGTTTGTCACTGGGTTGCCAGTGAGACTGCTGGCTCCTGGGAAAGACTTCTGCTGGTCCTTCACCCTGTACCAGTGAGAGGTCTTCAGTTTCCTGCCCTCAGGACACTCTCTGCTGCTTTGTCACTAAGACCACATCACTATTTTTTTGCAGGTTTAACACAAACTGTTTACCAGCCATGACTCTCCGTGTCCTGTACCGAAACTAATAAAGCATCTGTGCACTTTAATCTCAAGTCTATGCCACTGTGCTAGAACAGTGTGAGCTGTGCCTTGAACCTTGGATATAAAGATCTACCAGCCAAAGTCTTGTTCCTGCCTTAGTAATGTTCCAGAGGTTAAATAACATGTTCATGGGAGAGATTGATGGCTTGTCCAGCCAAGAGCCAGAGTTCAGCGAGAAAGAAGATGATGAGTGGATTCTAGTTGACTTCATAGGTAAGGTGCCTGTCAGACGTGAGCTCTAGCCCATACTGGTTGTGTTTCTGTGTGAAGAAACCATACAGACAACAGAAACTTGGTGAAAGCAAAGTTGATGGAAGTGCAGGGTGCCTTCTGAACACGTGCACCAAAACATTATGTAAACTGGTGAGAAAAATTACATCAGGTTTATAAGCCTGACATGAGCTTCAGCAGAACCACTTGTACAGATAAAATGTGTTTGACTTATTACACAGTTGTATTGCTGTTCTGATAACAGCTGCTTTACGTGTCTAACTGTGTTGTCAGGGAACTCCCTTTTCCCCTCCCCTTGGCTCATAAAAACTTGTGTACATACTGATAGGGGTTTGTTTCTGTTTTTGTTTCATATCCTGTTTCTGGCTATGTGTGACCTTGCTGTGTTTGTCTTTCTGCAATTGCTGATGTCGACGGCTCCCCCTGAACACCTGCAGCAGACACTTGCACTAACTGCACCACGGAGCAAGATGACATTGCTGAAACATCACCTGCAGGCAGCTCACCTGTCTTCTCCTGCCTTCCATCTCCCCTGGAGCACTTGCCTGAGGCCGGCGAGTCGTGCTTCATCCAATTTGAGTCATGTCCCATGGAGGAGAGCTGGTTCATCACCCCTCCGCCATGTTTCACTGCAGGTGGGCTGACTGCCATCAAAGTGGAAACCAGCCCTATGGAGAACCTCCTCATTGAGCACCCAAGCATGTCTGTCTATGCTGTCCACAATGCCTGCCACAGCCTCAGTGACACTGGATGTGGAGATGAGGAATTCTGCAGACCGGGCAGTCCCAGGTACCTTTGCTTTCTGCCAAGCAAGTGCTGCTTGTCTGCTGCTAAATATATCTGGTTTCTACTTCATCAGTATAGACACTTAATACTGAATTTTCCAGCTTATTTCAGAGCGAGTGAATAACATGAATACTACACAGGCTGGGTAGGGTGATCAGGGCTGCCTGCCTAGAAAACGTTATAAGAGATGACTGTGCTAGGAGGAAATTAGCTGTGCAGCTCTTACACTGAGAGGTGTATTCATGGAACCCAGTGGTTCCTTCACAGAGCACACTCAAGTTCTCTTGAGACTGGTGGCAGTTACCTGTGTAGCTGATTGTGTATGCTGGAAGACACTTTGCCCCCTTTGTAACTAGAAGAAAAGATTTGTCCAGGGCATATGAAGTTTTTTATTATAAGGATAGCAAAGCTCTGGAACAAGTTGCTCAGAGAGGTGGTATATGCCCCATCCTTGGGAACATTCAGGGTCAGGGTGGGTGGAGCTCAGGGCAACCATATCAAGCAGTAGATATTTCTGTTCATTGCAAGGTGAGTTTGGCTACGTGGCCTTTAAAGATCCTTCCAACTGAAATGATCCTATAGCCATGTGTATTTTATCATAAACATTAGTCAGTATCCTTTCTGTCACCTTGAGTTGAAAAATGTTACTCCAGCAGTTCTAACAGGGAAGTCTATTTCTTTTTGTCACTCTCAACCTAGTAATAGATTGGGATAGAAGATAAAATCTAGTACACACAGCTTGTGGAACAGACCCAAACTGAAATACTTAACAAAACTTGCATCCCTCAATGTGAGAATTTGCACTGCAAACTTCTACTTGTACCAAGGTGAAAAGTTGTGCTGTTCTAGCCTTGAGTTCTAAAGACCTTGCCATGTGAGATGTGTTTTCTCAGTGCACTACTTCCTTGCTGTGAAGTGCCCAGTATATGCATCTAGGCCATATATCATGTGTATATGCATGCAAATATATTTTTGTTGCACATTTGCCTGTGTTCCATTAATTGGAGTTAGTGGAATGTTTTGGGTATCCTGATTAACAACAAAGTGACTTAAATCATAGAAAGCTTTGTATGGGAAAACAGTGAAAGTGCAGAGAGCTGCTGTAGGTAGATGCCCAATGACTTTGGGTGAGGTCTTTGTCATGTATAAACTGCTCACTTCAGGGGAGTGAGTGGCTGAGATGTGTGTTACTGTATTTTGAGCATAGTGCTGATACCAGTACATGTACAGAACATGGCATTCCTTGTGATTATCTGAGGAAGGCAGTTTGTGATGTCAAATGTTGAGAACCTAGCTGAACTTAGGGTGAAGCTGTGTGCACTGAGTGCCTTTAACATTTGGGTTAGAAGGAGTCTGCAGGGCAACTATGGGCTCTTAGGCATGGCATAATAAAGGAAAGATCAGCTTTGATAAGTAATCCCCAGTAATTTTAGTAACACCTGAAGTCAGATACTGGCTTCTCTGGTGTCTTCTTTGCAAGTGGTAATGATATAAATGATTTGGGAGTAGAATCTTGTGTTATGTTATGCAGTGGAGTTAGGCAACCTTAATGTGTTGAGTATCTCAGCTTTAGTTTTCCAACAGGCATATGAATTTTCCACATATTAAGTTTCCACATGCTGTCTTCTCATTTGTTACCTTATCAGAGGATCTAGACCTCTGTATAAAACATAACTATTTGGGGTGGCAGAACTGGGGATTGATCTCAAGTCTAAAGCTGAGGTAAATCACAAACTGGGAAAATCAATTGCACTGAAAGCACAATAAGCTTTGAAAGCTGTCTTTAAGTCCCCAGTGGTTTAATGGTTGGCCGTTTAATGTTGTAGGGCCAAGAAAAGCTGCTTAAGGCACACTGGCACAGTAAGTACTGCTGTTTTGGGATAGTGCTTCTTGTTTGATCAGTTTGCTAGCAACACTGCTTCCTCTAGAGCCTTGTATGCCAAAACAATACTCCTTTTTAAGACTAACCTTTGTGCTGAATAATGTAAATTGATCAAGCCTAACTACATCTGCTTTAACAAGCTCAGTGCAGGAAAACTACTTCTAAAATATTAATTGGTGTGGGGTCTGAATCCTTGAGTGTTTCTTGTGAGATCTGGCTGTGTATTGTAACTGTAGTAGCAGTGCTTTCTAGCAATACAGATGCTGGGCACACAGTGTATGGAGCATCAGGCTGGCTTTAGATATAGCCCCTCTAAAAAGATGTTTTTGACCATGTGATTAGAGGCTTAGGGATCACTGGGCCTGGCTACCAAAGGCAGCCACTGAGATACCAAAATACTGAACTCTTGTGTAGGAAGTCTTCGTTTGTTCCTTCTAAATTCCTGCCAAAGTGAAAGAATGGCACACAAACTTTTCCTGTGTTCTTTTAGTCAGTTGTATTTTTTTCCCATAGTAAGACACAACACTTGGGATTAGCAGTTAATGCACTTCTTTAGCTAATGACACAAAGTGAAAGTGTGTTTAGGAAAAACATGTTCCAGTAACACACTGTGGTATGGCTTCCTAACTTTAAGGCTTTTTCTTCGTCTGGAGTTCCAGCTCCAGCACTGTTGAACATATGAAGGGACCACTAGATATGGAAAATGGTAGCCCCATGTTTGCAGGCACCCTTGTGTAAACTGAACTGGTGCAATCTGCTGAGCAGGTCTGTGTTCTTATCACTTGTTTCTTGCTTAATTTTTGAAGTGTTAGATTTAGGATAAATCCAATGAGTGGAGAGAAGAAAATGAGCTTGTCATGTTGCTATTCTATAGGCTTCAGCACAGTTGCTTCAAGTTACCTAGAAGCTTAAAAAGCAAGTGGATTAAGTGAGTTTTGATATTTAAAAGAAAAAAGGAGAGAGTAGGGGCAAATTCCCACTCTGATAGAGCATATACATCCTTCTACATGGGATGGAGGCAGGTAGAGGAGCTCAACTCTGTGCCAGTCACCTCCTAGAGGAGACTGAGAAGGATGAACCATGGTCACAGCCATCCACACTTATTACAGGCTCTCCAGGAGCCCATGGGGATGTTGTACAATAACTGCAGATTAGTCTCTCCCCCAAAGAAAACTGCATAGAGGCATGCTACTGCTGAAAGACAGATTTCTGAAGGGATTTCATGCTTAAGCAAACTCTTGGCCTCCCAGACACCTTTCTGGGTACCAATGAGTTACTAGCTGGTAGCTGGGGAAGCGAGAAGGCTAGTAACACTGATGCCTCTGGTCTCACACCAGCTGTGGCTCTCAGACTTGGGACTTGCTCTTCTCACTTCTAAAACCACCACGTTATTTTTATCTTTACTCTTGAAGTTTCAGGAAATGCCAGTGATTGTTTGATGAAGTAGGGAAGTCCTCTCTCAGTATATCAGTCCCTGCTTGCATAGGCTGCTGTTTTGTTTCTCACTAGTGCATGATGCAAAGGTTTGCCAAAACTGCTGACTCTCCACTCATGAAATCAAGAGGACTGTTTGGAGAATGATCCTTTTGAGTTGTTTCCAGCGTGTGTCGCAACTTGTCTGTCTTTCCCACTCCTGTGCATGAACATTGAGTTTACTTGCAATCCAAATGTACACTTTCATTAGTGTGCTTTTGTTTTCAGTTCAAACAACCAGTGTTCAAGGTGATTTTCTTTAAACCAAACTTTGCCTGTCGGATAAATTTAAGTCTTCTAAAGCTGGATCAGTGACGCACGTTGCCTTGTATTTCTGATCTGTGCTGTATTGTGGGGTTAGGGAAGCGGAGTGGGAAAGTAAGGGCACAGTGGCATAATGCACCAGAAGCCCAAAAGCTATTGTGTTGCCTTGGTGGTACAAGCAAGTTGGCAGTGCTGCTTACCAATGTGATTTTCTTAAACTGGCTTGGCCTAACTTGAGCCCAGATCTTTGTCTAGTACAATCAGTGTGTCCCTTCTTGAAATGCTGGATGTTCATGTTCTTGTGCCCTCCGTAGCTTGCATCTTTCAGTCCTAATTTGGAAACAATCTAAATGTGCTTCTTTTGTTTCTAGACTGGAGGCCCGAAATGAAACAGGACAGCGTATTCACTGCTTTGTCGCAGCTCTTCCTACTCGTTCAAGTTTTCTGGAAAAAAACAAGAGCTTTCGTCCTACCCACTGGATAAAAGAACACAGCGAAAGACACTATCTCAACAGAAATGGTCTCCGTCGCCAAAACCTCACCAGGGATTGCCACTCTCGGCATATCAAGCACAACGGACTGTTTGTTCACCAGCCTTGCCAGCGTCAGTTCAATTACTGATGGCTCTTGTGTTTTAATCTATGATCTAATTGTTTCTTAGGTTGCTCATGTTTTCATGCATAGGTAAGTGTGGTCAATCTGCAGCTGATCATTGATTTCCTCAGACACAATCACAACTATTGCTGCGTTTGTTTGAAGTGACACATCTCCAAAAATCTTGCTGCAAGTCTAAATTACATTAAATATTGGTGTCTTAGAAGCCTGTCAGTACAGTAGCTCATGTGCTGACCTATCTACTATGTATAGATAGGTTCATAGATAGTCTTTTAAAGAAGCTTAACTGAGATAGAACATCAGTTACGTCTTTGCATTAATCAAAGTGGAGTTTGAAAATTTGAAGTTAGCCATATGCTTTAATGACAAGTACTTGACAGCTTGTGTATCTCTCTGTATTGGGCATATATGATTAAGTTCTAACAAGGAAATACTGTAGCTGCCAGTGAATATTACATAGCTGTGCTGAACTGTTACAAGGACAACTAATCTGAATTGCCTAGTACCTACCTGTGTTTGCATGGGGTCTGTGTAGTTGTGTTAGGTACTTAATATGAGTATCAGAAAAGGGTTAAACATCCCTTCGGTATCTCTGCAGTATCTATGGCACTGGTGTTACATATAAAGTACCTCAGAGTGAAGTGAAAGGAAAAGTGGACCTATGGGTTAAGTACGGATGCATAACCCAGAGGGCTGAACTGTTCTACGTGGTACAGTTTGAGTTCTCTTCCCTTTCTAACTCTTTTTATTGTTGAAGAAGATCAATTTCTTCTAAAAACCTAATCTATTCCATTTGTTCTGTAGTCTAGTTACCCAAAAAAATAGTGGATCAACTGTTTTTCTAATCCCATTGGTAGCTGACTGCTTTTTCAAAGAAGTCAGGCTGATGCTCAGTTATTTCTGAGCTGCTGATTGCTGTTAGATTTTCTTGTTTACAGGCTGAGAGTTGCTCGAAAATAGCTGGAAGGAGGACTTCTGATAGAAGTTCTTCTAACTCTATGTAACCTGTCCTCCCACTCAATCAAGTCTGAGATCAGTTGTGACTGGAAATGAAGGGCAGTGCATGGCAAGGAGAAGAGCATGCTGAAACAGTCTTACAGAGCTAAATACAGATAATGGTATGTAAAACTTGAGGCACCTCAGCAGTGTGTTTTTTTAAGTCAACAGGGGCAGAAAGACTGGATGTCGATTCTGTGGGCCACCAGGGAAGAAAAGCCATTCAAAACTAACAAATACTTAAGTATTCTTGAGTATTAATACTTAAGTATTCATTCTTAAGAACATTCTGCAAAATATATTCTAAGTAGGTGGGCACTTAAAGGCAAAAAAAATGAGCTTATTAATAGATTGTACATTACACTGCAGCCACATGGCACACTGGACACTGATAGGTGACCTAAGAAGTGGGTTAAATTTTTTCTGAAGGGGAGAGGGAACAGAAATTCTCCCAAAAAAAGGGGGAGTAAGTAATTTTATTTCCTTTCTGTCAGTGCTCAGATGTTGTGTGGTCCTTTTTTTTTCTCCCTGTGCTGGGTGCCTAGGGCATTAAAGTTGCATTCAGTCATGTCTTCCAGTAGTCCTTAGACAGAAGTTTCCATAAAGACTCACATGGGGAGCATTGGAAATTGGGTGATGTCAATGTGAATTGTTCCAGACCTGCAACACTTGTTTTCTAAATCCATCCAGATGCTTCAAATTTTCTCAGAAGCCCAACAATTTGAATTAGTATTGATGTAGTTAGAGTGTAGTGTAGTGCATGCTGTAGTTACTGCACATAGTGCAGCTGGAATTGCTGGGGAGCATACCTAGTATGCAGAAAACAGCATTTATTTCAGTTTTCATTTCTCACTTCAGTTTTGCTGCTTACCTGGGATTAGTTAGGGTTGTTGCAAGGGGATGTTGGCAAATACATGCACGTGCAAGAGCAAGTGGTGCTTTCCTGGATACGCTAGCCTTTAAAACACGTGGAGTTTGTGTGAACTGGGAAAGAGAACAAAATTGGTCACGTTATGAGCCTCAAAAATAGCAGTGAGGGTGTTACTGCTCTTTAAAGCCTTACCATGTTCATACAAAATTTTTGTGGTTCAAATACTCTGGCTCATCTCCAAGTAGCTGTTGTTTCTCCAGTCTTGCATCTGTACGTGTCTGTATCTGGCATAAACTTCTACTTGCCTCAGATGATCTACCTTTACCACTCCAATTCTTTGTCCAGCTTAAACTTCCTTCTCCTCACTGCCAACTTTCTAGCTCAGGAAAATTCTCTGCTTTCCTGTATTTTTTCTTGATATATCAAGTAACTACTTTCCTTCAGCTTTAATTTTCTTAAAGTTAAATGAAGGAAGATGATGTCTCCACCTCCCTGTGTTGGAAGGAGTAAGTAATCCTTTAATATCAACAGAGAGATGGAATTGAGAGTATAAAGGCTCCCAGGCATTAGAATGAGAGCCTTGGTCTGTTCTTCTTAGCAGGCAAGTAAATGCAACTTTAGACTGCTCCTACAGTTGGGAGAAACTGATCTTTTTTTATACTACATTACTAGATAACTTTCTGGTGATGAACTCCTATATCTTTCAGGATATAAACTGTTTTGTTGCACAAAGCTGTGCTTCTCAACTTGTAATATTGGAAACCGTATTGTTGTGTGAAATAGTACTGCATCAATGGCTTTTTGTTAATTTGTTTTAAGTATTTATGTTGGTCTAGCCCCATTTTATGCCTGGAGCTATTGGGCGATTAGATTTGTTTTGTTTTTTTGTTTTAATAGTGAGCTGTGTGGCTTTTTATATGGTTTTTGAACTGTACTAAAATGTGTGTTTTTTCTTGTAAAAGTGGAGGCCTTGCAGTGTCTCATACTGATTGATATTCATGAATTTTGCTGAAATGATATTTTCATGTATTGGTGAACAGATCTGCATTTTAAACTGTGCCTTTTAGGTGTAACTTTACACAGCAAACTTGAAGATACAAAAGGGACATTTCAGATAGGATTAATACTGTACATCAGTCTATGCATATATGGCAGCTTCTTTCCAGAGCCACTTTCTATTTGTAGCAGTCTTTTTGATATGGAAGAATGTCTCGCTCTTATTTTTAATAGCTTAACACAAGCTGAAAGCTGACAAAATACAGCACTTTGCCAAAAAGTAGCATTGCTTAACCGGTGTGTATTTACTAAAGCGATCTTCTGTATTTTGTTTTCATGGTGCGTTATGCACTGTGGGGAGACGCGATCTGAACTCTCAATAAATGGCCTATTCAAAAATGTCAGTCTTCTGTCATGTCTGAATTTGAAATGTATGGGTGTCCAATTGGGGTGTGGTAGACACGAGTACCGTATATAGCAAAATCCTTACTAAAGCGATAAAACAAAGGTTTCTCTAGGAATTGATTTGCATTACTTGATCAAGTGATAATACACGGTCTCAGGGATACCCTGTGTCCCTGCCATCTGCTGTGCCTCCTGATGAGCCTGCTAAAGTGCAATAGATGAATAGGATGGAAAGTAGGAAAGTAAGCACACAGGGCAGGAAAGCTAGTATTGAGATAAACAATATTGTGTGCTGTTACACAGGCTTGACACTTTCCAGAAGTTATTAAAAAATCTAGTTGCTGTTGTGTTCAATTGTTTTCTGCCTGCTGGCTGCTGAATGCTGATGCCCTCACTGGCTTCCACCAGTGATAGGGGTTTTGTCTCAGGACAATAAAGCTACCTGTGAGATCATGACCAGGCTGCCCAGGGCTTAGTCTCTTTCTGTCTGGAAAACTTCCAACAGTGGGGACTGCACAACCTCTAGGAAACCTGTTCTGATGCTTGACTTTTGTAATTAGGGCCCGGAGAAGGCCTTTCCATGAACCTCATTTTGGTTCTCAATTCATTGCCTTTGACCTGCCAAGCACAGCTGCATCCTGTACTGGAAGGCTGTGATTACCATTCAAGTGGTAGAATTGGGGATAGGTAACATGAGGCATGTAAAGACCCTGTGCAAATGTGCAGGGATGAGGTTAGGAGAGCCCAGCCACCTGCAACTGAGTCTAACAAGGACTCTGTGTCATGGCTGGAACCATGATGCTCTGGAAGGCAATAAGGGGCTTCTACACATATACCACCTGCAAGAAGAAGACTAGGGAAAAAGTAGAGCTGCTTCTAAATGGGGCAGGAGATCTCGTGTCAAAGACATAGAGAAGGCTGAATGCCATGTATTCTTTGCTATAGAATCTAGTGGTAAAAAAAAGTCTTTGGGAATCATGGGCTTCTGAGGTTAGCAAAGGGAGAACTGGCGCTTGGTTGAGAGGGATTGAGTAAAAAAACGCTTCAAGAATTGGAACATAAATCTACAGGATGCATCTGTAACTGATAACAATCATTGACTCTCTAATGGTGTTGTGGGAACATTCAATCTTTCAGTGGTTATAGCAGTGAACAGGGTTCATAAGGAGGGGAAGAAATTAAGTATTGTGCCTGTCTTCAAGAGGGTAAAAAAAAAACAAAAAAACAACTGAGAAATTATAGGACAACCAGGATGGTTGAGCTCAGAAAGTTGTACGCAGTGACACCAAGCCTAGCTAAAGGCCATTACCTACTGTTGTACTCAAGGTGTTTATACTGACTGTGGCACTGCGACTGCCACTGTTCAAGAAGCGTTTGGACAATGATCTCAAATGTAAGACTTGATCTTTGAGTGGTCCTGTGTGAAGCCAGCGACTGGACTCAATGATCCTTGTGGATCTCTTCCAACTCAGGATATGTTATGATTCCATTACTCCTATTCTGGTAAACATCTTCATGAATGACCTGGCTGTTGGAACAGAATGTGCCATCAGTAGGCTTGCAGAGAGTAGGAGAATCTGCTGGATGCACCTGTGCTGCCACTCAGAAGGATCTTGACAGGAAAGATTACCACTGACATCAATTCATACTGGGACCAAGTGGCTGGAAATCACCTTTGCAAAAAAGTCTCTGAGTATTGGTGGATGCCAAGTTGACTATGAGCCAGCAGTGCACCCTCGTGGTCTCAAAAGCTAAAAGCCTCTCAGGCTGCAAGAGGAAGAAGAACAGAGCCATCAGGTTGGCAGAGATGCATCAGAGTGCTGAGTGCAATGCTGAGGTCCCCAGCACGAGAGAGATGTGGATATGCTGGAAAGAGTCCAGTAAGGGGCCAGAAAGATCACAGAATCATAGGTGACCATTCAGTTCAACCCCCTACTACGGAAGTTCCCCACAGTGTGTTACTCAGGAAAGCATTCAGGTGTGTTTTGAATATCTCCAGAGAATGAGACACCACAACTTCTCTGAGCAGCCTGCTCTGGTGTTCTGTAATGCTTTTAGTAAAGAATTTTTTCTTCCTGTTCGTATGGAACTTTGTATGTTTCGTTCTGTGCCCATTGTCCCTTGTCCTGTTGCAGGACACTGCTGGAAAGAGCCTGGCCCCCCATCCATTTGGCTTCCACCCTTTAGATACTTATCAGTATTGATAATATCCCTAACTCAGCCTTCTCTTCTCCAAGCTGAGCAGCTCCAGGTCTCCCAGCCTTTCCTCATGAGGGAGATGCTCCAGGTCCTTCATCATCTCTGTGGCCCTCTGCTGAACTTTCTCCAGCAGTTCCCTGTCTTTCTTGAGCTTTGAGGAGCCCAGAACTGGGCAGAGTACTTTGGATGTGGCCTCACCAGGGCCCAATATAAAGGAAGGATCACCACTCTCGACCTGCTGACCACATTTCTTCTAATGTGCCCTAGAATATCAGTCAGTCTTCTCCTTCTTAAACCTTTTCATTAAACTCAGAATAGAGGAATCTTCCTGATCAAGGGTGAGACAGAGGAGGTGCTGAGTACCTTAGCCTTGTCTGTGAGCACCAGCACCAGCCTCACAGATAAGAAATTCCAGTTAGATGGCAGCTAACTTTGTGTAGATTCAGGTGCTTTTTTCCATAGCAGTTCTGCTGCTTCTTGTGTCCTCCCCCCTCTCTGAGAGCTTAAACAAAAAACTTCCATCTGTAAAATTTGTGGAGCAGCTTAGCTTCTTGCAGCCAAGGAAAAGATGAGACGTTTTTCCTGGTCTCGCTTCATGTGCAAATGAAAGCAGTGACAGTCTGAAAGAAAAACAACCACTTTTTCTTTGGCTACTCTCATCTGATCAACCTAAATTATCTTTCAAGGTGTGTCTCCTAAGTTCATCTTTTCCTAGGAAAATCTGTAGATCTCTGGGTTTTCTTATGCTTCTTTTTTTTCCCTCCTCCCTGTGATAGGATGGAAAGCAGGGTCCAGACAGGTAAAACAGTTCCCACTTGTATTCTGTCAACTGCACTGGTAACTTCAAAGAGCATGGTTCTGTCATTTCACAGAATCACAGAAACAGCAAGGTTGGAAAAGACCTACCAGATCATCAGTCCAACCATCCACCCATCACCAATAGTTCTCATTAAACCATGTCCCTCAACACAACATTCAAACGTTCCTTGAACACCTCCACGGTCAGTGACTCCACCACCTCCCTGGGCAGCTCATTCCAGTGCCTGGCCACTCTTACAGAAAAGTAGTATTTCCTAACGTCCAGCCTAAATCTCCCCTGGCGCAGCTTGAAGCCATTCTCTCTAGTCCTATGGACACTTGCAGCTGTCCAATCCTTAAACTGGAACAAACTGGGGAACAAAGTGGTCTGTTTAACTGAGATGATGAAACATAATTTGAGCAACAAAGCATCTGTCTTTCCCAAGAAAACACTGAGGGAAAACTTTCATTTTCAAGTTTAGATTTTGTGTCTGTCTATTTACCAAAGCTGGAGTGTGTGCTCCAGCTTCCTGTACGTATAAATCCTTGCACATCTCTGATGAAGCCATGATACTAATTACTGAAAATGAACGCTGACAGAAGTACTCCACGTTGTTTCCTTGTTGAGTTGTTCATTATCTGCTTTATTTGTCTCACTGAAATATCTTGGTGCATGTTTATAACTACAAAATGCTATCACCTCCACAGTTCAGTGATACGTGCAAGTATCACTGTGCGAGTAGGGTTCAGGCTTCTTAATGAGAAGTAATTCTTAATGTAGCCTGGTTGTTCCCATGGTGTGCTCACAATAAGTTGTTCTTAGAATAAATGGGACTGAACTGAGACTTAGCAGTGTGTTCATAAATTTTTGTGCCTCAGCCAGTCCTCTTCTCCATGAAAATACTGTCTTGGAACCACTGCTCTATGACTAACAATTCAGAAGTTAAAGTCTTTGTAAGTGTTCCAAAGTGTTGAAGGCAGATAGATGGTTGAATCCTCAACAACCTTAATGAGACAGCTAACTATGTTTTAATTCCATGGACAAGCCAAGGAAAAAGAACCATAGAAACAGCAACAATAGACAGCAACCATAGACAGCAACAAAAACAGACAGATAAAAATAACAGAACTAGGCCAGGAGCAGGTCGGATCTCAGTTTGCAGGCGTGGGCAGCCTGTATTTCTTTTGAAGCTCATCTTCTACTTTATGTCCAAATAAAAAGGTGACCCAGTCAGGCAATACAATTAAAAATATATATATAACTATCAAAGAATCCTAGAATGGCCTGTGTTGAAAAGGACCTTAAAGATCATATAGTTGTGCCCAAACATAATTCCGAGTGCTAAAATACTCACATATTTCCTAAAGTGGATTTCTGTAGAGAAATTAGTAGAGTCACAAAGAAGGGGGAAGGAGCCCTCAACTGCTAACAGCTGAAAGAAATAAGATGGCATTATAATTAAGAAAGGAAGGATTGATATGGGCAAAGGTATCCTCTTGTCTATACACAGCAGAGAATTTCAGCTCTAATTCACTGGTCTGTGGTGCAAGACGGAGAAACAGAAGTGAGGGATTTGAGTTCTGTGGCGGGTGAGCAATCAGCAAGCAGCTGAATCAAGACTGATCTTTGCCAAATGTTTACTAATAGTGTGCTGTTTGGTGCAGGTTATTATTTCTTGTGCATCATTCTTACATCTGGAGAGATCTACAGTGTGCCCAAATCACAGTCAAGGTCGGGGCAATGGAGAATCATTAGTAAAGCCTTAGTCCCCTAGCATTAAGGTTTTTGCTACATTGCTTGGGAGCTGGAGTACCTGTAGCAAACATCCTTCACTTTGCGTGCCTGGGAAATAAAGCCCTCAGTTCAAGGCCTGGCTGCAGGCATGGCCAGGTGATGTGAGTCACTGGGATAAGGAGCTGTATCCCCTAGCAGCCTGGGGGCTGAGTCAGGGAGATGAGCTCTGTGGTCAGCAACTGGCAGCAGGGGTGTGTGGTGAGGATAATCTATTTTTGATGAAGAAAGTACTAAGAAAGTATTGTGTTATTGTCAAGCTTGTGTTCTAATGATCAGACATTCCTTTCTTTTCCCCCATATTCATAGCTCCTTGTTCAAGAGGCACCATCCTTACAGACCAGAAGTGAAGCAATGCTGGAAAATGTGAAGAAAGTGAGGCTTGTTATTCCTCTGAGCTGCAGACAGGAGATCGAATGCAGGGGTAAGTAGGGATGGACTTAATGTTTGCCTCTAGGTTAGAGGTGTTACTTCCCACTGCAGAGATGCTGTCCTTAGGGGAGTTCGAGTGTGTACCGAAAAATAAAATCAAGAGGAAAAGAAAATTCACCATTGTATTGTGCTATACTGTAGATCTGTCTCTGTGAGTTGTGAGGGAACTGTTAAATTACTCTTGATCTTTCTCTTGTTATAACAGTAGCTCCTAGTGGTGGTGGTTGTGAACTAATCTGATTGTCAGAGGGGCTGCTTACACAGAATAGTTTTTCTGCTGCTGGCATTGGCCTTAGACATATTCACATGCTAACAACTAAAAGTTTTACTCTTTTTGTTATATTTTGCTTTTATCAAGTGTCTTCCCTTGAAATCAAGACAAAGAAGTCAAATTTGTAAGATCCGAAAAAGGAAAAAAGAGTCCTTGATGTTTCTCAGATTGGTTCATGTTTTAAAACAGATCTCTGAAATGAAACCTGTAGAACTTCACAGGTTCTAACAGAAAGCCGGGATTTTGTAACCTTAGGGTTTCAATTATCCCGTGCTGTTCAGCAGATGGAAGCCTCAGTTTGGGAAAGATACAGCTTCCTGCTCAAGGATTCCTTTTAGGAGTGGTGTGAGTTTTTCATGGCACTTAGGATAGTAGCTGAAGCCACCCTGTAATAAGCAGACTTAAAACTCCTCTTATAAACCGCCTTGTTCTACACAGATCCTGGTTTGAGCCTTCCTTTAACTGAGTTATCAGATAGCTTAGACAGTGCAGATGTGACTCGGAAACAAAGTCTGGCAGCAAAAGCAAACAGCTATGGTGAAATGCTTATTGCAACATGATAGGAATACAGAGGCCAATACCTCGTGTAATGTTGAACACAAATACTCCCTGCAGTGTGTTTCAGTTAGCATAAAAGTTATTTTGCTCATGTGAGCTCATCTCCCTTAAGGAGGAATGCATGTAGTGAAAGAGGATGTCCTGTGCATTAATTCCTTTGAAAATAATCCCAAAGTGGACTTCAGTCACTTCAGTTTTGTTGCCGCATCAAAAGGTCAGCACATTAGCTTGCATTAGAATCATAATTTCATTGTCTGCAGCAGAGTTTTATTATGCTCTTCTGTTTTTTTGTTTTTATTTTCTGTGCTGCTCAGACTTTGGGGAAGAAGTCACTGGCAGAACTTGAGTCTGCTTACAGGACCTGGTCAAAAACACAAATGCATCAAGATGCCATATGAAGCAGCTCACAGCAAAAGGGGTGGGAAAGCAAATGGCAGTGATTGCTGTCTGTGTGCTGTGGCCTGTTTATGGTAGGCCTAAACAGCTTCAACACAGACAGTTCACAAACATTGTCACTAAGTCTCAACAGGCCTCAACAGATGAGAGTGAATTATTTTTATTTTTTTAATGCCTTCTGACCCATAAAGAGAAGGCTTCTTTTGTAAAAAGGATGAGAATGGCCATTTTGCAGAGCTGAAGAGGCTGGGCAGCTCAACATCCACCTCGTGCTGCTGTTGTGCACGGTGCTCTGCTGGAAGCCTGCAGGAACCATTGTCCTGGCAGCACCCCCAGGTGGGAGATGTCCCCCGCTGCCCAAACCTGACACCTGCTAAGGTCACTTAGACCTGTTGGTAACGCTACCATGTCTTTGCCTGTGGTGGACTGCGCTGCCTTTCCACTAGTAAAATGGCAAAGCAATGAGAAGGCAAGAACCAAAACCTGGTTATTGTGGCTTAATTGCTCACTTAGATGTTGTAAGCTACAGATGTGTTTACTCTTTTGTAGCATTACACTTGGGAAAAGAAAAAGCAGAAGTGAAGAAAATGATGACAAGATGGATTCATTTGAAGGCAGCTGGGGTATTTCTTCGCATGTGTTTACTGTCTTGTCTCTCTCATCTGCAAAATATCTGTGCACAACCCTGCCTTCCTGCACAGCCTCCTTTTAAGAAGGAAAAGAAGGGTGTTTTTTTTTTTTTTTTTTTTTTTGCTGTTTAACTGAGTGAAGTCCTTGCTTGGAACTGGTTTGCATGGGAGGTAGGTTTCAATCTGCCTGGGGGTCACAAAATTGCAGAATGGTTTAGGTGGGAAGGGACATTGAAGGTCATCCAACCCCTGCCATGGGCAGGGCTGAGCGCCACCAGCTCAGTCTGCCCAAGGTCCACCCAACCTGGCCTTGAGTGCCTCCAGAAGTGGGGCGCCACAGCCCTCTGGGCAGCTCTGCCAGGGGAGCACCACCCTGTGAGTGAAGAATTTCTTCTTAACGTCTAACCTAAATGTCCCCTCTTTTAGCCTGAAGCCGTTCCCCTTTGTCCTATCTCGAGGGATGGCCGTGCTGGGCTGCTGCTGCCGCCGTGTGTGAGGGTTGCGGGTGTCCCTGTGCAGCGGTACGCGCTGCCCCGGACGGAGCTGCGCTGCTTCCACCGGGGCCTGGCTCAAAGCCGCTTTCAGGGTAACCTTTTTGTGAAACGAGGCGCTTTTCTCGGTTTGATGAACTTCCTGGCGCTTAGACGCGTGGAGAAGCGGGAGGGAGAGGCGGTGCCCCAGCGGAGGCCGCGCAGACCCGGCGGGAGGCTCCGTTCCCTCAGCACCCGGAGGCCGCGGATGGGGATCGCACCGGCGCGGTGCGGGAGCGCCGTGCTGACTGCGGAGGGCCGCGGGGCGCTGACAGGCGGTGGCCGCGCTCGCTGACAGGGCGACCCGGCTCCGCCCTCAGGCGGCGGCGGGAGCGGCGCGAGGTGCGTGTTTACATTCCGCCGCCGCCGCACGTTGCCGCCGCGAGGCGGGCTGCCATTGGCGGGCGGGAGGCGGCGGCTCCGCCCCGGGGCCGGGCCTCGCCGGGCGCGCGGCGTGCGCGGCGCGTGGGGCCGCCCGGCATTGCGAGTGCCTGCGGGAGCCGGGTGGCGGCGGCGGCGGCGGCGCGGGACGGCGATGCGGGGCGGCGATGCGGGGCGGCGGGGGTACGTGCGTGGAAACGGAGACGGCGGGCGGAGCGGGATCGCAACGGCGGAGCGGCACTCCCCGCCCGCCGCTCCCTCGGGTCGCCTTCACGGGGGGAACCGAGGCGGGCGGCCCCCGGCGGGGTTCCGCGGGCGGCGGCGACGGCGGGGTGCCCGCCGGGCCGGGGTGGGCGCCGCGGCCGAGGGGCGGTGCTGGGGCAGCGGGGCGCGGGCGCGGGGCGGGAGAGCTGTCTGCCGCCCTCGCACATGCGCAGCGCGGGCGCGGGCCGCGCTATATAGCGGCTTGGCGCCGGCGGCACTGCAGCAGCGCGGCCCGGGCGGCGGCGGCGGTGGAGGTGCGCGGGGAACCGCGGGGGGCAGCGGGCGGGAAGGAGTCCTCGGTGCGGGGCTCGGCGATGGCGGCGCCGGCGGAGCGTGCGAGCGGGGACGGGGGCATCGGGGGCTGGGGGGATCGAGGGATGGATGGGGTGCTGGGGGCGCCGGGGGCACCGCAGGGCGCTGGTGCTGCGCGGGGCTGCGCGGATCGCTACGGGGCCGTGTGGCTCGTAGCCCCGCGGGCGCCGCGGAGGCGCGGGCGGGAGCGGCGGGCGGGATGCGCGCCCGGGCGCCGTTTTGGAGGGAGGGCGGCCGAGGGGGATCGGCGGCGGCGCCCATCCGAGCCCGCAGCGCCCCGCTCAGCCCCGCTCTCGGCGGGATCCCGTCCCGCCGCCCGCCCGCCGCTGGTGGGGGCGGGGAGCGCTGTTGGCGCGCTGACCCCGTTTGCCGCCCGCCCGCACCCCGCGGCGCTCCGGGGCCGCCGCGTCCCCCAGGGCGAGGCCTCGGCTCCCCGCGCTGCCCCCGTTCCCCCCCGAGGGACGCGTCCCCGCCTCGGGTGTCCCCTTGAGAGGAACGTCCCCGCTGAGGCGGGGTGTCCCCGGCAGCGCGGGCTCCCCGTGAGGTGGCGGTGCCGTCCCGGAACCCCTCCCGCGTTTTGGAGGGAGCCCGGCGCGCACCGAGGCGGGAGCCAGAGGAGGGGTGGGGGTGCCGAGGTCCTGCCGCCCCGACACCCCGTGCGGCCCCGCCTGGGGGAGCTCGGCGCCTTCTGCAGGGACCCCAAGTGTGGGCAGCGTTCTGTCCTCCCCACCCCTCCAACCAGCTCTGTCTGAGCCCCGCTCGCCCCGGGGCCGGCCGAGGCGCGGCGCTGAGAGGCCGCCTCCTCCTCCTCCTCTTCCCCGCTCTGCAAATTGGCGCGGAACCGGCGCTGAGGGGCGGCCGCAGCTCGGGCGACTCGGCCCGGCAGGTGGGGGCGGCGGGAGGGATCCCCCCTATGAGTGTGTGTATATGTGTGTGTGTGTGCAGCCCGCCTGGGGTGCCCCCTCCGTGCCCTCTCACACGGGGAAGGCCGTTTGGCTGCTTCCCTCCCCCCACCTGCCAAAATGAGCCCAGGTAGGCATAGGCGAGCTGTGTAAGTAACGGTGTGTACTTTACTCTGAGCGCCCATCTGCTGAGCGATGCGCTGCGGGGATCTGGGTTTAGCACCACAACACCTCCAAGGGATCATAGAATCATTGAATGGCCTGGGTTGAAAAAGATCACAATGATCATCTAGTTTCAACCTCTCTTCTATGTGCAGGGTCGCCAACCACCAGACCAGGCTGCCCAGAGCCACATCCAGCCTGGATGTGGGGCAGCGTGTTTGTGTACCACGGGGATCCCATGCAAGGTGTGCCTTGCACCGGTCAAATAACAGTGCCCTTCTGTTTCAGTTGTGAGTTAAACATGGCAAAAAGCAGCTTTGTATCTTAGGGCACAAAGCACCCAGCTTTCAGAAGATTGACTAATCCAGCTGTTATTTCTTTGGTCCAGGTAGAGAGATCTTACCGCCCGAAGATGTCAAGACGCAGGTAAGCTGTCAGCACTGTGACACAACAACGTGCCCTTTGCTCGCCTCCCAGCTGCTGCCCCCTTAATGCTGAGTTGTCTCTGCCCCTTGCAGCAGCCGACTGCAGGCCAAGCAGCAGCAGCAGCCGCTGCTGTCGTGTCAAGAAGAGACTCCACGTGAGCTGCAGGCACCAGAACATCTCCAGACCAGGAAAAGGAGAACGGCAGAGGTGACCCATTTGGTTGACTCAAAGTTTAATGTTGCACATTATTATGGTCACTGGGATGGGGGAAACATTCTCTCTGCAGAGCTAGAAAATGAGGCAGGAACAGCAACAGTTTGCTGCATCTTAGGTTGGGTGTGCTGGTCATTGTCAGCTTACTGATGTGTGGTTTTCTTTTCAGCAGGAGATTAAGAAGAAAGAAGATGGGAAAGTTGCTAAAAAACATCAATATGAAATTAAGGTAAATTAGTCTTTGAATACTTGTTCACACTAGGTGAAGGAATCTGTCTTGTTAAGATTGGTGAATGTGAAATCATGCATTCCATGCTGGAAAAGTGGAAATTTCTTCCTTTGGATGTGGACAGTATGTGAGCTCTGTGCCTTAACATCTCTTTATGCTTTTTTTTTTTTTTCCCCCCTTCACTTTTACAAAGGGTTTGGAACTAAATTCCCTCCTAGATACTTCTGTCTGGCCAAATAGGTTTTGAGATTTTGTATGCTAGGTAAACTGTATGTACTTTACCTTGAGAAGAAGCTCTGTAGGAAATGTTCATGTGTTCAAAGGCAGGTCTTGTCATTCTTTGTGAAAGGAATCTCCCTGGTTCTACAGACCATAATCAAAGCTCAGTTGTCACCATTTTGAAGACTGTCAGCCATTACAGCATTGCATATGCTTCATGTGCTTAATCAATACGGGTAAGGAGATATCATGTCCAACCAAATAACACTGAAACAAGTTGCAGACTCAGCTGAAGTTACTTAGAATTCTTTCTCTGAAGCTTTCTGCATGAAATGAGTTCAGACTCCTGTCCTTTTAAGTCATTGCATATTTGGTGTCGGCAAGTTGAGAGATAGTTCACAGCTGCTGCTTGTTGGGGGGGTATCTAGCTTTGGAGCCGAGATGGGTGGCTCCTCCCTGGAGTACTTGGAAGATAACAAGTTGTTGAATTTCCCTTAAGACAGTAGAACCTCCACCCTCTCCTTTCTTTTCCCTCCACATAGATAAGTAGATAGGTCCAGCAACCTAATGTCCTGTTTCTTAGGAGCAGTAAAATCCTATTCCATATGTACTGTAACTGTAGAGCTCATGTGATGGATAGGCTGCATGTGGGTTCATCAGCCCAAGACAGTTTTCTTCTCAGAGCTGAATTCCCTTGGTTTTGTCAGGTTTGTTTCTTTTTATGTGTTCCATCTCTTGGCTACAAAAGGTTTTGTCCAGAGAACTTAATGCATGTGACATGCATTGTTGTTACTATAGGCTGCATTTTGCCTCTCTTGCTGTCACAGTAAAACCTTCATTCAGAAGACAACTTGTTTGTGTTGCAGAGTTGTTGGCCGCCCGCAATAACAGGAGGCATCTCGCCTTGCATCATCATTGAAACGCCTCACAAAGAATCAGTAACCACTGACTTCTCAAGGTTCAAAAAATACAGGTTCAGAAACCTCTTCATAAATCCATCACCTTTGCCTGAACTCACGTAAGTTGACTGAATGCAGTAGTTGCTCTTCTATTGCACGTGCTGAACTACTGTAGAAGTATCTGATATTGTATTGTGCTTGTATAATAGTGGACAGTACTCTACTCGTCTCTTCATCCCACAGACAGTTCAATATCTGGAAGAACACTCATCCTGTTGTGGGTTTTTCTTTTCCCCACTCATAAATGTCCTGGACAGAGCACTTTTGCCTGTAGCCATCGTTTTGTAACTTAGCACTGGAGCCTGTCAGTGGCTGAAAGGAGTGCAGTGGTTAAAACTCACCTTCTGCCAGCACTATTGAAACTGAGCAACCAATAAAGTGGCCAAAATACCAAACAAAGTTTAATAACTTTAAAGTAGAACCACACAAACCTGCTGCACTGGTAGCAGCATACTTGGTACAGTCACAGTTCCAGTCTTCTAGTTTAGTGAGCAGTGTTGCAGAAGTTACATGCGTGTTATAAAGACACTGCTGAAGAGGAAAGGGTAATCATTCAGTAGAGCAGTTTCTTTTGTAAAACATCTGTTAGTATGTTGTAAACATCTGTTAGTATACTACAAGTATGCTGACTGAGACAGTTTTTTTTTTTTTTGCAAAGAGAGAGGTTAGCTGAGAGAATAGAGAATTTTCAGAACTGAAAAATCCTTAGGCATTTGGGTATGTTAGGTAAGTGTGCTGGTTACCAGTCCAACATTAATGAACAAGCACGCTGCAGTTTGTTACAGAAAACTACTGCTCAAGTGACTGGGGGGAGAACCAAACATTGAAAGGTCAAAATGAGATGAGACTGTGAAGCAGTTCCTTTAAGAGAACCCATCTAGATATGCCATGTTTTCATGCTGCAATCAAAACTTGCCAGGAAGTGGGAGATGCTGCACAGTGTGTGCGCTTAGCCTCAGTGCCATGTCTCTCACTGAGCTTCAAGCTCAGCTTCTCAGTATTGCTCCTATGCCTGCTGCGTGTTGCTGAATTGTGATTTTTAAAAAGCAATATACTCTTATCTGTATTTGGCAAATCCTATTTCTGTAAGTGTTGGGAAGCTTAGCATGCTGAAGGGCTCTCCTGTTCTCCCTTAGCAAGTTGCTGGGAACTGCTGGATCCCAAAGATACATTCAGACACAGATTTCCACACAAAGCGTTTCATCCTCGATGTTAACCTCTTGTCAGTCAGTATCTGGTAAAGCTGAGCTCTGTTTTCCACTTAGCCAAATGAGAGGCTCACTTACTCTCTGCTGCCTTCTTCATACATTCCTAACTGATGCAGGAAGATGAGAGACTTGATGGCTGCTCACTGAGAGACTTGTGCGTTAAAGAAGAATGTCTCCAGCTTACTGCTTATGGTGGCAGCTGGGTGGAACTGATCTGAGTTAAAGTTTTAAGCAATAGTGGTGATGAGGTCTGTTTAATTTCTCTCCATTCCTGCTTGGGGGAAGGTATTTAGCTCTGAAAAGTTGAGGGGAAAATTGGCATTATGTTGGTTAATCTGCTGTCCTCCTTAATAACTGTAGAGTGAGGGGAAAAAAAGAGGAAAAAAAAAAAAAGTTAATTCATAATAACAGCAGTTCCAAACTAAAACCAAATCAAATTTATTATATAGGCATTTTCTTGCCAAGTATGCTTGACTGCTGATAAATCAGTAGTAAACAAGAACCTAATATTTATTGCATGTTTCTGAGCCTTAAGGTAGATTAGTCACGCTGTAAGTCAGTGATTGGTCCCTTCCCCTTTTTTTTTTTTTTAAAGATCATCTGCAAATAATTTTTCCAAAATGAAAATGGTCAACTTTGTGTGTTGTGTTTCTTAGGTAGTGATGTATTTCTTTGTTCTGTGTGTTTTCTACCTTGCCTTCTGGGAAGCCAAGCTTTAAAGTGGCTGAGCTATGTGTGCTAATGGCTACCTAAGCACAATGGGAATCTCTCTGTGTTTGTATGTGCAACTTCAGGATGTACGTACTCAGTTTTATTGGCTGTTCTATGAAACTGGACCTGCTGATGATCCTGGCAAGCTGCTGTTATGATCATGTAACGTATTCAAAGTATGCCTGCAGTTTTCTAATTACTGTAAGGATCTTTTCATGTGCTGAATATATATAAATAATATTTTTATACTCCCTTTATGAAGGTGTGTGTGCATGCTTGCAATAATTTGTAACTTTATTCCATAGCTGGGGAAATTCCAAAGATGTGTGGCTCAACATCCTGAAGAAGGAGAACCGATACGCTCACTGCAAACACTTCACTTCGCTACACTCAAGTTTGCAGCCACACATGAGGTCGATACTGTTGGACTGGCTTCTAGAGGTGTGTGCTTAGTGTTATTTGCACTGTGTAACCCCTGCGAGGAGGAGAGGTGAAAACAGAGCTTTCATGTAAGGGATTCGATAGCAAAATATACAATAAATGGCCAAACAAGGTTGCAAGTTGCTATTTCTGATCCACTGGGTAAACTGCTCTCAATACGCCCTGTCAGTGAACCTGCCAAAAGAGGGCAGTGAGCGACAGACAGTTCTGAATGCTTGTTCTTACTGTGCTGCATAACTGCCTGGGAAGGGGGAAAATGTAGTTCTGAGGCACCTGTAGTGGGGTAGCTGTAACGAGTTACTTCAGAGTTCAGGTACGTTCTAAGAAGTGAAGTTGGAGCTCCACAGGCAGCTGCGTTTGTATTGAGGACTTGAGTTGTTCCCTGGCTATATCAAGAGCCTTCAGATGTCTGCTTCCCACACTACTTTTTCTGACTTATTAGTAAATATTTAGTTATTATCTTATGAAGAAAGCATGTTAGTGGCTAGCATCTGAAGGCTCTTGCTGTAGATGCGTTCTTGCTTGAAGTAGGAATGATTTATTTGTAATCCTTCTCAGTCTTCAGTCGGTAATTACTGTACTTTAGACTATTCCAGCTGTCAAACAAAATGGAGGTTCTCATTCTGGCAGCTAACACTACATGAAGGAGTACTAGTGTTGTAAATAGAGAGCTATGTTCAGGAGTAGTTTCCAAGAACATGCTGTATTGCAGAATATTCAGTCGCCACTGCCAAAAGCAACCTTTTACTCACGTAGCTCTTGCTCACCAGTAGGAGGGATCTTGCAGGTTCATCAGTTCTGTGATGCCAAGTACTCCAAGGAAGCAGATGTTACAGTGGCACTCTCACTGCCTGGTTGTTGAATAATGCCAATAGAGGATTTCACAGGAAGGGATGTGCAGTTTTTAGACATGGTATGAATACAGAAACAATGCCACTTGTGTACTTCACTAATTCCTTTTATGTGTCATTGGCACATCACCCCTGGATTGGGTGTAATTTTTTATTTTTAGTCTTGCTGTTAGGAAATCATCAATTAAAGTGTTCGCATTGACCTTATTACCACTGTCCACCTCAGTATTTCTATATGGCACGCTGAAGTAAAATCACTTGGTATTCTCCAGTAGCTCTAACCTGGTCTTCTGTAACATCACTTTGAAGATAATAAAATTTGGCCATCCTGAGTATTGCTTATGCTTGGCCAATACATATTTATAGAAATCACACAATTTTTTCATAGTGTGGACCTTCTTTGTTTCAAATCTTGTTTGGAGCAGTTGTTATTCGTTTTATAGTAGCACTTCAGTTGATAAATATTTATTACATCAGCTCTTAAAAAGAACAAAAAAGTGTTCCTGTCAACCAGTTGCATTCTCCAAAGTCAGAAAGAGATGCAATCCACAAACAGGCTTTCAGCCTTCTCATGAAGTAGCTGGAGGTGGTGAGATTTTATTCTGCCTTTGTATCTAAGTGAAACAGGGTAGTGAGGCAGAACAATTACATCTACTTGGGATCTATTTGTTCAGGATTTTTACTGCTGTCTGTAGATTAGAAACTAGGGAAATATCTATATTTTTTGCTGCCCCCACGCTAACAACTGTCTCCTGAAACATCTAGATTAGTGATAGTCTGTATATGTAAAAGATGAATCTGCGTACTGGAGTACTCCAGTGTGTGTACATGAGTTTTATTATAAATATATTTTTTTCTATTTGTTGTAGGTATGTGAGGTGTATGCACTCCACAGAGAAACCTTCTACCTAGCTCAAGACTTCTTTGATAGATTCATGTTGACACAGAAGAACATTAACAAGAGCATGCTTCAGCTGATAGGAATTACCTCATTGTTCATTGCCTCCAAACTTGAGGTAAGCAGCTCTGTTATAGGGAAGAGAGATTATATATGGAATAACTGAAAAGATAGTGGTAATTTATTTCTGCTGTCTGAACCTTTAGAACTTACTGACACTGAAGGTCAGAAGGGGAAATCTTTCTTTTCGGTTGTGTGTATGTGAACTTCTTGGAGGGTGGTCTTTGCTCTCCCTCTCAGCAGTGGGAAGGAGACTACCTAAACTTCAGAGTAATGCAAATATCTAGGAGCAGTTTTGTGCTGCTTTGTCTTTTTTCAAATGTACTCCTATACCTTGGTTGGCAAATAGCCTCAGGGATGGGTGCGGAACTTGAAGAAAACCAAACCTGTACAGCTGATGTCCCTTAAACCCATTTAGGGGAACTTTTCAATTCAGAGATGATGTGATCAGTGCAACAATGATGATGAGTTGTGCTGGTATGTCTCCTGGAAATGCTGTAGCACGTGGTTATCTAAACTGAGTGGCAAATTTGGGATGTTAAATTTGGGTGCTTGGAAACTCCTCTGATCAAACTGCTGTTTGCAAAGCGAGGTGGTAAGCTGTGAGTTGTTCTGCTGGCAGGTACCTCTGCACCTGCCCACATGTGGCTACGATTGGCACAAGTAGGTTGGCTGCATTTTTTTTTAACTGTCTCTACACCTGGATCCTGCCAGCTATGTTGGCAGTGGAATTTTTGGTCTTCATGGCCACATCAGCACTGACTGACGTTGTGCCTACCCTGCATTGCTGAGTGTCCTCTGTACTTCAAAAGTAGGATGGTTGTCATTTTTATTTTTTTATTTTTAACAGCAAATGGAATGGCTGAGTGCAAAGTGGTTTTAATGAAAGGTAGCAAGAAAAAAACAGTTCTAGTGTAAGAAAAGTTAATATTTAATATGCTCTGCCAGTATCAAGCTTTGTCTTCTAATCTTTTTCTTCCTCCTCTTGAAGGAAATCTACGCTCCAAAAATACAGGAATTTGCTTATGTCACTGATGGTGCTTGCAGTGAAGATGATATTGTGAGAATGGAACTTATTATGTTAAAGGTAATAACTTGGTGCTTGTAAGATTCACTTGAAATCTTGCTCCAGATTAACGTTGTGTTTTAATGTCACTTCAATAAGTAGGAGGAATGTGATCTAAAATAAGTACTTAAAAGTGTGTATGATCTCAAGTATCTTTTGGGAATCTGTGCAATAAACTGAACGAACTCAGAAGGGGAAGCGTGGGGTAAAGATCAGAGCCCAGAACGATCTGTGCATGGTTTAAGGTGTTTACATATTTGTTCAATGCTTACAGGCTTTAAAGTGGGAACTCTGTCCTGTGACAATCATCTCTTGGCTGAACCTCTATCTTCAAGTGGATGCTCTGAAGGACGTTCCAAAAGTGCTTCTACCTCAGTATTCTCAGGAAAAATTTATTCAGATAGCTCAGGTAGATAACAAACTTGTGATTACGGCTGATGTTGTACCCCCAAAAGCTGAAGACTTTCTTGTTTCACCTCACCTGTTACTTTGTTAATGTATGCAGGTTTGACTGCCAGACAGCTGCATACAAGCCTTAAGGAGAAGCAGCCAGGTGTCTCCTGCCTCCCTACTCTCAGATATTATCACTTTCTCTGTCTATACACTCAAAATTGCTACTCACTGCAGTGTTCTGCAAACAGCAGGCAGAGGGCCTGGTTAGCTGCTTTATCCTGTGTTAGCTGTAGTGGTGTTTCTGCCCCAGAATGTAGGATGAGTGGTGTTTTCACTCTGCTTTGCAATGACTGTGGTTCAATTTCAAGTACACAAGACCAGTCTCAGAAATGTTTACTAAAGAGTAAATCAAGCTAATTAATTCACTGAGATATCCTGCAACTGTTTAATGTAAGAATACCTTCCTTGAGCTCTGCCCACAGCTTAAAGGTGTACTCACATTTGTACAAGCACTTTGTCTTGCACATTACTGTTTGTGTGAGACCTGCTTTACTGTAGTTGGTACTGGAAATAAGCGAGATGCATGCAGTTGATTCTAAATAGCACAGCAATGCTGCAGAGCATGAACTGTGAGTGCAGATATAGCACTTTCTGGGATAAGATTTTACCAAAGTATCTTCTTGGAATTTATAACACTTATGTCCTCAATTCTATTTCCTCAGCTCTTAGACCTGTGTATTCTGGATGTGAATTCTTTAGACTTCCAGTACAGAACACTAGCTGCTGCTGCACTCTGCCACTATACCTCAACCGAAGTAGTTAAGAAAGCTTCAGGTAAGAAGCATTTATCATCTTGTTAGAGAGTGGTGGCTGTTCCCTGCCTGATGTTGTGAAGGGCATGCTGGTTAACGACTGCAAAAGCTCTGCAAGGATGCTAACTGTTTTTCTGCGAGGCTTTTCTTTTTTTCTTAGCTCCTCTGCCTTTAAATTGTTTTCTTCCTACCATCATTTCAGACATTACCAAGACCTGAAAGAGAAGGAAGAGCTTTCAGAAGCACAGTGTTAGCTAAGGAAACTGAGCAGACACTCGCTTGCTTGCTTTTTGGGCCAGTACTGCTCCTCTAATAGGTTCTGACTGTTTGGTCACTAGCAGTACTTTATTTGGCAATTTTGTTTCCCAAAATACAATTTGCAGCTGGGCATCATTGGCTGTCAGTGGCACTCAGCATTTGTGTGGATCCTATAAGTCTCCCTTACGGAGAGCAGCTGCCACCTGACCAAGTTCAGCACTGTCTTGCATGAAGTGTCCTAAAGGCAGTGCTATGGTATGTGTTTGCTTTAGAGCATAAACCAAAAATCTCTCTCACTAAAAAATTACAGTAGGGTAAAGTGTTACTTTAATGTCCTGGTGAGCAATAGAAACCCTCATGGCCATAGAGCTGTTGTTTTTTGTTTTTTTTTCTTTAAGGCTTGTAGTCACGTCCTTTGCAGCAGCATGTTTAAGTAACAAATGCAAGGAAATATAGGGGATTTCTGGGAGGGTGAATTCTTACCTACAGCATTATTTATTTTAAATTGCCAACCCTTTAGGAATTCTAGCTAGGAGACTACAACTGGGAAAGTGGTGAGGGGTCTGGAGCACAAGTCTTGAGCAGCTGAGGGAGCTGGGATTGTTTAGTCTGGAGAAGAGGAGGCTCAGGGGAGACCTCATTGCACTCTACAACTTCCTGAAGGGAGACGATGGTGGAGAGGGGTTTGGCCTCTTCTTCCAGGGAACAAAGAGGACCCAAGAAAATAGCCGCAACTTGTAGCAGAGGAGGTTTAGGTTGGTCATGAGGAAAAACTTTCTCAGAGAGTGATCAGGCACTGGAATGGCCTGCCCAGGGAGGTGGTGGAGTTGCCGTCCTTGGCAGTGTTAAGAGGTACCTGGATGAGGAGCTACGAGATATGGTTTAGTGCTTGTGGCAGCAATGATGATGGGAGGGTGGTTGGACTAGATGATCTTGCAGGTCATTTCCAACCTTGGGATTCTATGAAACTTCCTCAGGATTTCTAAGTGTATCACTGTCTTCTCCTGTAGGCTTAGATTGGGACAGCATCTCAGAATGCGTAGAGTGGATGGTTCCATTTGTGAACGTGGCAAGGAAAGTCTCTGTGAAACTGAAGCATTTCAAGAAGGTTGCAGTAGAAGACTGCCACAATATCCAAACACACACAAACTACTTGGACATGCTGGTAGGTGGTTTGCAGAGCTGTGCTTTACACAGCCCTTCTCCTGAGGTGCCGAAGGCTCTCCAGGCTGATGGGGTCAGTGTGCCACACCTTGTGGTTCTGGCTTTCTGGAGATAAGCTGCATGTGCTCTCACAAGCTGTGAGCAAAGAGTTGGGTGAGGATTACTGGTGAAGTGTTTAAATGGTGGTGCTCTTTGTCATGAAACGTAGCTGTGGAGTACCTGAATTGTACTAGCAGCATGCACGGAAAAAGCTTTCAAATGCCAGTAAAGCTGAAACATAGAGCTCTGTGTGCTATTAACTGTCTTCTTCACCCTCTACACAGGAAGAAGTTAATAGTGGAGTAGCAGCTACTGCCCCAGGTCAGTTATCACCTGTGTCAACAGCAGGAATAATAACTCCTCCCAAAAGTACAGAGAAGAAATGAAATCCAGACAGCAATCCTTATGAACAGTTTCAGAAACAAGACCAGGTGCTTCAGAACAAGACCATACTAAGGGTGACTCACTTTAACGATCTTTACTGCTATTCAAGACTTGAGCAGTAAGGGATGCATCAGAGTGGCGGATGGAACTGATAGCAGCATCTTCCTTGAGACTTGATTAAAGAACTTAGAGCAAGCATCCCTCCCTGTGTCATCACAGGAGCGTGGACTACTCGAGTCCCTTCTCAAATGACTTGCATAGTTCAACTCTGAACATTCCTAACTTATGAATTTCAGGAATATGTTTTGTAATGGCTGAGGGGCAAGGGTTGTCCACTCAAGTTATGTGTCAATGTGCTTTAATGTGGGATAGCCACACATGAGACCTTGGTGCCAGCATGTACGTATTACCTCTTCTTGACCTTTCTTTTCTCTAGGAGCTTACTGCCTGTAAGTTAGTCAGCTTATGAGCTCAGGTGCAGTATTACAGAGGTCAGTGAGTAAACAGTTTACATTTCAGAAACCACTGCACCCTCACATTAAGGCAGGGCCAGCCCTGTTTCAAATCTTAGCTTCCTCAGGAGGTCAGTATCTCCTCTTTAGGGCTGCCATAGACTTAGGTTCCCATGAATCGCTGACCTCAGGTAAGAGTACAAACAGAACAATGCTGCTGAAGTAATCTTAACTGGATGCAGTACAATCTTGGAAGGAAGGAGTTCTATTTTATAAGAATCAGCCACCAGCTTTCAATGGTAAGAACATAATGAGCAACAAGATTTTTTTTCCTACCCTTTCCCATTCTGGTTTTCTACAACCACTCAAATCCTGCCAGCAGTGTTAAGAAGCAACTGTCTTCCTAAACAGCATTAACTACTGTGTTAGTGGAATATCCACTACCTCTGGATGTGAGGTGCTCCTCTTGAAGAGACAGTATAGGGAAAGCTGGAATGTGGCCCCCCTCCCTCGAGCAGGATGCTTCCACCTGCAGAAGCACATAGGGCCAATTCCCAGCATTGAGCAGCACAAGAAGCTGCACTACAGCAGCAACTCATTAAACTCTTCTTTGCCACCTTTGCAAACTTGAATTCAGGGCTTCTTCAAACAGCCCTTTCCAGAAATACCTGAAGTTATTGTTTTAGGGCTTCTGTACAGTTTGTAAAGATATGGTGTTTTATTATAATATTTCATCTATTTCTATAAGAAAGATACCAGACTGTAAATGTTGTATAAAAATTTAAATGAATTTTAAAAATAATAAAAAAAAAAGTCTTGAAAGAGTTGTTCTGTCCCTTTTCATGTATGTTATGGTAGTCCTCTAGCATTAGCCTAGAAATAAAGCTTTGCCATTGCTTGAAGAAACTTCTTTTTCCTCCTCTGTGCAGCAAGCTGTAGGACTTCCTCAGGATTGCTGGCGTTCAGCTCTGTCTGGCCAATAGCTTTTATCTTAAAAAACCAAAAACACTAGCAACAGTTATTGCATACAGCTGTTCTGTTACAGTTTCAGTGCTAGTCAACAAAATGATGGATGGGTGGATACTTCTCCAGCACCCTGTGCCCTCTGCCCTACACCATGAGATCAGGCACTTAACACCAGCATTCAGACTGTGAAATACAGTTACAGCTGGAAGTGGCAATTATGTTAAAGAACTCTTCCCCCAAAGCACTGCGTTAACTCACCGCTATCTGCCTCTTGTCTGTCTCACCTCTCTTGTGGTGGAGATCTAACAAGTAGTTAAGGCAAGCACAGGTGTAGGAACTCATTTTCTCCAGCCATGAACACCCAGCCTAAGCATTAGCAGCATTCTATTGAAAGGATACATGTCAAATACTCCAAGATTGTGACATCCCAGATGTATTCATAGTATGAATCCATGGCATCATGACTGAAAGAAAACACAGATGATTATATATGTAATGTTTGTGTATCAACATGTTACTAATCTAACCTGTAAGTTTTACTGTAATAACTACCTGTTTTGTTCCTGCAGTGCCTTGAATGCCGTTTTATAGTCTACTTCTCTGAGGAACTGGCACAAAATAGCCACCTACAAAGATATCATATTAGGAAAAACTTCGTCACAGAAAGGGTTGTTAAGCACAAGGTGGTTGAGTCACCATCCCTGGGTGTGTTTAAAAACCATTTGGATGTGGTGCTCAGGGACATGATTTAGCGAAGGGTTGTTAGGGTTAGGGTAAAGTTGGTCAAGTTGGGTTGGACTTGATGACCTTTAAGGTCTTTTCCAACCTAAATGATTCTATGATTCTATGATATAAAGGCAGGCTCAGGTGTCTTTCACACCCTTAGCCCCCACTACTGGGAGTCTGCCACAAGATGCAGTGACCCCATCCAGCTTCCAGACCCAGGCAAAAGCTCCTTCCCACACAGAGCCAGGGGGGAAAAGGTTTAAAAAGAGACTTTTCCAGACAAATGGGAAGGGACAGACCAGGCTTCAGGGTTTCTAAATGTATTTACTAAGGTCTGATATAGGAGCTACTATAAATTTTGAACAGTCAATTGCTACATGTAGTTACCAGGTGGAGCAAGGCTACCATTATTTAAATATTAAAAACAAATGGGGGACAAAACCAAAACAACCCACTTCTGACTATTTCTATTTCTGCAATAATCAGGTTGGATATTAGGAAAAATTTCTTCTCCAGAAGAGTGGTGAGGGAGTGGCACAGGCTGCCCAGGTTGGTGGGGGAGGCACCATCCCTGGAGGTGTTCAAGAGGCATGCAGATGTGGCACTGAGGAGACGTGGTTACTGGGCATGGTGGGGATGGGCTGATGGTTGCACTAAATGACCTCAATGGTCTCTTCCAGCCTTAATCATTCTATGATCATTACTAAGCAGGTGTTCATTTACTTGTTAACTTGGATCCTCAAATGTCCTACAGGCAACGGTAACAAATGATTTTACTGCAGGTTGCATTTGCAAGGAAAGCTGGATTCCAATTTTACTTTTAGAAAGTTTCCCAGTAACTTCTGAATTCAAAACATTTACAAATGCCATTTCCTTAGTACCATGCTTGGGCTCTTACCTGTGTGTGACAGTTGAGTAAGGAGCAACACTTTATCATTCTTTTTATCACCTACAGAATGGTTAAAAAAAGTTTTCCAACTGTTAGCAATGGAACAGACTGAGCAACAAATCTCTATTCATTTTTCAAATAGGATCAACTATATATCAACCTTCTTCTAGCCCCTTCCCCCATCCTTGTGTTCGGGCACACTCCAGCAGGCAGCTGAGCCCAGCAGAGCTCACAGAGCAGAGCACTGCACTCCTGGTAGAGGCTGTTGCAAAGCAAGCTGCAGCACCAGGGCACAACATCCCTGCCAGGAGCTCTGGACAGCTGCAGCTTGGCACAGAGCATAGCTCTGATTGGGCTATGAAGGGTTAAAAATCACAAGAAAGAGAGACTGAAGCATTCACTTCCCATACAGACAGAAGCATACAAGCAGAAGCAATAGAGCAGGGTATGAAAATAACCTCCTGTCCTGGACACAGACAAGCAGTTACTTCCCACCACCTGCTGAAATGCAGCAAATTTATATCTACAGAGGATGGGAATGCTGAATCCATCCCATCCCACTTGTGCACTTAAATTCCACTCCAACACTGTAACTCACCTGGTCTGTGAACACATCGGGTGGTACCATCTTATTGAAGAAATCAGAGCACACAGCTCCTGCCTGCAGATAATAGTGAAGGGCTGCTGAATACTGGTTTGTTGCTGCAGCGGAAAAAGGACAAAACAAGGACTTACAATTGAATAGAGCAGTTCATTTCTAAGACTCAGATCAATTGTTTATAGAATTATTCAGACTCTGTTAGCTAAATTCTATTTAGAAAATGACATGCATATCAGCTGTAAAAACACGAGTAGTAGTAAAATTTATAGAAAAGCACACAATCAGGCAAACTGCCAACACACAGGCAAAGGTCTGAGCTCTGAGAATTCGTTTTCACTTTGTAGGTATTTGATCCCAAGCCCATCAGCTTCAGAACAGCAAAGGAGTTTGCTTCTTGGAACTCAGCACATGGGTGGCACGGAGGTTCAGGCACCCAAGCACCCCTGCTCTCTCAGGTACCAGCTTCAGAGGTACCCCACATAAACCTCCTCTCCCTGGGATGCTGTTCTGCTTCATACAAGTGAGCACTCTGTTCAGTTTTGGGCACCTCTGTACAGAAAGGACATGGAGGTGCTGGAGCAGGTCAAAAGAGGGCAACAAGGCTTGTGAAGGACTTGGAGAATATGCCCTATAAGGAGAGACTGAAGGAACTGGGGCTGTTTAGTCTGGGGAAAAGGAGGCTGAGGGGAGACCTTATTGCTGTCTTCCAATATCTGACAGGTGACTGCAGCGAGAGCAGAGCTGGTCTCTTCTCACTGGTGACAGGTGACAGAACGAGGGGAAATGGCCTCAAGTTGTGCCAAGGGAGGTTTAGGTTGGATATCGGGAAAGCTTTCTTTACAGAAAGGGTTGTTAAGCACTGGAATAGGCTTCCCCAGGGAGGTGGTGGAGTCACCATCCCTGGATGTGTCTTAAATCCATTTGGATGTGGTGCTCAGGGACATGACTTAGCAGAGGGTTGTTAGAGTTAGGGTAATATGGTCAGGTTGTGGTTGGACTTGGATTATCTTTAAGGTCTTTTCCAGCCTGAGCTGTTCTGTGATTCTATGAAGTAGTAAACACTGCTTGTTTATAACCCTGAATCACTTTCCCATATTTAAGAGGGGAGCTCCAACCATGGGACTACAACTCCTTGTCCCACCTCAAGCACCTTCTGGATAAATCTGTCTCCCTTTGGAACTATGGTGCTTTCTGCACTACACACTCCTGCATGACACAGCCACCCTCCTGTTCACATGAGGTTTGGAAACATGCACTCCTCCTCCTGCAAAAGATCCAGGCACAGCAAATGGATGGCAGTGGCAAAGCACCCCCTCCTCCTGCTTTACTGGCAAAGAACAATCCAGCTTCAATGCTAAATTCCACTAGAATGGAATCTATAGGTAACTGAAGCACAAGAAATACCCAACTACCTTTGGAGACTGTTTTAACATTACCATTCTCTAGCACATATTTTCAGGCTGGCTTGTGGAAGTTCATACTTCACAGTGCAAGTAGAGAGAGGGGCTGATGAAATTTCTAGAGCCTGACTCCAGACAGGGCAGTGAGTTACCAGCCAGGCTGTGCAAGGCTCCCCAGGCAGTGCTAACTGCCGCAGTCCAGCTGCATGTCACAGTGCCTACAATCTGAACTGTTCCACGTCCCAGTGCTGTTGGCTGCTCCCAGCTACGAGCCCCTGGAATAAGCACTGGGGAAGTGGCAGACTGAGGACAGAAAGACAGAAAAGGGTTTTCCCATCACAACCAGTACCAAACCAGTTCACTTTTCCTCATTTACAAACCCTAGATACCTCCTGTATAAGATACAGATCCTCTTTGCTCGTCTTCCGCCTCAGTAAAGCTGATCTCCACATCTGAACACGAACGCTATCCACAAAACTTTTTTTAACTTAATACTAATATTGCACTAATATACCACTTGAACAAAGCAAAATTATCAACAACTCTGAAAGTTTCCCCTACCCTAGCAGCAAGTCCACACGATCCACTGAAAGCTGTCCGTCAGTTCAGACAGCCTCCTAGGCAAAGTCACCTACACTACTGCCCCTAAAGACTCTGAAGTCACATCACATAAGCTTCTTTCCATAGAAGTAACTATAAGGAGGGTTATGAAGGCAGGCTAACTTCAAAATAAACACTGCCCCCATGCATGCAACTAAAAAAGATACTGGTGTTGCTTACCAAAATAAATATCTGCCTGGATAATTAACCAGAAGTGGTTGTTGGAGTTGATTGTCAGTGCATAGTTGACAAGCTCTTTCACTGTAACAGCCACGGCTTCAAAATCCACTGACTGAAGGCTAAAGGGAAAAAAAGAAGAAAAAAGGATTCCTAGATGATTGTGCAAAGCTGTAGCTTCATGGAGCCTCTGAATTGGAGAGATACTGTTCAGTCTGGCCAGAACAAATCAAAACATGCCATGTGCCACTTCATATTTTGGCAAACATCTTTAAAAACTATATCAGTTATTTCGTACCAAAATGTCACAAAGCTCACATAGCTACATACAGCTTAGTAAAGTACACAACTTAAACTAAATAATAATCCTGTTTCTTGTACCTGCATCTCCATCAATACCATCAAGTTAGGAACAGAAACCTCCACACAATCAGACCAATCTATCTGCAAACAACAGGAGTCAATGACACCTGACAGTCACACTAACACTGATAACTTCTGCACAGCAACTGGAACTAAACCAATTACCTAAATTTATTTGTAAAGTCATCCTTAAAGTTAATGATCTTACTTGGGAATAGATGAGGGCCAGATGGAGATGTACTCTGCTGTAATATCATTCACAATATCTTCCTAAGGAAAGAGGGACAATAAAGCAGGTTACAAAGATAAGTGCTTCAAGAAATCCTAACACCATTTGTATGAAAGATACTAACCCGAACATTATGAAGCTTGACAAACAGGGACAATATTGTAGTTAAAACCAATGGTTCCTGTAAAGAAAAGAAAAAAGATATTCCTATGAAATCAGGGAAGTCTACTTTTCTCCCTATGCTTTAAAGCTACGTAATATGTTCTGACATTGCTATGATCTTCTACTGAGACAGTATTTTGTTAAGAATCCTGCAGCACAGGAATACTGCAAGAGAATTTCTTTATGTAATCTTTAATTATTTCAGACTATTTTCAATACTGCTGTATAACAGGTATCATAAACTGCGCTCTTCAGCCATTCGGTTTTCTGGACTTTTCGTGCTAAATTCCAGAGAAATGTGATACTAAAAGAAAGTGCTGGTTCCAAACATACTCAAGTCCACTGTAACTTACCCGAAGCTTTTTGATGAAGGACAGCAGTTCACTCCTAAATCAAGAATACAAATATCTGTGAGCCACCATCCACAACTGAGAACTCAGGCAAACTTAATTCACTGGAAACAAGTCAGTAAAGCAAATCCTTCATCTGCCAGAACATCTCTTCAACTCTAAGCTTATAAATACAGGATGTATTAATGAAAATATTCAATCATTTTCAACACAGTTGCTAGCAATTCCACTTGTATAACTGAAAAAAATAAAGAAGTTAAATAAAACACCTGCCACTGTATCCTGGGTTGCACCAAGACAACTGTGACCAGCAGGTCGAGGGAGGTGATTTTGCCCCTCTACTCTGCTCTCATGACACCCCACTTGGAGTACAGCATCCAGTCCTGGGCCCCCAACACAACAAGGACATTGACACACTGGAGTGGGTCCAGAGGAGGGCGACAAAGATGATCAGAGGGTTGGAGCACCTTCTGTATGAGGAAAGGCTGAGAGCTGGGGCTTTTCAGCCTGGAGAAGAGAAGGATCTGGGGGGACCTTATAGCGGCCTTCCAGTACCTGAAGGGGACCTACAGGAAAGCTGGGGAGGGACTTTTTGGATGGGCAGGTAGTGACGAGAGAAAATGGTTTGAAACTGGAAGAGGGTAAATTTAGACTAGATATTAGGAAGAAATTCTTTATTGTGAGGGTGGTGAGACACTGGAACAGGTTGCCCAGTGAGGCGGTGGATGCCCCTTCCCTGGAAGCATCCAAGGCCAGGCTGGATGGGGCTGTGAGCAACTTGGTCTAGAGGGAGGAGTCCCTGCCTATATAGAGGGTTGGAACTAGGTGATCTTAAAGGTCCCTTCTAACCCAAACCATTCTATGATTCATTTCATCAAGCTCCAAAAGGGATAATAATCACTTTGTATTAACTTAACCATAACCATGCATTCCAGAGTTTACCATAACAAGAAGCTCATAGTTTGCCTTGGATTTGAGAAGAGCCCAAAAACATCAACCGTTTGGACAAATCAGAGCCCTAAATCAGTCACACCAGTCAACACAAAGGCTAGCAGAGGTTACATAATTGACAGTGAAATGACTCCATTCAACATCTTTTTCTCCCACTCCCCACAGGCTTTGTTTCAAGACCTAAAGCCAGATGTGGACACCTACACTGTGAGCTAGGAGTTTAGAATATATATAAAAGAATCTGTAAAGCAACTCTATTCAATGCAGACATCAACAGTTGCTCAAAAAACTGCCCTCTAAATGCCATTGACTTCACTTGAAGATCTCTTGCCCAGAGAGTTGTGGATGCCCCATACCTGGAGGCATTCAAGGCCAGGCTGGATGTGGCTCTGGGCAGCCTGGTCTGGTGGTTGACAACCCTGCACAAAGCAGGGGGGTTGAAACTAGATGATCATTGTGGTCCTTTTGAACCCAGGCCATTCTATGATTTTATGATCTATGCTGCTCATGATGAGAATACATCATGCTTTTGGCATCTAAACACTGCCTTGAATCCCACCCACCCCTTTTCTCTCTCCAAAAAGGAAAGCCAACACACTACCCTAATATCCAAAGCTGCCCACTGCTCGCAACCGTTGGGTTAGATACACAATTCAAACAACCTTTAAAAGCAATTTAAGGAAACACACCTGTACATAATGCCTAGTGTAGATTCTCTGTGCTTTATCAAACTCACTCTGCCATCGTTCCCCCGTTTGTGCTGGTTGGATACACTGCAGATCTGTACGACGACTTCCCAGAGATCTTTGGCTGTCCTTCTGCTTTCCTTGGGACCTGGGAGCTCTTTGCACGTAGCAGCCAGCAACTGCCCCAGCTATGCAGTGCAAGAGAAGAAATACAACACATAGAGCTTCTCTGAATGTTTACGAGAGCAAAGAGATTATTCATATTTAAAATGGCCGAGAAAACAATTTTAAGCTACAAATATCAGATCAATGTAGCTAAACTTCACAGCAGAGGACACTGATCTGTAATGTGGAAGACAGGAATAAAACAACAAAGCATTCTTCCCTTTAGCAGTTTCTTTATAGGGTATTTCATTACAAAGAGCTCCTGAAAACAAGCTTTATGTTCTACTTATTCAAATAATACATTGCACAAAATCTAAAAAACAAACTGTAGTTTTAAAATGGCTTGATCCCTTTGATATCTATACAGTAAATAACCTGAAATAAAAGAAAAAGTTGCAGTGGTACTCTTTGCTACACAGAGAAATCAAAAGGTCAACATGGAAATTAAGCAGCACCTCAGCTAACCAAACCTGGCCAAAAATCACATAACACAACTGCATTCAGCTTCATTGCCTGATTGATGTGAGAATAGAACTATTCTGAAAGCAAGGTTTCACAAAGGGCAGTGCTTGAATGCCCCCAGAAACTAAACACTGGACTCAGGCTCACAAGCAGAGCTATCACAGTGCATCTGAAAAAAAAAAAAAAGCATTTTAGGAACAGAAAGAGTCAGTGAATGATATCTAAACCAGTCATATCTCCTCCATAAGCCTGGGCTGAATCCCAGCTGAGAGTCCAGGCCTTCAAGGAAGGTGTTTCAGCACTCAGCTTGGGGATCCTTCCCACACATACCCACTGCCTAGGGAACCGACTTCAGCTGGCCTAAGGCACTTTGTTTCATCTGTTCTGCATCAGGGCCTGCAAGTCTTTTACCAGCTGTCAAACAGGTTTGCTGCTTAGCCTTGCTAGGCTCTCCACTTTGCTACATTTCACTTATTATAGCAACAAAAGAAACTGAAACCCTCACGACAGAAAGGTAAATGCTTTTAGAAGTACAAGAGACCTCAACAAGAAAAAGCCAGTTACAGTCTGACATGGCTTTGAGATTGAGTACTCATTACCTTTACATAAGGATTAGTCTGAACCAGAGGTAATGGAACTTGCATGGTCAAGTACTCATTTTCACGCCAGTTTAACAAGAAGGCAACACACTCTTCAGCTATAACTTGTCGAAGAGGAATATCTGGAAAAAAATGGGCATTTTTTTTTTTTTTGAGAAAAACAGCATTGTAAGAAACCAAGCAAAGCCAAAAAAACAAATTAGGATCAACTGCTTCCTCCAGCTGCAACAGTACTACACGGTTCCCTCAGCATGAAAGCACAAGGATTGCTTTAACGACTAGGAAAACTCTGCAGATGAAAGTGCAGATGTTTATCCTGTTCAAACCCTCTGAGTGGTACCCAGCAGAAACTGTCAATGTTTAACAACATGCAAGCATTGTGATACTCCTGTTCTTATTTCCAACTTCTAAAGATTAACAAAAAAAAAAACGTCAAACCTCACTACTGTTTTTCAAGTTATATACTGAAATATCTAAAATACAAAGCTATTGCTCTTCTCCCCCCCCCCTTTTTTTTTTTTAATAAAGCTTTGTGCTTTGCTGCATCTCAGGAGAAAGGGCAACATACTTACCAGGTACTCTCATTTCCAAGTATCCTCGGACTCTGCTTATAAGATCAGAAGGAGGACGTTCCCCAGCAGCACCAGCTCCAGCCTCATGTGTGTAAATGTCCAAGAGCAGCATTTCATTCAACATGACTTGACGGAGTTTTGGAGAAAATTCTGTGACAAGCTCTAAGCAAGCAGCAAAAAGCTGCTTAGCGTGGACAAAATCCTGCACCAAAGAGGTTACATATTAATGGCTCTGAATGGATTCATAAAGAAAGACAAAGCTGAAATCCCGGATGAAGGAGCATTCATGCTTACTGTCAGCATTGCTTAGGAAACTCACAATTATCATTTGCATTATTGAGTTCTTTGGACTTGTTATTAAGCTTAACAGTTGCCACAGTTTCAGACTTTTCAAACAAAACAAGAAGCTCAAGCTAAAACATAACAGAAGTTGTCCATAAGCATATTATGCAAAAATCTTGGTTTTTCCCTGTAGATCAGCAAACTACAGAACAGTCAATTACAAGGCAAATAAAACAGCATTCCAATAAATCCTTTGTGTAAATGGACCAAAAACCAGCACTTTCTATCAATGTGTTGAGTTTAGATACATTATTTAGTACATCCCAGTCAAAATGTATGAATGAGATTATCTCCAGGCCCAACTCACTGGAAAGCCATTATCCTTGCTCTGGAAAACTGAGAGAAATATTTAACTACTATATGACACACACACAGCTCTTTACTAGATTCTCTATCACCTCCTGATTCTTCAGGCCTTTTTCTCAGAAAGGGCTTTCTATGCTGTTGTTGTTAAACTTCAATTCGAACCAACTCGCAGCAAGTTGGGATAGTTTGCTCACCTTAATTGCACAGCAGTGTAATCCCTTCGCCATAAGGATGTAGACCAAATCCCTAGTCAGATTATCTTTGATTCCTAGAATAACATTGCCATAAACATTTGGTACTTCCCACTGTGAGAGAAACATGCAAGACATTTGCACAGAAACAGGGTTTAGAATTCATACATTTGCTTGAACACTAAGAATAAAGCTCAAAATGTTGAAAGAGATGAATTTTAAAGTGCCAAATCTTTCAGAAATGTTTGCATTTAATCAGCAGTAAGGTATGGCTCAGGCATACAGAAGTACCCTAAGAAGGGCTACCTGTTGTACTCTGTTCATATGCTAAGTATGCAGTCATTTGGGAGACAGAGAAAAAAGGCAAAAAATTAACCAAAGAAAAGAAATCTACTCCTCTCTCTTTTTAACTGGTCAGAGCACTGAAAACAAAAACTAATTTACTCTCATGCAACAGGTTTGCAATACAAACAGCAATTACTTAAAATGAAGGTTAGGCATTTTGTTGCAATATTTGAATTACAGGATGTCAGTTTAGATATACATTGTTATTTTTACCACCATTATGCAGAGAGATGAAAATGAAAATAGTGCATTGAGGATCTACGGTAAAATGTTTAGCATTCACAGAAAACAGTTCCATCATACAACCACACAGAATAAATTACCTTATTTGAAATAGTCCAGAACTGGCGTTCAGAAGTCATACCATGCAATTCAATCAAGATCTGACGAATCCTCCAAGGGTCTACTGACAATATGAGCTGATGTTCAAGCTGGCCAATATTGACACTTGCTGAAGCTAGGGGGAAAAAAAAAGCAATGAGGTCTCCAGGGCATTCCTTCATAATGCAGATCCTTACAATACTTCAGTATATGATATTCTAAACAATAAACTAAGAACAGCGGATACACCAATGCCTTTCTAGAATCATAGAATTGCAGGGGTTGGAAGGGACTTCTGGAGATCCTCCAGTCCAATCCACTTCTGATGCAGAGTAGGTTACACAGGAAAGCATCCAGATAGCTCTTGATAACTCTAAAAGAGACTACAGAACCTCTCTGGGCAGCCTGTTCCAGTGTTCTGTCACACTGATAGCATAAAATTTCTTCCACATATTTGCATGGAACTTCCTACTTTCCAATTTGTGCCCACTGTGCCTTATTCTGTTGCTAGGCATCACCAAAAAGCCTGGCCACATCCACTTGACACCCACCGTGCAGATATTTATAAGCATTGATAAGATCCCCCGTCTTTTCTTCTCCAGGCTGAACAGCGTCAGGTCTCTCAGCCTCTCCCAATAAGGGAGATACTCCAGGCCCCTCATCATCTTTGTGGCCCTCCACTGGACTCTAATAGTTTGATGTCTTTCTTGAACTAAGGAGCCCAAAACTGGACACGGTACTCCAGATGGGGCCTCAGCAGGGCAGACTAGAACTTCCATCAACCTGCTGACCATGCTCTTTTTAATGCACCCCAGGATACCATTGGCCTTCTTGGTCACGAGAGCACACTGCTGGCCACGGTCAACCTGTTGTCCACCAAGACACCCACGTCCTTTTCTGTAGAGCTTTCTTCCAGCACGTCAACTCCTAACCTATACTAATGCACACAGTCATTTCTCACCAGGCACAAGACTCTGCACTTGCCCTTGTTGAACTGTAAGATTCCTTTGTCCAACTCTCCATCTTGATTACAGCTCTGAAGCTGATGTTCCAGAAATAAAGGGCAACACAATGGAGAAAACATTCCTCTTTCACATTTGATATTTGACATATTTGATATCTTAGCCACGAGAAAAGATAACTCAACACTTTGCCAAGAAAGGAGTCAGTCATTCATTTTCCTTCTTAGCATTTGCCTTTCTGCTCCTCGAGGTAGAGGTGTCTGGATTCTCAACTTTCCCTATAAAATCAACAGTCTTCAAATGTTCTTGGTTTAAACTCTCGCTAAATTTATTTATTTCAATCTGCAATTGACATGAAATTGTAACATAAAAATTATAGCTTCAAGTCATATGATCCATGGATGAAAAGCAGAGGAAATAAACTGTAGCATGTAGAGCTAACACAGTTTTAGGCCCCTTACATCCTCTTGTGTGACTCTACATACAGTTCATGCTAACCCCACAATTCTCCTTACCTACGAGGCTGCTTGCAACATCCCCTTCTTTAACAACAGCAGCCCCTTGCATCCCTTTATCCCTGCTACAGCAAATTGTTACTCTGAAGATCTGCATCAAGTTCAAGATCTGTACCACAAAGTGTTTCTTTATTGCTTTAGTGAAAAAATGTGTTTTTCACAACTGGTTCAAGTCAACGTGTGACTGCATTAGAACAGAAAAGGCTTGGTCTTCCCAGGTTCAGCCAGCAGCTTGTAGGCCTTTTTCTTACACTAGCTTTGAGCTGTGCTGCTGCAGTCAGCCAACTGCATCTGGGAAATGAGCTTGCTGAAAAACTTCGGGGTTACACACTGATAGGTTAAAAACTTCATCCAGATGGTATTCCTGGTCCAGCTCATCAGTCACACTAGCATTGGAGCTAGCATAAGTCTTATGAGGAGTGGCTGAGGGAGCTGGGATTGTTTACTCTGGAGAAGAGGAGGCTCAGGGAAGACCTCACTGCACTCTACAACTTCCTGTAGGGAGGCTGTGATGAGGAGGGGTTTGGCTTCTTCTCCCAGACAACAAACAGGACCCGAGGAAATGGCCACAAGTTGTATCAGAGGAGGTTTAGGTAAGACATAACTTCTTCTCAGAGAGTGGTCAGGCACTGGAATGGCCTGCCCAGGGAAGTGGTGGAGTCGCCATCCCTGGCAGTGTTCAAGAGGCACGTGGATGAGGAGCTACGAGATCTGGGTTAGTGCTTGTGGTAGCAGTGGTGATGGGAGGACGGTTGGACTACGTGATCTTGTAGGTCCTTTCCAACCTTGTGATTCTATGATTCTATGATAAATCCAAAGGCAGAAGAAATACCCTTACTGTGAACACCTGCCAGACAGATCCAGTTTAAACCAACTGCCATACCTCTCTTTCACTTGTCAGCTAGTACACACTCAGCTAAGATACAAAGCACAATCAAAAGAAGAATCTCCTTGAAAAGGCAGGGCATGCACTGACTGAAGGTGAGAATGGTAAAAACCATTCTCTCTGAACTTATTCTGAGAACAGAATAAGTTCTCAGGTTTTCAAACAGGCAGCTGCGTACATATAAGTCAACAGAAACATTGAAAATTACCTGGGATATCATAAAATGAAGTCACAGGTTTTGTGGACAGGTTGATTCGAAGAGATCTCTTCCGCATTTGATCAACAAGCAGTTTCCGTTCATCATCTTTCAGAAGCTTTATGAACAGCTCGTGAGATGAAATCATGAAGACAAGCTGAAGGTCTTCCAAACCCAAACACAAGTTTCTAAATTAAAAAGTTGATAATCAGCAGGAATAACCTGTTCGTTTGTCAAGCTGTAAATTCTCAAAAGTATTTACTATGTTGCATTATGTTGCTTATAGCATGCAAGTTCATGATGTTCTAGAAGCAGTACGTACTTGAGAAATGCTGCCATTTTTCTCTTCAGAGATTCAGATGCAGTTTCCAAGTTTATTGATCTCGAACAAACCTGGGAAAAGTAAGCAGTAAATAATTAAGGCAGGGCTCAGAAAACTTAAAATATTTTGCTAGAGACAGTGTTGCTCTCCAGTCTTCTAACTCCAGATTACTATCAGGTAGCAACCCTCTCTCAAAGGAGGTAACAAAGTTACCTGATAAATACTGTAGCTATCACAGAAGGATAAGAATCTCTTTCAACTGGGATACAAGAAGCTGTTTCAGACAACTGTGACCTTCCTTGACATAATCCACATTCTTTTTTGCCAATTCCTCAGATATTTAGGCCTGCTGTCAGTCAAAAATACCATTAAGTACATAATAGAGTCCTTTTGCGGAGTTTAAAAATGAACCAATATTTCAAAGAGCAAAACTGTAAAACCCACAAGGATTAACTTGTTTAAAAAAAAAAAAATAGAAGTTCCAAGAGAACTGAACAGCTGAATAATTACCAGCTTGCAAGAAATCTTTTTTTTTTGTTTTGAGAAATAGGTTCACTTCTAACAGCTGGAAAATCTTTTGCTGGCTCTGAAGTACAGAATACGTCAGTCAATTTTTGACACATACTTCAAGAGAACTTGAAGCTGCAGCTGACAAGCTAAAGACAAGACCCAAATTAAGCAACAGAAGATATGAATAATAGCAAAGCAACAAAAAGAGTAGGTTCAGACTAAGTAGCAACAGCTTCTTAAAAAGAGATTAAGTCTCACATGTACAGAAACTGAGCTGCTTCATGACAGGCCAGTTTGCTGTAAAAGCTAGCAAGTGTGGTCATCTTCACAGATTACTTTGTTCCAGAATCTCTCTCTGAGACTTCATTTCTTTGTTCCTCAAAATAAACGTCCCATAACATTGCTATGCGTTTTAATGAAGGAAGGAAATGCAGCAACTTCAAATCCAAGCTGAAGCAATATATCAACACAGCTTCAGTCCAGCATGTGAACCATTAAGATGGAAGAATGATATAGAGTCTATTTGTGTTTGCTGTAATGGAGCTGAATAAAGTTTGAGAATTTACCTTACAATGCACTTTTCTCTGTTTCAGAAACAAGTGTTACTTGAAACAGCACTACAGTTAATGAGGGAAAGACGTACTCCATTAAATACCATTTCCCTTCTAGTTTCAGATGATAATTCCTTACCTCCAGGAGGAAGTCTATTTTCTCTTTGTTGGGCTTGAGGAACAGCTGGCAGAACTGAATATCAATTATTTGACCCTGCAGTACATCACAGACGGTGTTGCATACGCAGATTTTGAAGCAAACTTCATCCAGAGCATCATTCCTGCATGAATACAAAACTCAAGATCACGACTTCCTTGACAAACGCAGTTTGTATCAAGGCAAATCCCAAGACAGATCCCAAGACAAGTCTGGAGCACATGCCTTTGTCCACACCTCTGAAAAAAATGACTCAGAATCTACATATTTTACCCAAGACCTCACTTTTTTTGACAGAGAATTATCTCCTTGACCACTGCTCTTCACATGCAAGCTTCATTCCCAGCACTGCTGAGACACCAGCTAAAGCAGTGTGGCTCACACACAGTTGTGTCAGCTCTCAGTAACCACACCCTGCACATCACTGACAGCCAAAACAACTTCAGGCATATTCATGCACCTCAGAATGCACAATCATTAGACAAACTCCAAGTAAATAATCTACAAAACCCTCCTCTTACGCTGCGTGTCTCACATACATGAGTACATTGATAAGAACAGCCTCTAAGATCCTTTTCTAGATCTTGTGATCCTGAAAACTGAAACTGTCATAATTCTAGATCTTGTGATCCTGAAGACTGAAACTGTCTTCTTCTTCCCATGCCTGTTTGTCAAATATAGCCTTACTCTCCGTAACTGAAATACCTGTAGGCACCTTCACCTCAGAGACAAATTGTCTTCATTACATGAAGATATCTTGCACAGAGCCCTGATTCAAGTGCCTAAATTCCACGGAAGGTTGAATTTTAGACACGGCCACAAGCTTAGCACTTCTCAGGAGCCATCCGCAAGCTGCCATCGTAACATGCTTAATTATCTATATCTCTCTCTAAAATCCTAAGCTGATCCTCCAGGACTGGGCTGGTGTGGCAGTGCACAGTGCACTTAATCACAGGCAAACTGCAGGGCCAGTGGTCCCAACAAAATCCACATCTCCTGCAATATCACTGCTCAGTATGGTAGCCTTTGATTTCAAGTTTTAGAAGACCTTCAAAGAGGTATTAATTTAATTATAAGTTTAAAAACATATGTGTGTATATATATTTCCATTCCATTTAGATCATTAAATTAGGTCTCACCCTTGCTGAGCTTTTTGGAACAGCTCCCTCAGCACCGATTGTCTGAACTGAACGGGTAAACCGAGGGCTAGGTTATCTTCAAGGAATATCTTCACCAAGTCCTGCAACACAAACAACTGGAATCATTCAATGGATAGTTCAAATATGAATAAAATAATTTTCTATCTGTCAAAACATTCAAAGAAAGTGAAGCAGCTTGCACCCACATATAATATTAAAAAAATCACTACACACCACTAGAAAGAGAACAAACAACAAAAATGTTCTTTCTCATCAGAGAATCAGAGATAAAAACATATCTCAGGAGTGATATACTCTGAGATCCAAAGAACTATAGTTAACCTAAAAAAGCCATTTAGCAGCTAGTAGAAATCATTTACACTGTCTGGAATCCAAAATATTTTAATCTGATACATATCAGATTATATTTCTATAGAAGAGTGTTCTATAACAGTATGTTAATGGTTGAACAAAATACTTAAGTACTTCCTGAAGTTCCCACCAGATCAGATGGAATCACCAACACAATAAAAAATAACTCTCCACTGTAAGTGGACATTAACCACAGTACCTGATAGTTGCCAGATTTCATGCAGTTATGGATTTGATTATATGGAGTTGCCTGTTGAGATGCATCATCATCAGATGAGGTAAGAACTCCACAAGCTTGACAATACCCAGCTAACCGTTTCTCATCTATGGTACAATGAAGTGATGATGAACCAATCTGAAAAGTAGCATTCATTTTAAGTCTTAGTGATCAAAAATATTAAGAAACGTGAGCTTAATTCTGAAACACAAATGGAAAAATCACAGTTTCCCCTAGCAGCAAAAAAAAAAAAAAAACAAAAAACAACAACCCAGAAAACTGTAAAGAATGTGTGCATATGGACACATTTTTATGCTCTTGCATGTGCTCTTTACAGCTTAGATTGTTTTTTGTCTATTAAAATAAAACTTGAGTTTTGCAGTTTTGGAAATACAGATTAAAAAAAATGTAAAAGGAAGCATATCTTAGCTGTAAATGAAAAAGTTTTCTTTCAAAACAAAAGAGGTGAGAAAACAGAAATCTGATTTCCAATGGAAAGTCAGATAAACAAGAATAGGAAGTGCCTACTGTTCATACGGTTTTCTTCCTCAGAAACACACTGTCACTGTTAGAATACCACTACTGACACAAAACGTTCTGTACTGGTCAGCCAAGTTAATATTAGCACTGAAGACACTACCATTGCACTTCTTGATCAGTGCAATTTACATAAGGGAATATTCAACACAAAACAGAAGAAAACAGTGCCACATCACACCCAATCAATATAATTTTGTACAGAGCATAATGTAAAAATCACATAAACCCTCCCCCAAAACTGCCATCAAAATTCCATGAAGTTTATTAATAAATACTTACAGCAGTTACTGCATTGCTAAATATGGAAGCAAAAATTTATTTTTTTCCCCCCTTAGAAGAGCTGAACACAAAGTAATACAACACTCATTACCTTTGCAATCAACTCCTTTGTTTTGAAAAACTTCTCTTTAGCATTTTCATGAAGAGCCGCATTTGTCGCTCCTTGTTGAAAGTAGATTGCACCCAAGTCATAGCAAACCTGAAAACAGCATTGATATCAAAGGCATTATCTCAGAAATTTATGTAACATGAAGTATTTCAGCTCTTTTTTTTCCTTACACGCTCTTCAAACTACTCCCAGTTTTATCTGATGCACACACCGTGCACCTTTCCCCACGTGCTTCAATTGTTTCCTCTCTACTTGTGATCTCAGTACAGGTAGCTCTGCATGGGCATTACAAAATTACAGAATGATTTCCACATAACAGTAACAACACAGTCCTTGTCAGACAGTGCTTTACTCCAGAGTGAGAAAAAGTGAGAGTTTGGGGGAAAAAAAAAAAAGAAAAAAAAAAAAAGAGTGATTTTACAATATTGAAAGAAGCATAAATCAGCATAAAAGTGATGTTAATGGTATTTTATTGCTTTACACAAACAAAGAAAAGATCAACAGAAAAATACTGCAGCTTACCTCAAATTATGACACAACAATTTGTCTAAAGAAACAGAAATAAACAGAAAGCTTCAGTCTAGAATGTACAGTACCTGGCACTGTATCTCCTCTGCACTGATTTTTAGCCCAGCTGTGGAACTCTCTGTTTCTCCATTCACCATACCAGGCTCCATGGCTAACAAATCCAGAGTTCTTATAGTGTGCACATAGAGATCCTTATTCAATTTAAGTGCTCCTTCTAGCACCAGGATGGAATCAGCAGCCTGCTCTTTCAACTACAATAATTCAAACGCATTGAGAAAAAGAAATCTCTTAGTTTTGAGTTTAACTTTGGGTTTAAATTAGCACTGTAACAGCAAAATAAAAAGACAGCCAAGAATTTATTTAGCACACTTGTCTCACTGCACCTGTATTTCTTGTACAAGAAACAGATGTGTCACTGTCATTTCAGGTGCTTAGAGAAACAGGATCAGAGTTTCTAATAGCAACAATACTTTTCTCTTGGTTTCACCTATGCTTCCGTCCAATTCTGGAGTGTGAAGTTATGCAACAGTTGGACTGGAAATTCTCAGCTATTATTTCACAGCTGAAATCAAAGCAGCTTCTCTTTGAACAGCAAGATTTTGTCACAATTTATGACAAATTGGTAAAACTTCATTTACATTCACTTATTTGAGAGAAAAGAAGTTTTTGGTGATTTCTTTTTTAAGCGTGGAGAAAAGAATCAATGCAGTGACTGCAATTGATTCTAAGTATAAGAGTAGTAAAAGGAGCTAAGTTGCTTATGGAAGTAGAAGCTTTATTCTTCCTCTTTCTTGCCTCTCTTGAAGTGAGGCACCCCTAGCATTCTGGTGGCAATGTCACACAGAAAACATCCCTACTAAATTTTTTTAAAGAGAAGTTGTGCCTTATTTTTCTGTCATACAGTTCAATAGCTCATGTATAGTATGGTCTTAATTATTAATTACACATTGATTTTGTAGAGGCTTGCTTGATTCGTACAGCTCCACGCATGGACTGAAGAAAGAATGGCTAAACCTCACAAAACAAATCCCATACAACATCCAATACAGGAGTAACACCATCCAAAACAAACACGAAGGAACTGTAGGAGATGCTAGAAGTAGCTAACATCACCTAAGTGCACTGAATCTGAAAGAACTGTAAATATGAATGGAAAGAAGATAATCACATCACATGTATATTCAAGTAAAAATTAGAGTACAAAAAAGCTCACCACTTTCAAAATGTTTTCAGTTAGTTCCTTTTCCTGCTGCATCTGGTTCATCCTGGAAAAAGAGGGATGCGGTCAACACTTCAGTTCTAAAGCAAACCATCACATTACTTCATGCTCTAGGCCACAACAATTAATTTCTAAATACCTTTTGTTTAACTACCTTTTTAACATCACTATGCCAGACCATTGAATGTTCTTAGCTATCTTTATCTGAAATAAAAATTATATAAAGATAAAATGAATGGTTTTCGATGAGAAGATGATTTCATTAAAATGTAGTTTCAAAGTTTTCATTGCCTTCCTTTTTTTATTATTTTTTAATCAGATTGTTAATATCAGCAAAAACAAACACTTTGCACATCCTGAAGTCTCTTGAAGCTTCACTAGCAAAATCACAACCAGATTTGGATACAGACAGGACACTGCAGGATTTCTTATAGAATTACTAGCAGTATTTTCAATCAACGCGCTTAACAAACTCATCGCACTAACAGTACCATTACAGAATCATATCATAGAATCATAAAATGCCCTGGGCTGAAAAGGACCACAATGATTATCTAGTTTCAACCCCTCTGCTATGTGCAGGATCGCCAACCACCAGACCAGCTGCCCAGAGCCACATCCAGCCTGGCCTTGAATGCCTCCAGGGATGGGGCATCCAAAACCCCCAAAACACGTGAAAAGCACTACTGAGATGCTCCCAACTTTATCTGAGAAATTTGGAATGTAAAAGTCAATTCCAAGAACAGGCTGTAACTGAAGCTGCACAACTCCTAGCATGTAAACTCACTATTGACTTTAAGTTAGTACTGCCTAATGAAACCAATAAAATAATTTCATTATTTCTCAGGTTATCAGATATACAGTGTGGTAAATTGTTAGAATAAAACTGTACTAAGCAAACCAGAGCAGGATGTAAGAAATACTGCCTGTTTGAACTAGAGAATAAGCTTTCTGTCCCATAGAGACTGCCATCTCCCTTTCTCCTATGATTCTTCACACTTCTACAAAGTCACAGATAAGAGACTAAGGAAGTTGAACCACACACATACAAATAAATTAAATGTGTTTGACAGAAATAAAGAATATACTTGAAGTACAGACAAGTTTTCCACATTACAATTAACCGTGTTAAACGACTGTATATTAGCATTATTTAATCCAATTACAAGTTTTATTTCTGATTACAAAATACTTATTAAGTCCAAATGAATTGTACTGGTAACTTACACATTTAGTTGAGGTGGACCAGGTTTCACTTGCTTTACAGGAAAACTGCTTTTAACAATGGTCCTTATGGCCCTACACAGGGGAGAAAATTAAGTGAAGAATGGCATTAGCCTCAGAAGTACAGTAAGAAGATTACATGCTTCTTAAAATATCAACTTATCACGTTTACTTTTATCCACTATAATACATCCTGTACTATTTTAGAAATGCTAAAAAAGTTAAAAGGCAGTAATATCTTTTATCTTTACGAATGTGCAAACCACTCCTTTGACTACTTTACTGAAAAAGAAACAGCTTTAGAATCACTTTTCTGACTTAGCTCCTCACTATAATCCACCCAGAGACCACAATACTAATATTACTTTGAGATTCCCTCACTCTGCATACAAATATATCGCTCTACCGTGGTTTTAAGGCCACTGCCTTAAAAGTACTTTACCATCTGTTGTAGAGTAGTATGGCCATGGCAGTGGTTGGGGGTAGGCTGGACAGGTCAACATCTACGTGTTTAGTCCCTGGGGGAACTTTGCTGATGCACAGAAGCTCATTCAGGAGCATGTTCAATACAGGAACAGATAAGCTACAAAAGATAAGAGAATAAGGTACTTGGTACAGTAAACCTACTTTGGAATGTTTATGTGACGCTAGTACTCAGTACTTCTTATTATTTAACAGCTACAAAGTATGGAATCACAGAATCACAGAATGGCCAGGGTTGAAAAGGACCTCAAAATCATCTGGTTTCAATCCCCCTGCTATGTGCAGAGTCGCCAACCACCAGACCAGGCTGCCCAGAGCCACATCCAGCCTGGCCTTGAATGCCTCCAGGGATGGGGCATCCACAGCCTCCTTGGGCAACCTGTTCCAGTGCGTCACCACCCTCTGTGTGAAAAACTTCCTCCTAATGTCTAACCCAAATCTCCCCTGTCTCAGTTTAAAACCATTCCCCCTTGTTCTATCACTATCCAACCCCATAAACAGTCATTCCCCTCCTGTTTATATGCTCCTTTAAAATATTCCAAGGCCTCAATGAGGTCTACCTGGAGCCTTCTCTTCTCATTTTCCACTTCCCACAACCTTTCTTCTAAACACTTGAATATACACTCTGTCAATTCAGCAGAACAAAATGCTCTGCATCTGATGGCATTCAAGATCAGGGATGTAAAACATTAACACTGTTATCAGCCTAAATCCAAGAGGAAAGCTGTTCCAACAGAGCTCAACTACTTCCATGCATGCTGGAACATTCCATATTTCAGACACATCTCAACAACTCAGTCATCTACTGCAGCAGATCCCAGCTAGTGAGGAAGTCTCAGAGCAATCACAGATCATACATCCAGAAGGTAAACAATTTCCATGTCACGGGGAACTATACTCACATAAAGAGGACATCTCTCTGTGCTGTCATGACTTATCTCCCTTTCTACTGCATCCATCACCAAACAGCAAAGGTAAGACTAAGAATTGGAATAGCACCTTGTAGTTCCATTGCAAGTTGCAGTACATGAAGCCAGATGTCAGGTGGGACAGAACCTTCCTTGGTAAAACCAGAAGGCAGGCAGACTGGGTCCCATCACTCCTAGATTCTGTGGTATAATTTAAAACAGCTGAAACACTTACTTCATTCAACTGCTCATAACAGCAGAAATTTTAGAAAAAAAAGGTCCCAAGTTGGTTTGTGTTTGTTTTTTTTTTAAACAATCCAAACTAACCTCAATTAATTCTCAACTAAAAGCAATCTGAAGGATCATGAGCTCACAGAAGATGAGCTCTTGCTACCATGTAGAGAGATGCTTCTATTAGTAACTGAAATGCCTTTGGATTATTTCACAAACCCAACAAACAAAGAAAACCAACAACAACAAAACACCCAACAAACCAAAACACTGCAGATGGACCAAAAATTCTCACTGAATCCTAGAGTCACCACAATATTGTCATACTGTAGAGCTCAGTTTAGAATCAGGATTATGCCTGTAGCTTAAAAAGGTATGAGAGAAATCATGCCATGAATAAAATGCCAGCACAAGTTCCTCCTGCAAGAAGGGAAGCAGTCTTAAAAAAGCTCTTCTGTGCAAATTCACATACAGTTAAAATATATGTAAAGCCTATTGTACACCAGGTGTTTTTTTCTGTCGAGTACGGTGGTTACACTTGTTGGTACTGAAGGTCTTTTCCAACCTAAGTAACTCTGTCATTCAGCAGTTTTAGTATGGAGCTATACAGACTGTACCTTTTCTCCAATACATCCAAATCCCATTTCAGATGAGCAGCAACTTTAAGAGCAAGAAGTTTTAGAATGCGGTTTCTTTTGTTATCGGGAGGTGGCTGGACCTGGTTCTGTTCATTCACCGATGGTTTGGAAGCTTGTTCCAGGAACTGGACGATCAGCTGCACAGGAGGAGGATCTGCAGAGAACACAGATGCTCATCAGAGGGCAACTAAGCCCAGAAATTCATTTCTTGTTGCAGCCACGATCATCACACATAGAACCAATTGCAGGGATTGGAAGGGACCTCTGGAGATCATCACATCCAACCTCCCCTGCTACAGCAGGTTCCCAACAGCAGGTTACATAGGAAAACCATCTCATCTCCTTATCAACTACACAGACAACACAATCACCTGTCAGATTCTAATTCCAAATGGTATTTGTTTATGTTGAATCAGACTGGCATTTTTATTAGCCTTCACATTTACTCGACCACAGCCACGGCACTCATACTTTGTCATTTATTTCCTATATGTTGCATCAGCAAAATTTTACTACGTGCACCTATGGAAAATAAGTGCTGTGTGACTAAATCATGCAAGATACTGTAACAATACATACCCACTTTTCAAAACATTGAGAAGAATTACAAGTAGGTATGAGTAACTTCCAGCATTTCTGAATACACTCAGAAAACACCATTTGTCTGATTTTGGGGATACACAAAAACCAAAGATGCTCCCCCATACAATAAAAGACTCTTCAGTACCGCAGGGCTGTTCTGATGAACTTCAGACAATCAGTAATCAATATTTTTAATCGGAAAAGGACAGCATAAGGTGTGAGCACAAGAGATCTCGCCTGACTGTGCTTCAATCTACTTTCTGCAGAAGCAGCGCTGTCACCACAGACATCCCTGTGCCCGCAGCCTGCCGGCAGAACCCAGGAAACGCCGAATTCGGGAGACGATTCAATGTGATGACTAAATGCAAAAGAAGCCGGGCACGGAGCTCGTCAGCTCCCCGAGCCGCCCTCAAGGAGCGGGGAGAGGCCGGGCCGCAGCGGCCGAACAAGACGGAGGCCCGCGAGGAGCCGGCAGCGGGGCCAGGCCGCGCCGCACGCACCGGGAGACGGCTTGCGCAGGTGTTGCTCCAGCAGATCTTCCTCCAGCAGGAACTCGAACCAGGAGGTCTGCGGCGGAGTGCAGGGCCGGCTGGAGGTGGCGGCCTCCCGGTCCGCCGCTTCGGCGCTCATCGCTGCCGCGGCCCCGCGGAGCACCCGCGGAGCACCGGCGGATACGGCACAAACCGCGCCCGCCCGCCCGCGGAGGAGGCGGTCCCGCCAACAAGATGGCCGCCGCGCACCGCTGCGCCAAGGGCGGTGCTGCGCCTAGGCCCCGCCTGCTGCGGGGGCGGGGGGGAGGAAGATGGCGGTTCTGAGGGCGCAACTCGCGGGCCTCGGTGATGCTGAAGAGAAAAGCTGACTAGAAACGCAGGCATTTCAGATTTTTTATATTTAACTTTTATCATCCTTATTTCGACATCTAAAATGAATGCAGCTGAAAATAAGATGATCCCCAGAGGTCCCTTCCAACCCCTACAATTCTGTGATAAGGGGGCCCTACGCATTGCTAACCCCTAGTAAAAGTCACATCAGGGAGAAAATAAAAGTTCTTGCATCCGGGACAATTCTAGAAGCTTTCTGTACTCTACGCAGATAAAAAGCTATATTATAATTCCATAGTATTCAATCCCGCATTCCAAAGTTTTCAAGAAAATTAAAAGCCTTACAGCTTCTACCATTAAATAACAATTTATACAGTACATATTAAAAAAGCTATTTTCCTGGGAAAAGTATTCCATACTATTGTAACTAAAAACATGTATCAAGTAAGTTACTTGGTGTACTTTATGTATAAAAAAGGGTGTCTTTAAAAGTAGTGTCCATCTGTCAGAGCAACATCTCGAGTTCCTTCAACTCCAGTTACAAATGTTGATGTGAGGGCTCATAGAGTTCTTTAAGCTTGTCAAACTTTGACCCCCACTCTCGGAGGAAGTCATAATTTAGATCTTCATCACCACTAACGGAGTTTAAGGAACTAAGGCTCCCCGCTAGAGAGCATTCTCCTTCTAAGCAGTAGAAATGAATAGTGTCAGCTGGAAGATTCTGTAGATCATTGTCTGCATCCCGGATGATTTGAGAAACATATTCCTTGAAGTCTGGAACACTGTTAACAGCTGACGCTGATTGTTTTTGGTGTGCACGGTTTGGGACTGAGTCTCTTTTTGGTCCAGTGGGTGTCCTGGAATATGGAAACATTGCCCTCAAGGAGAAGTGGGGAATGTTACGGAGAGGTTTCTTCAGTTCATCTACATTGTAAGCATTCTGGGTAAAAAACAAAAACAAAAATGCAAATGTCAGAGAGAAAATGCAAAAGGAAATAGGTTCAAAAAATGTATTTAAGCCCGGTGCAATACAAAACTGGATTCCGAGTTTTCTATTAACTGAAGAAGAGAAAGAGCTAAGTTCAGATCATGCCCTTTGGGTGATGGCAGTCTTCAAGTTAATTTAGAATGATGTGTCCAGAGAAGTCCCCTCAAAGGTGGCCATAGATGACCAGCATGAAAAGGACAGATTATGCTGAAAGAGAATTCTCCCACTCAAAGAGTAATTCAGGGTAAAAAAAGAAAAAAAGAAAAAAAGAAAAAAAGAAAAAAAAAAAAAGCCTATTGGCTAAGGACAATAGAGAAAAAAATAAAAATTATCAGAAAGGAAGGTGAGGAGAGACTGGATTTGCAAAGGCTGGTTTTGCCAAGACTGGATTGAAGTTGCATCATACCTGGTCGCGTTCTCCACCTCCTTCTTCATTATAATTGAAGACATTTTCTCTAACATCCTCCCAGCTTTCACGCTCTTCAGGAATGTGGTAAATTCCTCCTTTCCGAAACCCTGAACTTCCCCACTGACTCCATACTGTATAGGAAACTAAGAGAGCTGGAAGAAATGAATACACATATTTGTTATTTGACATATGAAAAATATGATGTACAATTAACAAGTAGTTACGTGATTCCTGGAATCATCATAGAATCATAGAATGGCTTGGGTTGGAAGGGACCTCAAGGATCATCAAGCTCAAACCCCCTGCAGCACGCAGGGCCGCCAACCTCCACATTTAATCCACTTTTAATTTGACAATCAAATTCCCAGTTAAGAACTGTGTAATCATTAATATATAAACAATTTATATTCAGGAAGCTAAAGAGTCATCTATGCATATTATATCATAAACTTCATTAAAAGAGTATTTTACTTACCTAAAGGAATCCATTTAAATAGAAGGCATTTTGGCCAATCTCTGGCCTTTCACCAATCCTGAGTAAATAAGATATCCAAAGTAAGTAAAACACTGTTTTAATGAAGGTTACAAGTGTAATATAATCATTGGAGTCATTACTATTCTGTGATATGTATGCACTTTTTTTTTTTTTATATGAGAAACAACTAGTTTTACAGTGTACTAACATTTCAGTCAGAGTGTGCCTATAAGCATACACACTGTGAACATTTTCTTTCTGCCCTGCACTCTTAATAAGACTTGCCTGTTAAGACCATAAACCCTCTGGAAAAAAAGCTCTCTACCTTCTTAATATGTGAACAGCACATGCTAGCTGTAGATCCTACTTAATATGAATATTAGGGCTCCGGGCAGGTGGGAGTTTCAGATGGATATGGCTGCACACAGATTTGCACACACAGGTGAAAATCCTTATTTACAAAGGATTGAAAATAAGTGATTCTGGAAGCTTCAAGCAAGTATATATGTTATTTAACATGTAAATATATGTTACTTAGCATCCTTAAATGAGCTCCTAACCGATGATTTCCAGAAAAGGAAAAATACTGATCACAACATCTGAGGCTAAAGCACTTGATTCAATGAACTTAAAAAGATTTAAAAATAAAAAGAAAAAAGAAAAAAAATACTTGCTTTCCTACCTAGAAAGACAAGGAGACACATGCTGATTGCCAGAATAGAGCCAGAGCTGAGTCCAACAGGTCTTCCTGCCTTCACCTGGCTAATTTCACACCATCGTCCCTTGTAGCCTTCAGGGCAGTGGCAGACAGTCTTGTCTTGGGATTGAGTCACACAGGTACCCCCATTTCTACAGGTCCAGTGTCCACAAGGTGATGAGGTACAGTGTCTGAGCCCTGTAAGATTATCAGTCACTTCCACTTTCCCAGCTGGACACCTGTCCAACAAAAGCACAAGGTACCTTTAAGGCAGGTGAAGCACCTGCTTTTGAATGTCAGTTTTTGAATGCACTAATCTTTTTTCTACAGAGGTGTTCAAAAACCCTTAGCAAGAAGTAGATAGCTGAGATCAATGGGGAAAAGGCTAGCTAGTATTTAGAATAAGCTTTATAACGTTCATCTGGGTCTTTGGGAAAAAAATGGTCATTGGTCTGCTCTGAACAACCATTGTGTCTTTCAGATCTTGAGTCTGCAGAGAAAATCATTTCTCCTGATACGTAGTCAGAGGGGCCATGCAGGAATACTGTGAAGAACACAGACCTGTTTTCTGTAGAAGAGCCTCAATACTGATCTTTTGCACTGGGACTGAAGAACAGAGTGTCTCAAGGCATGCTTCAGACCATCTCAGTCTCCTTTAGCAACAACTTACTAGGCCTCAGATATGCCAAATTTTGACTATTGAAAGAATTCAAGAGGCATTTTCTCCCATTCCTGCATGTATGTTTGTATTATTTTGGAACATAAATGCCTATATTTTGATTTAGCTGGCTAACTGCATTGGATACCAGGCTGGTGGGCTTTGATTCTGGCATTTTATATCCCTGATGTGTGATCTTCTTATTATGGGGGGAAAAAATGGTGGAACAAGTAGGTTTGACAGCAGATTTGCAGGAAAAGGCAAGTTTGGCCCATGACAGGAGATGAGATGCAGAGCAGGATTTGTCTTTGGAATACTCCCCTCTGGCCAGAAGCAGCCGGGAGTTGTGCTGTTGAAAGCAATTTGCCTGAAAATTGCTTCCCAATCACCCCTGTATTAAAAAAAAAAAAAAAAAAAAAAAGCTTAATATACCGGCATTCATATTTTCTCCAGAGATCAACACAAAGGAAAGGGCTGTAACAGGGATGGCTGCTGCAGGCACTAGAATGGCATCCCATCGTGACACCCTGCCGCCTCAGAATGAAGCCAAACTCTGTGCTCCTGCCTTCCACAAGTAGTGGCTGGCCGTTGAGCTGGACATCACGCAAACAACCTGCAGCAAAGCAGAGGCATGCAGAGAAGTACACTGAGTTATCAAGTTCCCCACCTTAAGCCTTGCCCCCAACATGTATGCTTCTCCTAGTACAGGAGAAGGGATTTCATGAGCAAAGCAGTCTATATGAGAATGAATTCTTACTTGGGCTTTAGACCCTTCAATATACTCAAAGATGCCACCTTTAGGCTGTAATTCCCTCTTTTTGACAGCTCATCACATCACTTACCTTGGAAATCACTCTCTGAATGACTGGGAAGGCGATTTCCTAGCACAACACTCGCCCAATCCATTTCAAACCACCTATTTGTGCCCAAGACAGATGTCACTTCCTGATCCCCACCACCACTGTTGACACGCAGAGTAAACTCATTGTTGTAGCGCTCCATGGTCAGCAGGACCCACTGGCCATTATTTATACGTAACGTCTTCATTCTCAGAGAGTGACTTTTGGCCCCCAAGCTGAAGTTAACAGAAAAGTAGCCCTCATCCACCTAAAAGACAATGAAGACCTTTAATAACAGAGCCCCTTCTCAGTGTTATTCCACTGTCCTGTCTCAAAAAAAAACCCAAAAAAACACTGAGTTTTTAAAATTGAAATGGCATTCTTGTTTTTAAGGATGTGAAAAAGTGCTTTATTCCCAGATAAAAATTACCACAAGAAAACTGCAGGTTCATTAGTTATCAGCTTTTTACTTTGCAGAGGATGTTCCTATATTGTTTCATCAGTAAGCATCACTGTTATGACTGTGCTTCATTTCTGAGAAAAACACAAATGAGAGTGGTTGCCCTCATGTGGACAATTCTTGCTGTTTATTACATTAAAAAATAGATGCTCTTAATCAGAAACTGCATCATTTCCTCCTGTTGCTATACCCCAATACAAATTAGGAGGACTGAGGCAGAAGGGCTCCAAAGCACCCACCTCCAGCTGGATGAAGCTGCTCCCATCTGCAGAGGCCAGGCTGAGCAGTGTGCTGCGGGAGATGCGGGTGCGCACCATCAGCTGGATCCGAGTGCTGAGAGTACTGAGGGTATTCCTTGGCTCATAATGGATCCAGCTGTCCCTTCCAAAAGCCCATTCTGGAAGAACTACTCACAACATTCACCAAAGCAGAGAAAATCTCAGAAACCACTGCTCCTTCAGAGCTTTGGTGCTTGAGAATTAACCAGTTCTGAACATCAGAATTTCAGTTCTTAAGAAACTTTGACAAAGTAATGAAGCATTCTGGAAAGCACTCCCCCATGCCAAACAATTAAATTCACATATGCATGTATCTCTCTTTCTTAAGAGAATTAAGAAGAAAAGAACAAACCAAGAATAAAAACATTTAGGCAGGAAAGGAACAATCAGGCATTCTGCCTATCACAGACTATGCATGCTGCCCAGTCACTCCTACACTGAGCCCATTAACCCTTTGTTTCTGTCTAGCTCAACACTAGCGTTTGCATTCCAACATGTTAGAAGGAACCGGAACCAAATGGAGTATTCCTAACACATCAGGGTATGACTTGTGGATTTTAAACAACTAGTTTCTGAGCGCTTGGTTTCTCCCACAGTGGTGAGAAGTAGAAACCAATACAGCTATATCAAATAAGCAGTTGGGCTCCTGAATCAGCATCCCAATATAATGCAAACCAGAATGAGAATTAAATCTAGGCAGATGTTTATAAACCAGTATCGTATATCTGCAAAACATTAATACAAATAACTGAACTATATTGACCATTTATGTGGTCATTATAAACTCTAAACAATGAGGGCTCCAGGCCTAGAATGTGCTGCCAATTGTGACTCCAGTCCTCACCACATCAGGCAAGCTTCCACTGAGTCATTTAATGTCACCTTTTAAGTCTTGTGTGGGAGGTGGAGAAAGGAAGAAAGGGTCTGGCTGACCGCAGGCTGTATGCAGGATGGAAAAGTAGGACCATTAAATTGAAAGGCTATGTGCAATACACCAGTCATGCATATTAATCTCAATACATTGATTCAGTGCTACCTATCATATACTCCTTTCCAGTGCTTCTCATTCAGGTTAAGGTGCGGAGGGGGCTAGTTCCCCTCCAACACCACACAAAGCCCCAGATATTATGGGGAACCGGTACTGACAGAGACTGTTATTACTAACTTCATTGTTCCTATCTTGTACCTAGAGACAGAAGGCAGGCATGTGGCAGATAGTCCCAATAAGCACCTATAACTCACATCTGCTTTGTGCTTCCAAGCAATGGCTGATGAAGATATTAAGATGAGGAAGTCAGAGCCAATCCAAGCATATGTGCCCTGAACATGGCTGAGAGCTATTAGAAGCACTTCACACATTAAAGACTTCATTTTTTAGAATTTTGGATGCTGCTAAAACTTTGTACTTTCTTACAATGCATCAGAGGTTTTCATTATCGCCTCTTGCATGCTTTTGTTCTCTGATGCATATTTCATGCTGATTTTGCACAGGATAACACATTTGCTGGAGCTGTCCTCATTTTATGTCCCTACACGAACCCATTGCTGTGGTCTAATGGCATTACACAACCTTCATTTCATTCCAGTGGCAGAAGAAAATGCAATTTTCCCCCTTTTATTGACAGAAAATCGGGCTGGAGGACTTGAGGTTTGTGTCCCCAGGTTTCACAGAGAGAACATTCCAAGCTGGCACCTAATCACTCTTAAGACCACTGCAGGATGTCAAACAGCACCACATTTATTAAAATAAACTTTTGATCAGTATGGTCAGAGGAAGAATGCACAATGCAATTTTTTTTCCATCTTTAACCACTGAGAAATAAGGTGCCATGCAATGAAAAAAGCAAAACAATGCATTTGACCATTTGCCTACTCCACAAACTAAAACAGAAGACCCTCATCTGTGTCATTACCTTTATTCAGCAAGATTTAGAAGGATCTTTACTTCACTGCAGATCTAAAACATTCCCAGAATACAGCATGGTCTTATTAAGATCCTAAGTTCAAAGCAAAGGCAAATTCAGAGCAGTGTGTTTGATGCTGTTCCCACTAATCCCTCCCATGAATTTCCCCCTAGAACTTGCAGTACCTTTGTCACATGCTGGTCCAGCATATCCTGGGGCACAGTCACAGTGAAAGAAGTCCCAGTCACCAACACACCTGCCATGGACACCACAGGAGACCATCCCAGCACTCTGACACATTTCATCTGTGAGAACGCATCCTGGAGAGCTGTTCAGGGACTCTGCAGGGTGCTCTAAGTCATAAACCTAGGAAAGAACAAAGAGAAGCATCACACCAAATGTTTACAGTTGACAGTGGTAGACCCAAGATTGGCCTTAGCAGCTCTACCTTAGTGTCAACAACGACATTGTGAATGCAGCCAACAAACCCCCTGAAGCGCTCTTGTGAATCACGGTAAGGCAAAATCTTCTTAACTCCACCCAGCTGTAGGGGCTGGTGACCACTGAAGATCCTGCCTATGCTGAGGGGAAGACGGAGAAAGAAAGAATTAGTGGAAAGAAAGAACACATTTTGGCTGTTTTTTGTTGTTGTTGTTTTTCCCTTCCTCTCCCTTCCTTTTCATTAGCTCTTTTAAGTAATTTCCAGTTCAGGGATTATTATTAGTTTTTACCTCCAAGTTCCCATAGTCTCTTCGGAGGCTTCACAGGCGGAGAGATCCACTTGAGAGATCTTCTTAACAACACTGTCACTGTCTCTAACTGAGCCATTTATGCAGTGGTCAAGAACCAGCTTCACTTTCTGAAGAAAATAATTATTTAAAGCAATTGCATCTGGAGACATGCATACGTTTTAATTTCACTTTTTTTTTTTTTTTTTTTCACTTATCAGAAGGAAGGATTTTACCTAGTGCTGACAGTGTAGAAAACTTTATTAAAACAATAAAACACTTCTACATGCTAATCTGGAAGGTTATTGAATATGGTATATAACTAAGGAGCCACAAAAAAGAAAAAATTGACTCCATCACAAGCTGACCAAGTCACTGACATGGCCAAGAGAGAACAGGATTTTCTTGGAGTTTGCTGCCAAATCACAACCTGAAGAGACAAGCTGTCTCAGAGCCTGACATGTTCGCTGTCCTGTCTTATGGGTGAGAGAAAGGGGAAAACCCAGCAGATGCCTTCACCAGCATTATATTAGCAAGAATAAATTATACACCCATATATAAAAGCATACATATCTGCTTTGCATGCATCTCTAAACTCAGCTGGTGGGGCAGGGTTTCTCACTCTGAGAAATAAAGGATACTTCAGTCCATCAATCCGTCCTGCCCTCTGGATTATCACAGCTCTAAATTCTAAGCAATAGGTAGGATCATTAAAAATAAACTGGACTTTTCAAGATCTTCTTCTGATCGACTGCCTCCTGACTAAGGTGATTGCTGACCTTACAAACATCAGTCTTAGGCATTGCAGTGATGGAAGGATTGATGAAAGACCTCTACAGAAGAAGGAAAGGGTTCTTAAGGGATAACTAGAGACATAAACTAGTACTTCATTAGGATCATCCACATTTACACTTGCCTTTCCATCACTTTTAATTTTTATATTGTGCCAGCGGCGATCTGCGACATTAACTTTTTTGGAAAGCTGGAGGAAAAGCTCACCAGAGCTATGGCTCACAGTCAGTGTTGGAACACCACCAGACAGCTCTGCAGAGAAAAGATTGTTACGGATAAGCACCCATGTTCCCATACACAGCCAGCTGAGCTCAGAGTTACATTTTAGTTTGAGGGGTTCTTTAGCCAGTGGAGGGAATTCAGTTTTAAAAAGTCCAACTTCCAGTTCAGTGTTAGGACTCAAACTGCTGGGTATGGTGGCAAATTCATAGAATAACAGAACATTCCAAGTTGGAAAGGACCCACAAGGATCATTGAGTCCAGCTCCCGGCTCCACATCCAAACCCAAACCCAATGTCTGAGATCTGTCCAAACGCTCCCTGAACTCCGGCACTCGGGCCGTGCCCACTGCCCTGTGCAGCCCGTTCCATGCCCAGCGCCCTGTGGTGCAGACCCTGTCCCTGACCCCCACCCGCCCCTCCCCTGACGCAGCTCCATGCCGTTCCCTCGGGCCCTGTCGCTGTCACACAGAGCAGAGCTCGGCGCTGCCCCTCCGCTCCCTGTGAGGAGCTGCAGCCGCCATCAGGCCTCCCCTCAGCTCCTCTCCTCTGGGCTGCACAAACACAGCGGCCTGAGCTGCTCCTCATACGTTTTGCCCTTTAGACCATTCACCATCTTCATGGCCACCCTTTGGACAATCTCTCATAATTTTATGTCCTGCATATTGTTCTATACTGCATTGTCCTTATTCTCCAAAAATAACTTTCTGAATCTTAAACAAACAAACAAAACAATTAATTGCCGGTAATTCATGTTCACATAAAACACACAGAAGAAATACTGACGAAGGTGCTAACCCAAAGCAATGAAATCTTCCAGCTGTCCAGGCTGCCCTCGTGCTACTGGTCCCTGGTACAACAGAAGGCCATCCGCGACTTCAGTGATGAACTCCAAGGAGATGCGACTCTCAAAGCAAGGCTTAAGAGGAGGGAACCAGGCATAGCCATGGCCCTTAAAGCTGTGTTTTGTTTGCTGGCAGTCTGGTCCATGAAAATTAGCAGAACATCTGCATCTATTAAAAATAAGAAAAAAATCTGCCATCTAAGCAGAACTCTCCAAGGGCTCATCCCATTGCAGAAGTGAACCTAGGAGCTTCTGTTGCCTCGGCCACAGCAAGTTTAACAAGCACTAGCAAAGCTTTCTTTATAAAAGGAGCCCCATTTACTTGTTTGTACAAATGCTATTAGCTTTAGTTCTAGCAAGAATAATCTTGTGAATTTGTTATATACAAAGCACATGAAAAACTTTGATCTCTTCAGTCAGAGATCAGGGAGGGGAGGGAGAGGAGGGGAGAAATTCAGTCTGCAATTACAAAAACTGTAAGGAAAACCAAAGCAGTGACAGAAATGGGAAAGATATCAGGCAGGGAGAACAGCTGGACTCCTATTTCTTGGTTTCCCATAGTTGACTAGTACCTCGTGAGAGCAGAATGACATGGCTGGGATGCAGCAAAAGTCCACCCATAAAACTACTGAAAATGCAGCAGAAACAAAGGAACCTCAGAATTCAGCAGATAATATGTAGCAAGGGGCTACCAAAGATAACAGTATTTCTAGGCAGCAAAATCTTCCTGCTTGATTATATCTGAACAGCACTGTCAGCCTGAGATCTGCACTGTGACCAAGGCTTCTGCATCTTCAGATAGTCTGAGTACTATCTGCCCTATCAAGGCTCTTCAGGAGATACTGGCTAGTTGTTTCTGCTTTACTATGCTGGGATTTTTCAGCTTCATACTATTTTGCTGTTGAGATGTCATTTTTGGAGGAAAAAAGGAGGCAAGGAACACGAGGAAGAAGTTATTAAGTAATGTAAGAGACATGATTAAAGTGTTCAATGACATTGAGGTGGGTTGCACGAAACAAGGACATCTTGCAGGATGACGTTAAAGGAACCACAACTGCTTGTAAAATTCCCAAGGTTTCCTGGAGACTACAACAAACCTAAGTACTACTTGAAAACAAAGTCTGTTTGCCAGAGCTGTGTGAAGTACAACAGGACTCTGACCTGTCACAGCGAGGAGACATGCAATGACAGCCACCCCCCAAAGCTGCCTGTCCTCCTCCTTATAGACCAACACAGAAGCACTCTGCTTCTACCCCAGACAAAGCTCTAACCAACCTGTAGCCCAAATCAGTATCCACACATGTGCCGCCATTCAGACATGGGTTTGTCTGGTAGGAAGAACAAGAGAGATGAGGACTATCCCGAGCTGCACAGCTACACAGAGCACTGCTCAGGACTGTCACAGACACCAGTGAAATGCTTCCAGCTGTGGTTATCGTTGGCACATGACTGTGCTCATACTTGCTGATGCATCCGCTGCTATGAGTGCAGTTTGCGGTCATACATTCATCAATGCCAATCTGGGTGATATTTATATCCAAGATGTTTTCCAGCTGCGGAGAACAATTAGTTATATTCATCTAGCTTTTCCACAAGAGGAAGCTGACAAATGACAGCCATGAAAAGCGCAAGTCTTATTTATTCTCAAAACTGATTGCTGTGCCATTTCCTCCCAACATCTACCACAGTCTATGCAGCCAAAGGCAGCTCAGCCTGGTATGTGTTAAGGCGAAAGCCTTGATAGAAGTCAATTGTAGTGTGAGTAAGCATTTGGAAGACAAAAGTCTTGCCACAGTCTTCATAAGTTAAGTGAATAAGTTTTATTCGCTTTTAGTTCTGATGGATTATCTACATAGAATCTGAGATATACTTCTAATTTGGACTTGTGTCTTAATACTGGGAAAGGTGAACTAGCCTTGGCAAACCTCTTCTGGCAACACTGAGTTATTACTGCAGCACATTACAATTTGGAACACATTTCCAACAGAGAGTCATTTAGATTTTAGCAAGACTACTTTTTCTTTTTCTTTCTTTTTTTTTGGAATGTGCACACACTTCATTACATTTTCAATACATATGTCCAACTTATTTCTCCGTTGGACAATGGTTATTTTACACTTCGCTCTCTTTACTTAGAAAGCTGGAACTGTTGAGTGAGCACAGGTTTGTGAGCTTCAGCTACAGAATATTTCTGTATAAGAGAAAATAAATTGAAACATTAAGGCACCAGGTAGAAAGGTAGTAGCCAGACAACATCCTTTTTACAGGGTTTTACAGACTTTTCAACAGGAAAAACATGTTCACATTCCCAAAAGTTATATCACTGTGACTCAATATGAGGCTTTTAAAACTTTCCTATTAGAAACTTTTAATATAAATGTTATGGGACAATTTGACTTTGTTGATTAAAATTATCCATTTTTCTCACACATTATTCCCTCAGTCCTTCTAAATAGGCACACTGACTAGGCAGTGGACATTATCTGAACAGATACAATGAGAAGATGCTGTGGTTTCTTATGTTTAGTATGTACTTACCCATGCTCTGGAGGCTGCTACATTGCCATTAAGTTTTTCTGCTTTATAATAGGGTGGGCCATAAACAGCAAACCACACATCAACCCCTCGTGTTTGACTTGACTTTAGCACACTGAAAATGTGAACATTTTCAAGTTGGACTGATATGATTTCTGAGAGCAGCTTCTTCAACTGGTTGTATTTACTCTCTTTTTCAGGGAATTGGGATATGAACTCCTCTGGGGTGATATCTGTAACAGAATTTAAACAAACACATACCTCATAACTACTATAGCAATAGAAGAGGAGACCACTGCAGAGCAAATATTAAGGCTGAAGAACATGAATTCAGCTGCAAATTCGTGACTGTTTTCACTTTTAGGCTCTGAAATTTTTCATGCTGGCTTCCACTCAAAACTTGTGTTCTGAAGCTTTATGAATCTTATTTGTTTCTTTCTTTTTTATTCTTTTAAATCAGAAACATAGTTAAGAATATTTTACTTTTTCACAAAGATTGAAACAATTTCCTGAATTTCAGTCAGGCAGTTGTTCAAACAAGGATTTTTTTCTGAAACATAAATTGGTGTTTTATTGAAAAGTTGGTGTAGAAATCTTGTATCTTTGTTTTCTGCATCTGACAAGCATTTCTGGCTGATTTTCCTCCAGACATTTTCCTTACATACAGTAAGGACATGTCAGAAGACCATGAAAATGTAGTTGCATTTTCAAACCCTCACCTGGCAAGTTACTAACTCCTATCATGTTAAAGAGCATTAAAATTCTAAGTAACGTGGCAGTAACACTGAAGAAGCAGATTTCAGCATTATGATCCTAATGTACTTCATCACCTTACTTACCTTTGATTTGTAAAGAACCAGCATTATGGAGGGCATCATCTTTGATTTCCTTCACTATAACCTTTACAGTTGAGACAACATCTGGCCAAACACCGTCGATGACTCTAACCTTTATGTTGTATGTTCCTGGTGGGGTTCCTTCTTTAATAGTTAGCAAACCTGAGTTATCATTAAGGATAAAGTACCTGCAATAAGAGTTAAGCCAAGGAACAAGCTATGAAAAGTTAAAAAGCTAAGAAGTAATTATTATCACTGATTGTTCTTCTGATGCACTTTATTTTGGGAAAGCTACTAAAGATGGCAGGTGTGTTCCCTCGTGAAGAAACAAGGCAGAACCTCCTATTGACCCTCTAAGAGTACATTGAGAAGGTTTTTTCCTCCTTCTCTGCCATAGAAAACTGAGTAGGAGGATTGTGCCTACTGTAGGCGTACCTTTGGAAACAGTGTGAATTGCCAATTTAGGTACATTCATTCTGAGGGACGCAACCCACCCCAATGGCATGTGTACATCCCAACTCTGCTCACAGCTTCAGTGTGAACACATCCGACACGTATGAGCCTTTATAAACGGTGGTGACACTGGAATGCTAAACTCCAGGAGTCAGGAGAAGAGAGGCTGGAAGGCAGTTTTTCTGTAGTGGCTCACTGATACTGGTTATGGATATGACTAAGAATGGGGATTTTGGAACAGTGTCCTAGTGGATAGGGCACCCCAGCAGGCAACAGGAAATGGATCGCTTTGGCTCACAGCATTATTTACTGTCGTCTTACACTCAGAAGGGATTTTGGAGAGCAATCTTGCCAACAACATGCTTTTGCACACTTGTTTTCAAATAAAGACAGTTTAAATACATTCAATGTTCTTGTGTGTGGGTAAGTTTTCCATACATTTCACCCAACTTCCACTTTTTTGTCTAAATACCTTGATGTTTTTCCTTCAAATTGGTAAATTTTACGATCCCAATCATCCTCATCAGGGGCAAGGACTTGACCCAAGACGGTCGTGGGCAGGATACCTAGAATAACATAGCACATAACTGGCATAGTCAGAACAATCACATCTACACAAACAGATTGGCCACTCAAGTATTACTGGTTTGCCTTAAACCCCTACAGAAATAGTTATGCTGATTCCTTGAAGATGTGCACCAGCATGTAAATACGACGTGCTGTAATGCTAACTTGGCGTTTGCTACATGGCTGTATGGATTCAATTCAATCAGGGGCTGCATGAAAAAACAATCAGGAAGGAAAAAAACTAGCCACCTCTGAATAAAGATGTAAGAGACATCTAGAAACAATGCCAGAACAATTCTTTTCACTATTCTGGCTGTAGTCCCCAACCAGTTTGAAGAGTGGTTTAGACAGGGATTGGGGTTTGGCAGAAAAAACAACTAAAGTAGTGATTGAACTACAAAGGGCAAAAAAAAAAACCCAAACACACAATAGCAATTTGGAAGAAATTGCAGCAAGATTGAGAAGATGTCCAAAATACAGTAACCAGGCTTATTTGGTATAGGTGGTAAGACTTTGGGGTGAGAGGGAAAAGTGATATGTACTGTGATGTTCTTAAATCCTCTAAGAAAAACTCACGAATAAATGGTTCGGAGTTTGCTTTTGTTTAAAATCAATAGCCATTTCTGAAGGAAAGATTCACAAATATTTGAATTCATGTATCTGTTAAGTAAAGAATCTAGGATACACAAAGAGCAAAGAATGCAGGATTTCACCTTGTGAAAGGAAATAGCACAAACACTGATATCTGAGGGGCTGCAAGCAGCAACAATAGAACAACAATAGAAAATCGTACTTCTCCTGAAGCTGTGACAATATTCATTTGGTATTTTGCAGAAGACAGTATGTGGGATGCCCTGGTCTTTGATTGCTATATTATACAAACGTAACACACAACACAACAATAACCATCTGAGTCTGTTTCAGCTGAACATTTAAACTAACCAAAGATCTTTAGACTTGCTTCTCCCTCCAGAAATCAGCAGTACAGATGAGTTTTACCTTTAAAGGGGCAGCTAACAGAAAATTCAGGCTTAATGAAAAGATCTGGTACTTGGCCTAGAAGCAGAGACTCTCAGTTTTTAACAGAAAAAAAAAAAAAAACAAACCAGGCTTGGTTTCAACTTTACAATAAGCTGAATTGAGAGTGGGCATAGAACAGGCATAACATTTCAATACAAACAGAAGGTCAAACAGAGCATCTATACAGAAGTAGTTTCTACTGCGCCCACAATTCATACCCTATTTAATGTGCTATTGCACCATATGTCATACAGCAGAGAAGAGGAATGAAGGACTGACCTGAGCCTACATGCATGCAAGCAACCTAACATCTTTTTACTGGTGTGGTTTAACTTGCTGATGGGTATATTATGTAGCACACTGGATCACAGGACAACTGCTATCTAATTGCCAAAGCAGAGCAGGAAAGGAGGTCTCTCTCACACTGCTGCAGCCAACATCTGCAGAAAATTGTCCCCTAATAGCAATTGTCAGCTTTTCTTTTTTTTCTCTGAAATGTTAACTGTGCTGTAAAACTGCACCTGGAAACAAGCAGCCATTACTCAAGTATGATAGAAACATACATAGAACAGTAGCCAGCTATCTTCTTAAATCAAGGCTGTCTCAGTGTCTTTCACAAAGCAAGAGGCCCAGAAGCCTGTGCACTACCCACCTACCATTCTTTATGTGGGCAAACCTCAGTGGCACCTCTGCTAAGACCTTAACTTATGTGGAACACACCAAAGTCCTCTGAAGAATCTCACACATACTATAATACTTGGATGCAAGCATCAGAGAAGGACTTACCATCATAGCTGTAGATGAGACATTCCATGTAGCCAGCAGAATGCGGGTGATCATTTTGGTCCCCAATATTCACAGTTAATGTGTTGGTGGAGCTCATGGGTGGAATCCCACTGTCTGTGATCAGAATGGGCAGGTGGAAGACCTTGTGCACTTCCCTATCAAAGGTATGCAGTGCAGTAAGCAAGGCACTGCCATTATGGAAATCCTGCAAGTGGAAGTTACCAAGACTGTCGAAATTGCTGAGTAAATGAAAGGAGAAAGGTGCACCATTAGCAGCAGTGTCACGATCCTTTGCATACAGCAAAGTAGAAGTCTCATTCATTTGGACGGACTGTGGAGAAGCTGTGTTCTCCCAGACCACTGGGTTATAGCGGGCCTCAAACTCTGGTCCATTGTCATTTACATCCTGCAGAGTCACTAGAACGGTGGCACTGCAAGCCAGAGGGGGCTGCCCCATATCAGTGGCAATAACAATGAGATGGTATTGTGTCACTGTCTCGTGATCCAGCACTCCTGCAACTATCACCCAGCCATCACTATCCACAGAGAACTGGCCACGTGGGTCAGACTTGTTTAGCAGATGGAAAGAGAACCTTCCATTCAGGCCAGAATCCAAGTCAACAGCAGAAACTTGAACAACTTTGGTGCCTAGAGGCACATCTTCTGCCAGAGATACCACTTCATAGAACTGGGGGTAGAAGACAGGAGCATGGTCATTGGCATCCTCCACATAGATGACACAATGAGCAATGCTGAAGAAATCCATGTCCTCTGCTTTCACAGTCAAATTAAACACCCTCTCATGAGGCTTCTCAAAATCAATCTGCTTTCGTAGATGGATAAACCCACAGTTGTTGATTTTATCTGTCTCTATGGAGAACTTGTGGTCATTGTCGCCATCAAGGATGCTGAATGTCACCATGGCATTTTCTCCCTCATCTCTGTCCACAGCAGACACCACCGCAACCTCAGTGTTAATACTCGCATTCTCAGAGACAAATGCTGTGTAGATCCTTTGTAGGAAGACTGGAGCATGATCGTTTACATCGGTCACCAGAATAGTGGCAGTGCCTGTCCCAGTGAGCCCTCCTCCATCTCTGGCCTCAACTACTAATAGGTACTTGTCTTCCTTCTCCCGATCCAGGGACCCAAGCATGGTATAGATGGTGCCACTAACTGGGTTAATTGAAAACAAGTTCAGGTTAATTTCATTTTGGACATTCTGAATGATTTGGTATGTTAGCACAGCATTTGTGCTGGCCTTTGGGTCATCAAGGTCCACTGCTGTCATCTCCATGACCGCTGTGTCTGCTGGGGAATCCTCAGGAACATAACCCATGAAACAATCATCTGACACACAGAGAAAAAGGGGTGCATTGTCATTCGTGTCCCTCACTTCTATGATCACATCTGCAAAGCCAGTCAGTCCCTCTCCGCTCTCATCCGTTGCAAGAACAAGAAAGTGCCACGTTGATCGTTTCTCACGGTCCAATCTTCTGTTTGCACTGATCTCACCCGTGTTCTCACTGATGCTGAATTCACTCCCAGCTCCCTGTCCATGCAGGGAGTAGCTAATAGCATTTTGATCTGCCTCTTGGTCGGAGTCTGTTGCAGACACCTAGAACAAATCACAGCAGGAAACATTTATGCAAAAGAAACAGTAAAACACTTTTCTTTTATTGATAACAGTTAGGATTATGCAGGCTAAAAAAATAGCATGCATTTTAATAACAAACATCTCTTGGCTTGAGTCATCCAGATCAAGTACTTTCAATAAACATCAATGCACAGCCTGGAGAAACAAAAAGATCTTGTTTAGACTAATATATTCTACTTCACATTTTATTTTGGAAAGAGGAAATAACTGCGGAAAGAAGAAAGTAGGAATAATAATAGATCTGTTGAACATATGTTTCTTATGAAACTATTCAGAGCTGTAATACAAAGAGAAATAGGGACTTTCTCTCAGAGCGAACAGAAGACTGTGAAGACAGGGTGGCCGCACATCCAAGCTGATTACCAGCATAGAGAAATCCCAGCTCCTGATCTGCATCCAGGGATAGTTTGGAAGATGCTGGTTGGGCCAGAAAGACAATCCTCTTGCCAGGGCATGCTCTAACAACAAAATAGTGAAGATGACCGAGTCCCACAGTCAAAGAACATTCCATGTAAATGTTTATTTTGTAGCACGTATAGCCAAAGAGTCTGTGAACTTAAATGTATGAGGTATGTGTGTCTCTGTGAACTTAAATGCATGAGTTCAAGTAAACATTCCTTTGCTTTGTAAGGAAAGCCAACTTATCGTTCAACATTTGTGATGGTCAAGGGAGAAAGTTCACAAAAATTCAACCAGACTCTCTTTATTCTCTCGTTTACAGAAAGTTGATAGCTAAAATCCCAGTTACCAGGGCTTACTCACTTGAAACTGTCTCCTTCTATTTGTGTGAATGGATGGGATTGAGCCATCCTGAGCTCAACGCTGGAAGAAAAAGTCAGTCAGGTCTTGTTCAGCTTCATGCAAACTCTTTTACCTTTAGAACAAGTACAGGCAGATTTGTGAGCTCCTCCAGGACACTGCCCTGGTATTCATTCTGAGTGAAGACTGGTGCTTCGTCATTCTTATTGACAACATTGATGATGATAAGAGTGTGATTTTCCCATTTTCCATCAGATGCTACAAGCCGGAGCTCATAACGTTGTTCTTCTTCATAATCCAGAGACTGAACGATGAAGACAGTACCAGCCTCAGGTTCCACATCAAAAACACCTTTTGTGTTTCCTGATGTGATCTGATACCTGAGTTTGGCATTTGCACCTACAAGAGAAAGCAAATGACCATGGCCTGTACGCTCCCTCTTCAGTTCAGTCGTACATGGTACCTGAGACAAACCTTATTCACTCAAATCAGAAAAGGCTGCTACAGAGTGTGTAGGAAACACAATCACAAACAGAATGATCCATGTATGTATTCTGAAGGCTATGTGTATGGGAGATTTGGGGTCAGATCTGTATTTTTAGCCACAAATATGATTTGCAGTCACAGACAAGTCCCTGTTTATTGATAACAGAAGAATTGTGTGTCTCTAATTTATTGTTCACTCACTTAAAAGGTAAAACACAATTAAAATATTAGAAGCTGTTTTTGCTTAGGGTTCCCTTAACCTTCTACTTCAAGTGCCAACATTCCTTAACTTTTGGTTTCTTTTTTTTACCACTGGATGGTGCTAAAATATAATGACATGGCTCTATTTTGAGAAAGAATTCATCTGAGAACATTTGACCTGTAAATTTGACCACTAGGGAAACAACCTTATGGACAACGCTTAGGAATACTAAAAGGACTTAAAGAGAAAGACATGTAGGGCAAGACCACTCACCCTCATCTCGATCATCTGCCGTTGCTGTCACAACAGGACTTCCAACATCCCTGTCTTCATCTACGCTGACCTCATACACCGGCTGAGGAAATGCTGGGACATTGTCATTCACGTCACTAACAAAAATCCTTACATAGGCTGTGTCTAAGGAGATGCAAGATGAACAAGCACACTAGAAAGGCAGAGGTGAAACACCTTATTCCAGACAGCTCACACACCTCCCTAGTCTAGTAAAACTAAGGAACCCAATTTCTGATACCTTTACCCAATATAGAGTTTGTTACTAATCTTACCTGTGTTGGGCTGCCCATGGACACCAGGTCTGGCAGATTTTGAAGAGTCCTGAGATTGAACTTCAATCAAATAAGAGGCTCTTTTCTCTCTGTCAAAAGATGCACGGGTGGAAATAACTCCTGTTTCAGGCTCAATAGTGAAGAACTGACAGTCCTCACTAGCATCTTTCAATATAAAGTAGCGAACCTAAAAGGAAAACAATCAAGGCAGGTTGCATTTTCCACTTCCATTTGCATGTTCAGGTGTCATGACTTCCCCCTCCCTCACTAGCTTTCTGAGTCTCTCTGCAAGATGGCAATGCTCTAAGGGAAAAAGCTCTCATCTGGACAGAATTTGAGAAGACTTTTCTCTATTTCAAAATTAAAAAACCAAATAAACAAACAAAACAACAGAACAAAAAACCCAATACAATTCTCAGAACAGCTGCAGCAATCATGTCAAAGCCCATCGAGCACAGTATCTCACCTCCAACATTGGCTGGTAGGAGTAAATTAAAAAAGATCGTAAGTAACAGAAAGTACAGAATGACACTTTTCCTGGTGCCTCTCAGGCTTCAGGCAACCCACAGTGCTTCTGATATCAAATAAGCAGAGCTAATTGATAGTTTGGGTTCACTCCCAGAAGATTTGTAAGATTTTTAGAAAAGGCTCAGGAAAATGCACAGAAAATGCGTGTTTCCATCATAATACTGCTTTTTTTTTTCTTTTTTTTTTTTTTTCCCAAGAGTTGGGTCACTGCAACAGTGATAGTTAAATGAAAAGCTATTTAAACTGAAGAGCCAAGAGCTTGAAATTGTGTCATGGGAGCAGCCCTAAGAATCACACAGCAGTGCTTTGCCATGGTTGCTAGCTCAGGATGACCTGATATGACAAAGATCTCAAGATCCTGAACAGCATCTTTTCTGCCTGCACCCCACATTATGCACATCAGACCTACACATATGCTAGACAAAGGTGCTGTAAAAAGCACTTATAGTTCATTACCCTCTCATCTGTTGCCTGTGCACTCTCACTAATTACACTATCAAAACTTGCCTATTGGGAGGAAAAAAAATGGATGCAAGGTCAAACCTGTCCGTGAAGACCTGAATCCAAGTCTGTTGCTAAAACCTGAACCACCGATGTGCCAACATCAGCTTCTTCTGGCACAGACACCTCATAGTTGGAAGACACAAAGAATGGAACATTATCATTGACATCTGCAAAAGATGATGGATTGAGATAATGTTTGAAGTCTTCTGGAATATCTTCATTTATTCTAATTTTTTTCCCCACAACTGTAATTTTGTTTGGAGAAAAACTGGACTTAGGTTTATGTGGTTTTGTAAGAGCAGAGCCTTACAGAGAGATTTTACTATAGGTGTTAGGTCAAATCTTTGAAAATTGATCCTGTTGTAAGGACATTTTCATTTAAATTGTTTTTACCACAGTATTAAATAAAAAAAAATGAATGTAATGAAAAAGTTAAACATCTTATATCAAGCAAAAAACTAACCTACTGGTAGCTTTTTCTATAGAGAAGAATATTTCCAGTGATAAGTTGGGGATCTTTATTAGATTTCTCCCTCTATCAAAAGGAATTCTTTGTGCTTACATTTATACAAGCAAGCATTAGCAGTGGGTAAACATTCACACACCATTTTTGCAGTATTACATTTCCACATCTTCTAGTTGTACTTACCACATGTCTCAGGCTTTTTTACGACTGTACAATTTCCTTTGATAGGACGGAAGTGCACAAATTGTTCTTAGGCAGTTTGTAAATTTCATGTACTTCACCTTAACTCATGTTATCATAGTAAAAATAAGGAGAATATTCTTTTGAATGAGCTGTTCAAGCAACAGCAATGCTTACCTGTTACATTAACGTAAACAATGGTAAAGGAAGCTAGAGGAGCCATCGCCACATTCTGTGCCCGGACTGTCAGGCTGAAGAACTTGGTTGTCTCAAAGTCAAGTGGTTCAGCAACAAGAAGAGAAGCAGATCCGTCAGCTCTATTTGGCCTCAGGTAGAAACGAATTGGCATGTTTGTCTCTGGAACTTGACCGTCTTCCAGGTTATATGTAACCCTGGGATCACCAAGAGGGGATGTGGCTTTGATGGTCTGAAGGAGAAAAGAGCCACCAAATGTGTGGGCACAGGGTTGGAAGTGTTCAGTGTTCAGTTTGATGGGGAGAACAGTGCATGCACAACTAGGACAACAGACAAGAGAAACAAGGTCTATTATGAAGATCTGAATTTCATTTCACAACATTTAGGCTTGTTGCAGGTCTTTAATCAAAAACAAATGTACCTGCTTGTACAGTTTAGCCTAGAGAAGAAAAGGCTCTGAAGAAACCTCGTAGCAGCCTTCCAGTACCTAAAGGGTGCCTACAGGAAAGCTGGGGAGGGATTATTTATCAGGGAAATGTAGTGCTAGAACAAAGGGTAATGGCTTTAAATTAAAAGAAGGTAGATTCAGATTAGATATCAGGAAAAAATTCATTGCTATTAGAGTGCTAAGGCACTGATATAGCTTGTCCAGAGAAGCTGTGCATGCCTTCAACTCTGGAAATGTTCAAGACCAGGTTGGATTAGACCCTAGTCTAATGGGAGGTGTCCCTGATCATAACAGAGGAACTAGATGGACTTTAAGGTCCCTTCCAACCCAAACCATTTTATGATTCTGTGTTTCTGACACGGATGCAGAGGGAGCACAACAAAGGAAGACAAAATGAAAAGAAGAGGGAGGTAAGCAATCACATTCATAACATACCACTATCTTGGTGTCACGGATGGTGTTTTCAGGGATTGTTACCCAGTATCTGCTCTGCTCCCAGCGGGGCGGCTGGCTGAGCGCATTGGTGATGGTTACGGTCAGCTCCACGGTGCTGCTCCTGTTGCCCCCATCCGTTGCTACAATATAGTGACTAATGTGTGTTGTCTACGAAATGAAAAAGATCAAGGATATTTGCAAAGTATTTTGTGCAAATCAAGACCCTCTGTGATGGGCCTGGAGGTTGCTCCATTCCAGCAAGCAGTCATTACCTGGGAGATCCGGTGGTTCACATACACCCAGCCTGTGCTGGGATTGATCTGGAAGTACTGAACCTGATGCGCTAACATGGAATACGTGATGGCAGCATTCACACCTTGGTCACTGTCATGAGCTGTGACACGAAGGAAACTCGTCCCTATGGGAGTGTCTTCACTGAGGAAATCTTTGAGAAGAGAAAGGTACTGTCAGCAGGTTTGTTCTGCTAGCCTCTGTCAGGACAGTTCTGGAGACTGTCACTCTTACAGCTCCCATATGCTGCTGTCCCTCTGTGCCTGGCGTCATGAAGGGCTCTGTGCTTGGAATCAGTGCTGAATGTGAGCAGTAGCAACCCCAAGGGGAGGCAGGGGGCGATGGCAGAGCAGGAAGCCTCAGGTCTCGCTCCTTGCTCCCAGCAAACTGACTGCAGCAGAGGCAGCACCTTTGTGCCAATGGTTTGAGGCACAGCAGTCCTTCTCTGAACCTGCTTTTGTAACTGTCATCTGAAAACCTGACAGCAAAAAGGTGCACAGTTGCACAGAGTAATTTTGTTTTGTCTTCCTGATTCCTAGCAGAGATCCCAAAAAAGTTATGAGAAACAGTTCGGCATTTTTGAGCTGGAAAAATGAGTACTGCTCAGTATTCAGAAAACAGTGAGCTCATATTTTCTGCTTTTTCTCCCTCAATATCTACATTTTGTGGCAGCAGGGCACTAAAATTATAAACCACCACCACTCCATGAACACAAAGTTGAGCTTTAATTAGCTCCTCTTATCCCCCAGGATGTTTAGTTGGCCTAGGATTCATGTCCCCAGTGTGTCAGTACAGCCAGAACTACTCTCAGAAGAGATTTACTGGCATTAAAATAGATTAATGAAAATGGAATTTATTACAAAGAAACACTGTAAAATATCCTTTCTTTGTGTTTAGATTTATACTTTTATAGTCAAATCCTGTTAAATCACATTGTAAAAAAAGCATTCTGTTACTTGGAAGGGTCTTTCTCTCTCATTTCACGTACTTCTACTTGCTGCTGGCATAACTAGCAATTACTATGCCATCCATACTGCATAGAGTTAAGCATTTGTTTAATGCCTTCATTTCACGCAGATTTATAAGATACATGGCTTAAATGAGGGATTTGACTAATATGCTAGTGCACAGAAATAAAGAACTAGCAACTTCCAAGAAGAACAGAAACCTATGACTAATGGCATCTGATCCTGTTAGAGAGGAAGCTATTTTTAATTCTGTGACGTACAAACATTGATTATTTAGCTGCAGACACTGGAAAAGTGCTACACATAAAGTGACCTCGTTGTCTGCAGTTTCCCCATCCCAAAGGACTGCCTAGATGATCACTGTGGCCCTTTTCAACCCAGGTTATTGTATGATTCTATGATTCTATAGATGTATACTTAGATTATTTCTCAGCAGGTCACTTTTTCATGATAAAATCCTGCCATAAAGCATTCAACTTTTTGAATCCTGCAAAGGATTCTGGCATCTCTGATGCTAGAGACAACATACTTACAAGCCATCTTCATTTGAATAAGGCATTGGTCACTGGTTTGCCCACTGTGACATTTCCATAGAACTAGCAGTAAACCTCCAAAATTGAGCCATTTTTGTATGTCATCAGCCATTTATTTTTTATGCCATTCTTGGTGAGGCAATTATCTGTCCTAGTTTGTCATCTAGGGAGTATGCTTGTTGTTTGTGAATAGCATGAAATGTACCTAAGTGTACCATTCAGTTGGAGAAGCAGCAAGTTAGATCAAAGATCGACGAAAAGGGCATCATGTAGGGATGAAAAAGGGAATGGCACCAGGGCAAATCAGAAGCTCAGCAGCACAGTTAGAGGAGGGATCAGGGCTCACAGCCACCTGCAGATTACAAGCCAAGGATTTCAGGTTGTTTGACAAGAGATATATCTAATATCACTCCAAACCATTTGAACAAGGAGACAAAGATGATGATTGCTCTTCTAGCCAGGGTTGGTGAATTCTCAGCTACAGTGTCATGCATTGTTTTAAGATACCGAACAAAAAGTTAGTGTGCAGAAAGATGGGGCAAAGGAAAGACAGAAAGTAAAGGAATCAGATTTGCATAGTTTGTAGGACTGAAGACAGTCAGTGTTTTTAAGAGTATTGCACTGAGTAAGATGTTTATATCAGTAATCAGTTCTGCCTACTTGCACTGGCAATGAGATAAGCAGTAACTGACTCAGCTGGCAGCAAAGAAAGACCTAAAAACTTGTCATCAGTATTAGGAACTATTGAACAGGTTCATGTTACAGCACTGGGACAAGGTGGTTAACCAATCACTCACATTGGTAGCGACTGTTCTCAAACTTGGGATCGTTGTCATTGACATCAGCGATCAAAACAGTGATCTGACAGACGCCGATCAGCGGCTCCTGTGCTTGGTCTGTCGCGGTGACAGACAGGGTGTGCTCCCTCTGTTCCTCACGGTCAAAGCTCTGCGTGGTGGTGATGAGCCCTGAGGACACAGACACCTCCTGTCTACGTGCTCAGGAGCCTCAGGACTGAGCCTGCAGAGAAGGATCACCACTGCTCCTCTACAGGAGAGAGCTACAACTGCTCACAGCACAACCCACATCAACTCTGCAAGGCACAGCCCCAGCAAGATCAACCACATGTCCTGTCTCTCCTCCTTTACTTGCTAGACACCAGCAGCAGTCAGTAGGTTCCTCTCCTGCTGCACCCCGAAGGGGCTACAGTCTGAGCTCCTGGCTATCTCACTGCCCAGTCTCCTCATCAAGACATCCCATAGGGCAGTTCCAGCAATAATCTGCATAACTGAATATTTCAAAGTTAGCTCATGATTGCTCTGGAATCTTAAGTGATGTAACCAAGGTCATCTCGACAGTGGGAGCCTTGCTGAATAGATTACAACACGGTAGAATCATGCCGTCAGTCAGTAAGTGGAACAACTTGCTCCCAGTCCACAGCTTTTCCTCTCTGCTGACCAACCCCCTCCCAGCCTCAGCTCTTTTTCTCTGGTTGAGAGTTTCAAAGTAGCCTTGGGACTACTTCCAGACTCACATCTCTGCTATGCTCAAGATAAGGACTGTGTTTTTCTGTTGACAGCTCCCTGAGTTTGGACACCAACACACAAATACCCCACCTGACTGATCTGACTACAGGAACTCTTTCATCCAAGAGGCATCAAGAATCTCTGCCACTGTCACCTTCTAGTATGAACATTTTGCCTCTGTACAGATGACGCTGTCCTTCCCATTTGTGCATGAGCTGAGAAATAATCTGCATTAAAGAACTGTAAACCCCACTGAAGGGAAGTACACATTCAAGCTGTTTGATTCTACCATGCATTTTATAGCTCCACTTGGTTCAATAGGAAGAGAACTGACTCAAAATAGCTTTTTACGTTTGTATTGAACAGGGATTTGTTGCCCTACCTAATTTGTCTTTTCAACCACTATAATCTTAATTTAATCACTATGCATAGTTCTCCACATAGTCTATTTTTTCAGTATTTATTGTATAAGCTGTTACAGTTAACCCAACAATCAGACCGTGGCATTCTCACTGCAATACAATGGCATTTTCATTTCAACTCAGCAACCCAAAAGCCACTGACCTGTGTCCGAATCGATGCTGAAGCCCAGGGAAGCTCCATCACGGTGCATGAGCCCATACTTCACCTCTCCATTAACACCGAGGTCTGCGTCGTAGGCTTCTACCTGCAGCACGTACGTGCCCGGAGGCTGGTTCTCCAGAACCCAGGTGCTGTCACTGTAGTAAGTGCACTAAAAACACACCCAAACATCCAGCCCTATGTATTACACCAAGTCGTGTGAATTAGCTACGCAGTGGCAGCACATCTGAGAAGAACTCAGAAGAAAACTATTACTTATAGTCACAAAGAAATCAAGCTGGAAGGAAGAAAGATGGAAAGAAAAAGAGAATGAAGACTTTTCTATGTAAGTACAAAGAAACGTGTTCAACTATAGACTTATTCTGTTTCACACATTTCCTTCACCAGGAGCCAAGAAGAATCTATAAGGCCAGCTATGGATGGGAAGAGAACACCTGCAGGAAGACATCTTACCTCTCTGAAGACAGGCTTGTTGTTATTAATGTCATTAACTCCTACAATAACCTCAGCAAAGCTGCTGAGAGGAGTGGGTCCTCCAGAGGCATTGTCATCTATTGCAGTGATATTCAGGATGTATTGAGGTCCTTTCAGATTAGGCACAGGGCTTCTGCGGAGCTTAATGATACCTGCATTTGGAAGCATAAAGTACTTTATTTACCATGTAAACAAACAAGCAAAATAAATAGAGCATCATATTTCCCTGCCACTGTATCTTGGTTGCAAAGCACAGGGCTCAGTTATCACTGAATCACATCAGCCATCATATCAGACAACACAGCCCTTGGACAAGTTCTTCAAATTTTGGCTGATATTCAAATCAACCATGCATAATCAAAGAGCTATTTCTAACTGATATGAAGCATCTTCACTTGAAAATATAGTCTTTCTTACGTTTTTTGGCAGAGCAATGAATGAAGCAGAGTCAATAGAGAGTAAAAAGTATCATAGAATCACAGCATGGCTTGGGTTGGAAGGGACCTTAAGCACCACCTAGCTCCAACCCCTGCCATGGGCAGGGCTGCCCCCTACCAGCTCAGGCTGTCCAGGACCCCGTCCAGCCTGGCCTTGAGCGCCTCCAGGGATGGGGCACAGCTTCTCTGGGTGTGCCAGGACCTCACTGCTCTCACAGTGAAGAATTTCTTTATTATACCTATACCTAAGCTATACATAAGCTCTTTTTGTTTCAAACCGTTAGCCCTTGTCCTTGGAAAACGTCTCTCTCCATTTTTCTTATAAGCCCACTTCAAGTATTGGAAGGTCGATATAAGGACAGCCTGGATCCCTCTCTCCTTCTGTCTGAACATCCCCAGCCCTCTCAGGTTTTCCTCACAAGAAAGAAAATATTTCCCCCTTTTTGTGTGAGTCAGGGGAGAGAATGCTGGAGAAGAATGGACATGAAAGGAGGAAGACAGAGGCCAGGTGTAGTTTTCCTGTGAGATCTTCTTGTTCCTGAACATTTCCTACACTTTCAGGCGGGGTTGTCCCTATGTTTAGGAACCACTGTTATAGCTTGAGGAGTTAGTGAAAAAATCTTTTATTTTTTTTTCTCAAGGTTTTAAAACATGCTTGCTTTGTGCATTCAACAGATGTACCTGCAAAGAAGCCAATCAGTTATTTCTCCTTTATTGAACAGTACCACACTTCTTTATTCAAAATGCAGACATTTAAGCGACTTAAGGACTAGTGCTGAGGTAAGATATTATTTATTATGTGACAGTAGAAACTAGGCTATATTGACTTGGCAGCCCTGGACAGCATACATTTTTAGTAAAATCCGTTCTCTTTTTAGGATCCATTTTCTCCCATGCTAATTTTGGAGTATGGAAATTAAAATAGAAAAGACTGCTTAGAATTATTGTATCTCCCAGATGTGCATATATGAGGTAACTGCTATAGACTAATGCTGTAAAAGCTACAGATAGTAAAAGGATGTGGACTTAGAGCTACAGGAAAATTAATGATGGAATTTTCAAAACCTCTTTGGACATCTGCCTGAGAGTGATTAAACCAGGTACTTGCATTCCCTTACAGCCGTGCTGTAAAAGCTCTCTTACCTTTCTGACTATCCAGTTCAAAATTGCCCTCCTCATTTCCTCCGGCAATTAGATAGAGCACTCCATCTCCATCGGGGTCCTTGGCCCGGACAGTAGCCACTAGGGTACTGGGACCAGCGTCTTCTGAGAGGAACGTTCTGTAACTGAGGCACAAAAGGGAGCAATCACATTCAGTACCAGCTCCCAAACCCTTTCTTGAGACACATATCACAGGATCACAGAATGGCCAGGGTTGGAAGGGACCTCAAGGATCATGAATCTTTAACTCCCCTGCTACATGCAAGGCCACCAACTTCCCCATTTAATACTAGACCAGGCTGTCCAGGGCCCCATCCAATCTGGCCTTGAACACTGCCAGGGACAGGGCATCTATAACCCCTCTGGGCAGCCTTTGGTTTCACTGGTACTTACAAATGCACAAAAAACCCAACCCATTTAGTCAAGTTTTATCAAGGTTACACACATGAACAGCATCTGTACAAAGCAAAGTGGGTGTTCAGCTGGCTTACACAGGCTGGGAGAACACGGGTGCCTCATCATTCACATTGGCCATTCGAATGCGCACCGACGCGGTTCCTGTCCGAGGGGGTTGTCCTTTATCAACAGCGATCACCACAAACTCATACATGTGGTTCGCTCGCTCAAAGTTCAGCCTCTGGTTAGAATTGATGACGCCGTGGTGGGTGATGGAAAAATCAGTGCTCTGGATGAAGTAAGCAATCTCCGAGTTGGAGCCAGAGTCGCAGTCTGTGGCAAGAACTGTGAGGGAACACATTTAACAGACCGTCACGCCACAGAAAAGGTTTGGGTGTGCTGTTTCCCACATAGTAAACTTCTTTTGGAACAGACTTCGCACAAAACTGTTTTCTCCATGAAAACTGTGTTGCTGTGGGAAGGAACTCAGCAGGAAGCGAGCCAACAGTTCTGTCCCACATGCACCCCAGCAGCAATGCGAGAGCGGCGAGCAGTGAGCTGCTCTCGCATTGCAGCACTGCAGCCTGCCTCGTGCCAGCAGCACTCAGCACCAGTAATTACCACGCAATCAATACACACACTGTTAGAGCATTATCAGCCACAAACTGTGTCCTCGCTCTCTCAGGGGATGCCGTTCCCATTTAATTAGCTCCCAGCTATGTTATAGCTAAAGCACTTTTTAATTACCTGGCACTTCAAGGTATAAAGAGTGATTAAACATCGCTCCCTGGCAAGTGTTTGCTCAGTACGGCGATGTCCCATCTGCTCAGCAGCAGCAAATCGGCAGAACAAAGAGGGCTTACATGTTGTATCACAAGTGATTGTAAGAGCGGGAGCTCAGCTCTTTAATTACCCTGCCATTTTCCTCCTCAAACAGCGAGGCTTCAGCTCATACCCACACCAGTGCTAAACCGCCTCTTCTTTCAGGCAGTAGGACACAAGTGTGGCCGTTGCAGCAGCCAACAGGCTTGAGGAAGGCATAGGAATGACTCCAGTGCTTGCAACAAGCACACGGACATCCCAACAGACAGTTCTATGGGGTGCAGAGGCAGCTACCCACAGTGATCAGCAGATTTGCTCAGAAGAAAGGAAGAGAAGGATTTGAAAAAGAGCAATGAAATACTGTGCTACTTATCTGCAAAAGGAAAGACCAACCACCTCTGCCTTTGGGAAGTTACTCACCTCACTGTATGGTGGTTCTAACTTCTTGTTTCACATCTCAAAATTCTGCTGTGATAAATAAATGCTTGGCTGTATTACGACTACAAGAGCAAAGGCTGTGGAGTTAACCACTCTTGCTGCACTGAAGATCTACATCTATTAAAAACCCAAGAAAAGTAGAAATGAAAGTGAAATAAAACTTAAATTTCGTGGTAAAGTGTCTATTTTAGAAAGAAAAGTATAAAGTGTAATGATGCTTTGATGTGGATGGTTCTGATTTATTCTAAAGAGCTGACATGTAACCATGTTACTGACATGTAGCCATTCACAAAAAACATGTTTTACATGCTCATTGATCACACTCTTCTATTTTTCCTGGCAAGTAGGGAGTGTGATGCTTACTCAAACACTGCAAAGCAATCTCTTGCTTCCCAATAGCAACAGGGAATTCCATTCCCATTCCATTCCATTTCATCCTATAAACTGATCTGCACTGCAAAAGTATTTTGATACTCACGCAGGAAGTGCAAGCAGGTCTGAGCTAGTTTGGCTGAAGTTGACAGCTACAACTCCAAGCCCTGCATTGCTAGTGCAGCAGTGCAGTTGAACAATTACACCAGCAAAGGAGAACAACCAGCCTCAGCACAGCAAAGACTGTCCTGAATCTGCATTTCTCTTTCTTTGTAGGACAACCTGGGGCTGCTACATGCCTCCTAGCCCTCCAGGAACTACAGCCAGGTAAGAGGTGCTCTTTCCTGGAGTGGTATTAGCTTCAGCAGCCAGGTTTAGCAGCTCCATGTGCAGGTGATTGCATTTATCCCTCCCTTGCAGCTGCTCCTGATGCTGCTCAGCTCTGTGACCAAGTTGCCCATTTTTACTGTAACTGTATTTACACTTAGCATTTTCTTTTTTAAGAAAGCTCTTTCCCTTGACATTCACTCAGTATGGCAAGACAGTCAAGCTGGATACAACTGAAAACCTCACTGCACAGCTTTGCCATTCCGTTTGCTCTGGATGTGGGGCATACACTTTTTCCCACAGTTGATCAGCTTTAGAGATCTCATGGAGAGAACAGCTTTCATCTTTTTAAAGAAAATCACATACTTGAGAACTTTTAGCAGCTGATCAGCTGGCAACTTATTTCTTCCTGTGAGCCATTAGACCAAAGCATGAGCTGCAGCTGTTTGCTTTCTTGTTAAGTTTCCAGGGGAAGCGTTCCCTGCAGCCCTGCTATCAGCATGTCATCACGCAAGGGAAACTAAGCTTATTATCCCCACTGTGTCCTGTGCATGTTCAGCTTCAAATGCTGGAAAACTACATCCTTATCTTCCAAAGAGACATCTTCTACACATGTACTTCTTCACTGAGTCTTGCCTTGGCGCTCATCCATTTCTCACACAAATTATCACCACCCTGAGGTCTCAGCCTGAGTTTTAAGCAGTGCATCTCTGTGCTACGTGTGGCATCATGACTGGCTTGTCAGATCTGAGGACACCTAAGATAGAGGGTGTTTAAGTGACATCAGTTTGAGGAACGGACTTCTATTCCTTTTCTTTTATGGAGTGAGACAAGACATGCCACACCATCCAAGTTTAGTCCTTACTTGTGCAAACACAGTATTTTGAAAGTGACTGAAGTTTGGGTTGGAACTTGGGGTTTAAAATTATTTCCAACTGCTCTAATTTGTCAGCAGGATACTATTCTGAAAGAGAGTAGGTTTAGATCATATATAAAGAAGAAAGTCTTCACTATGAAGGCTGTGAGGCCCAGGCACACAGCTGCCCAGAGAAGCTGTGGGTGCCCCATCCCTGGAGGCGCTCAAGACCAGGTTGGATTGGGCCCTGGGAAGCCTGAGCTGGTGGGGGGCAACCATGCCCAAGGCAGGGAGTTAGAGCTCGTTGGGCCTTAAGGTCCCTTCAACCTAGAAGACTCACATTTGTGCTCAGGGTTTACATTCAAGTAATATGTGATCACCTTACACACAACAAACTTGGGACAGTGACTGATAAATCAAAAGAATAAATGTAAATTCACACGTTTTCCATAGGTTTCTTCTCTAACACTTTTTAAGTCAGTTATACAGCATTAAAAACTATTTACGAGAAAAAAATAGCTGCCGCCCATTTAAAAAAAAACACTAAAGAAAAAAAAAAGCCTAGTTGAAACTGCTTCCAGTAATCAAAAAGATGACCATTCTCAGTAAAAATACAGCCACGAGGTTTAAAGTTAAAGCAGTCCACTAAGTTAATACCTGTCAGCTGCCTTAACTGCTCCGATGTGCATTAGAAGGTAATGCTCATGCCCAGTCATCTTTGCCCCAGCTGCCTCACACATTATACTTCACGTGGGAGAAGTTGTCCATGAGGAACTTTGCCAGTATGACCTAGCACAGCTACATGACCACCCAGAGGTGCTCCCAAAGCAGCACCTCTACACCACAGTGCAGATGCTTCTGCTTGGGGCTCCCCGTGTCTTGCAGCATCACCAACACTCTCCTGTGCTGCTCTGCCTGTCACCCATTGCAGCAACTGCCCCTAAACTCAGGCATTCAACACCTACAGACACTTATAAATCTACTTCCAGGATATCTAAAAGCCATCTGTAGACACACACTTTATAAAGTCACTGCCCGCCATGGAAGAGTATTTTCTCATGACAGAAACATGAACCTGTAACACCAACGAACGGGTCTGTGACAAGACCGAAGTGACAAGGTGTTCACCTTGCAGGAGAGATGTGCCGATGGGAATGGTTTCAGGAATGCTGTCCCTGCTGTAGATGGAGTTCTGGAATTCAGGAGAACAGTCATTTTCATCTGTGATGTGGACCACAACCTGAGACAAAAAGGACACGTTGAGATGTAAGTTCATTTTCTATGCTTAGGAAAATGTGCACCTCACTCCAGACAAAGTCTTGGCATTCATTGGAGGCTTAAGGATGGGACAGCAGCAATGTTAAACATTTCCTTGCACTACGCTCACAGCACTGAGAAATGCTACCACCTCCACTTCCAAGCTTACGGGAGGCAAAGCCATAACCAAACAATAAGAGTTTTTTTTCTGGAGCCTAAACTGGCCTCATATAAGAGCCCAAACTTCTGCCTTGACCACAAGACCTCCCTCTCAAGGACCACCTACCTTCATAGAGCAGAATCATAGAATTGTTTGAGTTGGAAGAGACTTTTAAAAGCCATTTAGTCCAACTTCTCTGCAACAAGCAGCTAGATCAGGTTGCTCAAAGCCCCATCCAGCCTGACCTTGAATGTCTCCAGGGATGGGGCATCCACCACCTCTCCGGGCAACCTGTTCCAGTGCCTCACCGCCCTTACTGTAAAAGACTTTTCCCTTACATCCAATCTAAATCCTTCTTCTTTTAGTTTGAAACCATTTCCCCTTGTCCTATTACAACAGACCCTTCTAAAAAGTTTGTTCCCTTCTTTCTTACAGTCCCCTTTTAGGTACTGGACTCTCTATACATGGTAAATCATTCAGGTGATGAGGTGACAGAGATGGATGGGACAGTGGGTGGCAAGTGAAGCACTCCCCGTACCTCAGTCACACTGCTCAGTGTGCTCCCAGCTTCCACAGCTTTCAGGAGAAGGTGGTAAAGGTGGTGCTCGCCTTCATAGTCCACAGGGTGGGTGAGCAGGAGCTCGCCGCTCTCCTGCCTCACAGTGAACAGCCCACTGGAGTTCATCAGCAGCGAGTAGGACAGGGGCTGGCTCTGAAAGGAAACAGCTTCAACCACTGCCACTCTGTAAAGAGGGAGAGAATAGTGCTTCACTCCAAGCTGATCCCTGACACAGGTGACACAGCTCACACAGCAAAGCAGAACTTACTTTTCTCCCGGTGGTGTGTTTTCAGGGACAAACACACTGTAGGACATGTTAGTGAACTGTGGAGGTCGGGAGCCCACCAGGATGGAGATGGAGGCAAAGGGGCTCTTGTTGCCATACTCATCTGAGGCTTGCACTGTGACCACGTACTCCTTGTTCCACACCAGAGGTAAGCCTGTGGTCATGATGATCCCAGTATCCACATCAACATGAAATCGCTCTTCGCCACCTACCAATGTACACACAGAGCTGGTCTGAAAAATGCCCCACAGCAAGAACATTTGAATCATAGAATGATTTGGGTTGGAAGGGACCTTTAGGGATCTAGTTCCAACCCCTGCTATGGGCAGGTACACCCCCTCTAGATCAGGTTGCTCAAAGTCCAATCCAACCTGGCCTTGAGTGCTTCTGGGGAGGGGCACCCACATTAGCTTCTTCAGTATTTTAAAGTAAGCTACCCTCAAATCATCTACCTGTATCCCTGCATGCATTTCTTTTTCCCTCTCCTTGTCTCTCACTCACACCATGTTATCTTGACTGGTGCACAGTAAAAGAGGACAGAATGTATAAAAAATATAAGGCTGCAGTTGTTTTCAAAACAGAAGTAAGGCAAAGCAAGGATAATTCTCATCCACACATCTATTTTTCTTAAAGCACCTCCACCTCCTTTACCTGCTGTATCCATAAGGATCTCTCAAGAGGTAAAATCAATCAACTGAAATATTAATATGGGAAACCGATAGGAAAAATCTGCAGCTTTGCAGAAGTTCATCATTTCTTTCAGACTAGACCTACCTGCAATCAGTGTGTAAGATACACCAGCACTGGTGTTCTCACTGTTGCTGTATCGTGCAACAAGCCGATAGACAAGAGCGCCTTTCCGCGCATCGGGATCAACACGTGCCAGGTAGGGGTATGGGTACATGGCCCAGGACAGGAGCTCCTCTTCTGGGGCCAGGAGAGTCACGTGGCAGAGGTACCAGTCGTCGTCTGCAAAAGATGAACATGCTGCCAGATTGTTCACAGACTCTCATCAGCAGTGTTTACGGTCGGATCCTTCAGCAGCTGTAAACCAAACTGAATCACCCATCACATTCATCCTATTGCATGCACGAAGAATTCAGTTCACATATGGACTTTTGCAGCTTGATGTGCTCTAAGTACACTTAACAACTGCTTAAAAATACTTTCAGTAACAGATATAAAATAGCTAGATATGCATGTTAAACACTGTGCCAGTTACACCACTTAGCCATGAAACAATTTTAAATGCATATTTATCTAAATCCAGATGAAATTTGACCATTTTATTTTCAACAGACTCAGCATAAATCTCTCCACCTGATGGTCACATCACTTTTGATGCAGACCAGGATACAGCTGGCTGCAAGGACATGCTGCTGGCTCATGCTGAGCACTTATCAACCAACATCCACGAGTCTCTCTCCTCAGGGTTATTCTCAATCCATTCTGTGCCCAGTCTATATCTGTTCTTGGATCATTAAATACACAAAATAAGTTAAAAAAAAAAATAATAATAATTTAAAAAAAAACCAACCAACCAACCAACCAAAAACCCAACAATCAGACCCTAAATTCAGAAAGGGAGAAAAGTAGAAATCAACACGTGACAAATGTGCATTGCCTGCCTGACAGAATATGGTCAGGTATTCGGACAAGGTTGCAGGTCTGCTAAGGTCTACAGCACTGTCAGAAGAGATACGCACACCTGGGTATCCATATGTCTCACAGAGGAGGTCCCAACCTCTGTCTTTAGGACAACCAAATTTTACATTGGACCGAAGAAGAAAGCAGCATGTGAGCAAAATTGAAGGCCAGAAAGAAGCCAGAAATTCCAAACAAATCTTAACTGTAAACCTCAGAGATCAGATACCAAATAAAAGACTACCCACAGAGACATCCCCCAGCACGGAAGACGGGCAGTCTTACACCAGTAAAAATGTGGTCTGGACAAATTTATCTGAGATAATTGCCCCCAGGAGAGGAAAGACTTCATTGAATGCTTAGTTTTTGAAGTATTTAAAATAATTTAAGACAGGGTTTCTTTAGCTAGAGTAAATTCTTAGATTACACGGTTTCTCTTTCTGTAAACTACCAACACTGAATAAATGAGAACATTTGTTAGACACATCATCCTAAGAAACTTCTGCAACCATTCAGCAAAAGGCAAGGCGCAGCACTCAGCACAGGCTAGGAGATGACCAGGCTGCTCTAGGTTTCAATGCTTCATTCACAGCTAAGAGGAGGGCTGAGAAACAGACATATTAACCAGCCCATCCATATCCAGCACCATTTGGCCAGTACCAAATAGAATCAATAACAAGATCCTGCTGTAAAGAGTTGTAAAAAGCACCATTACACCAAAATATCAGCCCTTCTCATAAGCTTTACTCATTAAAATAAAACAAACAAACAAAAAAAGGCACAACCCATACACAGAAATAAATTTTATTGAGTTCAAGACAACATCCAGGGAAATAAGTGTATCGCTCAAATTAATGATAATTTTCTTATGCTGAACTCCACCATGTCCCATTTGCTTGTGCAAACAGAGCCCAGCAGGACTGGGAACTACAAGAGGGGGAATTTAGATTGGATGTAAAAAGGAAGTTTTTTACAATAAGGGTGATGAGACATTGGAACAGGTTTCCCAGAGAGGTGGTGGATGTCCCGCCCCGGAGACAACTAAGGTCAGGCTGGATGGGGCTCTGAGCAAACTGATGTAGCTGTAGGTGTCCCTGTTCATTGCAGGGAGTTGGACCAGGTGGCCGTAAAGGGTCTCTTCCAACTCAAAGATTTCACTGATTCTAAAGAAGCTTTCACCTTCAGAAAGACTGAGATTTTTGTCCATTAAACATAATTTTCAACCAAAATAACATACTGATTGTTTTTCATAATGACCAAAACTTCAAAAGAAACAGCTAAGCATTTCAGATCCCAACATCTTTCTAAAGAGACATCAAGTTCTTTAAAAAGGCAAGTAGGAGATGCAATAGCCACTGCTGCCTTTTCTTCTTGGTGGACAGAGGGGCTTCATGGGCAGAAGCAGCAGTGCTGTGGTGGTTGCTGTGGTGGTTTTCCATCACAGTGTCCAGAAGCACGATTCCCTCCAGCACCCAAGAGGACTTACAGCTCTGGGAAGTGCCTCAGAACACTGTGGTGATGGCAAAGCAAAAATGAGGCACTTCATGTTCAGAATACCAGCCCATGCAAGATGTTCAGGTCACAGCTGTGGGTGCACACGTAGGCCTATGGCCTGCACCTGAGGTGTGCGCCTCTCTTTAGCAGTTCTTAGCTGAGTTTTCCTGCCTCACTCCCTCCTGCTCAGCACTTGAGCTGTTCTCAGTTCTCATGCCCATCTCTTCCCTGGGTATGAGCCCAAGGAAGGCAGATGCCACACAATCACAGAGTTTCTGCCTGCCAGATGTACAGGCATACAACAAAACCAGTCCCAATGAGGAAGATAATTTTTTTCCAGCTTCATATTGGTTTTTCAGCTGTCAGAACTGGAAAGCCATTAACAGACCAAGTCGTTGAAATCAATAATGTTTTATTTTGTTCCCCTATCACAACTGTAGCATCCTATCAAATCAAAATACAACAGCTCACCCGTTTTGTCAATATGAATCTACTGAAAACAAACAATCCAGGAAAACAGGCTCTGTAGCTTGTGAAGAAGACCACCAATGGGATAAAACACTGGGATTGACACCACACGTTTGAATAAGAGCTTGGTACGATCCAGCTGGAAGTCAGATTCAAGGGGCTGATTTTCATGGATATACCAGCATGTCCCCAAGGCTTCAGCATTACTTCTCGGTTACAAATAAGAACAAGGGGTTGGCAAAGGCTGGTTGGGTTGGAGGTTGGACTAAATGATCTTAGAGGTCTTTTTCAGCCATGTGGATTCTGTGATTCTATGGTTCTGTGATTTTACAGTTTTATGATTCTATGAACAGCACACCAGGAATGAGATTGCTTGGCAGCAGCAAAACCAGCCTCAGGAACTTAAGCAAAAGGAACTTAAACTAAGCTCAAAATAATTGCTCAGAGGGCAACTGCCCCAATAATTGCCCCAAGAGGGCAGCAGGAAAGGGGAACTCATTGTGCGACTGTCCAAGTAATGAAGAGCATTGTATCCATTGGAAAAGAGAATGAAGAAAAGACTTGGAAAAGGTTTTTAAAATACAAATGGCTTTTCTTACAAACTTGTATCAACTCCATTTAATCATTTTCCTGTCCCTAGCAGAAGGAAGAAATGTGATAGATGTGATTTTCTCTTCCTGAAATGAGGTCTTGAAATACACCAACTAACGTGGGTTTACAATAGAAACCTTGTACAAACTGAGAAGTAAAAAAATGTTCACATTGAGAAATAATGATAGTTTATGTCTTGTTTATATTCTCTGTGGCAAAATAAACCATTTGAATGTAAGAGACAGCACCTTGCCATGCTCTTGGGCCAAGCAGTCACAGGGCAGGGACAGGAGCTCCAGCTGAACCCTCCCAAGAACCTGTGCAGTTCCTGTCAGCCCCATCCAGCCTGAGAAAGGCTTGCAGTCTTCAGGACTGAAATGAAAAATTAGCTTCAAATGACCAGCTTTTCTCAAATTAAAGAAAAAGAAGTAATGGCCAGGAAACACCTGGTGTGCTGAATGAGCTAATAAACTTCATCTCAAATGTCGCACGAAGAAAGGAAAGAAAGTGGCTCTAGAATCCTATAAATGCACGTCCTATAAATCCACAATTTTCACAGAATCACAGAATTGCCAGGGTTGGAAGGGACCTCAAGGATCATGAATCTCCAACCCCCCTGCCACATGCAGGGCCACCAACCTTCCCACCTAATGCTAGACCAGGCTGCCCAGGTCCCCATCTAATCTGGCCTTGACCACCTCCAGGGACAGGGCATCCACAACCTCTCTGGGCAGCCTGTTCCAGCACCTCACCACTCTCATTTTCCTTATGAAATGCACTTTACAGGAGCAATTTTTAAAAATGGAGTTGAACAGACTGAAAACTGTGGAAGATCATAGTGTTCTGGTTGAAGCAGAAAGGAAAAACAGGCGGAGGGGCACTCGTTTGTTTCTATAGGCTTAAGTTGCCCTCAGGCTGCAGGCCGGGCAGCTGCTGAGGCAGTAAGGTAAAACACTTGGCAGGCAGCTTGCAGAAAATCTGCATTTGCCTTTAAAACCACACTTCAACAGAAGACCGAGAGAATCTGCATCCACCTGTTTTTGCAGTTATGATCAGTCACACCACTCCAGTGCTGCCTAAGGTGTCACGTGTCTCATAAATCTGCTTTCCAACAGCCCCTGCCCCCAGGTACCTGCAACCCAGCCTTCAGCAACTACACAGTGCCCAAAAGCACGGAAGAAAAGCATTGGATATAAGAAAAAATAAAAAAGATATAGATGGAAACAGTTCGTGAAAATTCCTCTGTGAATACTTTCGTGCCTTTCAGAAATGTCCCCCAGACATAAGCATTCACAGGAATAATATACTTACAGAGCACTTGTATTTCCAACAACATGCCTCATAGCAGCAATTAATCTTTCAGCAGCACTCATTGTTGGTTTTATAAATGCCTCTGAGCTTACAGCAGTGATGCTCACACAGTCTCACTGCCAGCTGGGCCCACCCTCTCCTGCCCACACAGCATTAGGGTCTGGTTGCTGGGTTGTTCCTGCAAGCTTTAAGAAAGCAGCTGGCCAGAAGACGGGGATCTCAACTAAGGGTTTCCCCTGAAGGAAAGGATAAGAGAAATCAGTTTTCATGTGGTCTTGACAAGCAGACTGGTGAGCGATGCCTGTGATGCTCCCACCTCTGCTGCCCTTCCCACTGGGGGGAGCAGCAGAGGGACAGCTTCATGGCAAAGGTAATAACACTCTGGAATCAGACCCTTCCTTTTTTTCGTTTCTTTCCTCCAACTCTCTCAAGAAAAGTTGCACAGGATGGTTTTAGTGAAGTCATGGAAGTGCCAGGTCAACTCCGCTCCAATCAGCCATGAGAGATGCTTGGGGGTGAAGTTTCTGATAATGAATAGATGTGATTTCTCAGAGACATACTAAGGACATTAGATCCAATGCTCAGGGGTACCATATCCCCTACCACACCCAATGCACACCAAGCAGTAAGTAGCTACGACCACATCTTCCATATCTTGAAGGCAGGACAATATCCTTACCAGTAACATTACAGAAATGGGCTTGCTTCCCTGAAGGCACACAAAGGCAGTACATAAGCTTGTGTATCAAAAGCCTGCAGCCACAGTGCACCTTGATGAGGAACAGTTCCAAGTGCCTCATCAGCACTGTTTCAGCAGTGATGGCTTTCCCCCCTTGGTTAACCACAGCCAGCAGCACTGCAGTCCACCCTGCTGTCACCGCTGGGACACTTCATGTACCCAACATGGACCACCCCTCAGGTTTCAGTTGGCAAGGTTTAAGGAACCCAGTCTGTTCTCTCCTTGGTGTTCTCCTATACAAGAAGTCACCACATTTCCCCTCTTAAGCAACATTTATTACAGTGAAAGTAGTTGGCAACCTCTTCCCCTTCCACAGACACACGGAATTATAGACTCACACAATATCCCGAGTTGGAAGGGACCCTTAGGGATCATTGAATCCAACAGCACTAGCACTTTGCTATTCTTCTTCTCCCAAAGCTTTTGTCTGTTCCATGTATTTGCTCAGCCCAAAGCTCCGCCAGCTGGTTTGATATAAGCCAGCAGCTGGAGGCACACAGCACTGATAGCAGCCTACACACCCTGTGCACAGGTCCATCCCTCAGTCAGCAATACATAAGCCACCAAGAACTGTACAGTTACAGGAGCATAACCCCAAGTTCTTTCCCCATCAGCCCATTTCCTAAGGCCACATGTTTAAAGGATTTGTTTAAAATTTCTCTTAAATTTTGGACAGTTCCCACTAGCCTACCTCACTGCTCAGGCAGAAACTTCAAGGTTGGAGAGTAATGCACTAAATTACTGCTTTAGCATGGAAACTTTAATGAAATGCTGCTGAGGAGGCCCCAGCTCACAGGAGTAAGAACAACCTTCGAAGAGGATGAAGAAGGGGATGAAGCTCCCTTCCATCCCAGGCTCGGATTTCCAAACACAAAGGCAGCACGTGTGCTTGCCCAGCTGCCCTCCATGGACAAACAGAGAATGTTTGTGTCCATGTTCCAGGCATCCTGTCCTGCAGCAGTGTCACAGGATCACAGACTATCCCAAGTTGGAAAGGACCCAGAAGGGCCATTGAGTCCAGCTCCTGGCTCCACACAGGACTACCCAAAAATCAGGAGCTGCAGACTTCTTGGTCAGAGCTATGGTCTATTTCCTCTGGTTTTAGTTACAGCTGGAAATGCTTCTTATCAGCTGTGTTTCCACAGGGCCAGCAATGGAGCCCTCACAGCACTGAGGGTAACCCTGTGCCCAGCAGTGCTACCAAGTGAGTTGGGAAGCAGAAGGCTGTGGCACTCCGTACACAGATCACATTTCAGTATTTTAGCTGTGCACCACAAGTGCTATGTCTTAGCATCACAGAATCGTTGGAGTTGGAAGGGACCCTTAAAGGCCATCAGGTCCCACTCCCCTGCAGTGAGCAGGGACACCTACAGCTACATCAGGTTGCTCAGAGCCCTTCCAGCCTGACCTTGGGCGTCTCCACTGATGGGGCACCCATCGCATCTCTGAGCAACCTGTTCCAGTGCCTGCCAGTCACCTGCTGTTAATTATATTTGGTAAGGAGCACGAGAAAGAAGAAATGATAAGCAGGCACAAATAAATTTTGCTTGGCTTCAGACAGCTCACCACATTTTTCAAATGAAACTAAGATAGTAGAAGCCTCCAGCTGTGATTGTGTAACATAAACTGCAAGAAAGACAGCCTCAGTTCATCCCTGGCAAAGCTATGGAATAGTTTTGATTTTAAAAGCAGTTCAAAAGAGCATCAAAACGACCTTGCCCGAATTGGCCATTGAACTCCTTTCTCCCCGAGGCTCAATCCTTGTCAATACATTATCTGTGCACAGACACGAGTGAACATGGCACAGAGCTGCACCGGAGAGGACAGCGTGTCTGATTTACACAACACCGCTCACAAGGTTAATTGCCGTGTTCAAAATAAGCAAGGCCGCCGGGCAGCACGTTGTCCAGACAGCTTCCAGCGCTGGCTGGGTCTTGGCTGAGAATCATAGAATCATCATGGTTGGAAAATACCTCTAAAATCATCTGGTCCATCCGTCAGCCCACCCCCACCATGCCCACTAAGCACATCCCTCAGTGCCACATCTTCGTGACTCTTGAACACCTCCAGGACGGTGAATCCACCACCTTTCTGGGCAGCCCGTGCCAGTGCCTCACCACTCCTTCTGAGAAGAGATTTTTCCAAATACAGTCCGAACCTCCCCGGCGCAACTTCAAGCCATTATACCTCTCCTCCTACGGCTGTTACCTGGGAGAAGAGACCGACGCCCAGCTCGCCACAACCTCCTTCCAGGCAGCATAGAGCGATAAAGTCTCCCCGGACCTCCCCTCCCGCAGCCCCGAGCGCCCAGCACAGCCCAGTCCGCTTCTGCGCGCCTCGGCCGCCCTTACCTCTCCCCGCGCCGCGGTGCACCTTGACGAGCGCCTCGGCGCCGCCCCCGGCCGGCAGCTCCCGCCGCAGGTAGAGCCGCCCCGACGCGCGGTCCACGCCGAGCGGTGCGGCTCCGGGTGCCGCCAACTCGAACCATCCGCCGGCGTCGCGGCCCCGCGGCAGCGTGAACACGGTGTCTCCCACCCGCGCCCCCGGGGGCAGCCGTGCCGCGTACCGCCGGGGTCCGGGGGACGGCGAGCGCGGCCGCCGCCTCCTCTCCTCGTCCGGACCGCGCACGGCCAGCAGCGGGCGAAGCGGACGGCCTCGGTCCCGCGCCCAGAGGCTGAGGCGGCGCGACGCCGGCAGCGAGTCCGCGCTCGGCACCCGTCCGCCGCGGGGCACCGCGAAGAGCGGGAGGCCTCCGGCGCCGGGCGGCCAGGCGCGATAGGCGAGCGGCGCGTCGGGGCTCTCGTCGCCGTCCGAGGCGCGGAGCCGCGCCAGCTCGCCGCCCCGCGGCGCCGGCTCGGCCGCCCCCAGGCGGGCTGCGGGCGGCGGGCGCGGGCGGTGGTCGTCGCGGGCCAGGAGGCGGACGCGCAACAGCGCTGCCCGGGGCCGGACGGCCGCCCGCAGCAGCAGGCGGTACTCGGCCCGCGCCCCCCGGTCCGGGCGTCGCGCCGTGCGCGCCTCCGGCGCCCCCCGTTCGCCCCCCGGCCGCCGCTGCAGGGAGAAGAGGTGCGCGCCGTCCCCGCGCAGCGCCCAGCGGGCGGGCGGCTCCCCGGGGCCCCGCAGCGGCACCCGCACTCCCCGCACCCGCGTCCCCGCCGGGCTGTCCTCGGGCACGTAGCCGGAGAAGCGCGGCAGGCGGGGAGCCCCCGGCCCCGCCGCCGCCCCGCAGAGCAGCGGCAGGGCCAGCAGCAGCGCGCCCGCACCCAGCATCGCACCGAGCTGGCTTGGCGCGGCTCCGAGCCCCTCCACGTGCGGCCCGGCCCGCGCCCCCGGCAGCGAGGAGGGGCCGGGGCGAGTGAAGCGGGTCCCGCCTGCAGCCGCGTCCTATGGGAAGCTTCGAGCGAGATCAGCGCAACGCCCCAACTACGTTTCAGTCTTTGGGAGGGATATCCCGGGGAAGGGATTAGCGTGCCGCTCTAGCGCGATACTGAAACAGTCCCACCGAGTCAGGGAAACAAACGCACCGCTTGCTTGACACCCGATGAGAGCAACCTGGGCGTGGGATCACCGTGGTGGTTGTAACGCAATCAACAGAATCACAGAATCATTAAGGGTGGAAAACCCTCTAAAATAATCCGATCCAGCCATCAGCCCACCCCCACCATGCCCACTAACCGTGTCCCTCAGTGCCACATCTCCACAGTTCCTGACCACCTACAGAGCAGTGACTCTCCACCATGCAGGGCAGCCTGTGCCCCTGCCTCACTCCTCTTTCTGAGAATGATGTTTTCCTAATACACAACCTGAACTTCCCCTGACACAACCTGAGGCCATTACATCCTATCCTACCACTAGAAGTGTGACCCCAGGCCAATCACTTCTCACCACTCACCGGAACAAAGGTCACCTAATTCCTCTAAGCACAGGTCCCAGCAGCCTCCCACTAACACGCAACACAAAATCTGCCTTCTCCCAAAGACAGCTTAGGAACGTTCTTTTGCTGAGCCTCTGTATGAAACTGGCTACACTGGGCTCACGTTTATATGTTGGTTGCTGCAGCAGGAGCTGATGGCCAGGCAGCTGTGCTGTAACCTCAGTGCCAATGCACCCGGGCTGGAAGCAAAACTATGCTCAGGTGCCAGGAGCGGTTGCAGTCAGCATTGGGCAAATACTTTGGGCACCCAGCAAAGTTGACAGCCAGGTGCTGGTGCTGAAAATGAGCAGAGCTGGGTCACCACATCCTGTGGTGTCCTGGGAAAGCAATGGGCTGATGGCTCCTGTCTGCTCAGGATGGGAAGGCAGGCTGTGAACCCAACCACTTCCAACAGTGGTTTGCTGTAACGCCACAGAGCCGACCATAAGGATCCAGCAAGTGGCAACTCACTGCCCCAGGTCTGAGTGCGTCCTCTATACTCTCACCTAAAAACAACATGGATAATTCCTGACCTCAGAAAGGCACCAGGAAGATAACTAAATTGTGGTCCTTAATCTGAACCAGCCACATCATGAGCATTAGCTGTGTTATTTTCAACACCCAATTGCACAAAGTCATTGCAATGACAACAGATATACGTGCAGATATATACTGGTGGACACAAATCCCACCCTACAGTGAGATGCAAGCACAGTGGAGGTGCACTTGGTGGTGATGACCAGCTCTCAGCACTGGTCTTGCTGGGGTTGGGCAGTTATGTACACATCAAATACATCTTCTGAAAAGGGAAAAGTTATTTATAATAGGCTGCACCGATTCTTTGCAACTGTAAAAAAGGACCGAACTGCATTGTTTTGTTGGAAAACAATACCAATATGAAGAAAACACCTCCATCAGTCTCTTCAGTGAGAGCCATTTTCCTCCTGGCCATTGGGGACAGCTGGGTTATGCAGTACTGCATCCCCCTGGCAGGATGCTGTTGAGGTGACTGGGTGACTCCTGTGCAGCTATCTTCCAAAGGAACTTGGGCATCCCATGGAACTGAAGGCACAGAGAGCCTGGTGCAGTGTCAAGCAAAGAGGCAACCCCACTACAAATAGTGAGGTGGCTCTTGACTCTGATAGGAAACAGGGAAGGAATAAATGGAAATTGAACAAGCTCTTCAGAAAGCATCAGGGCACTGGCAGCTCCTGATGCTGAAGGATCACAGTGAAATTCAGCTTTGGGATCCTTCTCTAGCAAACATGAATTCTTCCTCATACCCCATTTCAAGGCTCAGGCTCTGACAGAGCTTCCTACAGTGCAGCACAGAGGAGGAGCTCCATTCCTGCCCGTCCTTTGCCTGCCTTCTGAATGAGGGGAAGTGCCACAGTGGTCCTACATTCACCCTCATCTTACAGAACAGTCTGGTTGTATGACCAATTCTTTTATCTGATATTTTTACTGTCTTTAGAAACTTTGGCTAAAATAATCCCAAGGTTTTCATATTGTTTTATAGTTAATTATTATAAAAATAGTCAGCATTCATTCTAATATCTTATCAAATGACAGAAGGCTCCCATCACAAACTGTAAAAATTCAAGATGCGATATGTGAGTTAATTAAAAATCAGTAAGCATTTGATGTTGCATTGCAATTCATTTCCAGGTGGCACAGATACAAAAATCGGCTTATTACCGCAATAGAGAAAGATTAATTCATTATGAACTATGAAATTGGTGTTTTCTTTCCTCAAAAAGGTATCACAATGTCAAAGAAAACATAAAATGGTTTGTGTGACAAACATCATAGAACCATAGAACGGCCTGGGTTGAAAAGAACCACAAAGATCATCTAGTTTCAACCCCCTGCTATGTGCAGGGTCACCAATGACCAGACCAGGCTGCCCAGAGCCACGTCCATCCATACAATTTTTGGCACAGCAAGTTTGTCACAAGAGAAAAATATTTACTATTGTTTACTATTTATACATCATTCTGATAAAATACCTATCCACAAAGCAAATGGGATGAAAGAAACTGGATTCCTTAGACTTGCTATCAAATACTGCACACAGATCTATCCAGATGCCATCCATGCAACTGCTATATGTCACCATTAACAAGTTTAGCATCACTGATACTTCTGCTTCCTTGAAGTGAGTTTGAAACCTCAAGAGGCATTAGCACCCATCTCTTCTCCATCAGGTAACAGGTAACCTCACTGCTTGGAAGGCAGAATTGCATATGGGTTATAAGCCAGGAAAACAGCAACACAGCTGGCAGAAAACCCAGCTCCACCCACTGACTGCAGGAGCATCTCTGGAAGCAAGGCTAGTGAGACACAGCAGAAGCCCTAGGAATCAGAGGCACAGGAATTTCTTACACCTTCACAACAAGAAACACCAGTGGAGTTGTTTGTTTGTTTAATAAAAGCTCGCAAGGCACATGTTTCAACTGAATTGCAACATCTACAGCAAAACAGATAAAAATTTGCAAAACATTTCCCCCAACCCTCTCAGGAACTGAAACCCACGACCTGGGTTGAAAACCGAGCTAGGGTTGTGTGCACCAGTCAGATGTGGTTATGCCCCACGGTTGTCCTTCCGAGAGATATCACAGAACTTACTGTTTCCATCTTTTCCCACAGAAGGTAGAGACTAGAGCATACAACAGTATTTTTGCTAATCCGTAACTGGATAAGAAATTCAAGAATATCACTTTCTTCACAAGATATGAATCTTCCATGCCTTCCGACCAGGACAGCAGCGACGTTTCCCCCAGCAAAAGGCTCCTTCTCTGTTACTTAAGGCTGCTGCGCCAATGATGCTGCTATACAATCTTCTCTAATATAAAAAGCAAGGTAAAAATCTTAAATGATTCTCCTTATAAAGAATCAATTGAAGTATCAAGAATACATCTTTATGACAAAACTAATAATAACTATGTCACAGTTCAAATAAAGTTCAACATGTTCATTCAAACATGTATAAAGGCCAATGTGCTACAACATATGTAATTTCCTTAGATGTATGGTTGGCCTCATTTGTATTTTTCTTAACGTATGTGCTCTACACGTAAGTATTCAAACTACACTCCATGTGGTCACACATACACAAAGTGTCGCTGTAAAACACAACAGGCAGTCCAGGATAGTTGATACGCTGCATCTTGGTGTGGCATTATAAGGCAAGAAGCCATAAGTTGAGCAGCTTCATCCACCCAAGTGCAATTGTAACCCTGAAATGTGGTACCTGGTATGCCTTATTGCTGGTATGAAATAGTGCTCATGAACAATCAGCTTCAAGAGAGCAGATCACTGACACGTAGACATGTAATTCCAGACAGCGATTCAAACAAATTTAAGTTGTACACAGAACTCTACACTTACTTTCAATTAGTAACTCCATAGCACATACAAGGTTTCTGATTGCCTGCCATAACCCAAGTTAATTCACAAGCTTATCTTGATATTATAATTGAAAGGTCTGAAACTGTAACAGTGCAGCAAAACATACACACTTGTGCATAAGCAAATAAACAGGCTGCTTTTGGCCAGAGAGACATTCATGCTATCCTCACACAATGACTGCATCCCTAGAAAGGATATTTACGTCTAACATATAACCCAGTTACACTGATAAATGCTTCTCCCAGAGATTGCATCGGGTATTTTCGATGGGTTTATCTAAGCACTGGTTTCAAATAAAATGAACAGTTTTAATACTTGGTCTAAATTCACAGGCCTAAAAATATAACCAGATTAAAATTAAAAACAGATTACAGACTCGTTGACATTTACAACAGTAAAGCTTTTCTCTTTTAAATCACTCCAATAGTGATAATAGATGTTTAGAAACCTCAGCACTATTCTTTAGTGTAAAGCAAACAACATATCTGCATACAGCAGATAGGAATCATGCGCATACATCAACACGTTGCAGTTCCTAACAATTTCAGAGTCAATCCCTCTGAATTTGCATTTTAATCAAGAAATGTAGTAGGGATAGTTTCGCAGCTTTCATTTGCAGAATGGTTGTTCAGTTGAAGGTTCATCCTGTTAAGCCAGATGTTTCTTTAAAGACATCTGGACTCCAAAGAATCGTTCCCACATGCCTGACAGACTGGTCTCTGGGCCAGGTGTTACAAGAATCCATAACATGCAATTCTTATGTTCTCTCCCAGAACTTAAGTCCTGGCATTCTGTCCAGCTGCACCTACATCAGCAAAGTTATGATTACCTTTTGTTGAGTGTTCCATTCACAACACCAGAATTAGGCCCAGAGCTGGAATTAAAGCATCATTCATTCTCTTCAAAGTACCTCAGCTAGCAACAAAAAAGGATGAACGGAAGATTCAAGGAAGTCGTAGAGGCAAATGGGGTCATATACCAAAGGCAAATTTTGGAGGGAATCAAGACTAGAGTGTTTTCCCATGTTTTCAAAGTTCCCAGCATAGCTGTGTAATTAATGTATAAAAAGCTATGAACTACTGTGTCATTACTGATTAATGATGGTGATGACAGTGTTTAAAACTAGTTATGACTACCTTAATCTATCACGAAATAATAAGTTGAATGAAATGACCATCATCCGTTCCTTGCCATACATACACACAAACACACACACACCAGCTTGCACACAGGAGTGAAGAGCAGCAGTCTCAGCAGCAAACCTAGTCGTCATGCTACACTTGTCTGAAGTACAGCATAGTGTTGTATACTGGCCCATCCTGATGGCTGCTAAAACACGCATACGCTCACATGCATACATATGTAAGCATGGAAGAATCCTGAAGTCAAGCTCTTTTCAAGCTGAAAATCTGACTTTGTCAACTCCTACAGCTACGTCCAAGTCCAAGCACTTCCTCCAACACGTCTCCAACAATGCAGAGATCAGTGCCTCAGCCTATGGAATTGTTTAAATAACATCTTCCTTATTTGATTTATACAAATACTTTACCTACACATAAGGTGTATGAACGTGTTCGATAAACAAAGCAGTGTTTATAGTGGAAAACAGGAAGAATAAAAAACCACAGTAACCAAAGAAAAATATTAGAAATATTAAACAAACCCAAACACTTGAAGATTTAGGATACACCACTTGATTTCTTACTAAAAAATAGAAGCTACATGACTTAAACGAGCTCTTCAACACAACTTTTTCCAAAGTCTATCCACATCAGCTCTCTAACACTGAAGTTAGAAATATCTGTTAAATGAAGATTAAGATGATTTACAATGGGAAGACAAATGCAAGAACATGGAAGACTGTCACACTTTCTTGTGGAGACTTTTTTTGTCAAATTTTCCTGGTTCCTTCAAAGAAGGTATCTGTAACAGTTGGTCTGTAGAGTTCAAACAGTTCCAGTTTGGTGGAAAAAAAAAAAACAACAAACCCAAAAACTGGTCAGTACACTGCACCCACGTGTATCTGTAAAAATAATTTTCTTAATCAAAAGGAATTTTTCCAGCCGAATTCCATCACAGTCAATCCTCAAAAAAAAGCTTGCATGCTTTGTCACGATTGGAAGGATATCACAGTGTTGATCCTATACACAAAATAGGATCTATTCCAGTATACTCGAGTGAAATAATTCACATATGGAGAATAGTTCATTTTGATTTCATGACAAAATCGTCCATATTTTGAATAGGCATAACTGTCACCTTCCTCACAAACCACCTGTCAGGAAAGAAGAAAATCGATTAAAATACTGAAGATAAATGACTGCAGAATGCAATTCTGTACGTTCATTTATTTCTGCATTCTGTACATTTCACACTACAGATATTTAATTACATTCCCTTACAATTTGTTTTACCATCTGAAACAGCCTTGTGAATTAATACATCACTTTCCTACCTTTTCCAATTGCAGAAGTTTGCAGGGATTTTAAAAAAAAAATAAAGTGGTAAGACAAATTCATGCAGAAATATAAATAAGTAGATCTTTCAATGTCTCCCAGAACACAAAGATAGTTTCTCTCAGTGAGAAAGTCCTTTAGCAACACACTGCTGGAGAACATTTCTGTCTTGCCCTGTACAAACCATAAAAGCTTATGTTCTTAGCCAGGGTCAGAAATAGGATATTGGGCAACAAAATTTATAGTCCAATTTAGAAGTTATTTAAATTGTATTTAACGATTGGCATAAAAGCAGCACTGCTTGATATTAATGTATTAGAAGGAATTAGGACAGGTAAGGAATAGTATGAGGTAAGATTACAGTTATGTAAGAAACAGACACCTCAACACTGAATGGATCGCTGTTAAGTCTTATGAGTCTTTGTTCTACACGTTATAATTAGAAAAATAAGATCAACACTACAAGAATGTTTCATTTAAAATGAATTATTTATGCATTCAAACACTCACTTTTGTCTTGCTGTTACTTACATGACCATTGGCAATATCCAATAGATCTTTAACTCTACATCCTCTTACAGGTCCCACTTCATTGCAAATTGAATCTTCAATGATCAAAAAATTGGCTTTGTAAGATGTGAGAATCTTATAAATATCCTCTGCTGACCTCTTTGAATATATCTGATAGATCTATAAAGTAAGAACACATTTTAATGCATGATAAAAATCAGTGGAAAATATCATGAAAATGGTGGTGAGCAAAGGATGACTTATCTTTAATAAGTTATATATGCATTATATGTAGATGCCAAGCTATAAAACACCTATTTTTGAAATTTCCAAAGCAGGTGAGGTAATGGGAAGCTGAATAGGAAGCATTTGTCTCTGCTGGAGTAAGTTCACATTTTACATACTTATATTGGCCTGAAAAGTTTTCAGAAAGAATATTCACTTTTGTTCAGAGTACAGCATAGACAATTTATTTGATATTCCCCTCCCTATTTGCTGGACTATGCCCTTTCTTCTAATATTTTTGGTTTTTTTTCCCATTATATTCAGGCAAAGAGGAAAGCAGCTCCTATCAGTTGTTTTCCAAGTCAAATATCCCGCTAGAGACTTACATTTGCCTTCCGTAATCCTGAAGTATTCAAACAGAGTGAGAACTGAGGTTGAGTAGCAATTTTGATTTCTTTGCTAGTCAGAGACAGGGTAAGTCCATTCTGTTCTGTGACTTTCCCCCCGGCAAAATGTATAGAATAAAAAACTATTGCTCAGAATCATTCAGAAATGCCAGCCTGCCTAAAACTCAATATTATCATACTGCTCGGTAAGGAATCTTGTTCTTGGGTTTACTGATTGTGTACTGGCATTACCTTTCTTTATGATACTTCCTGCTCTTTTTTCACCTTAGAATGTGAACACTTTGGGGAAAAAGAATTGGGAACATGGAAGAGCAATGCAAAAGAGTATGGCATGAGGAATATTACAAGGTCATCCTCTTTGAAGCGTTAACGTTTACAGTACTCCCACACATCTCAATCAGGCACTTGAGTCTTACAGGATGGAATAGTCTATAAATCACTGGTAATACATACACATTTATGAAATTGGATACTCACATTTTCATTTCTTTTTAGAAGATCATCATCATTATATAAAGGCAAGCTTGACACCATCCATCCCGTACAAAGCTTAATCACACCCATTAACTGTGGGCTGCCTGCAAACACAGCAGCCACAGGAGCTTGTCTTCTGCAAAAGCAACATCAACATATATGTCTGAGTGCAGGATGCATTTCTCAAAATGATACTTTTAATTTTAATAACTGTACAAATCTTTGCAGATGCTATGGCAAGAATTGGCGTGCATGACGATACCTACAAAGAGGGGGACAGACTCTTTAACAGGGTCTGCTGTGATAAGATAAGGGGAAATGGAGGGGACATTTAGATTGGATACAAGGAAAAAGTACTTTAGAATAAGGGTGGTGAGGCCCTGGAACAGGCTGCCCAGTGAGGTGGGGGATGCCCCGTCCTTGGAGACATTCAAGCTCAGGCTCTGAGCAACCTCATCAAGCTGTAAGTGTCCCTGCTCATTACAGGGAGTAAGACTTAGATGATCTTGAAGAATCCCTTTCAACTCAAACAATTCTATGATCTTTGGGGGTCTAATTACAATTGGTATTAACACTCTGGTAGCACTGGTTTCCCTACCAGGAAAACACAAACTTGCAGCAATGAGGAGTTTGCAAGGAAGGTCTCCTGAGGGTTAAGAACTGATGGCCATCCTCCCCTCCTTGTTATTCATGAAGCACCACTCAGAGTGGTCCCAGAATGGATCAAACTATTGCTTTTCTGAGTGGTTACTGCCATGTGACAAAGCAAGCTTGAGATAGAGGGCAGGTAGGTGGCGAAACAGTAGGATGTTATCGTGTAAGTGAAAGACTTGTGGTTATGTTCACTTGATTTATAGGACAGTGTATTTCATCATTTATGAGTAAATACTGTCATACAGAATAACATCTACAGTAATTATGTTTCTTGATTTTTATTTCATCTTTTGATTATTCACATTGCAGTGTTAGTGAAAGAAAACAACCATTGTCACACTTTATTACAGATCTCCAGCAACTTTCCCCACAGAGAAAATTCAAGTAAATTCATTTTATCAGGGAGAAAATCATAAGAAAGTATACTTATAATAATGATGTTCAATTAAAATTTCAATATGGATATCTAAGCATAAGCACTAAAAAATCCTTTTCATTAAAAATATGAACAGCTGCTACAAATAAGGGCAGTCAAATTGCTCTTAGCTGAGTGAATCTCAATGCAATTCACCATGATTAATTATGTACTTGAAGTGTAATATATGCAGACTAATGTAAAAGCCATTAGGTACTTGGCATTATTCCACTTGCTGCTTTCAAAAGCTGCAGCAGTGACAAACAACATACACTACTATTAACAGAAAGAAGAAATTGGCTGGAACACAGTAATTACCAGCCTTGTCTTTTCTGAAGATGAACAGGTTGACATTAAAGACACCATAAATACAGAAAACAATATTATTTAAAAAATGCATTTAAAGGTAAGTAAGTTATTTGAACACCGGGGACCTCATTTTCACAGAAGTGCAGTTAGTAATGACACAGTTCCAAATTAAATTGAATAAGGCCAGAATCTAGTTCTGAAATTTTTGATGAAGATAAAAATATATCTGTGAAAATATCCTTACTATCAGCTCAGCATTTGCTATGCCCTACCTAGTCAGCCAGATAAAATCCATTGCAGCCTTCTGCTCAAAGGGAAGTTTGAACCCCATGTTACACTCCATGTTTCTGAGTGAAGTCTCTAAATCTTTACATCAGGCATTTGTTTCACTGGCTTCTGTACATACGACTTTCATTGTTTCTCTCCCTTGTGGCATTATAGTCAATATGAATCCTCTAACCCACTGAAAAGTCAGCATGTAAAGAATCAGGATGTAATGGATGCACATCTTTCTTTGGAAATCACATCTAGTAATGATACTAAACATAAGTTGACTGCACATTTCAGGATCTTCTCTTGTAATCAATGATAAACTCCTGCTACTTTGCATGGGAGGAATATCAAGCCTAAAATAATCATTTCTCTTCCCATCTCCCTCTACATCATGTAATGACTTGGCAAGGAAAAGCTCAGATTAATATAGTTAGCTCCACAAAATACTGAGATACAAGTACCCTGGCAAAGAATTAACACAGAAGTGCAGAAATTCATACTTACTTTATCCACGTCATAAGCTCTACTGTATCAGGATCATAGAATTCTTGTAGTTCTGAAAGCTCTGTCATTATCCTAGGGAAAAACTGATGGAAATGTTATTTCATTACAACTATGCCAGACTAAAGGGACAACTTATTATGGGACAGCCACAGTGGATAAGATACCTGGAAATAGGAACCTGCTTTTAGCTGAGGAAATTCCACCCCCATTACCAGTCTGCAGTCAGACAAATTAGGGTAGCACAAGAACAGCTGTCCTATGTTAAAATGAGAGTTGTAGCACTCAGGAACTGTAGCACGGTAGAAGCTGTTATACGTATACCTGCACCATCCCAGAAATAGAAAGAGAGAGAGAGAAGAAACCACTACCACCCCCAAAGAGAACCAGATTCACTGATCACTCAGAGCCTGTAGAAAAATGTAGCTGATGAGGGACTATGCCTGGCTGAGACAGAAGGCAGCCAAGCAGAAAGATGCTGAGCTGTACACTCATCTCTTTAAAGCCAGAGTAACAGAGTACAAGTCTCAGGGCATTTGCACTCCCCTCATCCTATTAATCAAACTTTCCAAGCGCAGGGGTGAGTTGAGAACCCAGAGAGCAAATGTTCACTACTGCTTGAAAGCAGAAGTAGGATTGCCAAGGGATGAAGCCCTCTAGAGTCCAAATCCCCACACTGCTATTGTTAACAAATAATCTGTAAATGAATTATTTCGTCACTAAGTTTTCTATATTGTAACTGATTGCATAATTTTGAGCACCTTTAGCTTTTCTTTCCCCCCTCAGGAGAATTATCTGTTACTCTGATAGAAGCACATAACGAGTCGGATTACACTGCAAACAAATTATCTATTAAAGACAGGTATTACAGAGTTTGTACAGTTAGTTAAGATTGACTTTTATATTTCAATGCCTTGTAAAATATACTTAAGTTGTTATAAAGCTATTCAGAATAACTTTCCTGAATCTGTCAGTACAGTAGAGAATTAAGGGATATTTTCTATTTTTTTCAAACTTGCAGAAATTTAAAATTTCCAAATATTCTTCTCCCTGTGTGCCAGTCTGTCGGGCAATGTGACTAGAAGTAAAGAACCAAATACTTAATTTAAACAAGGAAACATCTGTAGATTTTTCCTCCCTGTATTGGTGTAAGGATTTAACTCCATTATAATTTGACAGCTTTTCAAACACGTTATTTGCCTGTGACCTTCCATAATTTTTCTTCCATGCAACCTCTCACTAAAAAGAAGATAGACACACAAAATGCTTTTCAGTATTCCAAGTGTTTATTTGGCAATATTTTCTTTGTTGAGTCAGTTCACATATTCAAAGCGTAAAAGCTGAATGTAATAATGTCTTCATTTAAATTCAAATGCTTCTTAATTACAGTAAGTCATTGTTACCAAACTGAATTGTTAAATACCTCATACTGAAAAATTTAAACAGTTTTGTTTAAAAACAAAACAAAGTAAAATAAAATAAATTTTAAAAAAAACAGCACATTTTCAGAGGATGTCAGCTTTTATTTCACCTTGACATTATATTTGCTCAGTGTTTTGACTCATATGCTGCCTAAAGACAAAACAAAACACAGAACAGCATGCTTCTTACCTCTTTCCACAAGCTGAATCCAATTATTGTGGGAACTGCCATACTCAGAATAAGAGCCTAGAAAACAGATGTTAGAAGAAAAGGATTATGGATTGTTCTCCATTCTCCAACTTCAACTATGCTGATACTGTTTGTATAGCAGTAGGCTACATTGATGCCTGAAACCTTAAGAGTGACTGCAGGTGAATCACTGCAGTTTTCTACCAGGAAAAAGATTTCCGCAAAAAAAATTTGTCTAACTTAGTACTGAGTAGCTGATATGACCCATGTTATATTTACCACCAATATTAGGGACTGTTAATTACTGCTCATCTAAGAATGAATCAGTGCACACATGAAGTATGGACAGAAGAAAAGTAAATACCTCTCAGATACAAATACAATGCAATAATTTGAAAAATGAAAAAAAAAAAAAAGTATGAAACAAGCATTTCAAACCTCTGATCTTAGTGATGCTTTCATTCAGATTGACAATAGTGACAGGCAAAAACCAGAAATTCACTCTCCAGGACACCATCATTCTAGCTGGTATCCCCTCCACTTTGCAAAAGAAGACTAGCTCATGGAGTACAGAAAACACTTGGTAAAGAGCATACACAATGCATTCTCTTGGTAATAATCTGTTAACACATCTACTATATGAAAAAAAGGTCTATATAGCAGAAAGCATGTAGTATATAAAGCAGTATGTGTAATATGTATGTGAATATATTTTTATTTTTTACTGGAAGGACACTGTCAACATCTATGATACAACATTAAATAGCATTTGCACTAGTGCCATATATAACTTTAAGTTTTAAATATTTATTCTTCTAAGTATCTTGAAATTAGGGTAGAGTAACACCCCATCCTCATTTCATTAATAAAACAAATGCAGAAAGGTGCCCAAAGCAACTCTCATCCCATTATGAATAACGCTAGAGTTGGAAGTGGAGGAGCTGTTTGCACTACAGCACAAACTCATCTTTAGTTACAGCACTTCTCTGAAATGGCTACACCAGAACACATCTCACACAAAGTAACTGCAGCTACTATTTCTTAGGAATTTGTTTCACTCTTGTTGATTAAATACACCTAACTACCACATTTTAGCCAAATTTCCTAGTGAAACAAAGCTTATGTCAATGCTTGTCTGCATGCCTGTACTTTTTCTTGTGCACTTTTTCTACAGAATATTTGACCTTCTTAGCCAGTCTTAACTAAATACGACAGAGAGCTTGAGGTCTCAAAGATCTATTAAAAGAAATTAAATATGTCTGAGAAACAGAGATAAATATTGTTCTGCTCCTTGTGAGGAAAAGGCTCTGCTTTATCACCAGGTACCAGAGAACATGGGAAAACATGCTGTTAGGAATGCAAGACAAGAAAAAGTAGACTATGTAAGATCTACTGCTTACAGAACTACATGTTCTTTTAGTGGGTTTTTCTTTAAGTCTTAAGTTATTGTTGTTGGAAAAGTGATATGACAGTGAGCTGTAATTTCCAAGACATTGGCAACAGCAGCTCACCAGTAGTATCGGATGCACAGCTTTCAGTCTCAGCCACTTGAAAAGTGTCATCCAAAGTTCAGGAGAGCACACACCAAATGCAGCGAGCATGCAAACATATGGAGTCCACAGATACTTCATTCTGAAAAATATTGCAAGAACTTGGTTGGCACTTCGCACACTGTATTTTTTTTCAAACAAGTCTGGATATGCAAGCAATCAGATCGAATTTGATGGCACTGGAGGGCAAAACAAGGAAATCTCTAGCAGGAGAGCAGGCACCTGATTATTTGCTGTAAGATGTAAAGGCATGATCCCAGGTCAAAGATAACAAAATCCTTCACAGAGTTCAGGGGAGGACGAAAGAAAAAATAAACAAGACTAGTAGAGTCACTTGGCTGTTACAGTTTTCCAGCCAGACAAAGACAAAAAACAGCCATTCAGCAAAGTTGCACAGACACTGTATTATAAGGGATTTCCTGAAGGAAGGAAAGAAAGTATTTCATAAACAATTTACTATTTGCTGGTTTTGTCTGCCTCTTGAGGATAGACAAGTCAAGACAGCTACTTGGCAACACAACACTTTGCTCACTTTAATAATTTATGCATATTCAGATATTAGGATGATAAATGTAAATATATAAATATGACTGCCACTTTCCAGCTGATTTGGCTGAGAGCTAGTCTGGAACAAAAAGGTTATCCAAACATAAGCTCCTGAAGATTACAGAACTAATACTCAACACTATTCTTGGTAATTGTTTCACTGCTGCTTAACATGTCAGGCAAAGGTTTATTCAGTGCTTGTCTACATACAATAAGATGGTTGACAAATCTTCCACACCTTGAAGAACATTCAAGAACATACACTATCCATCCAAACACTACACAAGATCTCACAAGAACACAATATTCAAAGAATGATAGAGCACTTCTATGCTTAAATACCACAAAGAGAGATATTCAATTTTCTCTAATTAATTTCTTGGATTTTGGCTGCATTAAAGCTTAAAAAATGCACTGAAGATTCATCATACTCCTCTATCCAATTTATAGTGAAAATTCTCTTTGCTACCTTCCCTACCAACTAGTACCACTGTATGCCAAATATATTTCTGAAAAGACTTTTGAGTCATAGATACATTTGAAAGGGGCAAATAGCCTATCACATCCAGTTAGGAAATCTCTGTTGCTTTCAAAAGAGATACATCAAAACAAGACTTACCCTTCCAAACACATCGCTAGAGAACCAAGTAAAATTGTGTGAATTACATGATAAACTATTTCTGGCCTCTCTCCAATTCGACCATCCTCAAGTTTAACTGTCTCTTTCAGTGGTTCACCACTGCAGTTGGAGAAAATGAGACATCACTTAATTCAGACATTATCTCAGGCAAAGGTGTCAACAAAAATATTTTTATGACCATTAAGTAAGCAGTACACTGAGATCATTCTGTGTCATATCATATACTATTGTTCGCACTGCTTACTTGGTTTTTGATCTTTGTCAGTGATCTATAGGTACCTGCTGTCCCTTGTATTAGACTGCAACCTCTTTGGACCAATGGCTGTGAATTAATACAACAAGATCACCATCTATGACCATAAATTCTATTTACGGTGCTTCAGCAACAAGAGACAACCTAATTCAAGAGCATGCATACTCCATAAAATTTAGATGAAGCACTCTGTATGTGTGTTCTAAGTTCTTTCATGTCGTTAAGTTGCTGAAAAATTACATAACCCATATTACTATGTACACACCATTTTATCACAAAATAGGATTACAAAACCAGTTGTTAGTCATAGTACTAGAACTTCCAGTAATAAATTGCAAATAAAAAAACAATCACAACCAAAATCTTACAATGACTGTTTTTCTGCAAACATGAGAGTAAGGCATGAGAAATACATTTTATTCTATCATTAAGTGATACCAGTTACAAAGTTGTAACAAGCAATTAACTGCTTCAAAATCAGAAAGTTTTTACTTTGAGGAGGGAGAAAGTTTATTTTAAACTCTTCTTAAAAACCCACAGGATATAATGAAGTTACTACTTTTCACAAAGCAATACATAGCTAATAGAGACACTAGCAAAGATCAGAAGAGTCTGCTTTATTGTTTTGAATTTATCATTTCACCTCCAACACATACATTTTCACTTACACCAGTATCACCTGTATCTATTGAAAGTCTTAGTCCTCGAAAAAAAAAGCCATTGATTTTTGCTGCAGGAAAGTGAGAAATTTGCCCTAATACCTGAGCAGTTATACCATTTATCTCCTACCAGGGAGATGTAATTTCCCAACCATTCAGTTTCCAGGATAAATTATGCTAGCATCCCCACAGCCCTGCATTCTGAGTCTGCACGCGGACAGCTCCAGTACCCCTTCTCTCAAGGGAACTGTAAATCACTGTGAAACTACAAATAATTGAGTCTGTGCTACTTCAGCTCTGTTCCAAGCAGCAAAGAGTTATGAACTTGATCACAGTAAACATAATAAATAAATAAATTACATGGAAGCATTAAAGTTGGAAATCATCTCAACTCCACCCTTCTCATTTTTCGCAAAACAAAAACTTGGAGGAAAAAAAAAAAATAACACCCACAAAACCAAAGGAAAAAAAAAAAGACAAATCCTCCAGCAACAATCCAGTGACTCTGCTGTTGGAAAGGGAAAACAGACAAAATACCTTTCTCACAATGGTAAGAGACATAAACGTGACAAAATCGAAAGCCAGATCTCTGCAGGAGTTTCCCTTTTGAAAAACAAAACAAAACAAGCAAGTAAAACCAGAGACAATTCCCTACCCTCACTAGAGGGATGCTCAGGAAGCTCTTTGCTAAAAAACTTTCTGCAGAAGCCTTAGGGCTTTCCACTGCTGCCCACAGCCTTGCAAGCTCAATGGTGCAATGAGTCCTCACTTAGGCTGAGGCCTCAGCCAGTTACACAACTGGCTATTCACTTTTACATCCAAGAAGCTCTTATCTCTAACCTCTTATATTCTAATAAAAATAAGTTACTTACCAAATTCTCCTAAAAATGACCTGAGTTACAGAAAAAAGGCAGATAATTAATACTAAAATATAGAAAGGCAACAGCGATGACTGTGTTAGCCGCAAAAAAAAGTCTTGGGAGGGTGCCTGAAGAGATTCTTGACAAAGGAGCCAATTCATTGTAAAATTCCTAGTAAGGCAAAAACATCCCATTAAAAACCAATGACAATGCCACATAGTTTAGGAAGAGAAAAAAACAGTACACAACCAAGCACATTTTCATCTACTCATGTCACAGGAAACTATTTGATATTCATCTTTGAAAAGTGATATTCTATAATTTGAAACTGCTTTACAAGTACTCTTTATAGTAACTGTCAAAAGTTATCTTCCAAAAAAAAGAGTCTGTGATCTGAAGAGGCCAGACTATGACTCTTCCATGTCACAAAACCCAGCCTCCTGCGTAACTCTGTTATGAGGACCACAAAGAACTTTGTTGTCACAGTGGATTAAGATTCTAGAGATACTGATGCAAGAAGGTATGCTTGTCCTCATTCCAAAGGGAAAGTGCTCATCTGAGATCACTTACAAGCCCGAAGCATCGCCAAGAATGGAATCCACAATGCTGAAATTCTAATTCTGTAGCTGACCCCACTTGATCATTCCTCTTTCTCAGTTAATAAGCAAAAAGACTATATATTCTGCCAAGAAGTACTATTAATGCATATTCTCGACTGGAATTGATGTGGCACATCATGTAATGAAAGCATTCTTGTCTTTATTCTCTTTTTGCTTTCCTCCCCCTCTTCTTCTACCCTCAAGTGAAGACAAGAGAACTCTACCACTTTCAGTTAGACAGAACCAGTTTTAGGATTAACAGCTGAACACATTCAAAGCCTTAAGAGACAGATCTTGAAGTTTTCATGCTGCAAGCCACAATTCCAGCATTTAGTTACACAACTTTCCAGGGGTAGTTGCATCCAGTTTGTTTCAATCACCACTTCAGTGAAGGGTTGCACAGCCTGGAAAGTAATATGTAACAAGTTGCCGGGGAAATAAACATATCTGTAATACCTGGTAGCTGAAATAACCAAAATCCTGACCAGAAGCAGTCTTGAATTTTTTTTCAAAACACTTAAGAACATTCATATATGTGTGTTAAATAGTGCATCTTAGTTAAACTCTTAACATCTTGTCCTCCAAAAACGCCACAACATTTTCGGTTGTGTAATGTCATCTTCCAACTCTTCTCCTGAAATGACTTGGAGTAGTTTTGTAAGAGACAGATGCAGCTTACATGAGAGAGTATCAACTCCAAGCAATTGCTGGCTTGGTTCCAGGAGCTTTTTCTAGTCCTTACCAACATTACACTTGAAGTTATCCAGAAAATCTGTATTCGTGATTTCTTCTTCTCACAGACTAACATTCAACTCTTTTACAGATGCAAACAGTTTTTCTTAGAATAACAATTTCATCTGACTTTTAAGTTGTCCCTTGTCTTAATTTCTTCTAAAACAAACAGGGTGTTTCAGGTGGTTATTCTCAGAAAACTAAAAAATAAACATCAGTGTTTTGAGGTGGTAATTACTCCCTTCAGAGCCCTGTTTTCCTGCTATGAGAAGTTAGGACCACTACCCTGACCATATTATCTCTGCTTCCAAGTCTCATTACAAACATTAGATGGGGTACAAAATGTTTTGCTCTTCAACATAAAGTAAAAAATCTATGTAAAGCTTTCACCCCCGGGGGAAGAAAAATACTGAAGTGCCTCAGACACCCCCAGACCTTAAGTAAATTCTATATATGCATCTCTTAAAACTCGTTCGTAAAACCAAGTGAAAAAGGTAAAGTTTCTCTAATTCCTCTATAAATACAGACAAGGCACTGAAATTTTATACTTCTCAGAGTAGTTTCAGAAGTTTGAATACCTTATAAGATGTAAAAAAATAAATAAATAAACTTACTTAGTTGTGTTTAAGCCAAGTTTTATCTCAAGAAACTTCAGCAAATGCTCATTTTCTTTATGAGGAACAAACATCTGAAAATTAATTTAGCAGAGAAAAATCTCATCAAGTATTGGATTAGCAGCTTTCACTACTAACTTCATTCAGATTACAGATTGGCAGGGAAAAATCAGTTATTTGAGATTGAGTTAGAATGAATAAATTAGATTAAGGTCAATTAAGGTATCAATATAGTACTGTAAATCTCCACTTAAATGAATCTACCTTTAGGGTTTCCTGCAGACCATCATACACAGCATTTTATACATGTACCCCAAAGAGAGGGCAAATGAAAGCTGTCAACAAGATGTTGGAAGGTTACTGAGTAATGTGAAAAGGATCACGGAAAATGGACATACATTTACCACCGAGCAAGCCAAAGAACACTGTGTTTGGCTCCACTAAACAGTAGGACTGCAGCTTAGCAAAAGTTATGAGCATTTGTAATCTTCACATAAATTGTTTAAGCTGCCAAAGTTCTCTGCACTGTCTATGTAATTTAAGTCATATTTTTCAAGATTAGGTTTTATATTCCTGGAGGTACAGCAGAGCTAGCTAATCTGAATGGTACAAGAAAACAGCAGGTTTGAGCATTGTCTCAAAATTTTTTAGGGTTCACTATGTTCTGAATTTATAAGTTGACACCGTTTACTAATACAACCAAGGTGAGCTTGAGACATAAGGAAAAAGCACTAATTATGTACAAGGCAGGGGTGGGTAAGAGGGAGTTTCTAATCAAAATGCCAGACCAGGTTAAAATCCCATTGAAAATTATAATCCACCCTAAGACTACTAGCTCTTTTCCATGCAGAAAAATAATACTGATTTAATTTTCAATCCAATTGGTAGAGGTGATCCAAGTTATAACAAAAAACACACTTATAAAATAGCTAGTGTGTGATTTAAAGAATATTTCAATACTTTGCTTTAATCTCAATCCAAAAGCTCCAAACCCCAAACAAAAAAACAGCTGCTTGAGTTGTTAGATAAAATATTTTTAGATAAATACATAGATAGAAAATTACTCAGTCTTCAGTATTTCAATTTGCTATGAAATAAGCTATTACCTCTCAGATCAGTATCACAGAATCATAGAATGGTTTGGGCTGGAAGGGATCATCTAGTTCCAGCTCCTTGCTAGAGCCAGGGATACCTCCTCCTAGACCAGGTTGCTCAAAGCCCCATCCAGCCTGGCCTTGAATGCTTCCAAGCATGTATGATAAGCAACACTTCAAAAAACATTTCCAAGATATAACTGTTGCTTTCCATTTAGATTATAACAATTAAAATAGCTTTGTACAGCAGAATCTTACCTTTAGTAACAAGTTTAGTGTCAGTGTTACTGTGAGTACCAAATAAATGTACATAATTTTCAACATTCTTGACACAAATGTACCTTTCTTCACATTCATCTGCAAAAACAGTTTGAGAGTGTCGTATCACTTGGAGTTCAGGAGTTCAGTTCAAGTAATAAAATCTACATTCAGAGTTAGAGGAGAGTCTTGTTACCTGAAGGTATTTAGAGAGCATTAAAGCTGCTACAAGACTAAGTAATGGTGACACTAGTAAGGCCGAATTTTCAAACTGCAATAAATACCCCAGGAAGAGAGAAAACATGTAGATTTTGTACACTTCATGCACCTGTTGACAAGAAAAAATAAAATTACAATGGATACACATTCTGCTTCCTAGAGCAGATAGACAGTTCACTGCATTTCCTTGCTAATCAGGAGATTAATGGATACATTTCAATCCTCCAGCTCAGGAGGCTAGCAGGGTACAATCTGGCTGTGAAAAGTATTTCATACCAAAACAATCCTGGTCAGCCTCGGGAACAAGCACACCACAGCTCCACAAGAAATATGAAAAATACCAAAAGTAGTAGTAATATTTTACAAGGACTTTTTATTCTGTAGCACTGTGCTGTAGCAGTAACCACAGTGTAGCATGAAAACACACAATTTGGGTGAAGGAACTGACTACTGTCAACACGTCCTTTACCTGTCCTCACAAAAACTTGTTCATTTAACCTAAGGAATACATGTTCTGCTACTGACACTCACTTTGTTATTTAATAATTGACAAGCAGATCTTATAAATTCCAAAACTTAATTCTTTAGAACAAGTTTAAAGCTATTTCATTCTCCCAGTGGTCAGGACACGTGCTTCAGCTGGACCCAAGCTGTGAGACACTCAAGTCATCGCCCAATGTATGCTCTTTGGAGCAGCATGAGGCTGTATTTCAGTCCTCACTTATAGGTAGGCTGACGAGTTCTAGTACCTTCTCTGACTGTGCCAGGGCAAAACTGTCAAGCAGAAAAAGAGACACGGCCTGGAGAAACAGGAGGTAATGACTGTACTCCCACATCATCATGAAGGTGTATGTTGAAGCACTCACCAAAAGGTAACAAAATTTCTAGAGGGAGAAAGAACAAGAGAGAAAGAAAACAAAAAACTTTAATTTGATATTTATGCATCTCTGTCACTAAGCAAGTGAGAGATCATAAAACCAGAAATTACAGAAATTCACGATTTTAGGAAATAATTAAGATACAGAATTCAGACTTATTTAACACCTCAGACAGAAAAAAAAAAGTCATTACTGAAACACTCAAAAACATTCAAAGTCAGTCGGAAGAAACGCCTTTGTCAGAGAGAGGAAGCTACCACCATCTTCTCCCAGCAACAGGAAAAACAACAGAATAGCTTACACATTGAGAAAAAATTGGCATCTGTTCATCTTAAAAAGGCAGCACGCAGCTAATTACTACACTGTTCTCTCTTAACCCTCATTGGGGCATAACAGAGCAGGGCACTTTTGCTTAGCAAAACCCACACGTGCCTATGTGAAATCCAAGCAGCTGTTTCAAAAAGAACAAACAAAACACCTGTTTTCTGCAGGTAACTACTCTAGAGCACAGTTCTATCACCAATTCTTTATTAAGAAATTAATTTTCTTTTACCTCTGCAGAACAATTTAGGTTTTTTTTTAAATAGCCTGTGAGAGCTGCTACTTGACATGCAAAATATGGCAAAGCCCAATTTTCCCTTGATGGTATGGAGTAATCAATTCTTGTTGTATCTGTCCTAGAATAAAGTACAGACAAACAAAATTATTAAAGATTTATGGAACAAAAATATCAAGGAAAGCCTAAATGTTACTTTTAGTTAGCACTGTGGCCTTGCAAGCAAGCTATTCCTGTAAAAAGTTCAAAGTAACACTAACACAGTTTTGCTGCTGATACAGGTCACAAATTTAATATCAGCACAGAAGGCCCAATCTTCACTCACTCATGAAGCACAACTCCTAACGAGGTGGAATTTACAGGATTGAAGCCAAGAAGCAGGGCCTCCAGCCATTTCTGCCCACACCTCCACAGGAGATGTCACATTATGATGGTCTCGTTATGGATACGACAGCAGCCTTTCATGTTACCACGAATATAAGCTGAGGGAAAAGAGCACTTCCAGTTCTCACACATGATGTTTTAGGAGTGAATTAGGCAGTAGAACACAACGTACTTAGAATCCAAAGCAGTGCAGCACCAGCAGATACTTTGTCTACAGGGAAAACTCTGCCCAGAAAACAAGAGATTAAAGATGGACAGGGAGCATGGGACAGAACAGCAGCAGGGTCTTCTTGTGGGATGACCTGACAGTATCTGCACAATTAGAGCTGTAGGAAAAAGTTATACAGAGTGCTACAGTGACTCAGAAGCACAAGCGACACTTTCAAATGTGATCAAAGGCATTGGTTTCAGAGGTACATAGTCTTCTTTGTGTCTACTATGCTTTTAAAAAGGAGCTTGAAGCTCCTTTATCATTTAGATATTTGAAAGCGCCACCTTTCATTTTTACAGCTTAAGCATCTCAAAGAGGTGCTCTTGGAGCTTTAAACTACAGGATCTTTCAATTGGTTAAGTGTTTAATATTCCTTGCTGTTGAAAAAAGAGACAGATTTATTCACCATTTTTCCTACTTCTCACTGCTCACATCAGGTTGGTGAACAGTATTTTTATCTATTAATCATAGATTTGGTCATGATGACTTCACATTCCAAAAAGATGTAAAGATACTTCTCAACAGTTCAGCTTTAAAGATACATCTCTAATACTTGGCCTGTCCATAGCTCTTATTTTTGAAAGGGCCTCAAATTTTTTTAGAATTAATAAGTGCTGGAGTCAAGGCTGGACGTGGCTCTGGGCAGCCTGGTCTAGTGGTTGGTGACCCTGCCAATGGCAGGGAGGTTGAAACTAGATGATCTTTGAGGTCCTTTTCAACCAGGCCATTCTATGATTTTATGATAAGTGCTCTCAAGTTCACAGAAAGTCCCAGAGCTATCTGGTGACAAAGCAGGAACCAGACTGTTGCCATTGCCTAAATGAGGTTCCCTATCACTGTGGTGCTTCATAAAAGGAAGAGATACTTTCATACAAACAAAACATTATAAGATGAAAAAATCTTGAGGTCAGAATCATTTAAGAAGATTCCACGTTGCACAAAGAAAAGCTACAAAAAAGCAGATTTAAAAAAAACAAAAAACAAAAAACAATCAAAGTCTTTTTCCAGAAAAAATGTGCTTGCTCATTTCCTTCAAAGCAACAAAATAATGGTCACAATGTTTAGAGCTGGTCACAGACAATAACTTTGTTTTCAGCAACTTCAGAAATTTGTTTTTATTCCTCATCAGAACAAAACCAAAACCTTCTGACGAATGTTTTTACAAAATGGAACTGTGTGAAAATATTCATGTATTCACACATGCTCACAAGCTCAGGCCAATTGTCAGCGTGGCTGGTTTGGACAGCAGAAGGCCCTTCCATTAATAAAAGCATCAGCAGAATCAGTGCATCTCTGGGAAACATTCTGCATTCAGTACAAGAGCCTGCTCTCACAATGAGAACACCAAGTTTAATAGAAAGCATTTTATTCCACTCTAACATTTTCAAATGCCTTATTAAGAAACTAGATTGCATAAAGATATTTTTCTTACCTGTTAATAATGAACCATGCTACAGTCAGCATTCCTGCCAGCCAAGTCCCACTCATAACCCAACTGGTTACAAACAATGCAGTCACATAAATTCCCTGCAGTCCAAAAACTATACCAATGTAGAAATACACTGGTTCAATAACTTCCTGAAATTACAAATAAAAATGAAGAGACATAGCAGCAACTGAGTTGAAGCCGGAAATTATTGCTATTTACTGCTTGCATACTGCTAACAGTGCACTAGATGCTTCACAAACAGGTGAGAGACAGCTTCTATTCTAGAAAAGAATCAAGCATGCTTTTACTGGGGCTCAGGAGGACAAAGCAGTATTGACTGACAGCACACTCAGAACTCAGCTTGCTACTGCTATGACTTTTGCATGTGCTATAGCACCAACACTGTATGTGTCAGATTTGGAAAAAAAAAAACATACTGCAGTGAGATATAAGTTTATAGGACTACTGAAAGAAATCATGCAGGAGAAGAACTCTGAAAAGTAAAGATGTAGCAAAAACGGTTCTAAATACAGGAGAGTACATATATATATATATGTAGGAAAAAAACCAAAGAGATAAATGATAAATGAGAGAGTATAAAGCAGGACACAAGTATGCAGCACAAGCAGAACAAAGCCCATGTGGAGCAGAGAGAAATAATAGATGCATATACAAAAATGTATTCCCCTTTTACCCACATGGAATGGATAGAGACAGGTACCACTGTAACAAATGTCAGTACTCTGAAGGATCTAACGTTTTATTTTGAATGAGTAGCACAGTTACTCTTAACATTTCTAAGTGGTTTGTAGAAACAAAGAAATATCAGACAGAAAAGTATAGCGTATATGAAGCCCCCAAAAAATCCCGCTCCAAATGCTGATGAGAACTGAGGAGAACATGGAGCTGGTGGTAGGCTTAGCTCAATTAATTCAACAAAAATTGCATGTATTTACTGTATGCAGCAGAGAAAGGCACACGTGCACACACTGAAAGCAGAGAAAGCAGGAGAAATGCACATACTTCACTACCAGATGCTTGATATAATACACTGGCAATCAACTCAGGGTACAAGGTCATCTGCTGGACTGCATTTATTGTCTTCAGTGATACTGTCTTATTGTTGTGTGTCAACTCATAAACACCTACAGACAAAAGAAAATTATTCTTGGAATCACTTACTACTGCTGTTCTTGAAAGGGTGCATGTATATTCAAAGGTAGGGGAAAACAGATTTGACCACTGAAGCTACTGACTGATTTAACATTTCTAATTTAAAAAGGAAGAAGAAATTATTGTTTTATATGTCAATGCATTCTACTGATACTGCAATTAAATTACTACTGTTTTTTGAACTAGTCTTTAAGCAGAAGGTGTCTCCGCCCACCACCAAAAAAAGAAAAAAAACCCCATAGTCTTTTCAGAATCAACACAATCATGCAGTCCTATAGGTCACCTTCAAAGCAGGTTCTTCAGAAGTGACACAAAGATCTATGAGGGATGAGCAGGATGCATTAAACATGCATACACAAAGAGGTCAGATATGATGGCCTTCTCAGCCCTGCATTTCTGAGAATTCTACGAATCTCAACAAAATACACCTCTGTATGGGATTGAGATAAAGTTGGCATACTTGTAGGATACATCACTCTCAGAGGTATTATAACTAAAACAATAACTTGTCATTACTTGGGACAATGGAGGGAAGGGGAACTAAATACTCCAACTAAAAAAAAAAAAAAAAAGAAAAAAAAGAACAATAACCCCAACAACAATGAAACAGCAAAACAAGATTACTGTTTCCAGCTCCAAACATATCCTGGTGTGTGGTCTGCAGCTGCTTCTCTGCAGGCCAACCTCACTCTTACAGAGCACAAAAAACCATGCTCAGCACTGCCATGACACACCTCTGTAAACTGTGTGCCTCCAAAATACCAAGTAGACATACAAGTTTTGCAGAGCCAGCTGCAGAATGCCCACGAATAAGGCAGTCCATCTGTCCACAACAGCAGTAAACCTTCCAGAGATAATGAGAAACTAACTACACCAAAGCCCTATTGTACACTACTGGCACATGCTACACATCAGCTGGGAAACTGCTACCAAAAAGACTATACCTATAAAGTTCAAATGGCTTCAGATTTAGTTTCATAAGAGGATCGAACTAATTCAATATCTTAATTCTACAACAAAGAGCTGCTCGCTCCTTCCTCCCTCCCAGCATTCTCACCTTTCCCCTTGAGCTAACCCTGGTGCTCTTCTGAAGTCACTAAAATAGCAAAAAACTGTTCAAGCTTCTTTTCAATGTTTTAATTTTCCACTGGTTCAAGGACATGACCCAGTCATTACAGATGGGAGCAAGCTCCAGAGCCAGTGCAGGACAGAGAGCTGAAGCACAAAGGGAAAAGATACCACTGCAACCAGCTTCTTCTTGTCCCCCGTGTTTTCTGTCCCCCTTTCTCAATCTTCATCATCATCTATTCATCAGAGCTGTCAGGTTTAGGAATGGATGGCAGGGACAGCACTGAGCAGATCAGCTCTTGACAGAAACCGTTCTATCTTCTGACAGGGGATGAAACAGGAATTTCCATCCCACATTTCCAAATTAAATAAAAATCATTCTTTCAGGGATAAAAATCAACTATGCAGCATAGGCAAACCTATCAACAACTATGGGACAGTATCAGCATAATATTAATCTAACTCTTCAAAGTTCAGTCAGTGTGCAGTTTTTAGTTAACCTAACAAATTACAAGAGTATTTGTCTCCAAAAGGGGAACAAGACCTTTCAAGGTTAAGAAAATAAACATTTTTTGTACCTCTTTCAAAGGAAGGAGCCTTTAGCAGTTCCTTATAGAATGAGTAATAAATGGCGCTGTCACCCTGAAATGTAATTTCTCGTTCAAGTTCCTAGGAAAAAAAAATAGATATATATTCACCTGCAATCTCTTCTCACAGAAAACCATACATTTTTAGATAGACTGGTTTTGTAATACTGCACATGGTTATGACTCCACTGTACATCTCCAAAATATTCCACAGAACATTAATCTTCCCAGCTCCTCCGTCAGGTATATAACGCTCTATAACTTAGCAAGCATGCTCGGAATGAGAGCAACTGAAATCCATGCTGTAAGTCAGTAGGAGACCCACAGGATCACTTCATAGTCACAGACCTCAATTTTACTCTACTTTCCATAATCCACTGAACAACAGTTCTTACAGCACACATCCTTGACATTTAGCTTATACTAAACATAGTTTATCCCAGTGCATATTTTTTTCCTCCAAATTTTAGAGAAGTTATTTCAACTAATCAAGATGAATTAAGGAAAATCAGATAAAAACACGACCACGCAGAACTGCTGTGAGTAGGAGAAACACCAGTTTTTAAAGAGCTATTTCAAAGACGGAGGCCCGAGTAGAAAGGCACGGGATTCTGAAAGCAAGCAGTTCCAAGCTGGCACAGATCAGCTTCGATTTCAAGGACACAATTTGGCTTTTGTTTCAGTAGTTTAACTTTTTCTTTACCTGCCTGCTGGAAAACCAGAATTTCCGTTCATGATATGTGGAGAGGTACACAGCATACATCATTCCACTAGTGACTGCCGCAAGACAGCCAAAGAAAAGTTTCGCAAAACGCTGAATTAACATATCTGAAAAGGGACAGTGAAAAAGCTAAAATAGTCCAGAGGACTTAAAAAACAAAGAGCATGCCTTAAGTACAACTTGTTCTGAAGAGCAAGTAAATATACCGGCATTAGAATTAGCAGCACAGGTACATTGAGAACTGGATTGTTATTCCTTTACTGCAGTTTTCTCTCTTGCTTACTGCCACTGTCTCATGGGCCATTTGGATAAAGTACCCACACACTGCATTGCAAATTTATCACCCTTCTAACAAGCTTCAATTGTAAAGGAATTTCAATAACAGAAAATGTATTAAAAGTAAAGAGAGAAAACTCCAGGCTTCACTCGAAACACTTAAAATTCTTAAACACATCAACAGAAAAGACATCTACCATCAATACCGAGATATTCTGTTCTCAGTTCTTCTTTTCAAATGTAAAAAGAAGGAAATATATTTTACCCACTTCTTTCAACTGGTATCTACCTCCCCTGTAGCTCCTTCAAGTCAGTATGTGCTTTTAACTTAAAAGCTTTTGGTAGCTTGATGAGCGTTTGCCTGAAATTACACCTGGTCTTAGTTCTGTGCCTTGAGAAGCTGTAGGTAGTCTGTGTGTGTGCTTGTTTCAGTATGGTTATTTCATGCTTTTCAGCTTCTCAACATAAAGATAACTGCAGATGCAATTAAAATATTTATGTGTGCTCAAATAGACAACAATCAGATTCATAACATCCTCCCTTCAAGTGAAACAACCCAGGAACAGCATTTTACTCTGCAATACATAACATGTCATTATTGAAGAATTCTAATGTGAATGCCTGTTTTTCTTGAGTTAGATTTTTGAATAAGTCTGTTATAAATTACTCCACTAGAAATATATTCCCATAAAATGTAAAAGAAGAATGAATTAAAAAATAAAAAAAATTAGAACTAAAAATTCTGTAGCTTACATTTTGGCGATCTTCCCAGCTTAGAGTTTTCTTTGTTTCTCTCCTCTGGAGCCATTTTGTCAGATTCTGTGCAGTTTTGTTTCCTTCTCTGTCGCAGGTCTGCTGCCCCTGAGGACATTTTTTAGGAAGTTATTGCAGCAGTATTCCTAAAATCACACCCTGAGAAATCCCTGCGGCAGCAGGTAACAGCCAGTTACCGCTGCGGTTCAGCCACACAGCAAACATATTTGACAAAAACACTCAGCTAAAGTATTTCACGTACCTAACTAAAACAGTGTAACAATGCAGAGATCAATTTGTATGCTATTCCTTTGAAAAACGTTTTTTCTGGAGGCCATTACTGTGGGATTGCCCAGAGCTCAAACTGGAAGTTAGTTTTATTCCCTGGTGAACATGTTACACAAAGGAAGGAAAGAGGAAGAGCAGGTAAGTTGGCTTTGACGCTGGGACAAATCAGTGCCACTTCCATTCAGGTTTAACTGTAACGGCACTCCAAAACTGCCATCTCACTGACCTACTGCCCAACAGTGGCTACAGAACTCCAACCAGTGCTCTCCCCTTTCATACAGCCGTTCCACTTTCAGTGGCAGCATCTGTCTTCCAAACCCCAATAAAGCTGATAACGACTCTGCTGGTATATTCACATCAAAACTGGTCTATTTTTAAATCCTAGTGCTTGGATTTATAAGTTAGAAACAAGACACTAATACAAGCAAACTGTTGAAATGGTGCCTGCCCATAACAGTGTACCTGCATCTGTGTTCCAACAGGATTTTCAAACAACTACACATTATTCTAAACAGACCAAGATCTCAATTGTACCATGCTTCATGGAATGAACAGAAAATACCTAACTTCTTCCATAGAACAAGTATTAGAAAACCACTAGACAAAGCCATGTTTAAGTCGTTCAATGTCACCTTTACCATGATGTCAAACCAAAACAAAAGACACACTGGTACTTCTTCATGTGCTGTGCATTAAGTCAATCAGCAAAGCAAACACAGCGCTCTGCAATGTGAAGTCACTTGTATCACACCAGATAACACTGGAGAAAGTATTTAGATCACCAGAACAGCCAACTGCCTGGCCTTGTCATCCTGGTTACAAGCAAAGCTATGGAGTGAAAACACAGGAAGAAAGTGTATTTCCTTCTTTCCTCTAGCACATTAGTGAGCCAAATTGGGAGTGTAAGATGCCTGTAAAGGCCAGGGTTAGCAGCAGCAACAGAAAACTTCTAAAGAAAAGGAAGTTAAAATCCTAATTCTGAAATGGCTACACCTCAGTCAGCAAATAATGCTCAGTAGATCACCCCCCCCTCCAAAAAAAAAACAGTGATAACAAAAGCTCCAAGCATGCAATTTCTGTTTCATTTGCAGCTGCCTCCAACAAGAACAGTGTTGTTTCCACTCCTATGAATCCTTTACATGGGGTGAAATTAAAGTCAAACAAGGTGATGACTAAAAATAATGTAGGAGTCCGAACTGATGATGCAGCCTCTGTCTGGTACCTCTCTATTCAGCAAGCAATTTATCATCCAAGATTGCTCTTTAGTTCCCTTCAAGTTCTCATCACGTTTTTAACTCTTGCCTAGAGAACACACTCTGCTTAGTTGTGGGTATCTCTTGCAGCCTCCTTGCTCCTGTGTGCCACACCAGTAATCCATCTGTTGCCTGCACAGGGACTGCTGTCCACAGTTCCTGTTCTGTCATCGAAAGACAGAGAAGTGGGAAACGTTCAGAGAAGGACCAAAAGAACAATCAGGGGTGCGTGCCATGGCTCCCATACAAGGCTCAGCGTGCAAGTTAGGCTATTATCATTGGTCTGCAAAGATGATGGGACAGATATCTGCATACATATATCTGCATACAGCCCTGCTCCTCACACGAGGATACCGGAGCCGGCTTGTGGCAAACTGCGCCCTGAAGGGGTGTTCCTACCCAAGAGCGCTCCGTGCACGAAGAGCTCACACGGCCCCGCCAGCAGACGGCCGGAGGAGCACAAAGAGCCGAAGACTTCTGAACACGCGGAAATCACCACCAGCTTGGGGTGCCCCCGAGCTGGGGACAGCCGGGAGACGCAGTGGGACAGCGCGGGGTGTGCGCTTCCCTCTCGCGTTTCTCACAGCGCTCACTGTGCTTCTCCTAGGAAAGCCATTCTCCCACAGTGCCATCTCAGCCCCCACCAAGGGGGCCGGCCTGGAGGAAAACGAACGCGGAGCGAGCGCAGAGCTGCAAAACGTAACAACGGGGAAACGGAGGGGATGCGGAGCCGAGCAGCACCCGGAGCGCCGGCGGACGGAAGGGGCCGGGGTGCTCGCTGAGGGGCGACGCCAGGAGGGCTGAGCGCAGCGCGGCTGCTGCTGCGCGGCGACGAAAAGGAGGAGGGCTGTGCTCGGCGCGGGGGCGAGACCGAGCGTCCCGAGGCAGGAGCAGGAGCAGGAGCAGGCTTCGCCTCCCGCGTCGGCCGCCGCCCGCAGCGCTGCCCGGAGCCGGCGGGAGAGGAGCGCGAGCCGCCCCGCCGCGGCCGTGCGCTCCGGCCGGGCCGGCCCCGCGCCGCCCTCCTTCCCCCCGTCACCCGGAGGCGGCCGGGCCCGCCCCGCGGCGGCGGAGGGGTCGGGCTGGGGGTGACGCCCGCGCCGCCGCCCCTCACCTTCCTCCATCCTGCGGCCGCCGCCCGCCGCCGGGGCCCCCCGCCGCTCCGCGCGGGACGGCGAGGCCGCCCCCTCCGCGCTCCGTCCGCCGCCGCCCGCCTCCCGTCGGCCCCGCGGGCGGGAGCGCTCTCGCATACCACGGCGAGCGGGAGCGCCGCGGCCCCGCACTTCCTGGCGCCGCCGCCGTGCCGCTGCCGGGCGCCCGCCGGGGGGGAACGGTGGCGGCGAGGCGAGGGAAGCGGCGGGGCGCGGCGCGGCGTACCGAGGCGGTACCGAGGCAGGCGGCGCGCTCTGCCCCGCTTCCGGGGGAAGGCGCTGCCCCTCGCTCCTGCCGGCCGCGGAGCTCTATGGAAAGGAAAACGCGGTAGCGCCGCGCTCTGCCGCCTCCGCCTGGCGGCCCGGCTGCGCCCTCGGGGCCGCTCATCGAAGAGGCGGCCGTGGTGCAGCGCTGCTCGGCGCGGCCTTGCGGGTTTGTAGCTGCCGCTCTAATGCTTCCCATTACGGCCTGCTTTTAGGGCAGGAGGTCTTGTTTGGGTAAAAGAAGGGCAGTGGACGAGCATAAGGACGCGGGGAACCCGGCGTGCCGGTTATCAGCGCCCCGGCAAAGGAGGGACTTGGGGGAACGGGGTCGTTCCCCGCGTGCTGCCTGGCAGTGCCCTCAGACCCTAAGGGTTGGCAGGGACAGTTGTGTGGAAGTTAACAAAAGAGCAGGGAAGAAGTGTTGTGTTTGCTGACAGGACCTCAGTCTTGGCAGGAGGAACGATTAAGCAGTCGGTGAGGTTAGAAAAGACGAGTATGATCACCTGGTCCAACCGCCACCCCCATCGTGCCCACTGACCGCATCCCTCAGTGCCACATCTCAGTCCTTGAACACCTGCAGGGGCAGTGACTCCCCCACATCCCTGGGCAGCCTGTGCCACTGCATCACCGCTCTTCTGGGAAGGAATTGTTCCTACTATCCAGCCTGGGTCTGGGGATGCAGCACTGCCTGCAGCCAGGCTGCTGTCCTATCAGCTGCTAGAAAGCAGATTGGGTTTCTTGTCGGGCAGCTGAAAGGACAAACTAAACCAATCTGTGTATCCTGTTGGAGCGTAAAATGAGATTTATAGGTTTCCTGGATTTTTTAATAAAATTTAAAATACTTCTGCGATTGTTGATTTATTGGATAGTTAAAAGAGTTGCTTATGTTTTTAATGATCCGTAAATTACTGCTGCATTTTTAATGTAGTTGGTTTTTATCTGTTTTATTTTTTTCATAACTTGATTCTATTATAAGTTACTGGAATGAGCACAAATAATCACTGCAATCAAAACAACAAAAGCAGTGAATACTTGTAATCAGACCATTAATACATGGACAGGAGCAAAACAAATGACTGTGCAGTTATGCTGTAAACTTTGGTCTTCTTAAGCCTTCTTTGTACCCCTGTTTCATGCTGTACCTCGTTCCATTTCTTGTGCAATGCTGCAATGTGTCCAACCTGCTCAATTGTTTGTAATTTTTTCCAAGGTATTTTGTAGGAAAATGGAAGGTAAGAGAATCAAAGATCATTTTTCATGCAAGTTTCTTTCTCTCAGCACAAATGGCCTGAAATACTTTTTTTGATTAATGTTGAAAATGTTACTAACGCTCCTCTTCAATCTTTCAAAACACTTTCTATAACTAGTGTTATATGCAAGTTCTTTCATTTGGCAGCTTATTATGTGTCCTAAACACAGTGCTGTAATACATTAAAATGAATAAATATAAGGATGTTGTGTACTTTTCCCAAGCTTTCTCAGTACAAGCATGAATTGTGTATCTGTGTTTTGGCATTACTCCTCTATTTACATACTATTTCCAAGCCCTGCAGACATAACTTTTCTTTTTGTTTACAAGTCCACATTATTGATGCTTTCTAGTTTAAAAATATTTTTTCCTGTTACAGAGATATCATGAGGCAAACAATATGCAGGTGGGCTTTAGAGTAATGCATTAATATTGGGTGTATTTGTCATTCTTCAAAAGAGAAGAATCTGTACTTGTAAACAAACATACAAATATATATCTTTCTTAAACAGAGAAAATACTTCCCGTGCCCCAAAATGCTGTAATGTTTCATTGCAGTGACTACTGCAGGTACTTCACCTGTTCGGCCTTTCTGGGGGTTAATTTTGTGGCTGTTCTGTGATATCAGCATCCCAAGTTTTTGCTTATTTTAACTATTTTAGACCCTTTCCTCCTCAAAACTGTTTGTTCTGCTGGGATGCAAAAAGTATGATCTGTATAAGGTCAAGGTTTTTCATTGTGCTGTCCCATCTGATATGGGAAATTCGAGGAATTAAGTGTAGGGAAAAAGGAAGATAATGACAGCATGGGATCGTTACTTAAAACCAGAACCAAGAAGTCAGAAAATTAAACCTCACAAAAAGAAATAAACTGTTTCAAACTCTGTGTTTCCAGGGTGTGATTTTCCTGTGTTTCTGTGTCCTCCTCTTGTCCTAACCCTATTTATCATGCTGGATAAGTAGGTTGTGGACAAGAAATTGTCAGGTTGGGCAATTCTTGAAAGCATCAGGTGCATCTTCTGTGCCAGGTTGTTCAGAGGTGGTTGCAGGAAGCTCTTCCATTAAGATTTTTTTATAGAACCATAGAGAACCTTTGGGATTTCTCCACCCTTTTAACCCTCTTCCTACTTTACAGTGCTTCTGATCACTTCAGCTAGTGCTGCATTGCCTAGGATGTGAGTAAGTCAGATTTTACTGACATCTGTTTCATTGTAAAACTCACTTAATGCCCAGTAAATCAACAGAGCTCATTTACATTTGCACTAGTGAAACCAGTTGGACACTCAGAAATGTGCTTCTAATGCTCTTCTGTTTGCTTGAATCCTCTAGTTGTAAATCTGTGATTTGATTTCTAGTGGGTCCTTTGTAATTTTCCTTATCCCTTGTTAATTTGAGCTCACTGCAGCGTGCCAGAATTGTTCAGATTGCACAGGGCCAAGGAACCTCCAAGGAGAGCCTGGCTGCTGCTGCCCATGTTGCCATTTGGAAGGTGTTCTAGAACATTTCTGTACATGCAACTCCAAATCGCGCTGGACTTTAGGGTTGATAAATAAAAAAGCTCAAGTGCCTGCAAAGCACTGTATCAATTATAAGGTCATGGTAAGGGGGCTATGGAAGAACTCAAAACACATATGTAGTTCTTTATCTATTCTATTTATTTATTTCAGCCCCCTTTTAGGGATGCGACTTGCTTTCTCTACCATTTTCTTCTCTCTACTCTTGCTGCAGTTCTCGTTTGTGCTTGCACCAACGTTCCCCAGGGCAGGAGCCTGACCCTTACATTTGTAAAACATGCAGCGTATGATGTGCCTGGCCAGAAATAGCTCTAAGGCAGCACCAGGGGCTGGTACCAGTCTTGCCCTTTGCGTGGCCTCTGTGCTGTGAGACAACAGTGCCTTGCCATCACCTCTGTTCCTCCCCACACGCCTTTTTCTCTCTGGGCCGTTGCTTTGACTTTTATCCAAGGATAAAGGCCTTTGAGGTGGATGACTCACAGCTTGGCACTTCCTTTGACTCACGCTTTGCCACCTAGGACATTGGTCAGCCCTTATGAAACTGCTATATATATATATATATTATCGCTTATGACGACACTCACACAACTCACATCTCTGATTTCACTATCACTTCTTTCTGTTCTGTACTTTTTTATGCCATTTTTTTGGTGACTCCCATCTCCCTCCCTGCGGATTTATTTGGTAGCCTCTCTGTTCTACCCATCCCCTGCAAACTGCAGAGCCTCGGGGGTCTCTCCTTCCTGTAACCCTGCTGTAGGGGCTGAATTTCTAAGGAAACAGGCAGTCTGGCCCTTTGCCACCTTGTGCAGCAACACTGCCCCTTCATCAGCTGTCTGGCCCAGAGCAGCTTCTGATGACACTGGTGGGATGATGGTGCGATTAGTGGCATTTCATAGTGCAGGTGATTAGGTCTTGGCAAACACTTCAGCTGGTGCAAAACAAAGAATCCAGGTCACTTCCCAGTAACTGTGCTGTCTGTGCAGGGCAGGGCTGACGTGGCTGGAAGTTGCTAACACCTCATTCCTGGCACTGACACTAGCAGAAATGATTGATTGCAGCCAGGAAGACGCTCTGGGAATATTGTGCTTGTCTATTGTCACACCACGGAGAAGTGGTGCAGTGCCATCTTTCACAAATTCACATATTGGTGTCTTGTTAAAGGTACTAGCAGGCTCCCTTCCTCTGCAGACCCTGCACTTGCCCCCCTGCTCCCTGGTGCTGGCCCACCAGCCCACCTTTCTGCTCGCAGAAGGAAGGGAACTAGCACTACTTCTGGTGGGTTTCCAGATTTAAGCAGGAATGAGTTTGCCCTGACATTATAAATCAAGAAAACAACCAATAACACTGATGTGAAGCAGACACCAGATCCCTCCTGGAGAGTTGCATCTCATATTACTAAAGGACTCAAGCAGCTCTCAGCAGCTGGTGCTGCTTTTCAGGGCAGTGAGTAGGAGCAGACTGCAGCAAGGGCAAAGCACAGTCCGGCCATGCACATGGGCTGCACCTATTCCTAAGCTGTTTGTTGGTTGCTCAAATTTCCTAGACAGCAGCAGGAGAGGTGGGTCAGGCATGCACTGCTCTTCAATGCAGCTTCTACCTGGGGATATGATTTGCAGCTCCCAGGCAGCACTGAAAATCACAGATGTAATTTTTGGATGTTCTGGAGAAGAGTGATTCATCTGGGAAGAGCACTTTGTTCTCTCACTGACCCATTCTCAGCATTGCTGTGCTTGAACATCAGTTCCAGAACCAATGCTTCCCAAACCCAGAGTCATGTGAGTTGAATGGCCTCATTGGAAATTATTGCTTTTACTGGCACCTACATCATTCCATATAGCTGCTTTAATAAGATATGATGCATTATGAAAAAACGCATCTAGCAAATGCATCTAACAAGTGGGCAGAACTTGCTTTAAAATTATGCATAGCTCTCCAGTTACATAAGTGCTTTTCCTGGGGAATCACCATGACGGAAGCAAGCCTTGCTATCATGTTTGGACTGGTTGAGGCACTGATTCATGACAATCTATTTCCTGCTTGTTCCACAGCAAATGCCTACAATTTCAATAGCAATTAATGATGATGAGAGATTGATGCATGATAAAGCTGGGTCTTTTGAGAAAGGATTCTGACTGATGGGAATGATTCACCCATGTGTCAAAGCTCACAGTGTTACTAGAACATCACTGCCTTGTTTGCAAACTATTTCTCTTCCACACAGGTGCATTTCTATCTGCTCTGATAACAGATATAAACATGAGCCATGACTTAGCTATTTTGTTCCTCTTTCATCCAAACTCTCCATATTTTTCTGGTTATGCCACTCTCATTCATTTCTGCAGTGCAGTTCTCCTCTAACAGTGGCACCAACCTTCTCTGCTCCTACCTCAGCTTATGACATGCATAAGGTTTATCAAAACTTGAGCATAGAGAGCGGCACAACTCTTTTACTGCGATGCTTGGATTTGTGCTCTGCTTCCAGCTGAATTAACTGTAACATTTCTGGTACCCATGACAGCTTGTTTAGCCCATTCAGTTTGCTCTGGATAGACCTCATTGTGTTGAATGAACTGCTGAGACAGAGATGGAAGCAAAAGGAGCAATGCCACAAAGAGGGAAGCAATGCCACATAGAAGAACAGTGCAACAAGAGAGGAGCACTGGACAGAGACCTTCAATTTATTCCATTCACACAGAAGCTATAGAAGAAATGCCAAACCTGATGTTTTAAAGCACAGTGTGAGCCCCAGAGGAAAGGCACTGCATCAATGCAAGATATTTATTACCAGTGTTATTAGTGGTGTTATAATGGCATAACATGGTTATATTACCTTATTTCAGTGCTTAAGGAAGAAGAAAATATAGGCAAAGGGAGGGAACGAAAGCCATGGGTTTGCTTCAAGCAGAAAGTATCAAAACTGGACATCTGGTCTGAATACAATGATCTCAAAACAAAAAGTACATTCTTTGCTTTTAGTCTTTTCTGGGTATTTTGTTTTGTGGGTTTTTTTTTGTTTGTTTGTTTTCTGTTTCTTGTTGTTTTGGATGGATTGTGCAAGTGCTTTCTGCACAGGTAAAACAGATATCTGGGCTGAGATCTGTCATTAGTGAGTAATTTGTGAAGAGATTCATTTACAAAGAGTTCAGATGAGCAAACATTTTTCATGTTGGTTCATATTCCTAGTGAAAGTGCCAAGCATTCATATGGCTCCTGCGATGGGAAAGGAGGCATTGCGTTTGAGCTCAGCTGGCTGCACTACTTCTTCCTGCATGTATCAGAGTTGGACTCATTTACTAAATAGCTTTCCCAGGCTTACGTAACTTTGACCTTACAGGTGAAGAGTTTGGTCCTGCCCTGGGAATTGCAAAGAGAATGGTATTTGTTGACAGAGGCAGATAACACCTCCCCATTCAGTGAGTCGGCATGTCAACGGCAATGGTTGGACAGGAATTGGCAGGAAATTCAGGCTTAGTCCTTGAACTCGTCATTTTTGGCAGAGATGGGAAAGAATGAAACAAAAAAAGACACAGAGGGAACCTGGATTCCCTCCCAGAGAGAAAGTTTGCTGAATTGCTTGGTCACGGGCTAGCTTGTTTCATTCACAGAAAGCATCGGGGAGGTCTCGTGGGAGACCACAGCGTGAATCCCACTGACCCTGGGAACAGCCATCACGTAATCCTTCCCTAGAATACTTCAGGATGATGTAGTTCATCTCTGTGAGGCCCTTGTGGCTTAACTGCATTTGGACTGCCCCACAAGATTCACTGAAGCTTCTCTAAGAGGTTTTGATGATAAATGAAAACCAAGCCTGTATGATGAGCAATCAAAACATTAGTTAATTTTATACCAACACGATTTTTTAGCATTGAGTTTAAATTTTCATTAGTTCAAAGAACGGCCATTTATTTGGCTCATGTTTTCCAGATGTGCGTGGTTGCAAATCAATAACCAGTCCCTTGCAATAAATTCTTGCGTTAAACACTTTATAGCCAGGCTAAAGGGTACATAAATAAGAGGAGAGCAAACTGATAGATTGCTAGAGAACCAGTATTTCTGCCTTTCCTTAGAAAAGTTCATGTACGTATCAGCTGGCACATGTTATATTTGCTTACAGGGTTTTCTTCCCTTCTCCTCTTCACTGTGGATTTGCAGTTGGCACTTGCAGAAATTTGGAGCTTAATGCGAGCCAGCGTGCCTCCATGTAACAATCCTGAGCTGCACAGAGGAACAGGACATTTGTGAAAGCAGCACTGGGAAAATTTGGCTGCTGCCTTTGCCCTCAACAGGGATCTGTGAGGGGAGTTCAGGATGTTATGAAAACAGAGCCGAGCTGAAGGCCCCCCCAGCTGCAGAGAAGTGCAGCCGTGCCCCAGTGCGGCTGGGAGGTGTGCGGTGCCACCCATACACACCCAGCAGGTTCCCGCTTCTTGGAAATGTTATGGCAACATGTCGTAATGTCAGTAGGCCTCGTGCTTTCCAGTTTGCTTTGTCATTTTGATCGGTAGTTTCTACTCTGTAACAAAACACAGAGATGTGGTAATGTAAGCATATTGATAGGAACATGTGTTTTCAATGACTTGAAAAAAGAGGGTAGCATGCTGGAGTGCACCATTCTCACTTCCAGCAGTGAGCAGCTCTTGCACTAAATGCTGGATTTCTTCCATTACGATAAACAGCTCTCAGCAAATACCAAATTGTTCAATGCACTGCTGCTAAGTACTGCTTTCCCATTGGTGTGAGACGCACAGAAATGGTCATGACTCGCCCCTCGCCAGTCAGGCTCAAAGATAAACAAGCAAAAAATTCAAATTCAGGTAGAAAAGTATTCTACAGCACTGACCGATGGACATTTCTTGCTTTGCAGTGAGGATATTTTTACTCAGCAGAGTGAAACAAACCCATGTCGGAAGGCTGATTTATTGCTCACGTGTTCAGAAGTTTCTGCCCCCATTTGCCAGCCCTCTGCTGCTCTCGTTTGACCTCATCCCTAGAAGGCTGAAACTTTATTACTGAAATGAATCTTTGCTTCTCATTCTCAGCACCTGAGGGATTTGCACACACTTGTGCCAAGCCGCTGTCTCCTTGCCCAGCAGTATAAAAGCTAGGATACATGAAGGTTGATTTCACGTGGGGATTAGAGAGAAGAGATTTATCACAAGACGTTTTTGACCCTTGTTACATCAGCCTTTATGAACACAGTATATCAGCTAAGATAAAGACTCACTCCCCAATATCAGTTATTGTTAGCACCAATAAACAGCGCTTCAGCGAAGAGGGAGTTGAGGGTCAGGCTGAAATTCTGAAGTCATTTGGGACGTAGAGTTTAACGATTTGTCCACAAACAGGTTAGGGGTGGAGAAGGGCAACCTGTATGCCTGACCCAGCAATTGGGCTGCCATGCTGGTGCCAGCCTCTGTGGGAGAACCCTGATGCTCTCTGCATCTTTGTTGGTGTTGGATTGCTGCTCCCTTCCTTTCTGTTAGATGCACCAGGACAGAATTCAGCCAGTCTTCAGTTCCTTTCTCCTATTGCCAGTAGCACTCCCCTTTAGTTTCAGTGCTATTTATTGATGCAGTGGTTCATGTCAGATTTGATCTGATGCCAAGTGGCAGTGGGTAACGAACGTTTTCCATAGAAGCTCTCCTCTCCGAAGGACACAAACCCCTTCACCTTCACACTGCTTTATAAACATGGGTTAAGTAACTCCAGACTCAAATGAGTCTTTCCACACCATTTTGTTGGTGTTGGTTCAAACACTGTTCATTTTTTCCGTGGTTGTTCTGGTTTCTTCTTTTCCTCTAGGGCCAAATGGTCCAGCATTGTGTAATCCCAGCAAAACCATGTGAGAGATCCTAGGAAAAGGGTTGGGATTCATTTGCCACTCTTGCCATCAGGATGCAAGCACACAGCTTGAGAGCACCATTCCTTCGCCACGGGGGTTAGACTCAATGATCTCTACAGGTCTCTTCCAGCTCCTAAAATTCTGTGATTCTGTGTGTGTGATTCCATCTCCATCGCTGGCTATAGGGAGAGAGGAGCACCTCGGAGGGCAGTTCATCTTCTCCTAGGATCTAACTGAGCCAGGGAAGATGTGTCATGGGCTGGAAGCCCTGGCCAGGGAGCTGGCAGAGCTGTGGGGCTGGGAGCTGCTGGGTCACGAGGTGAGCCCTGCCTGAGCAGTGCAACTGAAGGTAACAGCCACGTGGCATAAGTGGGAAAAGGCAGATGCTGGGGTGTGGGTTGTCTGCTACAGTGTTCACAGGGAGGGTCACTAAACTTCTCTTAACAACTTAAACAGTAGTTTATTTTTTAAAACTATTTTATTACGATATATTATAATGCAAAATACCTTTTAGTGAATTTTTTCTCTCCTTTCAGCAAATCTTTCATTTGAAATCCTTCATCTGTTTCTTCTGGAAATACCTCTCTTGGCTCTTGTATTTTCAACTAAGGTGAATCACACCTTTACTGACAACACCCAGAAAAGCTCCCAAGAAAACCCGCCGTTGGGCCCACGTGGCTCCCTTTGCACCTCAGAAGTTTTCAGCAGCCAGTCCAATGCCTCACCTCCCTCTGTAGCACCCTTCATGCATTATTAACTCTCGTCCTTTTCAAAACATCACTGTGCACATTTACTGCATGTAAATACAGAGTTAGGTTCTTATTTATTTCACATACTGCCACAGAGTAAAAGAGCTTTTAAACTACAAGTATATGAAATACGGTTTTTCAGAGAACTGTTTAGTTTGTTTATAAATCCAGACCAAACATAGAGCTTTTTACAGCGTAGATCATATATCACAGTCATTATTTGTTGTTTGACCTCATCGTTTATTTACTCATGAGGCACAATAAAAGCTATGCAAAGATCTGTCTTTTCTGTGGTTCTGCTTCTCGTGACTTCTAACGCTTTATGTTTGTTTTATGCTTTGATTTTAACTCCCATTCCAGAAGTCATGCGTCTGAGGAAGAAACTGTTCTCCTTAGGTGTTGCTTTGTGTTTTTTTATTATTTTGTTTAAAGCTAATCCCCAGTCTTCACCATTAAATAGGAACTTGGAAACATAAAGACACAAAACCTTACAGCAAATCTGTACCCAATACATTGCTTTTTAAAAAAGGAATCAAATTACTTCTGAGTTAATCTCTTGATTTGTGATTTGCTAGTGTATGCTAGGCACATGCTATGCTTTGCCTTATGAAAGCCATGCTGCTGTGTGAGCAATCGAAGAAACAAGCGTCACAGCTAGAACCTGGGGGGAAGAGGTGGATTGCTTTCCATCAAGGCTGTGAGGTTGTTTTAACTGTGTAAAAGGGAAAGAAGGAGGCAGAAGTTAAGAAATAGAAATGTTGGAGAGAGTGGGGTTTGGAACCAACCTCTTTTCCTTTGCTTCAGACAGGGACCCTCCCTCAGGGCCCCTCAGGCTTTGTGCAGAGGATGCTCAGCGCCCAGCAGCAGGGATGTGCTGAGCAGGACAGGGCAGGGCTGTTCCACCCCAGCCCCAAGGAAGGTGCTGTCACCGTGTGATCTTCACATAGCACTCCCAGGGAACGTTCAGATCCTCTGACAACATCAGGAACAGCAGTAGTCCTTTGTTATTGGAAAGAAGCAAGTGAACAATAACATTCAAGCTGTAAATTAAAAGCCCACTGCAAATGTAGATTTCATGAGCAAAGCTCTTAAGAGTATTAGCATGCATATTATAAGAAATTAAAAACAAGGAGGAATGCTAGGCAAGAACACTCAGACTGAAGGAGAATTCACCACTCAGTTACAAGAGCAATCTTGTAAATAAACCCACCATGATTTCCATGAGTGACGTTGCAGTCATGCTGTATTTATAAGCAGCTTAACCATAATGCTGGAAGCTGAAACAACAGCATGCCATTTACAACAACAAGAAGATGAAAAATGAATGGAAAACAAAACAAACTTGCCTGTCTGTTCTCAACCGTGCCCTGGAAATGAGGTTATCCTCTCAAAAAAAAAGCTGATAATTGCTCAGGTCTTTGTAGGACTGGAATTGGACTGCTTTTCTCTGAGTCACTGATTGTTTTAAAATATTTATTGAGAAGCCTTCTCTGACAGAGCTCGCTTTTACTCTTTCTTAAAACATTGTTTACAGTAAAAGTTGTTCATACTATTTTATTGATTAATTTCTTCCCCTTCGAGTATACACCATGGCCTCTATCTTCCTTCCATTGATTCTTTATTTGCAAGTGTTCTATAGATGATTCAGACACTAACTTCTCATTTCATCTGATGTTTAGAAGTCCCTTGCTTCTTGTCACTTGCTATTTATAGTTAAGTTGTAAAATAATTACATCATTGTGCTTGTTCCTAACTGGAAAATGCAACATTTTGAAAACAGGTGCAATCAACAGCAATGCTCTTTTGATTAAAACAAGTACATTCTTCAGAAATATTTTCCCTATTATCAAAGTTGTGTGACTAGTCAAATAAAAAGATGACTCACATTAGGAAAAAATACACATCTTGTTTGCCCAAATGCCAGCCAATCTTTTAATAGTCTTCAGATCAGTTTACTCATGTGAAACTGATATTCCAAGGTGCACTGGTACCTATCAGAGCAAATCAGTTTCTGACCAAGATGCACTCAGTGAAGCTCCTGTGTTCCAATGATCTGCACCAAAGGAGGGAGTTGAGAACAGGTAAAATACCGGGCTCCTGAGATCATCTGCTGCAGAGAACATTGCGGAAATGTGCCTGGTCAGGTCTTGTTGCATGAAGTAATCTGACGTGCCTCTCCTTCTAGGTCAGAGGGAGCTGCAATGTCTGGGCGATACGCAGTGCCGTGCTATCGTGTTTATCACAGGAGTTAAAAATGTGGTTAGGCTGCAAAGGCAAACACTCGAAAGTTAAGAAATGCCAGAATTAAGGACACTTACTCAACTGTAATTTGTCTCCCAGTGCCAAATTACTCTGATACCATCTCCAGCCACAGGATTGCCCGAAGTTTTCCCACTCTGCTGTGCAGAGGATGAGCTGTTTGTTTACACCATGCTGTGTGCCCAGCTCGTATTTACTGTACACTCCTCAGCCTGCTTTGAAAACAGAGCTATTTATTCCTGCTCAGGTTTTCATGGGATCAGAACTCTGGAGTAGCTCACTCAGCTCAAACATTTCCCACCTTTGGGTGCTTGGTTTGGCGACTGCAATAATGTTCCTTTGCTACAGAGTGGTGAGGGACAGGGAAACCAAACTGATGGTGATTTCCTGTTATGGGATTGAAGTTCACTGGTCTCCTGCCTCCTTCTCCCAGTTTATTCTCTCTGTATCCTGTGTAGAATCATAGAATCACAAGGTTGGAAAGGACCTACAAGATCTTCTAGTCCAACTGTTCTCCCATTACCACAAACCACTAAACCATATCTCGTAGCTCCTCATCCAGATGTCTCTTGAACAGAGACATCTTGCTGCCATGAACAGCAACTCCACCACCTCCCTCAGCAGGCCATACCAGTGCCTGACCACTCTCTATATGGCATATCATGTCCTAAACTCTTCACATTCAAATCAGGCTACCCTTCCACCTGGCTGTGTGGTTGTGTTAAGAACCAAAAATCACCATTTGTCCTTAGTTCTGGCATCTGGGTTGACAGTGCTTCCCAGCTATAACTGCAGACAAAGTGCAGCCCTGAGGAGCACACCCCAATCAGAAAGGGGCAATGCGTCTCTGCCAGGTCAGTGTCAACTGATTCATTTTGATCCCAGAGAACATAATTCACCAGATTTCTCTGATTTTCCTGTGGAATAGCAAAAAGCAGATCTATTACAAAAAAGGCTGCTTCCACGATCATCTTCTAATAGTAAAGAAATCAGGGTTCCTCAAAGAAAAAGTCACTTCTTGTTGTTTTAATGAAGGCTTTTTCCCTCACAGCTGGACAACAAGCTGATCTGGCTGAAATTTTCCACAGTAATTCAACAGGAGACAGAGATTTGGAATTAAAATGCTATCTAAGGTTTGACAAAACCATAAGCAACAGAAAAACAAGGCTTCTAATGTAGCATGATGGAGACCTTAGTAACAGATGTTGTCCCCAGATCCGCTTGTAATAAGCGGTGGGAATTGATGGTGTTCATTGTAAAATTATTTCCACATTTAAATGTTGATGGGGCTCATTGATCAGGTGCTGCGTGCAGGGCCAATCGAGAAAATAGACTAGTGAAGTCATCATCAGTCCTGCGGGAGCGTGCTAGTGGAACTCCCTGTGCATTCAGGAGGATGGAAGGTCCTTGGCAATGCCCTGTGTGTGATGCGCAACGTGCCACATGCTGCTGCCCCCACATGGATTAGGCTCACTTCATGGGCACTGGTCAGCAAGAGGCTGGTTGGGAGGCCTGGGGTCCCAGAGGAGAAACTGAATTGCATTTTTAGTTTCCTGGCCAGGCAAAGCCAAGCTTCTCTTCAGTGGTTAGCAGAGGGTTATAAACTACTAGGAAGTGACCTCAGCTGACAAGTATATCATGTTCTTTCATTCTATTCACTTACAGCATTTATAGCATCCCCCCATTATCGTTTAGACTTTTACAACTCTTAATGACCCTTTTATCAGAGCAGCAATAACCAGTAAATCCACTTTGGCATTTATTACCCTGTCTCTAATACATAAAAGCCCCAATTTATAACATCTCATGGATGCTGAAGATTATTTTTAAACTGTTAGTGCTGTAGAACTTCTTCAAACATCACTACAAAAATAACAGCAAGCTCTGATAAAGGCCCAGTTTCTGCTGTTTGTTCAGCATCAGCCCTATATGAAATTCAGCACCAACGTGCAATAAACAACTCTGCGCACTGGGTCTTGTATGGCAAAGAGGGAGAAACCAGGAGGCCAAACTTCTGGGGCCCAAGGAGCATTTTCATAGGGTGAGTAAAGCACAGTGATGCCTGTATCTAAGCCTCTATCTACCGTAGTTGTCTTTTATCACAGTATTTCACCATTTCTTCCCATTTCAGCTCCCTTTGGGTGTAGGTTGGGCTGCTGCTGTCCGAGCTTTGCTGCATGCTGTCAGCTTCCTCTGACTGCTCCTTGGAAGGCACAGAGGGAGCTGAGGGGGTGAACTGAAGCGTGATACTGATCTGCAAAGCCCACAGCCATGGCCACCACCCCTGGCAGCCCAACATCATCCCATGGATATCAGGGTTTGCTCAGCCCCGTGCCTGGTGGCCAGAGTCATTTTGCAGTGTGCAGGGCACTGCAGGCCCAGGCAGACGTTCCAGTGGCACCCCAAGGCCTGCAGTATTCAGGCATATGCAACGTGATTCGGGGCTGCACGCAATCACAAAGTACATCACAGACAGACAACTGAAAATGAAGCATTGTTTCCTGGCTAGCAGGCACTGGCAGGCTCTGAGAAAGAATATTCTGAGGAATTTTGATCAGGAAGAAAGGCTGCTTTCCTGTTGAGGGAAAAGATGCTGGAGGTGGTGGGAGCTCTGGGCAGAGGGAACACAGCTTTCAGCACAGCAGCCCTGGGGTGGTACAGGTGGTGTCTGTCCACCTGCCAGGAGTCAGGCACCTGGTGTTACGTGTCTGGGCTTTCTGTTTGAGAAGGGGAAGGAAACAGGTGCTGCCAGAAGAGATTTGACTGCAGCCCAGGCCTGTCACACATCTCTAGACCTGAGTTTGCTGTGATGAGAATGTCACTTTGAAGTTATCTCTGTTATCACAGGTGATGGCCGAGCTTCAAACTACCTGGTTTACTCAACAGTGTCAATTTTACTCAACACACAGTAATGCTCTGCAGTCCCTGTAGGATATTTAATGAATTGCCATTAGTACCCTCAAAACCCTGCCTTGACTTTACTTGTCCGCAGGCAAGACACATACGTCCATGAGTGCTTGCAGGAAGTGGGAGAATTTCTGCTCCCTTCAACCTGCTGAAATCCTCCCCTCTATTTCCAAATCAGAGCACAGCAAATTAGTCTTCAAGAATCATTTCAAACTGAACCATTAATGAAGGCAACACAAGGATACTATGTGTTCCTGGCAGGCACCTCATTTTCTGCTAACTCTATTTCTAGATACCAGACTTGGGCTGGATTCAGACACCAGCACTGGCAAGACTTGACATCAGTGGATTTTGAACAGGCTCATGGATATTTCTGTATGGCAAAGACAATGTCAGGTGAAGACACCCAGGATGGGTCTAGGTGAGTTTCTGCAAGGATAGAAGGTTGGAATTACTGCTGGTAATCCTGGCTAATTAGCCTTGCTGAAACACTGGCTTCTGTGATCTAGGGCAGAGAGCTCAGCTGAGGCAGTGATTTTTCTTCTGATGTGAGTGAGCTCAGGTATCTCTGAATCACTCCGTGTGCCATGTGAAGCTGATTTCAGTGCAGAACCATAAACCCAACAGCTCTCTAAAGAACTTTTCATTAATATAATTTATTGGTCAAATCATTCCTCTGACCTATTTCCCGTTCAACTAGCATGTCTCCCCATCTACTCAGTATAATTGCTGTAGAACCTGAACTTCACTGCCTGGGCTTAAATGGCCTGACATCTATCACTGAGTCACAGGATATTAAGAGAAAGGTGAGAGAATTCCTGGCGTGCTGCCACTGAGATCAGATTGGGTTTCTTGCCCAAGCAAAAACACGTGGCTGTATAAAGGGGCTCATGCCACTTTGGCTTGGTCCTTGCTCAAGGCTTAGCCACTTGATGGAAAACAGTGAGGCTTTTGCTGGGGTCAGAGGTCAGTCCCAAAGCCTTGGCTATGTTGTTTGTATTGGTCTGCAAGGTATGAGGCTGAGGAGAGCCTTTTTGTTAATTTCATGCTGTTACCATCAGCCAGCCACAGGAGGTGGCACATCCCACTTGCATTGCATGCCAGCTCATCCATGGCCTGATCTTCTCCCATCACTTGTGTTCTGTACCATCGTTTTTGTCCCCACTCATTTTCCTGTCACTAACTGTAAGGAAATATAGGATGCTGGGTTATACGCTTTTGCTGATGATTAATTTTGTTGCACACTGTTTCCATTGCTGAATTATGAAACATCAAAGAGCACAAAACATAGCCACTGTCTTTGCCAAGAGACATCCATTCAGCTTTTTTTGTCCTTTTTCCTGGGGAAGAAAAGCTCTGCTGACGTTGCGTGTGTTGTTCAGGGTCTTTGCAATTGGCTCTCATCCTTTTTGGACTCCTCCTCTACCCTCACCTTCCTGAATCCCCCACCCCATATCACAGGGTAGCCAGGGAAACCAGAAACCATGGCAACAAAGAGCACGATAATTTGTCTCTGAGGAAAGAAGTATAAGCATGCAAAATCCTTTTAATGTTTATACCAGGCAAGTGGGTCTAAGCCTTCTCTTCTTTAGAGGCAAAAGGCATGGATCGTTTTCCAAGTGCCGTGAGACCCAGTTGATGCTCAGCTGGGCCTGGCCCCGTGTGGAGGGATGTTCTCACACCAAGCAGCAGGACCTCCATTTCCATCAGCAGAGTCCCCATGCTTGGGACTTGGCTGCCCCACCACTAACTGCTTCTCAAATAGGAATATGGTTTTTGATACTACTCTTGTGCTACAGGGGAGGGATTCTATCACAACTGAAGATTGAGAGCTTGGGCACAGGAGGTTTAGGATCAGCTTTTCAAATGAAGAGCCAACTGAGTGTCTCTCTAGCTCTGGAAAGCTAGAGTGAATCACTGATGGAGAAGGGACAAGGGGGTTCTCACAGTCCCAGCTCTGCCTAGGGTTTCAAACTCTTGTGTTGGGGGTGAGGCTTTTTTGCAACTATGCAGGACCAAGGACATACAAGTCCAGAACACAAATATATGGATGGTGTTACTATTTACTATAAACTAATGAACATAAATAGCTAAACCAATGGTGCCCTCTGTCCCTCATAACACTCTCTTAAGATGCTCGGTCACAGTTAACAATGGCACTTGCCATTTTTCTGTGGCAGCAAGCCACAGAGTTCATGTTTTTAGTACCCATCCTACTGCTCATGGTTTTAAATAGACATCCTGCTCCATGGTACCATGTCTGCTGGAAATAGAGGCTGCTGTAGGAAACATGCCATCCCTGTCGCAGCCCACATAGCCAAGTCCAACCCTGCTGGGTCTCTTCCCCTTGCCCTCTCCAGCATTGCAGCGGTATCATTTTCACTACCCCTCCAAAACTGGGAAGGGAGGAAGGCTGAGTAGAGAAGATCAAGACTGCTGTGGGAGCATCATATCCCAGCACTGCTTCAATTCAGCAAAGAAATAACTGCCAGGTTTTTCTATTCTAAATGAGGGCAAGAGACAAACTTCTCTTCTAGCTTATTTCCAAAATAGAACAATGACTATAAGTTGCTTTCTTTAGGAAAAGAATGATGACAGTAGTAATAAATTGTGCACATTTATTTTTGAGTTTGCAGATGGATGAATGCCAAGAGGTGGTTGGGAAGAAAACAAAACAAACCCTGGCAAGCAGCTATTTTTATAGGATAGGTTTCTGTTGAAATTTCTATAAGTTGGCAACAGAGCTGTCATGAGACCTTTTATCCAGATAAGGCCATGCCAAAATGCTCAGAAAACATCTTGCTTGCTTAATTTTTTCTTTACAAAAATGGAGGGAGAGAAGGAGAATGAAAGCTCAGGGGAATGTTTGCAGACACACAGTGTCTGCTCTGTAAGACACCAAACAATTTTTATTCTGGAGATGTAAATGGGACTTTTTCCAAGTCTGCCACTTGCTAAGTTCAAATCTGGGGTGGCTCCAAGATTGCCCTTGCACAGAGTTTGTTTGCTAGCTAAGAAGGGAGATATCACCAGGCAGAGTAAGAAGAGTTCAGGGATCTGAAGGACAAGCCAGGGCTATCTCACCTTTAAGTTCAACAAGGCTGTTGAGAGAAGACTGACTCTACAGTCCCTCCAAGCACAGTCTCATGAAAGAGAAGTCAGAATTCTGCTGGTTGTGTTGCTCCTGCCCCCTGCCTCTCTGCCTGCCCTCAGGAAAGGTCTTCTTGAGAGGAGTGTTGAGCCAAGGGGACGTCTGCAGCTCCAAACCCAGTCCTGTGGGAAATGTCTGGGCTTTCTTAGACTTTACACTACGTCACAGAAGTGTTGCTGTCTGTGTGCTTGTAAGTGTCCATTCCTAAAATCTGCACAATTAAGAAAATATTTTAGATGTAAGTGATGGTTCATAAAGAAAATATCTTTTAAGAAGAAGAAACACACACAAAAAACCTAGAACCCTTAAATTTGCCCCGCATAGTTTCAGGATAATAAGATATATTAATAAGAGACATCAAAATACTGTTTATTTGAGTTGCTCTGTTGAAATCTCTGATATAGTATGCCTGCAGAGGAATGGAAAGGGTTACTTACTCTGCGAGAATGGAAATCTAAGAAGGCAGCTGTATAACTAGCTCTCTGATGTGAACATTAGATAGTAATGTCTCAAAACTAAACTATTTATGCAGATCTAGTTTCTATGTTAAATTGACTTGAGCATGTTTGTAACCAAAAGGACAGCTGCTTCCTAAAAGTCTTTCCTTAACATTTGTAAAGATTAGCTATTCTTCTGTTGAGATTATTGAGATCATCTTCATGCATTTATTCGATTTTTATTTGTTGTCTTGTAATGCTTTGTTCTTTGTAATGCTAATAACTTAGCCTTAGGAGCATCTTTGCCTTGACTGTACTCCCCTTGTTTAAACTGAGTTTACTTTAGTTGAATGGGGGACCAGAGGAAGGTCAGAAGTGGAGGCCAGAAGGCCATCTCTAGCTTGACCACCTCCTCCACATTTGCACGCTGTCACCTCTCTGAAGATTCATAGCAACTTCGACAATTTTCACACGTGTGCAGTTGCAAGTCACTTAGTGATGTTCCCAATGGAATTTGTTGCAAGTTTAAGCAGCTATGGATTTTTCAAAACAATTTGCAAGTAGTGCCTTAGTGTTCTGAGTATTTCTAAGGGCATTTGCAGAGGCTGCACCTGGGCCTCAGCAGCAGGTTGGTCTCCACTGATGAGCTCTCTAAGGACACCACATATGCTCACCCAAAAACATGTGCCTTATTTACATTCTGGGCATGACGGAACCACGAGGTTCAAATTAAAACCCTGAAGCATCAGTCACTAATGAGCTTATGTGCTCACTGCATACCCATGGAGCCCACCCTAGGCAGATGAAAGATGTACATGAAGCGCTTAGGAGGATGTGGGAGAGGGACAGAGAAGAACAGTGAGAATAACTGAGGCAAGACAGGAAGAAAGACTATCATTTACAGCCAGGCCTGAGATAGGCAGGGATTGTGAGCCTCGAGGAAAGGAGAAAGCTGTCTCAAATGATCAGCCGCCCCTAGCATTCACTGTTACTCTGTCCAGAGGGAAGAGCCATAGAGAACAAGTGACGAAAAGGGTAGTACAAGGCAAAGAGCCTTGGGAGACGCCCATGTGCTCCACCAAGGAGCCAAAGAGGGTTTCATTCAAGATTGGTGCTATGGAGTCTTGCACTGCAGCTGCCTTAGCCCCTCATGCAATGAGATGCGGCTGGGAGAAGTCATATTACAGTTCTATCACACTGAGATCTTCTGAAAGATTTGCCAAATCTTGTGAAACAGGACTTCACTGTCTCTGTCAGACTCAGGTTTTAGCATAATATGCGTAATACATTTATTTTCTTTAGGATGTCTGAACTTCTTCCTTTGAGGCTCCATTTCCCTTACAATTACCTAATTGCATTAGAAAATATATCTAATCTTCCTCGGACTTTTGATACCACTTGCCTCTAGGGATGATGCAGCTAGATCCAACCAGCTGGGGTACGTGTGTCCATCCATTAGCCTGAGCATACAATTGCTGGCTGGATGTTTCTGCCACACAGGCAAGATGAGAGTGTTTTCCACACAAAGGGCTCAGCTGCCTGTTCCTGAGGAGGAGGAATTCATCAGCCCAATGAGAACTCCTGAAGGTTTTGTGCTGGAATGCATGAGAAATGATAATGCATCGATTAGGTCTCTGAGTCAGCCACAGGCGCACCCTTGCCACACCACTGACTGGCCCATTCCCTCTCCCACTTGTTTGTTCCCTAATTTATCTGCTTGACTCATCCCAAGCCCAGCCGGTGCTGGAGGTAGCAGACTACACATGGTGGCACCTTTGACAGCCTGTGGTGCACCTTCTGCTGCCATTCCCCTCAGGAATAACAATACAGCAATGAACTTTTCTTTGTTAAAATGGGAGTAAAAAAGGGGGAGCACAATGAAAAAGGGAACCATGGAAAGGAAAAGTGAGTTATGAGATCTCCTGGGCTAAGAAGAGGTTGTTGTTATTTTTTTTTGTTAAATTGTTTCCCTTTCTTACACTTCTGCTAAAAAGATGTCACACTGGCACTGGTACCATGTTTCAGTCATGGTGATGTGCTTGCCATGAGTGAAATAGCAACCTTTGAAGTAGTAAGGGCACAATACGCTGTACAGTCATTCATCTTTCTCTTTACATATGGCAGGAGTCCATCACTGCTTTGTTTTTGTTTTATTTTGTTTTAATGCCAGGGATGCACGCATTTCACAGTGTCTGATGTCAGCGAAATGACCAGCATGATGTCCAAGGACACGCCAGCTTTGGAGGTATGTAAGCATCGCTGTTTCAGTCAGTTTCTGCTCCTTACTGATTCACAGATCAGCCATTAGGACCTAAAGCATCCTGAGATCCTCTGCTACAATTACTTTTTAATCAATGTAATGTTAGCTGGAGTGGGCATGGAGATTTAAAGGGACTTGGGGAAAGGTGCAGAAGACTTCCTTCTTTCTTGCGTAGCCTCAAACAGTGGGCAGCACTGGAAAATCAAATTACTTTCCTCTTTTCTTGAATTTGCAATGGGAAAATAAGAGAGGCACTGTATGCTGCTGGACAGGAGTAACTTGCTTTTTTACAGGAAGTAGATCTTACTTCCCAGCGTAAGCTACAGCAGCCTGGGGAGATCTGATCAGGCCCAGGAAGATTGTGAAAGGAAATAGTGTGGGCTTGGGTGGCACTTAACAGCAAATGGAGTTGACAGTGGTGTTGATCCAGTTTTGATGGGGATGAGGGAACTGGGAGTCAAAAGAGGTGAGTAGCTGGACAGTAGGAGCTACAGAGGTAGGATTCTATGCTGAGAATTGGAATGTGCATAGGAAGATGGAGGTAGAAGATTGATATATTAGCAAGAGGGTGGAAGGCAAAGACATAGCAAAGGAGGGCAAGGTGGATATGTGGCCTGTACCTTCTCCTGTGTGAACACATGGTCTGGCAAAGAGACCCCAAAGAACACTGAGAACCCCTGGTTCTGCTCTGATGATCTCGTGCTTTCTTGCCCACGTTGGCCTGATGAGCCCAGTATAGTGGCAGATCTCAGGAACCCATGAGGACTCCTGGAACGAGTGTCCATGTGTGACAATTCTAGCTGTGATGAAACCAGGAGAGGACTGCTGTGCTCCAGGAGATTGTCTCAGTGGGAAGAGTCAGGCCATGCACAGGTTGCAGGGTTCTGTGGCCAGGTAGGACCTGCTGGTGTCACATGCACACCTTCAGCAAAACACCTGCTGCTCATGACACCTAATCCTAAATAACTCTAACTTCAAATAATGCCTTGAAGTCTTTATTTTGCAAGCCAAAGCTGCATCATGCACAACCACTCAGGCTTCTTCTCTCCAGTGGTCACTTCTTCCTCAGAGAAGTGCCAGGAATGAGTCCCTTATTTAGAAGGAGATAGGCTCTGTTGGAGTGGGTAATGAAGGTATATCATCCTATAAATGAAGGGAGATGTGGATAGTGTCTCCTTCACCTGCTAAATGCACAGGCTAATACTTCTTGTAAATTCAGCTGCTCCAGGGCTCAATTTTACGGCCAGTTTCTTTACTTTTATAAATGTTTTCTAATGCACATTAAGAAAGTTTGCAGATGATACTAAATTAGGAGGAGCTGTTGACTAACTAGAGGGCGGAGAGGCCTCTCAAGAGAGATCTTGATAGATTAGAAAGCAGGGCAATTTCTGACTGCACGAAGTTTAACAAGAACAAGTGCTGGATTCTGAACCTGTAACAGGCCAACCTTGGATATGTGTACACACCAGAGGACGAGAGTCTGGAGCGCAGCTCCACTATGAGATCTGTGGGTTCTGGCCGTCAGCAAGTTGAACATGAGTCAGCATGTGCTCTGTCGGCCACAAGGGCAACCGTACCCTGGGGTGCACCTGGCTCAGCACTGCCAGCGGGTGAGGGGAGGGCTTGTCTCACCATGAGGTCCCTGTGTTTGTGCAGCACAGAGCACAGGAGCTGAGGGGAGGCCTGATGGCGGCTGCAGCTCCTCACAGGGAGCGGAGGGGCAGCGCTGAGCTCTGCTCTGTGTGACAGCGACAGGGCCCGAGGGAACGGCATGGAGCTGCGTCAGGGGAGGGGCGGGTGGGGGTCAGGGACAGGGTCTGCACCACAGGGCGGTGGGCATGGAACGGGCTGCACAGGGCAGTGGGCACGGCCCCGAGTTCCAAAAGTGTTTGGGCAGTGCTCTCAGACATGGAATTTAAGTGTTGGGTTGTGCTATGTTGAGCCAGAAGTTGGAATCAATGATCCTTGTGAGTCCCCAGGTATCTTTTACCATCTCCAAAATGTTAGTTCAGTGTCTGTGAGGATCCTTATTGATGACTGTGGTGTTCAGAAGGAAGGAGGACTGCCAAAAAAGACCTTCCTCCTCTAACTCGCAGCCCCTGGCATTTGACACGAGGCATGGTGTTGGTCTCAGTTGTTCCTTTTAGTCTTCACTTAACTCACCCTGGGGCAAATAGCCACAATTCTCCACCCATGGTTGAGTTTTGACAAGGCAACGCTCCTCAGCATTCCTTTGAGGCAGCCCCCCCCCTTTCCTGCTGCTCCGGCTGCTGCTGTGCTGATACAAAGCACACAATCCATCTGCTGCTGTTGTGCATTTGGGAACAGTGTTCCTTGCAAAGCTCAGCAACTCATGAAGGAAGGTATCTGCTTTAATTTTTGCTCTTGGAGGCAGAGGCATTCATCTGAGTTGACCCAGAGGCAAAGATGGAAGACTTCAAATTTCCCTGCTCACCACCTCCCAGACACTGGCTTGGGCTTTCTTGTCTGGGCTGGCAGCAGCTGGAGCTGTCTGGGCATAGGTGGAACTTCACCTTCAGCCGCTGCTAAGGCACATGAGCTCTGCTTTACATTTTGCAGTTTTAAACACTAAGGGAAATCTGTTGTTCAATGTCATTCCTGCTGTAGTCGGTGGAGGCTGAATAGCCTTGGTTTGACACGTGTTACCCTACGCCCTTGATTTAACCAGCCTGTGTTTGCAAAATGAACAGCTTTTTTTCAGTCTGTCCAGCTGCATTAGAAAGACCCGGGTTTTCCACTCCCTCTGCAGCTGGGAGGACATGGGAATTCCTATCAGTACATATTCAGGAGCACTTTAACTTATTTAAATAGGCAACTGTAACTTACAGATAATTTGCTTTGCTATGTTGCAAATGTTGCAGTTTGCACTGTGCAGTGAGTATTGTGGATATGTGTTGCACAGTCTGGGATAGGCCCTTACTTGTCCTAGGCAGAGAGGTGTAATCACACTGGACCAGATTTACTCCTCACACGAACAGTCACAATTCCTCAGTAGGGCTGGATTTGTTTGTGAAAGCAGTAAATATATACGTTACTCTCAAATACAGGGATATTTGACCTACCGCCAAAAAAAAAAAGGAAGTTGTCAGGAAGATAGCTACAATTCAAACTCGCTATTTATAAAGAGATTGGAAGTGAGGCATTTAGGTGGCTGTAGCTCAACCTTCTTCTCATCACCTGCTTGGCTATATTTGTAAGTTAACCAGTCGGATCCAAACTATCCTACAGCCCAGCGTGAAGGAACCTGCAAAACTCCAAATTCAAATCTGCTTGTAAATGCAAAGTTTATTTAGTAAAACACCAAACTAAACCCTTGTGATCAAACAACTCTTCTATGTGGATATCCAAAATCCTTGTCCAAACTCTACGTGAGTGCTGGGGTACTGAGCAGCACTGTATTACTTCCAGAAGGAGCTTAAGGAAGTTCCAGAGGTGAACCTGCTGAGTGCCAGATGATGCTGGGAGCTGTGTCTGTCTGTCTCATGCTGGGTATGAACCCTGCTTGGAAGGATGAATTGGGCTTTTAATGGCTACAGAAAGGCTTTGGAAACAAAAGTTTATGTTTACATGGTACATTTCATCCCAAAGGACCCTAAATCACACTGCACAAACTTTACATAAACAGCAGAAGTGAAATGCAGCCGTGTCTGGAATGGAGGGTGGCAGCCAGCTGGCGTATATTAGCAGGACAAAAATAAGAGAAGTGACTATTTTTGGCCAAGGACAGCAGGGCAAACCCCTCAGTTGCGAAAGTGCCTTCAAAACTTCAAAGCAGAGTTTTACTCTAAACAGTGTTTGTGCGTAAATGGATCTTTTATAGCTGATCGATGTTTTCCCAGGCACCTCTGGGGAATTCACTCAATGAAACAATTTTTTGTTACGTTTTGTGCCTGCTAGCACTACTGAACTTCCTCATTTATGACTGCACATTTCTACTCCAGGTCCATGCTCATTGCAGATATGTGAGTCCCACCTCTGCAGCCCCCAGTGCTGCAGGTAGAAGACCCAAGAGAAGCCTCTCCAGCCCCTGGAGCTGAGCTTGCCCTGACCTGGAAAATATGGAAGTAAACATTTTGCTTATCAGCTGGGTGAATCTGTGAGTTGATTAGAAAGATTTCCACAATGCCTGGCAATGTCACTTTTTGAAGAACAACTGACCTTCAAATATTAGTGCAGAGCAGCCAGGACATTTGGAGACCTTACCCCAAAGACCTTCTGGAACAGACTGTGTTGTATGTCTTTGGTCTCTTTGAACAGCACAAATACATCAAGCTTCTTGGCATGATTTTGCCCAGTCTAGCCCATTCAGGGGGATACAAACAATACAGGAACCACTCCCCTAGAGGTGGGACAGATGAGGAGCATTTAGGCACCTTAAAACCCAGCCCCTCACCATTCCATTTATGAACATTTCTGTGAGCTTTGGGAACAGAACACTCCTTCCACACCCACACTGCACAGTGAACAGAACAGGACAAGGAAGGGAGAAGTCAGCCAGGAGCCAGATGTCTTACAAGGAGCCTTCCAAGCTGGGACACATCTCTGCTGGATCTCAGTTCGAGTTTATGTGGGGCTGTATTCTCCTTCTTTTCTCCTTGCCATGCAAGACATGGCAGGGGTTGTTACAGCACAATGTAGGGCCACAGGCACCATGGCTCATGCAGAGCCAACAAGGCAGAGGAAAAGCCACTTCTGAATTTTGGATGAGAAGAGGAGGGACTGACTTGCAGTGGTGTGTAATCCAAACTGGCTTCTCTAATACTACAAAGCTCAGATGAGCATTTCCAGTTCATAAATTTCTCCATCAAAGTAAGTATATGAAGTCTGAGTAGATTGTACCTCGCAGAGTTCTAATTGTAAGGCTTTGGTCTTTTTGGTTTCCCATGTCTTAAAACTCATTGCAAAGCCCTATGAACTCAGAGCAGGGTTGCAAGGAGTGACATTTTAGGTGCCCAAAGTGTGGAGTTCTGGGCTGCCTTCCCCAGGATCCCAAACCCATAGCTATCTTCTCTCCAAGTAGAGCATCAGCCAACTCCTCACCATCACCTAACAGTAATGAGTCTCAGTGGGTTTCCCCAGGTTCTTGAGTCTTGCAAGAGTGGGGCAAGGCTCTGAGGGTGGCACCTCCACATGGGGCAGCGGATCCCCCCCTTAACTCCACTGCCATGGAGAAGCAGTCACGTCTGCCCATCTGTCTGTGACTTCTTGAGTTTTACCAGATCTGTGCCTGAGGCTTACTGGGAGGACTGGAGATTGAAACAGGGGTCAAAGAAGGAAATGTTTGGTGACATCATCTGAGCTCTGAGAAACACATATATGTGCAGGAATTGAAAATGATTCTCTGGGAGTAGCAAAGTGCAAGGAATGAAATTTTACCTTCCTGGTAAAAAAACTGGTGTAAAAATGTTTTTTGGAGGTGGAGCCACTTCTGGTGTTGTCAACAGACATTAGAGCTGTGCTATACCAGTTTCCCAGATTCCTAGACAGGGAGAGCTGGTCACACATGCTGGGAGACTCTCTACAAGGTGCCAGGAGCTCCCAGCTCCTTTAACTTAACCCCTTTACTCTGTTTGCACAGCATTAAAGCACTGCACTTTCCAGAAAACAATTTTTGCCACTTAATTTTAAGTTTCATGATTTTATACATCTGTGAGTGTGCTCAGACACTCTGATAACCTCCCCCTCTCCTTCAGCCCTGCCTCCCAACATGGGACCCTGTGGGGAAATGTGCTGTCCCGCTATTGATGTTTCCCCTGAGCAGACGCACATCTATGACTGTATGCAAAATTAATAAAGGAATACAGAGAGCGTTAACAAACACTGACAGATCTCCCACAGTTAATTGACACCAACCGTTCTGTTTAAAATTAATAAAGGTTTGCGGAGCACGCAGAACTCACACCTCATCACAGAGCAAATGTCCCACACAGCTCAGCAGGTCATGCCACTGCATCAGTGAGGCTGTGTGCCACAAATCATGACACACATCCCAGGCATTGTGTCAGGCCCATGTGGGGTGCTGCTCTCAGTCCAGGTGTAGGAGGGCTGTGTGACGCATGCACAGGAGATTGCCACTGATGGATGTGCGATGTGGGCTGTAAGGGAGGTTGCTAAGGGTCCTGTGGACAGGAGAAACAAAAGGAGAAATCTCAGCACTGCTAATGGCAGTGTGATCACAGTCTGCCTTTTATTCAGTGTTAAAGGCAGCCGGCAAGCTGGGAAATTGTATAGAATGTAAAGACTGAGAGCTCTGACATTTTGTGAGCTCTTTACAAGCCCTGAAGCAGAGCAGACAACTCCTAGATGAAGTTTTATTAGGAAGCTGTAGGGCTTGAGGTACCACCAGTGGTGTGTCTGGAGATGGGACTGGCACAAGTGAGCAGGATTGACCTCACACTTGTGCAGTCTGCACCACCTAGGCTAGAGTTGTCTCCAAATGTATTTAGCAACCCCAAGACTTGGTTCAGGGATAACGACAGGGTTGTGCTGCCAGCAAAGCCAATGAAACTAAAGACTGACAATGCCCTGAGACCTGGGCACTTTCGCATTTTACTCTGGATGGTGATAACTGTCTGGAGCAGGTTGTCACATATGGGTGGGCTGATGTGATGGTTCTCAGGTGAACCACTTGTGGAAAAGTGCCTATCTCACCTCCAAGCAGCATGGACAGTGGAAAGCGCATGGATAGGGGGAAGATGCTTGGACAGTTCCTCCAGGAGAGCACTCGCTCAGCCATATTAAGCTCCTCTGCTTCTCATTTGCATCCTTATTCTTTTGGCATCGTGGCAGGTGAGAGAGAGGAAGCCAGAAAACTGGCAGCCAAATGGTGTGGGAGTGTTGTGCCTGGCTCAAACCCCCGCAGCTGTCTGGCCCTGATGTACCAAATGTGCTCAATCTGGTTGCCACATACGCACCATGACCAGTCCAACTACCATAGGGAGAGCTGTTTTGTTCACTGTGATTTGTTTTGGAACTCAAAAAATGGTAGTAGTTACTCCCAAAAGGTGAATCATAAGGGTTTAATAGGGTGACCATCTAAATGGAAACCAGTGACTTCTGGCTATGCTTTTTTGCCTACCCCACCACCATGTACCACAGGAGTGATCCCACAGACCAGCAGCACCCTATGGTGATGTGGGATCACAGCTCACAGCATCATCTGTGTCCTGCTGACATGTCCTCCTTCCCTTTACCCCAGTGGAAATAATGACTCATAAAGTAAAAGCTGTGTGTCCATTTGCAGATTGCTCCTACCTGCCGGTGTCTGTGATGTAATTGCATTGAAATACCACACTGCAGAGTAAACTCCTTTAGGTAGTATGATCTGAAAAGAGAAAAGGGCTGAAATTTGAACCTGGTAACTCTACAGCCTAAATGAAAATAGTTTGTAGTTACCTCCTTGAGAAAGGCACCAAACCTCGCTTGATTCTCAGCTTCCTGTCTGTACACAGAGGCTTAATAAAAGCAATACAAATTGTGGCTTTGAATACAATTTCCAGAAGTAGCTCAAGATGCAGCTTCATGGCCTGCCTGCTCTCTGCTGTCGTCTGCTTGCTGGAAATTCACCCCTCCCCAGAAGAGTTGGTGGACCTGGATGTGCATGTGCATCTATCTCTGTGCTCTGATGTTCACAGCTTCTCAAGACAGCACTGAAACTTGGCCCCTCATGCTCAGGGATAATGATGAGAGCTAGTGAATTAACACCTTGAATTAATGCCTTGAAATGCCCTCATTTGATTCTCTGGGATAATACACTCAGTATTCTGGTTTTGCAGTGTTTACACATCCCCCTGTCCAGCTGTTTACATCATACTTTGTAATTACCTTCACAGAGCTGTTTCCTTGTTTCTGGAGGTGATGTAATCTTTGCTTTGCCGACACAGTTTGCTATATTGAAGGGCTTTAGAACACTTCCTTCTGTGATTTTATTTCCCTGGCTCTTTAGAAAATGCTGTCGCTATTTTCTCATCTAGCAGTGGCCAGAACTTTTGTCTGGGTGAAGAATATGGGAACAGCCAACTTCCTGCCATTAAAGAAGTCTCTCATTGTACAACTGAGGCTGAGACAGATTCATTTGATCTACACTTGCTACAAAATAGCTTGAATCTTCATCTGTGCTAATGCCCTGCTTGGTCTGAAAGAAGCAAGGGGGAAAAGGTTTCAACAGCCTTCCTCTGCAGCCCACACTTAGCACCGCATATCTTAAGCAAAGCTGCCACATTAGCCTGGAATGGGTAAACTGGAGTACCTCATAGCTTGGGTGTGTTCCATCACACTCCTGCAGGTGGGTGGGTGGGCGAAGGCTGAGCCCCTTTGCAGGACTTGAGTGGTGGAAGGGGACCTAAGTGGGAACAAGACAGGCTCACCTCAAATCTGCCTCTTGGTCAGGGGGTCGCAGTTGCAGGCATTGAGCTAAGGTCGGCCTCTGCAGACACATTCTCCTTCAGCTGGAGGACCTCTCTACTGTAATGAAGTGAGTGGGTTACTGGAAGTTGACATTTTTTTCCAGATCTGTCATTTGCTAAGTGATTTTCAGGAAATCAGTCACCAGTGCTATCAGCGTAGTGTCTGCATGGAGTGTAAAACCGTCTACCTCCAAAACCACTCTGAGATCCATCAGTGATACCTAAAGTCTCTGTGCTCCTTCTGGCTGAATCTTGACCTCTGCTATCAAAAGAAAATGAATCACAAGATGATATCAAGCACCCTTTCCCCTCCAGCCATGGAACTTGGGCACTCCCCTGGGGTGTGCAAGAGGAGCAGCTTCCCAGGGCAGTGGGAGCAGCTGTGTAGGGACGAGCCCTCTGAGCTGCGGCCTCCAGGAACCATTACATTTAGCAGAGGTACCAAAGTGCAGCTTGCTCCATCCTTGTCCACCCTAAGCAGAGAGCGAGGGCAGCTGGGGATGGAGCAGGTCAGCAGTTCGCTGGCCCTCCTCTAGCAGGATGGGGACCAGGTGCTCCCTTTCTGTTTTAACTTTTATACGGATTAACTCAGATTCATGTTTAAGATGTCAGTCTAATTCTGGTCTGAAGTGCAGGACAGTTCCTCCTGGCTCCCCAGAGGGTAACATCATAGCCCTCTATTAGCTGTGCCAATTACAGTTATTTCCTTCCCCATTTCCTCTCAGGTGTCAGACCAGAATGCTATTTCTTTTCTTCCTGAGAGTTCTATTTTAAAAACAGAAGAAAAGCACGTTATTACTGTGATAGGTGTTGGACTGTGTGGCCCCTGATGTAATGGGGTGTTTATAGCCATGATGCTCTTACCCGATCCGTTCATAATCAGAAGTAATGGCAGCACTTCGCCACTCGCTCTGCTTGAGGATGCCACAATAAATCTAGCTGAGGCGTAGTGTCACTGCAGCTGGCGTGTGATATAGAAGAGCCGTGCTTTTTTACTTCTGTAATGTTTATTGCTCTTCTGCATTATACGAATATTGCCGGTCCTGGCGATTCAATCGTCATGAATCAACCCTCAGAAAATAATGAGATTTTACAAAATGTGTATTTTGGAAGTGTTTTTTTATGGCCCATCAAATGCTTGAGCCTTTGTGTCATGCTGTCGGGCTTCCCTCGTTTTCCTGCTACAAGATGGAAAGGAAGGAAAAAGAAAATGTGTGCATATGTGATGGTTTGATTCCAGCAGCTGGGCCCTACCAAAACCTCCTGATGTCACAGAACCCAGGGTAAAGACCCTGTAAAGACCCATCTGAGCAATGGGTCCAGCTCTGTGGAAGGAGAAATGAAGTGTGCATTTTTGTGGTGACAGCAATAGAACGCAAGGGCTGAGCAGAGCAGGGAGCACGTTATGGGACACTGGTTGTGCTGGCAAGGAATGGTCCAGCAGCACATGCTCCCAAGCCACCAGCTTGTCGCTGCCTGCTCTGTGAGCAGGTGCGAGTGGCTGCAAGGTTGCAGCACAAAGCGGTTAAGGGAATTGATCCAAGTTAAAAATAACCCTGCCTCTCCCTCCCTTCTCCTCCCAGTTTTACAGCATTACCTCAAACCTGCATCGGTTTTACTGATCCCGCTCACCGTCTGGCACCGCAGCAGCGGCAGTAACACAGCTGAAGGAGCGGTGGGGGGGTTGTAGGGTGTTGGGTGTAGGAGGCACTGATAAGGGTACCCCAGAGCCTTCCTGGATTTGACTACAGGTGCATGTGAAACAGAAAGAAAGCAGAAAAAAAAAAAAAATAAAAAGAGTGAAGAAGTCACTTCTCTGGTGCGAGTAAGGAAGAAACTACAAGTTCAGGAATGGTGTTTTAGGGGAAAGCAGGTGTGGATTTCTTGCAACATTCAGGGAGGCATGACTTTGAAAGGCTCATTTGTAAAGAAGATTACACCTGAGAAATACCAACCCTGGCATCAGCTCCTCTAAAATCCCAAACACGTCCCCATATTTGGTTTTCCTTCACTGAAATGAAGGATGACTGCTAATGGATTTGAATCCTTATTCTGCATGTTTCTGAACAGCAGTGTGAAGGACTGACAGATCGAGACAAACAGCTCTGTGAGCAATCACTCAAAGAACAGCCCTGGTGAAATGGTACTGATGGAGACACAGCTTGGGAAGGGTTGGCCACATCCTGACCTGTTCCACTCTGGCCAGTCTGTGCCTTGCTGTGTGCTCATCAGCTCCTTCCGACACCTCTAGAGCTCTTAAGTCTAATCTTCATACAGGTGTAAAACCTTGGCTATTTTTCACTCTTTTCGTAAACTACCGGACTGCTGTTGCTGCTTTGTGCTCTTCTACTCCTAACTCTGCACTTTGTCATCTCCCCACATCATTGTTTCCTTCTATATCTCCATCCCTGGAGGTGTTCAAATCCAAGTTGGATGGGTCCCTGGGCAGCCTGATCTAGTGGGTGACAATCCTGCCCATCTCTGGGGCTTAGACTGGATCATCTTTGAGGTCCCTTCTAACCCAAGCCATTCCATGATTCTATATCTTTTCCATTCCATTCTTTCCATTCTTTCTTTTTCTCCCACCAAACTCATCTTTCTTATCCCAATTAACTCTCTTCCCTTCCAGCACTTCTACTCCGGTAAGTCTTCCCTGATTCCAGAATTGGATTTCTAACCAAAACACTACAAGCAGGAAAGCTGGTATTAACAGTTCTCCTGCCCATATATTCCTTTACGTGTACTCCAAGCATGTGCAGAAGCTCCTGTCATTCCCTCCCTCTATGTCTAAGAGTCAGACAGAGGTTTCCTTTCCCCCAGCATCCACCTTCTTTCTCTTTTAAAAGTGTCCCCTAGTGACAGAGACTGTATTTCCCAACCAGAAAGTACAATTTCTAGCACATCTGATTGCTCCTGCAATAAAAATGCGAGGTAATTGTCAAAATAACACAGAAAGCACTGTAATCTCAGGATGTCTGGAGCTGTGCACTACGTAAGCAATTCTCTCTAATAATCTCCCACTTACATTGCACTGAGGAACTCAGAGAATTCTCCAGAGGGGATGAGGCCCTCGTATCCTCACACCACGTGCAAGAATGGTGACGTGCCACAGGACACATCGCGTGTCCCTTCAGATGGGGTGAGGGGACAACCAGAGCCTGCTGAGTGCGTGTGCTGGTCTCTAAGCACTTGGCTCCTATTTCTTCCCACACAGCACAGGGACGCAGAACGTGATTCCAGAGAGCAGTGGAACCCAATGGCCATGGGATGAGTGGTTTTACAAGTCCCCTGAAGGCAACCAGAGCAGTAGGTGGGTTGGCAAGGGAAAAATGAGAAGGGAATATGAAGCCCACCTCTGTTTGCTAACATCCTTTATTTCTTTTGTAAATAATGCTCTCAGCCAGCAGTCCCCAAAGAGAGATCTGTAGGGAATCACACAGTCTCCACATGGACTTATGTACGAAAGGAAACAGCTGGTCCCTGACATTTATTGCTCTGCTCAGCTTGGGAAGTTTGGCTGAAATGCTGCATAAAAACTTGTATCTCTCATAGACTTTTGGTTTATTTATTTATTTCCAATTAAGAAATTAAGACTTCGAGAAAAAATGCTAATTCTTTTCAGCCAGGACAGGTTGTGCTGGAGATTACACAGGGTAAGGCTGCAGGACACAGGTTTTTTCCTGTTCTTATTTTAGCTGAGCCAGTTTACCCTCCCTAGTAAATACATGATAGTGCAGTTTGTTTATAGCAGGTAGCATTCACAGCACAGCTGTTCTTCGAATTATGTAACTTCATTGACTCATAGATGAAATATTGGCCACCTACTCCGGCCACTTGCCAGGCAACGGTGCTAACCTCATACACACCAATGGGTTCTACACACACTGCAGCTTTTCTCTGAGGTTAGGTGTAAGAACTGAGAAATTTCCTCCCTGTGCCATCAAGTTGTCTCTTTTGAGTTCTCCTAGGGGTGCTGAGATCTCCTTTCAAAGAGCCAAACACCCTCAGAGCAGGAATTATCATTTGGTATCACCACACTTACGGAGTTTCTGGGCAAAACTTTGATACTTATAGTGGATATTTGGCACCTAGATCCAAAACAAACCAAAAATAAGTGAGTTCTTAATAATGATGCCAAAAACAGGAGCTACATGCCTGAAGGGCCTGTTATGTGAATTCCCAGGTGTTGGAGCAACTTCAGTGGTTTTTGGAGCTGTTCTCCATGTTGACTGAATGTGAGCGAGTTTTTAATGGATATCCTGACCCAGTTGTCTTGGCTTTTAGGGGGGTACTGGCATGAAGCTGTTTCTGTAAAGCCACCCTTGTTTCTACAGATGCTCTCACATTGATTCCAGTGGTTGCACAGCAGCTTTATAGCCTATGTGGTCAACAGCTCTACGTCCAGGTAGAGGCTGTTGACAAGTGGTGCCCCTCTTGGGTCTGTCCTGGGACTGATACTCTTCAACATCTTTATCAACAACATAGGTGATGAGATTGAGTGCACCCTCAGCAAGTATAGAGACGACACCAAGATGAATGGTGCAGATGATATGGCAAAAGGATGAGATACCATCCAGGAAACCTTGACAAACTCAAAAGGTGGGCCCATGTGAACATAATGAACTTCAAGAAAGCAAAGTGCAACATTTTGCACTTGGGTCGAAGCAATCGCAGATATGTATACAGACTGGCAGAAGAACTCCTTAAGAGTAGCCCTGCTGAGAAGGACTGAGGGGTCCTGGTAGATGAAAAACTTAACATGAGCCAGGAGTGTGCTCTTGCAGCCTGAAAGGCCAACGGTAACCTGGGCTGCATCAGAAGAGGGATGGCCAGCAGGGACAGGGAGGGGATTATTTTCTCTACTCTGCCCTTGTGGGGCTCCAGCTGGAGTACTGTGTCCAGGTCTGGTATCCTCCACACAAGAAAGGTATGATGCTTCTGGAGAGGGTCCAGAGGAAAGCCATGAACATGATCCAAGGGCTGGAGCACCTCTCATGTGGAAATAGGCTGAAGGAACTCGGCTTATTCAGCCTGGAAAAGATAAAGCTGCAGGGAGATGCCATTGCGGGATTCCAGTATTAAAAGGAGGTTTAGAAACATGAGGGAAATCAACGTTATACATGGATAGATAATGATAGCACAAGGGGGAATGGTTTTAAACTAATGGAGTAAAGATTTAGATTAGATGTCAGAGGGAAGTTTTTTACTGAGAGTGTGGTGAGGTGCTGGAACAGGTTGTCTAGAGAGGTTGTGGGTGCCCCGTTCCCAAAGGTGTTCAAGGCCAGGCTGGATGAGGCCAAGAGCAATCTGATCTTGTACTTGATCTAGCAGCTGGCAACCCTGCAGCAGGGGTGTTGGAACTTGATGATCCTTGAGGTCTCTTCCAACCCAAGCCATTCTATGATTCAATGATTCTACGATTCTTTGTCCTCCATTCCCAGCTGCCAGTCACCGGTGCCTACCCACAGCCTCCTGAGCTGCACCAGACAAACTCTTTGTGTAATTGTGTGATACCTGTGTTAGAAAATGATCATTCTGCTTGTGATGGCTCTCATATTTGTTGGATGCCTTGCTGAGGTGCTTGAGCTCACTAATCTGGCAGAAAACTAACCTAGCCAAAAAACGAGGAAAATTTTCCAGCAGGCTGTGAGATTGCTCAGCTGTCCTGTATCTCTCTAGCCTAGGCTAGGCCCTTAATCTCTGTTACTTAAACAAGGGCATGCATTCACATCCATGGGTCTCCCCATGCTTGATAAAGGCAATCCGCATTTACAGCGTAAACACCAGAGAGCAGAAGTCCAGCACGCGATGACTATGTTCCTTTAGCATCATTGTATTGGTATTTTGTTTATAGAGCAGTACCATTCCAGTTCAAGACTTGATGCACACGTGTGCCAGCCTCTCCCAGGATCACTGCTTTGTGGAGAGCTTCTGCTGAGGCTGCTTTGTATCTCCTTTACTTCTTAATCCAAAGCTTTTATTGAGTTGAACATACCTGTTCCCTGCAAAGCTCCCAGCAACTTCACTTTCATATCATCCAGAAGCAGCTTAGCCAGGGGTGGTTTCTTTCTTCGTAGTTTCTCCCTTGTGATTTTAGATGCCAAGTTTCAGCCTGAAAAAAAACATTTACAGCTGTGTTATATAAACTAATGAAAAACAGTGTTTAAAATGAAAGTGCTGGCACAACTTTATGGAGAACAGGAGTGGAAATAGCCATATGGTAATAAACAGGCTACCTGATATGGCTTATTGTTTAACTCCTTGCTTACTTCTAGAAACTTAGGTTTACATTCCCAAATGTTGTCTCTACCCCTGAGTCCTGTGAGACGCTGGCATGTGTTCAATCATTCAAGTCTGATTTTGGGTCCTTCTGAGAGCATAGCCCTGGAGCAGCTCAGTGAGCAAGGAGTCTTGCCAGGCAGGGGATGGCTCTGTTTTCATATGCTTCACAGCACAGAACAGACTGTAAACAAAGTATGAATTTCTATGGTAAACAACAAACTTTTTTTTTTTTTCTTTAAGACTAAAATACTTGGACGTAAATAGGTTTTCCTTTTTTTGCAGCTCATCATTAGGAAGACCAAAGAGAAGGAGAGATTTTGTACCTGCGGTGCTGACTTCCTCATGCGTATCTGCAATGGTTTCCCATCTTGTGATTGCAATGTCATGAAGAGATATTTACAACATGCCAGGAAAAATGTTTCCTTTTTAGAGCCCATCACAGTAGCATAATAACAAGCCTTGTAATCTGTCTTCCCCATATACCGAAATCACTCGATGGAAATGATTTTTATATGCTGACTGTTGGTGTGCATATTAAAGCCATTTCTAAGGAAAGGCTGTAAAACATTCATCCATGCACAGCGCTGCCACCCGGCAGTAAAATGCCCGTGCCTGGTCCACTGGAGCTTCTGCAGTTGTTCCTGCAGCTGGAGCCGGCACCAGCACGGGTGGAGAGCGGTGCTGGCGCAGATAAACCCTTACGGTAAATCAGCTATAACGTGGTTTGGCTCCAGGCCCAAGTAATAACTAACCAGTTCTATGTTAATTATTTGCTATTCTTCTACATATAGGAATAGGTGCAGGCCAGTGCTAAGCATAAATGACTGCCATGTGCTGCTGGCCTTCATAAATTCTCTTCATTTTTTTTCTTACATATTACATCGCTGGCTAATTGACAAGAATTATGAATGACTCTGTTTTTTTTTCCTTTTGTTCTGGGCTCTTTCTTGCAGTCTCTCATGAAGGAATAATCTAGAGCGTGCTTGTAAGGATAAACAGAGGCTCTCATACATTTGGATAGTTCATTCCACAGTTCCCATGCATTTTATATGGTAATTCACCCTTATATGCTGCCTGCAAAACAGCCATTCTCTCAGGAGTCCCCCAGTAAATCTGCTCCAACTGGAATATATTTCCAGATCTGTACTGTAACAACCACTAAGGAAAACGGGCAGCAAAGCTGCAGAGCTGCCTGCCCTCCTCCTCCATTACTCTTGTCACAAACCCTCACTTCCCAAATTCTCATGTACCACCTTCTCAGGGGCGTCAACAGAGCTCTTTGTGGGAGTGATTGAGAAACCGGCCCAGCCCCGAGAAGTCAGCACGTTTTTTTTTCCTGGGTTACTTTTCTAAGCGGGCAAAACAAAGGAACAGCCTGCAGCAGCACTGGCAGGGGCAGATATGTGTCAAAGCAAGGCATACCTGTAATTAGCACCTCCTGGAGAGCTTATCCCAGTGGAGCTCTGAAATGATAACTGACTGCATCACAAAAAGATCCATGTGGGAACTCACCAGTTGAGGGGAGTGCTGACTCCCTGGACAATGCCACTAAGTGACTATCTGCCCTCTTAGAAATCTCAGCCGTTACACTGACGTGTAAATGTTGCTAAAGTGCTTTTGGAAGTGCTGCTCTAGGTCTCACCAGCTTGGTGTCCAGTTGTGCCAGTGAAGGTTTACGTCAGGCATCAGGCAGAGTTTGTGAGGAAGATGGTCAACCACTGGAACAGGCTACCTAGGGAGATAAGGGGTGGAGTCCCCATCCCTGAAGTATTTAAGAAATGTGTGGATGTAGCACTGAGGGATGTGGTTAGTGATGGAACTCTACAGGTCAATGGTTGGACTTGATGATCTTGAAGGTCTTTTTCAATGTAGATATGATTCTATGATTCTGTGATTCTATGACAGGATTTTGAGTCTCTGCTGCAACTTGACAAAGACCTGTGATCTGGTGTCCACCTGGAAGTGTGAGAACACAGCAAGAAATCTTCAGCCAAAAGTACTGTGCTGGTGTAACATTTGACTCAGTAGGCTTTCATAGATGCAGGCAAAATACTACTAAATCTCAAATTTATACTCCTCCTAGCATTTGATGTACACTTTGCATGAGTATAAATGGCTAGCTAGAAACCAAGAGAAAATTAGGCCCAAGAGAGATAAGCTTTAACAACTCTGCAGCCTTCCCTGGGAGGTAATTTGTGCAGCCATTAAATAAAGAAAAATTATTGGAATTTAACAAATAACACAGATTAATAACGGGGGGACCCATTCTCCATTATCTGCTGGGACGTACATTGTTTCATTGATATAGCTACGCTGCATAAAGAATGAAATAAATCACATTTTAATTAAAATAAAATGGAAATAATGGAAGACAAAGGAATCACTGATGTTCTTCTAATCTACTCCAGAAAGTGCTGTTCTTGATAATGATGGACAGGGCTCATCTGGGAAAAATTAAAGGTGGACATGTATGGGGACATGCTGATAAAAATTGAATGGAAAATGCTTTGAGTCAGGCCGACAGCTTGGTTAATAGTGCTAATGAGTATTGGCATGTACATGGGCCCACCTAGGCTCTGAAGTGATTGGAATGTGGAGGGAAGGCTCACAGCTCTGCTGCTATCAGAACAGAGCTGCCTCCCTACATGCCGAGGCTGCCTGCTAAGTGTGCTGCTGTGTTTCCTGGCTATTTGCAAAGCAAAAACTAAACAGGACTTGGGAGAAATTATTCTAAAATACAATCCCTACCTTTGGAGAAACATAAAGGTAGTGGTGAGGGTCCCAAGATCTCATGGATCTGAAGGACAGGGCAGACCTTACACATTGAAATTTAGACCCAAAGTATGCCAATGTCAGCAGCTAGCCACTGAAGTACCTGAAATGGGAACCTCTGTCCTGATCACACCTGGTTAAACTCATGCAAGAACCACACCTGAGAGTTACAGCGAAGTGTATATCACAAGGAGGAATATGACAGAAAATCTGGCTTGTATTGGTCTGGGATCTGTGTCATATCCATGTCGATCCTACCCCTGTGTCACCCTGTGAAAGGCAGTGTTGAGAACAGGACCAAGCATGGCTGTAAAAATGAGATGACTTTGTCAAAAAAATAATAGGAAGAATGTTTGGAAAGAGGCCAGATCTTGCAGTCCTTTCTTTTCTTTTCCTTTTTTTTTTTTTTTCCCAAGCACTTATTTGTTTTATTCTATTTACAGCCTCTAGTTTTCCACCGTGGCTGATTGTATTTCACCTCGGAGCGCCCCGGCCCGGGAAGCAGCCGCAGCCCTGGCCGCTGCCCAGCTGGCCTCTGCCCTAGTTCCTCTCCCACTACAGGCAGGCTGTGGGATCTCTCCTTTTCAGGGCTACAACGTGCCGCCCACTTTTGATCATTAAAGGAAATGAAGCTGAAATCACCTCTGAAGAAGTAAACAAGACTCACGTATGAAGGCACTGAAATGGCAATGCAAGCAGTCTCAAAGGCGAGCACACACAGCACGGGCTGCCACTCGTCCCCTGGTTCAGCAGTGTTCTACAAGCACTTGGCAGAGCTATAAATGATGGCACGAGGTGCGAGGCGGTGAAGAATAAAATCCCGAGTATTCAGCTTTCAAGGAAATTTACAAAAGCCACCATCTCAACAGCCAAGATTTACATGTGTCTTCCAAGAAAGAATTGCTTTTCTATGGGAAAGCAATCGTCCCCTGCACTGCTGAGCTAATGATGTATAAAATAACTCTGACACGCCAGAGTCCCACGGTGGCACCAGCCAACAGCAAAGAGAAAAGGGATTCCAAACAAGCTGTTGGTGACCAGAAAACAACTTGAAGCAGATCGTTAGCAATAAATCTTAATATGACATTGGAGCCGAGCTCATCTTACAAAGAGCAAAGAGTAGATGGAGAAAAGCAGATGGCAGAGCCTTTCCCAGTGGCATAAACAGAGATGAGTGCGTATCGTTTCTGAGTACTGTAGAAGTCCTTGCCCATCTCAATTGTATAAATAACCAGAAAGAACATTAATACATTTCTAAGGACTGAGTTTTAATTGTTCTGTGTTTTATAATCATTGCTTGCGTCTTGTTCTATTTACCCTGGCAATAGTTCCAAATATTCCACGTTATGGAAATGATGACGTTCAGCTGGAAATGTTTTACCTGCCAACTCCTGAACTTCACACTAGCGGTTATCCGGCAGTAGCTGGTGGCAGAACAAACCTACTGCAGCATAACTGGAGGTTACATCCTTTACACGGTTACATTTAATCACTTCTGATGCCTATCTAAGTTGTAGCCAAGTATAGATTCTACACACAAATTTTTGAAAGTACGAAAATAAGAGCAACAGCAATAAGAATAAAGCATAATTATCACAGCCACCTGTCCAAGGAATCCGGGATTTGTTGTAACTTATGAGTGGATCATCCTTTGTTCAAGTCTTTTCCACAAAAGTTGTTGTGTGTAAAATCCATGCAAACCACGAAGTCTGCCTCAGTACAGAAGCACTGGAAGAACTGTGAACCTATCACACTGAACATACCATCACATGCATAAAATCAAGAAGCTAAAAACTCAAGTGCTTATTATTTCTGTGATGCATGTTAGTTACAATTCTTTAAGGGCTATCTGTAGCAATAGGATCCAAAAAAATCAGATAATAAAAAAACTTGCAAAAAAATACATGTTCATACCATTACACGTGACTAAAACTTTCATTTCTCTATGCTATTTATGGGTATATTTGTGTGGAAACCTTTTAAAAATGTCCTTTACAACTTCTTGAGATTTACTTACACCATTTCATAGTTCTGCAGAACAAAGCTGACGTCTCCAGATGGCAAATATAAACACCCGAAGATGGACTGCCACTCAAAGACACGTGGGGAATATTTGCCAAAGCTAAATACAGCACTAAAAGAATTTCAATAGTGAGTAGAAGTTCTTCTGAAAACACCATTAATACTGAAATCTTCTGAAAATACCATTAATATATCTAACTGATGCGGTGGAGGCGGTGAGCGGCACTCAAAATCTTTGCTACCCCACAAAAAGGCACTTATTTCTGGATTGTTATATAGTCAGGAAATCATACAGTAAATCAAAGTGACGTATTACTCAGACCCTGCTATAAAGTGCAGCACATATTTAGTGACATACAAGAAACATACACATGTGCACGGCTGGGGAAGTATGCATGGGATTCAACCATTTTGATGAATAAATATTTGAGACTTTTACAGTTCCTCAGCATCTTCTTTTATGTGATCAAATAACTGCAAATACAAATTTTACTTGAGGACTGACATTTTTGTATTACAACAGCTTCTTTGTTGCTCCAAACAGCAATGCATATACTACAAATCAGTTCAGAAAGAAAATACTTTCCATCGTACTCATCCTTATTATCAAAAAGAGAAACCACATGCACAAAATTCTTCATAGCTTTTTTACCAGCAGCATTAGTCTCTTTCAGACATTGGCTAGGGTGGGTAGAGATCCACCATAACATATTCTGTCTGAGCTGTAACAACAGAAGGCATTCCTTGTGCGCTGTGTGATTCCAAACATCTAAGGATGGGAGAAGGAGTTCACTCAATATAGTGAATAAGTCCTTTGAACTTTGCCACATTCTCCAAACAAAAATTTCTTTATGAGTACACTGTTAGACAAATATCCTCATCTGGAGAGGTTCAAAAACCTCACTCCCACCAACCTCAACAGAGATAGATCTTTTTGGTGATTAGCCCTTGTTTCAGACACCAGTTCTGCAAGTTGTATGTTTGCATCAGACACTTGTAGCTTTCAGAGGCTTGTCTACACACAAACCCCCTGAGAAATACTGAGATTGCCTGGGAAGACCACATCTTCAGGTACTTTTGTCCAAGTCTACGCATATACCCTCCTAGGGTCTTTCTTTCGGAGCATAACTCTATACCTCTGTATGTTGTCAATAAGGAACAAATGGGATTTTTGTTTATTTCTAAACCATGATTAAAATATTGTATTTTGAAAGGGTGTAATGTAAACTAACGTGTCTGTATTGAGCAGATCTTCATGGCTGAATGCTGGAAAGGAGATCTGTGGCAACAGTAAGCCCCAATAACTGTTCCACAGTGCTACTAGAGTTCTCTCTGCAGTGCCTGCCTATGCTACAGAACTGAAAGATGTACAGCCATGGTGTCATCACAAGCCTCAAAAAGCTGTAACGAGGCTTTGCTGTGATAGCTGCATAACAATTTCATTCCCCAGCAGAATATTTTCTGTGAAGAAAACTCAATCTACAATTGCAGCTGCCACACAGAGCATTTTTTGAAGTCAAAAAGCGCGGAGTAACTCCAGGCATGGATGGGGTCTGGAACACGATCCATGGAGATGCCTCCAGCATGCTTCATGATGGCCTGGCTTTGGCAGCTATGTGGCTGAAGAAGTTCTGCCCTCTGGTCTCTGGCTACTCACTACAGCTCACCAACTTTATTTTGTGTGAGAAGATACATACAGTGATCTACTGCCCAATCCAAGAAAAGCTGTCTTCAGTTTAATATTCTACCTACTTTGATAGCAGAGGCATCAACAATCACAGCACGGAGAGTTCAGCAGCTGAATTATAGCAGCAGTAATAATGAGAGCACAAGTGGGAATCCCAGGAAAACTTTAATCATTATCATTAACATTTTATTTTCTGCACTGCTATCCTTGCTCCAATGTACCACAATTTGCTGTACCAGGCTATGCAATGCTGGATGTCAGTAAGAATCTGCATAAATACAAGGAGCAGGATAGCTGTGATGAAAAAGTCATCAAAAGCCATAGGACCTTTTGATATTTTAAAATTATTTTTGTTCTGCTGTGTTGTACAGTTTCAGATCAGGTATGGTTTTGAGGTACGAGGGATGTAGTTGCAAGCACATAGATTATGCCTAGACTCCCTTATACCTAACTCATTTATATGTACGTATCCTTGCAAAGCATGCTGCAACTCCTGGTTTTATCACTGGTTTGCCCAGTTTACTCTCTTAGTCAATTCAGTGTTAAATGGAAATAGCAAAACCCACCAAGTTGTAACAACAATGAATTTTGGCAAATGCTCTGGAGAGTTTTCTCTTTAAGCTTGGCATTCAGAAAGAGAAACAAACTTAAAATAGGAACCATTTACAATGGATCATCATGTAGATAAATGTGTTAAAAGCCCAACAGAGGGAATTTCTGAAATGCATGAGCTCCGAACACCAAAGATATATAGCTTGAGTAATGTCTTCCTTGCTGAAGATGATGATCTACTGTGTATTTCTAAGGAAAACTATAATGAAAGTAAATAATATTAAGTGTTTTATAAAGTGGTTCATTAACTGGAAAAGGATGTTTCTTCCTTGGACAAATTGTCTTAGAAATGTTCCTTTGGGGTCCTGCCTTCATTTTTAAAACAGAATTGTGCCAGTAGATCTACTTTACATAGTTTTACATCAATTTTGCAATCAGGCTTTCTGTTTACAAGCTCTCTGGGCTTAACTTCACTGCAAAGTTAACCTGAGTTAGAATTTATTCTGGTTATAATCAGAATCCTTTCTACATTAGAAAAAAAGAAAAATAAGCCTGAGTCTGCAGTTGCTTTTCATTTGAGGCAGCAAGGCTAACAGGAAGATACAGGCTGGTATGACAGTGAGCCTAGCGCATCAGCTACTCTGCATTGTGGGCACAGGTTTGCACTATTTGAATGCTGCTGATCTTCTTATGCCTTCCCACTCATCTTTCCTTATTCCTGGCAGGATCCTGCTAATACCTGGGCCAATAGCAATGGCTCACTCACTAACAGGGCTGACCAAAGCCATAAGCGGCCTCAGAAATCACAGCCTGTGGTTTCACAGTGTAAAGTTTTCACAGATAAAAGCAGCTTTACCTAGCCCTGTCCCATTGTCCTTCCTCAGCTCTGCCCTCCTCAACCATAGCACTGCTCATTTCTGCTGATCCATCATTTTCTAAAAGTCCAAAAACGAAGTGTTTTTAAGAAAGATCACTGGCTCACCAAGTAGATCAGCATCATTTTGCCAGCATAACAGTGAGGGCTTCAATGTGAGCACTGAAGCAGGTCTGAAACCCTGCAGCAGTATTGGTACTAAGAATTTCACATTCAGAAGCTCGGCACCAGGCACAAGTGATGGTACAAAGACATGCATGAGGCTCAGGTGTCCGCTTATACCTTAAAAACTGTCTTGAAAGTGCTCCCACAGGAGCAACAGATTACTTGTAAATGCCAACACATCACTAGTGTTCAATAGGTAAGTGATAAACTCTGTCTCTTCAGGTTTCCAAGAAAAGAGTAGATGTTGCACGGACTGATGTGGTTTAGTAGTGTGGTGGTGATGGGTTGATGATTGGACTAGATGGTCTTACTGATCTTTTCCAACCTTAATGATTCTATGATTCTACGATTCTATGAGAGAAGCTTGAGGTCAATTGGCTGTAATTTTCCCAACAGAAAGCATCTGAAGCCTCATGACTTGAACTTCTGAAATATAGCCCTGTCTCTCAGCAAAAAGGACAGAACCAGGGAATCAAAATGTCCAGTAGCCACTGTTCTCACATTGTACAAGTTGCTGATGGAAAGAAGAAACAGGGAAATGCAAAGAAGTTCTGCTGTTTTTCTGTAAAATATTGAAAAAGTTTCTCATAACTGGAAGAAATTTTTCTTTGCTGCTCTTAATTTACATGATGCTAGCAAGAGGGAAGAGCAGGCAGTTATTCCAACATGCCCAACCTGCACCTCTGTAGCTCCACAGTTGCTACGAGTCTACATTTGCTATAGAGGAAAGTGAAAGCCACGGCCAACTTACTTTGGTGCCCTTGGCTGTGAACTATAGCTGTTCAGCAGGACCCTGAAGAGAGGAAATATGAATGAGGCGAGAATGTTTCCATGCATCTTACCTTGAGCCAGGGTTTTTTTTCCCTAAAGTCTTGAGCACTGTACCTCAGAAGAAGCTAAGTGACTGACCTGTGATACTTACTCTAAATTATGCATGTTTAACAGCACCCAAGGACCTTGTGAAATCTATTACATTGGGCACTGAACATTGAAAGGTTTGCAACCTAAAGGGCTGTTTTTCATTATCCACTGAGGGTGAATTTAGCTCTGAACAAAATATACAGGAAAACACAGTTGCTAATGCAATGGAAATTATTACTGGGTAATAATTTATGGATCTTGTTTGTTGACTTTGCTATTGGGAAATTCACTGTCTAAATATATTGGCTTGATTTAATAAGGGAAAATCAAGCTGACCTAATAGGTGACTGTAAGAAAAAACATGCAGCCAGGGTTAAAAAAAAAAAAAAGGAGCTTGAAATAAGTCAGCGATTCACAAATGGCTGTGAATTTGTAAGTGTTAACAGGAAAAAATGGAATAGAAGGAACACAACCAGATCAAAAGGACTGCGTTAGCTTAAAAGGGGATCTGGTGTCACAGGCATCATTTCTGAGAAGGAAAAAGAGAAGATGAGTCAAGAAGCTAGACCCAACTGCCTTGTTCTGAGGGGATTAGAAAAATTAGATATAAACTGTAGCACTGGCCAGGAGTAAAAAAAAAGTGGAAGAAGTGAGGAATTCATGATGACATTAATAACACCACAAGGACTGGTGCTGGCTGGGTGAGCTGTAGCCAGTGAGCAGAGAGGAGGGAAGGTGACATACCTGTAAGCAGAGCCATGGAACCAGGATGTTTTTCACTGAGGACTGACTGTGCTTCTTGAGCATGCTGGGCCCCGAATTGCACAAACAAGTTAAAAAAACAGAGTGGGGTTATCAGATCTCAGGTGCTGCCCCGTTTTCTCTTCTCCTTTTGAACAACATTCATCTTTTTCTAACAGCTTAATGTCCAAAGTATGCATGAAGGAAGGATTTAGGCAAAGCACGCTGGCAGTCTTACCCAGGTTCCATTGATTCAGCAGAGTTGGCTCCAGTCCTTGAGGGACAAGTGCTCCCTTAATTTTAGACAAGTCTACTTCAAACGCAATTAGACAAGAGGCTTTTTTTTTTGGTCTGCACACTGAGTGAGACACATTACTTGTAATCATTATATACTAGTTTATTGATTGTGGCTTTTCAGTATTCGCTGTAGATAGGCTTGTTTTAACAGAACTATCAAGAGACATGTCTGGTTAGCAAACAATTACGGATTGGAGGTATAACAGTTAGCACTGCTATTTTGTCAAGAGGTATAGAAATGCACTGAGAATTTTGACAACACATGCATGAGGTTTTCTTTTGAATCTTTGGTATTTTTCAAGAGATGTTACAGAAGTCTGTTTTTGTGGAATTTCAGGGCTGGCTCAATATTTTGTTTTCATCTCTTCTTCATGCATTTTAATACTGAAAAGATCAGACAAATGGAAATTATTTACAGGAAATATGCATGCGGAAAATCCATAACATCCCACACGACTGCCTGCACCGGCCCATTGCCTGTAATGTAATGTCACACACAAAACATATTCCAGTTATTAGGAAAGCTGGAAGTGAGTCAATTATGTGAATAAACAAACAAAGACCTGGTCTCCCCGTAGTTTAATGCATCACTGAGGTATCCGAAGGCTCCTTTCCCACGCCTGCTGCCTCATTCCTGAACTAGCAGGAGCTGTTGTGCAAGGCAACTTGACAGCCCATAATAACCAGGTAGCTCGGCACACTGGTCTGAAGCAATCCCTGTACACCGTTTGCACATTTGGGGCACAGGGGATGCATAAGTGCTTGTGGATGTCTGGGGATAAAGAGGAGGCTTTGCAGCTTAGGGAAAGGGAAGGATCAGGCTTCTCTGGTCCCTCCAAAGCGGAGACAAATTCTTGCCTCGTGTGCATGGACACACTGGGATACAGCAGGGTGGTCTGGCTAAAGGTGAACAAACTGCAGTGATTTCAGCCAAAAGAAGTAACTCTGCCTCAAAGGTGGCTACACCGATAGCCTTGCTGGTACGCAACAGCCCTAAGGGAGAATTCTCAGGTAACTGAGGATAAACAGAAGCAGTGCATGAAAGAATCAAATCCCATAGATCTGAACGAAGGTTCTTGTGCTGTGACATAATATGCATATTTTAATTTCTGAAGAATGAAAGCCTTCACTTCAAAAGTGAACAATGCTGTTTCCATTAAGGTCTCTGACTGGGTGTCCAAAACCCCGTAAAACTGTTGGCCAATGTATTTATATTGACTCTGGGAGTCGGTGCAAGACTCATGACATTTCTCCTTATTAATTGCCTGGCTCTAGTGTGGTTGGATTTTGCAAGTTATGACACAGTAAATACATTTGTGTCACTTAGCAACCTCAGCTGTTTCTAAAGGAATGTCTTTTGTTCTTGGAAATGTATTATAAATGCAGGTTACAAAACGATTATAGGGGAATCTAAACTCGCCTTAGTTGGATGGCATTCTGGCCTCTCCCCATTCTGCATTGTAAAGCGTGCATAGGAAATTAATTTCCTTTGCACAAGCATCAGTCATTGGCACCGCATCTATTGTTATGAAGAGAAGCTCTGCATATTTAATAGATATGACAGAAGTTTCTGCTGAAAATAAAAGACATGAGAAACGACCATGGAAACAAAGGGCTGGAAAGGACCTCCTCAGCCTGGGGTTCACCGAGGGCAAAGCCCTCCAACTGTTTCATAAACAACTCTATAAATACTTTACCATCATGATGCAACACTCCACAGCCTCTTTCATGAACTTATCAGTCTGATTTATTTTAACACGCAACACTGAAGCCGGAGATCAGAGATCACCCAGCTCCAGCACACGGGGTTTGGAAATGTAAACACCTGCACAAACTTGGTGTATTTCTCACAGCACATCAGCTGGGCTGTTGTTTCTGTGTCAGTGCTCAGAATGATCCTGAACACATACAAACATGTAGTGGAAGGACTCCTACTTACGCAGCTGAGATTACACCGGATTGCAGACTTCACACGGGATTTAAGGGTTTTCTTTGTTTGTGCTTAATAGGTTTAAAGCTCAGGTCACACCCGCTGGTCCACCTTGTCAGGATCAGTACCTCAAATATAGGTAAGGTTTATAAACTGACCTTGCTGTTCTGAAATGAAACACGTCTCCAGGATACACTGTAAAATTATGTAAAAATTGGCGGTGGCCACATAATGGACACAATTAGTGCTTGTTTACAAAACCTGCAGGCTCCAGCCTCTGCCAGAGGTATCTCAAAGTCAAGGATTACTAAAAATAGCTTAAAGGCTGTTTTCTAAAAATGTGAACAGATGAATGCAAAAGAAGAGAGCAGATGAGCCATAGCACTGAAAGGAAAGGAACTGATTATTGTTTGCAACTGTAAAATCTTGTCAATAGAATGACTGAGACAATCATTTGCCATGGTAATTTGGGCAATCCCAGAACAGAAGCAGACATTGCAGAGAAATGTAGCAACCCCAGGGAAAAAAAAAAAGCAGAGTCCCAGAGTGATGTTCAAACTACCACTCAGGAAAAATGCTATTAGTGGTCAGGAAAACATTGTCAACAGTTTTGGAACTGTCTTCACCCTTTCATTTTTAAAAGAATTTGCCCCTATTCATAATTTTTTGGTTTTTTTTCTTTCATAACAAAAACTATTGTGCCAAACTGCTAAAGCAAAAGCAGCACTCAAGAACCCACCACCGGCACTAGAAGGCAAAGAACATTAACTTTGATTTTCCCAGTCTGAATAAGAAAGCTGCTTTCCAAGGGCACTCCAAAGCCTTGCTAGAACCTGGGGTTCAGCCAAAGGACTTCATGGATGCAGTGCATGGAACCCCAGCCTCTACTCAGCAGCTAACCCTGTTATTTATGCTCACAAAATCTGCATTGGGGCACGTATATGTTTGACAGCTGCTGTTATTGCAAAACTCCCTGTTTGTGTTGTTCTTGCTTCTACAGGCAGCGAGGCACAAGCGAGCAGCTCACAGCTAACAGGCCGCTGTTGTGATCTCTGCCACCAACATCTGATCATGGCTGTTGACAGCACAGACCTTGCTCTTGGAGTTGGTCTGGGTTTAACCCCAGAAAGGTCACTGGATGCTGAGATCCAGCCTGCACAAGAGCACAGAACGTAAGCTCACACCGAGCCTGCTTTGGCATAGTTTTCCTTTGTAAGTAAGTCAACAAAGAGTACTTCAGCCCAGATGTGGGAAATGTTGTACCCTCTGCAGCATTTAAGCTCTTCACTTGCTACAAAGAGCAGCTAGAATTCCAAAGCAGTGGCTGAGGTTCACGTAATCCTCTAGAACGCAAACTGAAATGCCCTTCTGGCATATTTACAACACTCATTTTGTATAGGTGGGAAAGCTATTAGCCCCAGTGAGCAGTACCCAGCATAAATATTTTCAGTGGGTTCAGTCCTCACATCCCCAGCAGGTATTTAGTTGCTTGACTGCCAAGGGGGCACCACTGAAGTTCTGCATGAAAAAAGATCTGAGGAGATAAGATTCTGCGACCGGCTGTGCTCTGATCTTCCCATCTGGGCACTGATCTGCTCTGCGCTGCAAACTTCTCCCAGCACTGCTGCTGGCGGGGGATGCAGTGATGTGCCATTTGTGATTATCGCTGCTGGGCTCATGAAAGCCCCAGGTGTAGATGCAATCGTGAGCAACACTGTGCTTTTGCTGGAATAGCTTATTTTGCTTTGTGGGAGGAGAAGAAAAGGCTGGAATAAGCTGCACTGACTTATTGCAGTTTTGCTTGTATAGAATACCAGATTACCTACTCAGAGGTGCTCTGAATATAGATCTCCTGTGGAATAGGAATTGATCCATCTACTGCATCTGTGTGGGCCTTTATTTCACTGGAAAACACCACACAGTGAGTAATGAATGGTACAAGTGCTCGCTTAACACTCATCTGTAGAACAACGCGATCTGAGTTTTAACTGCCTGTTACCAACAGGGCGCACAAAATCAGAAAGTATCAGTCCATTGAGCGTATGTGAATAAATAACAGGGGTGCTGCATGCCCGGCCCAGAGGTGCAGCATGGGTGCATAGAGGCAGGCACCAGGCACAGGCACGTACACACAGGCTCTCTTCCATCCTGCGCACCGAGTGGAAGCGGCTCGGGGCAGCACAGACATTCATCTCCAGGGCTGTCCCCTCTCCCGTGCCAGGTGCTCACTCACTGAGCAGGACGCGGTGCCGATAGCAGCTCCTTGTGTGAGCAGCTGCCTCCATCGACACTCCCACTGGTGTCAGGGCCGCTGCTATCACACGCAGTTACGTGAATGAGACTGTTTTGAAATCCAGGCAGTGCTATCTGAGGAACTCCTGCGGGATGGTGACAGGCTGAGCCATTCCCTGAGCCCCCGCGGACGGCCGCAGCAAGGCATGCTTCCCTTCTGCTAGCGGTGGTGGTGGGGACGAGACCCCAGAGGCACTTCAGTGCTGGGGAATTAAAGGCAGGATCAGCAGGCAGCTGGAGGTGAGGGCGCCGTGCGCACAGCAAGCAGAGCTGACACGAGCGTGGCCTGCGAAAGGTGCGAACGCACGGGCAGCTGCGGCACGGCGGTGCTGTGGGATGAGAGCACCACAGAGGCAGCACGCAGCACCGCGACCCGCTCCCGCCGGCAGCACCGCATCGTATGGGCGCTCCGAGGAAACCGCTCGGCGTTAAAGGGAGCGCACAACCACCCGGCCGCGCCCACACCGCGGGCTCCGCCGACGGGCCGCGGGGCTCCGCCGGCCCCGAGGGACCCCCGGCAGCGGCACGGACCGCCAGCCCGCCCTCGGCGCGAGGCCCCGCCCCTTCACGCCCCTCTGCCAATCACCGCGCCCCGCCCCGAGCCCCGAGCTGCGGGGTTTGAAAGCGGGCCGCTCCACGCGCCGCGCAGACGGGGGGGGGACGGCGCGGCGGGATCGCGGGCCGGGGGGCGGCTGGGAGCGGAGGGCGTTCCGCCGGCCCGGGAGCGCCCCGCGGCCGCACGACGGGGTCCTTCCGGGGCCGAACGCCGCGTTCCGGCGGCGGGAGCGGGGGGCGGGCGGATCGGCGCCGGGCCTCGCCCCCCCCGCCCGGCGCGGTGGGAGGCGCCCGGGCTCCCGCGTCACCCATTGTTTACAAACCAACCCCAGCGGGCCGAGCTCCAGCCTCGACCGCAGCCGCCGGAGCCGCGCGTGCTGGCGGCGGTGCCGGTCCCGGTCCCGCCGCGCGGGCCGCCATGCCGTGCCGGCCGGGCGAGCGCTTCCTGCTGCTGGAGCGCTCGGTGGCCGTGGGGCCGGCGGGCTCCAAGGAGGTGGACGCGCTGGTGGCCAAGCTGGGCGAGGTGCTGCAGCTGAGCGCCCAGCGGGCGCCGCCGCCCCGCGGCCCCAAGCACCAGCCGGGGCCGGGCAGCGCCCGCGACCGCGCCGCGCCCTACTCGCCGCGCTGCTGCCCGCCCGCCCCGCCGCCCGCCCTGCCGCCCGCCGCGCCGCGGCCCGAGCAGCAGCGGGTGGCCAAGCAGCTGTGCGGCCGCGGCTGGCTGCGGAGCGCCGCCCGCCGGAGGAAGCAGCAGCGGCGGCCGCCGCCGGGCCCGCCCGACCCGCACGAGGAGGACCCGCACCGGCTCCTGCAGCAGCTCATCCTCTCCGGGAACCTCATCAAGGAGGCGGTGCGGCGCCTGCAGCTGGCGGCCGCCGCCGTGGGGAGCGGCGGAGGGGACGGCGAGGCGGCGGCCGCGGCTCCGCAGTAGGCGGGCGGGGGGCGAGGGGCCGCCGTTCGGTGCCCGCTGCTCGGTGCCCCCCGCCCGACGGACCGCTCCTCCCCGCGCAGCGAAGCCCCGTGCAATAACCCCGGAGGGACCGGCGGGAGGTTTTTATTGCTTTTTATTTGAGACTTTATTATATATCTATCTATTTTTCCCCTCTTCGTGACTGTATGAAGCAGTTCGGGGAAAAAAAAAAAAAAGACAACAAATGTGAATACGGGAGGAGGAAGGCAGCTGGACTTACCCTGTGAGGCCGACGGGTGCTGCAGCCGGAGCGCATTGTTCCAGGAGGCCGCCGGAACCGGGCTTTTCTACAAAAAAAAAAAAAAGAAGAAGAAGAAGAAGAAAAAAAAAAGAAAAAGAAAAAAAAAATCCCCCCCTCCCCGACAGACTCTCAATGGCTCCGCTACGGGATGCGGCTGTTGGTTCCATTTATGCGCTTCGTACCGGAGTGTGTGCAATGTGTTCCTGGTTCGCAGGACGATGTCTCACTGAACCTGTCTGTACCGAATAAACGTGCTCGTGTTTGTACGTGCGCTTCGCGTCTCATTGTTACGGGGAGAGGGTTCCGCTTCGGGCAACGAACCCGCGGTGGCTGCTGGGGGTTGGGGGGGAAACGGACGGTCCCTTCATCTCCCATTTTGCAGACGGAGCAACAGAACAAAAAAAAGCCCGCGGCGATCCGCAGAGCAGCGGCTGCGACCGCCGCCGCCGGGCCCCTTTGTTCGGAGCCGGGCGATACGGGGATCGGACCGCACCGAGGGCAGAACGAGGGCTGCGCGGGCAGACGGGCTTCGGCTTTTGGGGGAGAGGACAAAAGGAGGCAATGGTATAGGCAGCGGGAGGGGCACGTTTTTTAAAAAGCCATTGAAAGCGCAGGACGTGGCTGTCGTTGGGCTCCGACACCCGGTGCGAACGCGGCGCGACCCCGCGCGAGGGTTCCCCAAATCGCGGAGCGGCTCCCGGCCTCCAGGCTGTGCGAGCGGACGGCATCGCCTTTGTCCGGGAGCGCGCTCCGAGCCGTGCCCGCCCCGTGTCCTTGACGGCGTTGTGCGTCGCTCTGCCCCGGCGCTCCGCGCCCGCGGGGCTTCCAGCGCTCCGCCGTGCTGCTCCTCCTGCGCCGGGAGCAGGACGCGCTGTTACTGCTACCGCTACCCCTATCTGGGTTCAGTTATAAGCAGAACGCAGCGTTTCGATCTCAAGGTATGCGAAATGCACGGGAAGAAGTTCAGCGCCTCGCAGAGCCTCCTTCGTTATGGACATCCGAAGTCCTTTCTCTCCGAACTTGTGCTGCTTTTGTGGCGTTTTGCACCATTTGGAATGGGCTCAGATGTGCCGTGTGTCCTTCACCTCGAACATGTAATGCAGTGAGGAGGCCATCCTTGCTTCAGAGAGGCTTTTTGTGCCACGTTGCTCTTTCCTTCTTAATCCAGAAAGAAAACTTCAAGAGAACATAACCCTAGAATCAACCCCCAGCCTCAAATACAACTGCAAGCCAACGGCACTCTTGTGCTCCTGCATGTGCTGTGGGGATGGCCGGGCAGATCTGTGTGCACTGTGCCAGCAGTGGGTTGAGCTTGGGCTGAGCACTCAGATTCCTGCACCCAAAGGGTCGGAGGGGTTGGGAGCACAGGAGGGGGTCAGGGGTGCAGCCTGAGCGGCCGATGGGGCTGTCATATGGCTGCACTGCCAGCTGCGATGCTGGGAGCTGCTGGGCCGCCCGCAGTCTCTTCCCACCGATAATTATGCATCAGTTCTGCATTCCCCTCTCCCCCCCCCGCCAGACCTCAACCCTGTGTACTAATGAGAGCAGCTAACTTTACAAGTGTCCTTTGTAGTCGCTGAAAGCCCGGAGCCATTCCTTGGAAGGATTTTACTAGAATAACACTTCTCAATAAACTGGCGGTTGGAGTGAGGCTTAGAAAAGATGGTAATAAATCTCACAGTGACAGGCTGGTTTTTAAGCTTCCTAAATTACTTCCAAAATAGCTCTTACTTTCCCTTTGTGAGCGGCGGGGTGGTGTGTGTATGGGAAGGGTTGGAGTGAGCGCAGTGCAATGCGGTGTGGGACGGTTGGGCACAGGGATTTGGGCACTTGTTTGAGATAACTTCTGTAATTCATTGATGTGTCTCCATCGTTTGTAACACGAACATCCCCAGCTCATGCCAGTAACCTTCATCCTGACGTACATCTGCCTTTTAAAGTTTTAAAATTGGCTCATTCAAAACAGTGCATGTGTCGCTTCTGCATGAAGAAACATTTATTTTGTTGCTGGGAGCCAAGTGTGACGTGACGTTGGATCAATGGAAATATCACCATAAGGTTTCCATTGATTCATTGCAAATTTCTCAAATATTGTCGCTGTGCTATGTGAGCATGAAACAAAAACCAGCTTTGATACAGAAGTCCTCATTGACTTCAGTGCCCAAAGGCTGAGCAGTGAAGTAAGCATTTCTGTAAGCCTTAATACCTGTGTTGTGGAGTGGGGTTTCTTTCATTTGCTTATCCTGTCCTGGCCCTCGGTTACCAATTGCCTGGTTTCTGGAGGAGCAAATTTGGGTATGTGCTAAATTCAGCCTTCACAATGTGCTCTGATTGTCTTCAGTAGTAAATGAAAAAGCAATGGAATAAAGCTGTATTTTCACAATAGGCATTGAGCTACGTTTTATCACCATCTTTTTTGTTCCATCTCGTGAGGGGAAATCTGTTCAAACATGAGATTTTACAGCAGGTCCACATATGAGCTGGGGCTGAAAAATAGCCCCCTGAGGCATTTGTACCGAGTGGTATGGCATAACCATGCATTTGGGAAGATATATGGGGACAGGGGGGTGTATTTAGGAGGTAGATCTGAAATTGAATACATTGTGTGAATACAATGTGCCCACCCATTCCCTGGCCATTCTCCCCTCCTCACCCTGTGTTCTCCCCTTACCTGTGCCTTTTTTGTTGCTTTTCAGGAAGTGTTCTTTGACGTTTCTCCATTTAGTTTCAAATATTGTAGGTTGCTCACTTCTGGGCAGCCCAGGTCTGTTTTAATTCCTATAGGCCTTGTGTTATTTGCAAGATGAGTTGCAAGTATCTTTTATGCCGGCTTTGTACAATATAGGGCAGCAGTCAGGGGTGAAATCCCAGCTGCAGTGACGTGAGTTAGGAGAACAGAAAAATTCCTCCCAGCTTCTGTGGGAATTTCCTCCTTTATTTTGTATACATAGCTGGAAATGCTTCCAAAAGCAATGCTTTCTCTGTGTGGATAAAAATTACTCCAAGTGGCAAACTTCTGCAAATGCTGTGAGGAAAGGCAGTTTGCTGGGAGGGAGGTGTTGCCCTCAGTGGGCAGCACGGCAGCAGACACTGCAGAATCCACACCAGAGGCAGCTACAGGAAGCCAGGCTTCATCAGCTCCGGGGCGCAGAGAATTAGTGGCTCCTTATGCAATATCCTGGCTCTAAACTGTATTATTTTTGCTTCCCTTTATCTAATCTGGTGGTTTCTGATGGAGTAATGCACCTAGCCGAGGGTACTCTTCACTCCTGTAGGTGTTAGGACATCGGTGATCAAAACAAATGGTAGAAAATCATCTTGTCCTTGTTGGCCTCAGCTGGATGGTGTGCTCTGGAGAGGTTTTAGTCCTACAGCTCAGTGCCATTGTGCTTAGGAGCAGCATCGACTTTAGGAAGCACATTTTTCATTTGGTGTTATGTGATGAAACAGCACCAGCATGAAAATGTTTTAATTAGAGGAAATGGATCCTGGCCGGCTTTATGCTACATATTTGCTGCTCTAAGCATTTTCTTACAAGAGGTCGAGACTTATTCTGCCTGTATCACAACAATTGCCCTAGTTTCAAGGCTTAAACCTGCAGTATCACAGGCTCTAAGTTAAGGTGAACATTTGGGTTATTAGTGCTCTTAAATCCACATTGAAATGCCTTTTTGGTTTTACAAAACCGGTGGTTTTCCACAGGAAACCAAGCAGCGCTGCAGCAGATGACAGAGCACATGTGTGCACGTCCCTGGGTTCTCCAGGAGGATGGAAAGCGAGGGGGTGTGTAATCCTTTCCCCTTGTCAGAAGGCAGCTTTAGCAGTTGGCATTCTGCCCAGCTGCCGGGCAGCGTGCAGGTATGCCCTGCCAATGTGGTGTGTCGTCTGTGTCAGTTTGGAAGGTCAAAAAAATGTGTATTTTCCATCTTGCTGCTATAGCTCTTCTGTTAGTTTCCACCAGCCTGCTCCAACAGCTGCCCTCCTCCAAGGCCTCCCGTGCAACCCTCCTCTGTCACCCTCTGCTTCATCCTCAACCTGATCTGGGTCCCTCCTGCTGAGTCATAGGACAAGGAAATTCTCATTTAAAAAAAAGTGATATGGCAAACTGGGGGCTAGCCAGACATTAGCAGAATGGAAATAAGAGAGAGAAACTCCCACCTCTGCGTCTGTGCTCTTTTCCCCCTTATTTTTCTCCCTTTAAGAGGAGCTACAGTTGTTGGATTTGATGATTGTATTTGGACTCAGTTCTTTTCCAAACTAAACGATTTGATGATTCTATGTTGAGCACCTCAGAATGAAAAAAAAAGGCCTACCTCTTAGCGATGTGAAAGTGAACAAGAACTCCCACTTTTAACTTTTCCTTTTTTAAAAATTTTTTCTTTTTTTTTTTTTCTGGAGATCCCTTCACAGCACATTTGTTTTGTGATGCTTGTGTACTTCAGACTTTGGTAAGATAGAGGTGCTCTTGGAAGAAGCAATAGACATAGAATCATAGAATCATAGAACGGTTTGGGTTGCACTGGACCTTTAAGATCACCTAGTTCCAACCCCCTGCTGTAGTCAGGGTCACCTCCCTCCAGACCAGGTTGCTCACAGCCCCATCCAGCCTGGTCCTGAACACCTCCAGGGAGGGGCATCCACCACATCTCTGGGCAACCTGTTTCAGTGTCTCACCATCCCCACAGTAAAGAATTCCTTCCTAATATCTAGTCTAAATGTGCCCTCTTCCAGTTTAAAGCCATTTCCTTTTGTCCTGTCACTACCTGCCCTTATAAAGTCCATCCCCAGCTTTCCTGTAGGCCCCCTTCAGGTACCGGAAGGCCGCTATAAGGTCCTCCTGGAGGCTTCTCTTCTCCAGACTGAAAAGCCCCAGCTCTCTCAGCCTGTCCTCATAGGGGAGGTGCTCCAACCCTCTGATCATCTTTGTGGCCCTCCTCTGGACCCACTGCACCTACTCCATGTCCTTCCTGTGCTGGGGGCCCTGGGACTGGATGCAGTACTCCAGGTAGGTCTCAGGAGAGCAGAATAGAGGGGCAGAATCACCTCCCTCAACCTGTTGGTCACACTTTTCTTGGTGCAACCCGGGATATGGTTGGCCTTCTGGGCTGCAAGCCATAGTAGGAGTGCAAGAGATAACCACACACAAGCATGGGCTCAGATGGAAACATTGAAACTGCTTGTACACAGGTTGCAGATGGATTGACGCCTCACACAAAGGACGTGTGTTATTAAATAACTTTAAAGTTAGACTGTTAGGGGAAAAAAAAGATAGGATGCAGCCTTAAGTTGGAAGCCTACTGTTGTGGTTTTTTTTGCCTCTTTGCCTAAGTTAAAGGAAAAAGTTGTTTTTGGTGTGTGCACTGTTGATGGCTGCTCCTGGGCAAGTCTTATTCTAGTAAAAGCTGATCAGACCCATCAGAGTCTATCAGATTAATGTCAGAAATAGAATTTGAAATAGATTTGGTTTCACAATCATAGAATCATAGAATGGCTTATATTGGAGGGGACCATTAAGGTCCAACCCCCATGCTGTGGGCAGGGATGCCACTCACTTTCATCTGCTCTTCCAAAACAACACAAAAATCCCCATTGCTAGTGAGGTGCAGAGAATTTCAGCTCAAAATTGAATTGCAAAAAACATTTTGGATTGTATCTGTTAGGGGAAATGATATTACAAACTGATCCTTGCCTTTAAATACAACAGGCACAGCCACATGGCAAATGAAATTATCCAGGAGGTACTGCTTTTAAGCACATAATATTTTAGAAAGTTTTAAACTGGAGGAGGGAGGTTTAACTTGTATATTGAAAGTAAATGGAAAGAGAGAAGATGTCCAGTGGGCAATTACAACTCCACAAGTAGTCCACTCCAATTTATTTGAATGTCTGTGACTCAGCAGAGGAGATTAATGGATTGACACCAGAGCTGATCTGTCATAAGTGACAGTTCCACATAATTAAATCTGGAGGACTCTGGCAATCGTCGCACTGTAATGCTGAGCTCCGGTAGCTCCGTATCTGGGGTGCTGGTCAGCTGCTCCATGCCCACTGAATGGTGGAACAGCCCCATGTCTTCTCTTCTCTGGCAGCTGGGCTTCCCTCGATCAGCACAACTTCATATCCCTTCTGCACTGTTGGGTTTTGGCCTCTAGTTAGAGCAGCAGCTGAGAAATGGAAAATGACAGAGAGAAAATGATCCCAACACAAGGAAGTAAGTGAAGGATTCTGGGGAAAAATAATGATTCCAGGCACTCTAGGCCAACCTACTGACACTGCAATGCTGGGAGATGTGCGTGAGCCTCAGTCCCTCTCCCCAGCTCCTGGGGAGGTCGACCAGAAGTCTGTTGAGAGCAGATTATGGAACCCCACGGTGAGAGGAGAAATGCTACTAAAGGCCCATGTGGAGAGCTGCAGGCACAAACAGGCTTCCTGAGGAGGAGAGGCAGTAGCAGGGCAGAGGGAACCAGAACCAGCTCACAGCATCTTCCCTTGGTTCTGTGATTCCAGTATATTACCACCAGAGCTCTGTCATGGGGAGGCCTAACCTGGGCAGCGCTCCTCCTGCCCTCCCCTCCATCTGGGGAGCTTGTGCCCTCAGCACCTGCTGGGCTCACTCTGGGATGTGTACCTCTTGCTTTCACTGGTTGCCTCCAGGGCACAGCAAAACAGCTATTATTTGAGGGCTTGACCATACTTATTCCCGTTTTGGTGCTGCTTGTTGCCTCATTGCTTGAGATCTGAATCCCCGCGTAATGCTGCCTCAGCTCTTCCATCTGCCCTTCCTTTCAACAACTGCTGTCATCCACATGGCTCCTTAAAATCCATAGTGTTTTTAAAGATCAGTCTGGATAAAACACAGAGCAATACTGTCCAACCTCAGAGCTGTACCAGCTTTGCTCAGGAGGATGGACTAGAGACCTCCTGAGATCCCTCCAGCCTGAATTATCCTACAGAGCTGGCACATCCACTTAAAGCAAAATATTCCACTCATGCTGTGAATGAAATTCACCTAATACCTCCTGAAATCCTTAAATCCTAGTAAAAAGATGTAGCCTATCTGCAAGTGTGCCCTTCCAAGACTCTTCTCTGCTATCTCGTGGCCAATTAATCTGGAGTAGCCTTCTCATTTATGGCCCTGTGGTTCACAGCGCCATTCTCCTTGGATTCCTCAAGGTCAAGATTCTCCTTTTCCTCACTGAGATCTGCGAGGGCTCAAAGGTAGTAACAGCCTTTCTCTAGGTACCCATTGCACATCCACCACAGGAAGGAAATTCAGGGATCAGCCAGCACTGCTCAGGCAGATTTGCATCTTTTCTGCCAGCACTGAAAGAAAGGACCAGATGTCACCTTCATGATTCCGGTGCTCAGACATTCCCCCACAGCTCACATCTGGGTAACCTCTTGTTACCTTTGGACTTAAGAGGGGACAAATGGGTGCAATGTTAATGTGTGCCCAAGGAAAAAGGTTATTTTTGGTTCCCAGGTGAGCCCTCCTCCAGAGTGGAAGGAACCCATCCCTTGCACTGTTAGGATCGTGCCCCTAAGGGCAGGTGTTGTCTCAGTAAATCTAGTGCCCTGGGACTCAACAAGAGCTGACAACACTCTCAGTATCAGGAGGTGGCTTGTTGTGAACACTGACTTATCAGAACATGTTCCAGCCCAGTGCCCAAAGAGGCAGTTTTCAGAGATGCAGAGGGAAGCCCATAAGCACGGCCTTCGGCCTTTCTTGCGCAGGGCTGGCCCAGGCAATTCGGCTATTCCAGCCCCCTAGCGCTCTCAGTTTAGCCTTCAGTAACGTGGCCAAGCTGCTCAGACAGTCTTTGTGAATGAGAGCATCTCTAAAGCTCCTCTGGAACATTGTTTGGCTGCCTGCCACGGGGACTGCTTCTTCTAGGAAAAACAAAACTCCCACAAGCCCCAAATTTTACAAGCCCAGTTATACAAAAAAGTGGGTGGAGTTCTCTACAGTGGTGGAACACTATGCTATTTCTTAGCCAAGTGACATTTGCAATAGAGGCACGAACCTTGAGAGCAGAGTATATATGGCCAGCACATAATGAAGAGCCAACTCCAGCTGTTTTTTTCCTAATTAAATCTCAAAAATGGGAAATGATGGATGGTCTAATCAAGCCCCTTCACATCATTTGCTTTGAGATAGAATCTCATTCACAGTTGTTATTTTTTCTCCAGACATGTCTAGCAGAAGGGCTTTTCTCCATCCTTAATTCTCCTCGCTCTTATCTGAGCTGCCGTTCTTTTCCATCGCTCAGTGCGAGGCACAGCCGGCACCTGTGCAGCAGTTACTGCTGGCTGAAATTGCACACCACAGGGCGCTCACTCATCTCCATCCCTGCCTCTGGGAAACTTGAACAGCTTGTCTAGCATTGAACAAAACTGCTGAACTGTCTCCTGTAATGCTCTATTATTCTCCTCTGCCGTAACGCACTGCTTTTGATTTTTGCCTTGCCAGTTTGCATGTGTATGTAGGTACTCCCTCGAGTGTGAAAGGGATGGGGATCACAGAGAGTCAGGAGGAGTGTCTGCAGCTTGTGTGGGCTCTGTGTTCCCTCTTTGCAAGCAGCAGGGCAGTGACAATGCGGACACTTCCCATTAGAGCCTTGCAGACACTGCACATGGACACTCCATTACTGCGGCGTGTTGGCTGGCAGTAATGATAGGGCTCTGCTCACTGGTTTAGTTACACACTGGCAACCTGTCTGCTTTTTGTGCTTTATTTATCAGGTATTAATTGCAGCTCCCACTCACCACCGCCTGCCCAAATCGCTGCATTGTCTGCGCTGCCATCAGACGTTCCCTTATTTCTGCTTCTGTTGTCAGCATCAGAAAACTCAATTACGCGCGAGCACGCATGCATACCCAAACACACAGTAGTAGGCTTGTGCTGATGTTTTTAAAGATACACATCTGCTGATACTAAAAATAGGTCCTTGTCAGCAGCTTGGTAATTTTAGGCTCAATGAGAATTCATCCCCATGGTAACTGTACAGTTGTTGAATCATTTATTATTTGAGCTTCCAAATCACAACAGTGCCGGCAGTTTTCATCCTCTGAAGGACCCTTTGCGGTATTACAGCACTCCCTGCTTCACATCGGCGATATTTATCAAGCAGACTGCCCTCCCACCACCCACATCTCCCTGCTGCAGGAGGACGGGATGCAGACAGTAGGCAGCAGCTTCTGCAGAACTGCTTGGATGCAACTTGAGAGCGCAGCCCCGTGTCTTGCTCTTTGTCTCAGCGACCATAAGAGGATAGCACGAGTTGCAAGAGGTTTTGCAGATATACGGGTGGCAGTTTTAACCCTGCAGATAGATGTGTTTGGCTCCCAACTGTGGGGGCACGCTGCCTGGCTCCTTCGTGATAAAAGCTGTTTGTACTTTCTCCCACTTGCAGATAACGCCCATTGGCCAACAGGTGCCAAAGCAAGCAGAAACCACCCGCTTGCCTGCCAAAGCACAGGGCGACACGTGGATGCCCGAGCCCAGAGGCTGTCAAAGGGCTCTGTGCTCTGCTGAACGTGGCAGGTAGCCCTCAGTGCTAGGGATCCAGCAGCAGGAGCCCCTCCCTCCCAAATGGGTGCATTGCCATCACAATCAGGTATTATAACTCATCTATCAGCTCCCTGTTACTGAATTTTTCCATCTATTTAGAATTGTATTTTTCATCTGAGATTTTGGTTAGTAAAAATACCTCATCCACAATTCGTGTTATCATAGTGGCAAGGGTCTTCTAACCAGGACTAGCTCCCAAGCACTGGGGTGTGCTAGAAATGTTGTTACCTCATAGCTTTGTGCTCACTTATGATCATTTATAGGAACCATTTATCCTATGTAGCATCTTTTCCTTCTTTCCCTTGCAAGCCGATTCACGAGGAATGAAACAAATAAAGAAAACGAGGCCCTGGGCACAGGCTACACAGAGAAGCTGTGGCTGCCCCAGCACGGGAGGCATACAAGGCTAGGTTGGATGGACCCTGGGCAGCCTGAGCTGGTGGTCTGTTTAGGCTCACAGATCAGTAAGAGCTTTGTTTCCAATCGCAAGAAGAGATATCACATAAGAGTGTGCCACACTTCTATCTGCCCACCCATCACTGGAAGCATTGCTGGAGCTAACCTGTGGGCTGATCCAACGTCTTTGTGTTATCATCAGGGTGACAGCACGGCCTCATGTCTCCAGCTGGCTTTATTTCAAAGCTGTCTGGGTATTTTCAGGCTATCTTAGCTGCCTGTGCTCCTGTGACCAGGACACATTACTAACACCCAGGCCTTTTCTGCAGAGCTGCTCCCAGCTGGGCACTCCCTGCATGTGCTGGGAGTGTGGTCCCTCCCTAGCTGCAGGGCTTTGTACCTCTTCTTGATGAATGCCCACAAGGTTTCCAGTAGCAGGGAACTGTCACAGTGGTAAAAAAACCTCTGTTGGTTCCCTATGGCCAATGGTGCCTTTGGACATCCACAGCTGTGCCCAGTACCAGGGCCATATGTGGTAACACAGGACTGGCTGGAGAGAGACACCGAGAGAATGCATAGGGACACATGCTGTAGGCAGAGGTGTGATAATCAGTGTGATAAACTTGGAAAAAAGAACACAACAATTTGGATTTTCAGGCCCTTCTTTGGATGCAATAATTCAGCATTTCAGCCCTCTCCAAGACAGCCACAGCCAGGGTATGGTTTATTGATGTTCCAGAGGACTACCGAGGACTGTCACATCTTGCCCAGCCAGGCTGACATGCACAGCCCAGACAGCACAGAAGTAAATGACATCCAATTTGGTTGATATTTAATTACTTTAATAATACATTTGACTGGCAGTTAATCACTCTTCCCCACGTGACCCTGGTGTTTCTTTACAGCTGATTCCCCGTCCAGACCTTTTGAGCGGGTTTGCATTGAGTCTGCAGCTGCTTTGCAATCCAGCACTTCACCATCACCGACCAGCATCACAAACCAGAGGTGGTAAAGAGAAGAGCCAGAAGGAAACCTGAACCATTCTGAATGCTCCCAGCTCCTTTGGGCACAGCAATGCAGGGACATTAGGCAGCAGACCAGATGCAGCTTCCATTAGAGAGTACTAATTACATGCTTACAGACTTGGGGTATTTGTGTACAAGTTGTATTAATCAATGCATATTTACTTTCAGCTTGCAGGCTTTGAAAAGAAGAAAAACTCATATCCATAGACCAAAATAAAACTGAAACACTTCAAGTGTTCAGTAGCTTAGAAACGGTCTGTTTTTGGTGGCTCAACCTGCATTGTAGGAAACGTGAGATAAGAAACTTCACTGTTATCAAAACTGGCCAAATAGGCACCGATAACAGTGCTTTTCCAGGGGGCTGCCTAACAGTCTTCCCTCTGATAAGGAGGCTCTATCTGCTTTTTCAAAAAAGTGAGCGTTTCCCACGTGCAGTGGCAGATCCCATTAGAGCCAGTGGGATGTTTCTAGGCCCCCAGTGCAGCATGGCACCACCAGCACGCCCCAAGGAGCACCCACAGTCTTGCATGGCTGCTGGAGCAAGGAGTTACAGGGGAGACTGCCCTCCTTCCATCATTCCTTGTGCAAAAGTGCCAATAGAAGAATAAAACAGGTAGTAGTTTTAGGAACTCCTCTACGCTTATGAAAAAATCCAACTCTAAATGAAAGAGGTTGTTTTAGTAGGAAAAAAAAAAAACTTGTGATGAAATTATCTTATTTTTTAACATTGTAGTAAAACAAGGAAAAGATCGTACTGTTTCTGGTCAAACATTGTATCGTGTCAGGCAGATTGGTACATCAACCACAGAGAGCAGCATTAGACAAAGCCCCATTTAAGCAACTCTTAACATTAAGCTCCTGCGAAAACCTAAAGGAAGTGCATAAATATTCAGACACATCAGACTCTAACAACATAAAGCATCCCAGAAGAAAATTTAAATCTAGATTGCTGAGATGGTAGTGCAGTTCTGTTTTATTGGTGTTTTTAGGGAGAAGGTAGCTCACAGGAAAGAGGAGAGGTAGGAAATAGGGGAAGAAAATGAAGGTGGAAATGTTAATTTTTAAAGAGAGATACAGCCTAATTTCCACCATCACTCACTTTGGAAGGCTCTCTCTGCTTTGCCACCCTCTTGGTTCCCCTTGTACTTTTGTACCAAGCAATGTACTGCAATGGATTTGGCCATCCCATAACCATTTGTTGCTTCAGAGGAACATAAGACGATCCTGCCCAGATAACTTTACAGAAACTGAGGTTTCCTTTGGTCTCCTGTGGCACTGCATGTGCCACAGAAACAAGCAAGAACCCTAGAACTCCACTTCTCTATCTGCAGAAGATGAAGCAGAGGGGCACAGCCCACCCCAGCACTCACACAGGCACCACAGAGCACAGCAGCATCTCTTGCCCCCAGCTGCATGGCAGAAGGAGGAACCTAGGCAAAGCTCAGCATCTGCAGCAGACCCCACTCTGTAACAAGGATGTAAATAAACCATGTTCCCTTAAAACAGGCTGGGTGCTGGGCCTCACACCAGGTCCCAGTTCCTTCTCTTAAACAGGAGAAGATGAAAGACCAAGCACGTATACAGAGACTTCTTGTGCACGGAACTGTCAGACAAACGTGTACAAGGCAACACTTTGATAAAACTATCAAATACAAAATTAGTTCTTAAAAAAAACATTTTAAGAAGTTTGATGTGTGTGCAAGATTAATTTACAAAGCTCTTTTATATTCCAAAGGACCTATTAATAGAGTTTGTATGTCCAGGCTAAACTATTTCTATGTTAAGAGCAGCTTAATACTTTATTTATTCAACAAGAAACCTGGAGGAATTTGCAAGTTCAGTATCTGTGCTCTCAGTAAAAGGCCCGGTGATCTGATGACAACGTGTGTACCTGTGAAAATTGTGCACTAACTTAAAGACTTAGAAGTCCATTTGACGATTTCCAAATTTCTGATGACTTCTCTTGAGCACAACTGGTTTGAACAGTAGCAACCAGGGAATATAATCAGGATCTCCGCTCTAGACTTGCTGCAGTTCTTTGAGCCACCAGAAAGGTTGGAGGAATCTGCATAAGAGAATGCTGCATGTCACCAAAGCCCATGATTGAAAGCCAAGAATTTCTCAGTTTGGTTTTCACATTAAATACATAGGATTTAAATGACTCCTGCCACACTTCTTGAAAACCAAAGAGTTGTGGAAAATTGAATGCAGTGTTACCACCAACCCCAAAGTGGCAATGCCATCATCTTCCCTCAAACTCAGCAACCTGGACTGGCTGAAAACTGCCTGAAATATGAACCCTTTTCTCAACAGGTACAGCTTTCCAGATCCAGATCTGGAACAAAGAACAAGGTGTGAATAGGATATGGTGCACCATTGCATTGATGCTAGTAAGCATCCAACTATGGCCTCAAGCTATAGTAGGGATGTTGTATGATGAAGTCTAGCTTTATCAACCCAGCCAAAAAACAGCTTGTTGTTTAAGGACAGTCACTTTTGTCCTCAGATATGTTTCACTGTACTCTGCAGGGATCCAAATAGCTGATAGCTGCAGGTGAAGATGTTGTCCAGAAGAAGATTATGCCTGGGGCTGAAATTGCCCTTGTGTCAGAGGACATGCTGAAAAAAGGGTTTTTTTTATTGTTATTTTTCAAGGAACAGGTGAAGAGAGTAAAGAAAATTGCTTAAAAAGACAATCTTCTCATGTCTGACTATGATTTTTAAAAAACTATGTATTACAGAAGGATTTTTGTAAGTATACTTCCATATGCTCCTTTAAGACTGCTGCACAACAAAGCACACCGTGCAGCCATCAATACGCTGCTTTTTCAGTTCTACTTGTGTTTTCCTCCACAAATGCTTTCTGGGTGACTTCACCCTTTGACTGCTCATATACAGAGGATCAAGTAAACCAAGCTTGAAAGGCTGAAATGGTCTCATCAGGAAGCTCACAAAAGCAAGAAAGTAGCTGCCAGTAATAAAAACACCATCTACTCCATTGCTGCAATTTTACAGCAGTGGAGTTTAAATTTCAAGGATTAGAACTAGATTCTGCAGTTACCTAAGCAAAGTGGCTCCTTCTGCTACATCCTGCTTTTAAAAGCTTCAGTGCGCTGCTAGCAGAGTAACATCCCCACGCTGCACAACTCAGTGCTCTCTCTGAACAGCTTTATTGAGGCTCTCAGCCTCAACACCCTAGGAGTTGGAGCCCTAGGTGGTACACAAAGCAGCAACCCACAAGAACACTGGAATACTCAAAATCCTTTCAGAGGTGTCTTCAACGTAGCCAAGGTCTTACAAATCAGTTGCTATTCTAGACCTAGCAGAGACAACAGTATTCCCAGAACAGCAAATGAAAAGTGATGTTGAGTATGGTGTCTATCTGGAGCAAGCACTTATGATACCCCCAAAGTTGCCTCATGATGTTTGTTATCCTTACCTTCTCTAAGGAAGTCTAACTGCTGAGACCTTTAAATGCAAATCCATTCTTTGGACACTGTCCTGGCCAGATCACTTGTGCATACAAGTCCATCCTCTGCTGCATACTACAAACACAAGTTAAGATAGAAGCAATCAGAAGCCAAACTAGTGCAGTAAGGAGCTAGCAGCTGGCTGTGCTACTTTAACCTTTATTAAAGCTCTGGGCAGATAAAGTTCAGGCTATATAATTAGACATTTGTGATGTGCCTCTCGCCATGGTATCAAGAGCCATTCAGCAGTAGAATCTACACCGGGATAAGTAGCCTCCCTAACAGTTCAACACATGGGTGCACACAGTATCCTTTTCAGGGCAACTGTGCAGACTCCAACAGCCACAACCAACTGGTCCTTGGCTTCAGACACAAACACACCTCCTGCACCATCAGAGCCAAGAAACTCTCCAGGTCTCTAAGGGACAAGTTAACACATTTGCTATAAGGTGGGTCTACACATTTGCTTCAATACTGTGATAATATTGAGAAGTGTCATGACTTCTATATATTACTGAAGACTGAATTAAAAGAAAGAAACAAAACCATGAAAAACCTTCATACTTTTTTTGCTTAAGGCCACCTTGACTTTTCTTATCTCCTTTGCTTGTCTTCGAGCACCTCTCATTTTCAGAAGTATTTCCACTTGGACTAGTCGACTCCCCCCAAGCCACACTATAAAAGTAGTTCCAAGATCACTTCTACTGTTGTTCTCCAAACCCAGGACTCTAAAAATAGCATGGGAAAAGTCTCTGCTACGGACTATTAGCCTGTCCTTCATTTGCTTACATCTGTGATAAATCCTTAGCTACTGACACTTGTGAATATTAGCTTTAGCCTAAAGGCTGCTTTCCCAAGAGGTTTTCTGAAGCAGGAGAGACAGGGGAGTAGAAAGGAGTCCTATGCTGTTAGCCTATACTTTCTTATCTTCTCCAGTTCTTCTGCACCTTCAGTAGGTACAGCTATAAGCAAATGTGTTCTCGCTGCTTTCTGCCTTCTTTCATTGCCAGTGCTCACAAATTCCTTACTCATCTTCAGTACTGTGCTGAAGTGGACAGCTCAGTCACAGCAGATGACAACAAGCAGCTCCAGCACACAAGAGATGCTCCTGGACACAGCATACATATGGTCATGGTTTCTCCTCAGATAAAGGTTTTCAAGAGGTATCACTAAGTAAATATAACTGAGGACTCACACAAATTCTTCAACAGTGAATTACTAACCACATCTAAGCAGGAGAACTGGTTTTCCAGAGGAGCAGTTTACAGTGCTTGTTTACTCCCACAGTATTGTGTTCCTGGGTACCTTCATCAACAATTCTTCACTGAGAGCTCCACTAGGTAGCAGAGATGGACTTATGCCAATAGGGGACACTCACAATCACCTACATCACTTTGCAGCTTTTTATCAGAAAAACAGCCATGGAGAGTTAAGATTTTATGTGAAGATGCTACTTTCCAGCATAAGTTTATCACAAAGCAATACCTGGTGCTAGTGGTTCCTTGTAAGCCTTTTCCGTAGTATTATTAACTCTGCTAATTTCCAGTAAAATGCTAGCATAGTCCATACACATACATACTATACAACTTCTCAAACAGAAGGTTCAGTGGTCACCTTATGGTATTACAGGGATTGAAAATAAGTCTGCCCAACAGTGCTCCATTCAGCTTTGGACTTCATTGCCACAACATGCTGTACATGATCACAAAATTTTAGATGCCGTTAAACAGCAATGAGATAAACCTATGGCAGATGTAGCTATCCATTTTTGGGATGGAAGCTCCAGGACAGTGCTCTCCACCAGCTGCCTGCCAAGTGCATCCAATAAAAGAGCATTCCACAGCTGCTGGCAATGCTGACTTTGCACCAAGACTCTAGAGCACTTGCTAATTCACAACACCAGCTTGGAGACAAACAGCTTCTGTGACAGATTAGGCTAAAGGCACTACCTGCTTTACTGAGGTTCTAGTACAAGAGCATTGGAACTGCTTTTTCCCATTTCAGCATTTCCTCAAGCTGAAGGGTGTCAACCCTTGGGAGGAAGAACAGAGGAATACCTAGAATGGTGCTCACTTAAGACAGAAAGGCAGCAGATAGAGGATGCCAATAATAGCATCCAAGATCAGTAAGTAGCTGTTCTAAGCTATCATGGTCTGATAATGATATGACAAGGGGAAATGATTTTAAACTAGAAGAGGGGAGATTTAGGTCAGATGTCAGGGAAATTTTTCACTCAGAAGGCAGTGAGGCACTGGTACAGCTGCCCAGAGAGCTATGGATGCCCCATCCCTGGAAACACTCAAAACCACGTTGGATGGGGCTCTGGGCAGCCTGAACTGGTGGGGGGCAGCCCTGCATATAGCAGGGAGTTGGAACTGGATGGTCTTTAATCTCCTTTCCAATCCAATTCTGTAATTCTTCAGTTAAACAAAGCCCAAAAGCAAGTACTGACATGTTTTATAAAGGGTCAGAGAAGATTTCTACAGCCATTCTTAATATCACTATATTATGATGCAGTGCAAGATCTGAACTCTTTTCACATCAATATAATTCTTGAAATCAAACATGATATGAAGCGTTTCCCAGTGCAGCTTTTTTTCCATATGAGTTGATCTTTCTTCTTGGGTCTAATTGACAACCAGATTGGATTTTTTCCAAATCAATATTTCTGAGACTGTAATACTCTCCAAAGACTGTTGAAATAAAACACAATTAAGCTTTAGAAATCAGTTCTGGGTGCAAGAACAAGTTCTCACATGTTGATGCTGGCATTCAGACAGCATTTATTTGCCTCAAGGGATCCCGAACATTCATCACTAAAATCTTATGAAGAAACTTTGAGGATCACTGCCTCTCCTGTTTGATTTCCTATCTCTCCCCTCCCCGCCCTTGTGCATTTGCTTAATAGATAATGATAACCAGAAAGAAGCCCTGATTTATATTGAAAGTAGGTGAGAGCTGGGAGCAGTCAGCGCGTGTAACTAAGCAGATTTGCAGACCTCTGCCAACTATTTGGCAGGTCAGTTGATAGAAACATAGACGTGCCAGCACTATTTGCACTTAGGAGCAGGTACATGCATAGACACAATCTGCAGGTTTCAGTTCACTCCTTGTAGATCTCTCCCTCTTTTTCCTACAGCTTTGTTCTCTGTAGCCCTGAAAAAGGGTTCAGGTTGTTGCATATTAACTATTTTCTGCTCTGTGACAACAGATACTGAAGATATCCTTACATCATGCTACTGATTGACAGCTTACATTAATTTCTGTGCTGTAGGCCAGGGCCTGTATTGCAGGTAAGTCTTACAACACAGCCCTCACTGTGCTGCACAGAGGAACACTGCTAGATAAAAGCTTGACAAAGGCATGAAAAGAGAGTGGGCAGGGATGAGCAACCTGTAGGACCTGTCTACTGGTGTTACACACTTCCCTCAACTTCAGTTTTACTGAAGCATGCAAGCAGCAAACAGAAAACCAAGAAATTGTAGCAGATCACCCCGATATCCTACAACAAGGAGATATTTTTCAACAGGGATTCCCCAACATGGATTTTCAGCTACTTCTTGAGCTGGCACAGATTGTGGTTATAACGCACATGCACACACCAACTCGCAGCATAGTACTTGTAACACTCATTACTGGAAAACAGCCCCAAAGCAGGAGGGAACAAAACTTCAGTGTACAGCTTTTTAAGAGGTGATTCGCACGGAGTTTGAGAAGGGTGAAACTTGTCTGTTTTGCGGTGTCATTAGCAGAGTTGGAAGTTTTAACCTGGTACTTTATTCTCAAAAAACTAACAAGACACACTAATAGCAAAAGCATTTACATAACCACAATAATTCTTTTCTAAGGCTGAAATGTTTATACATATTTAAAGAAAGAAAGGCCATATAACTTGACAAATACCAAAGTACGAGTGCTAAATCATAAGATCACCTGTTAATTAAATAGAAACATTTAAATCCCTGTGACTGTCCTTTAATCACAGACAGATATCACATGCTGTTCTCATAGGCTCTTTTTTTAAACCAAGCTTTCAATACTAAGGAGTTGTATTCCAAGACAAACACTTCCACCTCTAGGGACACCAAAAGCTCCTTAGGCAGAGATGCTATCCCTGCACTCAAGCAGATAACCCGCTGCAGGCTCAACACACCTAACCAGCCTGCCACATCCCATCCATGCAAGGCAGCAGTGTGACAACAAGCAGCAATGAAACAGTGCTAGAAGTGCCGGTTGCCACAAAACTGCAACAGCTTGCCCTAAGCAGAGTTGGGAACCACAGCCCAATGCCCCAGTAGAAGGCTACTGCTGAGTAAAGAGAAGTGTCCAGTAACATCTGTGTTCTGAGTTACCTGAAATCATATTGTCACCACCAGTGAAGTTTAAAAAAAAAAAAAAAAAGAAAAAAAAACACAGCCACCTGCATGGATGATGCAGGTACCTTAAGGCACAAGGGAAAAAAATCACATCTCACAATAAGGAACATTTTGTAAGTATGCAAAAGGACAAACCATCCTCAAATTGATCTCCTCACTTAGCTTGCACAAATATTTAAGTATAAAATAATCACCCCCAATAATCTGAATGTTTTACTAGATAGCAGAGAATGAGTCAGAAGATGACAGTAAGAACTGCTGACTAAACATTAGCACATTCAGTATATTCCATGAACAAAAGGAACTCACATCTTTAAGAGCAACCATTGACGACCATGTTGGTATAAGTTGATCTCCAATACTGCTACCAGCAGCAAATTGTTTTTAAGTGTTATGAATTTTGAGGAGTTTTTTTTGTTTGAGTTTTGTTTCTAAAGATAATTTTACTCTCTTGGAAGGAAGATAACGATTGATCAAGGCATTATGAATCTGCTGCCTTTCAGACATTGAGACTGTTTGACTGAGATTTATGAGTGAGAAGATAATCACAGAATCACTAAGGTTGGAAAAGACCTATAAGATCATCCAGTCCAACCATCCACCTATCACCCATGGCTCTCGCTAAACTATATCCTTCAACACAACAATGATAGACCATGGAGGCATGCAACAAAATTAGCATGCAGATTAAAAAAAAGAGTCTATAGCAAAAGAATGTGGAGGTAGACTATCATATAACCTTGGATTTCCTCATGCAGAAAGTGCCAGAGTCATGCTTCTCTACCACATACAAACACTAATTTAAATCACTGCAATGGACAGAGCTGTACATATATATATGGGGTTAAGATGCTATTTCCCTGTTATTTAACTTAGTTTGGCTCGTAAGAGTTCACTGTGCTCAAAAACAAAAATAATCTCTCCTTCATCAGACAGTACTTCAAAGATGCTAACAAATAAGCTCACCTTCCCAGCTTAATTCAATAGCACACACATTTACTGTAGGACACCAAGCATAAGAACATTCTTCCAGTTACTTCAAGTTCAAAAGATTTCCTGAGCCAGATACCATTTCAGTGTTCACCTACCCTTGAGTTTATTCCATTTGCTTGAACCCACACTAGTTTCCAGCCTCCAGAACATTTTTTGGCTATGAGTCTCATGAGCATACTACTCACTGAACATTAACTCTTCAACTATTCTTTTCATTTTTAAGCAATAAAGCGTGTTCCTACAATTAAGCATTTTGATGGCAACTTGAGATTTTAAAGGCACTGCTTAGGACTGATCAAAATAGCATTAGAACTGAGTAAATACAGTAAGATTAAGCTTGTTTCAAAGCTATAAGGTTTATAGCTTTAACTTTCAATTTCTGTATGGTAAGGTTTACACAGCACTTGCTAACAGTTGCCAAGTAATGCAGCCATCCATAACCTACATACTAACACACCTGTTATTCCAGGATTAGGTAAAGGAAGAAACCCATCCCTCCCATGAACCCCTCAGAAGCCTGGAAATAGGCAGCAATAGAGACCACCAGTTTGCTGTCAGAACATGTTGCTGGATAAAATTACAAGCTGAACAGAGATATCAAAGATTGACAGAGCCAGAATAACTTGCTCTTCCTCCTTTTCATTAGTAGTTCACCAAAGCTATCCTACTAGGATAGAAAACATCTATTTCTTTATGTTCTCGTGTTTCATCACCAGAGTTAAAAGAACATTAAGAATAGTCTGAGAGTTTTGGTAATTTCCAATACATAGAAAAAACCAAAACAATCCTTCCCCAACCCCAACTCTGCTGATTACCGTGTAGGGAAAGGAACTGGCTGTTATAAAGCAATCTGACCTTGCAAAACGCAAACTGTAGAACCTTTTGGCAGCAAGTCAGAGAAACTTTCCTTATTGCTATAAATATTCACTAGGTAGATTTATGAACCATTGTCTGATCATTAGGCATCAGCTCTGTATTGCCTTTCCATGTACATGCATTTAAATGCACCGCTTACTGCAGAAGATACTCCACTCTTTGCTGCTGCACGTTTAACTTTTTTTGAATTAAATTTCAGAACCAGAAAAATCTATTTACAAGTTCTGATTGCTATGTGAAAGGGAACTGATTACTTACTGCACCTTTTATAAAGTATGAGAATGTGCATAAAAAAACAATAAGAATTGCTTTATCTAGCAAGATACTGGCTACAAGGGATCACTACTATTATTAGAGTCGTATAAATTGTCTGTAGATCAAATATTTACTCTGGACAGAAAAAACAATTTCCAGATCACAAACAGATGTCATGAAATGGAAAGCATCCAAGTTTGCTCCAGAAATCTTTTCATTTGAGAGAATAATAAAAAAGAGACAGGTACTTGTAATCTTCATAAGAATTACTATATAGTATCCAAAGAATTTTATAGCACCATCAGTTAGTTAAGGACATAAAAAGGATATTTTCACTTAGGTTTGATCAGGCTGTAACCAACATAACCAACAGCCCAAGCAGCCAGCAATGGGACTCGTGTAGGACCCTACTCAGTGTGAGGCCTCCGTAGGGCTTGGTGCTAAGTCTGTAGTAGCTGTTCTATAGTCTCCATAAGAAACACAATATGCTAAAGTCACACCAAACTACTACTTGACATACAGAGCTATTATATTGAGAAACGTGTCTTATATTGCCAGTGCAAGTTTTGGAATTTTATTTTTCTTGATCTTACAAGAAAGAGGCTGAGTTTGGTAACAAGTCATAACCATAGGACAGTTAAGAAGGCATTCTAAAAATAATGCATGAGTGCAGAAAACACTTTAATGAAAAAACAGGCAGTTCACAGACATTCTGGTTTAGCTTAAAGTAGTAAGAAAACTTTCTTTATCTTACAGGTGCTACAGAGCCCACACTGGTCAACAGCTTCATAAGTAATTATTTGGACCCTCTTCCAGAAATAAGAAAACTCTTCTCAGAACCTGATAGAAAACTTGATGTTCTTTATCAGGTTCTCTGACAGATGAGGAGTGTTTTATGGCTCTTTGGGATCATGGCTCTTTTCAAGGCCTCATTACTGCAGAGAATAAGCGTCTCCATTGCAGAGAATAAGAGTCTCCAAGAGTCTTTGTTCTGCAGAAAGCAGTTAACATCTCCAGAAGAGCCAAAAGCCCTTTGTGTGAGGTGTTCATGAGGTCAGGAATGTATGCTTCAAGGCACATATGCCTCACATATGCATTCAATACACATATACTTCAAAGCAATACTTTCATAAATAAGTAAACAAGAGAATTTTCACAATGAAGGTCAATTGTACTTTATTACAAAAACAAAGAGGCAGCAAAAGTTATATGGGCAGATCCCAATCCACCCCTTCTGAAAAGGGGCCAAGGGTTTCTTTACGGACACGAGAAGATATAGTGCACACATCAGCTCCCACAGAGGGCATAACAATGCAAACAAATTGAAGAGGCACGTCAAAAAAATTCCCACTGTAACCACGTGACTTATGTTTTAAAAATACTCTAAATACTCTAAAACTTGGGAAAGCCCTAGGTATCCTGAAGTTGTTTCCCTGAACAAGATACTGAACAAGCTGATCTTGGTAGCACAAGCCTTTAGCATGACAGTGTTCTTTTGAGAGTTTTGTGCATTTGCTGCAAAAAGACTTCTTTGTTCCTGTTTGATTTCTCCTCTGCTTTACCTGGGGTAGTACGCCGTGTAGTTCATGAAGAGCTGAGCCCCAGCAGGGTAGTATGCTGTGGAGGGCTGGAACGTCCGTGGGTTCAGGAGTACAGATGGCTGATACAGAGCAGCTTCTGTTGGCACAACTGCAGAAGGAGCCGGAAAGGAGTAAGAAGGGGGTGAAAGGCCTAAAGCAGACAAACGGAGAACAGATTAAGACCTTTCATATTTCAGCATACATATGATCTTCATTTCTGAGCAACTCTGCGCTAAGTGAAGAGATTTCACAAGTTCCTCATTTTCCTGCTCATCACAGAAAATAAACCTGGGGCGCTGATACAGGCCTAACTCCAAGACTAATGTGCATACTTCCATCCCCTTGTCAAAAGCAAAGTAAGACACAAAAAAAGCCATCTCTTGCTCTGGGATTTGGGTCTCTTTATGGGAAGGAAAGCAGTTTTTCTTGTTTAGGCTCAGATTTTAGCATGTCTCCAGCCAAGTGAGACAATTCTCCACTGTAAGAAAACTGCAATGCCTGAAATCTGCCTAACACTCCCGTGCAGGGGACATCATTTCATCCTGATACTCTCTGTCCCCCAAACAGCTGTCTTCAACAACAGTAGAGTGGGAAAAGCCATGGCTTTGCAGTTTCTCACATTAATATTCAGTTTAAAAATAAAAGTGAACAAAAAAAACAACTGCACTTTGTTTCAGCAAGAGGCAAGGCATTACAAGACCTCACAGCCAAGAGTTCACTTTCCTCCTTCCTTCCCTCTTTCCTTTTCCTCCCCTCTTTCCGGTACCATAACAGTGAATGACAGAAGCCTATTTTAAAGCAACAGTCAACATCTCACTGCACTGTGAGATGGGGAAAAAAAAAAAAGAAAAGGAAAAAAAATAATCACTTGCATGGTAATTAGAAATGGAAGCACTGCCATCTAAGAGCTCTCAAACTTTGGGACTCCTGTTCAATAACCCGTTCTATGCTATGAGCTCTCAGGAGAAGCTTCCAATTCCTGTCCAGAATATAATGTGTCACATATAGGCCTGCATACTGCAGATCCTTTCTTGGATACTTGCGTTGCAAGAAATGCCAGTAGACTGTAAATCTCAACTCCTAAGGATTAGCTGAAGGTCTATTCACAGCTCAAGACAAACCACACCTGGGAAGTTCACTATCAGATTAGCTGCTCTGACTATCCAAGGCTAGAGGATGTTTCTTAGAAAAGGTACAATCATCAGTAATACTTCTACATAGAAGGAGAGGAAGAGAAAGCTTCTACCCAACTGCCTCATCATTTATTATCTTGGAAGCAACATATTATTTCTCCCACAGGCTCAGATTTATATGGCATACATAAGCCCTTAAGTTCTTAAAGCACTGTCCTCAAATGTTTGTCTAGATCATCCTAATAGCTCTGGAGAGTGTAACTATACATGAAATACAATTCCTGCAATTATCTGAGGCCAAAACTAAGTGTATTTATCTTCCACAGAGGCAACTCAATTCTGTACAAACAACAGAAAGCTAAGGAAGAGTTCAGCCAGTAGTGGTATGTAGAACATGAGGTTAAGTCCAAAGGAGAGCCTTACCAATGGTTTCATAAATTAAAGCTTTGAGAGCAAAAGGGCAAGGACTTACTTGACATGTTCACCATGATAGAAAGTGTAAATAAAAATCAGCTTAAATGGGAAACTTCTTTAAGCCCTATGCAGTCAAATTATTTTTTCCATTGGCATGGCTCACCCTGGCCAGCTTAAGTTTCAAGAAGTGGAAGGCAAGTCTGTTACTGGAAAAGCAAGAAGAATTTCAAAGTAGTTCTTCAGTCATAGGAATCCACAACCAAAGAGAAAAGTGAATGCAAGCTGCTGCTGATTTTAGATGGAGTGACCTTACCACCCCCATCTGAGACTCTTTTCCAAGAAAGAGAATCAGAATCAAGAAAGCAGCTCCAACACCTACCCGCACACAGCATACAGTATTGGCAAGACCCATGCAAAACTTACATGGTAACTTACATGGTGGTGGGGACAAGCCATTTCGATTTAAAGTGCCCCCCATTAACACAAAGTTCATCTCCTCAGCAGAACACTGAAAGACTTCAACGTATCTGTCCTTCATAGTCTTCTTATGACATTTCTGTGCAGCCAGAAAAGCTCGGTCTGCAGATTTCATCTGAATAAAAGCATCTCCTGATGGACGTCCCTGCAAACAAGACAGATGAGGAAATGTTTCTGGATCTCCCATGAATAAGCAACATAATGATTTCTGCTGTTATAAAAAAAAAGCAAAAACAAAGCAGTCTTGAATCATGAAAATATTTATCTCCAAAGTTAAGCACAGTCAGTCATCCCTACAGACTCCTATACCTACCAGTGTGTTTAAAGCCTCCCTGAAGTTCCCCACTATTGCTGGGGAATCCTGATCTGCCCACTGCATCTCATGTTTCTTCTTCCCTCTTATGTTAACTGAGAAAACAACTACAGTCACGTGCTAAACTATATTCTTCCTTTTAAGGCCAGTATGGGCCAGAATATTTTAGCATGGCACTAGCCTAAGTCTAATCAAGTAGATAGTAACCACATCACCATCCTTTGCACACTTGGTTCTGACCCTCTCATCAGAAACAGGGATAGCAGGAGTAGGGAGAATACTAAGAATGATAATAATCAGATAGTTGGGTACCTGGAGAGAAAAAAAATAAAAGTGTCTGACAGTTTTGGGCAGGGATGGCTGGTAGCCCACAGGTCTAGACACACACTCCAGTTTCTTCCTCCAATTTCATTTCTGACAAGGACTGATACTTGCAGAAACCACTACTTGTGCATCTGCATCTTATTATTTGTTCCCCAAGCCCTGCTCATTCCTCATCTTTTTCAGCCTTGGCTAGGCTATGGCTAGATCAAGTTCTCAAAGACAAAGAAATCTCAAGGTAGAGAGGTACTGCAGTAACTGTAGCTCCCACTCTCTTTCCAAGCTTCTCAAATGTAGAAGCTTCACCTCAGGAAAAGGAACCATTTTGCATTTTCAGTGTAGTCTTAGTGTTGCTCAAAGCAATTTTAGAACCATTTTTTACAAAGTAGTAATCAGTACAATCACTCAGGGCATCTCTGTGGAGTATGTATGAGAAGCTGCCTTCTCCTTCCTTAAGTCAAAAAGCTACACAGATGGACTAGGAGATAACATTTGCCTTTGTCTGAAAGGTTTTGGTAGAAACTGCCTCCAGCAAACAATGGCAAATATCTGACTATCTGCCCTGACTATACAGGGCAGTGAGCTGTTAATCTGTGTACTTGGCCTCAGCCATTTAAGAGAAGTAACATTTGCAGTTTAGGAGATCTGAAGGTAAGCTTAAGGACTTGTGCCATAGGAAATCCTTACACCTCTAGAAGACCACAGTCACTGATGTCTTCATGCATTACCTGAGGCACATTGTTCACCAAAGCAGGGGCAAATCGCTCTTTTGTGAGATAACACTGACCACAGTTTTGTTTTGAAGATATACCTTTCATAAGGGGAATTAAGCATCCTGCTGAGCAGGGCTCTTCATTTCAAGCCTCCAACAGTGCAGGATGACAGTCAGTGCTATGGGAACACTTCCCTCTCCCCTCAAATTAAAAGCAAAAAAAAAAACAAAACTATGTCTTAGCTTTTAGACACATGGGTCTCACTGATAGAAACTACTCTACAGAAAATGCAGTAGCTGTTAAAGCGTGGTTCAAATACACTCATCTACGGTCAGTACACTTTTAGAAGCAAAGCCAATTAATGTCATCAGTGATGGTCCCAAAAGCACTTCCCTACTGGTAATGATATTGAGCCTGTTCACGTATCCAACCAGCAACAGGGCACCTACCAACCTGGTGATTTAGCACCATGTGAACGCCATGGGTCCGAATGTCTGTAGAGAACTCCCCCAAGAAATCCAGGATGTCCTCAATAGTGGCAGCATAGGGAAGTCCACGCAAACGTATGCAGTCTCTGACATTAGTTGGAGGCACAAACTGCTGAGGTAATACTGGAAGAATAGGAGGTGTTGGGAGAGGAATGAGAGGTGTGGAAGAGTACCTATTCAGCACCTGTGCAAGACAGAAACAAAGGTTACAGAAAGCCTTACTTATTCTTCAACTCACAGGAACTGAATGCAACATCCATCTCATCTATTTTCAGTCTGGAAAGTATTTTTAAGAAATATGTGAGACATCTTCTGGGCTTAAATCACAGCAGTAATGCTTAGAATTTAAACACTTCACAATAGATCTTGGAAGAGTCAGCTTATTCTGAAGAATTTACTTGAACAGTAACACAAGTCTTAAAAGATCTGTTAAAACACAAAACCTGCATTTCCACAGCATTTTTGGGGGGAAAAGATATCTGAAAATATTTTACTAGCTATATGGGGCCACTTCTACCCAAAGTTTTTCCTTTGCTAAGCATTAGGATAATCTCCAAATTAGAAAACTATTTTACTATCAAGCAGTCTTACGTTACTGAGTCACAGTATTTGAAATAAAGGAGTCATGCTCTGAGATTTCTTGGGTAACCTGATCAGTAGAAACCCCACGAGGTCAAGTGTTCACCACCTACTCAATCACTTCCCTTTAGCTATCTCTGAATAACAGAAATATTCATTTATATTTACATGTGTATCAGATGGTTTTGCTAAACAAAGGAATTGGGGGAACACTCAAGGAAAATACAATAACGAGAGCAAGGACTGCAGCTAATGTTTACTCAGTGTCATCCTCCAAGCAAGGCACTGAAATCTCTGCATACTTTGGGGTGAGGAGCCATGTCATTGCTTAGTTACAATGAAATGACTACTGCTAGGCTACAGCTTGCATCATGAACAGAAGTTAGTGACATGAGTCTAAGCTCCAGAAGTTTTTTGAAACATATAATCCTCTTAGCTCTACTTCATCCCCTAGACATCATAATCAATGGTCCATCAAGCTATGCGAATGGCAGGATGCACTTCTCAAGCCCAGTTCCATACAACTCTGCCAGGTAGCCAGTGCTGTCAAGAGATTCCTGACAGCTGTCATTAAAGATAGTTTGAAAAGTTCTTGATGTGCTGCTCTTCAGAAGATCAAAATGCTCTGTTTTTCTGTGCTGGTGACTTCCAGACCAAGATTGTTGCTAGCACTTCTTTTGAATAGAGTTAAGTGAACTTAACAGAAAATTTGTGGGTTTAGTGTTTTACATTACAGATACTGTAACTACATATAACTACTGCTTGCAAGTCTATCAAAAGCCAAAAGTGAGAAATCAAGGATTTTTATTATATGTATATCTATATGTGAGTGGCCACATGTGTTCAGACAGTTGTCAAGAGTAAGAAAAGAGGGGGAAAAAGCTTTCAGTCATGGCCAGGCAGTGTTTGCTGACACTACTTTGTGCCAGTGTAGGAGTATGGAGTACAAGGTGTCTGCAAGCTTTTCACCCACCTGCTGAACTTCTGCTGCAGTGCTCCTGAAGAGTTCGATGTACCTTTTTCCAAGCAAGTCTTTATGCTTTTTCAGTGCATTCTGTGCATATTCCTCACAAGCAAACAACACAAAGGCATCCCCTGTTGGCCTGCTGTCAGGATATGTGACGAATAGGACTCCCTCCTTCCCTCCTGTTACAGGACAGTGCTGGCCAAAGAATGCCAGTACTTCTTCTGCTGTCACGTTGAAAGGAAGACCTCGCATCCTGACTATCACTTGGTTTTCCTTTGATAAGAACTGTGCAACCTCATTGGAAGTGCCTTCAGCAAGAAAAAAAAGACAAGCACTTAAGCCTTGGCAGCCATATAAAACCCTGAGTAAGTCTGGCATAGTTACCTCTTCCTCCCTGCAGAATCCCTTCTGCATGAATAGTGCCTCTGTGCACCTTACCTTTTTAACTTAGACCTCTGGCACACACTGAAGCCATAATAAGCAGCAATCAAATACCCAGACTATTGTGCTGGGAAAGAAGGCTGGAAGGACATGCTGAAGACAGCTTAGGAATTTCATCCTATCCTGAGAAAATAGTCAAAGTCTGCAATTCTACTTCTACTATCTTTAGGAGGCTACTGATGTTCACAGTTAAAAGTCTACACTGCCCTATCCAAAGCTACCTGCTAACCAACTTTGCACCTTAGTACAGTCCTTTCAGTTATTCCTAATTCATTTTGTAAAGCTGATATACGGAATGAACTTGTGCCAGACATGTATACTATTTTTCCAACATTAGCATGCAATGTCTTTACTTTGACAGGTGTAATTGTTACCAAACCTATCAAATAGACATCTATTCAACAACTTAATAACCTCTCTCGCTCAAAAACCTTCATCTTAGGTATTCAGTTAGTCCTTTATAAATCTATTATGAACCAAAAAGCTCCTAAGGCAGTACTGTTGATACGTAACAGCTTATCCAGTCTTAACTCAAATTCTCTATGATTGTAATCATAAAGGGAGAGGGTAGTCTGTCCCCCCCAGTTTCCCCTTTATTTAAAAGCAAAGATTTGACTTGAAGAAAATCAGTTCCCTAAACCCCTTGTTATTTACACTGTGGTATCTGTTTGCTTTTATATGCAAGTCTCCTAAGCAACAGCAGTCATACTGTTTTGAAAAACTACTCAGGTTTTCATTTTCAGCAGCCAAAAACATTTAGGTTATCTTCCTAAATGACAGGACCTAGCAAACAAAACTCACTAATATCACTTTGACAGATCAAATCCTTATGTGACAGGGCGCTTGAAAATGGCAAGTGTGTGGAAGAGAGAAAGCTGGGCAGGTAAGACATGGAACAGCTTGTACTGCTAGCAGATACACACCAGCCACCTAGCTTGGTCAGGGAAAGGAGTTGAAAGACTTCATCCAAGAAGAGCAATTTAAAACTCCAAGTTAATCACAGATGCTGATAGAACCCCCGCCCTCTCATCCCTTAAACATTACCTCCTGCGATTTTCAGGAAATCTTCACCTGTTGCCTTGTATACCTAATGAAAGGGAAGAGAGAACATGTGATTATCATGCAGTTTGCACTCCTGCAGAGAGGAGAACCTCAGAGCAAGCAGTACACACACACCTCAATGTATCGGTTTCCCATGTGATGCTTGTGTCTTTGCAGCGCTAGATCTCTATGCTCTTCATTTACAAACCTGACGAGAGCCTCCCCATTCCTTCTACCTTGGGCATTGAGGCAAAGTGCAGCACCTCCCCTGCAAGATTTAAGTTTAAGACAAAACCACTCCAGGGCAAGTGAAGCACTACAGAGGTAGAGGTAGGTTTTTTGCTACTAACTTGGCAATATTTAAGCCTTTGAAGAACTTCGCTATGTCCTGGTCAGATGACTGCCAAGGGAGCCCTCTTGCTCGGATGACAGCGTTATCGTCCACAAGCTCCATCTTGCTGCTGCAGGCACCAAGAGAAGAAACAATGTAGAGAGGGCTTCAGCATGTCTCAAACACAAACCACTGCCTGTCACCTGCACTTCAGTTACAAGCTTCTGTCTGCTGGGTGAGGGGAAGGTACTGCCAGGCCTGAGACCCATGACAAAGTCCCAGCAAATGGCAAGCTTTGCTAAGATGCCCCTTTACAAGCTCCCCTCTGCACTGCACCACACCTGCTCCCTTCAGCTCTCCCTTCCTTGAGTGTAGTCCCGCTTCACTCTCCCCTCGTGACATACTGATGTGTTGTACTTCCCTGTTAGTCCAACAAGGTAAGTACGACGAAGCAAAATACTTGCTCTGCTAATCCTGGCTAACTGGAGATTGAAGCAGAGCAGTTAGACATAAGTAAAGCTAGAGTCTGATGGTGTGCAAGGGCCAGTGACTGACTAAGACTGGATTTGTTTGGGATTTTACTTAGGCTGAGGATTCCTGCCCGAGGGGTTTTGCCTTAACATTTTGTGTATGGGCCACTGCTGCACTACTGGAGACTAACTTAGCCACAGGCAAGGCTGGCTGCTTAGCACGGGAATAGCTCAGTCACACAGAGCTGGATTTAATTGGTCATTACCACAGCCTCTTTTGTTCTCTTACATGTTCAAAATGCCACGTAGAACAAAACGCTGACAGCTACCTTTCTGGCTATTGGAGAGACAGGCTGCCACAAGGAGTCCGTGGGACTGATTGAGCAGCTGCCTGCCCTCATGTGAGAGAGCTGTGCCATGCCCTGCTCTGCTGTAGGAGGGCCATGTTTCAGATAATATTCTAAGTTCTCAGGTGGCTTTTCCTCTAGATGTCTGTCCAAAACTGCTGCTTACATCACCCAATCCTCTATATGAATATTTTGCCTCAAGAAAAAAATAAGCAATTAGTACATGTGTTTGTGCAAATAAGATAGTGTTACCTTTTTCAATGACATGCCTTTGCAGTTCAAACAAAGTCTGTATTTCATTTATTATCACAAATAAAACAGGAATCTTTTACCTCATCATGGGATTTCATTAGTGAAAGGGGAAAAAATTAGAACAACGCTAAAACTAAAAGCTGCCTGAACTGATCTCACTGGGCAATTCCTGCCAGTACTGCTGCATTCTGCTCTTGCCTCCTTTGGTTCAGAATGCTGGTATCATCAACTGTGATGACAGTTCATTAATCCGGAAGGGGTAAGTAAGCATTCACACAAGAAGGGAATCTGAATAAGGTCAGTTTAACACTGGTCTCCTGTGATACTGCAGAGCAAGTATCCAGCTACACTGAGGAAAAACCCATATTTGTACATGCTAGTGCATGATTACTTTTTTTTTTTTTTTAAACACCATCAGGCATAGATAAAGCTTTATGTTTAAAACATATTTGGGAAGAAGAAATCATTGCAGCTCAAACAATTTACTGGTAGCAGTCTATTGCTTGGCACTGTGTCTTTATGGAAATGCATCTTTTCTACACAAGAAAAAGTCATCATGATGTGTATTCAGCAACTATGAAGCAAACTGTGGGAAAAGTGCAAGAGTTAATACTAATAGGGTTACCTCTGCAGAAGTGCTTAAGTTCTTTGTTAACAGCACAGCACACTCAACATCCATTATATGTACTTATCAGAACCCAGAACTGTCAGCACCTAACAAGCAACAGTTTCCTGCTCCGCTTCAGTCCTACATCTAATGCAGTTCTCTTTCCCACTTAAAACATCTAATTTATTCCCACAGCGGTGACAGGATAAATAAAAAATAATAGCAAGTTATTTGCAAATTATTAATACAGAAGAGTACAGCTTATATAAGCAGTGTCTGGTGCTTTTTTTTTTTAAAGCAAGAAAAGAGAAGAAGATACATACCAAGGCCCACTTTCAAATTTGTAGTTCACTCTTTCTGGATCTGAAAACCTGTGATCTGTGAAACATGGTACAAGTTATTTCCTTTTGCCACAGCAGGCAAAACAAAGGAGCAACACAGAAGACTAGTTCATCACACTTACTATATGGTTCTGATATTAGTGTTAGAATAATGTTCCCCATATCTTCAACTCGAGAGGCTCCATAGGCGAGTGCTGAACTGTTCTTGTCAAGATTTAAATCTTTGTGTGGAGTTAAGGCAATCATCACCAGATAGATTTCAAATTGGTCTCCTACTAAAGCAGCAAGCTTTAACATTATCTTAATGGTAAGTAGCTTCTCAGGGGAAGATTTAATCCATTTTCCTGCCGGGATGCATCAGCTGCACTGGGTTTGCTGCTGCTTTGGCCTCTAACTACTGCCACCTGCGGGAGTGTGAGGTCAATCCAGAAAGTGTCTGGGGACACAAGACCCCATAATAAGGACATGCATATTTAATACACTCATGCATTTTGTATATCTGAAAGACAGAAACACTCTTGCATGCAGAAAAGACTGGAGTCCTGTCCTCTTTAATTTAGATCATCTTTAATCTCCAGAGGAAGATCCAGGGATGGAGGAAAAACAAACCATCAACTAGAAACTGAAAGAGACATAACACATGTTTTCTAAACGATTGAGTACTCTACCTAAAGTAGAGTAAATATGTTAACCACTTTGATAAAATTTACAAGCAGCACCTTGTCTAAATCTCACCTATTTGATGTTCCAGCCTGAGCTTTGTGCTGTTAAGCAGTGTTGGAGGGGGGGAATGGAAATCAGCTTAGAGTGCATCATTGTGAATAGCCAAGAGACAAACTGGAGTCTGACAACTTCTTCCACAACCCTTCAGATCAGAAAAAAACAAAACCAGCAAGGATAAACTCCCCTGCTAATAAGGAGCAGAAAGTATTCTATCTTGGGCTGTAGACTGACCAGATACAAATCTACATTCATTGAGAGAATCAGATTTAAGTTGTATGTGCCAAGCGTTTGTTATAGTCTCTCTCCTCCTTCTTGCCATATTTGAGCACCGTACCAGAACAGTAAGATTACTTGCAATTTATAAAGTCAACTTTTAAAAGGACTTCTTTTCCTATCCCCATCTCTTTCTTTGAAGAGAGAATGGCTTAAAAAAAAAAAAATCAAAACAAGAAGTAAACTATAAAGTAGCTTGAATCAGAACTTGCTTTTTCTGTCTTATCACTTCAATTTAAGATAGTAGAGAAGGAAAAAAAAAAACCAAGAGTTTCTTAAACAATAATCCCTATCCTGGCACAACAGAACAGTGAAGCAAAGCATTCAAAACAGATGAATGCAACAGTTATTTGCTCACATTTCCATAAACGTACAAAAGGTTCATTTCAAATGCATAGGCTGTATTTTGATGCTCAAAAGTTGCTCTTCCATCCCAAATGGCAAAGCTCCTCTTAAATAAAAGGTTTTCTCCACCTAAAATTGATCATATTTTGAGTTGGCAGATGTCTACGTGAAAGACAAGGAGTAGAGGAACAATTTCTGTTAGAAACAGGCAATGCACACTCACTTTATTCTATCATCTCAACACAGGTAATGGGGAATGAGCATATAAATGCCACTGGGGAATAAAGTCTTACCATCATCTGTGAGATGACAGCAAGTCATTCCTACAAAACACTTTTTTAAAAAAAATCTAGGACTAAAACAACTTTAAAAAGTAATTAACTGAGTCAACAAATCTCTTCCACAACAAAGATAGGAAAAATGCAGCACTGAGGCTCCGAGACTAATTTGATTTTGAGACTTTGTTGGGCTTTAAGTCTGCATTGGAGTGTGGAATGTGAGAGGACAGCACTTAATCAGCTTCAGATGCATTTGTAAGAAGACTTACCATAGTTTAAAATTAAGAAGTAAAAATCAAACCACAGAAATTAAGCCAGTGATCCGTCCCTACTGCTTGCACTGCCAAAGTCTGCAAGCCATTGCCATCATCTGCCCTCCAAGTATCATTGGAGTAAACTGGTCAAAAGCATTATATGGTCCTCTTAAAACCAAACAAAAATCCTGAACAAGCCACATGAAACAACCCAAAAACATAATTTAAGAGACAGTCACCAGTGTTTATGACAACACAGTACTTCTTCATTGCTCTCTCTTCCTAAGCCGTCCACCGAAGCTTGTCTTTCTCTATCAGCATCTAGGAAAGGAAGGGTGGGGGGGCTGAAAAGAAAACAAACATTTCACAGATTGCCTTCATCACTGGCACAGAAGCCATCTAGTCAGCAGCACACAGATGTTTCTGGGCAGCTCAGGTAGCAAAGCAGAGAAGCACTTCTCCTTCATCAGACATCACACCTGTGCGGAGCTTCTTCTGCCCAGCCAGGTTATGAGACATTGATGGAAACGCAGATATTGGAAACCTGATCTTGCCTATATCTTTATGATTTTTTTTTTTTTTAATATTTCCTGTAGAAAAGAACTCAGGTAGTAGTTTCAGCAGGTATTAGGACAAAGATACATGTACTCACACAGTGGCTTTGCTACCAGACCATGCTGTCACAACTGAAGACACAAACAATTGCCACTTGCAAAGCCAGATATTTCTGCAAGTGATGAGCTCTAGAAGATGGGACAGGGCACTGAAGCAAGGCCACCACAAGGAAAAGCAAACCTCCCACCCCGCTTACATTTTCTTCAGAAAACATTGATCAACAGGAGATAGTTCCTAGAAGTACCCTGTTGCCAACAAAACTGGTGCCAGGTGTTCAGACATAGGGAGTCAGTTGAGCAAAAAGCCCTCCAGATTAATATAAGCACAGCAGGAGGGGAGGAAGAAATTCATCACCATTAGTAGAAATGAGAGAAGAGACATCACTCCCACCTTTGCTTCTGATTAGCTGGAAGCAAGGCTGGAGAAGAAAATTGATCGTGTTCTGCACATGTTATTATTGCACTCCTTCACAACTTCAACTAAGTTAAAACCTGAGTTCTGATGAACATGCCTATCTACAGACAGATGCACTCCCACCAACCAAGTAGCTGGAAATAAAGGATGCTTAGGAAAAAAAACCTGCTAATGGAATAGTCATTAAAAAAAAAAAATCAACACTTGCTTTCTGAAGATACAGGAGCCCCCACGTTTGTTTGTGTATACTGATGTTTAAAGCTTGAAAGCTTGTCCATCATAGGAAAATGGGGGGGAAATGAATTTGATGTTAGCAGATAAATCTAAATTCACATTTAAAGCAAAGGAAAAATGAAGTTGGCTGTCTAGAGCTACTAGAATGCATACTCTGTTACTGCATATAAGCAAAGTAGAGGGCAAAAGGTGCACTGAGACAGGATAGAAAAAAAGGATTTTCCTAACCTTATTGCACAGCAGCAGTACCATGAGCAACATACAGGACACTGAGGGGTGGCACACCTCACATCAGCTCGTAAACAGGGGGAGACACTTCTAAATTACTCCCTGATTCTTCACTGCAGCTTCACCCACTGTCAGTGTCCTCCAAGCCCTTCTCCTCCACAACCTCTCTTCCACTTCTCAGGGTCTCAACTCCCTTTTTAACCTCAGCAAGAGTGAAGTTGAGCACTCAATTAGCTCAGAGGATACAAGATGAACTACTGATACTTTTATGCTTTGCACTGATGATGCTTCTCCCTCTTTATGCTATTTTTGGTCTCTACTGACAGAATGCTAACTTAATTCAAGTAATATCTATAAAAAGACATTATCTAATGCTACCTAGTTTCTGGGTACTACCACAGGATATACAAATAGCAGTACACAAGATTCTTGGGTAATATTCATTAATGAGGCTTTGCTAGCTTGTGTTAAGTACTGGTGGTTATAACTGTGCTCTGCATAATGGTTCTCAAGACATCCAGGTCATAAAGCAAGTTTCAGTATTGTAGTATCCAGATCTTATCCATAGCATTAAACAGACTGTTCTGAAGTACGCCTGTCTTTCTACTGACAACACCCAGCAGTACTCCTAGCAAGGAGTACCCACAAAACCCAGCTGAGAAGCGAGTGGAGCAAACCATACAGTGGAGGAAGCAATAGTTATTTGCCTTTTAATGACTTCTGCACGCCCAATCTTGAGGCAAAGGATGAGTCTTCTGCAGACTGCATTCTGAATAGTCATGCAAGCTTTGTTCACTCCACCCTGAAGGCACTCACAGCAATGAGAACTGGCTCAGCAAGCTTTGCAAATCAAGAGGTGCAGCAAGTTTGGGAGGTAGGGAGGATGCAAGAAGAACAACCCTGCTTCTTTGGTACACTGGCATGTTTAAAGAGATTTCAACAGAACAGAGTTCCTCTCCTTGCCAGGACAGGATCATTTCTTCCAAGTTTTTTGTTACTCAAAATTTCTCATCATTGTCCTGCTGTCCCTATAATACTGACTTACATAATGCTGACTAAAGGAAGTCTGCCACAATCCCACCTCCTGCACCAGAAAACAGCTGGAGACTGTAAGTTAAGAAGTAGTGGCACAGATAACAGTTAAAACTAGTTTCAGTTCTTTCTTAGTCCCTCAAATCCAATGGCATTTGAAGTATTTCCTTGTCCTGCACTAAGAGAAATTGAGGGCTGTCTGTAGAAGGACTTCATTTCTTTGGGGGCTGAGGGCATGATGCAAAGCTTTCACTCAAGCTCTTAGATCCAGAAAGATATGATTACTGTACACAATTTCAAGTAGTTTGCTGAAGGAATAAGGCCCAGAAGTTCTTTCTGAAAGAAAAGTCACTTAGCCAGATACTTAGTTTAACATGTTTCTTTTCAAGATCACTCAAAGAAGGCAAGCACTAAGTATACAGCCGAGCACCAGCTGTCCAGTTCTTAACAGCCTGGAATATGCCTCCTGAATGACAGTAGCAGAATTTGACTGCTGGGAGCCATGGAGTACACTCTCTATCAGCCTCTAACTTGTTTAGCCAAATGCTACCAACCAAAATAAAACCATCTGAAAGTGAAAGACTCCTACAAATTTAACTGACTGTACATCAATAGCCAGCTTTCCCATAACTCTTTCATATCACTCAAGTTTCCTGTCATTGAGCACAACCATGTTATATCTGGGTCAGCAGATTTGAGCACATCAAAGGATATGCCCAAACACATTCTACTCCTGCTCCCACCGGTCTGGGAATGCAGTCTTCTGCACCTCTGGTCAGCACTTGACCCCTTAAGCAAAACCTTTGCCCACCAAGTGCTAACAAACCTGGCCCACTGCAGACTGCATGGTACAAAGGAATCTCAAAGGATTCCCATCATGCAGCCCCATTAACTATGGGATAGGAGAGCTACACTTGCTTCCTGGAAGAGTAATAAGAGACGGATCAGGTTCTGTGTACTAGCCTGAAGCTTCATTTCAACTCACTCCATTGCATTTTAGTTCATCCATCCTTCCTTCTTCACCACCTCCCCAGCACTTCCAGTTCTGATTCAAGTTACTTTTCAGTCTCTGTTACATAGCAGTCTCAGAAAAAGAAACTGTCTCACGTGAAGAAAACACCATACACAAAGTTGTTGGAACTGATCCTCAGACTTAAACATCTATTTCAACAAAAACTTTATCGCAGGCATTGCACACATACTCTCCAAGTGCAATTAACTTAATCTCCTCAGTGTCAGGAGGTGTGTAAGTTGGGACATTCCAGCAAGGCGAGGAAAAGGAAAATTATCATATTGAGCAATAAAAGGAAAAACGAGTAAATTTTACCTTTTTGATCTCTACATCCTCCTTTCCAAGTCCCTGCATGGACTCTGAACAATACAGGTAGAGACAGTTAATTCCAGCCATGTTGCACAAATAGAACAAGTTTATAAATAAGAGCATCAGCAATTACAACTCCAGGCAAACCACAAAGATAAAAACAGAATGAAGTTATTTAGACTTATATATACCTAAAGAAAGTCTGAATTCTGGATCTGATACACCTTAAGACCACTTGAACAGACTGCCCAAGCCTTGGAGGAACAACTACTGGTAATAATTCCGCCCCCCCCCCCCCCCCCCCCCAGGTGGTACTGACAGGCAATGCCCAGAGTCCTGCTCTCCTCTCCCAGCAGATAGGAGTGCAGTCAGTCACTATGCATCAGCTGAGCAATGAGTCTCCAGGTGTCTACATTAACAAAACTGTTTCAACACTAGCAAGGCATACATCAGACATTCACAAAGGGAGAAAGCAAAGGCATCTTTCCAAAACAGCTAACAAAGCTCATTGCCATTATCTCCTCCAGCTCATGTGTTTCATATTCAGTTTTTCCATCATAATTTAAGAAGTCTCCATCATCCTGTTTATAGACTGCAATACTTATTTTGCTTTTCTACATAGAGGTCCACGCTCCAACACTTAGAAAGTATACTTCTTTGCTTCAGAGCAAGGAGAGAAAAAAAAAGATTTCTGCCCCTTCAGTAGAACTGCATCTTAACTTGCAACATTGACTTCAGCTCCAACAACTGCACATGGCACTCAAACAGAGCTGATCTAAGACAGGACTGGGTTTCAGAATCATCTGATGTGGTCTGTAAGTAGTTTTTAAAGACATTCCTATTACTAAATTGAAAAAATGATAGACTGCATCTCACTACCAACACAGCCTCACACTGAGATGTGTAACACACACAGCTTCCATGAGACTGAGGCTGGATATCATGTTTACTGGCAGCATTCCTGCCTTTGCTGCACTCCTGAATTAAAAACTCACTACCAGTTCACGTGGAGAGTAACTGCTCCCTCCCAACATTCACTTTTACATTAAAATAAAAGCATTAACTGTTACAGTGAGTAACCTACCAACTTTAAATTTAGATTCACAGCAGTGATTTGGATAAATGTTAGTTACATTAAGCTGTAAAGCTTAAAGGACATCTGTAAAGGTAGTAAAGAAAATGTTCAGAAGTCAAGAAGAAACACAGGACTTTTCCCTATGGCATCGTGCATCCTCAGGGGTTTTGTTAATCTTTGTGAGAAGGCTCTGTGCAGCTCCGAGTCACTCATTAAAGTTCCATCACCCCTAAACAAATGTTGCAAGCGTTACTCACATCTGTCCCAAAACTCAAGAAAAGCTGTATCAGGAGCAGACACCATCACTGTAAGGATACATTCTGTCATGGCCGCAACATCCAGTTTGCTGATGTCAGGTGAGCCAGGGCAACACTTCTTGAACTCTTTCCGCAAGTCAAAAAAGGAGTAGAAGCATTCAGGCAGTAAGATATTCTGTAGAAGGACAAGGTAGCAACTGTCAGCTTGGGCAAGTTTATTTCACTTTGTCTATACGCACCTAACTTTCCTTATAAAGGCTAGGAAAACAGACAAAAAACAAACAGCCACTGCTGCAGAGAAGCGCATATGGCTCCTCTCAGCCATTTAAGCAAGTTTATCAACTTGTTTTTTGCTTAGGCAGTGTCCTCTCTGTGGTTTAAGAAAGAGAAGCGTGCTTTTTCACTGCCAGAGAAACATTTGCTATTATTACTACTGCCTCAAATCCAATATGTAAGAGAGCAAACGCATGCTATTGCAACATTTATCATCAATTCTTGGTTCCAATTTTTGTTGTGAAAAGCCAGAGGGCACTCACTTCAGTTTGTAGAGCCAAGTAAATTTTGCAAGTCTAGCAGAAGGCATCTTGGTTTATAGACAAGGCAGAGTTTTCAGAGAAGAGTCACATTTCAAATATTTATTCCCTTAATAAAAAGGAAACTGGGGCAGATGAAGGTTTGATATTGTGTAGAAATTATCAGGCTATGCTTGCTAACTGCTTTAATTACAGCGCATGAAGCCAGGAGCAAGTCATGGAGTCAAGTGCAAGCATCAATAAAATCCTTTTTGCCCCACAACTACACCTATCATATGCTTTTGCTTGTTTGTTTCAAGATGAGGAAAGAAGACCTAGGGAAACTATTCCAACTAACACAAACACCCCTCTCCTTCAGCCTTTCTCAGAGCCACAATGCTCAGCACTCTGCTTGACAGTGATCTGCACTGCCTCTCTAGACAGAGGGCAGATTTAATGACAAGTCAGCATCATGGCATCATAGCAGGATGACAGGATACATGGATGTACATTTAGAAAGCAAAGAAAAGTTTAGTCTCTGTAACAAGTTCTGCTTTGAACACATTAGAGCTTATCTTAGCACACAGACAGGTGCATTAGGCAAACGATCACCTTTAAAGACAAACTCATGGAAATGCAGAGGTGCTTGCCAAGACTGCCTGCTCTAGTTTTTGCATGGCTATTTTTTTCTTCCATCAGAGAAGAAATTCTGCACTCCAGTTCAGTTGGAACCATTTAGCTTGGTTCCTAAGACTGGGCATCTTAAAGAAACACACATTCCAGAGTCCTTTGACTTCTGCCTATCTGGATTTTATCTGGCTTGGACATTCAAAGGCCAGGCTGGAGGTGCTCTGAGCAACTGGATCTAGCTGTACATATCCCTGATCACAGCAGGGTAGTGAGACTAGATGACCTTTAAAGGTCTCTTCCAACTCTAAGGATTCTATGATTCCGTGATTTTTTGATCTACACATCCCCAACCTCACCATCAGGGCATTCACCAGAAGACTACTACAGGTCTCATAAGAACCTGTTTTCCTTAACCTAGAAGGAGAAAAAAGCAAATTTCTAACAAATAATTTGTAACAAAACAGGAGCAGAAGATTTTGATGACAATTTGAATCCTATCACTGAGACTGGAGATATATACAGGGAAAAAAAAAAAAAAAAAAAGGAGCCCCTGTTGCCTATAACCAAACAACTGTAAGAGCTCTTCTTTCTGTTGTTCACATCATTTAGCCACATGGGAAAGCTGTCTTAAAACATTTAAGGCATACATCCATTTTAAGTGAGAAAATTTGTTGAAGATCTGTTTCCCCATTTCCTCCCACTCATGTTATACTCTAACACAAAGAGACATGCACACAGGACTATTCCTTTGTTATGAACCACACATGTGGCTTTTCTTCTAAGGTTTTTAAGGTATAAATAATAGCAATAACAAGTAATAGAAAGCTCATTCAATATCACTGTCAGAACAACAAAGACTTGCAGATTGTCCCTTCAAAGATGGAGTAGTGAAAGGACAGGCACAGAAATTAGCAGCCCATGGTTCAGACCAAAACTGCTCTGATGCAAAGCAGCACACCTTCATAGCCAGGCAGAAAACAAGATCCTATGAACACTGAGGCAGTTAATGCAGGCCTGAAGGCTTAGCATATTGCTGCAACCCTATCACTAATGAAAAGTAAGCTGGAGCTCATAACACTGTTAGTGATTTAGCAACTCTGAAGTTACAGAAAACTCTACATTACAGGACTAGTCATCCCTACAGCCTCCTACCATGCTCAGCTCCTCACAAATGCAAGCACCGCCCTCACAGGGCCAACTGAGCATATAAAGATTGAAAGCTGCTGAAGCTAAAGGGGAATGTCAGATTTCAAAAGGCAGTTAACCACGTTCAACATGAACTGCTTGGCAACATCCCCAAACTTCCACTTGTTAACCCACTGTAGCTCCCACAGCAGTAGATCAGCAGATATAGATTATTCTGTTAATATGATGCCCTTTTCTCAAACACATAATTCAAATCCTTCTGGCTTAACCTTGAAAGGCACCTGGGGGCTGTGCAGACATTAGCATTCACCACTGCTTGTGCCACCCATGCGGACCGGACAGGCTCATAGTTTGCTAATTATAGACTGAATGATAAACAATATTTGGATTACAGAGGTCTCCTCAAACTATACATTTTAAAGAGAAGTTATTATTATTTTTAAAGCAAATACACAGAGAACATTAAAAGGCAAACTTAAGTGCCAGCTACATACCTTTTTGGAAGTTTCAGGATGCAGAACCTGTCTAATGTGCAACTGTCCATCAGTACAGAAACAAAAGGAAGTACCTACACCGATGTTCAGCTCATTGCTCACAGACTGATTAAACTGGAAGCAGGAACAACAAAAGACACGCATGTAAGAGATCTGAGCTGCTGCATGAGGAAGTGTCACCAATTGATAGCGTTAATCCTGGTCAGCCAGATTACAAAGCTGGAATTTCTTTTTCATTTGCCTGTTGCAGATTTATCGCTTACTAGCTAAGTGTGTGATGTCTCTCATGGTATTATCTTCATAAGGAAATTGCCCTTTCCCCCCTTCTATCAAGATGTGGCCACGCACACACAGTGTACATTGTGAAAACAATTCTTTTTTCAGAAGCATTTGTGAGAGCTCTGCAGAGAGACAGAACTGGTAGCAGAAAACACACTTGGGCACACTGGAAGAGAGAAAGGCTTTCATCCCTGAACTCAATGAGAGTCATGTACACCCTTCTTCTTATTTAGAGGCTTCAGTAGTACTACATTCTTTCCAGAGTAGACAAGACACCACGAGCCTTAACAGGGCTTGCCAGCACCCAATCTTTTCACAGGGCACCTCAGCTTAGCCACTTACATGAGTGAAGAGGCAGCTGCAGCTATGACTCAGGGCCTAGCAAGGCAGGAGACAACATCAGGGGGATGCCTAGCCCTCACCTTCATCTCCTAGGTGTTCAGCCCTACCTCCCAAGTTGGGAGAGCAAAAGAAAGTGTCACAACACCCATCACAGGCCACGCTGCCTGACCCATGTGTGGGTATGTGCCAGGCTCCACTGCCCCGATGGCAGGGAGGGAAGGATGCGGGGTAAATGGATGCTAATGCAGCTTCCAGCTCCCACCCAAGGTCGCTAGCACCCATAGGGTATCACCTGTCTCAATGCCTGCTCCAGCGACGGAGCCTGCGCCAGGCTCTCCACGTCCACCTTGGTGACCTCCTGGCACTCAGCCGTCAGTTCCGGGTGGTCGGGGCGGACCAGCACGTCGTGCGGGTGCCCCAGCTCCAGGGAAAGCAGAGGAGGGGCGAGTCAGCACCCGGGCTGAGCTTCTCACCTGCAGCCCCAGCCCTGCCCTCCACCAGGATCTGCACCAGCCCGGCATACCCACAGCCAGCCCGGCTCCCGGGCCACCAAGCGTAGCAAAGGGACAAGGGGAGCAGCGGCTCGGGGTCCTCCCTCCTCACTCGGAGGGAAAATACCTTCTTAGTCTTCAGGTCGACCACCTTCCACAAGAGCTGGAGCAGCTCTCGCTCATCCGAGCCTAGCCTCGCCCCATTGGTGCCCGCCGTGGTCACAAAAAGAATCACCAAGTAGTCGGGAGACGCCGTCATGGTGCCGCCGGGCCAGGGGAAGTGGGAAAAGATGGGAAGCAAAAAAAAAAAAAAAAAAAAAAAAAAAGAGGGAAAGCGAGGGAGGGGAGAAGGAAAAGAAGAGGCCACAAACTTTCCCTGCTGGAGGCGCTTCCAAGCAAGACCCAAATGGTACAGCCCCCACCTGCAGCCCGGCTCCCTGGGGAACTTGACGCTGGAGAGACGCTCGGGCACCCCTTTCCGTCCCCTTCCCCCCCTTCTTTTTTTTTTTTTCCCTTCTCCTGGGGGCGGGAGGCAGCCGCTCCCACGCCGGCTGCACCCCTGGGAAGCGCGCAATGGCTGCGGGCTTTTCTGTTTGGGGCCGCGGCCCTACCTGCCCGCCCCCCGGCCCACGTGGTGCAGGTAGCACACACACCTGGCCCCGCTCGCCCATTGGCCCCGCCGAGCCGGGACGTGGCAGCCGCGGGCAGGGGGTTGGCGGAGCCGGCAGCGCTGATTGCGGGCGGGGCCGGGACCGGACGGGGAGAGAAGCGATCAACGCTCAGCGCCGCCCCGGCTCTCCGGGAGGCCCCGACGGGAATCCCCCCCACTCCCTCCCACCCTCCCTTAATCTCCCAGCTCGGCGGCTCGCACCCCGCCGGGCACCGCGCTCCTCCCGCTGTCGGGAAGGTGCGCCCGCTCCTGTCGGGACACGTTGCGGGCGGGCAGCGCGCAGCCCCGGCCCCTCCCGCCCCGCCTCGACGGCAGCACCGGGAACCCCGAGCGGGCTCCGGCAGGCTGCTTCAGATTCTCCCGCTGCCGTGCTTCAGGCGGAGGCTTCTCTCCTGCACAGGTGCTCTCGAGCCGGCCGCGTTTTAGGGTATCCACTAACTTTGGCACTGGGAGCGCAGCTCTTCCTCGGGGGCAAACGAACAGTGGTGGTTTTGTTCTTTGTGACGACAGCTTCTTCCCCGAAGGCTTTATTATTATTATTATTATTATTATTATTATTATTTATTTATTTATTTATTTATTTATTTTCGCTACTAAATTGATTTCTTAAGTGCACATGGTTCAGAAAGTGATTTTCCTTTACAAAACTGCAGACAAGCTCGCTGAAAACAAAATCAAATAACTCTGACTCTCCCTGATGAAATCCTGCAGTACGTCCAGTTCTTTAATAACCCAATGGCACATTTCTGGCTTCGTAGTGATGCTTCTTCCTGAGTGTTTGAGAGAAGATTTAGGTTGGATGTCAGTGGGAAGTTCTTTGCAGAGAGAGTGGTGAGGTGCTGGAACAGGCTGCCCGGAGAGGTTGTGGATGCCCTGTCCCTGGAGGTGTTCAAGGCCAGATTGGATGGGGCCCTGGGCAGCCTGGTCTAGTATTAAGTGTGGAGGTTGGTGGCCCTGCATGTGGCAGGGGGGTTGGAGATTCATGGTCCTTGAGGTCTCTTCCAACCCTGGCCATTCTGTGGTTCTGTGAGCGTTTGCCAGGACGACAGTGCACATTGTACTCCTGTCCATTGCCACACCTTGTGTCAGAGCAGGATCACAGCTTGCAACATCTCTCATTACCCAGGCACACGGATGGTTTGGCAGCACAGCCCACGTTTCACAAGCGTGCTGGGCTTGGGGATCCTGCCAGCCACTCACGCTGTGCTGGCTGCCCTGTCCTGACGCGTTTTGTCGGGCTGCCTGCAGAGCGTGCGCCTTGCAGGGATTTTCACCAGGCTCCTGCTTGATAGCTGATGTGCCCCAATGACAGCCTTTGCACGGTGGAAGCTGCCTGGAGTCATTTTCAACTTTGGGGGGTTTTAAGATTCTGCTAATGGCATTCACTCACTGATGGCAAATGTGTTCCTACTGATTTAAAAGCTGAAATCTGATGCGTTAATCTACATTAGGAAACATCTGAGATGACTGTGCCCCAACTGTAGGAAGGGCAGAGCCCCTAGTTTTCTTTGTGGATTTGTATTCCATCTATCTATCTTGCCTCTTTCCATTTAGGAACCTCAGACTCCCGAACTTATTTTTAGCACAAGCTACCATGATGCTGAGTAACCTCCTTCATAGGTTAAAAAGTACCCTAAAAGCATTTTCAATTTCCGTTATGTCTCCCAGGTTCTTCAAAGAATCATAAAATCATAGAATGGCCTGGGTTGAAAAGGACCACAATGATCATTGAGTTTCAACCCCCCTGCTATGTGCAGGGTCGCCAACCACCATACTAGGCTGCCCAGAGCCACATCCAGCCTGGCCTTGAATGCCTCCAGGGATGGGGCATCCACAACCTCCTTGGGCAACCTGTTCCAGTGTGTCACCACCCTCTGAGTGAAAAACTTCCTCCTAATTTCTAATCTAAACCTCCCCTGTCTCAGTTTAAAACCATCCCCCCTTGTCCTATCACTATCCACCAATGTAAACAGCCGTTCCCCCTCCTGTTTATATGCTCCCTTCAAGAATTGGAAGGCCACAATGAGGTCTCCCTGCAGCCTTCTCTTCCCCAGTCTTCTCCACCTTCTTGATTAATCAGTATTTTATTTATTTGCTAATTTTTGAAGCCACTTATCACTAATTGCTACTGCAGTGCCATTATGTTCTATTTTTCTCCTTGGGTAACGCATCCTCTAAAATGCCTGTTTCCCAGTCAGAGTTCCCATTCCACCCTGCTTCTTTTATGCCTCCAGTACCCAGTCTGACAGCATGCACCAGTTGGTCAGGTTCCTGTGTTTTGTTGCCCAGGCTCATGGCATTTGTGTGCTGCCGTTCCAGTTGCTTCTGCCTGGCTGTATGTTATCCCCAGGCCTGGTTAAGCACAGTGTTTGCGTGAAGTGTCATCTTCCAGATGACATCAGTGTTAGTACCTACAGCAATGTACTAGGATGGTCTGGGGCACAATAACCTCTCACGGTACCTCCCAGCACCATGTTCTCCCTGTACTTCTGTACTTGTACTTTTATCCTCTCATATGCCTTCTGCTCCTGCAATGTCTTACTTTTAGCCCCTTTGCTAATCTCGGTATAATCTCAGTTTTTCTGTCCTTCCTATATTAGTTCTAGCCCCTCACTCCATATCACTTTGTTCTACATTCTGTTTCAGGGGATTTCTGAAACTTTCCATATCTTCCTGCATGCCGAGAAGCTGGTCTTAATGCTGCCTTTCTGACCACTGAGACAGACCTATGTGACTACTTCATAGAACCACAGGGTTAGAAGGGATCTCTAGAGATCACCTAGTCCAGCCCCCCTGGTAAAAGCAAGTTCCCTACAGTAGATTCAGCAGGACAGCACCCAGACAGGTCTTAAATATCTCCAGAGAAGGACACTCCACAACATCTCTGGGCAGTTTGTTGCAGTGCTCTGTCACCCTCACAGTAAATAAGTCCTTTTGCATGTTTGTTTGAAACTTGCTGTTTCAGTTTTTGCTCATTTCCCCTTGTCCTGTTGCTGCACAACACTGACAGGAGCCTGGCCCCATCCACTTGACTCTCGCACTTTAGATATTTATAAACACTGGTAAGATCCTCTCTCAGTCTTCTCTTCTCCAGGCTGAACAGCCTCAGCTCTCTCAGCCTTTCCTCACACAGAAGATGTTCCAGCCCCTTAATCACCTTTGTGGCCCTCTGCTGGACTCTCTCTATATGATTCCTATCTTTTTTGAAGAGGAGCCCAGAACCGGACAGTACCAGATTGTGACCTCACCAAAGCAGAGTAGAGAAGAAGGATAACCTCCTGCAACCTGCTGGCCACCCTCTATTTAATTCTCCCCAGGACACCCTCTTGGCCACAGGGGCACCTGCTGGCTCAAGGCCAACCTGTTGTACACTAGGATACCACGGCTTTTCTCTGCAGAGCTTCCTTCCAGCAGGTCAGCTCCTAACCCATACTGATGTATGCACCTGTACTTCTGTTCCTGAAGTTTTTTCTCTCTCACCATAAGTTCCCTTCCTCCAAGTTTATTTTATATCAGCCTGTGACTGCACATCTCATTTCTCCACTTTTCTCACAAGCCTGTGAGTTCTGCATCCCATCCTGCTCTATTACTCCACAGCAAAGTCTTCAGTTCATCCCAATAGCACCTGTATCTCTGTTCTTCTTCCCTGTGCAGACCTTTGGTCCAAGACAGATCTCCAATCACAGCTTTCTGCATCACCCTGCTGTTTTCTTTCAAAACATCGCCTTTTTAAAACCATAAGGGGAGAATCAGCAGAACTGTATCATTTTGTTGAAATATGTTAATGGTTATCACCAAATATTTTTCTAATCTAATTGCTGCTGGGAATCAAATTGTTTTCCTCAATTTCACTGGTCAATAATTGTATCTGATCATCATCAGTGACATTGTATTCATCACCATCTGAACCTAATGTTGCAAAACACAGAATTGAAGTCACATTCTCACACCCAGAGGCACAGCTGTTTCCAGCTATAGGGAGTCTCTGTAAATAAAAATGGGGGTCTGGGTCCCTCTTCCACTTGCTGCAACTAATGGCATTAGCTGGCCTGGCTATGACACTGTCCTAAGAGAAGCCCTTGACTGTGTACAGACCACAGTGCCACGCTTGGAGTACATCTAAAAAGAGATGCTCTTGCATAAAAGTAAAAAAAGCGCTTACTGACATAACCAAAATAAGCCATGGCAAGTGCCACTACCATCTGTAAGGCAGTGTGTTACTTCAACAAAATAAATTCAAGTATTTGTTTTTCAATATAAAAAATGTTACATTTCACTCTGGGAGTTGCTTACCCATCAGGGCAAGAGATGGCTTCAGCTCAGGGCAAGATTGAAAGCAGCTGACTAATCATTTGCCAGTATTGCCAGTGAGACCCTTTGATTCTCAAATTCCACAATGTTTCTGTGAAGGGATTTCCAGTATTTTAAGCATGTCTGTTGAAATGGTATGGGGAGGCGGCGTTGTGATGTCAGTGGTCAGGCACTGGAATGGGCTGCCCAGGGAGATGGTGGAGTCACTGACCCTGGAGATGTTCAAGGAACGTTTGGATTTTGTGCTGAGGGACACGGTTTAGTGAGAACTATTGGTAATAGGTGGATGGTTGGACTGGATGATCTTGAAGGTCTTTTCCAACCTTGGTGATTCTGTGATACTGTGATTCAGAAGCCATTCCAGTTCCTGGATCTTCAGCAGTGCCACAAAACCTGTCTTCTGTAGCACCGATGAACATGGCTGTGGAACAGTGCGTTGCACCAACACATGGCATGGGGACAGAGCTTCCTGAGCTGCTTTCAGCACGGGCAATGGAGATACAGAATCAGTCAGAACTGATGCAGTGAGCAGCAAACTCAGCTACTAAAATGAAATAAAGGGCCTCATCAGCTCCTGGTGCACACACAAGAGCTTATTTCATTAAGAACCAGAAGGCACAGATAACGAGGTATAATTATCACCACTAAGGAAAGTGGAGGGATTTGTCTGAAGCTCTGACTGCAGTCAGAAGCGCCCTGCATTTTCTCTCCTTCTTCTAAAAGACACAGAGATCCGATCCGTGACGGAACCCACGCAGAACCCACACAGAGCCCCCGTCACCGCACACGACTCGCACCACATCAGTCCCACGGGTGCCGCGGGCTGCCTTCAGCTTCACAGCGAGTAGACTTTATTACTGTCACAGAACGGCTGCGAGGAACTGTTCCGCACGTGGGGCTCGATACGCCCCGTGGGTCCCCCCCCAACCGAGGATCCTCGCTGCCGCTCAGCGCTCCGTCCCGCCTCTGAAAGTCACCGCCCTCCCACCCCACCCACAGCGGCGCTGACCCGGAAGTGCTGGCGCTCACCCGGAAGCGCTTCCTCTCCCCGGCGCAGCCAAGATGGCGGTGGACACCGCAACCGAGCTGCTGTTTTTAGACACGTTCAAGCACCAGAGCGCGGAGGTAATGCGGTGGGCTCGTCTTTTCGGTTGCCGTAGCCGCGTTCCTGCTCGCTCCGATACCCTCAGAGCCCGTTGTGAGGCATGGAGGAGCGGGGCTGGTGTAGGCCCCCGTGGGCGGCCTGGGCTGGCGGTGAGCGTCTGGGTCGGAGCGAGCGGTGCTTGGCTCAGCTCTGCTCTGCTGAAGTGGGCACCTCCGCCTCCTCCCGCCGCTTGGGCTGTAGTCTTCCCGCTGCGAACACCGGCAGAGCTAAGGGAGCCGGTGCCGGCCCTTTCTGGAGATAACGGGGAGAGGCGAGCTGAAAGCGTGGGGTTTGGGAGTCGTGATTGCAGGCATCTGCGAGGGAGGGAGCGGGGAGGGAGACCGCTGGGTACTTATCAGATGGCTGTTACTTCCTCGTAGCATCCAGTGGGAGCTGTATGTGCCGTGAGCAAAACAAGCACTTCAGCCCTGTTTTCATAGTGAGGGCATAAACATTTCACTTGGAGCCGCTCGTGTTACAGCTCAGCCTCTTGTGCCCATCTGGAGGGAGGAAGAGGACCTTGAAGGGGAAAATGTGAAGCACAGTGTAGCTTGTAGAAGAAATTTTGTGCAGGGGCAGATGGGAGAGAAAGAAAACAAAGCATTTTGAGCTGATGCTGCAATTAAAAATAAACCAGAAGTTATTCTGCTGCCCTCTGTAGTTGCCACTCTTAGCTAGACACGACTGTATTTCTCTTCTATTTAAGACAGCATTGAGTAGGAAGTGCTCTCCATTCACCTTTTTCTCAGGGCAGTATCTCTTACTGAATGTTTTTTAATTATATATATTGTTTTCTGGCACTTTCATTCTTGCCAGTGATGCTTTTTGAACTTGAACTAGTCTGAATTCTCATTAAAGAAAAAATTAAAGAGAACAAGATGTGTTTTTCATATTATAGAAAAGCCATCATTATGCTACAATAATTCTCCAGCTAAAAGGATCATCTGCCTTGCCTTGGAGCTTTCTCATCTTGAAAAGTACTGTTTAGCTTTCTAGTGAAATTATTTATTTGGTGCTAAAATGTGTTTGGCAGTTCAGATCTAGTTTGTTTTTCTTTTTTTTTATTATTTTTTTTTGGAGGCAGACTGAACTGGACTCAGTTGTGATCTTGATGAGGTTGCTGTATGGCAGTCCTGTATCATTTAACCAGAAATGTGTCCTTGGGCTGTGCTGCTGGCAGCATGGCTTCCTCCAGAAATTTTGAGTCTTACATGTGACAAATACATCTCTTTTAAAGCAGAGCACTCTCATAGTCATCAGTCCTTTAATAAAGCTGTGCTTCCTGTCACAGCATTTTTCCTTTTGTTCTGTCCTCCTAATGGTAATGCTTCAGTCCTTAGGGTAAGATCCTGTGTTGGTGCTAAAAGATCATAGAATCCTTAGAGTTGAAAGGGACCTCTGAAGACCATGTAGTCCAGCTCCCCTGCAGTGAGCAGAGACGTGCATAGCTAGATCAGGTTGTCCACGGCCTGATCCATCCTTGCTTTGAAACTCTCCAGGGATGGGGCATCAACCACATTGCTGGACGACCTGTTCCAGTGCCTCACCACCCTAATTGTAAAAGGTTTTTTCCTTATATCTAACCTAAATCTACGTTCTTTGAGCTTGAAATCATTTCCCTCTGTTCTGCTACCAGAGACCCTGCTAGAGTTTGTCCCCTTCTTTCCTGTAGCTCCCCTTTAGGTACTGAAAGGCTGCTTTCAAGTCACCTTGCAGCCTTCTCTTCTTCAGGCTGAACAGCCCCAGTTCTCTCAGCCTGTTCTCATAAGAGAGGTGTTCCATTCCTTGGATCATTTTTGTGGCCCTCCTCTGGATGTGCTCCAAAAGCTCCATGTCTCTTCTGCATTGAGGACTCCACATTTGCATGCAGTACTCCAGGTGAGGCCTCACCAGCACAGAGCAGAGGGGCAGGATCACCTCCATCACCCTGCTGGCCATGCTTCTTTTGATGCAGCCTAGGATATGGTTGGCTTTCTGGGCCGAGAGGGCACATTGCTGGCTCACGTCCATCTTACCATCCACCAGTACCCCAAGTCCTTTTCAGGAGGGCTGTGTTCCATCCTTACATCCCCCAGCCTGTACTGATAGCAGCATTTACATTGGTGAGCAACAGGTCCAGTATTGCATCCCCCCTGGTGGGCCCATCAATTACTTGACTCAGGAAGTTATCCTCAGTGCATTCAGAAGCCTCCTGGATTGCCTGCAGCTCTCTGTGCTACTTTTCCAACAGATTTCCGGGTGGTTGAAGTCCCCCAGTAGGACAAGCACTTGCAATTGTGACATCTCCTGTAGCTGCAGGTAGAAGGCATCATCAACAGGCTCTGACTGATCTGGTGGCCTCTGGCAGACACCAGTCACAAGGCTCCCTTTGCTGCCTCAGTCTCTAACTGTCACCCTTCGGGTTTTGACTTCTCATGACTGTTCTTTAGGGACAGCTCTTCACATTCTATTCCTTTCCTGGTGTAGGCAACAACACTCCCACCCCTCCTTCCTTGCCCGTCCCTTCTGAACGACTCGTAGCTGTCGATAACCACTTTCCAGTTGTGGGAATCATCCCACCAGGTTTCAATGATGACAACTATATTGTAGCTTTCAAGCAGCATAGTAGCTTCCAGCTCCTCCTGTTTGTTTCCCAAGTTGTGTGCACTGGAGTAGAGGCACTTCAGCTGGTCTTGTCACTCCCTTGAAGAGTAACTCCTTAGTTCCTTCTAGGTATTTCCATTGAATTTCCCACTTTCCTTCTCCTCTTGCCCCAGCAGTCACTGCCTCACCATCATAGTTTTGTATGTGCTGCAGTGTTGCCAGCACCCTCAAGGCAGCGGGTCAGTTGTTTGGCTGTTACTATATGGGAGGTTGGTGACCTTGCAGTTACTTCCTGGTTTGCTTAAACATACTTTTTAAGACTGCAAAAGCATAATATTTCTTTGCATTTGCTATTTCTGTGTTCTGAATGGGCTTCCAAATATTGCAAAATTGAATAAGGTTCAAGAGGAATTTAAAAAATGCCAGGAGGCCACTTAAAAAAATCTGTTTAACAAGCAATTAACATTTTACAGAATTGAATTTTATGATTAGTATTGTAACCTAAATTTGGTTAATAAAGAGTATTTGTTATGTGCTTCCATTTTATATTTTACACATTTTGCATTTCTTTCTTCTTTGTTTTTGCAGCAAAGTACCAATATAGATGTGGTTCGTTTCCCGTGTGTGGTTTATATAAATGAAGTACGTGTCATTCCTCCAGGTGTGAGAGCTCACACGAGTTTACCCGACAGCAGAGCTTATGGGTGAGTGTCTGATTCAGGAACACCTTCCTGTTAGTTTTTCTTCAACCTCTGTGTTTCAATGGAACTTCCTGTCTGAAAAGATAAAATGCATTTGCATGTCTGCTGCTCTTGTAATTATTTTGGGGAATCATTTAAACAGTATTATTTAAGGCTTTTTCCTTGTTAGTTGTCCTTACTCTGATAAGGAGATTGATGAGTTTAATTTTTGTCTTTATTGTGTTTCCAGAGAGACATCCCCACACACGTTTCAACTGGACTTGTTTTTCAACAACGTCAGCAAGCCAAGTGCTCCTGTTTTTGATAGACTGGGGAGGTAAGCACTTTCACAACTACTTCAAGACTTCATTATCCACCTTCCCTTTTTGTTCTTGAGAAGTTCTGAGTGCAGAACATCTGCACCTCCCGTATTTTTCTCATTTGTCTGCCTTTTGCTTAAGAGTTTGTATTCTCCTTGCCCTTTTGCTCCAGTTCTTGGGAGAGGACAGAGGTTCATACTTAAGAGCAGTGATTTTTAAACTTCCTTATGTGTTAATGAAAAATATTATGTGAAAATAAGTGGTTCTTTTTTCACTTTGTGTTTTTGTTCAATGTTTCATCATAGGCTGATCTGTTTAGTACTGCCATGTTTAGTTTCTATGAAATGCTTTGTAGTAATGGAAAAATAATTTTGTATATTTTACTTAACAGCCTCGAGTATGATGAAAACACTTCAATTATTTTCAGACCCAATGCAAAGGTAATGCGATGTGATTTAAACCTCCTTTTTTACACATTTGTCATCTGAGTATAAAAGTGTGGTGTGATGGAACTGAGTAAAGTGTTCGGTATTTAAGATCTTATTCTAAAACCTGCTTGTAGCTCAGGTACTTGCTACTTCACAGTCTGTGTTATAGGTGCTGTATGAATGGCATAAGTTGTAGAAGGCTTGATTGCTTGACATTTCTTACCGAGATTGCCAATGGAAGTATCTGTTATGAGTAAAGATGAATCAGAACATTATTCATCTTTGGCTGCAGGCTGCAAAAAATCATATCCTCTTCGAGTTTGTTTGATTTATCTCATTCAGCTCAGTACATTTGTGGCCCCAGGTAATTAATGTTGTTCTTTTTTTTTCCCTTTGTTAACTGGAGGTAGGATACAGGCTGTATGAATTAGGCAACACAATGCCAGTAATTGAATGCTTTTAGAGGAGGATTACTTATTTCTTGTAATGATTTATATATCTTAAGTTTTCTCAGTTTTCAAAATGCAGATTGGAGGGATACTCCAATGTTCAGTACTTTGTTTTTGCTTCTATTCAGATACTGATACAGTGATATAAAAAGTAACTTTTATCTAGTTATCTTGTATTCTTTTAAACAGGTCAACACAGATGGATTGGTTCTGAGGGGGTGGTACAATTGTCTGACTTTGGCAATATATGGCTCAGTTGACAGAGTAATCACTCATGACAGAGAATCACCTCCTCCACCCCCACCTCCTCCTCCTCCTCCCCAGCAACAGCCTGGTTTGAAAAGAACCCCAAAGCATGGTAAGCCTTGATAGCATTAAAGTAAAAAATGGCAATTAACCACATTATTTTAATCCTGCATTATATTAAAAAAAAAAATCTGTACTGTTAATAGCCTTGCTTATTAGTGCAATTCTTGTTTACATCAAAAGTGGTTTCAGAAAACAAACTCACATAATGTGCTGAAACAAAATGCAGGTTACATAATAGCTGGGAAATTAAGGTGTTTCTTTATTCAAAGTGACACTGAAGAACTAAAATATACTGTTTCTATGATTCCATTAAATGTGAGTTTTCATTTTCACAATAAATATAGTTGATGGAGAGAAAGAAGACCAGTTCAATGGCAGTCCTCCAAGACCACAACCTAGGGGACCAAGGACACCTCCGGGCCCTCCTCCTCCTGATGATGATGAGGATGAACCTATGCCAGTGTCAGGTAGAATGACAGCAGGCTGTGTTTTGTCTGCTGTGAACCACTGCTTAGTGGAGGCAGAATTCTGTTTCGTGTCCAGTGTGACGTTTCCTGTCAACTGTTACTGCTGCTGGACAGATTCCACTTTAGGGAAGGGATCTGAAAGAAAATCTGTATGATACATTAAATTGTATCAATTTAAAAGATAATAGCTTTAAGAGTATCAGCTATTGATCAGTACACTGCTTGATCATAGTGTGCATATTTTATATACATTTCCTGTTGACTGTTACTTGTTGTCCTTCCACTGCATCTCTCTTCTTGCAGCATCTTCTGCACTGTGGGCTCTGATGAAAAGTGGCAAGAATTCTTTGCATACTTCTTGTACAGCTTTGCTGAATTAAGTGATTGTTGCTTGTTTTCTATCAAAATATCTAAAGATTTTCTTTAAGATGTTCTTTTTGCATCTCCACTATGTGTAATGAAAAATTCTAAAATTATACTGAGCACCGTATTGCACAGAAGTACTCTGATTTCTTAAACTTTGTTTTTTTCTTGGTGATTTTTTAGTGGTTGGAGAAAAAGAAGATGATGTGGACCATAGGGAGGATTACTTTGAGCCCATTTCTCCGGATAGAACATCCATTCACCAAGAAAGCCAGTATTCTGATGAAGGAGAGGTGGAAGAAGATCAACCAGAAGAAGGAGATGATGAAGAAGATGTGGATGTTGAGGAGGAGGAGGAGGAGGATGATGATGATGGACATACAGTAGAGAGTATTCCCGATGAAGATGAGGAGGAGGAGGAGGAAGATGAAGATGAAGAAGATGGTGAAGAGGAAGAAGAGGGTGAAGGTAAGTTAAGAAGTTTATAAAAAAAATAAGAAAAACAAAGAAAAAACTTTTTGACCTTTTGATTGCAGTACTGTTATAATGAGTTGTAGTTTAAAAAGCTGTATCTCATTTTGCTTCCCTCAATGCTCCATTGTGTGCCTTGCCCATGGTTCTTGGGGAGAACAGTTTTTTTGTTGAGGGATATTTATTTCATGATAGTAATTTTTTAGGGGGTTTGGAGCTTGATGATCCTTGAGGTCCCTTCCAACCCAAGCCATTCTATAATTCTATGATCTTCCCGCCAAGCTCTACGAAAAGAGGAAAGTGGAGGCAGATTTTATAGATAAGAATGAACACTGGATCCTGTTATCTGGTTTTTAAAGAAATAGGGGAACTGTGATGCAAACAATAAATTAATTACTAAGCTGTTTTTTTTTCATAATAATGTCAGTAATTGTCATCTTGAATTATTTAAATTTGCTACTCATCCCTGTGTAAAATCTTGAGCTAGATGTTCAGTGGTAGATACAGTCGTAAGAAGAAAATTTGAGAGTATTCTTGTAGTAATACGTAATCCATTTGAAAGAACTTTTTGCTTTATATGTTCTTCTAAGTGTGTCCTTTGTTACATAAAATAGTCTGTCAGCTGGGGCTTTCATTTATACTTGGTGTGTGATTGTTTTCTAACTAGTTTGCATTGGATACGTAATTATTTTGTTTTGAGCAGCTTCTCAGTAATGAACCGGGTTATCCATAAGTTCTCTCATAACTGAATTATTTTCTTCTTAGGAGATGATGGATATGAGCAGATTTCAAGCGATGAAGATGGAATTGCTGATCTGGAACGCGAAACATTTAAATATCCGAGCTTTGATATTGAATATACACCAGAGGATCTGGCATCTGTGCCTCCTGTGACATATGAACCTTTTGAAAGGGAGCTTGGACCTCTTTTATACTTCAACTGCCCCTACAAGACTGTATTTGAGAATGAAGTTGCTAAAATTAAGGACCTAGACCCAGAAAAAGAAAATTCAGGAGCAGTGGAGGCCTCAGTTAAATTAACAGAGCTACTGGAATTATATCAAGAGGAAAGGGGTGCGAAGTGGGTGACTGCATTAGAAGAGATTCCAAGTTTAATAGTAAAAGGATTGAGCTATCTGCAGGTTAAAGACACGAAACAAGACTATATTACTCAGCTAGTAGACTGGACCCTGCAGGCTTTAAGCCTTCAGGTAGCTCTCAAGCAGCCTATTGCTTTGAATGTCCGACAGCTCAAAGCTGGGACGAAACTGGTGTCATCATTAGGAGAATGTGGGACTCAAGGAATAACAGCACTCTTGCAGGCAGGAGTTATTAATGTGTTGTTTGAACTGTTGTTTGCAGACCATGTATCCTCCTCCCTTAAACTTAATGCTTTTAAAGCTTTGGATAGTGTTATTAGTACAACTGAGGGAATGGAAATGTTTCTAAGAGGTGGTGCAGATGCACATGAAAAAAGTGGTTATCAGAAACTGCTCGAACTCATACTGTTAGATCAGACTGTGAGAGTAGTTACTGCTGGTTCTGCAATTCTCCAGAAATGTCACTTCTATGAGATTCTGTCAGATATTAAGAAGGTGGTTGATCAGTTGGCTGAGAACACTCCTCCTCTTCCTAATCACACGGAGACAGAACAGGACCAGGACTTGGCAGGACTTGACAGAGCCAACCAAGAATATGAGAATGATGTGGAGGCTCCTATGGATATGGATCATCTTTTGGAATCTTCTAATATAAGTGAAGGAGAGGTGGAAAAACTCGTTAGTCTTCTTGAAGAAATCTTCCACTTGATGGAGACAGCTCCTCATACAATGATTCAGCCACCTGTGAAATCTTTCCCAACCATGGCACGCATTACAGGCCCTCCAGAAAGGGATGATCCTTATCCCGTTCTTTTTAGGTATGGTACTTGCAAGTTCACTTTTTAGAATGTGTTTTCTCCAGCTTGGTACAGATACTTTTAGGGATGACATTGTTGACCGACACTTTTCTTGATGTTTTGCTTTGTTTTTGTCACAAGTTTCTGGATTGTTCTGAGAGAATTTGATGGTTAATGTACCTGTTACCGTATTGGCTTTCAGTCAAGCCTACCACACACGTAACAGCAAGCTGACCTCTTGCTATGACAGATACTGTGCTAACATGTTAGTTGCATTCATAAATCGTGGATGGTTATGCTAGGTGCTGTGCAACTGGGTATTTGAAAGTTGTTATAGATCTAAAGTGTTTTCCCTTTTTCACCCTGGAAGATGTCTACGCATATGGATGAAGAGTCTGGAATTACCTCTCCCACTATGCTGAGCTGGCAGGATATAAGCCAACATGCTGTTCTGTCAGCCTGGCTCAGTGTTCCAGAGCATGGACAGAAGAGTTCAGGCCTGTCTGTATTCAGCTATTTATAGGATCTCATGTGTTATTTCTGTGTTAGCAAGTTATTATCTAGAAAGTATTTTTGTAAACACTAACGGCTTTCTGTGATAATAGCAATGTAGATCACAGCTAAATAGTAATATCTATAAGCAGACAGTCTTCAAGTAACAATATGACAAGGAGGAATGGCTTTAAACTAAAAGAGGAGGGATCTAATTTAGATGTTAGGTGAAGATTCTTGGAGGATGGTGAGGGCCTGGCACAGCTGCCCAGGGGAGCTGTGGGTGCCTCATCTCTGGAGGTGTTCAAGGCCAGGCTGGATGGGGCCCTGGGCAGCCTGAGCTGGTGAGTGATGTCCCTACCCACGGCAGGGGGCTTGGAACTAGAGGGTCTTTAAGGGTCCTTCCAACTTAAACCATTCTGTGATTTTTTTCCCTGTAAATATTAGAACAGTTATGTTTTGTACGTTTAAAATTTTGTACTGCTTTATTATTAGTTATTATTTCTCACAGTCCACAGAGCAGGTAAGTACTGAAGCTAGGAGGCACGTAACTTTACGTTCTGCTGTTGTACAGTGTTGGCAATGATTGTAATGTTACTGATTCTTTTCCTGTACGTTTTTTTTCAGATATCTTCATAGTCACCATTTCTTGGAATGCATTACTTTGCTACTGTCTATTCCAGTGACAGGTGCACATCCAGGTGTGCTACAAGCTATCCGAGATCTGTTGCGTTTCCTGGCACAGTCACAGAAGGGTCTCCTTTTTTTCATTTCTGAGTACGAGGCAACGAATTTGCTGATTAGAGCACTTTGTCAGTTTTCTGATCCGGATCAAGAGGAAGGTCTCCAATCAGATGGTGCAAATGAGGACACGTTTGCCCTATGGCTCCTCCATTCGACACAGACATTACAATGCATTTCAGAATTATTCTGCCACTTTCAGCGGTGCACAGCCAGCGAGGAAACCGACCACTCCGATCTGCTGGGAACACTTCACAACCTTTACTTGATCACCTTTAACCCTGTGGGAAGATCTGCTGTGGCTCATGTTTTCAGTCTGGAGAAAAACCTCCAAAGTCTTATTACTTTAATGGAGTACTATTCCAAAGAAGCTTTAGGGTAATTATGCATATATTTGCATTCTTTAGATTTCTACATTTCGGAAGTATCTACCTTCTAAAAATAATTCAGTATAATTAAATAATTTGTGTTCCTTTTAAACCACGAACTTGCTGAAAATACCCTAAGTAGAACAATGTTATTGAAAATAACAGAGAGGTGGAGCACCTCCCCTAAGAAGACAGGCTGAGGGAGCTGGGCTTATTTAGCCTGGAGAAGAGAAGGCTGCAGGCTGACCTCATTGCAACCTTCCAGTACCAAAAGGGAGCCTACAAACAGGAGGGGAATCAACTCTTTGAAAGGGTAGATAACAGCAGAACAAGGGGAAATGGTATTAAGTTGAGGGAGGGAAGATTTAGGTTGGATGGAAGGGGAAAGTTCTTTACAGAGAGAGTGGTGAGGTGCTGGAACAGCCTGCCCAGAGAGGTTGTAGATGCCCTGTCTCTGGAGGTGTTCAAGGCCAGGTTGAATGGGGTCCTGGGTAGCCTAGTCTAGTATTAAATGTGGAGGTTGGCAGCCCTGCCAGCATCAGGCAGGTTGGAACTTGATGATCCTGGAGGTCCCTTCCAACACCGGACATTCTATGTCTCTGTGAAGATCAGGCCTCACAGTTGTGATCAAGTACTTAATGCCCCAAATTTATGTAGGTCATCCATAAAGATGTTATGATATGGATCAGACATTTGGCTATATGAAAAAATCAGTAAGCAGACAGTTCTCATTCAAGAGGAAGATTTGTCTGGGGATGCACACTTCGCAGGGGTGGGAATCTCTTAGTTCATTAAGTTCTTATGTGTGTTAAAAGTAGTCATATTCTCTGGACAGGCAGTTGTTATTTTAGGTAGCAGCACTTCCAGGCAAAAATTTAAAAGCAGAGACAATGTTACAGAAAAAGGTTTGCTGTTTAGTTGACTCTTGTCAGTGCTCTCAGCTCTCATTTTTTATGGGTGCTAAAATATGTGTTAAGCAAATATAAATGGAAACTTAAAAAACGCAGGAGAAATTTCCTTTTTAATGATAATTATATGGGGAAAGCCTTGCTGAAAGTGAAAGTTCTGTACATGACTTTTAGGTGTCAAAGTATGAAAATCAAGCAAATTTGCATAAGCTGGATCTAAAGAAGATTCTTATCGTTGTTTCAGAGACTCAAAGTCTAAGAAGTCAGTTGCTTATAATTATGCCTGCATCCTTGTTCTGCTGGTGGTTCAGTCTTCCAGTGATGTCCAAATGCTGGAACAGCACTCGGCGCCTTTGCTGAAGCTTTGTAAGGCAGACGAAAATAACACCAAATTGCAAGGTACAGTATGTGTCATTATCAACTGAATTGTCTGAATGTATGGAAGAAACCTTTTATGTGTGGGTAATTGGTACTTCACAATCATCTGGTTTGGATAATGTATATAATGAAATTCCTTTTCCAGCTGCAACTGATTAGTTGACTCACAGATATTATGTGTAATTTTTTTCCTGCTAATGACAGTTTAATAGGAAATTCTGTATAGTTAAATTATTTTTCAAGTAATATTAACTACCATGAATTTTGGATAATTGCAGGAAGTATGAAATTATTTTTGTGTTGAAAATAACTTAGGAGAGCAAATTTCAGAATTGGACTAACTAGTTAGTGAGCAGACACTTCTGTTGTTTTCTTTGGCGATGTAGGCTTACAGGATCTGTATATGCAAATAAAGGAAATATTCCTGGGACTGTTTCCTGGCACCAGGGCCAACTGGCATGGAATAGTCAGGTTTCTGTTACTAAATCTTTTGGCCTCCAATTTGTGCTGTGGGATCTTCCCTCAGTGGTGTTGACTCAGATGGGGCTGATTGAATGAAGGCTGTTGGGGACCATTCTGGCACCTGAACAGTAATGCTGTGATGGCCAGAGTTGTGCTCTGCACTGCTGCACTGCTGTGTCTAGATCTCCCAGCAGTTTCTCCCACAAACTTAAAGGCGCTGACACAAATCAGAATTCTTCAGAACTTCAGTTTGATTTCCCCCTCTGCCATGCTTTTATTTCTTTTTGCCTCTGCAGATTGTCAGACTGTTTTGTGAGGAGTGGATCTAGTTATATCCACCTTGTTAATTTATAGCCATTTGGCCTTCAAACCTTCAAGTTCTTCTGCGTATTTTCAGGAGCAATGAGTTTAAAAACCTGAAATCTCTCTACCAAAGATTTGGGACATTCAGGTTATTCTGGTCAAAGAGAAACTTACTGTGTAAAGACTTTCAGAGAGAATAGGTGCAGAGATTGGTTCTGTTTGGGCATTTATGGGACATTTGTTTTCAGTTTTTAATAACTTGTTATGTACATCAAGAGCAAGGACCCATTTTCCTTGAAGGCTTTTTCTTTATCTGACAGTGGGATCCTTTGCATCTTTTATAAAATATATTTATTTATGAATAACACAAAACAAACTGAGAATTACTGGAGTATTCAGGTTCAGGATGAGCAAAATACTTGAGGTGTATTGATTGTTTTGAAGTCTTGCTTTTGTTGGTGCTTTTCTGCTTGCTCCAGAGTATGCTTTATGAATATGGACTTAGTACCTATTATGTAGATGGAATACATTTTTATTGAATAAAACTCTATGTTCATAAATGCACTGACAAGTTACTTGATTAACAGTGTGTTGTTTTTTTTTTTCCCCCAGAGCTCAGCAAGTGGCTTGAACCTTTGAAAAACCTTAGATTTGAAATAAATTGTATTCCAAATCTTATTGAATATATCAAACAGGTTAGTAAAATACAGATAGATACTCACTGTTAGTTATACTCCATAGGCTTATGCCTTTTTGTAGTTTGATACTTTATCTTGGGTATATGCCAACATGATATTTAAAAATAGATGTTTCTATTAAAGTTTATGATTTAGGCCAATTTTTGCTTCCAGTTATACTTAGTGAAACAAAACTGCAGGTAGCTGAGTTTATATGATTATATAAACATTCAGAATGTAATTTGTAAAAATTAACATAGCCTTATTTTATATATATCTTTCTCTATCCTTATTTTTGATTTTGAGTTTTTAATCCAACACTGAAGTGTGTATCCTGGTCATGTGCATTGAGAACCTGGGGCCAAGAAGTGTGATCAGCATAGAAAGTAGAGCTGTCAGCTGCCAATTCTTGGGAAGTAGTTTTGCAGGCAGAGACAAGTTGCTCTTTCACCTGCATTGAGCAGGCAGCAGTTTTTCATTTTGCAGCTTTGGTTACTAACAAAGGCCAAATACAGGGTTATTCACCAGGAAAGCTGAAAGGGACTTTCAACTGTTTTCTCCTGGAGTTAGCTCCCAGAGAATAATTCTCCCCTTAAGTTCACTGAAATAGATTTTTAGCGTTAGCAATTAATTTTCCTTTCTTGTTTAAAACATCAAACAGAAGAATACCTGTATTGGAAGGATAGAATATAAAACATAATCATTCATATGTTTTGAAACAGCAGAAACTTAGTCTGCTCTTCTGATTTTTGTTAAATGAAAACCTCCCTTCTGGAAAACAGTCTTGAAGACCTTCATTCCCTTTGGTAGAGGCTGGTAGTCAGTGAATGATAAATATACCTGTGTGTGTCTATATGTAGGTATATAATATATCTATATACCTTAAGTGCTAACAGCCTTTTGTCCATAGCTGGTTTTCCAAGGTTTGGTCTGGTGGACTTGTTGATGCCCTGGTTTGCTTTAGAGCTCTTCATTTAAATGTAGATTATCAGCATTAGTGCATAGTGTGCCAGTTAAAAAAAAAAAAAAAAAAAGTTGAAAATGAATGGAATTAAAATGTGTTCTCTGTAAGTTATGTTAAATTTGCTTTTCTGTGTAATTGCGTATAACAATCTGATGACTAAGCTGTTTGTTTATTGCAGTGTCAGAGTATAAAGCAAGTAAAACATTTGATATAAAGTTATTTCTTGTAATACAAGTGTTTTTTTAATTTTGTTTGAAGAACATTGACAGTTTGATGACCCCAGATGGAGTTGGTCTTCCTACGGCACTTCGTGTTCTTTGTCATGTTGCGTGTCCACCACCTATGGTAGAAGGTATGGTAGATCCATTTGCACTGTTTAACACAGAAATCTTAGTTTCCTGAGTCTTTTACTTAAACATGTCTGAAATATAACTGTGATTTCCTGGGAAGAATATGACATTCAGAAATGTTTTTTTGTTTTCTATACAGGTCAACAGAAAGACCTTAAATGGAATCTTGCAGTAATTCAACTGTTTTCTTCTGAGGGAATGGACACTTTCATTCGTGTTCTCCAGAAGCTGAACAGCATCCTTATTCAGCCTTGGCGACTGCATGTCAACATGGGCACCACACTTCACAGAGTTACTACTATTTCTATGGCCCGCTGTACACTTACATTACTTAAAACCATGCTAACAGAATTGCTGAGGGGTGGATCTTTCGAATTCAAGGACATGCGTGTCCCGTCGGCACTTGTTTCTTTACACATGCTCTTGTGTTCTATTCCTCTCTCAGGCCGCTTAGATAGCGATGAACAGAAAATTCAGAATGACATTGTTGATATCCTACTGACTTTTACACAGGGCGTTAATGAAAAGCTTACCATTTCAGAAGAAACTTTGGCAAACAATACTTGGTCTTTAATGCTAAAAGAGGTTCTCTCCTCCATTTTGAGAATTCCTGAGGGTTTTTTCTCTGGACTTATACTGCTTTCAGAATTGTTGCCTCTTCCGCTGCCCATGCAGACAACTCAGGTATAATTTAGATTTATTTAGTTTTTAAAGAATTTCAATTGTCTGTAGCTGTTTTAGACCATTTTTCTAGCTGTGGAATAACAGATAGATGAAAGGGTGGATTCAAGTTTTTATAAAGCATTTATGTTCATGTAAATTCTTTAGAGGTATGTTTCTCGTGGTGGGGGGGGGAGGAATTGGAGCATCTTTTTCAGTTAATAGTTAACCATTTTTCTTCAGTAGATTACCTGGACTACCACTGTATTAATGAAATAATAATATATAATAATAATAATAATAATATATATTATTATTATATAAATAATAATATCTAATATAATAATCTCAGTGTACTAAGGCATGTGTCTTGAATTTGTCATCTTTAAGTAAGCATAAAAGACGCATGGCAATCCATGCTCCCAGCGGAATACCTAGCTTGTGGCTCTGTACTCTGTCATTCAGTGATATTAATGAAAAAGGCATTGTGTTTTTTTGTTGAGGACGATATCAGTACTTAGTATTTGTTTGTGCTTTGTAGTAGATCTGAGTTTTTATGATGAAAGTGGGAAGGAAAAACCTCCTGTTCTTCTGTTCCTGCAGGTAATTGAGCCACATGATATTTCAGTGGCACTCAACACCAGGAAGCTGTGGAGCATGCATCTTCATGTTCAGGCCAAACTGATACAAGAGATAGTTCGATCCTTCTCTGGTTCATCTTGCCAGCCTATTCAGCACATGTTGAGACGTATTTGCGTTCAGTTGTGTGACTTGGCTTCACCTACTGCACTTCTTATCATGAGGACTGTATTGGATCTAATTGTAGAAGACCTACAAAGGTATCCTCATTTTTCTATTGCAAAGATTTCTTTAATGGACTGTTAATCTCTCCCAGGTTCTGTGCAGCTGATTCAGCAAGAGAAAAATGCTTTCAATATTTACCTATTATGAACGGAATGAATTCTCAGTCCAATAGAATATACTGTGTCCTGATAATGCATAGTGTTGGCAAGGAGCAGTATCACACCTCTACTGCTTCACTCTGTGCATGTATGGAAAGTACTTTAGGAAGGCTTTTTCAGGCTGTCCCTTCAAAGACTTTTCTATTCACTGAAATTTTTTCAAAAGGACTTATCTGAACTAAATAAGTTTATGGGGATTTGCATATCAAGAGGGAAATATGCAAGTATTTGTCAGGTGCAAGAGATTGAATGAGTACTGTTTATTTTAGGTACATAGTTACATTCTGATGCAACTGAAAGTTGTTTAGTGAAAGTTAAAGAAAATAAAGTATAAGTACATACAGCAGGTGTTTTGTTTAAAATTAGTAGAGTTTAAAAGTAGAGTTGTGACTCCTGCAACAGTTGGTATTCTAGTTTTTTAGGTCAGTTCAGAACAGCTTTTCCTATATATTCAAAGTGCATTGATATCCTTTCAGCAACACAGAAGATAAAGAGAAACAATACACTGGCCAGACTACTCGATTGCTTGCTTTATTGGATGCCCTGGCTTCGCATAAAGCTTGTAAATTGGCCATTTTGCATCTTATCAATGGAACTACTAAAGGTGATGAAAAGTATGGAGAAGTTTTCCAGGAGCTTTTGGCTTTAATGCGATCAGTTGGAGACAATGTCACTCATCAACAAAGCGCGGAATACGTAACTTCCATTTTGCAGTCCCTCTGTGATCAGGTAGTTTTTATGTTTAATGCATAATGTGTTGTGACGGCTTTTGGGGAAAAATTAAATGATGTTATTTCTTAGGGGCATGTGGGGTTTTTTTTTGTTTGTTTTTCCGTCAGAGGAAGAACCCATCAATGTTGTTAAAATGCAAAAAGTAAAAAATTCTTTATGGTTGGTCACTGTGACAGACTCGCTGCCAGTCTTTCTATTTTTGGATATAAATCACTGAATCACTACAGCCGCTGTTTTGGTGGTTGTTAAGAGACCAATGATGCCAAGACTGACTGTTCTCTCAGTGGAGGGGGATATCGTTTCTCCTTACAGGAAAATTTTGGAACTTGGGCCACTGGCAAAACTTGTGCTGTCACTATTCACTTTTTACCCAGTTGAATAGTGTGTCTCTTAGCAGTCTAATTAAAATCTCTTCAACATAACATTCCAAGACTGAAGATATGTATGATAGACTGCTACCACTGTTTTAAACCAAACACTCCCACAACAACAATAACAAAAAAAAACCAACAACAAACCACCCCTCCCACAGAATAAAGTGAGAAATCTGAAAACTGATTCTTGGAATAGGCCAGGTAGTTTCTCAGGAGTTGTATACATAGATTTGCATATCTTACTAGTTGCATGTGTTTGGTTTAATCCAGTTATGCAAATGACTTTTGGGCATGGTTGGTAGAGATCAGTCAGCCACTTGCATTTAAGCAGGAGTCTTTGCCTATGCAAATTCATTGTGAAAATCAGTCTTGTGTTATGTTACATAAAACATGAAGGAGCAGTAGATGTTAGATTTCCTAAGTGGCGCTTGCAGCATCAAAAGTTTGATGAATGTCTTGAGATTAAGGGACAGTTTGACTCCCTAAGCAAAAAGCATAATTCCAAGGATAAGATATTACTCCCTTACTGTCTGGCATTGAGTTGTGGCTTTGGTCACTTCTCACCCTTTGTATCTTTTATGTTTTAAAAAATCAGTGATAGTTTGCAGTCCTTAACAGAAGCAAATTAGAAAGGGTACATTAGATTAGGATGTTACTAGTCGTTAATAACTGCCAAATATGGGAATCTGCTGATAAAGGAGTAGTGAAAGAGCCTAGTGTTCCTAATGTGATGCGTGGTTTATCTTGTATTTCAAATGCATTTTTACAATGTGAATAATAACCACTCTTTGTAGGATATCGCACTCATTTTACCAAGTTCGTCAGAAGGTTCTGTGTCAGAATTAGAGCAGCTTTCCAATTCCTTGCCAAACAAGGATCTGATGCCATCAATTTGTGACTGTCTAATGGAAACGTTAACCAATTCTGAGAGCAGTTACAGTTGTCTGCTGACATGTATCCGAACAATGATGTTCCTCACAGAGCACGACTACGGCTTCTATCACTTGAAGAGGTATGAAATCTTAGGATATCTCTGACAACTTAAAATTTTATTAAAATCTGCAATATGAAATCAGAGGAAGATTTGAAAGGCTTATGAATTCCTACTTCTCTGTCTGGGAGTCCTAGATGTACTATGAAACTGTAATATCACTGTCATATGAAACTGTAATATCACTGGAACAGGTTGCCCAAGGAGGTTGTGGATGCCCCATCCCTGGAGGCATTCAAGGCCAGGCTGGATGTGGCTCTGGGCAGCCTGGTCTGGTGGTTGGCGACCCTGCACATAGCAGGAGGGTTGAAACTATAGATGATCTTTGTGGTCCTTTTCAACCCAAGCCATTCTATGATTTGCCTTCACAAGGCTGGAGGATTTGAATGAAGTATAGTTCTCATGTCTTGACCACCCAGCAATTAGGGCCTTCTGAAATGGAATTTTTTTTTTTTAAGCTACTTGTATTAAGTCCATTCTGCTTTGAACAGTGTGTATATGTGCAGTGGGCAGTATCAAGTTGTTTTGTCACTTCTTTCCCTGTCCTGGATTTGGACTGAGTTCTGTCCACTGAAGTGAGGTGCACAGACAGGAATGATGCGAGGTATTGCAGCACTGCTGATAAAAGGCTGCTCAGAGTACTCTTCTAAGCAGTGTTACAGAAGTGTGCTGCTCAGACTTAGCAAGCTACACAACTTGTCAATGAAAAATAGGTTAAAGGCGTTGCTGTTTCTGTGATTCTCTTTTCCTCCACAAGATGTAAATCCCATTCTCTGCTGGTTTTCGAGGTATTGCTGTGGTGTGTATAGCTGTGTCTGAGCAGTCTGTGGACTGCACTGGTGAGAACAACAGTTGAGTGCAGAGAAAATGATGAAGCTCCAGCTTTGTAATCAAAACTCAATAATGATGAAACTTACCAAATTCACTTTGTAATATATGTTATTGTGATAAGTTACAGCGCAGTGGTCACAATGCGTGCACTAATGCAGTGTTTTGTTTCTTTTTTTCTAAAAACAAAACAACCAACAAACAACTCCAAACTGAAAAACCAGCTCTCTACGAAAACACAGCAGTGCTCTGTATACTGTACTGAAACGCGTCATAACTAGTTTCAGCAAAGACACTGGTGAACTGGCCTCTTCTTTCCTGGATTTTATGCGACAGCTTCTCAACTCTGATACTCTGGTGAGTGGCCATGTACTGAACAGACAAATTCAGTGGCTGCTTTCTGAACTCTGCAGTTATAGATGCATTCAGGAGCTATTATTTCAGAAAACAGATGACTATGTAGATTGCTGTGCAAGGCTTTTCCATCAGTAGCATCAGGGCCACTTTTATTTTTTAATGAAATTTGTGAAAGTTGAGCAGAACACAATAAATAAGAGCTTTCAGTAGGAAAAAAATGGCATCTTGAGTCTTTAGGATAAGTGACATTGGCAGCACAAAAAAAGTCTTATGGTAGAATGGTTTCCTCTTAAAGAAGGCTTATGGAACATCAGTTTTACCTAAGTAGAAATCTAATCTGTCAGTTAGTTCATTGACTTTCCTATGTGAGTAGTGTGCTATTGCATCCAGGTTTTAGATTCATTATGGCGTGTTAGAGAGTTGCTGCATTAACATTTACTATATAGAAAGTATTATATAAATACAGTGCAGTATGTAAAGACTGTTAATGTATAGTATAGAAAGAAGTCTAAAATATAATTTCTCTGATACAGACCTCAGTTTATATGGGAAAAGATTGGATTAATCTTGTTGCAGGATTGAAATATACTTACTAAAATTATCTTGCATTATATCTGTTATATATTATATATTATACATACATATATAATATATTATATATTGCCTTTAAATCTGGAGAAATTACTTGTTTTGCTAGATTTCTCTAATGTATATTTAAGTTCTAAGGAGTTTGCAGTCTTAGAAGTATAATGAACATTTAAGTATATTTCTTTCCCACTCTTCATGTTTTCTAGGGATGTTGTGGAGATGATGGGAGCCTTATGGAAGTAGATGGATCTCATCCAGGCAGAACACTGGGTCTCACCACTGCAGAGTTAAAACATCTACTGCAGAGCAAAGATGAAACCCCGGAAAACCTACTGCTTGATCTGGAAAAACATGTGATGGTAAAAGAATTTGAATATTGTATTGAATTATGTTGTAATCGTGTCTCTGACTGCTTTTAAAGACTATCCCTATTTGATGAGAAATATGTCATATGCTTTGCTCTTGTTTTAAGAAGTTTCAGGTAGGGCTGAGACCCAAGTGATGGGTACATTTTCAGTGAATTTGTGTAGGACAGTAAGCTGAGGAAGTGGCTGAAATTATGAACCATTGAACCTCAATTGAATGACCTCAATAAACTTTTTAGGATTTGTTTAGCAGAAAGCTTGTGTGGGTCATGAGGCAAAATGAAGTGAGAGTAGGGCAATCCAGTGCCTCAGTGCATGCTGGGCTGGGTGGTTGTGCTGAGTGGGAGATTGAAATAGACTGATGGTGCATTGCTTATAACAACCAAGACTGCGTTCTGAGCAATTCTGGAAGGATCATGGGCAGCAAGTGAGGGGACCTTAGTATCTCACTCCATGGAATGCTGGTGAGCTGTTAGCTGAAATGCTGTGTTCACCTCTGGCCGCCTTTACTCCTTGGCAGTTCTAGGGAAATTTGTTCAAGCAAGGTAGTCAGGGACCTAGAGCACATGTGCTATGGAGAAGGGTTGAGGGATATGGGCTTTAAATTTAGCTGTGAAGGAAGCTATTTTATAGCTGCTTACAGCAATTCAAGGATAGTTACAAAGGTGATGAAACCAAATTCTTCTTCATGGCTTCAGATGGATAAACCAAAGAGCGATGAAGTGGCTTCAGAAGTTCAGGTTGACGCTAAGGGAGGAGTAGGAGAGGGAGAATAGAAAAATCACTACCAGAGTGGCTGTGGAATCTCTGAGCATTTTTTTAAGACTTGATTAGATTAAGCTAGGGCTGAGCTGATACGGCTGTGGTGGCAGTCTTGCTTCAAGCAGGGGAGTTGGACTAGAGGACTTGCAGTATTCCATCCATCCAGTGTTTCTGTGATTCTAATTAGAGACCAAATTCTAATATTCCAGTCCAATTCTGCATCATTGCTGACTGTCGTGCAGTAGACAGCTAATTTAGAAGAGTCCGTAGAACAGCTGCTCTACAATTTGCTCCACATCCTGTTTGTCACTTATGCCTTTCCAGTGTGCTCTCTCCTGCTGTCCCTCATCCCTGCCTCCAAGTCAGTGGTAAAAGGCTAAAAGCCACAGCTGTGCTGAAGGAAGAGTTACAGGCGCTTAGGATGTTGGAATGCTCTAGCAGAAGACTTATTAATTTCAACCTGAGGTGCTGCGGAGCCTTGTAACAGAGCTTGTTGCATCGGCTAGTAGTGAGGAATGTACTTGTGGTGACTGTTTTATGACATACTAAGGAGAAATCTGCTGTCGTTTGCGTACTGAAGTGTCTCAGCTTTGCTGTTTCTGGACAGATGGACTGTGCAATGTAGTCTTTTTTTAATAATTAACACAAAATGTTTATTTCTTTGAGGAGAGTAACAAATTCTGCCTTGTCATATGTTGACTTAGGATCATTCTAAGGAAGATGATGGCCTTGAATCCTTACTGGACAACATTGTTGGAGTCAGGCAAATGTTGGAATCAGCGGGCGATGCTTGTCCACTAAGTGACCAGGATGTAGAGCCTATCCTTTCTGCACCAGATTCTCTTCAAAATTTATTTAACAACAGGTAAAATGGTTAAATTTTAAGGTGTGGGCTTATGGCCTGTGCTTTACTTACAAACAGGACCTAAACAGAACTGCTTTTGCTACTCTCTACTAGTACCAGTATATTTAGTTTCATGAAAGCGTCAAGGATAAGGCAACAGTATTCACCCCAGGTTGTGAGGTGCTTATATGCTTGCAATTGGTTGCAGTTCATAAACGAACGCAATGCCAATAATTTGGCATTATTTTGTTGCAGGACTACGTATGTGTTGGCAGATGTGATGGATGACCAGCTGAAGTCCATGTGGTTCTCACCCTTTCAGGCTGAAGAAATAGACACTGATCTGGATATGGTAAAAAGCATCATTAACGTTACTGAAGTGGGTTTAAAAGTAAAGGGTTAACCTGGGATAGAGATTCACGTGGGCAAGTGGGCAATTGACCCAGATAGAGAAAGGCAAACATTTGTTAAAGGGTTATTATCAAATACCTTCAAATTGACACAAACAGGTACAAAATTGGCACCTTCCACAGCGTTCTTAGTGTACAACTCATCTCCTTTCGAGGAATAGTTGTGTGTCAGTCCTAACCTGCTATTTTTTGTATTGCTGCTGGGGCTTTTCAGTAATTTGTGTTTAATGTAGACTAAGAATATGATTTATTTTGTTCTGTACATACTTATTTTCTGTCACTGCAGTAATATTAAAAGAAGCTCATCTCTGTTTTATGCTCATCTTTGCTCTGATGTGACAAAAGTGGAGGAAAAAAAAGGCAGTAATAAATGAAGCTGTGCACAACATTTTTTCAAGTTACCTGAAACTTGATTTTTGTGATCTGAACTTTAAATGTCACTTTGAAAAATATGCAGTTACAAAAAATAGCAATTTTTAAATGAAGCACTTGTTAGTGTCTTAGCTTCTTATGCGAGAAATAGTCTGTTTCTGTTGACTCAGTTGCCTGCATTCTTTTTTAGTTTCACTCTTCCATGTTTACATGCAAAGATAGAAGTATTTAAATTTCTTAAACAAAGACCAAATTGATTCGCATATAAAAGCAGCACCAATAAATTTATGGGACTGTAGCTTAAGCAGAACAGTGCTTGAAATTTAAGCCCTTTGTAGAGATTCAGAGGCATGAGGGCATTTTTGCTGCTTTAAAAAAAAATTTTTTTTTTTATTATTGTTTTGTTACTGCTGCTTTTATTTGAGCCACACTACTGCATTAAAAACGGGATGATAGAGCCTTTCACACTAGCAGAAAGAGCTGGGTTGTGTTATGATCTCTGCTGATTCTCATCCATGTGGTGCATGTTTTTTTTTTTTTTTAGAGGGGCTCATAATGATTGCTGTTATAAAACTTTATTACTGCAGGTAAAAGTTGACTTAATTGAATTGTCAGAGAAGGGCTGCAGTGACTTTGACTTGCAAGCGGAATTGGAGAGGTCATTTTTGTCAGAACCATCATCTCCTGGTCGGACAAAAACTACAAAAGGTTTCAAACTTGGCAAGCACAAGCATGAGACTTTCATAACTTCAAGGTAAGATGAGTTTAATGAGTAAAAAGCTGGTGTGGTTAGCACTGTTTTGTATATTCTCAAAATGCCAAATACTTTTAAAATGGCATTGTTCTAATTTTTACATTAACAAAAGAAACCATGGTTTGTCATGACAGTGGAAAATCCGAATACATAGAGCCTGCAAAGAGAGCTCACGTTGTGCCACCACCAAGAGGAAGAGGCAGGGGAGGATTTGGACAAGGAATTCGACCTCACGATATCTTCCGTCAGAGGAAACAGAACACAAGCAGACCACCCTCCATGCACGTGGATGATTTTGTCGCTGCAGAGAGCAAAGAAGTGGTTGCTCCAGATGGGATACCACCGGCCAAAAGGCCACCAAAAGTATCGCAGAAGATTTCTTCACGTGGTGGGTTCTCAGGGAATCGTGGAGGACGGGGAGCTTTTCACAGTCAGAACAGGTTCTTTACTCCACCTGCTTCAAAAGGTATGCCTTCTTTTTTATTAGATGTGGAGTAAATGAGTGCGAAAAATGCTTCAGTAATACTAGCCAGATTTTCCACAAATGAATCACTCCTGGCATGAGATGTTTCTGACATAGTGTATCCAGGAAGGAAAGAAGTTGTTTGGTGCTAGGAAAGGTTATCTCATGTGCTGTGAAACTGAACCAAAACTGCAAGTTCCCGTGTTGCCTCTCTGCCCCTCACTCTTACAAAAGGAGTTAGCTATTTCCTTTTCCATGTCACGGTCTTGTGTACAGCAACTCTGGGAGTGATTCAGAGACACAGTCAGAGAAATACAAAGGTCTCTCTACCATTCTGATATAGTGGTTCCTGAAATCGAGCATCACAGTATGCCTCTGGATTTCAGTGGGGCTTGAATAAAAGGATGGAAGATTTTGACAAGAGCAAGATACAATTTCTTTGAAGTTGGAGGTTCAAGCTACTGTGTTAAACTTTTTTCCTATACAGACAAGGCTGCATTCCTTTCCTTTCCATCCTGTAGGTAAGACAAGTTACCACAGCGGAAATGGAAAATACTTCCATTTAGAAAAGTCGCAAGTACTGGGATTTGCTTGACAGCAAATACTTAAAGCATTAGGGGTGTCTCTTTGTACAGCAGCTAATGCAAATCTTTTAAAACTTGATATTGCATCTGAAAAGTAGATACTGTGCTATGCGTTAAACCAGAGGAAAATAATCTATGGGCTTTGAGTAAAAATACTTGAGCGTATGTTAATGCAGTTTTATCTATTTGAATTATGTAAATACTGTGTTTACCCACTTAGTACTTTGAAGATTCAAATGAAAGAAACTTGAGATTCGCTCTACAGTGTATGGGTTATTCTCTCCCCATTTAGGAAACTACAGTCGTCGTGAAGGCGCTCGAGGCTCAAGTTGGAGCGCACAGAGTACGCCGCGAGGAACCTACAATGACAGTAGAGGTGGTCAAAGCAATTTTAACAGGGGTCCACTGCCACCACTGAGACCATTAAGTTCAGCAGGTACATGGTATTCATATGGGCATCGAACTATAGAAAATTCCTTGAATTTCATTTTTGCTTTACAAATGAAACCATGCAAGGATGCCGCAAACACCTTGAAATTCAGCAAATTTTTTAAGCATATATGAACAGTTGTCACTGAGACTGTCAAATACATACTTTCGTACGAACTGTCCTGTAATCCCTAAAACTTGCTGAATTGAACACTCGATCGCAGAACCTTAACTTTGCATTCAGATTTTTGCAATTCAGTTGTCTTCATAACCACACGGTAACTTTAGAACCAATCAAAACAAAAATGCTGGCCTAAAAGAAAGGTGAAAATTAAAAGGAGAAAACAAACCCGGTTTGTGTCTCGTCTTGTTTTTGTTTCCTGTGCTTTCACAGCACCTGCTGCACCTAGGCTTTTTTTTTTTTTTTTTTTTTTTTCCAACTGAGTATACTTTTCTTTGCTTTAAGGCTACCGACCGAGTCCTCGCGATCGTGCTTCCAGAGGCCGTGGAGGAATTGGACCATCTTGGACAAGTGCTAATAGTAGTAGCAGTGGTGGCTCAAGAGGGAAGTTTGTTAGTGGAGGCAGTGGAAGAGGCCGTCATGTACGTTCCTTCACACGATAAAATGAGACCTAATGGAACAGCCCAACCACAGGGACTTCTGTGAAGATGACAAAGCTAACAGAGGCACTGAAGGACCAATTCAGAGTTGCTGGGTATCTGGAGGACACCAAGAGAATATTTTTGTCTGAAGAGAAGTTTTTGTTTGATACAAGACTTGAAATTTCAATAAAATTCAAGACTTTTTTTGTGTACAATTGTATATTTTTTTTTGGTTCCTTTTGAAAGAATGTTTTAATTTTTTCGTGGACAGTAGACTATTCGGTAAAGAACCTTGTTGAGTTAAACCTTGAAAGACTTCTAAAATATTAATTGTGCCAAAAACAAGGTACAGATGTTTTGTGTGTGACTTATTACTGCAAGAAAATTCTATATAAATGTATGTATGACAACTTTAGTTTTTTCTCTCAGGTTTAGAGCCACTAGCCCTTTTTTCAGCCTGTCTCGGTTCTTAACAATTGAGGTACATTCAAGGGAAGTTGTAGCAGGTAATAGAAGATTGAAATTACAGTTATGTTTGCATTCTTTAATGGATTAATTAATTTATATAGTTTTTTTTGTACATTTTTGGTAACGTGATAAGATGCTTGAGCAAGATCTTGCACCTGTTAAAATTCATAGAAAATCTGTCACTGACTTTGGTGAGAGTAAGACAATATCCTAGAATTCCCTTTATAATTCCAGTTTATGCATTAGGGAGCATAAACGTTATTTTGCTGGAAAATGGATCATGCTTTGTGGTTAAACAGCACGATACCCATACTGCCAGAGAGCCTGAAGGTAATTGGTGCCTGCCCATCTGCTGACATATGTAGGGGCATAAATTCATGTGAAGACTGAAAAACCACATGGTGAAGCTGTAATACTAAAACTTCCCTTTGCAGAGATAGCTTGGATTTTTATTTCTGTAATTCATAGACAGATAAATTACAAAGAACAAAACTTCTGCAAGCAGGAGTCATGGAGAAATGTTGCCCATAGATTCCTCTAAATTTATTTTCATGTTATACTCATAGACTGATGGAACATGTTTACAAATTTGCATTCCTTCTCAGTTACGTGGGGTGAGGAGTTCAAAGGCCATGTACTTTTTTTAATATGAGTTTCACTGTCCATTAACTGAGCTTGATCTTCCCTTATGCTTTGGTTTCTTGGCGTTAAAAAAGTGCTATGAAGGGGTCTTCATCTAGTTACATAAGGTGCAGTTATAACGCTTTAAGTAATAGTAACTTACTTTGGACAGCTTATCTGCTTAGTGTCATCAACTTGAACAACCTATGTCAAGTGTTTCTGTAGTATGATCACACCAGATTGAATTTTTTTTGGCTTTGTACTGGTTGGCTAAATCAGGATGGCTTTTACTTGGAATCACAGAAGGCCCCAGTTGAGCAGACTGACTGTGGAAGACTTTGGGTCATAACGTCCATGGTTTGCGAACTGATGAGCTGGCACAAAGTCAGTTGAGACAACCTAAGAAAGTGGTGAGCTTCTATTGACTGTCTGGGTGCACTTAAAGGGAATAATATTCACAAAAATCTGTTTTTGTTGTTGTATAAACAAACATGAACAAAAAAATGATTGGAGGTCACAGAGTTTTCTGAGTGGCGAAAATAACAGCAAGATGCAATTTTAGTAACGATGCGATTGTAATGACTAAAATGGGTGCAGCTCTCAGGCATTACAGGTATTAATGCTATTTTTTTAAGGAGCACTGCATAAATATTTTTTCAAGTCGACTCCAGACCATGTGTTTAAGGTTTTTAATTTTTTAAAAAAACTTTACTGTGTTTGAAACTAGCAGGGATATGAATCATTTGTTTTCTGTCAGGGAATTTGAAATGAAAAGCGTCAGGCATGGAATAAATATGTAATAAATTTACAGTACTGGTTCTTGAAAGTTTAAAATATATGGCATGTCACACTAATTTTCAAACTAGGAAGAAACAAAGGGTTGGTTAAGTTCTTTAAGATTTATGCAATCTGTAAATTTAGTTAAACATGAAAAAGAAGTGTCTCTTTTGTTTTTTGTTAATGAATTCTGTAGCCCTTCGATGCAAAGTGGTTCCTTTCTTGGATAAATTCAACTTGAAATGATGCTCTTTATTTGGTTTGACTCTTTTAAACTGGAATCCTTCCATGAGTAAATAACATTCTAAGCATTAAATTTTGCTTTTTATACCGTGCCCAAAAATAAGTGGTCAAGTTCTGTTTCCTAAGTGGAGCTAATGCCAGTGTCAAAACACTCTTCAGTACTTGTACACCCATCCAATGAACAAAACACCTGGGATGAGCAAGAATGTGGAAGAGATCCACAGTGTGATACAATTCTTCCTTCCAAGTTCTGGGGCTGAGTACACAGACTGTGTGCCAGGAGTTGGGTAAGGAAAGGAGATGGTCATTAATGGCTGTTCTGCCAGCTGAAATTTAGAAGAATTGCCTTGGTTTAGTTAATGAACTAGTGAAGCAAGTCAAATGCATACATTACAGCATAAGGGTGAGACAAGTTTCCAAAATCTTCAGCAGCTACGCAGCCTTTATTATTGTTATTCTGTACTGCCTGAAATACGGCCGTGCCTTGGCAGATAAGTGTGTTATCTGTGACATGTGAGTGAATACCATCTGTAGTAGTCATATGGAATAATTTTCAGCCTTTTCCCTGCTGGGTAACTGCCATCAGGTAACACAACATGCTTGGGATAATGCAGAGTACCGTATGAAACTAAATCATGCTCTGGAGTGCCCTCTATCCTGACTGCTAATATTTAAGCAAATCATAGAATGAATCATAAAATGCCATGGGTTGAAAAGGACCACAATGATCATTTAGTTTCAACCCCCTGCTATGTGCAAGGTCACCAACCACTAGACCAATATATCTAGCATACATATGTACATATCTAGCATACATATGTACATATCTAGCTTACAACTTCTGAATTTTCCTGTTCTTACATGACCATAGCCCAAATGGGTTCTTGGAGCAAGTACAAAAAACTTCATCTCATTAAGGATGAGATTGTTTACTTGATGGACAGTGGATTCATTTTTCCCTGTATGCCAGTTTGTTATCATGCTGTCCTTTGCAGAATTGGACTGTTACATTCTTTAGTCCAGTTGCTAGCTCTTCTCAATTTCACAAAGGCTGCACTATTCAGAAACTGAGTTAAGGCTGGAGAAAAATCTATGGGAAGGGTTTTACTGTTAGAGCAAATGTTTACTTTGTTTATTGCTGTGTATTCCCTGTTTGGCAAAATGCTGTGCTACTGGTAGTTATAGTCTTAACTGTTCTAATGCACTGACTGTCTCATAGCTTCTTCATGACTGCCTGTGCTGCACATACAGCATGGCTGAAGTACCCTATTTCATCTGATCAAGCAGATACTCCAACTTCTGTAACAGAAAGAAATGAACAAAAGTAGCATTAATTACGGTATAACCCTTTATTAATTCAACTTTTATACAAACTGTACTTCAAAGTGATACAAATACTGTTTTGTTTACAGACTAGAGATTAAGGTCTGTTAAGCACTGTTTTATCCTTGTATTTATAAAGGTAGAAAATGTACCTAGGCTGGCAGTGAACCATAATGCTGGAAGACAATTCAATGTTTATTTGTTAATATATAAAGTTGCATAGAATTGTAGGTCTTTATAAAGGCATCTATCTGTGGTAAAATCTCCCTGACCTATCATACGTCGTCCTGTGAGCAGTACACAAGAAAGGAAAGGCCAGCACTGCCCCTTTTAAATACTATCCAGCACTTTTAAGTAAGACAGCTGTAGAAAAGCACCATACCAGAAACATCCAAGAGGGCAATGTATGGAAAATTTAATTTGTGAGACTGTCGATATTGTATACTGTAGGAACTGACATCTATTAACACACTGAATTTCTAAAAAGCACCTAATGCTTAAAAGTATTTCAGATTTAAACACCTCATCCAGTCAAAATTCTCCACTGTATTCGGTATTTTGTTTGCTCCTGCCCTGACAAGAGACTCCTGCATTTGCAGATATGTCCCTGGGCACCCTGCTCTGGGTGTTCCATGCTTGAACAGGGACATCAGATTGCCTCCAGAGGTCCGCACTAACCTCAGCCATTCTGTGATTCTGTAGTTAAGCAAGCCTCCTTCATAAAGGACTGTTAATTTAGTAGTAGAGTTGTACTCAAACCTGCCATCTTTATGAGCAAGGCCAGCAGAATTCTGCTTTGCAACTCCTGTATCTGACTCAGATGCATGGTTCTCCATTCTAAGTCAGCTAAGCTTAACAGAAGCACTCCCACCTATTTCCAAGTAAAGTGATCCTAGGAGCAGTGGTTCAACCCTGACTGAGACCTCTGACTCTGACCTTTGCTTTAAGAGGAATGCAGGAGCATGGGAATGTAGCTTTAACCATGAAGGAAACAGAGGAAGCAATATTTTGGCTTGAATTTGAAAGCTCAAGTGGAGAAGTCAGTTTAAGGGAACTAATTTCAAAATACTTTTAACTGGTATCTTGCAAATCTTTAGAATAAATAGGTCAATGTTGACCTTTCTTTCAAAGCCAAACATTTTCACTCATTTAAAGGTGTTAATTTCTTTAAATACATCCTTACTCTTATTTTCACCCAATTTAATATAGGATAAGGATTTGCTCCTTGTAATCTCACTTACTAACTTGCTCTCTATGAGTTTTGTTTGAGATTCTTGCAGGTTTGGTACTATTGCATTTAGTTGGAAACACAGACTTAATCTCCCTTTAATTGTAAGGTACAGTAATTGTGATGCCCCAAGGCAGCATTTCTTGTTGGTAAGCCAGCTGCTGCAGAGGCTGCTATTGCCACATAACTGCTCTCAGGCTGAGCTTCTGCAGACATGAAGTCTGCAGTTCTTCTTTCCAGCCTCCTTCCTCCCCAGCCTTTGCTCTCTGTTGCAGCTGCTAAGTACAGCTGCTTGCATGGCTACTGGTCCACTTGAGTAACTGTTCAATGTGCTCTCAGCACAGTTCCAACTGTGAGGAAATGGAATTCGTTGTGTTGTGATGTACTATGAGAATATTTAACATCCTTGTTCCCAGTCACAAGAAGCACTTCTAAGTGAGCACCTTCACTTACAATATCTACTACAATATTTGGACCCTTACTTAATCCTTTTATAAGAATTCAAAAGAAAGAATAAAAAATTCCTTGCTTCTGCTAGCCGCTACCATCAGCTGTGTAATACATGAGACTGGAAAAGGTAAAACTAGATATTTTAATAACAGGCTGTTTCATTTCAGTCTAGTTAATTTTAAGGAACAGGTAAAATGATGACCGTGTTAACATAGACTGCCCTGGGTGTGGTCCCCCAGTAGAGGAACATCTGAAGTGCAGACAAGTTACCATCACTGAGCAGCAGGATCAGTCTTAAATATCTGGAAGGAACCAACACTATCAGATAGTATAACTCCATTTAAAATACCTACATGCTTGCTTTCAGCTCAAGGAGACCCAACTGACAGGTCATTCCAGCAGCAAGTGGGCTCAAAGCACTGCCCCATTTTAACACTGGAAGTTCAGACCCCCAGAGCTGGCAAATAGAAGCTCCACAGATTCTGCAGCAGCCCTTCAGCCCTTACCTCCTAAGATGTGTTTTCTCACACAACTCCATGTGTGTAACTTAGGGGACAAACAGTAGCCCAACTGCTAAGCAAATATTAAATAAACCCTTTCTCCTATACTAAAAGGAATTCAGTGATAAAATCAGTGGGTGAAATTCTTAGAACAAACACAGAGATCCCATTAAGAGAAAAGCACAAAGCTAGTTCCTTGTTTTTTTTTTCCTGTTCAGAATGGAAGATAGTATCACTGCACTCCAAATCAGGAAGGATGATCCAGCTCATGTGAGTTCCGCAGGATTTTGAAGGAATTTTCTTCTTTCACATTAAGCAAGATAGTTGAAGTCACATCACACAACCACACAATTACAGAACACAAAATCACATCCTGCAAATCCTAACAGCATGAAATCTGATGTTGCTTAAAAGCTTCAAAATTAGTGTGAATGTTAGTGTGAACAGGCACCAAAGAAAAAAACCAGACACTAAAAACTTCCTTACCTAAAACGACGTAATAAAAGCATTCTTAGTTTCTATTCTACAGCTCTAATATGCACAATGATATATGGGAATCGACCACTGAATGTTTGGTGTGAATTTTCCCAAATTATAACTACTGCTTCACTTTGTTCAATATGGCTGCTTAAGAGAGGTACTATGTCATGAGCTGGAAGAGACTGCTAACAATGACCTAAATACTGTCAATGACTGTAGTTCAACCTAGGATATAAAAAGAGTAAAGTGAGAACCAAATAAATATTTGGTCATCACCGATCCTGTGAATAGCTGCAGAAAACAAAAGAAAACCTTTACAGGAGAATTACCTGTTGGTTTTAAATGCATAAAAACGGAAGATGCGTGCAGTTGTTTCAGCTGTACTGAAGGAAAATAAAGTTAGAAGGATTTATTAATGTCTGAGATTAAGAAAACTGACTACAAGTCCTTCTCATGTAACGTATGTGCCAAAGAAGGTTGCAATCTCTCTCTTTGGCTATGTTTTTAGCCACAAAAGTGTTGTTCTGAGTGACAGGAAATTAGACACAGAAATGTATGTTTTCTAAACTAGAGAAGGGGTTTATGAAGACTGTTGTGCCTGCACCCAGCTTTCCTGAAAAATGTTTTAAAGTATCCAGTAAGCAGGAGGCCAGGTTCTTCCCTAGTTATTCCACCGAAGAGCTGCATCAGGAGACAGAATATGGCTTAGTTATAGCACTGAAGTCAACACAAACAGGCTTTGTGAGAAGTACAGGGATGAGTCTTCAAACTGCACAGTCTTACAGGCACATGCCTCCTTCACTCAGTATCTGTCCCTCTGTTGTAAAGTCCTAGCTCTTATACAGCTGCAGACGAGCCCTAACAAAAACATTCGAAGTAGCCACTGTGCAAATAGCCCTCTGTTGTGGACATAATGTACAAGTAGCCTTAAATCTGCCAACAGAAAATTAGAAACTCAAAGTACATGTGTATCTCTTATAGAGTACTTAAAGGATTGAGCTTAGGCTTAAAGAACCTGGTAGAAATCTGATACTTTCACATAAAAAAATCTCCAAATAGTTACATAAAATGCAAGACCTTTTTCCCCACAAAACCCAAGTTACACACAGATCTATACAGAAGTTTTTAGAGGATGCTATTACCTTGGGCTTTGGTACATATCTCCTCAGTGTGTATCTCTCAAGCTTGGGAAGTCAGAGAAGCTCTGAGGTTAAGTCATCCTCACTCGAAGCTCTTACGCAGCAGTAGAATTAGAATTTAAAGTGCTTTCTTTTCACCTTTGAAATATACCTCATATATCTCCTACAGACTATGTAAAAAACAACAAAACAATCCATTAACTTGTATTACTGACTCTCCCAAAATTAAGTAGATCTCAAATGTCATTACCAACAATCACGTTTCCTTTCTTTTTCAAGTCTACGCGTAAAATAGACTTGGACAATAATGGATTGGAAAGGAAAAAATCTTTAAGTATCTTTGACTAGTTCTGATCTTCAGGCTTGAAATAGCTCTATAAATGACACACTGAAGAGATACAAATCAATTAATTTCCCCTTTCTTTATAACATATAGCTGAAAATGTCTTTATAACTTACTGGGTTCAATGCTCCATATCCCATAAGAAAAAAACTCTTCCATTTGTTTCTGTGGCCCAAGAGAAATAAAGTTTTTAACAAGAAAGTGAGCATACCAGAAATAATTTACCAATCATACACGGAGAGTAGAAAAGTTTGCCAGATGGTCACAGAAACTAGAAGAAAATCCTTTTTGAACTTACTTGTGTTTAGATAACCGTAACTTCCCTGGGTTTTCGTTTTGCACTCTCCAGTCGCGTCAGGGGGCGGAAGTTTGTTGTCTTCCTGCTTCCATCTGCAGTGCTTAACCGACAGTCCTTCTGCAGCCCCCTCAGCAGCTCCATTAGTTCCCGTTTCTCCAGCTCTGCTTGCTCCAGTTCTTGTCGATGCTGTCTCTCTGCAGCCATGAGGGAACGTACATCTGACATCATTCGTGACATCTGACTCTGAAATGCAGGTATCAATTTACTGCAATAAATGAACTTCTCTAATGATGGTGTAACAATGTTGAGTTGGTCATGCACATAGGGTAATGGATTATAAATTAACAACACTGAAACCAGTGACTTGTTTTGTTAGCAGAAGAAATGTAAACAATTTAAGACACCACCCAACACTGACCTTTTTAGATGGTCTTTTCTCAAAAAATTCCCAAAGTTTTCCTCCGAGTGCAAAATGTTTCTTATGAAATATTTTAAACAGTGTGTGGATTTACCTCGTTGCTGTTTAAACTTCTTATGCCAAGGCCCCATACAAAGTAACATTTCGGTTCCGTTCAGATAATTCTTACTTAATTTTATTTTTAAATCCTTGAAAACGAAAAACTTTACAGCATTTCCATTCTTTTGGGCTTTAATAATCATGACTCCATGATATAATGAGATTGGATGTATCAAAAGACAACATAGCCTTCCTTGTTATTTTATTTAATTTACACTGCAGCTTTCCAACCTTTTGATCACAGCTGAAGTACAGTGTAAACACCACTGTCTGTAGTAGGGCTCTGTGTCAGCACTGGATTAAGGCACTTTGAAAAGCACTAAAAAAGGGGCTGGCTATTTAATTACATTTGATTTGTGACGTATGCCCTAGTTTCAGACTCTAGATATTATCTGCTGACAGGTTATGTGTGCATCAAACAATGCAGTCCTTGTACAGCGATATTCAGGCTAGCTCCAAATTAATTTGAAGTAGATAAACTGCATAAAACCAACACTGAGTCTGCTCCCCAACAGAGCTGATTAGCCCAGGCAAAGTGCCGTGCTGGCATATTTTGTTGTTTATATTTCATAAAACTTGCCTCTATCTGAGGCTCTGTATTTACAAAAGAGAAGACTTTCTGGGAAGAGCTAATTGCTACACTGTTATAAGGGGGTTGGGGAAGGAAAAGATCATACTCACCTTGAGCTCTTCAATTTCATTTTGCAGAACACTCTCTTTTTGGACCATATGTCTTCTTTGTGAATCTAATCTTGACTCCATCTCATGCTTTGCTTCCTCCACTCTGCAGATCATTTCTGACCTAAAAATGCATTTCTCCTTTTTAAGCCTTGTTAACACGAGTGAAAAAAAATATTTCAGATTCCACAAAAACTTCTTGCAGCCAGATAGCCTGATGTGTACAGGACATCTCTCTGGAGACATGGTAATACCATCCATAAATTGTCTTCAGTGACACATTCTTGTTGCTTATCATACAGTGTTATACGGGACAAACATATCACATTCGTGAAGTAATTCCATGAGTTATTTCTAAGCATATGTAGTCAAGATAAAAAAAGAAGTGTAAATACTACTGTACTGCTAAACACGACAGCTTGTCACTTTTAAAGAAGACAATAAATGATAGCAGTATCTGTCATAATCTGATCACGTACACATCAACTGCCAAAAATTCACTGTTACTACATTAACCTTTTGAGTTCAGTAACCAGGTACTCAATTCCTCATGTCTCAATGACTTTAAAATGAATTTGAGCCAGACTGCACAGCAATGTTCAGGAGCACAAAACTTACAGAGTCAAAAGATTAAAAATAGGAAGGAAACATGAAAAAAAAAAACATCCACCAAGCAAAGAAACAAAAAACACACCAAGAACTGCCCAGTTGGAATATCATGGAAAGGAAAAGCTACAAAAACATGCGAGAGGAAATAAGAGAATGCTGCTAAGAAGATTCATATTGACCACCTGTTATGCCATGGTTTTAACTGAAATTATAAATAAGATTCTATGAAGTTAAATAATAGAATGGACTGAGTTGGAAGGGACTTCAAGGATTTCCAACCACCCTGCCACATGCAGGGTTGCCAACCTCCACATTTAATACTAGACCAGGCTGCCCAGGGCCCCATCCAATCTGACCTTGAACACCTCTAGGGATGGGGCATCCACAATCTCTCTGGGCAGCCTGTTCCAGCACCTCACCACTCTCATAGTAAAGAACTTCCCCCTGATATCCAACCTAAATCATCCCTTCTTCAACTTAAGACCACGTCCCCTTGTCCTCCTATTACCTGCCACTGCAAAGAGTTGACTCCCCTTCCATTTACATAAATCTACTGCTCTGTACCTAACAAAACAATCAAGATGTTTTTATCTTCAGGACCATTTGTAGAAATTGAAACGAAATAATTAAACAATGTGGATTTGGATCTATATCACACCAATAGAGAAAGGAAATTGCTAACTTCGGGCCAGTTCTTGGCAGGTATTTTGTCAGTTTATACAGCCAGCTCAGTTTTGTTCAGCTGTAACCAATGGTACTTCAAGATTTGTAGTAACTTGGACAAATAAGTAACAGAAAAAAAAACAATCAAATCAGTAAGAATTTAAGCCTGCACAGACAAATAATACCCTGTGTCTCTAGTATTAATTGATTAAAGGACTATTTAACACATACCAGAATCCAGTGTTAGCAATGTGAAGTGCTTTATGCACTGATTTTAGGCTCAGACAAACACAAACAGCAAAGAAACAGAAAATATGTACCGAAGTAGTTCCAGCTCAGTTCTCAGCTCTGCTACACAATTATGCTGTGTGTCTTCTGCACTGAGGATGGTGTACCCACAACCATTGGGGCACTCCCGGCTCCGATATTCACACACTGCCAAGTGGCCATCAAGGTTACGTCGCTCAATCTGAACCGTACACCCTGAACAGGGAAGAAGATAAGGCAACCACTTACAACTAACAGAAGCATTTTCATTAATTCCAACATAATCACAGAATCACCAAGGTTGGAAAAGACCTTCAAGATCATCCAGTCCAACCATCCACTTATCATCAATAGTACTCACTAAACCGTGTCCCTCAACACAAAATCCAAACCATTTAAGTGAGTAATGAAGTTGTAATATCATGAGATAAGCAACTGTCAATCTGCTGAAATGTGGAAAAAAGCATATTCTTTAGAACATAAAGTACAATAGTTATAACACACATTATACAGACTCTCAAAAACTCTTATTAAAACGTTTACTGGTTAATTAAGGAGTATTCTTTTGTAAAGATTTCTGCCATTGATCCGTCATTAAAGCAACTTCAGTAATGACAACTCTGATAGCAGGACAAGACTAGCAGCTTGTGATGAATGGGATGGATGAAGAACGTAAATGTACAAATAAATAAGGTATCAAATTTAGAAAAAAAGAGTCCAAGGACAGGTCGTACAACAGTGGGTGAGACTGTTTTCCTGACCACTGGTCAGACTTATGTCTATACAATAGACCACGAGAGGTTTATACACGCTCACACATTGGTACCATACAACAGAGACAGGATGCAGCAGCTCATTAAACATTACTGTTTCTGTACAAAGTAAAAGGTGTGTTTGCAACAATCACTGCTGAGACTTCTCATAGGCTTCTAACTTCTCATGGAGCAACTCTAGCACCTCAAAATCCTCCCAATTAATTACAGGGTCAGACTTAACTATGCTCTTAACCTCTTTAATCCTTTAATCAGAAATTTAAGTTTTTCTAGAAACACATCACGTTTTGAATAAAATCAGCTGGGAAATGTTAACAGTACATTTATTTTTAAAAATATGTTCCTTCCTCAGGAGGCATAGGTTTTTTTTCAGAGACCTTAACACAAACATATCAACTCCACTAAAAATTTAGTTAAAAAATCCTATTCCCAGGATACTTTTTTGTTAAAGTCAAGAGATGGTGCATGGCTGCAGGTGCACTGGGAAAACCAGCTGTTTAAATCAGTGTAACAGAAGTCAAAAGGCACATTTTAATGAACCGTTGACACTGAAAGACAATCTGACAAACTGACAGAAAGCTACAAAAATGTGCTGCTCAATCTTCATGAATTTAAGATTCACTGCTCTCCTTCATTTAGTTAGTTCTCAGAGAAGAATATGTTGTTAATGGCCATGATTGTCATAAATGGATACTGAGTTTTCTTCAGAAAAGTCTGCTGCAAAGAGTAGATCTCAATAAACACTTGAATTTCCATTTAAAAATGAATGGCCATCATTGCCATCCTGTTGACAGAAAGATGGAAAACACATATTTGCTGAACAGAAAAGATGAACTTCTTTGACTGCTACTCACCAGCATTGGAGCAGGGTATCTGACTGTATTCACACTCCCTCTCATGTCGGTCTATAGACTCCAGGGAGCAAACCATTTCACAGCCATACTCTCTGTTTTTGCAATGTAGTTGAAGACGATTTAGATCATTTTTCATGTATCTATGCATACAAAAAAATTGTTCTTAAGACAGAAAATTATTGAAAAAAAATTGAATTTTCCACTGTGTGAAGACAAACTAAGATTCAAATTGTAATCAGGAAAGCTTATGAAAAATCAGTTTCCATACATACAGATTTTTAAGCATTCGAGTGACAATTTTGGAAATGAACAAGCTAATAAAAGAAACAATATTAAATGGAAAATTCAGTTGGCAAAACTAAATGTGCAAACAAATTAGTTATTTTTGACTACTTTCAACTCTTTTCACTAGTTTACCATGTATTCCCAAATACTTCGGCTACTCTTTCATTGGCACTGCCTATGGTATACTTCAGCTTTCCATACAGTTAAACTCTCAATACTCTCATCACTAATGGAGTTAACCCAATGCCTGTGGCTGAAGATTTTAAACACAACATTACTTCATCTGAGTAAGACAGACAATACAGGAGTTACACACGAAGTACTATCAAGTGATAAAACTGTGACTACTGGCAATAAACAATTATAAGAGTAAAAAGAAAAATAAAAGATATACAATGCTTAGTGACTGTTAATCCTGAGAACTGTTTACTGTGACTGTTTACGAGGGTGGACAGCAATAGAACAAGGGGGAATGGTTTTAAACTGAGACAGGGGAAGTTTAGGTTAGATATTAGGAGGAAGTTTTTCCACACAGAAGGTGGTGACCAACTAGAACAGGTTGCCCAAGGAGGTTGTGGATACCCCATCCCTGGAGGCATTCAGGGCCAGGCTGGATGGGGCTCTGGGCAGCCTGGTCTGGTGGTTGGTGACTCTGCCAATAGCAGGGGATTGAAACTAGATGATCATTGTGGTCCTTTTCAACCCAGGCCAATTTAGGATTCTATAAAGAACCTGGGAGACATAATGGAAATTGAACATACTTTTAGGGTAGTGTTTAGCCTGCTTTCTCTAAAACTGTTTGGGAAAGTTTTGCTGCTGTAGATGTTCAGAATAATATCCAGACAGGTATCTAGAACTTGCACTCAAGATATGCAAAGGCGGAGAACAAAAATCAGTGTTCTCTCTGTTTAGAAATCTCAGTATCTCAAAAGTTGGTTGCAACAAATAGAAAATGCTAATGGCTTCAACGAAGTGATCAGTTTCTACCATAGGTACGTTGGGTCAAGACAACTTTGAGTCACAGTAGGTGAAAAGAGATGAATCTATGCAAGAAAAATGGAAAAATCTTAAATTCATACAATTCCAACATACAATGAGACTACTGTATACCTATACAGAGGTCGTAGCACAGACACATCAATCACTTGTCTGTCTTCGGGGCAGTTACTGTGATGAACAAGCCACCCATGTATACAAGCAGTACAGAAAGCATGTTCACAAGGAGCCTGTAGTGGATCTTCCAACACATCACGGCAGATGGAGCATAAGAGCCCTTCATTAACGTAGCCAACAAAACGTTCAATATCGTAACCCATGCTTTCCACACACTTCCAACCTGTTAACAAAGAGAAATAAAGCGGTCCGTTCACAATCCACTACACAACAGCCTGGACGCAATTCCAGAAATATGGAGATCTTAAAGCAAATACAGAGCTGGTGAGAATACACTACAGACTTCAAGATTTAATTGAGAATTGGAGGACTGTACTGCTGGAGGTCAGCATCCTTATTTTATATCAAGAATGTCTGAATCCTGAAAGCAAAGACTTCAGTAAATGCATCTCAAACTCTGTTATAAAACACACTTCTAGGAGCCACTACGAAACACAAAGCTCCTGTTTACTCAAATTCTACCTGAAGCAGAAATATTAAAGAAGTTCAAAAGTGTTTGCATTCCATCTATATAATATAGGTCTTCTATATGATGCCTAACAAACTTACAAAACAGTAACCTTACAAACCACAGCTGTGGTACTATGAACCAGCACATTTTGCATTTTGAACTGCACATGACTTAACATATTGCTTTCTTATTGAAGAAAAAAGGAAGATGAAGATTCTCTAATAGTTGTAGACTCTCATTACAAGGAGAACAGCAAAAATCTCCATGTGTCTAGAGAAATGGTTAATATTCAGGAAGAAAAAGAAGCCAAGACTTCAGTTAGCCCTGAAATCATGAGAAGCCATTATTATTCTCTCCTACTGGATTTATTTTATAAAACAGGGTTCCTTTTAAAACAATTTGAAAGTTTTGTGAAGAACTAGCAGGCAATCTATCTCCACCAAAATCCTTCCAAGACAAGCCTATTAGAATTTGCTAAAACTCTACAGAACTCACTTAAGAGAAGGTGTTAGATTTTGCCTTCCTTCTTAACATACAAAATTACTTTTGTAATTCTGTAACTCAGAACAGAGTTTTTAATTAGCTATTAGGTTTTTTAAATAAAACAATAAATGAGAATATCCTACCTTTTAGATTTTGCTACATGTATACCTAGTTTGCCCAATTACTTCAGAATCAGTTTTCTCATCAGCAAGATACACAGTGCTTCCTTCAGTTTCTCTTCACTGCTTTATTATGCCTATGAGAAAAATTAGAAAGAAAAAGGCTCAGTTGTGCTTCCTAAGTTAATAGTCTTACGTTTAATCAGCCAGATGTTGAATGGAATGCTGCCCTAACAGCTTTCAAAGCCTACAATTCAACACAAGAGATCTGATTAGACCAGGAAAAAAAACCCACACACAAAAAAATCAGTCTTTTAGTTATTACTGATGCTGAAACATATTGCAAACCCGAACATCCAGCCAGCATTTCATTTCAAACCCTTACAGACTCATTTGTAGGACTGAAGTTAACAGAATTCAGTTATATTGAAACAAGCAGTTGAAATCCGGTAAAATAATACTCTTTGCAGTTTTGAAACTTTATTTAACCCAGCTCCATTCAAGCAGGACGCACAGCTCATTTTCAAAACAGAATCACCACAGTCAAGTTCACAGAACTGATAAATTGATAAATAACATTGTTCTGATACACAATATAACTAAGGTTGCTCACTTAAAAAATTACAAATGAAGTCATCACTTAAATCCCAAGGGTCTACATCTAGTTATTGTAATATAAGAGTCAAAGAGAATCTGCGTTAGCTAAGCAGTTCTGATTTATTCACCTACATTGTTCTCAACTGGAATTAGACCTGTTGAAGAACACCACGGATCTCTAAGGACTAGAGTCATATTTTGCTCTGAAGGAAAAAAATCTCCATGGCCATAACAATAAAGGCAGTGTTTCTGAGCAATATCAGCTCAAATTAACTCATTAGTTGCTCATAAGTTGCTAAAAAGCAAAATAAATATGTTGCTGACCAGTGAATGTGGGACTGGATCTTTCTGTAAGCACTGACCAAGCGTAAGGATGAGAGAAGTCTTTCCAAGGCACTGACCTTACGGTGGGGAAAGAAGTGTAGATGTAATCTGTGCAATGTTAGTAGATTTTGTGGTCTGTGTAGGGGGGGGAGGTGGGGGTTTGTTTTATAAAATAACCGTTGTAACTTAGGGTAGTATGGTTAGGTTATGGTTGGACTTGATCATTTGAGGTTTTTTCCAACCTGAGCAATTCTATTATTCTATTCTCTGATAAAAAAACCAAAACAACTTTGCAATTCCTTTTAATTAATACATCATAAATCTGGAATTTGGGACATCTTCCATATCTGAGTAGCAAAACATACCTTCAGTGAATATGAGCTACTTGTGTTAACAGGGTGATCGCTAAGATTAAAGCTAATAAAACCTGCAGTGAGCACAGCACAAGCAAGCAGTATATTACCAAATATGAAACACATCATCTGGTACAGTTTTCACACTGTGTTTTCTTTCCACTGGCATGCTTAAAGCACAGCTACAGCAGCATGCAGTGCAATCCACAGACCCCTGACAAGATCCCAAGCAGATTTCAGAGTGCACTCAGCTCTGTGGTTCTCTGGCTATGTTGCTATCCCCAGTACATACAAATGAAACCTGTAGGCATCATTGATATGCCAATCCTTTAGTCACAGTATGGATGTTTTATGTTTTAGAAAAGCGTGCTCAAGAAAATACTGTATTATGAAGATGATAAACAGTTCTCTTCATGTTGTTGTTTCCTCACTTGCTTTTAGAGCTCTCCTGCAAAAACAGGAAATTCAAGGCTGTGCCAGTTCAGGGTAAACAAAACAAGTACTATGTTTGCACAAAGCTGTCACTGTGAGGACAGAAGGGAACAGGGGGAAGTTAGGAACTGGAGAACAATGCTAACAGTAACAGAATGTGAAGCCAAGTACTAGCTCCCAATGCTGATGAAAGCATTGAAACATACAGTATGTTTACACTGGAGAACCATTAAATGGAACATGTGTTCTATGATTTGAACTGTGAGGCTAACATTTTGATTTAGCTTGTTGATGTCAGGAGATTCAGCTTTTAGAAAACTTTCATAGAGGTACAAGATATGTCCTGAGAACTCTATGTAATTCTGTAACTCTACTGATTCTTTTCTACTGGAATTATCACTCACGCTGCTGATCCCCAAACACTCAATCTACAAGATTCTACTAGGGAGAAGATCGGGCAGATGTAGATGGCATACACTACAGCAGTACAGATGGCTTTACTCAGTACTTCCATTGCAACACACCCTCATCTTCAATTTCTGTTCTCTCTAAAGCAATTTCTCTTTTCTCTTTGACCTCAAAATCTCTTCTTCTATTTCTATTACAATTCACAGATTTCACACTCCTTTTCGTTTGTACCTAGAAATTACATTAGGCATCACTCCCTTCTTACACTCCAGTAACATTTCCAAACCTTGCCTTGTCTGCTTCTTCTGGTCCTGAATTTTTCCCATCACCTGGCAATTACCAGCAGCGTTGTCCCCAAGGAAACTTGGAATCTGTAGGTGCCAAATCTGGAAGGCAGAAAAACAACTATTACATGCTATTTTCTTTTCATTGTTTCATATGTATTTTTTCTCTTCATAGTTTCTGACATGCAACAATCTCCCCCAGTGCTGGGGTTTAATCCCAGTGGTCTGCTAAGCACCATGCATTTTCTTGCCTACTTCCTCCAAAGCAAAATAATCGGACAGGTAAAAGAGAGAATACCTGGGGGTTTAGATAAAGACAAATTAAAAAAGAAAAAATAAAGCAACAAGAAAAAAAACCCTAAAAACAGAACACTAAGAGAAAAAAAAAGTAAGGAATATGAGCAACATAAACACAATTGCTCAGCACCAGCATATTGATAGCTTGTCAGTCCTTGAGCAACAGCAGCCCTGGCAAACACTCCCCTTGCTTCACTGCTGAGCATAACCCAATGGGCATAGAATATCCCTTTGACAGTTTGGGTCAGTTGGGGACAGTTTGGCTGTGCCCCCTTCCAGCTCCTGGTGCACCCCATGGCTTCTTGCTGGTAAGGCAGCATGAAACTGGATCATAGAATTGTTTAAGTTGGAAGGGACCCTTAAAGGCAATCCAAAGTCTGAGCCTGGTCCAGCCTGACCTTGAATGTCTTCAAGGACAGGACATCCATCACGTCTCTGGGCAACCTGTTTCAGTGCTTCACTACTCTTATTCTAGAAAAAACTTTTTCCTATATCCAACCTAAATCTTCCCTCTTTTAGTTTGAAACCATTTCCCCCTGTTCTACCACAACAGACCCTGCTAAAGAGTCTATACCCTTCTTTCTTATAGCCCTCCTTTAGATACTGAAAGGCCACTACTAGCTCTCCTTAAAGCCTTCTCTGCTGCAAGCTGCAACAGAAAAGACCCTGATGCAGTGTAAGCACTGCTCAGCAACAACTAAACCACCCATGTGGTTTAACACTGTCTTCATCACACATACAAACCACAGTACCCTACCAGCTGCTATTAAGAACATTATTAACTCCATCCCAGACAAAAGCAGCACAGATACTAATTCATTCCTTCAGGAGCTGCTGTCCCACACTGTTCATCAGGCAGATGAAGCTTGAAGCCAGCCTCAAGCTATGGTCTGCTCTGCCTTCAGACTGCGGGTACAGCTGCGAGGAAAATACAGATGGATACAGCTCCCAATAACATAATGGTAAATCTTGCTAAATAACTAGAACTAATCAAAGCAATTCATAAAGTTAGGACAGTGATGCCATTAATGAAATGCTTTTTTTCTTTTACAGTAGTTTCTGATTTTATTAAACATTCTTTCTTTCCCTGTGGCAAAATAAAGGCAGTCAAAAGGGCTGTATGGTATCATGACAAAACTACAGATGTGCACCACTAGGATATCACTTTCAGAACGAGTGGAAGAACAAATAACTTACATAAGGTCCCAGTAATGAGGTGACATTTAACATGCTGCTGCTTCAGCATCTGTTTTCACAATTATGTACTGTGCTTTTAAATCCTGCTATACAAAAACGATGTTTCGGGATGCCTTGTGCAACAGTAAGGCAGTTTACGGTAGCATTAAGGGCCAAAGAAGCAGATGCATCCCTTCAGTTGTTTCAGCACAAGCTCTCACTCCTGCCACTATTGTTGGAAATATCCAAATAATTTATCAGGACAGTATCTTTGATAAAGCAGATTTTATTTGCAATGGCGGGCCTCCTGCAAGCAGAAGAGCACCCAGAAAACAGCGTTACATCTTTGATTCTTTACTGCCTGATGCTTATCTCTTTCTCCCCTAGTTCCTCATTGGCTGAGTACTTTAGGTTCACAATCTTCTCGATGCTTCACTAAACATACAAACACTGAACAAACATACATCTTTGCTGCCTAAGCGTAAATCTGTAATTCATTAATTAACTTATTCCACACTTGATCATTGTTTTGTTGTATCTGCTTGTCCTCCCTTCCACAAAGATAAGCTCGGGAGAAGGACAGAGGGGAGTATCTTGATGCCTGCCTGACACGTCCCAATCTTTTCACGGAGTGAGACAGTCCGGCCTTGTGTAGAGGCCCTGGCTTCTTTGACGTTTGCTAAATCTGTTTTTCTTTTGCTGGGAGTTTCTTATCTTAACAGAACAACTCTACCATATGTTTTCTAATCCCTAACACTATACCCACGTTGTTTGGAACATTTTAACAACTATTACAGTTTTGCAAGAAAGAATTAATCACATAATTCAGTAATCATGTTTCTAAAACATGCTGCTAACATATACAGTATTTTTACTTCTTAGATCAACTACTTCTATGGATAAGTCACAGAATACAAATACATTATGTCCTACTTCTTCAAACCAATTGCCTTTTTTAATATCAAATGCAGAAACAGCATTCCATTCCCATACTATCACACGGGCCAAGCAGCCTGCTTGAAGAGTGAACCGCCAAAACTCCTATCTGACAGCACTCCTGCAGCAGCCTAAGCCGAGCCTTCCCCTATTTATGTCCTTTCCCTTCCCTCCTCTTCCCGCCTTGAATCGACGGAACATTTAACGCAGCCCTTTCCTCACCCGGTGCAGAGGGAACAACTCGGACTGGACCGTCATGTAAATGGCTCAGGAAAAGCTCCGCTGACCGTGGAAGTGGGGCAGGACAGGCTACGAGCAACACGAGCGTCTGTGCTCCTCGGTGCAAGCCGCCCGACTAACTCAGAGCGCAGGTAAGTGAAGGGGCCGGGTTCGGGCAGGCTGCGGACGGCTGGCGCTGTCCCGCCCCGCCCCCACCTACCGGCATCTTCCCGCCGCCTCCTCGGGGCCTCCGAGCACGGGCACGGCGCTCCCCAGCACCAGGCCCGCACGCGGCAGCCGATCCCCGCGAGACGCCCCGTCCCTTGGCAGTGCGCTCCAGCTGCGCCACAGAACGGCCGCTGCGGGTGTGACGGCCGTTACGGCTATGTGGGCCGAGCCCGCCCAGGCCTCCCGCCGCCGCCTCGGTCCTCAAGGCTGCTGCTGCTGCCACCGCCCCTCAGCCCGCTGTCGCAAGAAAGGCGAGGTTACTTTTGCAGCCGCTCGTGCTTGACGGCTGCGCGTCGCCACCCGACGCAACTCTTCCGCCATGTTGAGTGTGGCGCTGCGTCGCAACGGCCTCGCAGGACACAGCACGCATGCGCACATCAGTGCCTCCCGGCCGGCTCGTGTCGGGCACGCGTAGTCGGGGTACCTCCGGGCACGGACTCACGGACTCGGAGCATGCGCGCTAGGCGGAGAGTTGGGCGCATGCGCGGGGCGGCCGGCGGGCTGACGGGAGCGGGCGGCGGGACAATTGAGCGCGGCGAGCGCGGCTGCTGAGGTAAGGGTGGGGGATGGCACGGCCTGACCCAAAATAATTCCTCGTCGGTAAGTTTCCTCTGTCGGGTGTCCTTTTGGGTCTCTTTTGTGCCTCTTCTGTAAGCCAGACCTCCTTAAATAGTTATTTGACTTACAACTGCGAGTAGCCTTGGGCAGCCTGGTCTGGTGGTGGCGACCCTGCGCATAGCGGGGGTTTGAAACCAGGTGATCATTGTGGTCCTGTTCGACCCAGGCCGTTCTGTGATGATGAAAAGCCTTGGGCTGGCAGCACCATGGATACTATTGCTCTTGGTGCCTGCTCCAGGCTCTTACAGTTGTTGCTCATTCCAAGTGATTTCTGACCAACGCTGGTATCCAGGTCGGCACTAACGCTGCCGACCTGCAGTTACTGCATCGAAGCAGATCCCGTGTTGCACATCTGTCCTGAGTACAGTAAGCCTGCTCATACCTGCCAGGAATCTTTCTTCAGGTGTTGAGGAGAGTTAAGTTTGGGCTGAAATGACCGACGTTACAGTCTCTGTTATGACTCAGTGCTGAGTTGAAAATGCCAGATTTATAAACAGACATATAAACAGGAAGGGGAACGGCTGTTTATGAGGGTGGATAGTGATAGAACAAGGAGGATTGGTTTTAAACTGATACAGGGGAGGTTTAGGTTAGATATTAGGAGGAAGTTTTTCATTCAGAGGGTGGTGACCAACTAGAACAGGTTGCCCAAGGAGGTTGTGGATGCCCCATCCCTGGAGGCATTCAAGGCCAGGCTGGATGTGGCTCTGGGCAGCCTGGTCTGGTGGTTGGTGACCCTGCACATAGCAGGGGGTTGAAACTAGATGATCATTGTGGTCCTTTTCAACCCAGGCCAATGTAGGATTCTATGAAGAACCTGGGAGACATAATGGAAATTGAAAATACTTTTAGGCTACTGTTTAGCCTGCTTTCTCTAAAACTGTTTGGGAAAGTTTTGCTGCTGTAGATGTTCAGAATAATATCCAGACAGGTATCTAGAACTTGCACTCAAGATATGCAAAGGCAGAGAACAAAAATCAGTGTTCTCTCTGTTTAGAAATCTCAGTATCTCAAAAGCTGGTTACAACAAATAGAAAATGCTAATGGCGTGTGGTCCTTTTTAACCCCGGCCATTCTATGATTCTGTGATTCTTTGATTTTGAAATACCTCTTGCATGCGTGTTTCATTTTAATGCAGATGTTAAGATATCTTTAAGGAGAAACATACTGCTGAATTCAGTGCTTGCAGAAACAGGTGCAGCGATGAGACATTGCAGGTTGTGGTTTCAGGGGATGTTTACTCTGGTCTGGCCAGGTGGCTCACAAAGGCAGGAGCAGAACTTTTCTCATTACCTCCTGCAGCTTCCCTGGAGCCATCCGTGATGGCATGGCAGCTGCAGGCTCAGTCTAGTGCTGGTTGTCTCAATGGAAAGAGCATGTTTAATGTTTGGTGGAAATGGTTGGAATGTGGAGGTATTCCTTGATGTAGCCATACCTACCTCAGTACTATACTATGGTTGATCCTTACCATTATGGTTTATGTCTAGTAACAGTATCATGTATGCGTCATCGTTCATAGTACAGAGATGACAACAGTGCTGTCAGCGTCTGCATGTCCCAGATTTAAAGGAATACCGTCAGCTGTGTCTAATGTCTGCAAAGTGTTTCAGTAGTACTCTGCTGCTGGTTGTGTGCAAATCTTGAAAAGAAAGGTTGCTGTGCCCTGATACGCCACTGGAGTGCACAGCAGTGTAAAAATTAAAGTGCAGGAACTCAGTGCCTCTTGGAATGGGATGCAAATGTGCTTTCAGGGGGATAGAGGTATTTGTGTCTGTAATTGCTTTAATGGCGTATTCTTACCTAATAATTAGAGGTGGGAGAGAATCAATTAAAATAATGTATGAATGCAGAATTAAACCAAAGTATGTTCAATTAATTGCTGTTCCACTGTTTTTGTCATTTGAGCTTCTGGGTTACTCCATTTGATTTTTTTGTTGTTGTTGTTTTTGTTGTTTCTACTAATTAAAGTATTAAGATTATAACATTTTATTGCAGTGGTGCAAGCATCCTTTGCCATACTAACTTTGGTGCGTGTTTAGTTTTGTCTGAGCATGGCTAGAGGAATAATGGCCTTGCATTTTGAGGGAAAACCGATAGTACATTCCTTCCACTCTTCAGTTAAATGTAATATGGAGAGAGAATCTCAACTGAATTCTAATCTTTTACTGTGTGTCAGAATTACAAATATAATTGATTGTTTAATGCAAAATGTTACTCCCAGATAGGAACTGGAACTTCAGCGTTCATTATTTTACTAATATTAGGTTTTTCAAAATTATGTTTTAAGTGTTTGGAGTAGTTGATTCTTTTATATCAATCTATGTTAAGAACAATTGGAAGTTTGATAAAAAGCCTTGCATCGATTGTCTCCAGAGCATTTCCTGCTCTTGAGAACTGCATTACTTGCTTTCCATGTGAAAAAAGAAGCTGCAGAAATTGCAGTAGTCTTTCTTAGTACTTAAAATGTTGCAATTCTTTTTCTTTCTCATAAGTTGTTATGCTTGTGAATAAAAAATGTCATTTGAAAATATTTTATGCCACATAAGCTTTATTTGTTTGCTTTTTTAAAAGACTACTTGTATGTTTCATTATGGCTGTATTTCCATTTTCTGACTATGTTTTTTCTAACCTGCTTTGTTCCTTCCAGAGTGGTACAAACTAAATATGAGGCGATCAGCAGCTCCAAGTCAACTGCTAGGAAATGTAGCCAAAAAGCCAAGGTTTATACCACCAGGAAAAAGTAATGCAGTTTGTCCCAAGATTGAAACTGAGGAAGTGGACCAAGACATGAAATTGAAGGAGGTAAAAATGAAGAATGTGCTAAAAATTACATTTGTTCCTGCAGTATTGTTAATAAAAGGAAGCATCTGAGCTTATCGCATATAGTCTCAGTTTAGATCATGAGTACTTCTAGGCTTTGATAACTTTGCACTTACTAAATTTGATCTACCTTTTGGGTAGGTTTCTTTCACTCTGTGAAGTGCGCACAGGAAAATATTTTTGAAATAAATAATGGGAATCAGTACTGAGCCCAAACTCTTAATGTAACTGAGGTGTATTGGCCTGGACTTTGTTGAGTTTGGTGGTTTGTAATGCTTTGGCAAAAGCAGATTAGAAAACAAGGCGTTTATTAATTAAATGCTAGTACATTCACAGTTTTGCTGTAAGAAACTTTCTCTGAAATCTATAGTATTGACCAAAAAAAGAATTTTTATTAATTTTATCTTTGGAAATTTTTATTAAATGCAGCTCAAAAGCTAACTGCATGAATGGCGTTTGGTTTTGTGATCATGCACATTAAGTTCTGAAAATGGGAGTGTATATATTTGTGTGGGAATGTATATATCTGCGTAGATAGACACATAATCCTCATTATCAAACTACTGAAATCTCTTCTTGTTGTTCTCTTTTCTGTTTCATTTCAACTGCCTGAAGGAAATGCTATCCTGAACTTCTTTCTCTTTTGCAGATAGGTGAAAAACATGGAAATGTTTCACTGTTTTCTGAAATGTTCGGTGAGAATCAGAATGAAAATTTTACACAGTCTGTTGAGTCATCTGAAAAAGTCAAGTCTACAAAAGTGTGGAACAGCACTAGTAAGTGCAGCAAGTTGGAAATGAAAACACAGAATGTACCCAAAACTGGTAAGATGCACTTTTCCTACTTAATGCTGTGAGTTGTGTGAGAATTTAAAAGCTTATATCTGGTATGCTGCTTTCTAAACTTTTATGAAATACTTATGTCTTGTGCAATGGGAGCATTACTTGTTGTTCTGCTGGACAGAGTGCAAAAGCAACAAGCATTAAGCAATTCTCTTAAATGGAAAAGGAAAAAAAGCTGATATTTTACAAGCCAATTAATTGGTAGTGCTGCTATTCAGGTATGTCTTCTATAAGCGTACTTATAGTCAACTTGCTCTAATTAAGAGTAATATCATAAAAAGAGTTGGGATTCCCTAATTTTTATAAGAGTATTGCAGTCTGGATATTTTGTTGGTCTCATGCAAAGAATACTGAATGAATTCACACTTTTCAGAATCCATGAGGGCTTCTTCATTGTAAGATCTGATCACAGTGTCTCTGGTGGCCGTTCAGGTTCAAGCATGTGTTATTAACTCTCATGTAACTAGGACAGGCTGTGCTCACTCATGTGTACCATTCATTAATTTTTTAACACTGGTAATGAATATTCCTCTCAAAAGCTAGGCAGTAAGCACTGCAAAGTTGGTGAAGTGTCTGAAATGTAATAAATGCACTTTGATGGGCTTGACTGACTTCACGGAATTGTGTATATTCTTTTTCTATTCTTCATGTGCCATGATCACAGATATGCATGAATGCAGGTCTGCTAGCTCTGCTGCCAAATACATATGAGAAGCATTGCACTTTACCTGAATTACTTGCACTGATGGATAAAAATCATTCATCTTGGAGCCAACTCATGCATATTAACATCTATCTTGCTGTTAATTTGCTGTTTTCTCTTCATAACTAATTACTTTGATAATTAGGATAGTTCTACACAATCCTTTCTCTCCCTCCCTTGAAATGCCCTCTGTCTACCTGGGCATGTGAACCACAAAGGCCTCAGTCATGTTGCTGGTTCTCAGACCTGCACTCATATAAACACACTACAGATCCCTCCAGGACATGGCCTTAGACACCTGGCTGCTGTATCTCCTGGTCTACCAGCTGCCTTGTTCACAACAGATGCATACAAATCAACATGACACTGGTACCTAGTCCAGACTTAACAGTGGCCAGCCAACCAGTAGTCACTCCCCTCAGATATCCTGCTCTTTCCAGTACTCATTAGTACTTTCTGGTCCCTCAGTAGCTACCTTGCAGACCCTCTGGTTTCTGCATAATCTGGCCCAGATTCATAGCTGCTCCAAAATTTGACACCCAAACCTCATCTCCTATTTGTCAGCTAGTCCCGTTTGATGTTTGCTAGTGATCACACACTGGCATCACCAGGCAATACACATGGATTTGCCAGTTGGTGGCACTTCAGGTCAGAGGGGCCTAACCACCTGTGTGTGGTCCAGCCCCTGTTTCTAGCATGCACAACTCCATGTGCATTTATGTACACTTAATAAGAGTCCCTTCACCCAGGAAATATATTGAAATGTAGTTTCATAAGATGAGACAGCTTGTGGTGATAGGGTGCAGAGCACAGGTGGACAAGCATACTGACCAGTCACCTGTTTAAAGCTTTTTCTCTTTCCTTTTTTTCCACACTTGCTTCTTACTGAACCACCTTCATCCTTCCCTTTGGCCTATCTTATTTTTTTTCCTCTTAAAAACCTCATTATCGTGTCTTGTGCAATCCCCTTATGCTCTTTCTAACATTTTATACGTTCCATACCCAAGTAGGCAACAACTTTGTTGACTCCAATGGACTGTTCTCGTTGGATTTAACCCTCAGAAAATGATGTTGATTGGTCGCATGTGATAGCCCTGAGGAGATACTGCCATAATTATGTTGCGTGACTCAGAGTGCTCTGTTTTGCAGAGCCAATGCGGGAAGATTTACCAGTCTTCTATGTATTAAGTCCCTCTGGTTCTATGGGTTTTGTGTTTATCTGCAGTGTGCTGTAACTTCCAGCTCTTTCTATGATGCTCATGCTTGCAGAAAATTTTCAGTGCGTATAGGACAGGTTCTTTGAGTGATCCTGCTTCCCAGTAGATACATCTGCAAAAATTTGTCTGCTGATTCTATCTAACAGTGCACTTGAAGGATAATCAATGGATTTATTATCAAAATAATCTTCCTGTGGCCTCAGGGGGGGGAAATTTGTCATCTTCCCAACAAAAAAAAATTGTTAAGTGGAAAAGATATTAAATGCTTTTTCAGTATCATCTATTCTAGGTACAGCTGGTAGGGATGTCTGTGATTACCTGAGTAAAAGGAACAGTGTGACTGAGTGACCTGTTTCTGTTGATGTTGCATTGCTTGAGTAACCAAACAAACCATTTTGACCATTTTGTGCCAGAGCCTTTCAGTGTCTGTAGAATGGGGCTAATCCTGCAATTCTTTGTAAAGCACAAAAAAAAAAAAAGAAAAAAAAAAGGGATATCACAAGTAAATGTTGGTTATGGTCATTAGAGTCACTGCTGGTATAAATGCTGCACTGTGGAAACTGTCTTGCATTGAGGCTTCATTAAATCTTAAACAGTTTCTTAATATCATAGATTCTTCAAGACAGCTTCTGCCACTTATGTTGCTTTTATCTGCTATTCATTACAGCCATTCTGTAGACTGTGTAAACTATAACCTCTTTTGTAGTGTGAAACTAAATTGTTTTGACAAAACTGAAATTCAAAAGTAATGGAAACCAGTTGTGAAAGCCAGAGTTGGTATTTGTTTATTATTACAATTGTAATGGAATTATATCTTCAGTAAAAAAAAGACTTCTCTCTTAAAGGGGCATTAAGATAATTTCAAGATTTAAAAAGCCTGTGTATGCATTATTTTGGTTTACTGTCTGAATAGTGTTTAACACAGATAATAAGCTGTTTGTTAACTTTATATCACACTGAAAACTGCAGTGTTTGGGTTTCTAGTACAGCAGTGGAATGTGTAAATGAATACTCCAACTTCCACTGAAATTCTTATGAAACACCTGTGGACAGCTGGACAACTGCACTGTTCATTGCTCATTTCTGTTCACCCAGCCCTAAAAATGCTGCACATTCTTTCAGTGAAACTTACCCAACACACCGTAGCAGTATCCTGGTTAGATAACATCCATTTAAATTATAGCATATCTGGCTTAAAAAATTTGCTTTTTAGGCTTTTTCTCTTCTATCCTATTATCGCACTAATGAAAAGGAATCTAAACTTCTGTCAGATGAGATAAAAGCTTCTAATGAGGTTTTATTAAAATGGTATCAGCTTTTGTAGAGTGAAACCTGTCTATGCGTTGTAATTTCAAGAAAGCTTTTAAATAGAATCATAGGATCACCAAGGTTGGAAGAGACCTCCAAGATCATCCAGTCCAACCATCCACCTATCACCAATAATTCCCACTATCCCATGTCCCTCAGTGCAACATCTAAGCATTTCTTGAACACCTCCATGGACGGTGACTTCACTCTGTCCCTGGGCAGCCCATTTCAGCACCTGACCACTCTATTGGAGAAGAAATGATTCCAAATATCCAGCCTGAACCTCTCCTGGCACAACTTGAGGTCATTTTAGTGGTATCAGGGTTTGGATTTGAAGATATTTCAGATGCAGGCTTATAGAAACGTGGTGTTCAACAAGCAGCTAACCATGTTTATGATGAGCTCTGAATACTGAAAAATGATACTTCTTTGTAAATATCAATGTAAGAAAATAAACTTTATTACATAGTTTTATGAATCAGTATTTTTTTTCTCTCCCATGAGGCAAACAGTGTGGCAATCACTTTGGTACCTTTTTTTTTTTTTTTGTATTCAGAATATATTACTATTTGACACTGCCAACAGATGTGATGGGAGGAGGCATTTTATTTCTCTCATGCTGCAAAGAATTCAGTTGGATAAATCTGTATGCTCTTTAAAAATGAAGATTATTTTACCATTCCAAAAGTATATAGCAGAAATTGAAAATTATATGTCTGGAATTATTGCGGCTCTTAAAATTCCTTGGCTTCTACTTGTCCTCATTACTTTCTGAGCTCCTGTAAGCAATTACAAGACAAATAGTTTGTGATTGAAGTATCCACAGACAGACAAATCTCTGCACTCTACTGAACTCCCCTCAGTGTCTCAGTATTCTGGATTAAATTTTTGGACTTTTACTCTAGCAGATGATCAGTGCACATATATTGCTAGTAAGGGGCACTGGCCACAACTGAGGTTCTCACCTGCACTACGCTGTTCAATGCCACATTATATGTACATACACACATAAATATTTATATATGTAATGAATCAAATTTATGCTTTTTATCAGTTTTCAGTTTACTTTCTGTTGGACTTTTTAATCTAGGAGAATGCTGTCTTCTTTTCCCTCTGGGTTTGCTGTATCACATGTGGAGACAAATAGCTCTTTCACCTGTGTGCTTGGACGTGACATTCAAGTTGCACTGAGAATCCATTGTTTGAACCTGATATAGGTGAACTGAAAAGCTGCATAAGGAGTCTGTCACTCTGTTACAACCCACCTCTTGTTCCTTTTTTGTCTGAGGAGGACCTTGTCTTTCATCCACCTCTAACATCTGTTAATGCTCCTTCTAAGAGAAATTTTGTCAGAAGTCATATTCAAATGTTACCTTTGAACTAACAATGCAGACAGATTGTAACTGTATTTCAGAACAAGATTAAAACGTTCACTCTGTGATCACAGAATGTTCTTGGATATTTTTCATACTTATAATATTAACTGTATTTATTATTTGCATACAGTTTTGGGTACATTTTTCAACTGCCCTGGAATATTAATGTCTACTGAGTATGTCGGCCTATAATGTTAAAACTTTTTCCTCATTTAAGTGAATTTTATTTTCATAATAGAATTGTTTGTCTCCATCAGCGTTTTAAAACATTGTAATTGTAATTTAATTGTAATTTCTATTGCTTCCTTCATTTCCATTATTGCACTTTACAGATTGAACTGGAAAAGATATTCCAGTCGGGTATTTTTACCATCTGTCTATATTAGTGGTAGAGCTGCATGTATAGCTGCAGTGCAGTGGGCCCCTCAAATGTTTTTATAAACAGTTGATAAAGCAGTTAACTCTTTGGGTAAAAGACACTGCATAAACATCTGTAGCTTTTAATAACAACTAAGTATACCTTAGTACAGCTAAGATTTTAGTGGATGCCTCAGTTGAAATAATTCATCACCACACTGCTCTTGTTAGATTTTATGTTCTTAAATTTTGTTACCATCTTGTATTCAAAATGATATAATTTTGCCAGTTCTCCATTATATAACATAAACTGCTTCTCCCCACAGTGTGGTAGACAGAGTGGTCTGTAGTAGTGAAGTGGCCAGCTCTTGCTAAATTCAGCATAGTTTCTGTTCTGCATAGGTGTCACCTGTACCTGGGGATTAATTAAGAAAATTAGATTGATGTTAAATTAAGTTTATAGGAAGGGAAATTGTTTGTATCTCTTGATGTGATGCTGTTCCAGAAGTGTTCACTTACGCATCAGCCATGGTAGGTATTCATACAAACTGTTACCAGTTTGGCCCAGTACCTCACTATTCAGCAATCAACATTTTGCAAGCAGGCTTTTTGCTGAGGTTTCTGTGGTTTAGTTCTAGATGATTTGTGTTTTCTGGGCTGCAACGTTGGACCTGTGGCATCTCCTCATGGTGACACATTTTGCTTGCTGTTCTTTGTTGTGATGTGAGATAATGTCCTCTACTCTGCTGTGAGCATCTGACCTTCTTTGGCACTTCCCCAGTTAATTATGTATGCTCAGGGTTCCTCAGAGGAGAACCCTTTGCTATGGTCATGCACTGCTTTCAGTTACACGTTCAGATGGTATGGTAGCAAAGCAGGAAGCAGTGTTTTAGCCAAACAACCTTCCTACTGTAATCTTAGTATTCAAAATTCCTAGAATTGAAGAAAAAGGAAAAAAAAAGTTGAGATATTCTTCACTCTTGCACCCTGGGCTGGCATTATAGAATTGGAATATCCTGAGTTGGAAGGGACCCATAAGGATCAAGAAGGAAGTTCCCAAAGCACAAGTAACACACCTGGTGACAACACCTCTGTCTACTCAAAATCAGAATATTCCCACAAGCTACAAAGTAGGTTCTATGCCCATTTAGTTACTGCATACAACTCTGAATAAAACTGGTGCAGCCCTTGCTTGTTTTCATAACTCTTCAGTATCCCTTCCCCCTTGCTATTCTACATTCCTCACCTGTTTTATGGTAGTGGCCAGAACAGAACCCTGTATTTAAGGGTTTCTGTGCTGAGAAGCACCAAATGCAGCAGCCACGACTTCCCTCACTTCTTCAGTTTTAAAGTCTTCAGGGGAAAAGCCATTACTGAACTGTAGCTGTAATCAAATAACTTACAACTCACTACCATAGACTGAACACAAGGAAAACAGTATGGTGTGCTGATGTGATACAGCAGCCTGTTGAAGAAGTTCTCCTCCCTAACCAGTGTCGCTTATCTTGAGTTTGGACTGTCCAGCAGTCGAGCAGTAAGATGTGCTGTGGTTGCAGAGGTTAACCTCCATGTGTGAGATGGATGGAAGGAAACTACGCCAGTTCCACCTCCAAAAACAGTGTATCATATAACATTCAGCAAGTGCAAAGCTGCTTTCCTGGATGGGGCAGCCATGTGCAATGCAGTATAATGGGCCGCTGTCAAACAAATCCAGACTTGCGCAATTCTCGTGTGATCTTTCCACAGTTAGTATGACATAATTTATAACTTGATATGATCGTATCTAGCTGTCATGTGAATAGCTAGGCTTTATGTAATGATAGATGACATAACCAGGATATTCACACATTTGTGAAAAGGGCAGCAAATTGACAGTGAAATATACTTTTCTTGTGTCCTAGTTACGTGTGCTCTAATGTATGTGTTTGAATCAGTGGAGATAATGGAGGAGAGAGGAAGGAAACTAGAAATTAGAAGGGTATTAGATGGTCAGAAAATAAAGACTATCAGGGTTTTATTAGGTAGATGATATCAGAGAATTTTCAAACAGTTGGAAGGATTAACGTGAAAGCATCTCAGTAACAACATGCCTATTAAACTGAACAGCATTAGTTTTTCTGAGACAAAAATTGCTAGTTTCTTTGTTTTTGAATAGTGATAGATACACTGTTGAAAAGAGCTGTGCTACATGTAGACAACCATCCAGCCATCTTTTATTCATTTTCCCCTTTTTTTTTCAATGTGTTAAGTTACTGAAAATCAAAAATTTGTAAACAAGACACGGAGATCTCATGTTAAAATGGCAGAGATAAAGGAAACTCACTTTTCCAGGGTGGGAATGGGCCTTGAAAATGAACTTACTGTGCCAATGTATTCATTATTATTTGGCTCTGTGGGAATTGCATGCAAATATATGGAATATGTAGAAAAAACATTGATCCAGTACTCTAACTTTTGAAAGAAGGAACTTAAGAGTGCTCTGCCCAGAGACTATTTTTAACAGATTGATTTAGCAGTAAAGATTCTATCAGTTTCTCTATTCATTCTGAGGAAAGTTGTCCGTGTGGTTTCTTAATTTCTTGTTTATCAAAATTTATTATCAAGCCTTTTTGTGTGTAAGGAGTGAAGATGGGCAAAAGAAGAAATTCATGTCTGTCCTAAGTTTCTTAGATCTTTTTCATTTCTACTCTCACCTTTCAGAAAGTCTGTTTCTCCCCAGCACCCTCCTGTACCCATTAGATAAGATACAAATTTGGATTTAAGGGAAGATGGGAGAGAGTGCAGGTATCAGATGAAAGGACAAATGCCTTATTCAAGTGAAATGGAAGGTGTTTTTGAGCTATAATGAGTATTATTACAGACTTTGCCTGGATTCCTTCATATCCTTCTGTAGCTGTGCTCATTGTTTGGATGCCCTTTGTTGCTATGCCAGCAGAGTTCGATCCCAGCTTTTGGCTTTGGACTTTAAGTCTCCCCCTGAAATAGCAGCCTTATCACAATATGACTTTCCTAAAATCAGCATGACAGTGGTTACACAGTTATCTCTAGGTCCTCAAAACTGCCACTTTGAGCAGATGAGAAGAATAGAGAAAGCTGCTCCTATGTCAAATGCTAGGAATAGTGAGTAGAGAAGTATTCTGAGGTTAGTATTTAAAAGAATAATCTTCAAAAGATGGAAGAATTACAGAACTTGGCTTCTCTAGAGTCTATCTTGCAAATGGGAATTTAAGAACTTAAGCAAAATGTTGTAAAAGAAATCATACTTCTAAACTTTTCTGTATTTCTTTGCTGCTTGTTTCTGGTCAGTCATGAAAAAGAGAAAATGCAAGTGTGTATTAACAACTGGAGGCATTTCTGAATTTGTAAAGAATGATGCTGTTCCTTTTTCTTACTTGTAAAGTGAAGAGTTTTATTTACGGTGCTATATAGTAGCTACATAGTCACTTCATTACAATATATAATCCTGTAACTTTAAGTTAAACTTCCTTTGAAGGATGGTTACAGATCTGAATGCATGGGCTGGAATGGCAGACTGAGATGAATTCTTTAAAATTTGGCTTGGAAAAGGCTGGTGTAATTGTCTCATCTGAATATTTCCCATTTCATGGGGCAACACCTAGCATCAGCAGAGGGAATGGAAGTACAGTTAGCTTTTACACTTGGAATTTTATGTGATGTAAAAGTTCTGGAGTAGCCCATACATAATTCAAGCTAATTTCAAGAGAGCAATCTAAAGGTCATAACTACTTCGTCAACTTTTGGGTTTTCAGGACTTGTCCTTTGATGCATGTACCTGGGAGCTGCAAGAACTGCTAGATGCTAGGAGTTGATACGTGGTAGATGGTGATGACAAGAATCGATGCAGAAAAAAGACTTAAAGCTTCCCTTTGTTCTTCCCTTCCAACCTTGCCCTGCATCTCCCAAATGGAGGGCAGAGGTTTAGAGATATTTAGAAATATTATCGCAAGGAGAAGGAAAAGGGGTGATCCTGGGAATTCTGGTATAGCCAAGGTAGGAACAAGGAAGGGCAAAGTTGTTGGTGAAAATGTTGTGAAAATTGATGAAGACAATAATAAAATTGCTTGAAATTAGAAAACTATCTGAAACAAAATTTGAATGTTCTAAAAATAATTCAAGAAACTCTGGAGAGAGTCTGTTTAAGCAGAGTAACTTCCAGGAGAAGTCTTCTTGCATTTTTTAGCTCCCAAAACTTTGTCATTCTTAACTCTCCATAATGAATAATGCCTGCAAGTCTTAATTTTGGAGCTTATCCACCAAACAGCTGTCACAATGGGAGACCTTTGGAGCTGAAAACTTTCTCACCCACCCTTTGCTGCAGCACACTCTTAAGACCAATGGAATGACTTGGCACAATCTTGCTGTCATGTCAGTAAAGAAGACTGTAGGATGACCTAATGGAACTTTTGCAGCCCTTAATACCCACAGACACTCTCAAGTCATCTTATGCAGCTGCCAAGTTCATTTGCACAAGTGAGCAACTGCCTCGACGCTTGCCAAATATTTTTGCTGCCAGTATACCCCAGTATATTCAGTGATGTGTAACACAACCCGTCTTAGCTGCCGAATCCTCTTACAGTTTCTAATAAGCACAGGGATATCAGAGTTTCACTTCGGCTTCGGATCAAATCTTGCAATCGTTCTCTTAAGATTCTTGAGTTTCTGGGTAACTACAAATGCCAAACCCAGTCTTTCCAGAGCTAGTTTGCCTATACAGTGTTAAACAAAAGAAAAATAGGCATCTTTTAGACCTACTTTGGGACTACTTCTCTGTGAGCAGAGCACCCTTACAGAATTCAGTAGTCATTTATCTGTTGATCTGATATGCCTTGCTCTAAGGTCCCTGCCTGAATGTCTTAATCCAGTGTAATTCACTGCATTCAAATCTGCTCTAAACTTCATCTTTCATTATGTTCCTTTTGGTGTCTTTTCCTTAATCATGTAATTTTTTTTTTTTTTTTTTTGTCTTTTAATTGTGTACTTTATAGAGATCAGAAAGCCTGAAAATATAATGGACGTATTCTCCCTCAGTTCTGTTTGGCAAAGGATCCTTTCCCTCTCTTTTCTCTCTTTAGTTTAAGAAGTTATCCTTTATAAGATTTTCTGTCTCTTATACGTTTAAAGTGAAATGGGCCACTTGATGCAATTGTTGGTCATGATCCACATCTGTCACTTGGCTTCTAAAATCTGGATCCATTGAACTTTTTTAACAATTCATATCATAGTAGTTTGGCTACTTTAATCCCTAACTACTTCTATCTGTGATTCTTTCACCTCTTGATAGCTCTCCAGAAAGCACTATTTGTGTCTTTTTTTTTTTTTTTTTTGTATTTATTCTAGACTTCTCTGCTGCAAACCCCTGAATTTATGCTACCTGTAGTTTTTAGGATTTCCCAACAACTTTAAGCACATTAGCAATGGGCTGTTGCTCAGTTCTTGAATAACCTAATCTCGCAGCTCCCATTTTTCATGGATTTCCAAATATGAAGATTGCATCCACTTCAAAACCAAGAATTCTAACATTAAAATTGGGAAGAATATGGTTTGTTTAGAAGAATCAAACAAATAAAAGCCAGTGCTTTGTGAGCGCCTATATCGGCACAGGGAAGGGGCATTAACACAACAGGGCTGGAAGAAGGAATTTCCACTTCTGGCAATGTCCCACATTTAAGTTAAGCTAAATATTAAGCTGTATGCCTGGCAGAAAAATAAAATAAAATGCTTAGTCTTTAGCTGGATCATCTCCCTGAACTGGCTGTGTTCACTCCGTTGTGTAATAAGTTGGTGGATGGTATAGGATGAAGGGTGGACTGTGGCAACTTTGCTTTTTGTTTGTAATCACCTTGAAACTACACCTTTTGGAAAAGTCTGAATGTCATGTTAATATGCAGCCCTCTCACCTGTGATTTGTGATTTCTCACCCAAATACCCATGTGACCTTAGGCTGATGAGCAGAACTACCAAAAACAACAGCAAACAAAAGCCACTGAAATAACCCCCCCGCTCCCCCCAAAAAAAAGAAACAGGAAAAAAATCTTGTTTGGCAGCCAGCTTCATTTTTACAAGGGTTATTTTACACTCCTGCAGAACAGTAAGTAATTCAGACTGATTCCTTCAGGCACTTGCTCGAAAGAAAGCATTGTGGTGGTGTTTTGCGGTAATGGCATTAGCGTGGAAGGTTGGTGAGTGTTAAGCTGTCAGGTGGTAATAACCAAGTTTGAGGGTTCTGTGCTTGGAGTTGCCACACCTGGCAGCCAAGCACAAGAGGGGCTGCTGCAGCATCTTGGGGCTGGCTCCAGCCCACAGTGAGGGGGTATGTAGTTGTTCCCAGGAGGCACACAGACACGTGCGTGCACTACATTACATACATGGCCAGCTGCACAGAAAACATAGCCCTTGGACAGACAGCAGCAGCATCAAAGGCCTCATCTTTTCCCTTCTGTTGCTGACCATGATGAAAGGATGGATCCCTCCTCTGACAAGTTCTAGATGCTTACTCTTCTGCATGCCTGCTTTCCCAGCTGCCTCGCCCCCACAGACACAAACGGAGTGGTTTCTGGCAGCTGCTCTGATTTATGACCTTTCCAGTAGCCAGCCCACAGCCTCTCTGCTCTCTCCAGCATCTGGCCAGACTCAAAGCTACTCCTGTTTGTGGCTTGCAAGATTCTTACCCTTTTGCTGGCTATTCTGGCTCAATGCTTGTCAGGGATAGTGCACAGACATGTACCAAGGCAAATGTGCATGGGTTCTGACCTCTGCTTGCTGGCACCCTGTGCACCTGGGTCCTTGTGTGTAACCTGTGGTCCAGTTCCAGTCCCTGGATGCACTTCCATGCACACTTGAACACAAGAGTAAGGATTCCTCTCACCCAGGAGAGTAGTTACAAATGCAGTTTAATAAGAAGTGAGGACAAACAGCAGTGACCAGGCCCAGGGCATGGCTGGACTACAGTACTGAGCCACTCCTGCTGATGTGCATCTGGGCCCCTCTTAGCCCATTTCCCCAGTATTTGCTTGTGCTTCTTCCTTCCCCAAACACTTTCATCCCTCACTTTTCTTGCTCTTGGTTCTTCCTTTACTGAACTAAGCCTTGTGCAATCCTAAAATACTCTTTCTGGCAGCTCATAATGAGTCCCATGTCCCAGTGGGCTGTCACAACCCCCCTCCCATGTATGCAAGGTGATCTAGAGAGCTTCTCCCATCAGCTCTCGGTCATGGCCCCACTCCTGAGCCCTTGTGCAGTCGTGCTTCTGTGGCAGACATGGCAACAGCCAGACCAAGAGCTCTGCTCTTTTTGCTCTGGTTATTGGCGTCTCTGTCCAGTGCTGGTTATCTGTGCTGCTCTGTGTTGTGTGAGGAACCTTTAATCACACAACCTAACTGTTTTCTTTTGTCACTAGAAGTCATGAGATTGGGCAGTGCGCAGCTGCTCCAACATATGAGGGCACAGTGTGGGCTCTCTTGTGACTCCTGGATTCCAACACTGCCAGCAGCCTGAAGTTCCTAAGGCATAATCCATTTTGGTTTTTATTTCTTGTACTTACAAAAGAGCAACCAAATGCAATAAAAAATAAAATAACCACCAGCATCCAGCTCTTCACTGTAGTAAAGAGCAAAGTGTGGGGAAATAAGGAAGGATTAGGAGTTTAAAAGTACTGGTTTTCATACAGTGCTTCTAACCACACAAGTATTTTGTTTCTCAAAGTCTGCTGAAATGAGCTTCAGACTATAAAATGCTTGATTTGATGTTGGCTTGAAAGCAGTGCCAGCAAAGCAGGCCGGTCGCAAACACGAGGTGCTAAGGGTGAGGTGTCAGCATTTGTTCCAAACACGCTTCTTGTTCTACCTGCTGGCTGATCTTTAGCAGTTAAAGTCTTGCCTCTGCTTTGGCTTTTCTCCCCCTTAGAGCAAGCAAGTTTATACCCAGATCTTTATTGCCTTCAGATATTTTAGACTATAATTAGGTTCCTCTTGCCCTCACCCCCCTTCCAGGCTCCCTTGTTTTCAAGGCTGAACATGTTAAGCTCGAGAGGCTGTTGCCGCTATCTCAGATTGTGTTTGTTTCCACCCTCTGGACTCTCTCAATGACGTATGTCATTTTTCAGACTTGGTTTTGGGTTTCATGAGCACCTTTCCTTTTATGTGTGGGTTTGTTTTTTTTTTTTCCTTTTTCTCTGATGTGTTAATTTAGTTTTGACCACAGAAGTGGAAAGCCCGATGTGCATTTTTGTGCTAAGGCTTGGCTTAAGGTGACAGAATTCAGAGCAAACATGAGAAATGCACACGCACCTCATTAATAAGAATCAGATTTTTATCCTGAGAGAATGCCTAGAAGTATTATCATAAAAGCAGACTGTTTCTTGGTCCCGGTATCCATGCGCCGCAGTGCACTCAGTAAATCTGTCGTGATTGAATGTAACCTTTATTGCATGTAGCCCAAGAGTTAGCTCATGCCATTTCGCAGCCGCCGCGGCCTGAATGGCGATGACACATGCGTTACAAGGCAGGCATGTTTTAGCAGGGCACAGCTGCAGGCTGAAGTTCTAATAAAAAGCTGATTCAGGGCTCACGCTGCAGTGTTTGGTGTTTTCTCGCTGGGATTTTGGTGTTTTTCGCTGTCGTTAAGCGTTCGGCCAGGAATAGAAACTGCCTCTTTAAGAAGCCTCCGTGTAGGTAGCAGGAGCAGCCTGCAGAATGCAGGGGAAGCTTAGCTTTGCTGCGAAGCCCGAGTGTAACCTAACTAGCTAGGGGATATGCGACTGCTGATTGACAGCAGGACCAGCATTATGCAAATGCTGCGAGAGCGGCGGCAGCCGGGGAGCGGTGCTGGGGGCTCTGTTAGGGATCTCTCTACACACGCGGCGCTCAGTGCGCTGTACGTGCTGCGCTCGCTGCTCCTCCTGCCCGGTTTAACAGTCAATAAACGGCACAAAACAATTGTTGCTTTTTGGGGACGTCGTGGCGTGTAAAATCTCGAGTGCGGTTTCAGTTTGAGATACGTTTGAGAGAGCCGGAGCTATGTGTCAGAGCTCGTTACTCAAGCTAAATTAGGTAATTTTTAGCTGGGTAATGTGCTAATCTTTAAACCTTTATGTTTTTAAATCCTGTGTACGTCTGGTCTCTTCATACAAAAGTGTATTTTGCTTGTTTCTTCTCGTCTTCTTCAGTCTGAAGCCTTATGTAGGTCAGGCTTGGCTTAAGCAGATTTCCTGAACCTGCGTCAGCTTAAGCTGAAGGAATTTTAATAAACCCTCCCTTGTAGGCGTGGGCCTAAATGAGACTAGCCTAGTTAAGCCTGATCTTTTTCTGTTTGTGAAAAAGAGCTGAGCAGAGCTAGGGACTGCATGGTGGCTTCGGGAGCTGCTTCCTTAATTCAAAGCTAACAATGGTCGGGAAGGCCAGATCTTCTAATTTCACCTTATCTGAAAAGCTCGATTTGCTAAAACTCGTGAAGCCTTACGTTAAAATTCTCGAAGAACACACCAATAAGCATTCTGTAATAGTGGAAAAAAACAAATGCTGGGATATCATAGCCGATAACTACAATGCCATCGGAGTAGATCGCCCGCCTCGCACCGCACAGGGCCTGCGCACGCTGTACAAGAGGCTCAAAGAATATGCCAAACAGGAGCTATTGCAGCAAAAGGAGACTCATTCAGACTGTAAAAGCAGCATTTCCGAGCCAACCAAGAAAGTTGTGGAGATGATTCCACAGATTTCCAATGTGTGTTTAAGAGACAGGAGCGGTGCACAAAGGTGAGAGAATTCTTTTTATTTTGTTACTGAATGAAAATGATGGCGCCTCCTATCTGCCGTGTAACGCTTCTCGTGTGTTCGGTGTCCTAAAGGAAGTGTTTGCAAGGGAAAATCCCAAAGCTGGGAACAATGACAGAATCATATTGCTTTTGTTTTATGGCCAGCTTTATGGTGACTTAGCACTGCATTCATTTCTCAGCTCTTTCAAAGCCTGTTTCAGTCTTTGTCATACTCCGGAAAGTGAGGGTTAAGGGAGAATCAAAGAGAAATAGTAGCTCCAACCTCTACCCCTCCCCTACCTTTTAATAGGCAGATTATTCAAACACTGGCAAAGTGATGGCTATTCTCCTCCATTTAAGGCAATACTGCAGTCATTTTGCAACATATGCAACTGTTATCGGTTTATGTAAGATTTTTGATAAAGTTACTTTGCAGAGCTAGGAAACCTTGCTCAGAGAGCTCGTTTTGCCTCTTGTTTGCTCTTATGTGCATATTGTTTTATCTGATACCAGTCCTTTACTCCTCACACCACAGTGACTTTGTGAGTGCAGACGTTCTTTAAAGATTTTACTTTTCTCGCACTGATGGTAATTCTCTGAAACTGGAGCAGAGCTAATTGCAGTCTAAACTCCAAGCAGTTCTGTGCTGTATGCTGGGCAGCTTAAACGCACACGAAAAGAAACTGAGAGATACAGCAATAGAAGTTTTCTTTTTTTGTAGAGCTTTTTTTTCTTTTTTTTTTACTGCTCAGTAAAGTGAGGCACACTGTCTAGATTTGAAGCCAGACATAATACAGGCAGGCAGCACACAGGCTTTCTTACACAGCTGGCGAATGCCTCTCGTATCTGACTTGCAGCACTCTGCTGGTTCTGTATTGGTCCTTGAGGGATCCAAAAACACCGGGATCAGGTTTTGGTTCCTCCTGCTACACAAAGTAAGCTTGGCAGGAGGAATAAAAGTCAGATAAATACCCACAAATCTTGAGAAATCTCTGATTTTTTTTTTTTTCTCCCTTTCACAAACGGATTAATGGGAAGTGAACTTTCCATATTTCAATCAGATATACAGATAGTTGGTGCAACAGCTAAATGCTCTAAGAAAAGCTGGCATGTGTACACAGGATGAATTTGATTCACAGTGCCACTGGTTGAACTGAATGGTAACAATTGTGTAAATCCCAACATGCCAGATGCTCTAAAAATATGCTGCTGTGGGTCCTTGGCGTAAAGGAGTCTGAAGCAACTGGGCTGCACTGCTGCTCCTGGTGAATGACCCTGGAGGAACAGTTCCAAAGAATTCTCTGGAACAAAACAAGGCTTTTAATTGCGCTAATAAAGGTTGCAGTGTCTCGACTACCAACTTTTGTAAAGAGGAAAAAAAACAATAGTGGGAGAACTTTGGTTTGCAGATCGGCTTATGAAAAGCAGTGCCGCTTTTCATGAATGATTAAGACCTAATGATCTCCATAGTTTGTCTCCTGTAATGTAAATGTTTTTTGCAGTCCTTTATGGCTCTGGGAACGTTGACTTGATTACTGCTTACCCCAAATAGCTGTTCCTAGGGACAGCCAAGGCACTGCCTGTGGAAGGGAAAGAATATCATCTAAATATTTTTTTCTGCCCAAATACATCATTATTTTGTAGTTTTGATTTCAACTAAGATGCATTTCATCCTGATTTTGAGAACCCTATATTGGGTTATAAGTCTCTAGGTTATGGCTCAGCTTTTTGGAAGGGAATACAACTTACAATGAATCCAAATTCTTAATTGCACCTTGAAGCAATTTCTAGCTCGCTGTGATTAAACAAAACTGAATGAATCATGGGTGCCTCCGGGGTTATAAATACCATCCCCCAGTTGTGGTAACTGTTGTTTGTCTTTCTTTCAGTCAAGTTGTCAGAAACAACATTAGTAACCACCATGCAGGCGTTCCTTTTGTTTCTCAGTTCCTTCTTTCTCTCTTCACTAATTGGTTTCTTCTTAAGAGGCTGATTCTAAGGGGAAAAAAAAACAAAACCCAACTAACAGCTTCATCTGAGTTACCTGAAGTCTCAGTCATTTTCAAATTCTGTGTGGAATATGCTGTGAGAGATCAGTTTGTCACTAGAGGCCCTACTCGACGTTAGACCAATCCTCACCTCTCTTTCTTCTCTTAACCTCTCACACTTTCTCCTTCTGCCCCCTCCCTCTGTGCTCTTTTGTCAGAATGATCTGCTTCTCCTACTAGTTGTTTCCAGGTTTCTCAGGCTAGCAGCTGGCCAGGAGCCAGCAAATAAATACGAGGGAAGCTGTGTTCGAAGCTGTGTGGTTGGGAAGGGGGAGACCCAGAACTGCAGTCAGCGAGGGGAGAAAGAGTGAAAATTTGTATGCGGGAAAGTACTTCTGATGCTCCAGGAAAGGAGGGAATGCAGTGTGAGAAAGGTGTAGAGAAGCAGGTGAAGCTTTGAGGCGTGAGGAAGAGGGAGTAAGGTGATAGAATCAATGCTTGATATGCAGCTCAGGTGACAGGAGGCCGAATTAAGATTGTTTTTTTCAGGGATAGATGAAGGTTGTGTTTTCAATTCATTCTTCAGATAGAGTTTTTCTCTTTGAAAGCCCTAATTTAAATGGTTTGGGTGGTTGGCAGAACTGATTTTTGGAAAACGCATTTCTCTGACCCTGTTGAACATTTTTATAATTGGATATTTAGAAGTTTTTATGCTTTTATTCTAGAAATTTCTGTTTCGTGTTAGTGGATGGTGGACTAGCTAGGATCCTTTGGAAGTTGCAGCCGTGGCTGCTTATTTCTTTTGAATCAAGAGTTTTGAAGACCAAAGCAAGATGCAAAGGGGATAATGCTTTTTTTTGATGTCTTTGCAAGGAGTCAGCACACTTACACGAGAAGTATGAGACATAAATCAGAATTCTCCCGTGTTTCTGGGAATTTGAACCCAAATCTGCTGCTAACCAGGGCAGTATTTTTAATAATCAGATAGTGCTCCTCAGACTGTGGCTTGTAGTGCTCACAAGGAGTTTAAAAATATATATATATATATACTCACACACCTGCCTCCATTTTAATAGACAGCACTCAAGTCCTCCAGGGTTAGGGCACATCTGTGAATGTTGTATTAATCATGGATCCACTCACTGCCTTTAGCTGCTAGCAGCAGCTTAGTTCTTCAAGGACTGAGGAATGTTTCCCATCTGCAACCACTAGCCATAGCCTCCTTTTTAAACAGCCATGGCTGTGGTGGTGCACTATCTTTGCTCTCAGTGCCAGGTTAACACTTCACTGTTCCCATATGACACTGTACTGCCTCCCAAGTCATGCTGAAGATATTCTTTGTATATCTATACTGTCAAATAGTTCAAAAAGCAGATCAGGGCTTACAAAAGTATTACCTGTATAAAGAAGTGATGTGCAGTACTACAGGGTTTCAGACACAACTGATGGTGGAGAAATAGACAAGAGCAGCTTGAGCCATTAATATCATCAGAACCAGTGTAATGTCAAATCCTGACTGGAGGTGCTGCTGACTCAGGAGTTTACACAAAGGCAGATGAGTCAAGTGGGTGTTGAACTTTAGAAAAGCTGGAAAAATGCTGCACAGAACTATGGGCTTGTTCTTAATGGTAACATTTCCATGCCCTCTCTTGAAACTTCAGAAAACCAGTGAGATCATTGGTTCAAAGGGAAGGAACAAGGATTAGCTGACTCCTTGATCTACTGACAGGGTCATCATCTGGGCTGTGGTTTTTTCTCCCCAGGCTTCTTGAGTCATTTTATTCAGCGATTGTTTTACCAAAAAAACAACAAATAAAAAGAAAAGCTTAAACATTTAGATGCATGAGTCAGAAACAGAGAATGCATTAGAACAGAAGGAGATTAGTAAGTTTGGGAGATGGAAATGTTTCTGCAAGTTTATGGCCTCTTAAAATCACTTTCTAGATTACACAAACTGTTTCCTCTGTCACTTGCATCACTTTCTGCTGCCGCTTTGTTTTTATTCTCACTTATCACTAATGCTTGCTTATCCTGTTTCAGAATAAGAACCTCCCAGGATTGTTCACTATAGGCTGCACTGCCTTCAGACTAGCAATGCCATCTAAATCATACAGGGCTGTGTGTACATGGTGGAAGGAAGGAGGGATGCAGATGGTGATCGTGTAACAAAGCAGAGGTTCAGGCATGGGTAGCGCAGAGTAATATTTCAAGTGAAGCTTTGGTTACTTACAACTATGTTTGTTTGTTTGTTTGTTTTATAGTTTTTAATGGATTATTTAAATATGATTTTGTGTGTTCTAGCGCTAATATCGATAAAGAAACAATTGCTGGTACCAGTTCACCACAGGCAATGTTGGATCACCATCCTGCTACAGTCATGATGGAGTTGCAATCAGAAGAGGATGTCAAACCTCCTCCTTCTTTGATTATAGACTCGCAGCCAAGTGAGAACGTAGAGCAAGAGGAAGAACACCAGTTGGTGCACATTATGGAAAGGTCTCCTTCAACATCAGTATCTTCAGTTGACATGAGGGTTATGATGTCTCCCTCTCCTGTGCCAAGAAGAGATGAGTTTTTTAGGCTTGAGGTTGGAGAACGCTTTAGACCGATGTGTGGGTATGACCCACAGATGTTGCAAATGCTGAAAGAAGAGCATCAAATAATATTAGAAAATCAAAGAAAAATTGGGCTTTATGTCCAAGAAAAAAGAGATGGTTTGAAAAGAAAGCAGCAGCTGGAAGAAGAACTGTTGCGAACAAAAATCAAAGTAGAAAAGCTAAAGGCAATACGACTACGCCGTGATCTGCCAGAATACAGCAGTATCTAAATATTTTATTACTTCTGTCACATCCCTTGAAATACTTAATAATAAATGCTTTTGCCCTAGTGAAACTGTTCCCTATGTTAATATGGTCTTGAAAGATGAAAGCCTATTTTCCATGTTGTTGTTTACATACCTTAATAAAAACACCTTGTATGGGTTTGAGTGCACCAACTCTTCTGGTCTGAAGTATAATCAAATCATATAGACTTAAGGATGGTGAGAATCCCAACTTCTTAAATATTTCAAGTTATCTCTAATAGAATTGCAGAAAGCAATGTAGGTTGGTTCTTTTTCAAAATTTGATCATATGCATTATTTTTTCAAATAATTACCAATCCTTTATTACCTTAACGAACTTACTGGTTAGTAAACATATAAAAAGGAGGAAGCTATGTTTAAATATGCTCTTCTTTTCATGTTGGTAAATCTTGTGACAGTGGTGAAATTTTGCTGATGTATCAGCTTGGAAAGCAAAATTACTGGATTATTATATTTTTTTAATGTTCAGTAGACAGTTGAATAAATGTTCATCTTTTAAAAAGTTAATACTTTTAATAGTGTTTTCAGTGGATGAGTGTTTCTGTAGGATATTATGAAAATAGAGACAATGAATGCAACAATTCATTTTTAAAACTGCATGCATGCATAATTTGTGTGTACAGTTACCATGATTGTATATTCACTTAGAGTAATTATACTGGTTCTCAACCAGAAAAAAGTCTAATAGCTCACTTGCATGCATAATTACTGCAGTGCATGTGCAACCAAGACAGTTGCAGGTGCCTTTGATCAATATCAATATGACTATAAGCTATCAAAATGAAATAGCTTCTGTATGTAAGTTATGTGACTCGAAATCAACAGAAGATTCTTTGTTATTCTTGGTACCTTTTATAAATGCTGTTGTTTTGCTCCTTAGATCAGTTTCAAATAAAAAGCCCAAAATGAAAAAGAAATCGATTATTCTGTCTGTCCTGGAAGCAGCACTTTCCTCTGCATTTATGATCAGCATTCATAACTGGAAGAAAAATAATGGCAAGTCTAATTCCTAACAAGTAATTTCTTTGTAATTCTTGGTCTCCTGCCTGTTATGAATGGATCCACAACTTCCTTAGACCTCTGGCTCCATATCCCCTGTAACAACACTTTCTCCTTCCTCCAAGCTGTCGTATAGGAAAAGGAAATTAAGCCCAGCAACAAGGAAAAAGCACGAGCAAAGGAAATGTAATTCTTTCTGTTTCTCCTATCTCAGAGGGCTCCAAAAACAGAAAGAATAAAAGCAATAGGAAGGAGAATGTTTTTTCCTGCAGCTGCTTGTTACTGTCAATCCTGTCACTGTTGTCCCAAATTTCCTTCTTTCCCCATTCCCACAGAACCTCAGTATGTGAGGCACTGGTGTGTGTTAGCAGGCTGTTGGAAGGTAAAACACACTGCTCGTCAGACTTCTGAGTGAATCAGGTTACCTTTGTAACCTCAGGGATAAATGCTTATTAAAAACTAAAGGCTGGAACCATGTAACTTAGTTCAGGGACTAATTGAGCTTAAAGCATTGTAGTTAAAATTTTATAAGAGTGGTGAGAGAGAAATCATCTTGACTTTCAGTGCTTAGAACAACTTCAACAGGTTACAGGAGGAAAACTGAGGAAAAATACAGACTGTGAAAACAGATGATATCAGTACAGAATTGCCCCATGCTTTTCCATTTTCCAGTTGTGTAGCAGAGAAAAGAATCCTTCAAGGATTGGTTCTTTCGGGAGTTTCTGCACGTGCTTACAATGATGATGTCTGAATGAGTGGCCTGTGTTTGTGTACAGCCCTTGGCTTGCTTCTGCCTTTTTCGGTTCAAGGACGTTGATCTGTTTTTGTATAGCTAGTAATGCTTCAATGAGACATTCAGTTCCCTGAGTTTACAAGAGTCAAAATCTTGGCTTTAATAAACACTTTATTAAACATTAGAACATCTTATTTGTTCTACTTTGCCATCTGAAGTGTGGCTTCTCAGAAATGGATAACAGCACTAAATTCCCTGCACTTATCTTACAGTTTGGAAATGCCTGATTTTTCTGTTGAAAATCAGAATTTTGGTTTCCGGTGGTAAGCAATAAATTCCTGTTATTGTTTCTGCAATGTGACACCTTTTTCTAGTCTAGAAAATAATTCCCAAGTGGCTTAATATCTTACAATGTTTTTAAATTATAGCTAGCCTTATTTTGGCCACAGAAATGCTCTGCAGATATTTTTAATATTTTGGGTTGAGTTATCCATTCTCTTTGAGTTAGATTAAGAGGTGACCTCCAGGGACTCTGTTGGTGTGGTATTTTTATTTCTAGAACTGGAACTGGAGGAATTTCCAGTCTTTGAAAACTTGTAATCTTTCCTGAACTGGAAGGCAAAGTAGATGCATTGATTGTGGGTAGAGCAGACTGCACATTAAACTCCTGATAGTGGAGGGCAAAGGATGCAGACGACTAAAGAAATAATAAAATGCACAGGCTTAGTCAGAACTGTCTCCCTCTAATCATATTTCTGTGTTTGGTTGTTCTAGCTTTGTCTCTAATTTTGTTTGTGGAAGGCCTCTCATTCTAACTTGCAAGCAACATCTCTCATTCTGAGATCTCATGCATTTAGTTTTCTTTACTCTCTGCTATGTTTCCTTTTTTCTTTTTTTTTGAGGAAGTGGGGAGGAGGATCTGTGGGGAAGATCTCTTGAATCCCATAGTAGCTTGCTTGCTTCTTGTGACATGTCAGTGCAGTGCAGTATGGTGCTGACTCTGTGTTATGCCTCTCCATGCTGATGGATCTGTCTTTTCTTTCTCACCCCACATCTGCTTTTCAGTATCAGGTTATCTGCCTGCGTCAGACTTTGCACTTCTCAGTGCCTGTTCTCAGGTTTTTTAATGTATTACTAATGCGGAGACGTGCACGTACAGCTGTAGCTAAGTCCTTCTGGACCTTAAAGTGCTATGAATTTTTACTGTTCCAGCAAATTATATTCCATTAGCATGTGTGAAAGGGATGGTCGGAAGCCCTTCTCTCCTTCACCCCCATTCTTATCCTTCTGTTCCCTTTGCTGTATCTGGCAGTGGCATTCCCTGTCTGCATGTTTACAAAGTACTGTGTACAAGCAGAGTAATTTTAGGCAAGGGCAAATTTCTACCATATGTTCATGTCCTTCTACTAAGTTAACTGAAATAAACAGGCTCTGGGAATACTTTTTAATTCTCAACATCTAATGATTTTATTTTTTTAGGATTAGATTAAAAAACTACAACTGTGATAACCTTGTGATCACTGTGATAACATCTTGTGTAACTTTATCCATCTGAGTAATTGTCTAATTATCAGTCTACACTTTTATCAACGGTTCCCTAATTATCTTTTCCTCTCCCCGCCCCCAAGCTCCTCCAGCATTGTCTTTTTGGCTGTGCTTGCCCTATATCAGAAGCGTTATCGGGTAAAAATGGCAGAAAAGAGAGGTACTTCAAGACCAGCAAAGATTACTTACAGCACATCTTGCACTCATATTCCTCTCTTCTAGCATCCTCCACCTCACTAGTTTCAATTGCTTTCTTTCATTTATATTTCCACGTATTTTCTTGCTTGGGAGTGCATAGACCAGAGCTCAAATATTTTGTGTCCTTGTGATTTCCAATAGGCAAAGCCTTTATATTGCTTATAATTATAAAAGAATTGTTTCTAAATAGGAGGAACAAATGGAGAATTGTAAGGCTCAATTTTGCTTGGCAAACTGTCTTTCCACAGTTCAAATATAACACATTTTCACAGGGTGATTGAATCTCATGTTGATGAAGCTCATAGTATTGCCCAAGGCTAGAGAAGGAGATTGTAAACGTAATTAGTTTTTTTCTTTTTCCTTTTTCTTGAAAATTATTTGTGCTCCAAACTGCATTATAGAAAGGTTAAACCTAACAGAACTTTACATAAATTTACCTCAGGACATTCAGACGTTAAGCTGTGGTGTTTTTAAAAGCTTAAAGGTAGAATTCTTGCATCTGATACCTACAGTGCTAAAGTTATTGAAAACGTTAGTTGTGATTTCTTCATATATGGGGATGGATAAGGGACAGGGAATCCACACGGAGACTCGGCAGTGTGCAAACATCGGCTCTCTCCAGTGTTCTTGTCCTTCTCAAGTGCTGTGGGGTTGCATACTGTTTTATCCCTGTGATTGCACAGAATGATTTGTTGACCCATCCAAAGATTTCTGGATGAACATGACACCTTGCCCGACCCTGTATTAATCACACATGAGGAGTATTGTTATTCCATGAGGAATTCCATGAGGAGATTTTTATTCCATATTTAATCAGCGGTTACTCTACATTACATATGATTTCTGCTTTCTCTTTAGCAAAACTGCAGACTTGAAAATCATACTTCAAATTGTGCTTGATTTTCATCTTTAGTTAGCATAATCATAATAACAATAATAATTTAACAAAATAAATTCTAAATTCATTTAAAAAATTATTTCTCTGGACTGTGATGCCCCTCCATATGCTGTTGATGTCAAGGTCTGGTTTGGTCAAGGCTCAGTCAGTTCAAAAACAGCATCCTGTGAGTTACCATTTGCACACCGTGCATGGCTTTGTGTGATCCTTGTCTGTATTGTTAGTACTTTCTCAAAATAAGTCTCTTATTAACATTCAGAATTTCTGTGTGCTTGAAATAAGTGAGTTTACAAATTGTCAGTTATCTTTTTAGATGTAATTGAACAGTGAAAGGGTAGGACAAAACCCTGATCTAATGTAGGGGGTGGGGGAGAGGGGATTTCGTACTGTTTGTGGTTAGTTACTACGATGTTGTTTCTCCTGTGTTATATAGATAAAATCTGTTGCAGTAATCTCAAGTTGTACTAATTGATGAAGAGATTATGCTAAAGAAAGTAATTTATCATAACTGAGTAGCAGTTTAAAAAATGTTACTTAGTCCACTTGTTGCTACTGTTAATATAATTCTGTGGAATTAATCTATGGTGTGTATCAGAAATACAGAATTAAAAAGGGGATATGCCATAGATCCAAAGTCCGTATAAATATTGGAATAAAATTGAATATTAGAATTAAAGTATACATATCAATAGCAGTTGCTATTACTGTTGATATATTCTAAATCATAATATGGCATTCACTTTGGGGTGCATGTGTAAGCCAAAAAAATCAATTTTTGTTTGACTTGTGAACTCTGCGTGTTTCATCCAAGTGATGTTTGCGTTGTTTTTCATTGTAATCATAGAATATTAAGGTTGGAAAAGACTTCTGAGATCATCCAGTCCACCCCTCCACCTACCACCAATACTGCCCACTGAAGCATGTCCCTAAGTACTATATCTTCCCTTTCCTTAAACACCTCCAGGGACAGTGACTCCACTACCCTGGGCAGCCTGTTCTGACACCTCACCGCTCTTTCTGAGAAGAAATTCTTCCTAATATCCAATCTGAATCTCTCATGGCACAACTTGAGGCCATGACCTCTCATCCTATCTCTGTTACCTGGGAGAAGAGCCTGACTCCCATCTCACCACAACCTCATTTCAGGCAGGTGTAGAGAACAATAATGGCTCCCCTGAATCTCCTCTCCTCCAGACTGAACAATCCCCATTCCTTCAGCTGCTCCTCATAAGACTTGTGCTCCAGGTCCTTCACAGCTTCGTTGCTCCTCTCTGGATATGCTCCATGGCCTCCATGTCTTTCTTATAGTGAAGGGCTCAAAAAAAACTATTTGAGGAGAGGCCTCAAAGTACAGGGGAATGATACTGTAGATGGGCTTTGGCAGTAGGCTGTCTGTCACAATGGACTTCCATATAACACTGGTAGTGTTTACTTTCATTTTGGCCAAACCGTTTTATGCTAAGTTACCCCATCTCATGTGTGTGTGCTATAGCTTTTGTTTATGTTTTCTCAAAGCAGCTCAGCTTTGTTTCTGTGAACCAGATTGAAGGGAGAATGCATCATTTTGTATTAAATTTTGATGATCTTTCCTTTGTAGCATTCTCGTTTCTCTGTGCTTTAGAAAAAGTACTGACATTTGGCATCAGCATGGTCTGTGGCCATTCCTATAAGGGCTCTCTCCCATTTAGCTAATTCATAATTCATTAGCGAGCACAGATTGTGGTCATTTGCAGTAAGTCTGTTGTACTTTAGTTACAGTCCCTAATAAATGAATTTTTTGGAGAGTCTGTCCCAACGGGGCACACTGAATTGTTGAGAGCCCAACAGCGATTTCTTAGCTTGATTGAAAGCAAGATTTATCTCCAGATTTGCCCAGCCATATAGAGACAGTGTAGTGAGTACAGTGAGGTGACAATGTGGATTTCAAGTGCTTCAGCCCTCCTGGCAGCACAGCTCCAGAGATACGGAACTGTTGAACCAAACAGCTCGTGGTTTGGCTCTTCTGTGAAAACTTCAAAACCAGCAATACACTGGAAAATATAATTTGTATTTATGTGGTTCAGAGTGCTGCACAGTGGGTGTGCAGACGAAGGCTGAATTAAGCTTGCTTAGGGAATTTAGCCACTGTTGTTTGTTATAATTATTTCTGATAGATAAAATTCGTTCCTTTCAGAAGAGTTTTTGTTATATAACTGTACATGCTTATTTGCTGTAGTTTAGTTTTGAAAATCCTGAATCAAATTCTCAGATGGTACTAGAGATGTTTCTCAACAGAAGTATGTTTCTGGTGGTTTTGGATAGGTTACCTCTGAAGATGTAGTGGGCAGCTGTAAAGATTGTTTTCAGGTGAAATATAGCAGAGATTAAGTCAGTCATTTTTCCGTCTCGTCCTTTTCTATGCACATGTACATCTGTACCTACACACATATACATACTCCATATGGTAGTTTGATAAGAAGAGCTGAAGTTGCGTGTGCTGCAGAGGCTGAACATCATACAGGTGATAGAGGAGGCCCTTGGGAATAGCAAGAGGGCCCTGTGCTGATGAAAGCTGCCACATATCCATGTATTTTAGTTGGCTGAGCAGTCAGTTTAGAACCATAACCAGACAGGGTGAAACAAAGTAGGTTCTGTCAAAGGCATGCTGAATTTATGGCTCCATGTATAGAAACATCTTATTATTTGCACCGGAACTTCTAGGCAATTTAAAACGTGTTCAATTTTCTTACATCAAGAAGTGGCAAAGCAGCACAGTAAGTACCACATACCTCCAAACAGGAAAAATTTCTCCTCTCCTTCCTCATTTGCTCTTTTATTTTTGCTTTTCTTGCAAGAATTACAAATAAAGCCCTAAGTTTTTATGCCTTGGCCATAAATATTACTTTTCTGCTCTGCCTATTGAATGGATTACATTTATGTAAATCAAAGTTATGTAACTTGATTTGGAAAGATTACTCTTTCCCTTTCCAAAGATTTCGTCAGCCATTCTGTAAGTAATCACTGCTGCATAACACATGAGAATGCTCAAAAACATGACTCATCCTTTGTGTGCCTCTTTCCAGGGTAACGTCATAAATTTTAAACAGTCTTGTTTAAATAATTTAGATAGGAATATATTATGTTTTATGGTTATTACAGTGGATGTAAGTTTTGGTCATTATTTTAAAGACTCATTATTATAATCCATGAAAATCGAAGATGGCCATTAACAAACACAAACAGTAGCTGAAAAATGTTTTACCTTTTAATGTGTGCTAAAATAGATGTGAATGTGAAGTATACAGAATCGTAATAAATCCCTCTCTCCCTGCTTTCTGCTTCCTACATATCTAAAAGCCTTTAGATTTTGTAAATGAAATATTATAGATCTGAGAGATAGTTTTAATTTCAATAAAAACCCCAGAGGCAATAGTAAATGCTTAGAGAATGCAGGACTATATATTTTCAAAGTCCCACATATGTTTTTTTGTTTTTTTGGTTTTTTTTTTTTGTTTGTTTTTTGTTTTTGAAAAGCCTTTAGTTGATAAATTAATCTAGACTTTCAGTGTGGATAGGAACAGTAGGAAGAGTAGTAAATGCTGAACTTGGATGAATATTTCCAGTATTTTACTGAGCTGATTTGGCTTGCTGCACCATATGATGCCTGCAGCATTTCAGAATTCTCAATGATGCTGCTTTTTTCCTTTGATAATAGGACTTGCACATCTATTTCTGTGGACTTGACAGAAGCTTCAGCTTAGTTCATTAAATTTTTACAGTGGAAGCTGGAGTCAGTTGGATTTTTAGACAGTTGAGAGGCTTAAGAAGAATAGTTTTCTATCACGAAGCTATAATTTTCAAAGTATAAGCTTTCCTCCTCCTCTGCAGCTGATACCCTTAAGAACTAAAAGTTTCATTAAATGGTGATGAGGCAAATGTTCCTCGTTGTTCAAATTAAGTACACCTGTCATTTCTTTTATTGTTTACAGAAAATTCCTGTTGCAAAGGAAAACTAAGGTTACAAATTCAGGTACCAAAAGGTACTCAACCTGTTTACAGCTTCTTGTGTCTTGTGATTAAGTGCAAGATCATATATTCTCTTTCTATTGGCTTCCTTGCCAGTTTTAGTTTACAGAATGGTCCACTCAATGAACAACTATTCCATGTTTTCCTTCCTCCTTTTCGGTCAGTTATAGACTTAATGCTGTGATTTCATCACACTATTTTGATTTCATTTCCTGATTTTTTTTTTTTCCTTGGTGCCCATTACAATAGGTGCTGAGCGCGTCACAAATGTACCTGTGTTCCACAACAGCATTGAGAGATGAGGGTTTGCAATTATCTCTGCTTTCTAGGAGATAAACTGGAAAGTGTGGCATAGAGAGAGTAAGATCAAAAAGCTCCATAAATACTGAAGGTGTATTTTGAATCAACTAGGACTGTGTTATCTAAGAGCTTCTGTATACTGTACAGTAAGTGGGGGATGGATGGATGGAGAGCAGCCGCACAGAGAAGGACATGGGAAAGCCAACTGTATCCTGGGCTGCATCAACAGAGAGATGGCCAGCAGGGTGAGGGAGGTGATTGTCCCCATCTGCTCTGCTCTTGTGAGGCCCCAGCTGGAGAACTGCATCCAGGTCTGGGGCCCCCAGTGCAAGAAAGATGAGGCACTTTTGGAGCGGGTCCAGAGGAGACCACAAGGATGGCCAGAACGCTGCAGCACTTCTTCTCTAAAGACGGGCTGAAAGATGTTTAGTCTGGAGAAGTGAGGGCTCTGGGAAGACCTCATTGTTACCTGCAGTACCTACTGGGGCCTGTAGGAAAGATGGGGAGGGACTTTTTACAAGGCTGTGTAGCGATAGGACAAGGGATAATGGCTTTGAGTTAAAATATGGTAGATTCAGATTAGATAAAGGGAAGAAATTGTTCACTGTAATGGTGGTGAAGCACTGTCCAGAGAAGCTGTGGGTGCCCCAGACCTGGAGTCGTTCAAGGCCAGGTTGGATGAGGCGCTGGGCAGCCTGAGCTGCCTTCCAACCCAAACTGTTCAATGGTTCTATGATTCTACAGTTTATCTATTAAAACCACAACTTCCAGTTGCCTCTGTGCACAGTGTTCAGTATTACTACAAATGAAACTGAATCTCAAATCAGACACTCAGGCAAATGTCTGCTGCTGAAAAGTTTAAGGTTAAATGATTTTCTTACACCACAAAGGAACACTGGAAACTATTGCAAGTGGTATCCTGTTATCAAAGGCACTATTTAGTTCATCTTACCTTAAAACTATTCACATAAAATAAGTTGGTTTTTGAGAAGGTAGAGAGTAAGATAGTTTGGCACTACAGGGGTTATAGTTACTATTCTTTGGGCTTTTAGAGCAAATTAATGTTTCCAAATTGATTTTTCCATATCATTTAATGTTTTTATCTGAGTAAAACAGACCAAGTTGAAACTCTGATCTTTACCCTTTGAGGTAAGAAATTGAATGATTTCATTAAAAGGCTGCTGCATTCAGTGTAGACCATTATTACAGCGTCATGCAGTGTTTTGCCCAGTGAGCTTTGCACTTTTGTTAACAACAAACAAGATGAAAGACTGAAAAAGGGTCAGGCTGAAGAACAGAAAGTACCAAAGGGTCTTGAATGTGAATGGCAAGACAATCCAAACCTTAGCTTCTCTTTGGTCTACACTGCCTCTGCCATTACCAATCATCTGCCTGACTCCATGAATCCTAAACTCAGAATTGATAGTCTCATGTGGTATGATCTGTCAAATGGATCCAGGTCACTGAAACTGAAATCAAACGAGGAGGATGAGGGAAATGATGTGGGCCTTTTTTTATCAGGAGGTGAATTGATCTGAGTGCCCTTACATCTTTGTACCATCACTTCAATTCAGAGCTCACCTGTTTGCCATCTCTTGTGTTGCAATACTCTGTTGTCCTTGGCTGTTTTCTCCGCTGTAACTTTTTCCTTTATTTTCCCTGACAATGCCTAATCAGCTCCTGTTCTCATCTCCTCCTCCTAGGTCTTTCCTTAGTGGCTTCCAGAAAGCCATGTGTTTTTACTGAACCTTGAATTTTGAAGGACAGAGACGAGGTGCAATAAGCTTTCCTTTCTGGTAGCAGACTTTCTTTTCAGGCTTCTTCTCCCAAGGAGCCCTTCCATGTATTTGCTCCTTATCCCCGTTGCTATCTTTTCCTTTTCTGTCTCAGGAAGGGAGATACTTTCTCTGATTGAGAAGAACAAATTCCCTGCTGGCATGTTTGGAAGGGACCCAGTTTTGGTCCAAGCAGTGAGAGCTGTGACTACAGAGAAAGTTATTCTCGGCCTCAGTTAGAGCATGTCCACTGTGTAATCCTCAGGAAATTAAGTTGCACAGAATGTGCAAAGTGCGTTTATTTCCAAAAGCATTTAGCTCTCAGGGATGGAAAAAGTTTTGCCTTGGCCAAAACCAAAAAAGAAGCGCTGCCTTCTCCCCTAATTTCTAAATTCTTCTCCAGAGCATTGACTTAATAGAAATTCTACAAGGAATAATATTTATTCTGACCAAAACTGCATTCATCTCTGTTTCTGTTCTCATAAAACAGTATTTTATGGTCAGTGTTTGAGCATTTGTATTTTTTTTTAAATAAGTTTGGATGTAAAACAATGATGTGTTTTTTAAAGAAAATATTCCTGTTTGCAATAACATTCTTTAGGTGAGTTAATTTTCACATTCAGCAAGCTCATTCAGTTCTATGGCATAGGTAAAAATAGCAAAAAGTAAACCGTCTATGCTTTAACTTTTGAAACAAACAAACAAAATCTTTAAAAGTCTCATATCAAGAAATGTCCTACATTCTTCAGTACTGATGAAATTAATTAAAATTAGGCCTTTCTCGGTCAGGATTTCAAGTCCTCGCAGCTCATCCACAGTACTTAAATACTGATGGCACTATGAGCTTCTCTGGTAATGGTGGCTTCATTTTGGCAGCAATGCTGATGTGTGCAGGACAAATTCTGTGTTACACATTTTGTGTTTAAAATAGGGGCATGAAGCATTGGATTGTAATCAAGCAACTCAGATGTGATCCCATCTGTCATTGATTCCTATGATAAAAGGGCAAGTCGCCTCAAATCTTCATGCTGCACCCCTCATAAAATGTCTCATAGGAGCTCTGTGAGAAGACTTATGATGTATTTTTCTATATTCAAGGCCCAGTAATATGCATTTACATGTTAGCTTAATATTAAAGTTATCATTAGACTGAAATTGCTTTGCAAATGAACGATGATGCTATCTCTGTCTAATATTTCTTTAAACATTCCTGGAATACCTTAGAAGTGTTTAACACAGATATTTCATATAGAACAAAATACTTAACTTCTGTGTACACATCTGCTCTCTCAGCTTTGTAAAATACCTCTGCTCAGAAGACAGGGCCAATGTTGGATCTGCAGAGCAGGTGGATGACACGTATGCAGAGGTGGCTGCAGAGACTATGGGTAGACACTGTCATTGAGTTTCAGCTGTGATTCAAAGGCCAAATCTCCTTTTATCTTGGTCCAGATTTTTGGCTCTGCCTACCCCTTTCTTTCTCTCTCTCTCTCTTTTTTTTTTTTTTAATAATTTATTCTTTTGTACCGTAAAACACAACTTGAAGCAAAGTTGTTTTCTTTAAGCTACAGTTTTTGCATTTTGACAATGTGTTTTTGTTTAAGAGGCTCAGTCACAATGTGAAAGTCCAGGTGCAGAACTGATAAGCAACTTGACAGATCCCATGGTTCCAAAACCACTTCAGCTTAACAGTGGCAGCTGCAAGGAACGACACCGTCTCCTTGTTGAGAACCACGTTTCCCTCTCCTTGTATTGACTTTGGTTGCTCATGTGATTCATCGATCCATGTGCCCTGGCTGCTCAGCTGCTAAGCTGCTGGACGAGCAGCAGTGTGGGAGCAGGGAGGAGGAGGACGCTCACGGGTTTTGGCAGCAGCCTGCAGTTAGATGGGGTTAAGCCATCCATTAAACCACACCTCGGGCTGAGGGTCTGGTGTGCTGCTCACTGGAGCATGCCAAGCTCCTTATAATGCACAGTTACACAGCTGCCAGCCACACTGTAAAGACTCCTCAAAATGCACACTGATTTACATTTTATGGTGTTTCATAATGCAGCTTTCTCAGCGCTCTGGGAGTAACCCAGCACATTTCATCGATAGGTTTTCTTTAATTCCTGCCCTACAGAAACTGGTTAAGCTGGTTTGCCATTGGAACGCTCCCTCGATTCCCTTTCCTGGATCCCGTCCCGTTTTCTGTAAATCATCACCTCTGTGAAGGTGGCTGAAGCTGTTTCTCATATCGAGTAAGCAATAGTTTATATCTTGAAACCTAATCCCTTGCTTTCCAGCCAGGTATGTTCCTGTTTGTGGAAGATTTTAAAGCCTTATCACCCAGGGTTTTAAGATTCCCAAGCCCTTCACTGTGGGAGGACAGATTTGTCAGTTGCTGCATTTTCTTGCACTCCCTGGGAGGCAGTTAGCCATTTGGGAGGGAGATACTTGGGCATGATTCCCTGATCTTCCTCTTAGTCTGGCGTACACGGAGTTCCTGTTATTTATTATTCTCAGTCCCAACTGATTAACAGTGCAGTGCAGAACTGAAACCTGTAGTCAGGATCTCAGCAAAACCAGCTCTAAGGTGGTGCCTACCATCAGCAGGCAGCAAGGTTTTGGCTGCAGAGAAAGAAAAAGACCTTAACACTGTTAATCTGAAACTCTGCTGTAGTTATAGGTAAAAGGAGAATACATTATGTGGCACTGACAAACAAATCAAAAATTATTGGGTAGTGGTATAAACAGAAATTACAGTAAGTTAAAGACAAATTGAGGGAAGAAACCTGAGCATCACATTCTGTTCATTTTCAGTTTTTCAATAGAAACATGGTAGTATTATATGGGATACTGGCATTCAGTTTGCTGCTCACTGAGGGCAGTTTGCTTTAGAAATCCTTCTCTCCAAAAATCAGCTACAAAATGCTAGCAGTTTCCAATACTATTTTTAAATTATTCTTCTGATTTTATTTTTACCTGAAGTGGGGCTAAGAAGACTTTGAGGAATTGTTATCGACCTGAAAGTTAATCTATTGGTGATTCATAAAACAACGAACAGAACTCCCTTAGTAAAAGAGCAGTGACCATAAAACAGATCTTAGGGGTCACCAAACTCATGTGGGAAGTCAATGGAGGAGACCAGGAGGTCATTTCTGGTTGTGATGAGCATCCCTCAAAAGAGAAGAAAATTCTGCAACAAAATCTCCTTCATTCTTACAGTAACTTATATAAAATCTTTAAATAATGAAAGGAATAGCAGTTGCTGATTAAAATACGAGAACCGGTTCCAAAAACAAAGAGAAAACTGTCTTGCATTTCTTTTGTTGAATCAGTTGACGTATGGAAACTTAAAGCAGAATCAAATATCTTTTATTTTTAGCACAGTAAGAGTTTTCTCTTTCTCCCTCTCTATCCATTGCTCCTCCAAATCATATTTCTTGTGATTGCTGACGATCCAGTAAAACCCTTGCACCTTTTTGCAAAACTGCAAGGATTTGTTCTTGCTCTCTGGCTCATTTCCCAGGTTCCATCTAAGTGGATCCATGCCTGCTGTGCCTGTACCCAGTAGCTGCTCTGTTACCCCTTGGAGGTGGGGCACCTGTCGCAAGAGATACCACAGACACTGGCTAATCCCTGAAAAACAATTTTTCATTTAGATAGCACTTTTAAAATATCAAAAATTGCACGCTCAGTTAGGCATATAACATGCTAGTGTTTCTCAGTTTTAAGAAAATGTAGGCCTGTTGTTTAAGTTATATAGTTGCCTCTATTTATTGTGAATTTGCCTCGTTACTATTAAGTTGCCTCATCTTTATTGTAAGCAAACCTCTGCTCTTGCCGTCTTTCCTTTAAACACCAGCACACTTGGAAACTGTGGAAAGGTTAGTCTGTGGCATAAGTGCTTTTTCGTAACAGATTTCTGCAGTGTTCAATCCCAGATGGAATCAAAGGAGCAAACCGATTTAAGCCTTTAACCAGCACGCAAGGGTATTTTAATGAAAATTAGTCTGATTCTCTCTTTGAAGCTGTGCATGTGCTGAAAAGGAATGCTACAGATATTCCTTTAGATAATGCTGAGGGCTTGTCTGCCATTACTTGGCTCATGTCAGATAGCTAACTCTTGGAAGCATGCATTTATTCTTAATCGATATTATGATCAACTGCTGTCAGTTCTATTATAATTTCTTAACCTTATTAATCTAAACATTTTGTATTAGCTTTTATATTTGTGTTGCTTAGAATGAGTTAACTGCTGACAAATGAAAGTCAGCCTGAGCACGGTAACAGCATTTGGGTTGCTGCATGCTCATGAGATGGTCTGTTTCAACACTTACGTAATCGCTTATATTTAAAGAGAATGAGGAAAGCAGTTGAAGTAATCTCTTGCATTATTACAGTTACGGCTATTCTGCATCTTAGTACTAATGACTTCAGCTTCAGACCTGTGTAATGGTCTCCTTTATTTCCTGTCATGAACCTTGTATTCCTGCCCTTGTTTCCAGAACGTTGCCCAGCACCACTTCATTAGGACTGGTCCTTTTCTCCCATTCTCGTTTCCCCTTTTTTTTCCCCAGCCTTTCCTTTTATTCTTTTTACACGGTTATCATCCATTCTGACAAATCATGATCTCTCTGAGTAACACACCAAGAAATGTCCTTTTCCAGAAAGCACATAGTTTCCAAAACCAATTTAATGGTTCTTATTTCAGGATGAGTCCTTACGTGCTATTCTGTCTCACTCCACACTTAACATAAGCAGCCCAGGAAAGGAAGCATGCCACTTCGTTTATGTAAGATGAAATGCATTGGTTTGAAATGGAAATGAATATACGCTTCATCAAGAGAATTTGAGATATCCTTTGTTGTTTTATTTCCCTTTTAGATGCAATGTATTTGCCAACATCAGGGATGGCAAAGGAAGCAGCGCAGGAAGAACCTGACTGCCTCATGAAGTATTTCAGTGTTATGTGGTGTAAGGCATCAAAGAAGAAGCACAAGAAGTGGGAAGGCGATGCTATTCTTATTACAAAAGGAAAGTCAGTAATATTGAAAGACATGGAAGGCAAAGACATTGGCAGAGGTACTGTACATTTGCATTTGTGTGTAAGTGAACAGCTAGCCTAAAATTAATATGCTTTCAATAACAGAGAAAAGCTTTTTAGATATTTTGGAGTTCTCAGTACCAAAGTTGAATGAGAAAAGATTAGTTGTTTTTTTTTTTTGCAGTGAGGGAAATGGAAAGAAAGCTTTTTGTTTCTTATGTATAAAGCAGATGCATGGGGGAGTCTGGAGCAGGCTGTGTAACATTCTTCACAGAAGCACCAAATGGGAGTCCAAGGAGAGAATCTGGAAATGGGGCTGTACTAATTCAGCAGAGATGCTAAACGAGGCAGGAGTTGATTTTGGTTGCTCTTGTACTGCATTGGAGAAGGTGTGAGAATTAAGAAGGTAGACAAGTAAGTTTCTTGTAGATGTTCCAGCCAGTAGTATGGGAACTGGGAATGTCTGAGGTTGGATCTGTACTTTTCATTCAATCAAGCAGCTAAAACTATTATCTTTGTCAGAAAGACGAATAACAGCAACATTTTCCAGCCAAAGTCAACTATGTAGCAATTTTTAATCTTGCAGTTTTAGCAGCAGCTGCTGCTGTAAGACACAGTTTGGGTTGTTATCAGAGTTAAAAATAAGACTTGCAAACTGTAGGCTGCAGTCAATTTGAGGTAGTATTTTTTACTGAAAGAAAAGCAAGGATTAGCATTGCTAACTAAGCCAAACATATTTAGTAAGGAATTTGGATTGGACAGTCTTGCTACAAAATATAATTTGATTAATTTTGGGGCTGACTTCGCTCCTCTGCTCTTTTAATTACAACCATGACATTGTGAGCCATGTTAGGACCATGCAGTTTTAAATCAGTGACTTAGAAGTTAATTCAAATTCAGCCATAGCGAAGCGAGATATGTACAGACTTGCTTGGGTTTGAAAAAGGCAGAGAGAAAGAGCAATGCCTGGAATGCATCAGCCACCACCCTGTTGTTGTGTCTTCTTGAATTAGCAGAAAACACAATAGGAAAACAAATATTCTGATTCCCAGTGCTAAAGTTTTTTAATGTTTATTTGTGACAGAGAGCACAGCGGTACCAATGTCACTGGTGCTGATCTGCTTTCCACGTTCATGGATTCCAAAAAAAAACATAAATTCACCAATTTAAGCAGTGTAATTTTTAAATTTCTTCGATTATTCTACAGGCACTCTGAGTGAGGGATAGTGGTGTTTATGTTTACCTCCAAAATTGCATTTAACACTAGCAGTTTTACAGTGAATGTGAATGAGCATCCAGAATTACTATTTTTAAATGGAAAAAAAGGAGTAAAAGGAAGCTTTTGGTTTATTTTTTACTTAGGCATACCAGGGCAGGATTTAAGAAGGAATATGGAAACCTAAAAACAGCATTGGCTTAGATTATTTTTGAAGCTAGACAGCAGAACTTCTTGCTCTTCTTCTCTGCAAGTGTCCTAAATTCTTAATAGTATATTACTAAGAATCTAGGAAGCCCTCTTTTAATTTGCTGTGTGTTATGGAAATAATTATTTCAGGCAGCTGCATAAACATTTGAGCTTTGTGGATTCACTTTTTGTCTTTCTTAAGTTCACATCTACCTTTAAAGCCCATCCTGACTCAGAACTAAGCTTTTCAGACTGGAATTCAAGTGATCTTGCACGAAGATAGACCTGTTGACAGTTTTATTTATCCTTAATGCAGATAAGTACTGATGTTAAGGAAGTAGTATTTGCTGTGTTGTCCTAATTCCTAAATTTTGATCTTTTTTTAGGTACTGGGTATAAATCTAAAGAGTTAGACAGTCTTGAGGAAGGTCAAACACTGATGATTGGAGGAAAAGAAATTGAAGTGATGGGTGTAATTTCAGCAGATGACTTCAGCAGTGGCAGGTGTTTTCAGACTGGAATAGCGACTCATGACACAGTCCCAACTGCTTTACCTCAAACTACCATGAAACAATTCTGTAAGCCAATCAAAAGTGCCTGCCAACCCAGTACTAAAGAGAATATTCTCCTCAATTATCAGAGCCGCAAACCTCGTCACAATCCAAATGATGCAAGTAAGGTTCAAAGTTTTAAGCTTATTTAAGTAGCCTTTGGCTCTCAGGAAAGTTGAGTGTGTAACCAAAATTTTCACATTCCTTAATGTATTACTGAAGTATTTCTGAAATACAGTAGTGATTTTTCTGTCAACAGAATGTTAGGATTTTATCATATGTTTCTAACAAGTAGAATGCTCTGCAGTGCATCACTTTTGCTCACAGATGTTACAAATGGCTGTGGAAGCAAGTGGTTTCTGTGTGGTTTCTTCTGTAGAAGTGATTTCTGAGAGTTCTGTCAAGAAAAATGTGTATGTCGTTCAGAGAAACAATCTGACATACACTAGAAGTTTTAGATGAGTTCCAAAGCAGCTTCCCAATGGGGTCAGTAATAGAGCAGTTAAGCAAAGTGCAGATAACTGCTCCTGATGGTGCTCGATCCTTAACAGCCAGTGAGTGTAACTTCCCTGAACCAAATTCGACCAGATATGTTTTGGAATAAAAGTTTTGTTGTGTCATGCTAGAACTGCACTGTACTGGAGAGTCATGACAGTTCTTAAATTACATAGGTTACTCTGAAAGTAATGCCTCCTAGTTATTTCCGTGGAAACTACAACAAATACAAAGAACATAACACTATTAGACAGAGTAAATTATGAGCTACAGAATACTATTTTTCAGTGGAGTCACCACCATTAGCCATGCATTTTTGCCAGCGATGAATCGTAGCCTGCGTGCCACACTCGTAAATATCTGTATGGCTGTCCAGAACATGACTTGTCTCTCACATTGCTGTTGTCACTGTTCAAATGTACCACTCGCCACCTCACTGTGCTAACACCCACTCCACAACGTCTCCACAGACTTCAACAAGTGTCAGTGAAGGTCTGTGGGTGCAATTTTTCCGCATGGAGGAATTCAGGTGCACATCTTTGCTTCATACACACTTCAGTGTCAGTTGCTGTTTTATCAGACTGCCCCTCTGCTGCCATCTGTTGCATGGCAACAAGATGTGGTGGAATATTGGTGGGAAGTTTCAATCTCTGCTGCCATACCACAAACATCTGCTTCTGACATCGTGGGGCAACATAATAAAATAGGAGGCATTACTTTTAGAGCAGGCCTTGTATATTCTGCTGATGGCTTTATCTTTCAGATGAAAGAGAAAGATGATTTCAAAGAAATATTATTTAAAAAAGAGTTGTTCTACATTCTTACTATAGTTTTACCTCTATCCAGCTTTTTACCTCGAATCTTGACAAAACTGTTAGTTAACAACTATGTAAATAAACAATGATATCTTGATTATACGGTAATTGGTGATATCATTGGCACTTGGGTAAGAGCAAACTCATTAGCACTGTCTTCTAGTTTGAATTCATCTTGGTTATGTTGGGTCTAATGAGGCATCTTCCTGCATTTTCATGACAATTCTGCATTAGCTTTCTAACCTAAAATCTAGCAAAGAGCTGACATATTCTGTATTCAAATGAACTTCTTTGTTGTTTATCCACTACTCCATCAAAAACTAAGTTTTATTCTAGTACTTTGCTTTCTGTTACTTCTGGCAAACTTGAACACCTCCTTTGAGATTTCCCCATATTGCTTGATACAGAGAACTCTCAAGACATCAGTAAGTTGGACTCTCACACGTTAGTGATGCTCAACCTTGGAGAATCATATCATTTATGTAATGCCTTGGTGCATAATCTCTTTCAGATGTACTGGAGGTATTTTCCTAGACTAGAACTTTGTGATGGGAACACTCAGAAGTTTTCATGTTGATGTCAATGAAAATACTTGATTAAAAAGCAGCTTCCTCAAAATAGAATGCTGTTTATCTGTGTGCTCAACAGAACAGACTACACTGACAAAGACATAAAATCATGTCTTTCATGTATGATTTCTAAGATTTAGTCCATAACTCATCTAAATCTTGTTTCTTTCCCGTCTTTAAGGCAGCAAAATTTTGACAGATATTTTCATCACCTTGGGCTTTTATATATATCCAGATGCAATTTGATGTAATCCATCAGAACTCTGCCTTTTGTCAGTAGGAAACAAAATCCCTCTGAGTGATTCAAGTCTTCAGCAGATCTATTCCCATGAATAAATTATCAATATAGTTCTTCTCTGACAACATAAAAATATTAGAAGCTGCTTTCTCATTCTATCTTCTGATGATACAACTTCTCAGTGAGGTTTTGTAGCATCAATATCAGCAACTGTGTATGGACATCATCTAGCAAAGTAATGCCATCAGAGTCTGTAAACAAATTATGGCAAGCAAAACTGTTATTCAGATGTAGCCAAAGGATGTAGCTTCATGCTCTGTTTGCCTCTGTATGACTTCAAACCTGTCAACTTGTGTTTATGCACTGTGGCAGCCTTTGTCAGCTCACTCTCATTCTTCCCCTCTATTTTGGCAAATCGTCTTATCTCTCTCTGTTTCTCAGACAAAATAGTCTTTTTGGGCTACAGAAATCTGGGCTACAAGAATATCCCCTTGAAATTGTAAGTCTAGTTTTTCTGTGGGTCATTGTTTTCTTAAATTTTCCTCTTAGAAGCCTTTTAGACGTTCTTCTGATTTAACTCTGTGTATTCAAAGTCCTCATGCTGCATTTATTAGGTAGGCAGTTTCATCTCCTGAAACAATGCTCAGAGTGCTCTCTTTGTCACCATTGCATTACAGAAAAGTGCAAACTATTTTGGACACCTCTGTAAAAGGATTTATATTTTGGAGGCTATGGATACTTTGTATACTTTTGGTAAATGCATTTTCTGTCTGAAAAAGGTCAATATGTTAACCAATATTTGTAGCAGTCATCACATTGATTTTTTGCTGTAGCTGTTTAGAGGAATAATATCATTTGCTAACAGTCTAAGAGAAGTTTAGTGCAATATTTGCGTATCTTTTGTACTTCAAGATTCTCTAGTTATGCCAAGACCAAATGCAAGTCATCAGTGCATGTTCAACAAGGCTGGTTTACCTGTGGTGGATGTAGTGGTGGATCCTTACATTGCAAATAATCTCCGACCACATCAGAGAGAAGGAATTGTATTTCTATATGAATGTGTAATGGGAATGAGGTAAGAACATAATTATCCTTTTGGCTTTCAATGCCTATAATATTTTCATGTTCCATCTTAACAATTAGACAGTTCGAAGGGGAGCATTTGAAAAGTTGATCAGTTAATTAATATTAATTATCTTTCTTCAGCAAAGGTTGCACAGGTTTTTTTCTGACCTCTGTGTAGCATTGTGTTTGCTGTGACTTTGCCAGACGTGATGAGATGCTAGTACAGCAAAGGGCCTGTCAGTTCTGTTGAAAATACCACATCTTCTAAACACATCTGACTCATGCTAAATCATACCACTGTCTGGGGTTTATAATTCATTTAATTTATAATTGTATAATCTATAGTTTAGTCCTTTGGAATAGAGAAGCTGAAGAAGGTATGTACAGTGAAAGTAAGAGAAGGTATATACAAGTGTTAAAAGGATTACGTGTTGTGTTATATCTTAAATTCTAAAAGGAGATTTAAACTATTTGGTTTTGGAGGGCTGGTGCATTAATCTAGAAAATGAGGAATTTCACTCTAGGGACTTCTGGTCCTTACTGACTATAATAATCATATAACCATATAGTAAGTATAAGTAAATTCTTTATAGTGAACAAAATGCCCATGAGAAATAATTCCCTAAACCGGTTGTGAGTAATTACAGATGCCTCTTTTAAAATGTTACCATAGCTTCTTATGTCTTACAGAGTTAGTGGCAGATTTGGAGCTATTCTTGCTGATGAAATGGGCTTAGGAAAAACATTGCAGTGCATTTCACTTGTCTGGACTCTTCTGCGTCAAGGAGTCTATGGATGTAAACCTGTACTGAAGCGAGCACTAATTGTCACCCCTGGGAGTCTGGTAAAAAACTGGAAAAAAGAATTTCAGAAATGGTTGGGAAGCGAAAGGATCAAAGTCTTTACAGTTGATCAGGTAAGATTTATTTCCTAGAAGGGATTAGGTCCTATCTGGCTCAGAATATAGGACTTGTTATTTTTTTTTTTTTTCTTTTTTTTAAGCATATACCTGAACTAGTAATTCACTACTAAAATTTATTTGGAATACTTCATTCCTCCTTCAGAGCCATAGGTGCAGTTAGCTGTCAGCAGCTGAAGATTGCCTGCCTATGTAGTGTAAGTCTCATGGTTCACCTTTGCAGATGTAAAAGGAGACATTCTCTTCCTTGTCTCTCTAGTTTAAGGAAGAGCTTTCTGTTGTACCTTGAAGTGCGCACCTTCCTTGCTTTATATAACACAGCTTCTAGCTTGACTGACTTGTACTGTGTTTCTCTGGTAGTTTACTGAAGACTTTCTAATCTTTATTTCAGCTGTTTCTGGCTATCTCAGTAAGTTATTCCTTTTACTGACACTGGTAAGAGTTAGGTTTCTGTAAGGATGATTTAGTCTCCTGTAGTAAAGCCAGCAAAAGCAGGAAGGTGATTGTCCCCCTATACTCAGCTCTGGTGAGGCTGCAACTAAAGCACTGTGTTTAGCTTTGGGCCCTTCACCACAAGAAAGGCATCGATGACCTGGAACATCCCAAGAAGGGCCATGAAGCTGTGAGGGGTCTGGAGCACAAGTCTTATGGGGAGCAGCTAAGGGAGATGGGATTGGTCAGTCTGAAGAAGAGGAGACTCAGGGGAGACCTTACTGCACTCTGCCTGAAATGAAGTTATGGTGAGGTGGGGGTCAGCCTCTTCTCCCAGGTAACAGAGATAGGATGAGAGGTCATGGCCTCAGGTTGTGCCAGGGGAGGTTCAGGTTGGATATTAGGAAGAATTTCTTCTCAGAAAGAGTAGTGATGCATTGGAACAAGCTGCCTGGGGAGGTGGTAGAGTCCCCATTCCTGGAGGTGTTTAAGGAAAGGGTGGATGTAGTACTTCAGGACATGGTTCTGTGGACAGTATTGGTGGTAGGTGGATGTCTGCACTGGATGATCTAGAGGTCTTTTCCAGTGATTCTATGATTTTATGATTTTTCCTTGGTCCTTCTTGATTAAATTGTACCAGTGGGAGGAAGTGGAGACACTTTACATTCTATATGAAAGAATGAATATTTCAGATGAAATGGAAGTGTTCAAACTATTTATGAAGCTCTTTTGCAGAATGTACACTTTATGAAAGTAATTATTTGAGTTCCATTCTTATTATTGTCAAAATCCTGAAATTATTGAACCTACTCATCTTCCACTGAGGCCAATCCACATCCACTTCAGTAAGAAGTGCTCTTTGCATCACTTGTTTTTCTCAGTAACTTGTTTCAAGATGTGGAAATGAAGCAAACTGACTTGTCAGGAACTGTAATGTAATATAGGTGAGATAGAGAAATACAGAATTTTCTAAGGAAAGTGGATAGAAGACAAAATATAATAGGATAACATTATTACCTGAAAAGGTGATTAAAAATAATTGAATGTTTTCTTTCATTTTTTTTTTAATAATGTTGGGAGGAAAGAAATTTGGATTTGCTGACAGTTACTGTGACCCAAAATGACAGTAGCTTTTATCCGACTTTTAATTTAAATAACTTTAATATTCTTACTCATTTCATTGGAGCTGTTTGGATTGAGGACACTCTGCAGCTTTTAAGACTGTTGTTCCCAAGTAGCAGTGAATACATTGTCATGCAAAAGCAAGATGCAGTATGACTTGCCTGGAGTATAATGAGGTATTTTAAAATAATTTACTGTCTATCTTCTACAGAAAACCAGCAATTATCATACTGTTATTTCTTCAGTATAACTTAAAAGGAAGAGCTTGTCTCAGTGTTGTTTTTTTTCCATTCTTGCCTACAAGGAATACATTCAAAGAAATGGAAGACTTTTAAAATGCATTAGGCATGTTTTCTTCATTTTCACACTGAAGGACTGATCCTAACCCCTCAGTGGTAAATTCTTTAAAAAAACAGGACATCATCTGCTTTTGAAGTGTGGTTACAGTTTACTTCTGTTGAAATGCAGATGCCAGATAGAAGGCATTGCTTTTAAAATGAAGGCTTCCCCCCAGAGGTTGCATTTAGGTCTTATTAATCCACATGATCAGCATTTGAAATGTGATTGAGAGAATAACTCCATGATCTGTTTGCAGAGTATCACTTCTACAGTGATTGTTTAGGTTCATAAGTGAAAATTTTGGAGAATGAATCAATTCAAAGTTTACACTGCTTCATGATTCGGCATTTTTTAATTTACACTTCACTGGATTGGACAAGTGCAAGGCAGGGTCTGTTCGGAGAGTAAGTCTGGGACATTATGGAGCCCTAATACTGGCTGACAATTGCTCCATGTGTAGCTCCAGGCTCCTCTCTTAAACTTGTCGAGTCACTTTGGGTAATTGTGAAAATGGAGGCTATAATACATCCATATCTTGGAGCTAGTTAAGAGGATAAATTAATTATTTGAAATTGGCTTGTAAAATTATTTTAACTTTTAGTCCATCTTTCTCTGCTGTATATAATAACAGCTGCAGGCAGTTCCCAGTGCCCATAGGCTCAGCTCATACCCAGAAAGAGTGAGAAAGCAAAAGATTCCCAGACCCTGCTCATCTTCTGGTGCTTTCCAAGAAAAGACCAGAGAGGCATTGCTTCTGTCATGAGGACTGCACTGTGGAGCCCAAGTTTGGGGTGGGGACAACACTGTATGATGCCTATAGGGCTCTTCTGTTCCTATGCTGGGAATGGAGGGCAAGGGAAATTCTCTTCTCGTATTTCAAAACTGGCAGTAAAAATACTGGCTGGAAAGCTAGCACCTACCTCCAGTCTTGCAGAATTGGAATCAGCAGGAATGCTGTGGCTCAGTTCAAAACCTTGAGGAAATCTGTCCACACCCTTGTTACCTGCTCTGCACTGTTTCCTCCATTGCATGCAGAGCCTCTCCATGAGCATGCTGTGGGGATTCACCTACCACAAGGTACTCTGGGGGGTTAACTTGCCAGATTCGGCCCATAGATTCATCTGAATAAACAAATAGGAGGCTCTAAAGGCTCTGATAACTAAGTGGTACTGTTCTTTGAGTGTATTTACGCTATCTGGCCCCAGATTTAGTTGTTTATGTTTGATCACTGATCTTGTTTGGAAATAACACTACCTTTTGAAGCTCTAGCTTGATTTGCTTTAAAGATCAAAGAGATTCTTCAGCTTGTCAGCTGGGACTGTTGCATGTATAAGCAATGAACACTGTTAGGACACAGGAAGGAGTGTGCAGGGCCTTTGTATCTCGAGCTCAGTGGAGAGACAAGGGATGGACCACAGAAGAATTTTCCACTTTTATGTGTGATTACCAGATGGGTGTGCAATTCTATTATTGCATTCACAGGTCTGTAAATAAATGTAGACACTTTTAGGAACCTTTTTTTGGAGAAGCTCCCTTTCACATTACAGTGCTTTATTAACTTAATATGTTTCTTTTTGAAGTCAGTTCTGTCTCCGAGGACTAGAACTGTACAGATTCAATTCTGGTCAGACTTGAATGCTCTAACCTGGGTAAACAGTTTTCCTCTTTGCTACAATTTGGTTCTGGTTGTTTTATTTAAGAGTTTAGGAAAGGAAGTCTGAACGTCCTTTGAAAAAAAAAAGGGATTTAAAGGGCACGTAAGGGTGGAGTGGCTCAGAGATGCTTTCTGACCAGTAGTGTGCGGTTCAGAGATGAATTGCATATATTTACCAATGAATAGTCATGTTTTCTAGGGTTAGTTATAGGCTTAATTTTCTGAGTCCAACGCTGTGCTTTCCTTTTGACCAACCCGTCAATGTTAAAGGCTTTTAACAAAGTGAGTATCATGTTCAATTCAAAATTACAAGAGGAATTTTAATTTGGCAGAGCGTGGTAACTTTCTGCTGGACACTGCAGCTTAGGATCCCATAGAGGATGTGTAGGCAGCCAATTGCCTGTTTGTTATCTCGATTGTAGTTGTTTAGTTTACCTAAATACCAGGACTGTGAAGTTATTCCAGGGAGTCTGTAACAATTTCTCACCTTGATGATAATGTGTCTCAGAGGATCTCAAGGTCTAATAGAGTAATGAATTGTCTGTTAATGAGGTGATAAAGCTAAAAAAAAAAAAAATTGCCATATCAGATCCCTTCTTTGCTTTGCAAATTAAGACACAATCAAGAATCCAGCTCTTGAAGGAGATAGTCAATGTTTTGTGTCATGCTGGAAAAGATTCTGCAGTCACCAGATTTGTAAATAGTATGATAGGTGATTTCGAAAAATGCAGTTGTTATGTTATATTTTTTTTTATCCCTGTAGGACCATAAAGTAGAAGAATTCATCAGTTGTCCACTTTATTCAGTTATGATAATTAGCTATGAGATGCTACTACGATCTCTGGATCAAATTCAGGCTATAGAATTTAACCTCCTGATCTGTGATGAAGGACATCGTCTGAAAAATAGCTCTATTAAGACAACTACAGCCCTCACTAGTCTGTCTTGTGAGAGGAGAATTATCCTTACTGGTTAGTATTTATACTTTAATATAAATTTTAATATTTAGCTATGCTAAAAGTGCCAGATTGGCATAAAGGAAAAAGAATATTGTAAATATGACAGAAACACAACATAAACTTTTGCAATGGGTATTAAGTGCACAAATATTGGATTTTTTAAAAACAGATTTTTAAAAAGAAAAAAAAGAGTGACAAGCAAAATTTGTGTAACTTAAGGGATGTGTAAGGAGCTGTGGAACTTCTGTTAAGGAATCAGGACTCCATTTTTATACACTCATTATTTTCCTTTGCAGCTATTTAACAAAATAACTTCTAGAATCAATCCTTCTGTCAAACCAACTAGATATGCAGTTATTCAGTTAGGAAGATGGTAGTTTATTAATCAGAGTGGAGTTCTAGATTAATTCAATATTCTGAGTAATTCCCATTGAAATAAAATAACTTTTAAAGATGCATTATGAATTTTAAACTCTGCATTCAACAGTTGCACCTGTCAGTTTCAAGAATTATTTGTTATGAATACATTATTATAGATATAGAATTATTTTTCTCTCTTTCCAGGTACTCCAATCCAAAATGACTTGCAAGAATTTTATGCATTAATAGAATTTGTAAATCCAGGAGTACTTGGTTCTTTATCCACATACAGAAAGATATATGAGGAGCCCATCGTCAGATCCAGAGAACCTTCAGCAACAAAGGTATGTTATTTAAAAAAAAAAAAGCAATTATAGAAGGAAATTAGTAGAGAAGAATGTGAAATTTACTTTCTGTGGAATAGATGAACTTCAGGACTATTAATGGGAGCAAAAGCTTTTCAGCTTCTTATTTGAATAAACTTAGTTGTTTTCCAAAGGCAGGTGAGGAATACATGCATATTGAGATTATGGCTGCTCTTCATCAGGCAGCCAGCATCTTGAATTTCCAAAACTGTCATGTAAATTACCATATGAGGATACTGTGTTATGTCTTAATTTCTCCACAATACTGTATTATTTTATTACATCAATCAAGAAATTTATGGAATATAATTTGAACCTTGTGTATCTTCTCAGACATTATCTTCATTTGTTTAAGACTTTAGAAATCAAACTAGAATTAAGCTAATGCAGTGGTACTAATTATGGAACGGATCATTACGTTCTCATGCTGGAAGTGATATTGTGCATTTCAAATATTCACTAACTACCTAATGAAAATAATATAGAAAATTATTTTGATGAAATGCAAGATGAGCATTAATTTTGTGCTTCATTCTTTTAGGAAGAAAAGGATTTAGGAGAAAAAAGAGCTGCAGAACTCACACGCCTCACTGGACTCTTTGTTCTTAGGAGAACACAGGAGGTTATAAACAAATTTCTTCCACCAAAAAAGGAGAACATTATCTTCTGCCAACCAACAGCACTACAGCTTGAGTTGTATCGAAAACTGCTCAGTTCTCGTGTTATTACCTCCTGTCTACAAGGCAGGCTAGAAAATAGTCCTCACCTAATATGTATAGGAGCTTTGAAAAAACTTTGCAATCATCCATGTCTTCTGCTTAAAGCTGTAAAGGTATCTATCTGCATGGGGGTGGGTGCCTGCAAGTAGTCATTTCAGCTGACAGAGGTCACTAGAAATATGTTATGGTCAATGTGCATGTCAATTAAGGTCATTTCCATGCTGTTTTCACATCTGACTTGCTTTAGGAGATTGGCTTTCAAAAATGTAAATGTTAGGGAATCTGAATGTAGGTATGTCTCCACCTTCATAGCACCTTATTTTCTTGTTCTTCCTTACCTTCATGTATTTTCCCTCCCAGTGTGGTCCCTGAATATTTGTAAAAATACATTCAAATGTGGGCTTTCCAAAGAGAATAATCTCTGCTAGAGATTATTCTGTATACTCTGTCTGCTGGTTCCCATGAAACCTCTCTCTGATACAGTCTTGAGTTCAGTGATATTGACAGCTGCAGGCTTGACACATCACTGGTACAAGCTGCCTCTCTTTTTCCTGGAATCCTGTCACCTTCTACACCTTGTTAGTTTCTCATAAATGTTCTCATTCCTACAGGTAACTTGTATGATAGAACTTAGTATTACTAACTTATTTCAGTAATAGTCCAAGTGCGAGTAAGGTGAGTGTAAATGTAAATAAATGTTTGTTAAAAAATGTTCTTTGTGAATTTGCAGGAATGTTCACAGCAGACATCTCTGTAAACTGCAACTCTGACAAGTAAAGTGAATTGCCTTCACTTCATTTTATAACCATTTGAATTTTTTGTAAATGAAAGCATAACCCTTTGGAAATTATCTGCATTGAAAGGACTGTATGTGCAGGTCATTTATTACTGTTGTGGGTTTTGGTTAGACTGGCTTTTTCCTTCCCAGGAAACATCAGTTTGCAAGTTACAGCACATTATTATTTGCCAGCTTTTTTTCCTTTTTTTTTTCACTTCCCTTGCAATAAAGGAAATCTAATGACAGCATCTTGATTTTTTTTCCTAATTTTTAGTTATGGCTTTGCTGTGATTGTGCATCTGTGTAGTTGTTGAAGTAAAGAAATAGAAGTAAATTTCTTTTTTCACTTTCCAGTATTTCATGTTGCTGTCTACCCAGCTGTAAACAAAATCTTGGATTAGAGGATGTAAATCACAGTAAATGCTCTCACTCTTTTAAAACTGTGTCAATACAGTACTGGAAGCTTACTGTGCTCATGTGATACACTACTTTGTGATAGCTTTTGATACCTCTTTTTGTAATGATAATATAGCAAATTTTTAGAAATAAGACAATGCAAAAAAAAAAAGGTCAAATATTTTAGAGGGGATGTGAAGCTTTAATCCTTTTATTTTTAATAGGAAAAATCCTGTGATCCGAAAAGTGATGAACATGTTGAGTCCAGTCTCTACGAAGGTCTAACAGATGTCTTTCCACAAGATTATACTTCTGACATTTTCTCTGAAACTGATTCAGGAAAATTGCAGGTGCTGGTGAAGTTGTTAGCAGCAATCCGAGAGCTCAGCTCTTCTGAAAGGCAAGTGTGAAAGAAAGGTAAAAGGCAAATGATAGGAGTGACCTGCTGTGTATTGTTTTGCTTTTCAGTTGTGTAATAGGGACATACTATTCAAAATAAAACCTTTGCAGCTGTTTGCAGAGGTACCAGACATATTTATGCTTTGTACTCCTGGCTCTTCTTCATTAATTCTTAACCTAGGATTTGTAGCTGACACAATTTTCAAAGTTGCTCTTCTATGATTTCCAGATAAAGATACTTGTATTTTTCATATTGAGTTCCCACAACTAAGGTAGAGTTAGTTACAGCCCCTGTACAATGACATATTATCTTTATCTACAAAGACTTTGTATCTTCTTAAGGCAATTATTTAATGTATTCAATATTTTAAATTTCACAAAAATATTTTTAATGACTGGATTATGAGTTTCTTCCCTTTTTAATCATGTTTAGCTGCTCAATGCTTGCTGCCTTTTCCATCCAGGGCCAGAAGACTCATCAGGTGAAGTTGCATGGCAACTGCTTATTTGCCCTGTCGTGAATGTCACTGACACACAGGAAAACCTCTGTTTATGATAGTGTAATGGGCTACACATTGTTGATTATAACTGTGAAATTGCTGATTCATGGAAAACTCAACACAACCTTGTGTCTCATGATAACTTTTTAATGTACTCATGCCTTGAAGCTCAGCTCTTCCAAAAGTAGTTCCTTTTACCTTTTATTTTAATTGGTGCTTAAATAGGACATTCTGTAATTCAGTAGTGAGAAGTTACAGCCGATCTCTTGGCACTGATGTAATGGAATTTGTTTCTTCCTGATGCTCTCTTTTTACAAACCAGAAATCGGAGCCTATCGTGGGAGTTTATATGCCTTGCATACATTGAAACCAATGACAGCTAAATATCCAAACATAATAGCCTTTTTTCCTTAAGTCAAAAGAATTAAGGTATCAGGAAAAACCTTCTTTCCCTGTGTCAGTGCTGTGGGAGCTGATGAGTTACAGCTAATTTTGAGGCATTCTTTTACAACTTTTTTTTTGCTTTAATACAGTACTGTTCATGTTTCTCTTCCTACTGTTTCCCAGGTCTCTCTATTATCACTGAATAGCTTTTTTGCAATATACAGATTCAATTCCAGTGCTCCTTTGAAGTTTATATTCTGCTTTTGAGTAAAAAGATGTGAATTTAAGGTTGACCAACAAAAAAACCTATCTTGCAAAGTCTTTACAAATGTGTTTTAGATATAATTTGGTTGTAGAGGCAACTACAATAATAGTAAACTTTATAACAGTTAAAAAATGTTAATGTACTAGATTTTCCTCAAAACTGCTTTTATAGTTCTTCAGTACTTGTTTTTAATTAATTTTTTTTTTAATTCCATTTTTGATGGAATTTTGTACATTTGATTTAGACTTCTTGCAGAAAAAAATGTCCTAACTGTGGTTATTGTCTTATTTATGGCTTAAATTAAAAAGATATTTGTCCTCTCAGTAGTATCAGTACTTCATAGGACGGAAATTCTAGATTTTTAGATCTTTTAGATTTTTAGGGTTTTTTTACTTACTCAAAAATTAAGAGAAATAATGTTGATCTAGGATGTGTTGTTAGTCAATCAAGAGACTGAGTTATTTAAAAAAAAAAATTAAACTGTATTGTTTGTGATATCTTTCATCATGCTTCATTCCATTTATTTTCAGTCAAATGATGTAGGAAGGAGTAATTGCTTTGTTACTTGGCTTTCATGACCTTGTTTATCAGAAATTTTCTCAGTTGTCTATAGAAGTTTTCATTAACTTTTTCCATAAGTAGAATTATCTACATTTATTAGTTGGTACAGCGTCCTCTGCAAATGCTGCCTTAAGAGCAGCTATTCTGCATAAATGTAGATTTTTTAAAAAATTCTGTATTTGGTTCTGGATCTCTGTAATCTATGCATTAAGCCAAATTCTCTTGTGAAGGATAACATTGATTATTTAACATCTGAATGTTTGATGGTAAGACATAATGTATCTAAATTTAGTGTGTGCTTCAAATAATGTTGAGTTCTATTTCTTAGCAAATATGAGTAACCTCAGGTTGATGTTTAATTTTTGCTAGATTTGTCATTCCATTTTTTTAATTGCCTTCAGTTATTTGTTATTGTACTTTAACCTTATCTGCCTCTAAGATTTTGAGATAACTTTATTTCATTGTTTGACAGGGTTGTACTGGTATCCAATTACACTCAGACACTGAACATACTACAGGAGACATGTAAACGTTATGGATATTCTTATACTAGACTTGATGGAAATACTCCTGTCTCCCAGAGGCAACAGATTGTTGATAGTTTTAATTGTAAATTCAGTTCAGCTTTCATCTTTTTGCTGAGTTCAAAAGCTGGTGGAGTGGGACTGAATCTAGTTGGAGCTTCTCACTTGGTCCTTTATGATATCGACTGGAATCCAGCTACTGATATTCAGGTCTGATATAATTGTGTACTGTGGGTTGTGATGGGTATCATATGAGCTCCTGACTGATTTTGAGATGCCTGACTTAACATGTCTTATTGCTACCCAGCTATCACCCTGTGCCTGGACAAATACAATAACAGAGGAAAACTCTGAAAAGAAGAAAAATTTATCTGTTCTTAATGTGTATATTTGTATCATTAGAACTCCCTTTGCATGAAGAGTATAGTCTGGTTTCTTTAGAGGTGCGAGTCATGTATCCCTTTTTTTCCTGCCTACTTTTTAACTGGAAAGTTGTTGTGTTCTATAAAGAAAAGAAAACTATGATTAGAATATATAGCATGTGTTACTGTTGATTTGCTATACGTAAGAAAAGGGAGAGATTCCAATCAGAATTAAGGGAATGAAGTAAACACGTGTCAATGATATTAAAAGAAAGCAAAGCCAGTGCCATGCTATGCTTGTAACAGTGCCCTTGGTTGTAAGGGATTATTTAATTGGCATAAGAGTGTTCATTTAAAATAGTCCTTAATAATAACAATTAAAAATATATATTTTTATGAATTAAGTAAGAAATGTCTCTCTGTAGAGGAATACTAAATACTGATACATGAAATAACCTCTGATTCTTGGCCCTGATCCTGTTCCAAGAGTGAATTAGTACCCCCATGTGGTCACTTGTTTTGTTGCTCTAAACACTGTCTGCTATATCAGCCAAAATTACTACAGTTTGCCAAAAACTGCAAGCCATGTTGTGGGTACTTGTACCTAATATGTACATGTAACCCTTACATTTTTTACTAAAATTATAGAATGGTACTCAGTTACTTTTTTTGTTTAAGAATTACATGTGAAACACTGATTCTACAATTCTAAAAGGAATGGCAATGCCATTTTTTAAGATGTGTTGTGGCAAAAAAAAAAAAAAAAAGGAGATGTATTCTTGAAATAATCAACTGTTGCTAATGCTTAGAAAAGAGATATGAGGAAAGGATTGCTGACAGAAAGGAAATTAAACCTCTACTTTCCTACTGTAATATACACAAAAAAGAGGAGAACAGATGGACAAAGCAAGTTATGTTTTCAAAATAATTTACAGTTAATACCGGCAGACTTTTATAAAAACAGTCAATGACAGCTATTATTTCTTTCTGCGTGAGCTAGCAGAGCCAGTAATTTGATCAGCATAGGCTACAAGTTTTAGCAGAAATTTTGTCCTAGAGTAGGTTGTTAATACTCTTTATCTTTTCCCTTTCTTCAGGCAATGGCCAGAGTGTGGAGAGATGGTCAGAAACATACTGTACATATCTACAGGCTTCTAACCACAGGTCAGAGATTGTGCTCTAATATATTCTATAGAAATTTTGGCAGTAGAAGAAAGAAAGGGACTTTTTGGAAATAAATCATTCTTGAAAGATATATTTAATTTGTTCTGAATTCAGTTAAAATAGATCCATCTCCTTGATTCATTTGCCTTTTCTGTGCTCTTGTTTTTATATCTGAAAATAGTGGTTCAGCATTTCCCATGAATATTGATCATAGAACCACAGAGTCATAGAAGTGCTCAGGTTGGAAAAGACCTTAAAGATAATAGAGTCCAACCATGACCTAACCATACTACCCTAACTCTAACAACCCTCCATTAAATCATGTCCCTGGACACCACATCCAAACGGGATCTAATCACATCCAGGGATGGTGACTTAACCACCTCCCTCGGGAGCCTATTCCAGTGCTTAACAACCCTTTCTGTAAACAAGTTTTTCCCGATATCTAACCTAAACCTCCCCGGCACAACTTGAGGCCATTTCCCCTCGTCCTGTCACCTGTCACCAGTGAGAAGAGACCAACCTCACTCTCGCTGTAAGCACCTTTCAGGTGTTTGAAGAGAGCAATAAGGTCTCTCCTCGGTTTCCTCTTCCCCAAACTAAACAGCCCCAGTTCCTTCAGTCTCTCCTCGTAGAGCATATTGTCCAAGCTCTTCAAAAGCCTTGTTGCCCTTCTCCAGCACCTCAATATCCTTTCTGTACTGAGGTGCCCAAAACTGAACACAGTACTCGAGGTGAGGCCTCACCAGTGCTGAGTACAGGGGCAGAATTGCTTCTCTAGTCCTACTCACCACACCATCTCTGATACAAGCCAGGATGCCATTGGCCTTCTTGGCCACCTGGGCACACTGCTGGCTCATATTCAGCCGACTGTCCATCAGTACACCAAGGTCCCTTTCCATCAGGCAGCTTTCCAGCCACTCCTCCCCAAGCCTGTAGGGTTGCCTGGGGTGATGTCATCAAAGTGCAGCACCCAACACTTGGCCCTGTTGAAACTCATACATTTAACCTTGTCCCATTGATCCAGTCTATCCAGGTCCCTCCATAGTGCCTGTTATCAAGAAATGGATTTTACTTTTCTTCTTGACATATACTGCTCAAAAATTATTCCAGTGTATAAATTGTTTTTTCAATACAGGCTCAATAGAAGAAAAGATTTATCAAAGACAGATCAGCAAACAGGACCTTTCGGGGGCAGTTGTAGACCTTTCCAAGACATCTGAACATATCCATTTTTCTGTTGAGGAGCTCAGAAATCTCTTTACACTTCACGAGAATTCCAGCTGTGTTACCCATGACTTACTTGAATGTGATTGTATGGGAAACAAAGACCATCAAAGTGAGTTTCTTTTTCATTATCTCTGGCTATTACAGATGAACTGTATCCATTTGGAATATATCACCTGTCTTTGGAGAAAACTACAAAGCTCAGTAAAACAGAATTGAAGTAGTGAGATTCATTTTGGGACCAGCCAGACATTGCCTGATTTTTCTGGTACACAGGAGCCCTTCATAAGATGAAGAGAAGAAATATTAATTCCTTGCAGTAACAACCAATTCATATAATGTGCCTCTTAATAATTTGAATTAGCTATGGCCAGTTTAGGTAGGGATTCATTACAACCAATAAGTGTTGTGTATTTTTTTTCTAAATATTCCAGGACAGTAATGATAGCTTCAGTTTCCAATTTCCTAAAGAAAAAAGTGTCTATTGCCTGGGTACATTTCTTTTCTTGGAGTATGAAATATGTATATACAGTATTCACAAATATCACAGTAAAAAAACCACGAAGGAATGGCTGTGAGTACACATGCTAACACAACTAAGTAAAACACAAGAACACAATTAAGTAATGCAAACCTGATGACTATTCTGCTTGGTAGTTTTCATGTTTTTGGAAAATAGGATAGAGCTGTTTCAGTCTATCCAAAACGGGAAGGACTTGGTTAGTGAAAGCACAATGCTGCTGTATCCATGACAATTTGAGTTTCTTCCTTATTTCTGCTCCACACAATGATTTCATAGTCTTTGTATGTTTCTTTATGACTGAAAAAATTAAACCATTTGTCATATGAGTAGGTGATGTTCTGTATTATGCCAGCCTCCATTTAGGTACTGTTAAAGCATCTGTGTAGGAAATGCAGCTGTGGTCTTACATCTTACTGTTTTTTTTTCACTGTTGTGCAGTGATGCAGGTAGAGCTTCTGTATTTCAGAGACCAAAGAAATTTGATATTTCTTCTGTGATGAACACTAATGCATATAGTTTTAATCAAGATTTTGCAATTGTCTTAACACTCTTGAATGCTTATTTTATTCTTTGAATGCATATTGGTTCCAGCATCAGTTTCTTGGGACTTGGGGCATTGAATGTCACTAGGACTCCCGCAAGGGTAATTGTATCTTGGTCCCAGCAAATGGAACATTTATGGTGGTAAATCAAGGGAAAACCAGAAAGACATTTTTAAACTTCAATGTTAGAAATGATAGAATGAGTTGGGAAAGATTTGGCTTCCTAAAGAGCAGAGAACAAATTGGCTCATCAGTTTCCTTGTCAAATTGTTATGAGTCATGGTCTTACAAGTCATGGTTGTGAGTCAGAATGCAGCTACCATTAGTTGATCTCTTTGACAATACTAAGAAGAGAAAGTTGTCAGATACTTCATTGGGGAACCAGCTCCTGGTTCCTGGAAAAAGACATTGTTACATAGAAATTGCTAAGAACTATCACCAATTTGTCGTCTCCATTTCTAGCAAGTATGATTCAAAAGATGAACTAAGTTGGAGCTAAAAAATACTATACAGGCTTCACAATGTATGAACTTTTCAGAGTCTCCATTATATCTACCAATGTGACTGTATGGTCTTGACCTGTTGTCAGTTCATACTGGGGCAATCTTTAGCAAGCCATAGGAGTTTTGAAAGGAAGTAATTAACTATGTGTGGGTTCTGTAGATGGGTTGCCTGCTATTTTTCTGACTGTCAGATCAGCTGCAAAGTATAATACTATTATTTTACTTGATCATGGTTTTAGTTATGAAGTTAGGAATGCAGAATCTGTAAGTACTTGAGAAGTGCATCTAATCTAATTTTTCTGCTGGACAGTAAAATAATAAATTTCAAGTCTAGTGCAAATGCGTATCATCAGTCAGAAGGAAAGTCTTGCATATGGGAGTCATTATGGTCTCTCCAAAAGTTTAAAAAACTTGAAAATACTGAGTCATCATGCTGCTTATGTCACTTGCTGAGAAACACACAACTCGGTTGTGAAACTATTTGATGACATGGTTTAAATCAGTTACAGTAGTGATGCAGTTTTTTCCATCACAACTGATTTCTTTATTTATCACATGCATCAGGTGAATCATGAAGTCAGCAATACATGACATACCCTGCAATGACCTGCTGTTGCTTGGCACTCTAGAATCCCTAAAATCTCCAGAACTCAAAGTGAATTCTTCTCTTTGTGCTTCACAGGGAATTGTCTTTTTCTTACTGTGATACACAGTATACAATATAGCATTTATTGAGCAACTTGGCATAGTGTGAATGTACAGAGTGTACTAGAGATCCACCTCTAGTGTGCTAAGTTCAGTGAAATAACTGTTCAAACTCTTCTTAGCTGGTTGGAATGACTCATGTGGGAGGAAATAGAAACTGGCTTGAGTTTTGCTGTAAGATACTTCTATATTCAGAATTACTTAAAGAATGGGAAGAAACCCAAATATTACAGAATTAGGAAGATGGAAGAAAGGAAATTGCCAGATAGGATATTTCCCTTCCTATCTATTTGTGAAAGGATTCATCTTTGAGCTAGCATACGGTGATTTTGATAAACTTGATCCATGAGCAAGGAACAGCCTTTCCCCTCTTACTATGGATACAAATGTTCAGTTTTCATTGACATAGAAGGATTCTTTACATTGCTCTATTTTCCCATTCATTATCACCAACTGTCTTATTGACTCACACTGAAATATTCTTAGTTTTCCCTGATTAATTTTCTGCATCCTTTTTTCAGATCCATCCTCACAAAAGCCTTCAGTGTCTAGATGTTGTCAGCTCAGACAAGACCAGGGGAAGCATAATTTAAAGAAACCTCTCTCCATGTCACAGTTGATGCAATGGAAGCATTTCTCTGGGCAACATCAAGCTCTACCTGATCCTTTTCTTGAAAGGATAAAAGAAAATGTTTCTTTCATTTTCCAGAATGTAACCAATCCAACTTCCCCCACCCAATAAAACTACAGTATCTTTCCCTACTGTTCTCATCCTTCTCCTCAGAGTAGTAAATAATTGATGTACAAAGTTATTTTTGTCAAATTCTATATTGTGTGGTTTTGATGAGGTTTTTGAGTAAATGTGAGTCCTGGCGTTTAAAAAAAAAGTTAGAGGTAATACTAAATTAATAATAATTGCAAAAATCATCATACAGATTTTTAAATTTAACTTGGCTTTCAAGTCTTCTGTTCCTTTGATATCTTAATTAGTAAGATTGTTTTTGTATACATCCCTATGTGTGTCTGTTTTGTTTTATAGCTTTTGTTTGACTATAATGATTTATTATTTGTAAAGCTGGCAACTCTTCAGCCACATTTTATAATATTGTGCAGTGCTATATGCTGTTTACAAAGCTCTGGTTTGATTTTTGTTTTGACAATGAAAAGTTGTGTGTCTGTATAACTGTGGCTTTATCGCAAGAGGAGGTTTGTTCCCTGGAATTTACAGTTTACTGAAAATAGGAGCCATAGCAACTGAGATCCAGGTTTCTGAGACCCAGGGTTTGTTGCTGTGTCAAAATGTTGTGAAATTCACCTGTTGCTTTTACCTGAAAAAATAGACAAACTTCATTTCTCAGGCACACTGAGTACAGGCTTACCTAATTTTTAGCTTACTTTGCTTGAGGACACTTTTTGTCAAACTCTGGAGTACCGCAAACTTAGAGAATTTGAGAACATACTTTCACTGTATGTTTTTCTTATGACTATGTTTTCCTTCTTTCTGAAGGCACAAAAGTTTTGAATTGGATTATATCTTATATGTGAAGTTCAAAAGACCCAGAGAAACAGAAGATTAGAAAATTTTCAGAAAAACTACAAACTTAGAGAATTTGAAAGACTTTGAGCAGGAATACGACTCCATTGTGGTAATCCTGCACTGTGCCACATGTTGTACATACTCTTGATATTTGGTGCCTGTTGTGGTAGTAGTGGATCATTAAAAAGTCCAACCAATTTTCAGAAAACGGTGCTCTATCTTTCTCTAGAACGTCATGGAATTCACAGTCCAACCTAATCCATCATCATACATTTTCCTGTCATTGTGAGTCTGGGAACTGGAAATCAAATACACTGACTTCTCTCCACCACAGAAATCTGTTTCAGAGGTTTTTTCTTTTTTTCATTTCCTTTGACTCTGAGAACTGGATGTCAAAAGAAAATAATGAAAAACAAAGTGAGGGCATGTTGGAGAATATAAACAATTATGAATATTTTTGGCATGCAAATTTTGTTCCTTAATACAGTTAGAATGAAGAACTAAACAGTTTAGTTCTATAACATTTTAGTTTGTCTGTTAAAGAGCTTGTTCCTCACCCTGTGTATGGGGAGAAGATGTTCATGCTTATCCAGGTGCTGTGCTATTTTGTCGGTTTTCTGTTAGATAAAAGACTGATAGCTAACAGATGCCACAGCTTATTTTAATTAGCAAGGCCAAGATTCGCTGTATCTCTGAAACTCAAGACAGACTGTAGCCAATCCATATAATAATGATTGTTGTAATTAACAGTTATTTGAGACTGACTATACTTGATCAGTGTTGCCCATAAGTTTGCCAGTCTGTCTGTTCGTAGGAAGCATGCCAGCTTTCTCTGTTCTCTGCTGATACTGACCTTATATGTGGTTTCATGCATGTGCATGAAAAGGTAGGTTGCACCCATTGCTGTTTTGTCTGTGGGAGTCTGGTCATCTCCACTTAACATGCATGCTGTGGTTTGGAGCATACTAGTTGTCAACACTTGGGGAAACCTGGGTGTATAACAGAAGGAAGACCCACACCATGCTGTGTTTCTTTCATTTCTCTGTTTCATTTCTCAAGACCCCAGGGTTTTCTTAGCAAGCCTTCCGACCTCATGTGTTGAGATCCTGCCCTCCACACAGTACACATGCAGCTGCTTGCTGGCAGAACACAGGTCTGGCAGGGAAGTCCTGTTATTATTTAACCTGCAGAGCTCTTTTATTCTGGCAATTTTTAAATAAATAAATACAAGAAAAGCTGGTGCTGGACCACCATGGAGCTCTCAGGATGCCAGAGGTGATGAATTGGCATGACTGAATTATGAGCATGCTTCTTTCTTGTTGGATAAATCAAAACTACCCAAATTACAGATTGAATATGACATTATACATTATGCAGATTGAAACTGACTCTAAAATTTGTTGTCCTAGAAAATTATGCTTCACACTGGAAGAATAGATTGCAGAAAATATAGGAAGCACGAATACAGAATCTAATTTAGTACGCCATCTGTAATTCTCTCACAGTAGTCTAAAAAAGCCTGTAAAATTAGATTAGCCCATCCTGCTCACATAATTACAGTGAAATGATCATTATTAGCATACAAAATGCAGCACGTGGCCATGTGACTTTTCTCACCCATAGGTGAAAAATGTTCACTAGGAGAAGGCCCCATAATGAACTTACCATCTGATTTTTGACTGGTAAGTTATATTGAGGATTTCAACTTTTCACAAGGTCATGTTGCCCCTTCTCTTAACAAACATGAAATTCTAGAGGGTGGGTAAGGTAGCTGGTGGTGAAAGACAAGTTGTCAGTTCCAAGCAGATGGTCCTGGCTTCTGGATTCACTGCCAGCGATGCCCTAGTTGTGCTCTAAGTGTGAGATATTGAGAGTTGCCAAATTAAGAGAATGCTCCATTTGAATTGAAAAGTGTCCTAGGGCACCTATTAACACCTGACTCCAGTAGGCACACAACAGCAGTGCTCACCGTTTCAGGAGAGCAAGTTGTAAAGTTATGACTAATCCTAGAGCAACTTCTGCAGGGCCTTGAGTCACAGCAGGCAGGGAATGCTGCCAGCCAGCCCTCCGGTTCAGCAATCAATATTGTGTTTGTTGCCAATTCCTAGCTAGGTGGAGGGGTTTGGGAGAAATTCAATTACTTATGGTATAGGGCGTAGTGCCAAAGAAGCAAACGTGCTTCATATTCTCAGTGGAGATCAACCCAGATTCTAAAGAGCGGAAAGTTGTTTTATCTGTTGCTTTATATTACATCTTTTAAAAACAACAACAAGCAAACTGGTTTCATATGACTACTTTTGTTGATTCAGTATTAAGCCATCCTGGCTTGCTTTTTTTTTTTTTTTTTTTTTTTTTTTAATGATTCAGATAATGATGTTTGTATGATAACTGCAGCAGAGACATGATGACAAGAGGTTAACATAAGTCCGGTTAAGAGTTTGCCTTTTTTCAGAGATCATGAAGTCCTTCGACTTGTCATCTGTTACAGAAGGGGTGCTAAGTGATGACGGAGTGATTCTGTAAGGGAATAAATTCATAGGAATTTCTTAAAATGCCAGATATGGAACAGGCTTTGACAACTGCTTCGGGTCATCACCAGGAATTCACAAGGAGAGATTCCAGCTTTGTAGGCAAGTAACACACAGAAGGAAAGTAGCTTTTTCATGTGCTTTCCACTGAATGAAAATTTGACGTTAGCCATGGTTGTTTATGTGTGGCTTAAACAAACAATGTCTGTGGCTGGAAGATCTGGGGAGGCTATAAGGAACAATAAAGAAAACTGCTTTTGGCTTTACAGCATAACTGAACACTAAGCTTAACTGAAAGCTGTAACAGAGCCTTGTGTGCTATTCCTTCGTACCAAAGCAAGTTTTCCATTTAGAAATGTGGATATAGATACGTGCAGGACTTGCAATGTATGATGCAGTGTTCACGCTCAGGATAAGAGGTAATACGTCAGCAGAAGCACTACAGAAGCAATAACACTGAATTCCGCAGCCAGCTTGAGAGTGTTCTGCAGAAACTCCGCAGCTTCAATATATTGAATGCTGTTGACTTGCACCCAATTTTCATTAACGTGCTGAAATCTGAGACAATATGAAGGATACATATCCAAGGGTATCTGCAGCCTTCTTCCAGCCTCTTCTCTCCTTTTCTTGCAGCCTTGATGCCAGCCTGAGTTTTTCCTGTGCTCCTTTGTTTGCTTGGTTTGAATTACACCCACTTGACAACATACATTCCTCATTTTTCTTTAATTCATTTCTCCCAAATAGGCAAGATGTCAGTCATTGTGACAAAAGCCTGTGCCCCTGCAAGCTGTTTTTTCTAGTATTCTCTGTCAGTTAGCTGAAAATCTTTTTTCTCTCTTCATTATGACTGTCTTGGCTCAGGCTTTAGTTTTATAGAGTGTGAGTTATGGCACTTAGCAAGAATCTCCCTTGCAACCCTTGTCAATCCATCCTAATGGATGGAGCTTGCCGAACAATAAGAGTGCAGCAGCCTGAAATATCCTTCCTCCAACTAGAATCTGTTGCCTTTGATGAGGTTTTAGTCCTGTCCTGGGTTTGGACACCAGGTCTACTCAGCCTCATCAAGTCAGCTGAATTGTGTGTATGTGTCAAGGCTGACCCATAAACCTGACAGACCTGGGATCCAAATTAGGTGCCCAAGGCATTGAGTTAAGTAGATGAATCTTTGTGGGTCATCCATAGTAACGACATATCTTAAATACGTAATGCACGTGTAAAAGGGGCTGGCAGTACTTCGTAACACTGAAGCGTGCCACAATTTTCTGCTATAGAGTGCTTTCCTGCTTCACTAGTTACTTTGAAACTTTTTCTGTTTGAAACATTTCCCCCATTGATTTTCTGCCGCTGATTTATTCTTATGCTGAGCTGAAAGATTCAGCGTATGTAGTTGATGCAGTCCTAAGACCATGGGTAGGAGAAAGCAGTTTGTTTTGTCCATCTCTCACCTTCCTGTTTTGAATTAGGACTTAAAGAGAAATGGGAGTGGGGAAGGCACAACTTCCATAAAAGCATTCCATGTTTTTCACTTTTCCTTTTAGTACCTGCAGAGTTTTATAAATATTTCCAAGAAAAGGGCAGTAGGAGTGTGCATGGTAAAGACTTGTTTCTTCTGAGCAGCTAAAATATCTCCTAATTCCTTCCACACCAGGACTGTGTGAGATACAGAACTGGCCGATGTTACCGATTTGAACAAGTGCCATTCCCTCCTAAGTTTTACCTATGATCAGGCCCTGAATGCACCATATCCTGTGCGTGACTAAATATAGTCTGACCCAGAGCTGTGAAGCTGTTTCAAGGGATTCTTTTTGCAGTTCTGGCTTCCAGTTATTCTCTGCTGGGTAGGGCACAAATGCAGCAGGTGACAGCAAGGTCATCTGTGTTAACTCAGCCTACCAACATCCCGCCAGCTTCAAGTGAGAAGTAGGTCCCGTTTGGAGCAGTAGATCTAGGTACAGGGTGGTGTGGGGTAAGGAAACTGGTGAGATCAGGATTGGCACAGAGAGGGAAAAGCAAGTGGAGGTGATCTGAGGAAACAGACAGGCAGGAGGGAGAGTTGAGAGTGCATAAAGGCTTTGATGAGGCACAGTAAGAGAAGCCAAGAAAGGCCAGATCCAGCTGAAGGAGCAGGGTGGGTGGGGATGAGAGGGTGAAAAAGTGAAGGTTGGAACAAGATACTGCTACTAAAAAGAAAAATGCATCAAATTTGACCAAAGGAGGGAGAATGCTGTCCCCCAGATTCTGTAACAGGCCCTGTGATGCCTGAGTCTCACTGTTCTGCTCTTGGCAAACACTATTTAAGTTGTGGGTAAAATGATTGCTTCTTCTCACCTGATGTCTTATAAGCCTTTGCAGAGCCACTGACGTCTCTTGCTATTGATTTGTGAATCACTGCAAATCTAAAAGTATGAGCCAGGTGGAAATGATTACAACCTTCACTGCAGCATGAACTCTCAAAGGATACTGATACTATTTTGAAAGCTGCAGGCACTCAGGATTGAAGTTGTCTTTTCAACGTGTAACAGCCTTTTCCATATGCATCACAATAGAATCTTGCAGGGGTGCATACTCTGTTTCTTTGCCTTATCCAGCTAGGAGATTGGACAGTTACCTTGGAACAAGCTGAGTTTGTGTCACAAATAAGGTTACTCTCAAATGACTGTTGCTGAATATAAATAATAAAAAAAAGACACACGAGAAAAGTTTAACACTGAAATGTTCTCTCCCAGGAAGATGTAGAAGCTCTATCCTTAGCTTCCTTTTCAAAACTGGGCTGAACAAAGCCCTGAGCAACCTGATCTAACTTTGAAGTTGTCCCTGCTTTGAGTAGAGGGCTGGACTGGTTGGCCTCCAAATGCTCCTTCCAGTGTGAGTTGTTCTGCTGTTCAGTATCTCTTGGGTTGTGTCAGGAGTATGGAGAAAATACAGATCTGGGAGGGAGAGTAGCCACTGATTGTCCCCCTCAGAAGTTCCTTGGGATCTAAAATCTGTGATGGATGCAAAACAATAAAATCTAAAGGGGCACAATGAGATTTAAAGATCTGATCCGATAAAAGAATTCAGGAATTCTCTTCTGTGGCGGTAAACAGCACCAAGAAATCAGCAGCCTGGAAAGTGTTGTGGGATCTTTTGCTAACAGCTTGTTGGCAGCTCCCTGAAGTTGACCAAAGAGCCTTTAGCATACAGATGAACACTGGAAAATTGCCGAAACCTGAGGCCATTTGAAATCAGAACTCCAGCTCTCCTCAAGCTGCTTTTAGGGACGGTTCTACTCTCTGTGTCTTTTGCCTGTTTCTGTACACTGTTTGGCACAGCCATAAAATTAGAGAAAAATACAAAAATTAAAAAGCATAAACCAAAAGCTATAGTAAACCATATCTCCCCTATCCTCCAAAGGTGTTGCAAGCTTTAATAGCCTGAGAAGGTCTTTGAGAAGATGTTAAAGTGTTATAAGTTCTAAAATGTCAGCCCTGATTTCAACACAAGCTCAGAAACCCCCATGCTAGAGCTTTGGTTTGCCAGCAGCCATGGTGGTAGTAGAATCCAACAGCCAAATATTAGAGCAAAGAACTAGCTGGGGACTAAAATATCACTGAGCTGAAACTTCTATGAGCAAAACTTGTTTGGGAACCAATATGTACTTCCTTGTAGAGTACAACTACTTCCTTCCAGTGCCTGATTTAGTGGTTGGCAACTCATCCTTCCTCCTGCAGCATGCTGAGAGCAGCACAATGCCTTCTCACTTTCCTGGCTTTTCTCTCATTGCTGTATCATCTCACGGCTGCTAAGAGCCACGTCCTTCAGCTATGAGCTGAGATGGTATAAATGCAAGCAAACACTTGTTGAGAACCTCTGCATATTGCCTGACATAGTGATCTTTCCCAAGTTTTTCCATATCTGTGGATCTGGTTGCAAATCCACTGTTAGAACTGGGAATTGGAGGGTAAGAGCCTAAGCATGGTTAAATCCAGCTGTGGATTTACCTGGGGTTTGGAAGTGGAAGTAAAAGGTGACTTCAGGCCTCCCCATTTCTGGCTCTGGTTTCTATCCTGCTGCCCCAGCCCTTGCAGTGGCATGTTCCCAGGGTGGGCACATCTTGCTTGGAGCTTCATGTTCCTACAGGCCCAATGCCTCTGGCTGGCCGCTGTCCAGCTGGGTCTTGCCAGGAGATGTCTGGGAAGCAGCAAGCTGTGCATTGTGCTGCAGAGAGGGAATGTGTGCAGCTGCCTGGCTGTGGGGGTGCACTGCTGTCAGTTTAGGGTCTGGACTCAAAGAAACAAGCAGGCTGTGTGCCATGACTGTCCTGCATCTGCTCCAGCCATGCCAGAGCTGCCCCTGCTTTGATGCAAAGCATCTGAAGTTACAAAAACTTGACCCATCCTTGGCAAATAACCCATCATACCTATTGGGTGCAAGGCCTGGGGCCCACAGCGCAAGAGAGATGTGGAGCATTTGGAGCAGGTCCAGAGGGAGCTGCAAAGATGATCAGAGGTCTGGAGCACCTCTCCTACGAAGGCAGGCTGAGGGAGCTGGACTTGTTCAGTCTGGCAAAGCAAAGACTCTGGGGAGATCTCATTGCAACCTTCCAGCTCTTGAAGGGAGCTTATAAGCAGGAGAGGGACTGACTTTTCACATGGTGAATAGTGATAGGACAAGGGGGAATGGCTTTAAACTGAGAGGAGATTTAGATTAGATTTCAGAGGAAAATTTTCACTGTGAGAGCAGTGAGGCCCTGGCATATCTGCCCAGAGAGCTGTGGGTGCCCCATCTCTGGAGGCATTCAAGGCAGATTGGATAGGGCCCTGTGCAGCCTGAGCTGGTGGGCAGCAGCCCTTGCCCATGGCAGTGAGGTTGGAGCTGGATGATCTTTGAGGGCCCTTCCAAACCAAGCCATTCTATGATTCTGTGGTTCTATGTGAATGACGACATTCACCCAAGGCAAACCGAGTTTTTGTACGAGGGTGACCTGAGGGTGGCAGCAGCTGCTCACAGTAGCGTTGGATCGTGCGGTGCATGGTCACAAGGATTTAGGGAGGCTGCAGATTCTGCCGTGAGAGAGCGGGAAGCACCGGATTGCAGGAAGGTGCTAAGGCGAAATCTGATGCCTCTTCCAAACAGAAATAAGGAATGCTCTCTGTATTCTGCATTGAAATGAACGAGGTACGTTGGTCCGGTGAGCAGCTGTGTCGTCAGTGGGTTATGATGTGGCTGTGCCTTTTGATGCAGAGGGCACGCCGTGTGGGTTCACAACTGACGTAAAAGAGCATGGTTTGTAAATCTGGGCAGCAGCCATGCCTGCTGCGCACACGGTCAGGGGAGCGAGTGCAGGCACTGCGGCTGCGTCAGTGCAGTCCCAGTGCTGCTGTGGGTGCCTAAAAACGTGCCCTCCTACAGCCATTGTCTGGCCACAGACTGATCTATGAAATACCTCGCATCCAGCACCCACACAGTCTGTCCAAGTTCCCGGGGTGATCTCAGATATGTATTTTTCTGCCAAAGACTTGCCACTGTGATTAAGTGGCTGGGAGCGCTCTTGTGTCTGTCTGCTAACGCCGTGGGTAACTGTGACTCTGCGCGGAGGCACCCAGCTCTCCCCTGTCACCTCACACAGGGCTATGGATCCTGGGCACTGATGAGGCACCACGATGCTCGATGCCATCCTGCAGAGTCTCACAGCACCTGCATCTGCAAGTCTGGCATCCTCCACGACATGATTTGGGGAAAGGAAGAAATGACTGCATAGGACTGCACTATTTTTTTTTAATTTCCAGGGCTAGCAGACAACAGTAGGGTCTCATAAGTAACTTAAGGCAGTCCAAGGGTTTCTCTGAATCACAGTGCATCATAATAGTCCAAAGAAGTTGCTCCACTACAACCCATTATAAACCTTCAGACATGCCCTCAGCGGTGGTTAAGACCATGGAAGGACCCAATTCTCTCTGTTACTGAATTTGGCCACTTCAAATCATCACATCAGGATCAAAGATCATGGTGTTTCATTTGGGAGAGACAGAGTCCTATGGGGCAGAACAAAATCTTACTGCATTACCATTAGGCAATACAATCTTGAGACCACACACAAAACATCTTTCAGGCCACACTTCTCTTGCAACCCTTAAATAAGAACTGAATAGGAGGAGAGCAACAATGCCTGAAGTTCAGCCCTTTGTTGTTCTCTGAATCATCACAGCCAGTTCAAGCAAGATGAGCATTCCCCAGATTTCCCCATGCCAGCAAGCCATCGTATCTTCAGAGTGCCCAACTACACTTCATTGAGAAGTGAAGATTAAAGATAAGGAGGGCTGCTAGGGAAGATCTCTGAGACTTTGTGTGTCTCTTTCCAGAGCTGTCCTTCTTCTGTCTTCATGTATGACAGACTCAGGTCCACCTCTGGTGGTCTCCATGTGGATGGGATACATCCCACTAAGGTACATCTGCTACAGTGTTGAAGCCAAAACCTGCTGTGTTGATTCCTGGCTGGTGGAATCTGAAGGGCTTTTCTAAGAACCAAGAAAGCAGCATCTGAGACAGGTTATGAGGAAAGGTCTGGTAAAATAAAAGGAAGCTGCGCCACTGATGACTGTCTATCAAAATGAGTGCTGCTTCCATTTCATTCTGCAACATCTAGGCAGGTAATTTCTGGTGACCAGAAATCCCCTGTAGAAACTGTTTACCATCAGCCAAAGCTATTTGCTGCTCTTCTATTCCCAGACCCATGAGAACGTATTGAGCTGCCTGGAGATGGGACTAATGAGAGCTCATGTTGAAAGAAGAAAGCTTTCAGCCTCTGCCAAAGGCACTGATGTACAGGCAGGTTTAAAAACAAGTTACAACTCATTACCTGATGTCCAGCCCCTGGCTACCCTGCCAAGCAGCAGGTCCTGTGCTAGGGGTGCTGAGGGGGATTGTGCTGTCAGGTGGAATACAGTAAAATTCTTCTGAACCTGGAGACTCCATTCTCATCAAGTTTTCTGTCAGTTGGATCTAGCTGCATCCTGTATGGCCTCTGTAGATTTTCTCCTGTGGGAGATAAGTGGTGTGGCTGCTCAGATAAATAATGACATGGCTTGAGGTCCCTGTGGAGGTAACTCCCCCATGAGATGTGAGGTGCTGCCATACTTTCCTGCTGGGGTTTTCTGGGCCTGCTCCCTGTACCTGAAGTGCTGGCTCCTAGCAGTGCCTGGGGATGTGACAGACTTTCTGATGAATGTCCTCAGTGGGAACCCCCTCTCTCCAAATGGTGTTCTTCACCCCTTGGAATACTCATACTACAGTTTTCTGCACTTTAAACATGGGGCATATGCAGGAAAATAGGTCAAGGTGCAAAAACCAGGAGCTGGGAAGAGGGATGAGAGAGACACTGAGCAGATTTCCTTAGGCTGGAAATGAGTTGCTGGGAATAAAATACCGTATTGCTGGGAATGATGTGCAGACCTCCTTTGGCACTCCTTAGTTCCTCTGTGCAGGGCTGGCCGTGGCCCGGTGAGGGACTGCAGCTGGGCCTGGTGTCCCATGCTGGGGCTCAAATCAGTTCCAAGGTGGAGGGGTAATGGCTTTTTTCCAGCTACACAGTATTCAGAATCATTTCTTCTCCTGCTCCAGCTCCCCACATGACCTGCAAAAGCAGGAAACATATGGCCCTTTGTTGATACAGCTTCTGATTCAAAGAATTCACAATGCGATTTGTAACAAACAGCAGTTGTACCGATCAATGGTGCTGATAAGAAGCTCTGATCTTTGTGCTACCTTGAATGGAAGGCTGCCTCTTGTCCTTGTGCCCAGCTCCCAAGGTTTGTGCCGGTGCCCCACAGCCACGGGCCTGGCTGTGGGGTTCCAGCTGTCACCTGTACCCAGGGTGGCCCTGTAGGGATGCTGCCAGCGGGGAGCCCCAGCCTGGCATTGAGGCTCAGCCCCCATCCTGATGTGGTGGCTCATTTGCTGCTGTGGAGAACTGTCTGGCGTCCTCCTTATATCCTGTGGAAGCCAGTCTGAATGCCATCAGATTCCCATCTAAGAGGGCTGGGGGTGAGAAATGGTCTGACAGGAACCTCATGAAGTTCAGCAGGGAGAAATGCAAAGTCTGGGAGAGGAACAGCTGCAGGCACGAGGACGTGCTGGAGGCACCCAGCTGGGAGCAGCTCTGCAGAAAAGGGCCTGGGAGTCCTGCTGGTCACCAAGTTGAACAGGAGTCAGCAGTATGTCCCTGCTACTAAGAGGGTGAATAGAATCCTGGGCAGTACTAGTGAAGTGCTGCCATCAGGCAAAGGAGGTGATCCTTCCCCTCTGCTCAGCCCTGGGGAGGCCACACCTGGAATGCTGGGTCCAGTTCTGGAACACCCAGTACAAGAGAGACAAGGACATACTGGAGGCAGGCCATGAAGATGCTGGAGGGCCCGGAGTCCCTCTCCTGTGAGGAGAGGTGGAGAGAGCTGGGCCTGCAGTGATGCTTTGGCAGGCTATCACTAGTTAATGACCTGTCCTTTTCAGGAGCGGTTTTGCATGTTTGTGCTGCTGGAAGTATATGTGAGAGGAGATGTAGAAAATGTGCCATTGTGGTTACTGGCAAGATGTGCAGTGCAGAGGAGGAAAATCTGATGAGGAATTCCCAGCATCGTAAATGGATAATGTGGTGTTGACTGGAGTGAGAAGCAGCAGCTTTTCCCAGGTCAGTTTGTCGTTACTCTTAGTACCAGAGAAGAGCTTAATGTCAATAAAACATATTTTAAAATGCAGATTTTAAAAAGAAAAGTTTCTAGAATTAAACAAGTATCAGTTACAAGTTTTAGAACAGAATTTTTTAAAATAATCATTGGTAACTTTGATGCTGTCTCCAAAATTACCCTGTGGTTATTTGCTGGTCCAGCCCCTCTAGTGCTCAAGTCTGTGACACCAGGCAGGGCCCTGAATGGTCTCCTCTGTGTATAGCCCTATTTCCTGGGGACCCACTGGTCACAAACATACTCCTCAGGCTTCCCTGTAACAGTGTTGAAAATTAATTAATGATGATATCAATTTCTGCTTCTCTTGTTAATTAATTTCAGCAAAGAGCTTGCATGCTGAGCTTCTGAGGCTGGTAAAGCACAGCAGGTGGGTATGCATTTAGATGTAAGTCATTTCCTCTAGGTAAACCAATTACCTTGATTGCAGTATCACAGAATTGCAGAGGTCTGGAGATCATCCAGTCCAACTCCCCACTACAGCAACTCCCTGCAGTAGGTCACACAGGTAGGCATCCAGGCGGGTCTTGAATATCTCCAGAGAAGAAGGCTCCACAACCTCCCAGGGCAGCCTGTTCCAGTGCTCCGTCACTCCCACTGTAAAGAAGTTCTTCCGCATATTTGTTTGGAACTTCTTACGTTTCAGTTTTTGGCCATTGCCCCTTGTTCTATCACCACACACCACTGAAAGAAATCTGGACTCATCCAGTAGACTCCCACACATTAGATATTTATAAACATTGATCAAATCCCTTCTCAGTCTTCTCCAGGCTGAACAAACCCAGCTCTCCCAGCCTTTCCTCGTATGGGAGATTCTCTAGGCCCCTCGTCATCTTTGTAACTCTCCACTGGAATCTCTCTAGAGAGCCTGTCTTTTTTGAACTGAAAAGCCCAGAATGGGACACAGTACTCCAAATGTAGCCTCACGAGGGCAGAGTAGACCTCCTGGCCACCTTCTTTATAATGCACCCCAGGATACCACTGGCCTTCTTGGCCACAAGAACATCCTGGCTTAGATCTCAGCAGTGACATCCAACTACTTTTCTTCTCATGCTTTGGGATACAGAAATGATTCTCTGCTATCTTTGCTTAGCTAAGATTTTTTAGTAAAAGATGCATCTTAAAAGCATGGGATTGCAGACGTAAGTAATACCTTCATAAGCCACCAATGCCAAGTCAAGCAGAGGGATTTGATGTAGTATTGCTGAAAGCAGATTTAGGGTGGAATGACATTATGGTCAGTGGTAGATTTGGGAACCTTCTTGCTGGAAGCTGCAGTGCTGCTGGAGGCTGCTCCTGTATAGACAGTGTATGTCAGGATTTCAAAAACTTGTGAAAACTGGAAATTACCCTGCATTTCAGATGGGCACATCTCGGGTTTTTCATCAACAACTTACTCTGTATGGACTCAGTGACATTTACTCTGTATGGACTCAGTGACACGATTTCAGTGTTTCACATGGTTTTCAAAACAACACCGATTTTGTGCTCTAAAATTCCTTATGATTTGCGGTGGGGAATATGTTTGGAGTTGGGATCTGGCTGGGTGGCTTCATTATTCTTTTGGGAAAAAAGGAGAGTTGCTAACTGTAAACACACGATCCAGCATAGGACCTTCTCTTCTGACCTTCTGTGACCTGTCCATCTATTGGTCATTGTGTCTATTTGGCCACTGATGGCATCTCAGAAAACTTTTTGGTAGGTAACGTTTCCTTTAAAGACTTCTGAGCTCATGAGAATGAGATAGTGCATTCCCGTATGGTTAAGTTATGCTCTTGCAAGTCCTAGCAAGAAGTGTTAGAAAAACAGCCCTTGGTTGCTAGGAGGTGCCGTGTGGGGTTTAATTAATCAGGATGGCTGTGCTCTCTGTTTGCAATCACTGCCGATATAACATAGACATTTCCAAACCCAAAAGTTGTGATGGACTCCTTTAGGGCCAAGAGCTTTACTTATAGAAACACACACTGCTAATGCAGTTGAGGTAAACGTTAGTCATTTCACACTGCACTGAGAAACACCCCAAAACTGGGGCCCACGAGATGTGCTTGGGCTCTATGGGCTCTGCACAAACTGCTCCTTTCCCACATTGTTAGAGCAGCAGTGACGTGGAAACACCTACAACTCTGCCAGTACCAAAGGTTTTCCTCTTCCACAAAATGGGGAATATTTAACTCAAAGTTTTTTGATCAGATTTCGAGGCAGCTCATCTAAGCTGTCTGAAGACACAAATGAGAGTCTTGGCTTGCCTCTTGCAAGAGCAGAAAATGTTGCCACAGAGCGCAGCCTCCTTGCTGTTTCCAGTTGAGTTGCCATGTGATATATTTCCATAAAAACAATTTAATTTCAGCAAAAGAGGGTTTGGTAGATTGGATGGAAGTAATTGAGAAGGCAAAACAGAAAGACCAGGAGGAGAGTGATAAAGACTAATGGTGTTTGGAGCAGGCACTTCAACTTGATGATGATGAGAGTCCGAGACTGTAGCAGGCAGTCACATTTAGACTTGGAAACACAAGGACTAAAGGCACATGACTTACAAATGCATGTTAAATTTGCTGGACAAGCAAACTTGCTGCTAGTTGGCTCCTAGCATCTGTTCCCTTGGAAGTACTATCCAAACAAAAATATTTGGTTTTTCCCTCAACTGAATCCAGGTATTTCCTCAGCAATGTGGGGAGTGTGTAGATGGAAGGCAGGCATCAAATTCCCCAAAGCCTTTCACTTAGAGACTGCATAAATGCCTTTAAAATAACTGGCCTTGGGGTTCATGTATGCACCCTGAGACAGATCTTCAAGTACTGTGAGGACTAACCTTAGTGAGCAAGCCATGACTCACACTGTGTGCAAATGCGAGCTATTTCTCTTATCTTTCCCTCTCTTTTAGCCTTAAAAAGAGGTACCTCCTCAGAAGGCAAGGACAAACTTTTGCAAAACAACCAGATCCTTATGCTGCTAATCCATAGGGATATCTTTCTCCTTAAAGAACCATGCAGCTTCCTCTTCTTAAGAGCATCCTAGAACCACTGACTTATAGAATTGCAGGTGATAGGGAGCAACTTCTTGCCAAAACTCAGACACTGGAATGATGATATTCATGTACAGTCTAATACAAAAGCATCTAGTAGTTACCAATAGTTAAAAGTCTTGTCTGGGAGGAGCAGGACTGAGCTTCAGCCCCATGCTCTGCACTGTGTCCCTGAGAACAACAGGAACAGCCTTGGCAACATACAAGTCCGAGTCCCTTCCAATTAGCGAGAGAAGTAAATGCTGCTTTCCCACTTCCTGCACGACTGCTTTGTCCACATGGCTGCCATGAAAAACTTGTTGGAATTCATCTTCTGGCTATATTTGGATAGAAATAACTACTGTTCGTTTTGCTTGTTTGCTCGTTTGAATGTCTTTCACTACGTGCGTCTTGCTGAATACTTGAGATGTGTGCTGGGAATCCCAAAGGACCAGACTGTCACGACAGAGAAGGCACCCATCAATGTGAGCAGTATGTGAATCTCGGAAGAGTTATGATAACCACAGACACAGAAATGGCACTCAGGAGCACGGACAGTGCACACTTTGAAGAAACCAAGAGCACTGCTTGGGAAAATCCTACACCCTATATGCTCTCAGTTGTATGTTTGGACTAGGTGGGGTTTGGTAGCCTGTTCTGTCATTGTCCACTAAATTTCCCCTTTGTTGCACTTGAAGAACTCATACATTTGTTTTTGGAACAAATCTAATGTTTTCTAATGTAATTTTTTATCAGCTGCATCCACTGCGTAAGTGCCAGATATAGGACTGATGTAACACTGCCTTTTTCATAATCCCAGCAATATATAGGCACCAAAGCAAACTGCTCCTTGCACAAGTGCTGGATGTCACTGCCTATTATTAAATATTATATTACTATTACATTACTATATACAATATTATTATAGCCACTGCCCTCTCCGGTAGGCTGCCCACTTTTCTCCTACATTTCCTTGCATAGCCCAAGTCCAGGTTTAGCAGCATAGTTGCCAGTGCTGCCTTCCCTACCTTGCAGCACCGAGGCAGCAAAGTATTAGTGGTACTGTGAGCTGCTGTACAACCTGCAATGACAACCATCTTCTGTTTGTGACAAATGGGATTACCAGAACATTGTGAGACAGCAGAGATGGATTTTCCATGCAGGCACTGCCTCTGCAGCAGGGCAGAAGGGGAACACTCCTGTGCTGGCAGCAAAGAAACTGCTGTGGGAATATCTCTCTGCTTCACAGGGGCTGGCACCTCTCCTGCAGCCAGGTACAAACATCTGTGCTCTGTGTCTCTGCAGCCAGTGATTGTGGCCCTGATCCTGTAGGATGTACAGGATGCTGAAATCAGTGGGGGCGAGACGTCTCAATATTTTTCTTAATGGAGGACCTGCTGTTTATCTTGCTCCATAGCTTCTGCTCTGAACAGTTTTTCTTGTATTCCCACAATGACCCATGCAATTTGCTGCAATCCAAATGCATGTCAGGATCCCTCTAAGTATTTCATGGCCTCAGAGACAAACTATGATGTGGTTGCAAAACCCGGCACAAATGTACAACCACAAGAATAGCCCCATTGCAGTAGCAATGGAGAAATCCTCCTAGCTTGTCAGTACTTGCAGCTAAAATGCAGAAAGACAGGCTGTAGTTAGTGTTCTAGAAATGAGCTTTGTGTTTTCAACTTCTACCAAATAAAACAAATTATATGTCCTCAGATTTTCCTCATTGGAATTAATCAAGCGCACTTGACTTGCTACAGATGATTTTGATTAGGATCATGTATACTCTTAGGAACCAAAAATAAGCCATCATGACTGGAGTGTACACGCTGTGTGGTATCTGCTGCACCAAAGGACAGAGAGCTCCTAGGGTAGGAATCCAACCATTGGCAGCAGAAACAGTTAATGGCACACTCAAAATGAAGCAAGTAAGACCACCCAAAATGATGATTTTATTAAGTGCATGCTTATTTCTATGGCCATATGGTTGGTTGAAATTCCATTTTCTGATAAAAAATGAATCACCAAATCATAGACTCATTATGACTGGAAAGACCACTAATATTTTCTAGTCTAACCATTGACCCATCCCCACTATGCCTACTAACCATGTCCCTCTGTACCACATCTACATGGTTCTTGAACACCTCCAGGGTCTGTGACTCCCACAGCTCCCTGGGCAGCCTGTGCCAATGCAACACCACTCTTCTTGAGAAGAAATTTTTCCTAATATCCAACCTGGGCTGTAATGGAAAACTTAGCTCTATATCCATTTGTGCACAAATATTTTTGATACATTCCTGCATATGGCCCGCAATGTGTAGATCAGATTTTACCTACACTTTTTGTGATGACAGCAGATTCTTCTTTTCATGGTCTTTTAGCACTGAAGAAAAAACAGATGTCTTCCCAAAAAAAGCGCTCTTGCCTGTCAGCTGTGTGTGCACTATTGTAACTCTTCACAAGTCATATGTTGCACACTCACCACTGCCCATGTAAGCCCATGTGCACAAACATCAGCTGAGATGCTGGCAGTTGTGCAACACTTCTCTGCATGTAAGCATATTTGTTGATAAAAATAAAAACAGAGAAAGAAGGGAAGAGTGTTTTGTTTTTGTTGTGACAGCGTATTGATATTTTAAAAAAATTATTCTGACATTCTGTCATCAGTTCTTTCTTTTAAGCTTAGTTTTCTTGTGCAGCAATCCTTATTCATACTTGTATCAGCAGCTGGGTCCACGAGGACTGTGTGAGTGGGGATGCAAGGGTTATCTATTGTCATGCCAAACTCCTGGGTTTCTGACAGACCTGCAATCTGCTGAATTGTTTACATAAATACCGGAAAGTGCCTGTGACAGAAGAAACGAAGGTATGCAAGGGGAATAACATAAAGAAATATCTGCACCTGAGATCATTTTTCACTTTTTGGATAGTCTTGGAGAACAATGCATACATTTGGTATAGCGTCATGCACATGGCACTGCGGGTCTTTTATCCTACAGGCAGTTCTCATCTGGATCGCAGTAGTAGGTTAGAAAGAAAAACATGTCTCAGGCTTTTATCGTGTTGTTAACATTCCTTTTGCGTGCACTAACTGCAGAATCACCTCAGTACTGCACTGGGTATGGGCAAACAACCACTGGGTCATACGTAGGAAGATGTGCAGTACTTGAGACCCAGGTGGCACAGCCAGGGGCCAGCTGGGCTGGGCCAGGTGTTTTCTCCATGAGCTGCTTTGTTTTTTTTTTCTCCTCTCCTCAGTGCCCAGGCTGGATCCTGGAGCTTTCTGAGATATTTCAGATCTGCCTCGTGGCTGCTTGGTGGCACACACAGGGCTGTTAGGGGAATACACGAAGAAGGGAAAGTTTAAAAAGCAGAAACATATTTCATACAATCCTTTTTTTTTAATGCACTTCTCATGTGTAAGATGCGCCAAAATGTTTCCACTGGAAACTTTATAAAAAATGATTCATGTGAAGGGGTTCTACAATTCTGGCATCTCTCTCCCCTCTCCAGAGAGCTGTCATAGCTCATGAAGCTCTGTTCTGTGTACTGGACGCATTGGCAGCTGGAAATTATCATTTGCCGGTTTTTGTCTGTAGCTTATTTAAGAGACTCCACCAGTAACGAGGGATCCTGCCCTTTTAACTGCAGCATGGGATGAAGTTCCTCTGGTAGAACCAAGGATCACTCCAGCACTGATTTTATAATTAGTGGAAAAAATAAGTATTTTGTATGAGATTCAGGCCAGCTGTGTGCATTCCTCACATTCCTTCAAAGGGCAACCAGAGGGACAGGCACGTCGTTGCCCTGGGCTCTTTTCCCTTATGTTTTTTCACTGCGTGATACCCTTCTTAAAGCTTCCTCCTTGCTTTTTCTCTCTTGTTTGCCTTTCTTTAGACAAGAGGCTTTAGACGAGAGTTTTCAGTCTGCCTGCTGCCATTCCCAAGATGTAGCCTCCATTTTAGTGGCACTGTGAATACGGGGTGGAGGGCAGCTTTCTCCAAAGAAGGAGAGAATGAGCATCCACACATTCATATGATCTGATTTTTGGGTGGTCTTGTATGGAGCCAGGAGTTGGACTCAATGATTCTTGTGAGTCCCTTCCAATTCGGGGTATTCTATGATTCTGTATTTCTGCGATCTGGGAACGCAGCATCCCCCTGGGCTCCTGGCAGCGAGTGCTCTGGGACATTTATTTTGATTACTCCTTGCTTCAGTGTCATATATGCAAGCTGTACAGGAAGCAGGGCTTTCCTGGCAGCTATTTGCCTTCTCAGAATGGGGAGACAGGGTATGTGTTCTGCTTGCCTGGCTCACGTGTGCTATTTCCATGAAAAGGTTGACATACACCCGTACATAGTAACAAGAAAGACAGAGAAACTGCAGTGATGGTGTCAGTCCCAAGCTTCCAGTCGTCTCTCTGTGTTGCAGGAGTTCTTGGAATAAAGTGTGGGAATGATTGGATGTTTGGGAAAATTTCTTCTCAGAAAGATCTGTGAGGTGTTGGAACACTGCCCTGAGAAGTGCTGGAGTCACCATCCTTGGAGATGTTCAAGAGATGCTTAGATGTGTCACTGAGGGACGTGGGTTAGTGGGCATGGTGGGGCTGATGTTTGGACTAGATGATCTTAAGGGTCTTTTCCAGCCTTAACGATTCTATGATTCTATGAAAGATAAGAAAACTGTCATCTGCAGGCAGTGGCAGCCAGGAAGGTGACCTGAACAACCCATTGCTCCCTGAGCACTGTGCCAGCATCCCTCCCAGTGGCTGGGAAGGGGCTGTGAAACTCATACTGGAGTCCCCAGACCTACACCACCATCCCCACCAGCCACTGGCCAAGTAATTCTTGCTCCATCCTCATCCCTGTTGCTGCCCAGGCTGCCGGTTTTAGGGGCAAATGAATCTGCCACAAGAATCTCCTGTGCAGGGGTGACATGTGCTATTAATAAAGACTGCCTTCAACTTCTAAATTGAGGCGCTTAAAAGCCACAGTGAATGCATTTTTCATTAACGAAAAAACCCACAATCTTTGCTGTTGAAATTTAAATAGATCCATGAACTTTTGTATCGTGCATGCTATTTTAAAACTGTAAATCTATTCCACTTTTTCCATTGTGGTTATTGTCATATTTCATTATGTTCTCACGCAGGCAACACTTTCTGGTCTTTTATTATAAAGGATTCTGCATTTCCAGGCATAGGTTCTCATGCTCAACTCAACAGGCTTGGTAAAAAAAACAGTCTTCAAACAATTTTTTTTAATGGTATAAGGTTTCAAAAAGGAAATAAAATATTAAGGCATCAAGGCAGCAAGAAATTGATGCTAACATCTGGAAATTTAGCTTAAGGTGTTCTAAGTTTTAAAAGTATAAAAATGAAGAAACTTAAACATGGGCAAGTTAAGTATTTTCTGTGACCTTTTTTTTTTTTTTAAATCAAGCTGGTCTCAGAGGATCAGACTGTATTGTGGTGTAGGTCATGAGCATGGTCTCAGACTGGATGATAAATCTATAGGCAGCATAAAGCCATACAAAAAGCTGCAGGGTTATTCAGAATTTGGCTGGAAAAAGTGCTCAACCATGCTCCAAAGAAAATCCCATTCTTTTCTGCAGCAATGGTGGAGAATTGAACTACAGTTTCCAATCCCCATACTCTTTCCTGCGCTGTCTCTTTGTGCCTCGAAGACCCCAAAGGATCCCAGAGCTATTTCCTTCTTTGTTAAATTCTATGTAAAAGTCTTTTTTGCTCATTCTGTGAATGTTTTGAAGTACTGTGATGCTGACCTGCTCTGTCTTTCCCATTGACCAGCGCTCTCTTTGTTTCCTCCCACTTTCCATGTCTCAGATTTAACAGCAAGGCTGACAGCTGGTGGGGGAAAGGCAGTATTTTTGATGTACGTTTGTATAATGCTTAGCAGGCTGGATCCTGGTGACTGTGTATGTCAAATAGTATCAGAGTTGCTCCCAGTTCTTTCAATCCTCAGCTTTGTAAGCATTTCAGAACTTTTCTTTTAAACAGTTAAAAGCAAATTATTATTTTAATTGTATTTTTTCACATCATTTGTGTTCTCCTCTAACAGTCCCAGTGCTTTTTCCAATACTCCTCACAAAAACTGTGTCGTGCACATATCATTTTAATGGTTTAAAGTCCAGTAAAGACATGAGGATACTGGAGATCTGCTCCAGTAGCCCAAACAAATCCCACACATCTCGACGTCCAAGCAGTGGTGCTGCAGAGGGAGCACCTTGTTGAACGCAGGGCAGGGTGAGGATCCGACATGCACCTTCTAGTACCTGGTGTATGCCCTCAGAGTCAGCTGTAATTTAACCTTCAATGCTGTCCCGTAGAGTATTTACCTATCTCATAAGTCTTAAGGGCTGCCCTAGTCTTACTGTAGGAAATGACACAAACTTGACAGATGCCAGGCTGCTCTCATCTATAGGCATCCCTATGTAGGGACTCCCACTGTTGTCAGGTTCGTCACTGAGCCAGGGCTCTGCTATTTCAGTCCAGTTAATCTCTTTCTGTTTCCTAAGTGGTCTCTCAGGATCTACTTCTGTACTAAGCTGGTCTCTAATCCTTGTGCTTAGCTATACATAGCCACAACTTATTTATACATTGGGCTATCCCCAATTAAACTAAAAAATACTATAACCTACTTCAACAGTTGGGTAACACAAAGTATTAACAGTGCCTATTTATGTCATTAAGATGCTTCAGCCACACTGTGTTAAATAAAAACTTTGGCTAAGCTTTCTAATTCTTGTTGTCATTTACAGCCACATGGGCTGGAATGTGTTACAGCACGATGGTCCCCAAATTTCCATCTGAGTGGTGGTGGCTCAGAGCTGGCATCCCACCTCCCTGCAGAATCACAGAACGGCCTGAGTTGAAAAGGACCACAACGATCATCTAGTTTCAACCCCCCTGCTATGTGCAGGGTCACCAACCACCAGACCAGGCTGCCCAGAGCTACATCCCGCCTGGCCTTGAATGCCTCCAAGGACGGGGCATCCACAGCCTCCTTGGGCAACCTGTTCCAGTGCATCACCACCCTCTGAGTGAAAAACTTCCTCCTAATTTCTGCAGGACAGTTTCTGTGCTGCTGTGAGAGTTGTACTGCAGTTTGGCGCTTGGCAGCAATTTCACTGTGCTGCAGCTGGCAAGCAGGCAGGAGGATGCCATTCCTCTGTGGGTTAATAACTCTGTTTTCCCTCAAGTGCAGTAAGCAGGAGTTGTGCATACAAGCAGGTGGGTTGCGGGAACTTGCCACTCTGCTTGCAGGGAAGCACACGCTCCCCAAGCGCATCATGGAAAGACAATAACTAAAGCAGTGACGCAGGCTGCACAGCGTGCCCCTGCACGAGCTATAAACAAAAAGGTTACTACCAGGTGATTTGTGCGGCCCTAATGGAATCAACAATTAATACTAGAGACAGTGTGTTGGTTTTGACTCTCCAAGGCACGCTATATCTCACCTTCTCACGTTTGAACATGAGGTTATTCCGTCTTTGCCTCAGAAGCCAGAGAGCTGCTGAGGCTGCCGGGCTTTGGCCAGGGCTGTGTTTGCCACTGTTACTGTTTTGTTCTTTTTTCTTTAAATTTATTATTATTTATTTATTTTTATATATTTTATGGATAAAGTCATGCGCTTGCTACTTCCATTGCTACTAGTTATAGCTGAGACCATGCAACTGAGCTTCTCCCAGCAACAGGCTCTCTACTGGTGCAAGGGGAGCAGCAGAGAATGTGCTGCAGCAACTGTTATGGGGAAACCACAGGGATGGTCTGGAGGTGAAATCAGAGCTGTGAGGCCAATAGCAGAGTGCCACCAAGTACACACAGGATGTGGAGCAAACCCATGGTGCTGCTCACTTCCCACACATTGTGATTAAAGAATTTGCTATTTCATGACTTACTGACATTTTCTAAAATTCAGGAACACTATCCCTTACTGTTAAAAAGTCTTTCCTAGTGTTCATTATCAATGGAAAGTAAAATAATCTGAAATTACTTGCACACTCCAGCTGCAAACCGAGTGTGTGCTCCACAGAAAGTTGCATTTCATATCTGTTATCTCTATGCTTCCAGGCTGGGGAAGAGGTAGTCTTCTCTCATCTCATCTCCTCTCCTCTCTCTCATCATGGGTAAAATGTTCTTAATGCAAACTGCCCTCAGCTCCATATCATATCTTTCTCCCTGCTGCATAGATTTTGGGCCCGAAGTTAATCGAAACTGCACGTTCCCTTTTCTGCTAGGTTTGAACAAGGACTGCTCATGGGTCTGTGTATTTGCTTCATGGTTCCCACCTTGAGTACAGTGGCCAGCACCACTCTGGGTAGTGCATTTTGCACTCAGCCAGTGATGAGCAGTGGGGAAAATTCTGTTTTTCCAAAAAGCTGGAGATTGGCTTCCTCTGCCTGCAGGCCAGTAGAAACCCATGGCAGCCACCTTAATGCCACTAACAATCTGCAAATGGTGCAGCATCTACAGACAAGGGACTGATTGAATCTACAGGATCTCAAGAAGACTGTTCTGAGGGCAAAGTATCTCCGTCTCTTGCCCTCTCTATCTATCTTTTTAACTTTTCCTCTACTTTTATTTTATTCAGCCACAAGGTTAACACACTGAATATACCCAGCATATCAATGGTGTTAACTATGTGTTGAGTCAGAAAACAATTTGAAGGTGTAGTTGGAGCTCTCCTGCAGTGTGAGGGCGGATAGCAAGGGACTCCATCCCTGTGTCAGCAGAATGTGGGGTGGCTTAGACAGTGGATATGGTCTGTACCATGTGTGAGATGTGAGAGGCAACTAGAAACCTGTGTTGTACAGGTTTTTATGAACCTGAAATGTGCAGTGTATGAAGCACAAGATTTTCATCCTCCACAGAGCTGTGAACTTTCAGCTCTGTTTTCCCTTAAGGTAACCCCAATTTTTAACCCCAATTATGTTTGATTTTAATTTAAGGATGACTTCTGATACTTGCCAGTGCCTGAAGAGAAGGAAGCATTTACTTTATGTGAAGACATTCAGGTAAGCTGTCAGAACAGAATTTGCTGTGTGATCCTGTAACAAAAGAACATTTTGCCCCTTAAGGGTGCTACTCATTTTAGCTTCACCTTTTTCTTAACCTGCAAGAGAGGGAATGTGCAGGAGGCAATGGAGTGCAGAGCTGCTCTGCTCTCACTGCCGAGGATCCCATGTTCCTGCCCGGATACCACCCAAAGCTGCAGGGATGGAATCACCAGCAGTGTGGTCTTAGGTCAGAAGTCAAACTGGAGTAAGCTGGTAACTAGGAGATCAAAATATTTTCCCGTTCTTTTTTAATGAGATGAGTCCATATTGTTCTCCCGCATGTCTCTGTTTGCTATGATTTGTTTTATCATCATCTTATCATTCATGTTTCTGGTACGTTGGGTCTCTCTTTACAACGTGATGGAATTGTTTAAAATTCATCAGAGCACAGTCCTGGAGTGCGTGGGACAATGGGGGGGAGAAGGCAGATGTGATGTGATTCAAGGACTCTGGCTCAGCTGATTGACCCTCCGTTTAACCACGATGTTGTGAGTTGTGTTGCAGTGAGATTTGTAAAGCACCAAAAATCAGATCTAGTTTATGAGTCATGCCAGAGCTGTGGTCCTTGAGCCTGTGACTTTGAATAAACTATTTTTCTCTTAGCTTCTAACTCTACCAGCCTGGCCACCAATTAAATCCAAAGGATTTATGAAAAGCGGGGCTGCAGCTACTTCTTCAGGCTCAAGGAATCAAAGCTTTTTCCCAACAGTTTCTCAAATTTTATGCTTCACAGGAACAGTGCACTTCAGGTACCCCACCTCTGAGTGGCTCACCTTAAAAATGTGCTTTTGCAAGGGGAGGATGTTGCCTTTTCTAGCTACCACACCTTTCTGTCACGAGCATGCTCAGTGTCCTTAGCTTTATGAGAACATGTCCTCCCTTGGTAGTACAAAACTTCAAGATCTTTCATTGTAGAAAATGCTCAGAAGACATAAAATTACCACAAAGAAGGAATAAATGTGTGATAGACGTTGCAGTTCACTGATTCTGAGGTGGATGGTCATGTCCCACACATTAGCATAGAATCATAGAATCATAGAATGGCCCGGGTTGGAAGGGACCTCAAGGATCATCAAACTCCAACCCCTCTGCTGCATACAGAGTTGCCAACCTCCACATTTAATACTAGACTAAGCTGCCCAAGGCCCCATCTAACCTGGCCTTGAACACCTCCAGGGATGGGGCATCCACAACCTCTCTGGGCAGCCTGTTCCAGCACCTCACCGCTCTCTCCGTAAAAAATTTCCCCCTGATATCCAACCTAAATCTTCTCTCCTTTAACTTAAAACAACTTCCCCTTGTCCTGCTGTTATGTACTCTTTCAAAGAGTTGGCTCCCCTCCTGTTTGTAGGCTTCCTTTGGGTACAGAAGACTGCAAAGAGGTCACCCTGCAGCCTTCTCTTCCCCAGGCTGAACAAACTCAGCTCCCTCAGCCTGTCTTTGTAGCTCCAGCCTTCTGATCATCTCTGTGGCCCTCCTCTGGAGGTTTTCTGTAAAAAATAAAGAAAAAGCAAAAGACAAGAAAAAGGTGGCTGTAGGAGGCCACCCAGCAGGCTGAGTATGAACATGTGTTTATGTCCCAGCTTGAGAAGATGCTGCTGCAGCTGTGCCATCCCTTTCTGACTCCTGCAGGACTGCAAGAGCCTTCAGTGCCAAGGAGCTGGTGTTGTGAAGAAAGATTGAGGATGACAGCTCTGTAACTGCTGGTATTGTACTGAGCACGTTCCCTGTAAAACGTGCTGGCTGTGATCCTCCTTTCCCTGGGAGGCACGGATTTGTGCGCACTCTGTTCCCTGCAGTGTTCTCTGCGTACAACACTCGTTGCTCATATTTCAGTGAGGGCTTCTTGTGAATCTCTGCGTGCTAAGTGCTTCTGCTGCTGACGGGCACTGACTCAGGGCTTTGTGCAGAGGGGCATGGTGGCACTCACTGACAGCATGCAGTGGTCTGCAGAAGCAGGGCAGAACATTCTCAGTCACCACAAGCCATGCTGCCAGGTGTCACGAGATGTGAAAGGCTAGCAGCTGGTGATCAGCCCATGTGAATGGTGACAGAAGTGATTCCTGCTCAAAAGTGTCCCAGTGGCTACTGGAGGCAGATCCCTGTTGACATGCATACTGACCATAACTCATATACTGGTTTCTCCGCCTTTCTGGCCATTCTGCTTGTGTATCTGTGCACCTCCAGTGTCACAGCAGAATACTTTTATTCAGTGCAGTGAGTGTATCTCAAACCCTATCCCACCTATTGTACATCTGCAAACATATAGGTACAACTTATCTGGTAAGCTTCTAGATGCTGGTTCATTTCACTTCTCTGTAAGACCTTCATGCAGTGAAAGCTCATGTGAGTGCAGACACTCATCTCCCCAAATTCCTTGTGTCACTGGGGAGAAAATGCATCTCCAAGGGTGATTCACATGGCCTCTATGGGATGAATCATCCTGGAGGTCCATGTTTAACTCTGCTTTGTTCCCTCTGGGGAGCAACACGACTGCTTTAAGCGAGGGGAAATGAATGCTACCTGGTGCCTTGCACTCAGTTGTCATGTCACGTAACAGTATAACAGAGATGAAGAGTTTGATCTTCAAAGAGAAAAAAACAGCAATATTTTCCCTTTTTTCTTTCTTTTCTTTTGGAAAAGTGAAAAGTGCGTGCTGAAAGACAGCTGAATAAAGCTGTGTAAATAAAAGAGGTGTCATTGTTCAAATAAATAGACATTAATTATGCCTGACTGTATACAGCATCTTCCTAAAAGGCATTTTGTCCGGCTCCAACCCGCTTACATTCTGGTGCTGGGGAGTGAGTGTGTATTGCTGATAAACACAAGCCGGGAGCCAGAAAATCCAAACAAGACGGTGAATCACTGAGCCATCACATGAAGCATCACTTCACTAGGTGCTGGTGCAGCAACAGCACAGCTGTCCTGAACGGGTGGCACTGGTGGGACAGAACTGTAAATGCAGAGAGCAGAAGGTCATTACATCCCTCTCAACAGACCATATTTACCCGTGGTTTCATTGCTGCTGTTCTCCATTGCAATAAACAGAGAATAAGGGAGGGTTAAGATACCCAGTTACTATATTCCTTGGTCTTGATTCCTTGATTTGCTTGATCTTGCTTTGGCCCAATCCCTGCTCCAGTAGGGACACCCAGAGCAGGGGGTCCAGGCCCATGGCCAGGTGGCTTCTGAAGGTCTCCAAGGAGGAGACTCCACAGCCTCTGAACAACTGTGCCAGTGCTCCAGCACCGCACAGCACAGCAGTGCTGCTGGTGCTCAGAGGAACCTAATGTGCTCCAGTGTGCTTCCATGTCCTGTTGTCTACACAGGCTGAATTCAGCCATGTGTCAGCTGCACCTGAACCAGGGGTCACCACCCTTTCTCAAGTCAAAACAGTTTTGAGGGTAGGATAGACCGGAGCTGCATCTCTGTCACTCCTCACACACCTCACCTTGGGACCCTTCACCACCTTTGTAGCCCTTTGGACACTCCGTAATAGTTCTATGTCCTTCTTATATTGTGGTGCCTAAACTGTATGTAGTACTTGAGGTACCCACAGACTTTCCAGCCTCTGCCGGGGCTCTTCTCACTTCCCATTAGGCCCGGGACACCACTGCAGGCCCCAGGGCAATCAGTGATGCTGCCCAGGCATTAGCTGTGTCCCATGTAGCAGGGAGTCCTGCACCCAGATAACGGGCTCCACTGGCAAGAAACCAGGAGGAGTTTCACAATCCAGTGTTTATGTGGGTTGCAAAGCAAAGCGAATCGGCATGCATGGGAAATGAGGCTCCTTTCCCACTCTAGGCAGAGTTATCACGTAGATAAACACAATCAGAAAGCAGACTGGTGGATGATAACTGGTGAGTGTGTGCCCATGCATGGAGAATGGGAGAAAATGGCAATAAAAGTTGACAGGCAGTGATGATAGTTGGAGCAAACCTCCCTGGAAAGTGAGGGACCAAATGCGGGGAGGCCTCAGATCATATAGCTCTGTTTTTTGTCAAATATTGAGGTTGGGGACCTGAAAGACAAGAACTGACCATCACGTGGAAAGTTTCTGAAGTACCATCAGGCTTTTGAGTCCTTTCTTCATATTTCTGTGGAAATTCAAACAGTATGACCCAGCTGCCCTGAATTCAGTAATTACTGTTGGTTGCACTTGTGGTTGGATCAAAAGAGCTTTTTGTGGATTTATATTCAGCAGTTCCAACGATCAGAGGCCCAGTCTATTCCGATGAAGTTTCCAACCTATGGTTTGCTGGTGCAGAATTACCAATCATTAAACACCACCACGATTTTCTACTATAAAAGTGAGAGGCATTTGTTATGGAAAAACATGGCTCCAGCAGCTGAAGTGGAGAACATTACTTTGAGCCAGACTCAGCTGAGGACTGTAATGTGCCACAAAGATCCCTGCTGCAGAACACAGTCTGTGCTGGTACCACTACTCTGAAGACTTTTTTAGCTCTGTATTCGAGGAACATTTATGGCTAAATCACATCCTACTATTATTAGTATTTCATGATTTTTTTTTTAAATTTGCATTGATTCCATTTGAAAAGCAAATGTATTTATGTCAAGCATGACTTCATCCCGTTCCCTGGACAGTTATCAGGAGAATTCTTTAACGTCACTGAAAGCATGGGTGGGAAATAAGCACTCCTTTTAACTTACTGAAATGATTCACTTTCACAATTTGCTCTTTGTTATTGTTGCCTTTTTTTTTCTACAGCTGACACTTGTTTTAACTGTTGCTGTTGTGCCTTTTATTCTCTCCAGTTAATGTGACTAAAAAGCAACTTGCTATTTATTATGAACCCATCTGCACTGCTTTCTTCGGCTGCTTATTTTTCACTCTTTGCTTAGTATTTCAATTGTGCCACTTTAATGCATTAATGGGAAAATACCTTTTGGTCACCAATTGCAGTTATAAAAGCTCTGCTGAGCACGAATATGGAACATACCTCCCTTTTGGTACATCAGAATTCAGATTATCTGCAAGTAATAGACTAAAGAGGGGTTTCCTAATGAGGCAGCTGATTAAAGGCAATCCTATTCCCCAGCAGCTCTAATGCCAGTCTTACTGCTTTCTTGCACACAACAACGTATTGGGGATCCTCCCTGTCCTTGTGCTCCATCACCAGGGGATTGTGTTTTGTTTTTAGCAATCAGTTGTAGGACCATAAAAGTCTGCTGTGGGTAGGAGAAAAGAAGGTGACAGAACAAATTCAGTACCCTTTGCAAGCAACTGCTGGGAGTGGAAGCTACCAAGTCTGCTCCTCTATGGGTGCAGTAGCTCTTTTGTAAAGCATTTTTTGAGATGGGGGAGCACTTTCAGGAGCATACTTCTTTGATTCTGTTTCCAGTTAAGTAAATCAAGTTTTATTATTCCTTAATTTCTGAGTTTTTCTCCCATTTCCCATTTAATATCCTCAGCAGTTCTCCCCAGGCAATTCTTAATTTATCTACCTCATACCTCCAATTTCAGCATACTTTCTTATGCTACCTCTCTCACTTGGCGTGAAACTTCTCACCCAGCCATTGAACTGAAGCAGGAAAGCCAAAGGCAAAGCTGGAGGCATGAGCTGCTGTACGTAAGCCATCAGTCCCATTGCTGTGGGCCTAAGCCAGCTTCGCTATATTTTTTCCTTTTCTATGATGGTTGCTCAGTGAGCTGCCTGTGGCTGCCTGTGCTGCAGAAATGGAACAGGTCCATGAGCCTTGCATGAGCCATGACCCTAGCTGTGGGTACCTAATGGCTTTGCACTGTCCTGCCCAGCATCATGCCTATGCCCCCAGACATTTCTGTCCATTGCAGAGCTGGTAGCTTGTGCTACTGAAGGACAGCTACTGAAGGACTGGGAGTTTCCAAGAGACCAGTCAACACTGATGGATGTGAGAAGTGCAGAAAAATGTAACACACTGCTATGATGCAGAGGGAAGGAGGGTGGTGAACTGGATCCACTGTCTTTGCAAACAACTAACTAGTGGGAATGTGGTCAACTTTATCAGGTCCTCTAAAGAGAAAAATGAAGATACACTCTTCTGCTGAATTATAGGGAACAAGTGTGCTTTCAGACACAGCACTCAATTTCTAGTAAAATAAATCTGAATTTTACTCTTCTTGCTTTTCTAAACATTTTCCCCCCTTTCATTTTCCTCCTGCAAGCTGATTCAGACCTGCTCTAAGCACCACTCTCATGCTGGATGGTGATTTGAGGAGCTACTTTTGCTTCATGTACATAAATACAAAATAGCTAGTTAAGCACCAGCTATAAGGCACTCCAGTTTTATATCTGATGGAAAATTCCTGCCTAATTGCAATGAGCACCACCTGGTCAAACTGTAAGTGACCAGAGAGAGATGGCAGTGTGAAGTTTACTTCATCTTGCAGGGAGCGTTCCTTTAAGACATGATTATTGAAGCACAGAATGGATAATATTCAAACATGAGATCTCTCATAGTTTAATACTGCACCAGCCAGCAGTATCCAAGCCCTCATGTTTTTATGACAGCACCTAGCCTTATGGTTTTTCTCTTCTTGTGCTGTGTCTCAGGCAGTTTTTGTTGCAGAAATGTTGATGGGCAAAGAGTGTGAGAGGACAGGGCAGTTCAGGATCACAAAGCCCTGCATCAGTCTGCAGAGCTGTGTTTGAAAATGCAAGCCCATGGTCAGTCTTATTGGGTAGGGCTCCATCCATGTTTCTTTAATTAACCTGCTCTTGTCACAGATAAGCAAATAGCAGGGCATGTATTGTGGGATCACTGGAGAGCTGTGTTTTCTTTACCTTGAATTCTATGAAGACGATGCACAAGATGAAGTCTGGCAATTCCTGATCTAACACTAACCGTAACTAAACGCAAAGCCTTTTCTGGCTGATTTATTTCTGCTGTCTGTGCTTTCTGCCATAATACAAGTTAAACACGTGGGTAAGATGTTAGAGCCTACGGTTCTGCTGGCATCCATCTGGCCATAAATCTCTGCAGCCCTGTGATGGATAGGTTTTGCATTTTTATAGGAGGTAACAAGTGACAGGCAACATAAAGTGAACTTGAACCCCTTGAGGGTGCAGCACGCAGCTCTGCAGCTATCCGCTCCCCTACATCATTTTGTACATTTTGTAAAAAGGAGGAGCAACTTCAGAGCTTGGTGTGCCAACAGCACGAGAGCGAAGTGCTCTGTTTTGAGAGCCACTGGCCTTGCCATAAACATTCCCTGACGGAGGCTGTGCCGTGTTTTGCTGTGCTGTACAGTGAGCACAAACGGCCGCTGTGTGCGTAGGACACAGGGCTTGGGGCCAGGGCAGCCGCTGTTGAACACAGGTGATCCAAAATCAGGACACAGTTTGGTTCAAGTCTCCCCTCAGTACATCTCAGTAAGTAATTTCTGCATACAGGTGAGTGTGCGTGACTTTGGGAAATGCTCTCGGTCCTTTGATGGGCTCAGAAGATCCATGAAAATCCTCATGTAAGATGCAGAAGTGCAACAAAGCCGAAGGGGAAAGAAAGCAGGCGTATCTCAGTGGAAGAATTTCATAAAGGTCCGCTTTATCACAGGAAATACAGTCCATTGGGCAAAGCTTAAGCAAGGCATGAAAATGCAGAAGTGTGTGACATGAGTGCCAGGCAGCACCAGGGGAAGGGACGTCCCACCCTGCACAGCAATGGTGCTGAAGCTCAGCTGCCAGTGGAAGCTATCATGAAATGAAACACTATTTTCCCAGCTCAGAAACTAAGCTGTTCAGATTTCCTATGTGCAGAGTGAGAAGGGCAGTGACCGGTTGGTTAGGGGACCAGCACAATAACTAGGAAACTGCAAAAATAAGGAAAAAAAAAAAATAGTAGGAGCTACCAAGTGGTTTGTGGGGGTTCATTACTCCACTCTGTCAATCAAGAAGTAATTTCCACACATGTTGTTAGAAATGTCACCATTTGAGGAGCAAGCACATGCTTTGTGGCACATATACTGTATAGCCATCTCTCCTAATAAACTACAGATGGAATCAACACTGTGCTGCCCGGGCTCCACTCTCTAATTCGCATCCATCTTTGCCAGCGTTCAGCTGGAGCAGCACTCAGTCTGTGGGCAGCTGCTCTGTTGAGCCCTTGCAGGAGGAGTGCTACAGCAAGAGGTGGGAGATGTCTGGGCAGTGACTTGAAAGGTGACAGAGAAAATAGGATTGTATATTTTGGATCCCTTTAAAAGACAAAAAGCCAACAGAATAATATTCATGCTTGTGAGATAATTCTAAAATAACATTCAGATATTTTGTTCCAGAAAAACACCTTGTTCAGTGGGGAGTCAAACGCATTTTGCAGACAGAGAACATTACACATTTACTTACACTTAATGCTTTAAGGAAACGTGTAGTTTTAAAAACATCATTAATCCTACTAGCATTTGAATGCAAAATTGGGTGAGATGGAAGGGCATGTTTTTTTTTAATTTTTCCACTTGCCTGTTTTCCTCATGTAAGACCCAAATGTGTTTATTTTACTGGCAACACAAAGACAATCATATGATTTCAAGTAAGTCTTTTGAGGCTGTTTGTAAGTTTTTGCTTTTCTGCATGTCTGCTCCCTCCCAGCTGGGGGTTGGCTGTTGGATGGAAAGGCCAACCACGTCACGGAAAAGCCCTGTCTCCGATCAGATGGGCTTAATATAAACCAGGTTCACTGAGAAGGAATTAAAGAGGCTGCCTGTAAGCAGGAGGGGATTTACTCCAGCAGAGCAGCTCAGTGTAGCACAGCCCACGGAGCAGAGGGCAGCACGAACCTGGAGCTGACGGCGCGAACGGACGCACACAAGTAAGGCAGCTCTGCTACAATGCCTTGGGTTGTGTGTCTGTGGGGTTTGTTGTGGCTTTGTAGACCCACATAGCTAAGTGCAGTGCGTGCTGTCAAACCTGGGCTTGGATTGCGATGTGTAGTGGTGACTTAAAAAGGTTTGTCTCATTAGGGTTTGTTTAATGAAGGATGATAGCTTGCTAGGGAAGAAATCGTGATATGTTCATGACTGGGACTGTTCAGTAATTGTTTATTGACAGTCATCATTTATTTGGGCTCTGATGTCTAACTGATTTGGAATTGCCTTTTCTCATCTGGTCTTTTCAGTGGGGAAACTGAAAGAAAGTAATGCATCGTAAATAAAACTGCGGTTAATATTTGACTTTGTGAAGCAGGCTTTGCTTGCTGCCTAGTTTCTTGTCAGCTGTATTTCTTGTTGGCAAAGTTATTGCATCTGGGACTGTGCAAGTAATCTAGTTTTACCACTAAGCACTGTGTGTCACAGAGAAAATACTGCTAGTGCTGTAATAAGTTCAGATAGAAAGTGGCTTTGGTCTGCTTATTCTCCAGTCTGATCTACGTTCATTCTAAGAAGTTTTCAGAGAGCTTTGTGTGAAAAGGAGTAGTGGTCTGTAGACGTTGTTTTTATGTGTTGCTGTGCTTATTTTCATTCACCGCTTATTATTCAAGTTTGAAAGTTCATTTCATGGGCAGCTCTCCTGCCTACTGACATGACGAAGAGAGCTGATAAAATTCAGATATACTCCAAAAAGCAAAATGTCCAAATAACCATCACTCTGAGAACTGGGACGCATCAAAGTAACATTCCTAAAAATGGTAGCTGGTGGCCTGTGAGAATGACATCACTGTGCTCTGCCTCCAACCCAGGCAAAATTGAGTTTGCTAATTTAAATGTAATCAGGGACCATGCTGAAGTTGGAAGAGCTAACCTGTTAGCCAATTGTGCAATAAATGAAGTTGCTGATTTAGCATCTGTAAATCTGTAAATGAACTTTTTCTGCTCTTGCCACTTTCTGTAATGGCTTGAACCTATACCTCCTCTGAAAGTCATTGGACTTGGTTATGTCCCCTTTAGCAGACAGAAAGCCACTGTTTGAAGTTTATCCTGACATAGATGAGACCCAAAGACACGTGCTTGCTTGCACGGCTTTCCTCTCCTATGAGAACTGTGTAAGGTTGTGAGTTCAATGGGTCCCTCTGCTTGCCTCAGGAGGCAGGAGGGCAGGGAGCAGTGCCTGCAGGTGCTGCCCATCTCTTGATGGGGATGCAGCCTTGTATGAGCTTTGCTGAGTGCTTCCCTGCCCATGCATTTAGCACTGCAGGAAGTGTACAGACTAAAGACGGATAGGATTAGTGTATGGGGGTGGTATCATCCCTAGGAAAAAGCCTCTGACTCACTAGCTAGAAATATTTCTTTGCGTACTAGCAACTGCAAAAGAGTATGAAGTCTTCTTTTTTGTTGTTGTTGTTGCATATTGGATCCCTGTAGATGAGCAGGACCTGCTGCTTTGAGTTAATAAAGTGTTGGTGCATTTGTAAGTATTTTGTGGATAAAGTGTGTGGCTTCCATATTTCTCAGCAGGGGTAAAAAAATGACCCTCAACAACGTTACCATGCGTCGCACCCACCACAGCAGCCTGCAGCAGCAGCAGCAGCGATGGAGCATCCCTGCTGATGGGAAGAACCTGCTGGTCCAGAAGGACTCCAATGAATACAACGCGCAGAAGCGATACACCATCAGCCCTGACGAATACTACAGAAGGAGCTGGTCCTCGGAGTCATCTGACTCTGTCATCTCCTCTGAGTCCTGCAGCAACTGCTACAGAGTGGTGCTGATTGGGGAGCAAGGTGTGGGCAAGTCGTCGCTGGCCAACATCTTTGCAGGGGTACACGACAGCATTGACAGCGACTGTGAGGTGCTGGGAGGTAGGTCACTATGCTCTGGGGTTTGCGTTTGCTTGCCATCAGCCATGGCAGCAGAAATTGGCATGGAAAATCAGAAAGGTCATTTAATCTGAAATTGACGTAGCAAACATCTGGATCTGATTGTCAAAACCAATTCCAACACGTGCATCTCTCTTAAGAAAACAAGAATGAGCAAAACAAGCTACAAAGAGGATGATACTCTCTAACAACAACCCAAAGCCTCAGAAAGGAAACAATACAGATTCTCATGATCTTTTATTTCAAAGAATCTGTTGGAAGCTGACATTCAGTATTCAATCTGGTCCAACTCTTGTGTCACCACAGGGCCATCGCCAGCTTTCTTCAGGGCAGGGAAAAACTAGGACCTTTCCTTATGGTCCACAAGAATGTAATGCTCATAAATAATATGTAATGAAAAATAAAAAAGCCCTATTCAATTCTCCAAAACATTTGCCGTTATATGTCATTTCTGCCTTACATATGAATATATTGTGTCAGCATAGGCTGTAGGGAGTCTGAGCAAAATATGTCTACCCCTCATTTCATGTTCGTCTGAGTTAGTGAGGATTTTGAAACCTTCCTTAGTCCCAAAGACTAGTCAATGCAGAAGATGAGGCTGTGGCACCCAGCCATTAGGCATACTGTGAACGAGGTGCTGAGGGTCATGCAGTGATGGAAACCTGCTGTGGTCCTAAGGACACAGGTGCTGTCATCTTGGGAACACATGCAAGCTGCTGACTGTTATTGCTATTCAACACATAGGGCATTTCTCTCCTCTATCTGTTCCCATTGTGTTGGTGCCCACGGTAGCATGGAAAGTTACTGAGCTTTTTTTCCAGCCTTCAGTGGATCATGGACGGGACATCTTTTCTTGTTCTTATGCCAGGATTTCTTTGCACATCCTTGTCAGATGATTTCCTTCTCCTTCATGGGAAGCAGTATGGATTTTTCCTTCATTTGCACTCCCAGAATATTGCTTGGAGTATAGTCATGACAAGTTTTCAAGGCCAGGAAGTATCACAAAACCTGCTGTTGTATTTCTCCTTTTTTAATGTCAACTTCAAAATAAGCATGAGATGAACTAGTTGCACACTTGCAGTCTGTTTTATATCCTATTGAAGTCCCATTGGGTTGTAGACAGTGCAAATAATTTCTGAGTATGACCATCTGAGGCACTGGAATAGGTTGCCTAGAGAGGTGGTGGATGCCCTGTCCCTGGAGACACCCAAGGTCAGGCTGAATGGGGATGCGACCAACCTGATCTAGCTGTAGGTGTTCCTGTTAATGGCAAGGGAGTTGGACAAGATGGCCCTTAAAAGTCCTTTCCATATGATTCTATGATTCTCCGATCAGGGGCAGAACATTTTCGAGTAGTGTGGTTATGTACTCGTAGCCTCTTCCTGTGTCACAGAGAACAAAGAAGTAGTCCTCTAAATGTTGTCCTCTGGTGCAGATGGATTTTGTTCCCATGCCAATGCTTGATCAGTCAAAGAAACTATTCTCCAAACTTGAGTTTACAAACTGGAAATAAGAGATGATGGTTCCAGGACAGCAAATTCACAAAGGGAATACAGCTGCTTTGAGGGATTAGTTTTGCAACCAGCTATAGGATTCATCTAACTTGTGAATGTAGATGCTCCTCTTGATTAGCTTTGTACTTTGAATCCTTCCATTTTAAGCTGTGTCAAGCCTGTGCTCTTGTTTACAGAGTTTGATTTTATTTTAAATATAGAATATTTTTTGGCTGACTCTTTTTCATGGTTGTAGATTCCTGGCTTTGAGGAAAGCCTGTGATTACAATTTGGGGGAAAGTTCACTCCGCTAATACCCAGGAGAAACTGTATGAGGCAAGAGTTAAGACATGGTCCTATCTACAAGAATGGCTGGAACAGACTCCTTACACAGTGCACAGAAAGATGCAGTACACTGAGAAACCCTGAACCCAGCATCTTTCACTGGTTTGCAACACAAGACTAGAGAGGGATTCAAGCCTCATACTGCTCATCCAAATGTCCTTGGATCTGGGGGGAAGAAGGATTAGTATTTGAAGCGGAAACTAGACTGAGAACTTCACAGCAAGGATTCATTGTGATTGAGTGGGAGCAGCCCATCCAGATCTAGGCAGAACTTAGTAATGCGGCATTTATAATCTAGATATGGGTCGTTTTGGTTTCAGTACAAAATAAATACTGCTGTGGTTTGTTGATTGCTTTGCTTTTTGACATCAAAGGTAATGTGGGAAACTGTGAAATGGGAAAGAAATGCGATGCAGCAGTCATTTCAGTCTCTAATACTCAACAGCTCCTGCCTCACAAAACTCTGCCCTCTTTGCTTGGTGGGCTGTAAGCTGTATTGCTCTCAGCAGCAGTGTCTGTTCACCCGTAAACTGTCCCTGCTAAAGTGAAAGCAAATATTTTCCATTACTCAGCCTCACTGGACTCTGCTGCTCCCGTGGGGCAAATGTTCAGCCTTTGGTTATTTCTTCCACTGGTTCTATTTTCTCTCTCACATAAGATAAAGAAAATATCAACCAAAATAATGAACATCTCATTTTCTGATCTTTCTGTCTCCTTCATATATCATGGAAAGTAAGACAACCAGTAATGAACAGAAGGCAGGTTTAGTGCTGATGGAAATGTGGAAAGAACTGAACATAAGCCAGCACAAAACTTGGCTCAGTAATTTGAACTGTGAAAAAATTATACTTAGTAAGCTGTTTGTTTTTTTTTTTTTATAATGTACGTGATGTCACAAAATAATATGTTACCAATGTTTGTATTTTTTTCTTACAGAAGACACGTATGAAAGAACCCTAATGGTGGATGGGGAGAGTGCAACCATTGTACTGCTCGACATGTGGGATAACAAGGTATGACATTTATTTATACATACTAGTCAAATGCCAAAAGAAAAGTACATATGAATGAGGCTAGTATAAAAAGTAGTTCTCTTTTGGGAAAGAAAATATGTTTTTCTATACTTCAACATCAAGAAAAACACAGGATCAATATCTTCTCCATCTAACCAAGCACGCGTAACAACTCTGTAGTGTGAGGCTGAGAAGAGCAAACCTTTATTTTTTTAACGATAAGGAAAAAAATAAAACCATTTTCTAAACAGTGTTCATTCCGATCTAAATCCAGTATAATGAATTATCAGGGGCAAATTTCACCCTCCTTTATGCTGAAGTATTCATGTGGTCACCACTTTGGAATTGCTTTTAGTACAACTGTGATTCAAACCATATCCAGTGCAGTTACAGCAGGAATGTGTTTAGATTCTCCAGTGTTATATTTTCTAAGAAAAATCTGTCCTGGGCATAATGATGTCTGACTGTTTGCTTTGCACAGCGTGAAGGAGAATGGATTCGAGACCACTGCATGAAGGTGGGAGATGCCTACTTGATTGTCTACTCCATCACAGACCGAGCAAGCTTTGAGAAAGCTTCTGAACTCAGAATACAGCTCCGCAGGGCTCGGCAGAGAGAAGATATTCCCATTATTTTGGTTGGCAACAAAAGTGACCTTGTCAGATGCCGTGAAGTTTCAGTAGCAGGTAAGGGAAATGATGAGGATAAAAACTTTGTAAGCGTAAGAGCCATACAATAGCTGTTGAACATTACAATGGTTGGAGTACACTGTGATCAGGACCGGGCAACAAAAGAGCAATAAAACAGAGAGCTGAAAGAGAGGACAGAAGACCAGGAAAGGTCTGCCAAGTCTTTAAGTCTCCACTAGTTACATGTTAGATAATCTCTTTCCCAAATATAAATTCCATCATAAAAACAGCTTGAATTTCTTCCTTTCCAGCTTCTCATGTAAAGCCACTGCAGATTGAGCTGAAAGCTGGGAACAGCTTAGATTTCCAATTTCTGCTGCCAAAGATTATCTTCTTGTTTAACCAGGTCCTACTCTTATCTGAAGTTTTACTTTCTGATTAATTAAAATTCTCTCTCATCCTTCATTTCACTGACCTGGGCAGGTGCTGCACAGCCTTTCAGGAGAGATCTGCTTGGTGCCTTGCTCTGAGATGCTAAAGCAGCCATCCCTCTGCTACATGGAAATGATTAAAGAGCTTGTGCCGTGCTCCCAAAGCCTAAGGAGTCCTAAGCCCATAAATAGGAATAGAAAGATATCTGGGAAAGCTACTGCTGACCCTCAAGCTCTTCAGACAGTAGAATCTGTTCTTATGCAGACTTCCCCGAGGTTTAGGTGACATAACACATGGCACCTCATTAGATAATCTCTTCTTGGCCAGAGTACATAGGAAACCTGGGTTTCTTGGCTCAGCATTTTCTTCTCTCTGCAGCCATCCTGCCTATTTCCCAATTGATCTAGACTTTTGTTTCACTGGGATAGCCGCAGTTCCTCTGTTCGCCGTCAAGGTTGCTCTAAGTGAAGGATTTGAACAGAGGTAGCTCATCAGGAAGCCAGAGATGATCACGTTCTTTCTCATGTCTCTCTGGCCAACTTGCAAAGTCCCCTGAAAGATTCAGCCATCCTGGCGATGAGTTCCCAGCAAGTTAGAAGACAGCATGAATTGGCTTGCATGTTAAAGACATCTGCCAGGGCTAGTTTATACTTAAACAGTTTGAGATAAGAACTGTGATTTCAGATATACCTCTGAAGTTATGGACATAGTTCTGCCTTTAAGGATTTGATGCTTGTGTCTGGTATTGTTTGAGGACCTTGGATTGTACATGTGGTCTATGGAGGGTGCTTGGGCCCTGCCTCCTCTGGTAACGAGAGCTGTGCTGGACTCATGAGGGGCACTGCTGTCACCCTTTAATGTGACTTGTGGGAGCCTGCTCGTAAGATGATCAGGTGATTTTGAGTCATGGCTGACCTCTCCACTCCCTGTCAGTGCATGTCAGCCAGCTCCCTCCCTTCACAGCCAATGGTGAGAACCAGCCTTCTTCAGGAGATTGGCCCCCTCGCTGCCAGGGGATTGTGACACAGAGCAGATGAATCATGGCCTACCAGGCAGCATTAGATGATTAAAGACTTATCCGTGGCTATATTAGGCTTGAGGAATTCCCCTGGTGCCACTGCCCCCCCCCCCTTGTGACAGCCCACAGCCGTATTGCTTCCCTCTCTGGTTCATGACATCTCATGACAGATCCCCGTTGTGATTTTGCAGAGGGCAGAGCGTGCGCTGTTGTGTTTGACTGCAAGTTTATCGAGACCTCGGCAGCCGTGCAGCACAACGTGAAAGAGCTCTTTGAAGGCATCGTGAGGCAAGTGCGGCTCAGGAGGGACAGCAAGGAAAAGAACGAGAAGCGGCTGGCTTACCAGAAACGGAGGGAGAGCATCCCAAAGAAAGCCAGGAGGTTTTGGGGCAAAATAGTTGCCAAGAACAACAAGAACATGGCCTTCAAACTCAAGTCCAAGTCTTGTCATGACCTATCGGTACTTTAAGAACGTTGGACTCTGCCAGAGCTTGTGGCATTTTGTGGACATTATTGAACTATGTTGTGGGAAATAATCTATATTAGATTGGGCTATGAAAATGACTTAGATTCACAGTTGTGATTGTGATGATACGTGCTGACATAAGAACAGCACAGTGCATGGAAATATCTCTCTTTCATTTTCTTTGGTAGTTTTATAAGAAAAGTATAAACCAGAATGATCCAAAATTGTGCTGGGAAAGCGTTCCGGAATATACCTATTTCTTCTCCACTCTCCTTTGGATAATAGCTTATGAATTTCAAACTGTCATGACTGGGGAAGTGAATACTACGCTCTTTACTCTTTCTCACTGTAATTACTCTTTTAATTTTTTTTTTTCTTTTTTGAAAATTGTGTAAAGAATTGAGGAACTGACTAGGCATTGATCCTTCGCCAATTGGCTGGCCAGGCTTGAGCACCCACAGCTGAAAATATGCATTGTTGTAGAATAGCCATCCAAACACTTCTTTTTATTATTTCAAGGATTGGTTTCAATGAGTTTACACATCTCTTACTTTGAAAATATTTAAAGGGAAAATCCTATAGTCAAATAAATTTTCCTCTCATATTTCTATGTTAGGGGGCCTGTTTAAAACTCATAGTCAAAATAAAATTAAAGCACAAGCTTTATCAAAGTACATCAAGTGCAGGATGCCAAACCTTTATAAATCACCTGAGCTTTTTTAAGAAACCACACGGACTTCTTGTATCCATCTTGGCCTTTCTCTATGCCAGAGCTATGCTGTATTTATTGTTGTGCAAAATAACAAGCATTTTAATGTTGAGGGGAAATGTATTTATTACCAAGTTTCTTAAAGAATAATGTTAATTTTATTACTGTTTTCTATCTAATATCTTTTTTTCAGATATGCAAGTTTTTACTTACATGCCTTGTAATAAAACAAATAAAATATATGACTGCCTTTGAGACTCAGTGGGAAATCTCTGATAATTCTTTCAAGTTGAGAAAAATATTTTGAATGCTTGGGAAGATTTCTGCCTGACAAAGACAGGGAGGATTCCATGTGTTTCTGAACACAGAGGCTACTTAGCAACCCAGAGCCACAAAGCAAGGATTACCCAAGGTCTCAAAGCTATTTGTGCGCCCTCATGTGCAAACAGGTTGATTTGCACAGGTTGATTAAAATAAGCCATTCTTAAAAAAACGTATGTATCCCTAAGTCTGAAAGCACTTCAGAACCATTAGTTCACTTTTTGGGTCTAAATGAAGAAAAACACTATGTTTGAGTTAGATGCCCTAATCCTCAGTTTATGTTGAACATAATGATGTTAGCACAGATTTCCCTCCTGACTATGCCAGTTTATATGGGCACACCTCAGAGTTTCAGGTAGATGTAGAGTCATTCTGTTTTACCAACAGATAGCTCAGAAAAGCCAGATCTGCAGCCTGGCAGCTCAGTTTCATTGTGAATGAATGCAAGAAAAGAAGACACAGTAGGATGAAGACTGCCTTCCACATTTCAATCTGTGCAGCTTTTATCCACCAAATGCTCTGGTAAAGAAGGAGCTTGATATGGTGTAAAATATCACACTGCAGGATGGCTCTGTGCTTATGCAGCATTCAGATCTCCCTGGAAAGGAATTTTGAATTTAGAACACGAGAATAGAATATGAGGAGAAAATTATATTTTGAATAGACAAGATCCCCGTTCTTGGGTTTTGAACGAGCACTTCTGTGTTGTCAGCATGTAATTTGAGGTTGATTCAGAGCAGACTAGAGAATACAGCTTACTCCAGTATAAAATTTCTTAACTTCTAAGCTATCAGAATGTTGCCCCTGCTCATGGGAACAAATTAAACAGATATTTGTTTTCAAGAACTGAAAGTGAAGCTGAATGCAAGGAGGACAATTCCTTAGCTTGTTGCTGTATCTGTCAGGCTACGGATCCTACAGTTCTAACCCAAGCAGGTTCTGAAGAAAATTTAAACGTCCATGTTGATCATAAAGCCACCTGTGTTCACAGCATGGTTAATGCAAAAAAGGCATCATAATAACTTGGAATTACCTAGTAAGTTTTCATACCCTTCCTCTGATCCAGAATAATGAAATTTCATTGTGAAAGAAAATTTTCTTAAATCAAGTTTTTTTATTTGTTGGCCTTTAAAATAATCTTTGTGTTTTCAAGCTTTTCTCTGGATCAGAAATCCTAGAGATGCATTTTAAAAGCAGAGAAGTTGTGGCGATGCAGTATGCTTGTTCCTATGGTGGAGCAGCCACCAACAGCAGCCATGGAACAGTCATACACAGCATGCCATATCTCTGTATCATTCCCATAGCCAAGAGGAGCAATCGGTACTATAGGTCTGTCTTCTGGGGAAGCTGCTGGACTGGGGCTGGTCCATCTTCTTACATTGTGCTGCCTCAGGACTGAAGCACTTATGTGCTCAGTTGCACGGGACTGAAGCACTTAGGTGCTCCTTGTTGCACATCCCTGTCCACCTGACACTCACCCTCTTTCTCAGTTCTGCATTATCAGGAAGAGATTCTGAGCATGGAGGAAGCTGTGGGCTGAAGAACCGCTACCCGCAGCATTAATTCAGGGGGTTGTTGCTTCAGATCACTGAGGTGTTGGAGCGTGTTACTGTTTGTAACTCTGGATGTGGAGTGGGAAGGCTGGTGCTGAGCATCCACCACGCTTCAGGGACTTTCTTCCTTTGGATCAGGCCTAGTCTTGTCCTATGGGACAGAGTGCCCACCCAGGACTGCAATGCCTCTGTTGCACTCCTGAAGGACGCTGAGTTTCACATGAAAAGCCCCTTGGTGCATGGCCCCAGCAATTGTCAAATCCACAAGATTGTCAAATACCAAAATGCTCACTGTACGTAGCAGCTGGTGTATGTAAAATATCTAATTAATACTAGTCTAATCTACAATGCTGACATTTTGAACCCTAAGTATCCACAGGCCCGCTGTTCATCTCAGATGCGAGTGTCCAAAGCCATGGAACAGATCAATCAGTGATTCTAATCTCTGCCCTATTTATTAAGTCAGGGCTGTACTGACAGGTCCTAATGTAATAATTGCAGTGTCGGGCCCAGAGATCTGGCAGTAGCTGTGGAATACATGAGTCACAGCAGTGAGCACACTGAGGCCAAAATGGCAAAACTCACAGAGTCCAAACAAAATAAAACAAATAGAGAAAAAAAGTCTAAGAACACGCAAAATACCAATTATAGTGTAATAGCTCTTACAAAAATTTCTTTTTTTTAAGAAGACAGATCTGATCAGTAAGAAGAATTAGGAGGCATGTCCAGCTTTAATTAATTTAATCAGGATAGATTTACTGCAAGAAGGAAGATTTTTTTATGCATTATAAAAAGCCAGATGCTAAAGAACTGTTATTGTTAGGACACTATGTATGTGCAGGTTTTTATGTGTACTCAGATCTTGGAGAATTATTTATGCAATTTAGTCAATTAAAAGAATACAATTTGCAATAAAATCAGCAGATACAATGTAGATTTAATTTTCACGTATACAAGTTTTTCAACATCGGTTCCTTCAAAAGCTTCAAAGACCATGGACCACAGTTATCGCTCTTGGGCTGCTTTGGAGTATAGGCAAAAATGGGAGAAGGGCTCCTGACAGCAGCAGACCCAGTGATGATGTGAGCTACAGAGGGCTGCAGCAGAGGAAGGAAGCAGATGTTTTCTATGCACTATTGCCTCTACGATCACAGAAAACGACTCTTTTTGCTCTCTACAAAGGCTTTTTAGGGAAAGCACGCAGAGAAGAGAGGAGATGGTAAAGAGGGTAAGTGATGGGTCCCACACTTAGGTCACAACAAACCCATATAGTGGTATGAGCCTGGGGAAGCAACTGGAAAATTCTCAGACAAAAAAAGACTTGAGGGTGCTGGCTGGAAGCTGGCTGAATGTGACCCTACATTGTGCTCAGGTGGCCAAGAAGGCTGATGGCATCCTGGCTTCTATCAGAAATAATGTCAGCAGAACTAGACAGATGTTCGCACGCAGCACTGGAGAGACCTCACCTCGAGTACTGTGTTCAGTTTTGGTCTCCTCCCTACAAAAAGGATACTGAGTTGCTTGAGCGTAAGCAGTGGAGCTGGTGACAGGACTGGAAAGCTGGGATGTGAAAGGGAACCCAGGCTGGTTAGTCTAGAGAAGAAGAGGAAAAGGGAGGTCCCATCACTCTCTACATTTCCCTGAATGGAGATTGCAGGATGCAGGTGCTAGTCTTTTTTCTTACTGACAAAGTGAGGAAAATATCTCAAGTTGCACCAGAGCAGGTTAAATTGGACATTAGCTATAATTTCTTCATAAAGATGACAGTCAAACGTCAGAACAGGCCTCCCATAGACTCCCAACCCTGGAATTATTTAAGAGTCATGTGGATGTGGCGCTTAGGGTTGTGGTTTAGTGATGGGAGTTGGTAAACCAGGCTGATAGTTGGACTTGATCATCTTGAAGGCTTTTACAAGTGAAATGATTCTATGATTTTCTGAGTACTAACAGTGTTTTACTGATGAGATCTTCAGACAAATAAAATCTTGGATCACCAAAAGTATACTCTGCACTCATTCCTTCCAACAACTCTGAAGACTGCAGAACTATACACACAAATAATTTCCACATCTGACCTGCAAATGTTTTTACTTACACCGGAGGTAAGATGTGCAGCTCCTCCTCCAGTTGTCTTTTCTGGGCACACCAGAGGCCGTTGCTCAGTGCAGAACTGCAGGCTTGATTCTGCTCTGCACACTGCTGGGATTCATCAGATATATCTTCCACGTACACAAAACAATATTTAATAAGACTTGTCTTCCTTGTTCACAGTCACCTTCTACTCTAGTTCAGTGTAGTCATACAGGTTTCTTTGGTTTCTTCAGTGCTTGTCTACTTGATGGACTCATGCAGTACAAAGTATGTGGTAACAGCCAAGGTATATGTGGTTCCTATGTTAAAATTACTCCACCAGCATTTTTCAGTGTGTGCGACTGTGAGATATTTATATATTGACCCTTAGGCCTCTCAGTGTGGCCTCCTCCTGTTAAAACAGGAAACGCAGCTATGTGACACTTTTCACTATGTTCTGGAGCAGCTGTGGAGAAGCCTTGCTCCCGCCATCACATCCAGTAGGGACCATGGGCTGGTGAGCTGCAGCTGTATGGACTCAGTTCTGGGGGGCTGATGTGCGTGGAACCTCCCCATGTGCCCTTCCTCCCGGTGCTCTCATTCTAGAAATCTCCCACAGACATCAAGGCAAACAGAAGCTCCTCCATCAGTGACCATCTCACCTGCAAATATCTCTACATCTATCCTCTCTGATGTCTCCATTCTATCCCTGGAGTTGTTCAAGAACTGTGTAGATGTGGCCTTTGAACAAGGGTTAGTGGGGATGGGTAGATGGTTGGACTAGATTACTTTAGAGTTCTTTCCCAACCTTTGCGATTCTGTACTTCTAAGATACCAAAGCAATGGCTTTCTTGCCTAGAAACATTGAAATTCGGTGTACTAATTACTTGTGACTTTAGCTATCAGATAATAAGGACAATGCGCCCACAAGAGAGCACACCTGGTTAACTGGGTAACTTGCTTTGCTGTGCCAGCCTGCCTCATCACCTGGTTAATAATTTGCTAAGGAAATGATTAGCGCAGAACACTTCCTCTAGGTTTTGAAAATTATGCCTGAGTAATTTTACAATGAAATGATTTTCTCATGACTGCAGTGCAGGGTGAGGGAGCTAAGCAACCGCCTCTGTGGAGGAAGGATCTACCGCTCCTTTCAGCTTTGCACTAATTCCTCTCTGAGGACACTGATTTTTGCTGAATAACTGAATGGCTCATCTTCTGCTGAAGTTATAAGTGACTCTCTCAACATGTTTTCCACGGCCAGGATGTTATTTCTGTGTCGTAATTCCTCATGTTCAATATGGCTTTCAATCAACGGGGCTTTGTATGTTTGCAGGTCTCGCCCCTGTTGTATCGTTCTCTCCAGCAGACAAAATTAATCAACATTAGTCAACTTGTCACTTTCTGTTTGCCTTCCAAGTATAGACAATGAAGAGAGTTTGGCATTTTAAAGGTTTGGTTTGCTGTTTTTCTTATCAAAGAAAACTATGCTAGCCTTTCTACAGACTGAATTCCCTTTTCAGTATCTGCCATACATGCAAAGCCTGTGTGATTGTATCATATGATTGTACCATATGACTCTGTAATCATCACATTTTAGTTATATTTTCAGTCTTCTGTGCCTTAAGATTTTCCTTTCGTGCAATCTTGTATCAAGAACAACTACATCTGCTCCTCCCCAACTTACTCCATTCAGAAGCAAGCCACTGGGACCACTGTATGCTCTCTTAGCACCCTTGGCAGCATTTTGCCACAATTGCTACTTTGGAGCTCCCCATCCCCACCATGACATGCTCAAAACACTCTGGCACATGGGTTCCTAAGGAGAAACTCCCCCAGCACCTGTGCTGTGGCTAGGATATGTCCTGGGAGTGGAGCTGTACGTTGTGGCTGTATTGAAACTACCCATCATAAAAAGCAAATACAACTTGGCAGGAGAATTCTGGGCTCCCATCCATGACCCAGATACCTTAGGCTACAGAGAGAGAAAGTGTAGATAGAGCTTGCAGTAAATAAATCTGAGGATTGGAAGAGTGATGGGATAAATGTGTTGCTTTCACATCCCAGATAAGTGCTCTACCCATATAGAAATCCCTCCTCTGATATTCTTGTCAAAGCACATTGATATTTTTTGTTAATAAATTTCAGATTGCCACTGCAGAATTATCAGCATGGTGCCTAAGGACCCAGTTAGAAGAAATGCCCTACTGCTTTGGTCTAGAGCTGCTTCTCATCTCATGCTCTATCTGACAGGGGGAGGAAAAGTGACAGCAGGGCATGCTGTTGAGGGATATCACCTATAGGCTTTTATCAACAATATCTTTTCACTCATGGTTTCCACTGGCTTTATGAATCTGAAAATATCGATCACTTCCCCTTTATCCTTCTACTAAATCAACTGTAGTGTCCCAAACTTTAAGCTCTCATCTAAAGGAGCTGCTCCAACTGCTTACCCACATTTGTTTTCTTTCTCTGTTCCTTCTCTAACACTACCCTACCTTAAAGGCAAAGGCTCCAGCACTATGTTCTGCTAGGATTTGAATAGTGACAAAGCATCATTTTATTTCTTACATTCAGTTTCATTTCTAATTGGATCCTGAGTTGATGGGGTTTTTTGTTTGCTTGTGGGTTATTGGCTTTTTCACATTTTTGGCTGCCATTGTAAAATGAGCCAATGTTTTTTGGTCAATGATGTGTCACCTGGTATTTTTTTACCCACTGATTAGTTTTTACAAAATCCTTCATCACCAAAAGTAGTTTATGCTGAAAAATATCCTTCTTTTAAATGCACCACAAACTTCTTTAATGCATTACTTTGAAAACAACCAAGCAAATCATACTGTATAGTTCTCCAAACTTGGGACTTAAATGCGTATTTGGCTGCAGTGTACAACTCCTATATTCTGAGTGTTGCAAAACTTGCTTTTGTAATGATTATTGGATCAAGGCCTTTTTGTAGACAAAAATCTCACATGGAAAGCTGAAAAGAAGTTGGTGAAAGCAGCGCTTCCAACCTTGCTAGTATCTGGCATTACGTCATATAATGAACACAAGGAGGGATGCCTGCAGCCAGCGTTTGCAAATGTTTGCTTAAGCAAATAGTCCAGTGAATATAATTCAAACTAATGGTATCTGGAGAACTAGGGAGCATCTTTTCAGAAGATGGATCTGTTGTTTTGTATGTGACTAAAAAGTTACGTCATTCTTCCATGTGAATAGGAAGTACATCATGGTTTCATGTGATTCATCAGATACTTTCAGTATGATGTACTCTTATCTCTGTTGGGTGGACCTGGAACTATCCTGCACTTTGGCATGCGCTGAAACAAGATACAGTATTGAAACAAAATTCAGACTTCTCTCTGGACAGCTCAGAGCTGGAGGCACACTGGGTGGAGAAAAACAAAATGAGCAAAGTATAATTTTCCACTCAGGTTTTCTGGGCAGCCACTTCCATAACTTGCTGTTCAGATTACCAAAGTCCATTTAAAATAGCTGGAAGCCATGAAAAAAACATCTAGATGCACCAGTTGACTCATGTTTACTTTGGAAGAGTAATTCCATGCATAGAGTTTGTTTGGAAAGAGGCCACTCTAAGGCTGCAGGATGACATCCTAATTTTATTCCTGATCATGCCCTTGACTTCAGATCCAATTATAGCCAGGTTACACAAACATGCATCTCATTTTGCCCTCTGCATTCTTAGAGAGATCCTGCTTTCTTTTCTAATACATACAGTTGAAGGATGTCAGTTGGAATGTTTTTGCAGGACTCAGTGCTGCCTTCTGGGAGGCAATAGGCGGCCTCCAACCCTGCCAGGCCCCCAGAACATCACACCCACTTGCCAGAAACTGGAGGATGATAAGAAACGTGGGCTCTGCCATAAGGAGGCTGAGGACTTCTGGAGCTGCCAAACGGGAGAGGTCCAGGCAAAGCTTCTCATGGTCCAGCTCCACATTTGAAGGCCATTACTACAGCCGTTTCTACCTGCTCTTTGAGCGAAAGAGGGAAATAACCAGAATGCTTTATATCCATAAAAGGACTCTTGCTGGCTTTAAAATTTGGCTCTGGAAGGCAGTACTTGCTAGGAGAACCATACTGACATCTGCAGTGCTGGCAGATGGCACCTGCTGCAAGGCTGCTGAAGTACACCCTGCTAGTGACAGATTTGGCTTCTGGAGGGGAAGGATAGTTGTACCCATCCCTACTATAGCAATCAGATACTTTTTTACAGCAGTCTGCTCTGATATATGCTTTGTTCTAGAGGAAGCCTATCTTCAGAACTAAGCACGCTCTATCACTTTGCATTTACCACAGTGGTTTTAGCTGTGCTTGGCAAAGTTTTTGCCAAAGTTTTTTTAAATAAAAGCAAACTAACAAGCAAACTCTTCCTTCTTTAATTAAAAAACGAATTTAACATGACTGTAGACCTGCGTATTTAAGATGTATACATTTAGAGCATAGAGATTTTGAATCTGAACTGTAAGATTAAAAATTGCATGACTTCAGAAGCCACATTATTACATGCATGCAATGTGTGTTTGAAGCAGCTGCAGAAATATTAACCACTTTACAGAAGTAGAATATAACAGTCCGCTATTGACGCACATGTTAATGTTGATCATAAAAAGCAGTCAGTCTGTCTCAAGGAAATGAAACAACTTCAAATCTAAGAATAAAAAAAGCCACAGTGTTTCTAATGGGACTGCTCTGTCTGTGACCACTTCTGTGTAAGAAGACGTGGTCGAGGCCTCTGTGTGCAGCACCTGTGGCGTTCCTGAGGGCACAGCGCACGGCTACCACCCAGCTCTGCCTCCTGGGCTGTGTAAGTAACACCCTTGCTGCTACTTCTGTGTGGCTTCTGTCTCTATTCTGGTCATTGCTATCTTGCAACAGGACTTGGCATCAAAAGCTATCAGCACAGGAGGTGTAGCTGAAGACAATGCCCAACCTCCTGTTCACTATCCAGCAAGTGCAATGCCAGCCTCTGTCTCTGATGGCAGCTGGAAGGTGACCCCTGCTGGTTCCTGCTTGGGCAACAGGGCATGGAATGACTACAGCTCTTGTCAAAATGGCAAACAGGGAAGGACTTTGAGGGGTGTACAAGAAGTACTGCTGTGCTTGGAAAGAAAAACAAAGGAGTGAGCCAATGACTTGTTGGCGTAGAATTCTCCCATGCCAGTATAATCAAAACACTTGAGAAACTGTATTTTCTTTCCTTTCATTTGTTTTTGCCTTTGCTTGTCTTTCTCTGTGAGTCTTCTCTTTCTGACTGCATGTAATATGACTTGAATGGAACCACAACACAGCCAACCAGAAATATTCCTTTCTGCTTATGGGAATAATAACACAATTATAGAAGTGATATAAATGATTTGAATTAGTGGAAATGGCCGGCATCCAGCTCTGAAGTGATATGGCAGCAGCAGCAGATGAAGGTGAGAGTAGACTTGCTCTGTGCAGCAGCCTGCTCAGCACTGCCATGCTGGCTGTGGTGAGACAGTGATACCCAGGGTGTCACCAGTGTGACCAGTCCCTCCTGGGAGCCCTCCTGGGGGCACGCTGGAGGATCACAGCTCTTCTCCTCAAATCTAAGTTCTCTTTCTCGTAAAATGATATATCAGTCATATATCCAGAAACATTGTCCCTACTCTTAAATAGGTTTAATACTGAAAACCAGCCATGTGCTTGGTGGTACCAGCCAAGAGTGTGTCGCCAGTGATCAGCTGAGCTCCAGCTTTCAGCGTTTAGCAGAAATCCCCATAAAGGCAAATCTTGATAGCAGTTGTAATCTGCTGGCGCTGCATGGCCATTCATGCATTTGTGTAGAACACATACACAGAGGTCACTGTTGTCTAAATACAGAAGCTAAAGAAATTCCCAATGGCAAGAAACTATATTTCTGGGAGATCTATGATAAAATCTTAGTTGTAGTTCTAATTTCCAGATTGGGTAAAAATTAACAGCAAAAATGTACAGCCTTACTACAGATGCATGGAACTGTGCTAAAGATAAGAAGTGTTTATGTTAACCTTACAAGAGCTAAAGAACTAACGTTTTCAAATAAACTAAGATTGCGTGCATTTACAAGTTATATGAAGATCTTTATTATTTATATACAATAATGGTTCACTATGTAAATAGAAGTTATTAACATTTCTGTAACACTCTGTCTCATGTGTCAGTCAGAGCATTTAAATTACATCAAATACTTGTGACTGCTCAAGGAACTTCTTTCCATTTTGCAAGTTACCTGGAAAATATCTGCATAGAAACACGCACACATAACTTCCATACTAGATAAATATTGAAAGCAAAGAAAAGCAAACCTAAAAGCATCGAGGCTGACTAGGGAAAATATAAACAGGAGGGGGAATGGCTGTTTATGATGGTGGATAGTGATAAGACAAGGGGGAATGGTTTTAAGCTGAGAGAGGAGAGGCTTAGGTTAGATATTAGGGGGAAGTTTTTCACATAGAGGGTGGTGACACACTGGAACAGGTTGCCCAAGGAGGTTGTGGATGCCCCATCCCTGGAGGCATTCAAGGCCAGGCTGGATGTGGCTCTGGGCAGCCTGGTCTGGTGGTTGGCGACCCTGCACATAGCAGGGGGGTTGAAAATAGATGATCTTTGTCGTCATTTCAACCCAGGCCATTCTTTGATTTTAGGGTACAGCAGAAAGACTGCAAATGTGATTTAATTAAACTGGATTCCATAAGCAGCAAATGAATAAAGAAACAAAAAAATAAGGACAATATAGTTGAATATCTCACACTCACTTATGTTAGTTTAATAAAAGATTATAGTGGTGGGAGGTAAGAATAACTAGTGCTCTGAAATTAACCATAAAATTCTGTTGTAGTCAAGCTACATGCTCACAAGTCCAGCTTTTATTTTCATAAAAGATAAAATGCAATTATCAAAACCTGCTGCTGTTGACTTTTTTTTGAACACATAACAAGAACACAAAATGCTACAGAAGCTTTGTGTTTGTGTATTTCTTTTCAAGTTAAGATTTTTCTGGAAGAAAATGGGTTCTTAAGCTAATGGGGATTTAAAACAACCTGACTTTCATTTTTGAAGTAAAGATAATACAGTTCTGAGTAGAAGCAAAAAAAAAACCACAAAAAAACAAAACAAAAAAAAAACAAAACATAAAGCTATAAATTTTGAGAAAATTAATAAAAGTTTCAGTGTCTGACAAAGGTGGCATTGCAGTTGATGCTGTTGCAGATTTAGAGAGGATTCATCCGCAGCTGCCCATTACCTTGGAAATCATAGGATCATAGAATCATTAGAGTTGGAAAAGACCACTAAGATCACCTGATCTAACTGCCAACACACCCCATCATGCCCACTGACCCATGTCCCTCAGTGCCACATCCACGTTTCTCAAACCAATGACAGTGACTTCCCACGTCCCTGCGCAGCCTGTTCCAATGCATTACCAAATTGCTGCCCTCACAGCAGAAGGAACATGTTCATATGTCTCAGCTAGTGTGGCACGAAGCACTGCACGGTGCTGTGAATGAAGTTGATATCAACGTAATACGACAGCGTTTGCCCTTAAAACAGCTGATGTTTGAAGGGAACATCCCACTTTCAGTGCAGGCAGCTGGAATGAAGAGTGTGCACAGCAGCACTCACCTGGGAACGAACTCCTACAGCATGGCCACAGGAACAAAAGTAACAGAACCCTCCTGGACAACTTTTATTTGTTTCTAAGTATGCACTAACCACTTCTGCACAAACAATGCAGCATATTAACCTAAGGATGTAGACTAAGTAGACTAAGGCTAATACAAATTTAGCAAAAACCTAAAGACCGATCTAGAAACAAGAATGTTTCCAAAACAAATAGAAATATGGTTAAACATATTGGGGCAACAAAGAATCAAAAGTGCAACACCCTGCCCTCATTACACCTCTCCTCTTTGTGATCTTGTCACAGTAGCTTGCAGGAGCATCGGAGGCACTGGACATGCACCACTTCTCTTTCTACATTAGATGTTCACTGTGCTGTGTAACTTAGCAACAGAAGTCATTCATAAGAATTTACTACCAACACTACTATTTCATGAACATAAGTCAAAGTCCTTACATTGGTAACAGCTCTTTATCCTTTAGGTTAGCTAAAGATAGCAGCTGAATATCTCTGTGGTTCCAAAAAGCATAGAATCAGAGGATCATAGGATGATTTGGTTTGGAAGAGACCTTAAAGCCTACTCAGCTCCAACCCCCTGCCAAGGGCAGGGCTGCCCCCCACCAGCTCAGGCTGTCCAGGGCCCCATCTTACCTGGTTTTGAATGACTCCAGGGATGGGGCACCCACAGCTTCTATGGACAGCTGTACCAGGGCCTCACTGCCCAAGAGAAAAACTTCCCCCTGACATCTAATCTAAATCTCCCCTTCTTTAGTTTAAAGCCATTACCTTCTTGTCATAGAGAGTTAATTCATTTGAAGAATATACAGAAAGTTCAAAGCTATATTTTTGTTCTTTCAGTGCACTGCATTGAATGGTCATACATTTTGTTTTCTATGAACATGTGATAAGTTCCCTTTAGTTCAAAAAAGTGTAATTTTCATAACTATAAAGAAATATTGTGAGTCACACAGCAAAAGGAGAATACAAGGACATTCATTTGTGGTGGCATCGTTACTTATATCTTTCTAAATCTATCATTGTATTCTGGGGCCTGAATTTTTTTTTTTTTTTTTTTTTTTGCATTGCTGGAATAGGCAGCATTTACGTTTGTAGAAGGGAGATGAATTTTCTTAAAGACATCTTGCAGAACTGCATTAATTAAGGTCTACAACATGCTTAGAACTCTTAAAATACATTATCTGAATGTGAATGTATTACTAACCAATAATTGATAAAATTTCGCTAGTATCCCAAGAACTGCTGCTTTCACTCAGCACTTACTTTTAGGGTACAGCAGAAAGTAAGATCCATAAAAATGAAGAAGTTGAGGCAAACAGTCCCTCAGCAACCTGATTTCTGTTTAACAGGTGTGCTTTTAGGCACAGGTTTCCCTTTGGACTGGGAGGATAACGTGCCATGGCAGTGAGCTCACCGGGCACTGGGTGCATGTTTGCTCAGCCCTGCCCTGCTGTACCTGCTCTGGGGATACGACCTGGGAAGTAGCTATGCAGAGAGGAAGTGCAAACCTGAAAGCAGACTAGAGATACTGCCATGAGTCAAACTGATTGCAATGTCTCGCTGAAGCATTTGGGTAAAAGGAAACAGCTCTGCACTTTTGTCGCTTCAGTGAAACCTTAGCCTCGTGGCTGGGCTCCCTAGAAGGAAGTCTGTCTTGCCTTTCTGCTGTCTTTAACCACAATATTAACGCCTGAATGCACAACATATAGTTGCAACTTTGTTCATCCTGGGTCACAGTGGTCTAGGATGTATGTTGACACTGGGAACATAGGCTGGCACCTCTGCACCTCTGCTTGTGGGCACTGCAATTTAAAATCATGGCTTATCCTCTATTTGCATTAAACTTGAGATACAACAAAGTCATTTGTAGATATAAACTGATGGATTTTTCCTACTGACTTTTAACTTGAAAGTTATACGACAAGCAAGTTTGAGACTTTAAGATAGGAGATGGAGAAGAGCATTGAGTCATACCATTTCAGTTAAGGTCAAGAAGCAGAGGTGTACCTTCAAGGAACCATTTCCATATAAGTCACAAATGAGGCAGAGAAAGAGCTAAAACAGTCACATGGCAGTCTTTGAAAGTACAGAAGAAGCGAACACAAAGTACATAAGCTGATAGCCCAGTACCACAGCTGTTTAGTTACAGAAGCAGTCCCTTGGGGTCCCAGCTTGTGCATGGCGTGCCAAGGAAAGCTGGTTATCCACTGCTGGCAGGAGTTGAAACTATGTGGTATTTATGGCATTTTCTATTCTAAGCAGAGGAATTAGTACTTTAAATAATATTAATCGTGGATGGCTGCAATGCATGTACACGGTTCTGTCTTGCAAACAGTGAGCCTTATCTTCTGGTGGCTCATCCACACAACTAAGCCTTAATCAAAAGCAGATAATTAAACTAAAATGAGATAATTTATTTTTGTCTTGGCCTCTAATGCATGTAATATTCCTTCAAATGGAAATATTCAGTCTCAGCATTGATCCAGACCTCAAGAAGGCTCAAGTCCACTTCTAGCACTTCTGTGCAAGTCCATCACACTTCCTACAGAAGGCACTGCTGCAGTCAGACTTTGTGGTCCTGCTGAGATGGGATTAATGGAATTGATGTGTGACTTAATTTTCCAGCAGGGATTACATTTATGCCCATCTGGCAGTTCTTCGAAAAAGATGTGCAGACAGTGTTGCACTGATCTCCTGCTGCTTTTATAGTCTAGGCAAAATGAGAGTTGGTGAAGTCTCAGAGGCAGAAACTCATTTTGTACTCAAAGGGGTACAAGTGGGAGAGGGACAAACAGCATCAGCTTCCAGCTGCAGAACTGAGGTCCAGCTACTTGTGTTGGTTTTTGAAAAATATGTTCAGTTTTTCAGGCTTACAGCAGAGCTGTATGTCTTGGGGCCGCCCAGCCACTGCAGATGGCAGTGTGCAATCCAGTGTATTTTGGCTTTTCTTTGTATGTCAGTCAGTGCAGGGCATAATGATAGTGGATTTTTGTTGAAAGGCTGAGAGGACACGGGAAGAGCATCCAAGACCCTCTTTGGTTTGCAGAGGGGAGCCTTGGTGCCTGGGCTTTGCTTCCAGGTTCATTTCTGATATTTATGAAGTGACTGCCGTATGTCCAGATGGCACAGTATGTGATCACAGTGATAAAAAGAGCTCCAGAGACTGATTTGCTTTACTGTGCCCATTCCAAAGTCCTATAGGTGGGTATGTATATCCAGGTGATTGACTACTCTCAGACCATCTGCTTCACGGGTCCTAAAGCCACGTGCATTTACATGTGCGTGTGAATAAGCAAAAACAGCGTCAGCCTGGCAGTTGACTTCTTGTTTCTTGCCATAATACTATCTTGCTGTTTTCTAAACAGGGCTTAGCTGAGAAAAGACTGGTTTCCTATTTTGTTTTGACACAATGTTATGCTTTGTGTTACATTTTGAGCCTTGCAAATTGTGAACTTGTCTTTGTATGTGTTGAATAATGACCAAAAGTGTTTGTTAAAAAAATTCTTTCTTTAGCATTTCTAGCAACAAAGTGTAATTTTGAAACACGTGGGTCATAACTTCTAATGCATATGTCACTTCAAGTCCTCTTGAGAATTAAGTAGTGGACACCAACATGCTGAAAGAAAGAGAATTTCAGTATGGAGCACAAGTTTTAATCTCCTTTGGAGGTCTTGCAGTAAGTAGTGTAAACACAAGTAATCTCTAGAATATGCATTGTTTATTCCAGAAGAGCTATTTGGTTCCATTATGTCATTGCTTGCATGAAGAAAAAGGGAAACTAAAATCTATCATTTTGACCTGGGTAAGTTTAATAGCCCAAGAGTTTAACAGCATTAGCTCAGCAACTAGCAGGGGCCAGGACCCAATGGCAGCAAATGGGAATTTTACATCAGGCCTCTTGTTAGAGATGAAGAACGCAAGCTGGTGTGGTCGTTTGTGTGCTGAGGGAGAGGTCAGACATCTGTGCCTGGGTGAGGTGAGGGATGTGGCTGGGAGCAAAACATGTGTGGGGTAGCAGCTGCAGAGCTGGGGCTGGCAAAGCCTTTGAGGAGACACCTTATCAGAGCCAGGCATACTGATTCAGCTTCTGCCTGCTTTAATGATGGCCACATGAAACCAGACTGGAACATCTCCACCCAAGTCCTGGTCAGGATTTGCTAAACTGCAATGTGCCATCAGTTTCATCATGAGCTGAGAACGAGGTATTGCATGGATGAAGAGCTGAGGTGGCGAGGCTGAGATGCACTGGTAGCCATGAGAATTTCAGTATAACTGACATGGAGTCCTCCATGGATGGCTAAATGAAGGTGCTGGAGACATACAACAGCAACAGTAGGGACAGAAGAGGCCCTCAGCGGTTTGGAAATGGTCTGCCAGATCCTGATGAAGGACAAAACCAGAGTTTCCCAGCAGATGAGCAACTCACAGTGATAGCTCTAAAGAAGAAAAAATGTCTTCAGAGCACAGGGGACAATTTAAGGTACCTTATCTGAGCTCCTGGTGGTCTGCTACCAGCTGCCCCATGCAGACACTAAGGTTTTGACCAAGAACTAATCAAGGACCAGTCAGAAGAACGTATCTACTGGGGCTGCATAGGCAGTGCGACTTCAAGAGTTGACACTGTGAGCTTCTGAGTACATTCGCTTGTCTTTTTTGTGTTCCTGTTGTTTAAGTCAGAACAAGTTTAATATGGGGACAAAGGGAGGTGATAGTAAAACCCCACAGTATAAAAATTACACTGAGAACTTGTTGAACAGGCAGTACCGTCCTTTGTTCCTATCTTAACATGTGCACACCTAGTTACCTCCCCTTATCTCCTTTACCATGGTACCCTTCTTATGGGTGAGTTAACTGTCCTCTTTCCAGTTTGTGCTTTTTATCCAAGTTCCCTTTTCCCAATGCTACATTTTGTACCATTTTATAAACATAAATTATTGGAATGTGGACAGAGTTCTAAACAGTAGAAAGGGCAAGGTTTTGAAAACAGAGGGAGGGATAAAATAAAAGCCTGAAGACCATCTTAAATGCAATTAATATGAAGTTCTGGAACTCATCATATATTCTCAAGATTGTGAGAACCATAGAGATTTGGCTGAGAAATACGAGACTGAATTGTTTGTATAGAAGGATGAAATGCTGATGGGGATGAAAATCTTTGCTTTGAAGACTACAGAAGAGAGGAGTGATGTAGTTGCCTGGTAATTGTACCACAATCACAGAATCACAGAGTCATAGAATGGTTTGGGTTGGAAGGGACCTTTAAGATCATCTAGTTCCAACCTCCTGCTATAGGCAGGGGCACCTCCCACTAGACCAGGTTGCTCACAGACCCATCCAGCCTGACCTTGAATGCTTCCAGGGAAGGGGCATCCACAGCCTCACTGGGCAACATGTTCCAGTGTCTCACTACCTCCACAGTAAAGAATTTTTTCCTATTATCTAGTCTAAATCTACCATCTTGCAGTCTAGAACCATTTCCCCTCGTTCTGTCTCCATGTGCACTTATAAAAAGCCCCTCCCCAGCTTTCCTGTAGGTCCCCTTCAGGTACTGGAAGGCCACTGTAAGGTCTCCTTGGAGCATTCTCTTCTCCAGGCTGAAGAGCCCCAGCTACTCTCAACCCGTCCCTGTGGGGGAGGTGCTCCAGCCCTCTAATCATCTTTGTAGCCTTTCTTTGGGCCTGCTTCAACAGCTCCATGTCCTTCTTGTGTTGGGGGAAGTACAATACACTTGTAAAAAAGAAAATTTCTATAAAACAAGACTATTGATAAGAAGGACTTTATAGAAAACAAGAAAATGGAAAGCATTAGCAGGAATAATCAGGTCTTGGAAAATGGGGGAGGTGTCTGAAGACTGGAGGATAGCCAATGTCACTCCGGTCTTCAAAAAGGGCAAGAAGGAAGATCCAGGTAATTACAGGCCAGTCAGCCTCACCTCTGTCCCTGGAAAGGTGATGGAACAGATTGTGCTGGATGCCATCACCAGACAACTGGAAGAAAAGGAGGTTATCAGGAGTAGTCAGCATGGGTTCACCAGGGGGAGGTCGTGCTTGACCAACCTGGTAGCCTTCTATGATGTTGTCTCTGGCTGGGTGGATGGGGGGAGAGCAGTGGATGTAGTCTACCTTGATTTCAGCAAGGCGTTTGACACTGTCTCCCACGACATCCTTATAACAAAGCTGTGGAAGTGTGGGATAGATGAGTGGACAGTGAGGTGGGTTGAGAACTGGCTGACTGGCAGAGCACAGAGGGTTGTTGTTGGCGGTGCAGAGTCCGGTTGGAGACCTGTAACTAGCAGTGTTCCTCAGGGGTCAGTGCTGGGTCCGGTCTTGTTCAACATCTTCATCAATGACCTTGATGAGGGGATAGTGGCCACCCTCAGCAAGTTTGCTGATGATACAAAGTTGGGAGGATTGGCTGACACACCCGATGGCTGTGCTGCCATTCAGCGAGACCTGGACAGGCTGGAGAGCTGGGCAGTAAGAAACCAGATGAGGTTTAACAAATGCAAGTGTAGAGTCTTGCATCTAGGGAGGAATAATCGCATGCACCAGTACAGGTTGGGGGATGACCTGCTGGAGAGGAGCTCTGCAGAGAGGGACCTGGGTGTCCTGGTGGACGATAGGTTGGCCATGAGCCAGCAGTGTGCCCTTGTGGCCAAAAAGGCCAATGGCATTCTGGGGTGCATTAAAAAGAGCGTGGCCAGCAGGTTGAGGGAGGTGATCCTCCCCTTCTACTCTGCCCTGGTAAGGCCTCATCTGGAGTACTGTGTCCAGTTCTGGGCTCCCCAGTACAAAAAAGACAGGGATCTCTTGGAAAGAGTCCAGCGGAGAGCCACAAAGATGGTGAAGGGCCTGGAGCATCTCCCCTGTGAAGAAAGGCTAAGTGAACTGGGTCTGTTTAGCCTTAAGAAGAGAAGACTGAGAGGGGACCTGATCCAGGTCTATAAATATCTAAGGTGTGGGGGGCAAAGTGGCGAGGCCAGACTCTTTTCAGCAGTGTGCGGAGACAGGACAAGGGGAAACAGCCAGAAGCTGGAGCACAGGAAGTTCCGCACAGATGTGCGCAAGAACTTCTTTACGGTGAGGGTGACGGAGCACTGGAACGGGCTGCCCAGGGAGGTTGTGGAGTCTCCTTCTCTGGAGATATTCAAGACCCGCCTGGACGCCTACCTGTGCGACCTGGTGTAGGGAACCTGCTTTGGCAGGGGGGTTGGACTCGATGATCTCTGGAGGTCCCTTCCAACCCCTACGATTCTGTGATTCTGTGATTCTGTGATTCTGTGAAGGGCACAATGTGTTCCAATATAGTTGTAGTATTAGGTAGTAAGAATAAATGACTTAAGACTTAATAAATGACTTAAACAAGGTTTAAATGACCTTAAACTCACTCAAGGAAGCACAAAGACAGTCATAAGTAGCTGTAGGTATCAGAGTTGTAAGTACCAAAAGTGAACATACGGCAGGCAAATTCAGTCCAAACTAGAATTATTGAGATTCAACTATGAGTGCAATAAAGTTAACATGAAAATACTATATAGGGGCTCATTGCTCAGGGAATATTGTTTGTAGGAGCCTGTCTGTGGCAGCACTGAGAAGTCTTGCCTGGGAAGATCTGGGGCATGGCTCATAGGCAAAGGTGGGGAGCAACTGAACTGAGAACAATAATATGATCAAGCAGATGTCCGGAAATACCACCTATGGAGACTAGGAGTGGCCATTATTTTCATGTTTTACAGTCAGGGAAGTTCCAGGTATAGCAGGCACTGTTTCAGGAGAAATGAAGGAGTTAGGTGACTGGAAACTCAAGATTCTTCCCAGAGTTATTTGTTATTATATATCCACCTCTTTTTTTTTCTTTTGGTGCAACCTCATTTTGGCACATATTGATGACGTTGTGAAATTATCATACAATAAAGGATGAAAAAAAAAAAAACATTTTCTAAATGAGAAGAAAGAGAAAGCATCTGAGGTAAAGGAGGTCCCCTTGATTTCGGAAGTAGAAGATGTATGTGGAGAGGCATGAGGTGAATTGAAACAAGGAGTAAAAGTAAAAAGACAAGAAGGAAAAGAAAGAAAGTAAAGAGGGAGAAATGACAGCACTGATAAATGGGAAGAGTGAAAAGGATGTGACTAATGATATGAGAAGAATTGTTTCTGGAAAAACTGACGTGTTGGATGGTGATTCACACAATAAACACCTGGACACTTGCCTTCTTTTCATCAGATTTATTCAGAGAAGCAGCTGGCTCAAAGATCCAGTCTCAGTGCTGAGTTTCTCCTTGTGATTTTATCTGTGGCATCATGTTATGACTACTTTAAAGCCTTAAGTGCTTCTGGACTTTGTAATACTTTTGACATGGGAGCTTTTTTTTTCCTATGAGCTTACAACCTGGTTGCTCTGCAGCTGGGGAATTATTTCAGCCAAAGAAAGGAGTGAGTAAGCTCACCTCTTCCATTAAAAAAATATAGATGCATTCAATTAAGCATAATACCTTTCTTAAATCTGTATGTAAAGTACCCCACTGCACTTCTCAAGAATAAAACATCCAAGCAGACTCTAATTTCTAACATTTTGAAGACAAAAGTCGAACTTTTTTATGTGGTCCTGACTTATAACATCACTACTTGACTTATTCTGCTTTTTCTAATGAAAAGGATGGCTAAAAAGTGAAGTTCATAAGCTGTTCACAAGAATTTGTTTCCTTAGGCTTCATTTTGAAAGCATTGCTCATTCATGTTCAACTAATACACAATTAATCTGCATGTAAATCACTTCAACATCAACATATTTCCAAGAAAGTGCAATTGCCTTTCCCTTATGATATTTACTTTGAAATAATTATCGATGCTTTAATGGAAACTGTTGTTTCTGAGCTGTGCTCCAAAGATAACTTGCTCCTAGCAGGCAGCTTCTGAGAATGTCTGAATCACTCTGAATACGTGAGCAAATGAAGAGCAGTTTTTGAAATAGCTGGAAGCACTGTCTAGAGGTTTTTTCCTACAGAAACAAATGTCGTTTTCAAGATTAAAGTGTGATCTGGAGTACAAACAGAAAGTTCACCTTTCCCAGATCTGTACACCTTCCAGCTACAAGCAGCTCTAAATGTGTCTTTCTTTGGATGCCTAATTCAGAAAATGCTAAATGCATTGCACAGATGATTAAACAATGTTCAGCAGTAATATAACATACTTGGGAAATTGACACCAGAAGTTGGAATCTGGATGAATATTAACATTTCATAAGAGAACAAAAACGGTCTGTTCAAAGCATCTGAAATAAGTGTGGTGTTAAAAACTGGGTTAGCAGGAAGTACAGCATCACGATTCTTATATTTTTAAGTGTCCCTGTGGGCTTTTTGAGATTTTATTTCAGTGCTATTTTATTTATTTTTTATTTTACTATTGCCTCCTACAGTCCAGTTGATTTCGGCTCCCCTTACCATCGGTGTTGTAATTACAGAGACCAGCAGGCAATGGTTCTAACCATTGGGCTAACACCTAAACAGGCATGAAAGCTGACACACAGGGGAAAGGAACTACTACATCCGTTGTAAGAGGATCTGGAAATGAGCAAGTGATTTGCCCAGTTACCCAAAGTTCATTTGCTGCACACCTCAGGAAGAATTTGAGCCCTCTGTGTCCACAGTGGGTGGTTTATTCTTACAAACGGGACAAGTCCTCCCCACACATAGAAAACACATCACTTCTATGCCCAAAACTTTGTCTTCCATCTCCAAACTGTCTGTTTGACAAGGCAAGCAGAAAATACTTTCCCTACCCAGGGCCATATTGTCCCCTTGCCACCTCCCATCTTCCTAGAAGGACAACTTTTCCCCTGTGGCCCCAACCCACGTTCTGTGTATCACCTTCCTCGTGACCCCACTGGAAAACAGAATTCAGAAGGAAAACCCCAAGGGACATAAAATATACTGAAGGCTGTAAATTATCTTAGAGCTGAACTGTTTCCTTCCGTAGCTGCCATTTTGTGCCACCACACCTAGTCATTAAGAATCAATAATTCTCCATGCTGTTAATGTTTGAGCTGCTGAACCTCTAGGGCGAGTCTCAGAAACTCTACACTGTGCAGAGACGCACAGACGGATACGGCCAACCTGTGCAAAGGCAAGCACCACGGCTGGAAGAAAGAAGCATTTTTTAGATCAAAAGAAGCCTTTTGTGTTACAGGTAAGGGGTGAGCTAGCTGTCTTTTCACTGAGAGATTTTAAAGGCTGAAGCAAGGGGTTTGCTGAAGGCTTTGCTGGCAGTGTTAGGAACTCAGCTGTCCTTGTAAAATGGATGTCTGCTTGTGCTGAGGCTGTCTGGTTTGTATTTGATTTGGATCTATTTCCCCTGTTTTCTCTTCAGTGAATTTTAACATCTGAAATCAATCATTTTAAGAAAATCAACTTTTTTTTTTTCTCTTTTTCCTTTTTTTTTTTTTTTCCATGGAACAAAATATTTCTGATTGTTCCTGATCTTTAGCCTCCAGGAATGTTCTTTCTTCTCTGAATGCTTATTATTGAAAGTTGCTGAGATATGTGCATTCTAGAGGTTATCCTAGAGATTTCTGTTCAGGTAGGGGAACCAAAAGAATTAATAGCGAGATAGGGTGCAATGAAACGGAGAAATGAAGGGGAAAATATGGGTCCAGTTCTCAGCCAGATCTCAGACTGCTTTTGTTGTTATTCCAATCCTAAAACTGTCTAATACTGATTAGTTACGTATTTGTTCATATATACGCAAAATCTAAGTGACAGAGGAGTACGTATTTTGGTGCTCTGGTCTTTGGTAGCGCTGTGACTGGGCAGCAGCTTTCAGCCATGCAGTGGTTGACATTAAAAATGCACAGAATGGAGATACATACCACTCATCACTGCCTTACAACAGGCCCTGCAAAGGGTACCTCATTAGGGCATGATATTTATTTCCAGTAAGGACGCTTTGTGTCCAATCCAAGAAATGGCTGTATTTCCATTGCCACACTTCGCAGTCAGTTCTGGGCAGAGACACCTGACCAAGACACAGCACAGATGGACATGAAAGAGTACATTTTCTGTTCCTTATGCTAAGGGTGGACATGTCCCATCCATAAACTTTCACCTCTCTTGCTCCTTCTCTTTTCCCTAAACCCAAACCATGCTATTCCCAGGTCTTCTGTCCCAATTGCCACCATAACTAATTCATTTATTGAGGCTCCTGTGTGCTACTGAATGCAGTTGAAACTGGCCAGTGTATTCAGAAGGTGCTGGGAGGAACAGAGAGGTTGCCAGACAGAGGAAAGGCCCACATCTCCATGGACTATCTAACTGCAATATTGGGAGCAGGAGGTATCTTCACAGATGGTTCAAAATGACTTCTCTCCATCTTCCTTGTGCACAGTTCCATCTCCTCTGGCTGTAGGCAGGGCAGTGAGGGACCTGCTCAACAGCATCAATGCCAGGCACTGAAGGTTTGCCCTTCAGCCATACTTTTCAGACAGATTTTATGAATTTCCTCATCACCTCTTGTTTCAAAGGAGCGCTGTTATATTTTCTTCCAGTACCCACCCAGCTAGCTCTGGTACATGGAAAAAGCCCAGTAATTTCAAATGGTGCGATTGCACAAGTAATGAAACCCTGCTCAGAATGACATTTGCAAGAGAAAACACTGTGTCACACCTCAAAATAAGTGATAGAGGGAGCAGCAACGTGGACAATAATTTCTATATTTGCAGGTCCTATTTTTAGTCAGATGTTAAAGAAAATAAAGTTTTAAAAAGGTATGATAGAAAGGCCAAGCACTAGGGAGGGTGCTGTGCCTCCATGCTGTTTTATTTCAGTGGACGCCTCTAAGGGACAGGGCTGGGGTGGCTGACTGATACCTAGAGATGTGAGCCAGGTGAACATGGATCTGCACTGGAGTCATCAGCACTGTACCCCCACCTCACCTCTCTCCAGGACCAGTCTAATCTTTTTAGTTAAAATCTGGGGGTAGTGAGAAAGCAAGATTTTATTTCTGAGGAACCATTTCATTTGCAGGAGGATGTAACACCAGTCACTGCCTTTTTTGCAAAACCAGGTTCCCTTGAGACATGCAGTGTTCCCTGGTTTGGAAATTTCATTTCCAGTAGCCAGCTAGTTTTAAGGGGTGCTCCTTCTGCTTCTGCAAGGTGCAAGGAGTGGTTCTGTGACCAGAAGACAGGGCCCCTAGGGTGGCTTCCATAAGATGTACAGTTTTCTGTGGTTATATGTTCTCTTTGAACACGCTTTTGCGTTTAGTAAAGCAGAAATGAAGAGGGCTTGTGTGATGCTGACCAGCCCATTAGTGAGACCGCATGACTTGACATTTTGTGTTGATTTTAACTTATTTCTAACAGTCATCTGAGGCTCTCATAGCACATGGGACCTCCAGCAGCCTGGGGACAACTGTGTTGTTCCCATTCCTGAGGCCCCTGAGAGGGGTGAGTGGTCCTCCAGTGCTCATCTTTATAACTGTATAAAGGTTTACTTGTAATCCCTACACATGGATAGAGTTGGCCAGCTCACAGGCTTAAAGTTACTCTCACTTCTTCTTTGCAGGAGCTGAAGCAAATCATATTCCAGTATGTTTAAGCTGTGTGGACTTCAATTTCTGCTTGCCGTTCAGTGGGTGAGTTGCAGCTTTTCCTTCATTTATCTCAGAAGAAAATGTCAAAGGTTGCCCAGGGGCCTCGGAACTCTAACATGAAAAGAGCTCAGCTAAGCAGCTGTAAACCTGGGTGCTGGAGGACATCGCAACCGTGTATGTGATCCTATGGCCAAAGGTTAAGCAGCCATGTCAATGATGAGGAAAAAATATATATATATTTGGAAGAAACCAGTTTATCCATTTCGGCTCTTGTTCCTCCTTAGATACCACGTTTTCCAATAGATTGGCTTTTTTGCCAGTTAAGATTTAAAAATACTGCTACAAACCATTAAGCAATGCAGACATCTGTCACATCCTAGTGCACTGTCCTGTATTATAACCCATAGATAGTAAATGAATGTTGACTGAGCACTGGAACAGGTTGCCCGGAGGGGTCGTGAAGTACCCTTCTCTGGAGATATTCAAGACCTGTCTGGATGCCTACCTGCGCAACCTATTGAAGGGTGCCTGCTTTAGCAGGGGGTTTAGACTCGATCATCTATGGAGGTCCCTTCCGACCCCTGCAATTCTGTGCTTCTGTGTATTCTATGGCATATAATGGCATATGACATATTAATTATTCAACCTCATTATTTCAAGTATATAAATTCCTTAGGTAATTCTGTGGAGCTGAAATGTATGAATTATGTCATTTATGGACCTCATCTTTTATATTCAATAGATTTCCTGGTGTCCATAAAGGCTTCACTGACTGCTTGTTCTTTAGAATTGAAATCAATAGGAAAGATAAGAATGAATCAAATTCAAGTCTATGAAAAAATGCCTTGAAATGTGGAGACTCTGGACATAGGACTGGTGTGCAGAAGGGAGCATCTTGCTGCTACTTCCCTTGTCAGAGGCTGTGGCACTGGCAGTGCCGATCCCAGGAAGCCATGCCACAGCCGTATGGCTGTTTGAAACTGAGCTGTCAGCCAGCTTATTGGCCAAGGAGTAAGCCTTATTTCCCCTTTAGGCCCCTGAGGAGTGATTCATGCTGTAGACATACGTTTGGAAACATTTATGGTGCACATAAAGCAATTTTTATTGACAGGAAGAGATATCTCACTTGCTTCACAGCCTGCACTTTGAACCTGTTGGGTTTTATGGTGTCAGCCTTTGTTCCTCACAGCGGGGCAACTCCCGCTGTCAAACATGACCAAGGAAAACCCCTCCAAAAAATGGCCCTGGGAAAACCTCCAGAGATTTGTGGGGGTCAGGCTGTGCCCACCAGTGCCATGTGGGAAGAACCAGAGCAATTCAGATTTGGGGTCCTGCTAACCCCCTGTCTTGAGATGAGCTATTAACGTCCAGTGAAACAGCAAAGGGCAGCCATAAAGTACTGTATCCTGGTATGCTTAGCTATTACATGGTTTCTTTGGGTATGTTTCTACTGTCACTAAAGTTCACTAGAATTCTTTCCTCTCACCTCACAACTCTTTCCCCAGTTCTCACAATATTCCAGTTTTCCCATTTGTAAGAAGTTACCCTTGCAGGCGCAGAGGGCAAAATCTCTGGCTATTAATAAGCACAATCTGGTGTTATTCAAATGCAGCTTGTGACACATACACACAGAACAGCGCTTTAGGGTAAATTGTGCTGAACTTAGCTATGTCATAGTTGGAATTAAGTTTTCCCTTGGTGATATGTAAACTGTGCTTTTCTGTGAGAGGCTAAATAGCTGTCCCGGCAACATCAGGACCAAATCCAGGGTAAAAGTCATGCAGACAGTGCCTGACTCCAAAGAGCTGTGAATAGTGTGGCAATGTCTCTCTGAATCCATAGAACAAAATAAGCTCATTTTTCCTCCGGAATAAAGAGAGGAAAACTCTGGGAGGATCTCAGCAGGGAGTGCAGCCCAACAATATTGCTGTAATCCTGGCAGGTAGTTTGTCAGCATTGACGTGACTTCAGAGACAGAGAGGAGAATAGATGTCCTTTAGGATTTTGGTTTTGCCCTTGCAGAACTGCAGGTTGAATTGTGTCGTAGGCTGCTCTAAGAGCTGCTCTAAGAGACCTTGCGTTTTTCATTTGGAAACAAGAACTGCCCTGAAAATTTAGGGCAAGTGTGTGCCTGGAGATCTTTGGGCGCCAGGCAGTGGTTGGTTATAAAAGTCATGAAAACTCTGTGAAAAAAAAGCAGCCTGTGAAGAGATTGCCAGCAGGATATTAGCTGAACATGTTTGCTGCAGTAGGGCTTTACGCTTACAATGTGAAAGCTTAGGACCTGTGTGGTACAGACCTGTGTGGCCTGCTCTGATGTTGGGAGTGGTGGAAGTGGGGACCTGGAAATGCCCAGCTTTTTCCCTCACAATACATTTCATGATTCCATTTGAATTTTCTGAGGAAATAGCATGGGGTACATCCCTAGTTCATTTCCTTCTCCAGATGGGGTGCTGGGGTCCCCAAAGCACTTATGCCACAGGTTGCATGGCTCCTGGATGGATGTGCTGGTTCTGTTGGGGATGTTGGTGTGGTCCAGAAACACTTCTGTTTATCTTCTTTTGCTCTTAGTCTAACGTCAGCTCTTCAGAGTGCCTATTTGCTCTTGAAAGTTGGTCAAATTTCAGTTCATTATAGAATCATAGAATCATGTCACAGGCAGGGTTGCCAGCTGCTAGATCAAGTGCTAGAACAGATTGGCCAAGGCCCCATCCAACCTGGCTTTGAACACTGGCGGGGATGGGGCATTTACAACCTCTCTGGGCAACCTGTTCCAGTACTTCACTGCCCTCTCAGTAAAAATGTCCCCCGACATCTAATCTAAATCTTCCCTTCTTTAGTTTAAAACTATTCCTCCTTGTCCTATCACTATCTACCTGTGTTAAAAAAAAAAAAGAAAAAAAAAAGCATTCTTTAAAAATGAATACACAGTCGGAGATGTTCAGTCAAGTACCTCTTCCATTACACTGCAGCAAAATGATTTGCAAGGGGCTTGGAAGTTGAAGGTTTCTGTTTGTGCCTGATGACAGCAGATGTTCCTCAGCTGCTTTTTTCCCTTCCCCGTCTCCACCACAGGCTGCATGCCAGAATTTGGGGGACCTGCATTTAACTGGACCTCTTAAAGACATGAATTTTTCAATTCCAGAAGGAACGGGAGTGCGCGCCGTTTACCAGGTAATCAGTGTCTCTTGATATCTACTGGTCAAAAACCCCATAGTCTTCATGTGCTTACCTCATGGACAATGTTACTGTCTGTGCTGATCGGACAAGCAGTCCCCTGAGAGGATTTGAAATTAACTTTGATTTCCTTTATCTGTGAATTCAAGAGTCTATATGCAAAAAAACAAAAAAAAAAACAAAAAAAACCAAACAACAAAAAAAAAACAGGAGACAACCCCTTCTTTCAAGCAAAAATATTAAGGGCATATTGTATGACAGAGATTAATAAAATCAGCATTCCTCGAGAATGGCTTTCCATGCAACTGTGTCATCATTTTCCTTAGGCTCTGAGATTTTCTTCCCAAAACCACAACCACAGAAGGACAGATCCAGCTCCCAGGCAAATGGAGGATGTGTGTCATTATTTTCCATTCCCGTGCTCAGACAAAGTCCTGTCCTAGACAGACGTTTGCTTTGGAAAGAAACCACACTTGGGATTTCCTGCAGCATTCAGGAAATGGTGTGAAAACTCTCTGTTTTGGAGAGGGATCAGAAAACAGCAGATTTTTTGAGCAGACTCTTGCAATATCATTCTTCAAACCAAGCACACTATTGGCAATAGATTTTAAAAGACACAAAAGCCCAAAATTATTTAAATTATGCTGAAAGTTCTGAAAAAAACATGTTGATTTTTCTTCTGATTTTTCCACATTCTAGTTCACATCTGAGTCTCCCGATGTGATATTCAGAGCAACTGGTGAAAAGGAAGGACTAATTGACATTCTGCCGGTTACAGGAATACTGTATCTCAATGGGTCTCTGGATTGGGAGACCAAAGCTGTGCACAATCTGCAGGTAAAAGCTCAACGAAATATAAAAAGGAAAGGTTATTCACATTCAATTTATTTTTGGGTAAACATGAAACGAATAGAAAACTGTGTCAGAATTTCAAATTATTTCTTTTGTCTATATTAATAGCCAGCTTTTTTATTGTCTTATACTGAGCACTGCTCAAATACGTGGTTTTACAGTCCTGAAAGATTTTGCAGAGGAAGGTTACACTGAGAACAAAAATTATCCTGATGTCAAAACCGATCCATTAATTGTCCTAACATGAGGAGAACACTTGATTGGAAGTGAAATATGGTGCCACAAATGAGGCTTGTCTGTAACTGCTGAAGACTGTTGTGATGAATCCCATGGTTAGAACATGAAAATAAACTATCATAATCTATTTAAGAAGGTTATAATCTACTACTTAGTGACAAATGATGTGACTAGAAGATATTTAGACACAGAAGCACAGATGTAACCTGTGTTAGCAGCAGAAAGCTATTTGGCATATGTTGGAAGCTACTAGAGAAAAGATGATAGTATGTTCGCCCTGTTATATTCATTCCATAAGGATCTTATCGTGAATGCTCTTGGGAGTGGGACAGCAAATAAACAATCTTTTTGATTCAGTATAGCCTTGTGCTCTTATTCTATGTCAAAAATGGCATTTCCTTCTTTGAGGCACTGATAGTGGAGAAAGAAATGATCATGAGAAGATCAATATCTGAGCAGACAGAGAACGTGATGATGCGAGGCTTAGCTATTTTTCTACAGAACAAGATGTGTAGATATTCAGGTTTAATGATTTCATGCTATCAGCTCTAAAGCACACTTGGAATGGCAAGTATTAGAAAGGACAATTTCCTAGCCCAAGAAGTTACTAACTCTAAACTTGCAAATCCTTTACAGACAAGAAGAAAAATGACAGAACTGAATAATGATACTTGGTTAAGTATAAATAATTGTGATTTGATCTATTACATGCAAACAAAATAAAAAGTCTGACAGATACGATATATACTTGGTGCTTGAAAGTCAAACAAGGCTGAAAAAATGAGAAGTCAAAGTGTTTGGAACAAAAATGTAATCAGAACTAAGAATTAAGTTGTATTAACACACCTTTAGATCAGCTTACTTTTCTGGTTGATGTTAACTATGGCACACTTGAGTTCTCTATATCATGTTGAGTTTTCTCCTTGTTCTTTAGAAAGCATCCATTTCTGCTTATAGGAAATCTTTAGGCCAAAGCTGTGAATGAGTACAAGTAGTTTGCTGAGGCTGGAACATAGAAATTGCTCTCTGAAAAATGTCAGCAAATGCAGGAGTAGGTTATTCTCTTTTGCTGATGTTGCGTAGTATGGTGAATCATTATCAGTGAGCTATCGTGGTGAATTTGTCCCTGTTGTTGGAACCACTCAATGTAATTTTCATTTAGGTTTTTAAATCCTGAATTTATCTGCATTGAAATATTCTTTTGCTGTTCTTTTTCCAAATCTAGGTGGAAAGCCTGGATAAAAATGGAAATGTAGTGGAAGGTCCATGTGCTGTTACAATATATGTTGAGGATATCAATGACAACCCACCAAAATTTGACCAAACACAGTACACTGGAGTAGTGAGGCAGAACTCCCGTGCAGGTAATCATCATAATAATTTAATTTTATAGTTAGTACGAAGTTAGATAGAAAAGTTAAGTGGTAAGATGAATTGGGTACCATGCTTCAACAAGCTGAAAAAAAAGTTTTCCCTTCCCACAAGATTGTACTAAATAAAGATGCAAGAAAGTGTAATATAAATGAGTATGCAAAAAAGTGACCACTGTGTGGTGTAAAGGGATGAGCGCAATCAGAAATTTTTCCTTGTACTTCTTGCTTTGCAAGTATTACTTAATAGGGAAATATTGCTGTCCTCTTCATTGCACCGAAAAGGAAAAACAAACAACTCTATGCTTGAAGAAGTCCAAAAGCTAAAAGTTGCCTAAGTTTACACAGAAAGAGAATGTTAAAAGTATGTAAATCTTTGAACATCAGAGAAATAAAAAGCCAGAGTAGACAGGGACTATATGTTTACTATGATAGATGCTTCTGAAAACCCATGGTGAACCTTAGTATTTGCCAGAGAAACTTGGATTATGGATTGCAGAAATCCATTCCAGTCATAAGAAAGTACCAAAGAACATTTTGAGATCCGTATTTTGGAAATGAAACAAATTGCTCAGCCAGCTCTATCACTGTGACCATGGAATCAAGAGGAAACATTCGATAAATAACATGCATATTAGGCTATATGGAGCTCAAAAACCATTCTGCAATATTTTTGTGTATACTTTAACCTCATCCAAGGCAAAAAGATTTTGAATGTTACATAGGTGCTCAAAATGCAAAATTTTGTTCATCTTACCATGCATCTCTGTTTTTTTTTTCATTTTATGATTGCTCCTTTGTTTACAAGGAGTGTTTCATAACTCCTTGTATGGCATTCTTCTCAGGGTGCTCTGAGTTGAACTGATTTGCATAAGGACTACAAAGTGATTTTTAAGTAAGAGATACAAGTGAGCTACAATCCAGTTACAGGCACTCTTTGGCTGGTAGATTTCACGCTGAGTTCTCTCTTCCACTTCTACATCTACTGGTTTTCCCCCCTTTTATGAGCCTATTAAGCAGAGATAGTGGACCCATGGGATGGCACACAAGAAATGTAATCTCCATGCCCAAACATAGCTTAACACAAGAGCTGTGAAATGAAACAGAGGCAGCTCACTGCAATGTGACTTCTTGGCTTGTGAGCTCTGCACAGAGGGACTATGTGTTGAGACTAAATTGTTATCACTGTCTCTCTAATCCAAACAGGCAAGCCCTTCATGCGTGTCCATGCCACTGACCTCGATGATCCTACAACTCCCCATGCGCAGCTGAACTACAGCATTCTCCACCATTTTCCCAATCCTTATGCAGAAATGCTTTTCCAGATTAATAGTTTAACTGGAGAAATCTCACCAAGTAGGACAGGTATGTAAAATTATTTGTCTGTCAGAAAAGAAGCATATATTTCTAAATATGCATAGAAACAAAACTCTGGCTACACTAAACAAGATCCTGGGGGTAGTTCTACTCTTTGAAATCTAGAAAACTAAAAGCAGTAACCTGAAAAATACAGCTTGCTGAGATTTGGCATAGAGGCCCATTTGAGGAGTAAGCCTCCAGCAGATGCAGAAGCAAGACGCACATAGAAGGCAACGATCAGGTGGGACATCTCCCACCCTCTGCTTCATTTTGCTTACAGCTTTTTGCTCTGTCCCTAGGCTCTTACTACTTAGACCCCCAAAAGCAGGACACCTTCACACTCGTCGTCTCTGTGAAGGACATGGCAGGGATGACAGAAAATGCTTTCAAGAACAGCGTCGATGTGATCATCACTGTGAAGGAAAGCCTGTGGAAGGCTCCTCCCACCATCACAATTAAGGAAAACTCAACCCAGCCCCATCCTGTCAATATTAGCCAGGTAAGGCCCATGGCTTCAGTTCCTGCAAGGCTATTCAGTACCACAGTGTTGTTTTATTCCAGCTTACTGGGTTCAATGATTAATTCTCCAGGACTTTAGCACTTCCCAGTTATTTTCCATATGATATCCTTTGGAAATGATCAGGACATGGGCTCATTAGCATATTGTTGGTATGAAATTAATGGGCAAAAGGTATGGAGATAAAGAGGCTAGACTTTGTCCTTCAGGAGAGGCTGGTAGCATCACTTCTGTGCAAGAATATCCCATGGAGAGGAGAAAATTTTGAAAATTTTCTTACAAGGTGGTGTCTGAAAGAAAAAAGATATTTTACATGGCTGTTTGCCACAATATGAAAGATAAAGTGAGGACACCCGGAGTGAATTAGTTTAGAGACTGAAACAGAGCTGTGAAATATAGAGGTCTGTGAGAAAAATCTTGGAGGACAGTAGCAGGTACTTCTAGTGACAGCAGATGTGTGGTCTGTGCTGAAGATATGACCTTGCATGGGTGTCCCAGAAGATAGAAAATCCCATATAGTCCCCATGGGGATGAGCTGTGTGTCTCTTCTCACGCTCTCAAGATACACCATGGTAGTTCCCGATGTGTGGCAATTTGGTGCCTCTGTGATGGTGCTACTCTGCTCTCCTGCTGTATTTTTTTTGCCTTTCTATAACACAGAAGGTCCTCCAGGTTTTGGACAAATCAAGAGCTGGCCCACTTAAGATCATCCTGAGGTTAGCCTTTTCTGTCTACAGAACAGCCTGTCAGAGGTCCAGCTCCACTGCAACCCTGTTGTGAATAGTTCCCCTTACCCAGAGACATCTTCTGTGGCCAGTTTTGTGCCACATAATGAACATGCTTCCTCAACAGCACTAAGAAGGGCTTACATACCCTCCTTCAGATTCCTGCAATCTGATGGTATTTCTCTTCTGATGTTTCACAAAATATTTTGCCCAGAATTGCAGAGTAAGAGTGATGTATGCACCAGTATATATTAACCAACAGTCTGACAGCCTTTCAAAAATGTTTGACTTTGAAAACCACCTTGGCACTGGAACCCTCAGTGCAATCATCTTCTGGGCCTGGTTAAATTTGTCCAACTGTGTCTGCAGGACTAACTGCTTGGGTGCTGTTCCCACTGCCCTCGGTGACAGCCCAAGGAAGCCCAGAGTGAAAATAGATGGAAGAAAAGCTTGCTGCTCACATTCTAGGTGACTTGTATATAAATTCTATGTGGCAGCTATTGATGTGGTGATTCTGCCTAGTGGAAAATGAAACGCATTTGCTGTTAGAATGTATGAAATATAAACGGTAATACCAACTCCTATACTAGTTTGACAATCCTTACTTAATTTAATTTTAAATCTGAAGTACCCCACTAAAGATTCCATGTCACAGACATGGATGCATTTAATGAGCTTACACACACTTATGTGCAGGTAGGTAGTGGATATTTGCTTTGATTGCTTTGGTTTGTCTTTTAATTACACAAACCAAGATCAACAAGCTGTAACAGGCAGTGAGAGGAGACGGAATAGATGAGTGTTAAGATAGTTTCTTCTCCTGTATCACCATTAACCTTCACAAAACCCTCTCACAAAAAGATAGCCCATGTTTGACAGCTGGAGAAACTGAGATAAAATTGCTTCACCACAACTATTCAGAGAACAGGAGTGAACTATCAGCCAGTTTTTCTGAGCCTTGTCCCGAGAGCCTGCCAAACTGCTAATTTTCTTGTTTATGTATCTAACAGGAATGCAATCTTTTCTGTTTGTGGCCCAGAAATGATCCCTGTTAAATCTCAGTCCACACTTATGACTTCCTGTCCTGACTAATTTTTGTGGTTTTAGGTGCAGTCAAATGAGCCAGATGTAATTTATGAGGTTTTTGAAAAAGAGAGTCTGGCCAAGCTCCCATTTTCCATCGATCAGAATGGGTCTATTTATGTGACTGAGCCATTGGACAGGGAAGAAAAGGATGCTGTAAGTAAACACGTGCAACCTAGCTGGTGGGAGAGAGCATAGCGGGAAGCTGATTAGTGGTGTGGGAGTAAACACAAGGAAGCTAAGGAGGACATGGGGGGAAAAAAGGAAATTAAAGTTTAATTTCTTAGTAGATGTGAAAGCATATTCACCAACTATACTATAAGACAGACTTATGTTTTCTACCCTACAATACTTCCACGTGGATCTGGTGTAGCACTCATCACACATGACGTTATGTATAATGTGGAGTGCAGAACACACCATAACAGGGTTGTTGGTTCACAAGCAGAGGATATTCTAAATGCACTCCAGATCCCAGAGACCATAGCAGAAGAGGAGTATAAGTTGCAGCTGTAACTGTAAAGTTACCCTGAAGTTCTCTATACAATGGGCTTCTATACAGAAAACCCTCCGTTCTTTTCTCTTGGAGGAAATCTGGGGACAGAAAGGCTAGGAATCAGCTATGCTGGAGGAATCCCTTCTTTGAATGTAACAGATTCACTTGTAAACCGACAAAAAATGAGATATTCCTGCTTTTCTTGAATTTTTGAGAGAGTAAGTTCACAGGACAGTGACATATTCAGGATTTTGCAGTTCTTTTGAGAACTCAGATCTTGTGTACAAAGGCATCATGGAAGAGCTCTGAAGTAAACAGAGGGAAAATACTGAATGGTTAAATGAGGGAATATTTCGTTTGCATTGAAAGCTCCCATAGTTATCTATTTAAATGCAAATATATCATTTTAGACATTCAACACACCTAATCTCAATACCCTCATTGCAGTATTCATTCTTTGTGATCACAAAAGACAAAGAAGGAGAACTAGTGGACAAACCTCTGAAAATTAATATTGTTGTGGAAGACATTAATGACAACCCCCCAGTGTGCCAGAATGCCGTTACTATACTTGAAGTTCAAGAAAACGAAAGTGGAGGTAAGAAAATATCTTCCATTCATTTATACACATAATTCTGGTCCTCTTATTTTTTCCAGCTGGCTGCAAACAGAGCCAGAAATTTGGATCCCAAAGTGTAAAATGGAGGAATATTCTTCTGTGCTAACAGCACTCTTGTTTCCATGTTGATAGTTCACACAGAAAGGAGATCAATAAACTATCTGAAGTCAGACTCCAAAGCTGCATTTAAAAAATAGTGTTCAATATAAAACATAACACTGCATTTTCCCATAACCACGGGTTTGGACTAATGCTTAGAACGTTAAAAGAAAACAAACAAACAAAAAAACCCACAACAAACCAATACTTATATTTTCATTTCAGTTGTTATCATTTCTATAAATGTTGCTCTAAAAGTGACCTGAGCTCATTTCTTCTCATCCTGGTGCTCCTCCAGCATAATACCTTTGACTTTGATGGGCCATTACCAAAATTTATCCCTACGTCTTCACGTCAGTTATTTGGTTTGAAGTCTAAAGTGTCTACTGCAGATAGATCAATAGACACTTCAGATCAGAACAACTAGCACAGGCCCAGATCAGCTGTTTGGAATGCTAAAGGGAAAAACTATTAGAAGTCAAATGATTGTGTCCATTGCAGTTTTCCACTGGTGTTGCTGTGGTCAGTGTGTACCTCTAAGCAGAAATAGGAGCACTGTACTATCTGGCTGACTCTGTTCTTCCCTCTGTCCCAGGAAGCAGCATTGGCACTCTGTCTGCCACAGACATGGATCAGAAGGACACTCTCAATTCTCGGCTGAAATTCAAAATTCTGAGTCAGGATCCTGCTGTTCCTGCAAGTAATCTGTTCTTTATTCAGCAAGACACAGGGGTTTTGCAGTTATATGGCCATTCATTAAACAAGCGCATTGCCTCTAACTATTCCCTGAAGGTGCAGGTGACAGATGAAGGTACGTTATGCTTTCTGTTATAAGCTGAAGTAATTTTGTTCACATCCTCACTGTCCAAGAGATGAAATGACTCCTAGGGAGTTCACTGGAAGCAGCACTGGGAGCTGACCTGCTCCAGAACTGTCCTTCCTTGTTCTTGAGGTGCAGAGATGTTCAGCATGATTCACAATGCAAGTAATGGAAAGAAACCAGCTCTAAGGCAGTGCATGGTTAAACCAAGTACTTTGTTAGCAAAAGATTTCCTTGCACAGGGGAAAAAAAAAAAAAAAAAGAGAAGATGTATGCTTGATTGTTTACATCTTTACATCTCTCAAACACACTCATGAAGAAATGAATGAATGAATGAATAAATAAATAAATGCAGAGAGTCCAGATAGTGTATTTCAGAAGACTAAGAGCTGAAAATCATCTTCAAAAAACATAGAATGGCCTGGGTTGAAAAGGACCACAGTGACCATCTAGTTTCAACCCCCCTGCTATGTGCAGGGTCGCCAACCACCAGACCAGGCTGCCCAGAGCCACATCCAGCCTGGCCTTGAATGCCTCCAGGGATGGGGCATCCACAGCCTCCTTGGGCAACCTGTTCCAGTGTGTCACCACCCTCTGTGTGAAAAACTTCCTCCTAATTTCTAATCTAAACCTCCCCTGTTGCAGTTTAAAACCCCCTTTTGTTGCAGTTTTAAATTCCCCCTTGTCCTATCACTATCCATCCTCGTAAACAGCTGTTCTCCCACCTGTTTATATGCTACCTTCAAGAATTGGAAGGTGACAATGAGGTTTCCCTGGAGCCTTCTCTTCTCCAAGCTAAACAAGCCCAGTTCCCTCAACCTTTCCTCACAGGAGAGGTGCTCCAGTCCTCTGATCATCTTAGTGGCCCTCCTCTGGACCCGCTCCAAGAGCTCTATGTCCTTCCTGCACTGGGGGCCCCAGGCCTGGACTCAGTACTCCAGATGGGGCCTCACAAGAGCTGAGTAGAGGGGAACAATCACCTCCCTCTCCCTGCTGGCCACCCCTTTTTTAATGCAGCCCAGGATATTACAATCTTGTCCATTATGCAATTCCCAGGAATCCTTTGTGGTTCACTGTATGGAATGTAAAGCTTAAAGTCTTGTGTTGAGGTCCTCAAAGAAAGGCAAAATTTGTGTTTGGAGGAACATGCTTGTACACAAAGCAGCAAGATGTACCGCTTAGTGAAACAGCATCACTTAGAGAGATGATAGGAAATGTTGCTGGAGGAGAAACCAATGAATTATTTTGGACACTTACTCGAATTCCAACCAATCAATTTTTAACTTTCAGTTTATGGAGCACATGTGGAAAACACAAAAATCTGTCTATATTGGAATAGCTTACAGACAGACAGAGTTTCAAAATCACAGCCCCCTAGCTATGGTTCCGCAATCGGGGAATGGACAGATTTATTGGGATCTGAACTTAAGTCTGTCTGGAATGAAAACTAGGGCAGTGTCCAATGGCCCACCAAGAGGACAAGGTAAAAGAACATCCTCAGGGGTAAGTTTTTATACACGAAAGTGATATTGAGAAAGATGGCATAGCTCATAGCTGAGATATAATAAAAGAAATGATGAGGGAAATGAAACAGGATGTGCCAATGTTGAGGAAATTGAAAAAGTGAATGGTAGGATAGAGAGTGAGATTTCCACTGATTACTAGAAATCAAGTTCTTACAACAGCAGGGCTTTGCTTGGTTCAAGAAATTTGACAGTGTTCACTTTTGCACACAGTGAACTCTTTCAGAGCAAAGTTATTTTTGGCAAAAGGGTTGCTGTGACATTGTTTGTTCTCTTTCCGTGCAGTTTTCCAGACAATCTGTGATGTGCAAATACATGTCATTGACATCAACGACCAGATTCCCATCTTTGAAAAATCAGATGTGAGTATTTATAACACCATCTTTGATGTTCCTAACAAGCTTTTGACAGATGTTTGAGCATGATTCAATGTCTACAGAAGTCAGTGGGAAACTAACCATTTACAGAACAGGTAACAGAGCAACAGAGTGAAAATAAAGGCAAGGAATTGCTGCAAAGCCTGCTTACAAGGTCTATCCAGACAATAAATGGCAATGCTTCTACGAAGGCTGTTCATTTCAGAAATGTATGTTCTAGAGAGGGGAGGAGGGAAGAAGAGATTTTAAAATTAATTAAAATGGCAGTCCATATCCAAACGTAGACCTGCTGGCCCTTGGTCTGGAGCAAGTATCAGGCTCTTGCCTTTCACTCTGGTGGAGCTGCTGAAGCCTACAGACCTTCCCTAACTTTGGCCCAAGTCTCGCTACAGGTGCTGCAGAGGCCAACATGCCTACACCTGCTGTGCACAAGATCCTGCTGTACGTCAGGCAATGAAAGCACAGGGCTCAGGAAACCTATCCAACCCATCAGATGTTGGTGGCCTCTTGGGGAAGTTGTACCAGTTTTTGGGCTTTGCTGACCACATTGCCCAGCTAGCTGTTGGCTCTGTGCCTACATAGAAAGCTGTTTACTTTCTTGCCAGAAGTTCTCAATTCAGGACTTGGTCTCAAAGCTGCTAGGTTATAGCACACATCAAATACAGTAAGTGATGCTGGACTGCTAACGTGGCAATGGCCAATGGTGCATAGAACAATTAAATATTCAACATTCCCTGTGATCGGGGTGCTCAGTGGGAACAGTGCAGACCTCTGTACTGCCCCTTCTGTTGTGAGCATTGTGTGTGCTTGGAGCACATTTCACCAGAGGAGGTAAAAGCTGCCTCAAAGGGTCTAGGACTGCTAGTCTGGACTGTACCGGTCGCTTACCCGTGGACGGGGATCCCCTTGTATTTGCTAAATGTGCAGCTAAAAAAGAAGATAGAGCAGCTTTGCTTTAGTGTCCTTCTTGCCGATCTCGGGCAGTGAGTTAGCCCAGCTCTACTGTTGAGCTTGTTGCAGTACTCGGGTTTTAATCTACAGGTGGTGCTCACTGTGTCACATTTCACTAATTTCTTCTCAGTATCACAACGTGACTGTTGCTGAAAATCTCCCAGTAGGAACGGTGTTATTAGAAATTCAAGCTACTGATGGAGATGAGCCTGCCACAGGCAGCTCCCACATCATTTACCAAGTGAAGGAGGGAGATCCAAACAACACGTTCATTATAGAGACAGATTTCGAGACAAACCGAGGATTCCTGAAGATTAACAAGGTGAATAGATGGATTTATTCTTCTCCTATATATGTCTACACACTGCTGCTGGCTCTGCTGTTGCCCCCTTCTCTAACAGAGCAGGAGATCTTTATGTACCACAGGGGAAAAATTGCATTATTGGAGTGATTGACTGCAGCCGCAGTGGCAGGCTGTCATGGAACTGATCTTCCACCCTACCAGTGATCTAGGATGTTGGTGGCTTTTGCCCCCAAGCACAGGTGAAACTGGCTTGTTTCAGCATAGGACAGATTGTTCCTGCAGAGACAAACGCTGACTGTAGCAAAGACAAGGTCAGTGTGTGCTGAGGTGGCTGACAAATCCCATATGCTGAATGTCAGAATCAGAAACACAAGGAAGGTTTTCCACTGAATGTAGACATTTTAATAACAAAATAGTTCTCCCTTTGAAATTAGCCTTTTTGGAAGGTCAAGAACTATGGGTCTGAAAAAATGATTGCTCATTTTCCAAGGAGTGACACCTTGTTAGCATCAAGTTCACCTGCCACTAGCCAGGCCAAGAGCAAACTTGACCACAGTATCATTTTTTTCCTGAGGAGGCAATTGTGAGAAACTCCATGGTGCAACAATCCCCACAAGACTTTTATAAGCCAGAGGTCATCCAAGGCCTTCTATTATGGAACTATAAATACTATTGCTGTAAACAGGATATTAAACAGTTATTAAACTTAGTCAGGCAGGTGGCAACATTATTAGGAAATGCGGTTGCTGAGGAAGCCTCCAAATGGGCATATGGTTTCATTTAAATTGACTGTTCCCAGTGTCATTTTACTCTTGACAGTTCTCCTTTATTCCCTCTATGTCTTCCTTGGGAAGAAGAGGATTTTGCTGTTTCTCATGGTGAGAAAGGCAGGGGAGCTCCTCTCTGCCCTCTGGCAGCAGCACTGAGGACCTCTGCCTGTGCTTTGCTGACTCCTCACGGGTCAGGCTCAGCCAGGTGGGCTACAGTTGAAAAATGAGAACATTCTCGCATCAATCCGGTGCTTGCTGAAGTGGACAGTGGGACTGTTGCTTAAAGTATATTTTTCTGATTTATCCAGGCTCTTGATTTTGAAACAGCTGAAGTGCACAACCTGGTGATCAATGCCACAAACCCCGAACCTCTGGTGTCAGGAGTGCAGTACAACTCCAGCTCCCTTACCTTGTTCAAAGTCTTTGTAACAAATGTGGATGAGCCTCCTGTCTTCCACAAGGAAGTTTACACTGCAGAATTATCTGAAGATGTTCCTGTAAATACTCTGGTCATGACAGTGGAGGCCCACGATCCTGAAGGGGATGCTGTACGGTAAAAAAAGTGACAAATACTTCTTTATTTATTGTACTTAGGATTTATAATTTTCTTTCTAATAGAGGTACAAGGTGTTTGGAATACAGAAAAAAGGTTTTTTTTAGAAAAGCTTGCTTGTTCTTATTTCCCAGTAGAAGGAAGAGATGCTGTTAAGTCATGGCCAGTGACCTACCCACAGAAGACTTCTGGGCAATGCTTTTTCAGTCATTTATCCATCTGTGTTGTGGCAAACACTGCCAGTGGGGCCCTGGAACAATGAAACTAAATATGGAAAAGAACAATATATGTCTCCAGGAAAAAGTTAGAACTGGTTTGAAAATAGCAGGGTTTCCAAATGCACATTACCAAATGTCTTTAAGAAATGAATGACATACTGAATGCTCCCAGAAACCAGTAGGGCAGTAGCTGATTTTTGTGTCTGTCAGGAAACTTTAGCACTTTTTATCCCAAAACACAAAAATAATAGTGACGCTCAGGTCCATGACTGATTATTCATTCATTTTCTTTTTTGACGGTCAAAGACTAAAGATTTACCTCCACTCTGGATGCAAGGCTCTGTGCTAGCCAATTCCTATGCTTGTGAGGGGATGCAAAACCTCAGACTGGCTCATTTGGTGCCTAACACTTTGTCATAAGGTCAAGATATCCTCAGCCCCTGCCAGATCTCAAATCCATGCACAAAGCTGTGCCACATGGTGTGAATGTACCTTTCACAGCAGTGTTGGGTAGAAAAACTATTTGTGGTTCTTTCTGAACAATTCCCATCTAGAATGCTGGAAAGATCAATCCAAACCAAACAATCCTTGAAATTTGACTGAACACCAAGTAGTTAATGGAGTTGCAGAATACAACCATTAGGCCTCCTGTGGTTTTTTATTCCCAGTGGTTTATCATCTGGCTTTCTACTTTTCCCTAACTTTTGGGAACTTAACAGGCTTGGCCTTCAGTCAAAATGGTTTGACATTGAGCCACATAGTCCAGAAGCTCTGGGGGATGATGACAGAGACAGATGACAGGAATTCATGTTTACATGAACCACATTTATGCCAAAAAATAGGTTAAAAGAAGTACAATATAAAGAGTAAAAATGTACAAGCATGTCAGCACGCTGTTTTTAATGTAATGAGTACTGAAAGAACAAAAGTAGTCAATGAAAGATATTCAAACAAATGTTTTTAACTGGGTCATGTGTTCATGGTTAAATTTGTATAAATAAATACCCAGAGACCTTGTGTTTTCTTCTTCTTTTTTTAAACAATAATATACAGGCAATTAAGCAGTGATCTTTAAAGCACTCCCAGTTTCAAGGCTGCTCCTATGGTAATTACACAGCAGCCCATCTCAGGGTGCTGGCCCCTTGCTTATCCTGGCTCTGCTGCTTTTTATGCCCCTGCCTTCTATGGCCTGTGTCCCCATGGCAGACATGATTGTGAGAGAGGAGTATGACATTGGGACAGAGCATACTTGTAGATCAAAAGCTAGAAATACAACAGGTTTTACAGTTACTAGGAAGGTGGAGTTGAAGCACACGTGAGCTGGAGGAGTGGTGGCATTCCCGTAGTTCTGCTCTCACTCTATACCCTTTGAACTTAATCACTACCAGAAATGAATGGGTTTGACCTCTCTTCCTCTGTCTGTCCCTTCTGGTTGGCTGTACTATTTGGGCCTTTCTCTTCAAGTACAACATTAATCTAGCTACTTGCCTATAATCAATAAAGTATTTTCTCTGTCAACATTTTTTCATGATTTGGAATAGTGTACATGCTTTTTTTCTTATTTCTTTCTAAAGATATTCCTTAGAAGGTGACTGGAGAAAATGGCTGAGGATTGATTCAACCACTGGGCAGATATACACTGCTTCTGCTTTGGATCGAGAACAAGAACGAGTGTACAGAGTTAATGTTGTTGCATCAGAGATAAGTAAGTGATGAAAAAACTACATACACACACACAAATAAATCCTCTGCCCTTCTTGGTATATGAGTAATGATTGTATTTCCCATGAATTCGTGAGGACAGGGCAGCAAAACTGAACATGTGAAAAGTACAGGAACATGTGATATATCTTTAGAAGGATATATCCCTTAAGAATTAAACTTTCTTAAAGGGTATTTTGAAGTTGCAGAACATGAAGATTAAAACAGCTTTCATGAAGTCAGCTATCATAAGCCATTATATTTGCTTGAGCAACACAGCATACAGTGAAGGTCACAACTTTTTCAATGTTTTCAGCATCAACTTTTTTACCACAGATATAAAGATTTTAGATCTTCTTGTAGGTATGCTTAAGGTTCCCAAAAACATATCTGGAGAGTAACGTGTAATCCTATATAGGATTACAAATCATTTTATTACAAATAAAGCTAATACATTAGTTAGTCTGAAATACATTGAGGTTCCTAGTTCCATTAGCATCTTTGTGGTAGTTCACATGTAGAGATTTCCTTGTGTGTTTTACATCAAATAGAAGTTTAAAACTCTGGACTATATCTAACTGAATAGGTATAAATCTTGTTTTTCCCTTATTAAGCACTTATTAAAAATAATACTGTCCACTGTTGTGGAGGATATAAAGATGCAGTTACTGTATGTCAGGAGGAAGGTGTGCTTCCTCAAACACTGAGTTTGAGTGGGGCCATTCTATAGGAATGGGCAGAAGAAATGACAGGATGTTGAGAGCTTTTCCCGGGTACCTTATGTTGGCCCTGTGGCAGTGTATTGACTTGTGTTTCTTATGTACAGAAGAGAGAGAGGAAATTTTTGGAGTTTCACACTTAAAAGAGTGCTCCAAAAAGTGAATGCTCTGACCTTGAATACAACCGTTTACCAGATACAATGGTCTAGTTGCCTCCTTTGGTTTGCCAGTGTTAGTTGCCAATAAGTTAAGTTAGCAAGAATTGTGGACAAATAAATCATACAGTTTTAAAAACTGGTAGAAGCTACCATCAGTCGATCTGGATCTCCTGAGACTTTGTCTCCACTCCCTGTGAATAGAGTACCACCTCCCACTGCCCACGTGATGTTACACCAGGATACCTATAAGATAGCTGCAAATGAACCAACCCAGCCTCTGCATCAGGGCTGTGATTCGTAACTTTGCATTCTGTTAAATTCCACAGATAACGCGGCTCAGAAATTCAGAACACCCTTAGTATTAAACTTAAAGGATGTGAATGACAACCCTCCACGGTTAAATATGGATTATCCTCTTTTCTTCTGCTACCCGCTCAGAGGAGGAGAGAAAGCACTAATTCGAGCTACTGATGATGATGAACAGAAATTTTACTCAACAATTACTTTTTCTCTCAAGGATGATATTAATACAAGAAATAATTGGGAAATCTCAAAAGTCAATGGTAAGTTAATAAAGTTATTCTTATAATGAAATGAGGCTCTTTAAGTAGTCTGGGAAAGGTAACAAAATATCGAAGTCCATTCCTACCATCACATACCCAATATTTCAGGTAGAAAAAAATGTAAGTTGTTGAGAAATTCCATACATTTTTGTATGCACTTATTTGAGCACTAAAGTATTTATTTATTTATTTATTTATTTATTTATTTAAGAGGTAACATTAAGCACATTGCAATTTAAAATTTCACTGGTACCGAGGAGAGAAGAAACATGTAAGAATAAAATATACAGTAAGCTTAGAATAACATAAGTCATTTCTGACAAAGTTAGAGATGTTTGTAAATTGTCTATTAGTTATTGCTATCTGTGTACAAAGAGAAGTCCTGCCTCACAATCCAACTATATTTTTTGAAAGAGGACAGTAAGCATGTGAATAAGAGTGCTGGGTTGATAATGCCCATTCCTAAAAGTCTTCTGATGAAATGTCTCACTAGATGAGTCTGGACTGGCACAGTGTGAGAGGGACAAGTTTTGAAAGAATAGATCATCTAAAAATCAGAAATTGGAGTAAGTGGTCAGCTCTTGCAGTAGAGGGAATTCACATTTGGTTTTCTATACTATTTTTTTTTTTGCTAGGAACTGTGCAGTTCTACGTATCTGCAAAGCATGTGGATGTGCAATAAGGAGGCAAAGTTCACTGGTGATCCAAAGTTATCTGAGTAGAAACCAGTTGACTGTAGAACTTCTTGTCACAGGATATTGTGGATATAGAAATATTCAACAAATTCAAATAAAGAAATTAGATCTTGTCCAGGAAGTCCTTGAAGTGAAAATGAAGGCTAGGAGACTATTAGGAGAAAATAATACATACGCTTGCCTTCTTATTGTAATCTTCAATTATTGTGGGGATAAGATACAGGCTTAGATGGACTTTTAAACTGATCCCAGTGAATGTTACACTTGTACATTTCCTAGTTTTAGATTGCCTTGGATGTGTCAGGGTAAAAGCACTAGAAAGCTGATCTGTCCTCCAAATTTTCTTGGGAATAATTTTATTTGGTTTTGTCTAAGAAGAATACATGATGATTGATACTCTTGGTTTAGATGTGATGGCATCACTGTAGCAAAACCTAAGATTAGATTTGACTGCTGCAGAAATTAAGAAGGAAATTCTCTGCCCATGACACAAAAGGCCAGACTATGCATTCAGACAGTCCCTTTTGACTTAATGTTTGCAAACCAGTAAGACCTAGGAAGACGTGGAGGAAAACAGGAAGTGCCATCACGTGGAAAGCAGCCTTAAGAAAAAACATATGCAGTTGTAATGAATGTTGAGCTAAATTTCTTCCTTGTGCTGACACTAATATATCTTCTTTTTATTTACAGCTACTCATGCTTACCTCTCTCCAAAGCATACTAACTTTGAAGAGAAAGTATATACTGCTGCACTGATAATTAATGACAATGGAGTACCACAACTGGAGAGAGAAGTGATACTTGAAGGTATGCTATGCTCAGAACTATTATTTCAAGACAACAGTAACATGTAAGAATGATCAAACTGCACTGTTAAATTTCTCATTAACTTCATGGCACTTCTTTTTGCAGTAAGCATCTGCACATGTTCAAGTGAAAATTCATGTTTTATACAAGTAGAACGTGAGCACTCCAAGCCAAGCACCGGTCAGGCAATTGGGATTCTTCTTGGCGTCCTGATAGTTATTGGTAGGTAATTTCTTCTTGATTGACACAAAGTCTGGTCTTTGAGATGCTGCTGCTGCATTTCTGACAGTAATTCACTCCTTCTGTGAAGAGATGTCATAAATGTTGCAGAATAAACAAAAGAGAGATTTCATACCTCAGATCATGATCCTGTACCACAGTTGCTGCAAACTTGAAGGTTCTTGGTCATAGAAACACATTTCTTTTGTACTGCATGTTCTTCTGCATGCATGTATAATGGCATAGAAAGCCGTTATGACAGAAGAAAATCCTACACTTATAGCATATTGCCACTTCATTGCTAACTACCACCTTTTCTCCATCAGAGAATGGACTGGAAGCCTGTCTTGGGCTTTCAGATTATAGTGAAAATAGCAAAAAAGTGTCCAGTCATGTCATGCTATTTACTGTCTTTAGATTTCCAATCAACTGCTATCCTTAGATTATAATTATTATTTCTTTCACCTGCTTCAGCTTTGGAGTTTTCCCTTTTCCAGAGTGAGAATAAATTGTTTTGAGCTGTGGAAAACTGGCACTTATTTGAACAAAGTAAATTATATTAAGTGTTACCATGAGCTTGAGCTGACGGTCCTTTGACAAATGGCTTAAAACTTTTCCAAAACAAAGCATAATATTTTTCTGGTATTCTTTTTATGAACATAAGTGAAAAATCAGTGAGGATGACTGTTGATGGGTTCCAGTACCCATGCAAGTAGAGAACAAAAAGAATTCAGTGCACGATACCATGTGATTTTTGAATGTGATGATCACAAGCACCAGAATGGGAGTCTGTGAATGAGCCATGAAGAAGAGAGGAAAGATCCATAGAGAAAATCAAAGAAAATGATTAAATACTTTATAGACCTCATATTCAAAAGAGTAGAGTGAAGCTACAGGATAAAAGTGGGGAAAAAAAAAGCGAAAACCCAAAAACCTAAGAACTTATTTAATAATTATGCCAATTTGAAAAGAGAATGAGTGTCCAAGAACAAGTTCCTATTTACCCAAAACGACAAAGACAAAACACTATACATCAAACCCTTAGAGCCCTAGAAAATGCCAATGCATATTTGATGCACACATGTTCGTATTTTGAAGACAGAAAGGGAAAAAAAAGGGATCCAAAAGCCCTAAAATGGGAGCCATGCTCAGATTAAGTAATTGACAGAGAAAAACATTAATCTGCATCTTTATCCTCTCTGTTCAAGCTTCTTACATCCTTTTTTTGCACAATGCCTTAGTTTGATCCCTCTCTTAGCATGATGCTATATGTAAATACAAATTATATTGGGTAACTGACTAAAGATATTTTGATTGCAAGAGCTGGCTGGCTTTAGAGAGCACATAAAATTTGCTACCACATTGTAACTTCAAAACAAAAGAAAACAACACAGTGCATGTAGCTCATAAAAGTCTAAAAATAATTCCCAAAATGATTATACATAGTTTATTTTTCAACATAATTTTTCCACTTCAAAGGAAAAATCAGAAGATAGTGTCTTAAGCAGAGCTAACATGGATCAGGGATCAGAGATGGGCAAGGATAAAAGGAAGAGAAAGGTATCTAAAACATTTTTGAAATCTGGCGATATAACAAATGCTGAGTTTGACCTTGTAGCTCAGAAGGTATGACCATAAAAACAGCCATTTCTTGGAGGTGTGTCTGACACAAGAATGAATTCCTGCATGAGCTAAGGGCTATCTGATACCTCAGCACTTTTTGTTCCAAGAGAAAGGATCCTCTGTAGTTCTTACTTTTATTTAAAAGAAACATTGACACTGGAAAACAATTCAACAAAGCACAAAGTGAACTGCAAACCTTCAGTCAATACAGTTTGATGGGATGAAGTGTTTCATTCAAGTAAAATTTCTCTCTCTTTTAAAGAGTTTCTCTCATTGAGGAAAGGGTGAGAGAATCCCTGAATCACAGAGTGACTGAGCTTGGTAGGGACCTCTGGGTCCATGTGGTCCAGCTCCTCCCCCAGCAGGAACACCTACAGCAGGTTGCACAGGACAGCTACTCTAATATGAATGTAAAAGAACAACTGTGGAGGAGATATTCAGGGCAGTGAATGGGGTCCATGAGCACACTGCTGCCCCAACACTGCATGGTCATTCCTCAGAGCCATTTGGTTTCACTCAAGTTGTGAAGCAGTACATATATTGCAGTGTCAGTATCAGTCTCTGTGCTGAAATACCTTTTCAGAATGTTTTCTTTACTGACAAGTACTCTCTGTTTTTCAGGCGCAATTATAGGAGGTGCATTTTTTCACATGAAATACAAAGAGAAAAATAAGAAGAAGAGCCAACAGAAAGATGCAAAGGATCAGTCTGAATGTGATAAACTGAATGCATGACTGTTTATGTCATCAAGAGAAAAATGCCCTTTGGGTTGGGGAGAAGTGACCTTTGTATCTCCCAAAGCCCAGAAGTGTATTATCATGAACTGAGGATACAAGCATGGAAAAGCAGGCTCCCAGGGTTTTGTCCTCACTTTTGCAGGTAATAATATTTAGCCACAAAACTAAATGGAACATACAGTTCAGCAGCAGCCATTAGTAAAAGGATCAGCTTTGACAACTGTTAGCTCATGACACCACCAAATGCTGAGCTCCTGCAAGGATCAATGTATGGAACCAGTCTTTGTTCGGCAGCTAAAGCAAACATGGACTTTCCAGAGGACTAACTTTTTATTTGACTGCACATTTACTGCTCAATACCTCTCCATAAGTATTTGAACAGCAGAATGGGGAATAAAGTCGTATTCTACACTTGAAGATGCCTCACGAAGTATAAGGAGTTCCTTTGAGTCTCAGCAAAGTTCCTTTCAAACACTGCAGGCTGAAATCTGCCCTGGGTCATATCTACCTGCTTACATTATTCTGGTGAATATGTGCTATATTCACTAGATAGCTAGTAGCAATATTCACTAGAAATGTGACATTTCAGTTTTTTGTTTATGGGATCCAGTTTGTGAAGTGCCATTGTCTTTCATTACAGTTTTGAGGTTAAAAAACACGCACTGAGTCATGTGGAAATTGAGTGATGTCCTGTTTTATCATAATTGCAAATATTTTACTTGCCTCCTACACACTTGATAAGAATAAAAATGTTCTTTAACGGTTTTAGCGTCTATTTATTTTTATTAAGAGAGAGAAACAGTGCATATGAAAAAAACATTGCTGCTTGGTTATCTACAGTTCTTAACCCTTACTTTCACATCACACAGATTGAAAATGGCTGCTTGATAGATGCAATGGTTGCTGAAGCTACTTGTGTATTGGCTTCAGTAAGGACTTGGACCCAGGATGACTCTTCAAAAAGGAAAGCTTTTCTCATGACAGCATGCCTATAGAAGGCATTCCTGGTGGCAACTGGTGACAGTTTGAGGGACGCTTTTAAGCTATAAATAAAAGTTGACAAATATTTTGTTAAACTGAAAAGACAATATACTTTTGAAAACATTGTAGAAAAGGTCATATGGAAAAGGGTATTTGTTTACATGTGTGTGCCTTTTTTTTAATAACTTTTGCATGCAGCACAGAACTAGAAAGAAAAGAGTACTTTTTGGGTAGCATTGCATTATAATAGGTTTTCCTAGAATGCTGCCAGCAAAAACTTTGCTTTTGGGTTTCAGCGAACCCAATTGTTGTATCTCCTACCCCAGCTGCCAGAGCTCTGTTATTTGCTGTGGGGTTCGCTGCTGGAATGTATTTATTTTATGATGGGAATGCAACCCATTATATTTGGAAAGTATGACATTCAATTACGTCAGTGTGTCTGGGGATTGGGATTAGTATATCATTTTATAAATAAAGGAGCCAAAGTTGAGGAGTCATTGTACTTGTATATACCAACATGGCTTCATCTGAAGATGGGGAAAATGTGCAGCTGTTCAACTTTCCTTTATCTCCCCAACCTGTCTTCTTTGCTAGTTTTACAAAGAGCATCTCCTATTTTAATCAGTTTCTCGGAAGAAAAGTCAATAAATTACACACCTAGTTTACCTGCATTCCTGCTGCCAAAACACATCACTGATTGGGCAGCAGGATCTCAACCCTTCCTTCAGCCTTCAGGAGGCATTGCTGCAGCTTCTGTGTCCCGTGGGGAAACTCAGTTAGGACAAAAAACACATAACTATACTCGTAAATGTATAAAGATTAACACAGCACAGAAAGCAGAATTTAGGACAAACCTCTAAGTGACAGTTTTCTGATGTTGGACTCATTATCTTTTTGAAAACAACATTGAAATATTGTCCAACATTCATTTTGAATGCGTGAATAATACGTATAGTCTCTCTTCACGACTTGCACACACATACAATCTGCTACAAAGAAAAAAGTTCTGCAAGCATTAGAACTGATTGAGTTATTTAAACGTGTGATACTTAAAAGAGTGGAGAAGCTAAATCTCCACAAATTATTAGGGCCACTTTATACACTGATAGGAGAAGAACACATTTTGATCACTTTGGATTTCAGTCACATCCTCCTTGCCAAGAACAATATCCCTCAAGTCCAGTGATGAAATCTGCTGAGAACATGTCTTCTTCCACTGTTCCTTCCCATGGCTCCTCCTTTAAGGGTGCAACATCCCATTACAAGGTTCAGATAGCAGAAGATGTTTCACTGCATTCTGATCATTTTCTACAAGATTAAAGACTTATCAGAGTTTCGATTATGTCTAGGCTTAATGATACTCATTAATTAAACTGTCATTATGCCTGTTCTTCAAACATTTTGTAAATACAAACTTGAAAAAGTACAAAGAAAAAATTTATCTGGATTTACAGAACGAATGACACAAAACAGCAGCTCCTAGAAAAAATTAACAGTTGTAAATCCATGTTTTGAAGTCTAGTTCCCCAGTTCTACTCACACAGCTGAACACACAGGGCTGCAGCAACCCTATGTACTGCTGCTTTGCCTATTAGTGAGAATGGAGAAGGAAGTCCCCAATGGGGAGGGATGGAGGCATGGGCTAGAGGAAGGATAGATGCCTACGGTACATCTGTATGTGACAAATGCAGGGAGAAGTGTGTCTTTTTGCTTGTGAAACAGCCCAACAATGAGCTGTACTGTTACATGGACAACTGTTGTGTGGCTATAGGACACTTACATGGGACTAGGAAGCTGAGCAGGAGAACTGGCTTTCTCTGGTACTCTCCTATGCCCTCTGTGTAGCAGCTAACCTGAGATACATTCCACTAGGAGTTGAGAAGACTTAACATGAAGAGAAAAAACATACTTTTATTTCAAGTGTCATTTCCCCCACGTTCACCAGAGCTGGGAGCTGAAATTAGCGAATTGCTTGTGCAAGCTAGAACAAGGAGCTACATAATCCATTCCTTCTAGACACTAGTGACCATGTACAGTCTCTAAATATTATTCCAGTGGTATTCCCCTCCCAGATAAGTCCCCTTTCCTGCTGGTTGACTTAAGTCTTTGAATGGAGCACCCAGAAATGTGCAGCTTCAATCAGAAGACAGCATCCTAGAGCTACAGGTCATTGATACGGAAGGGGAACAACCTCTGTGGATGGAGCTCAGAAGAGGGAGATACCACGGCTTTTGACCAAAAGGCTATGATGGTGCACATGGGCATCCATCAGTGCAATAAAAGATGTGGAAACACGCAGAGTAATGGACAACAGTATAGTATCTAGTATCTTCAGCCAGGAAAACACTTCCAGTGTTTTAATTACATATCCCAAAAGTAAAACAGAAGATTAAAAGAAAGACAGCAGCAGATATTTGAACCCGTTGCTGAACAGCATGTTCCTCCACTGATAGCAAAAGACCACGTAGGGAAATAAACCAGCTGAGCCTGTTCTGTTTACAGACCAGGGGTCAGAGATAGGCAAGGAATACAATTGCAAAAGGATATTATGCTCAAGGGGAAGAATTCTCATGTGTTTGCAGCTGGGATGACAACTATTATTACTATGCTATTACAGCATGTGTACTTGCATTCAGTTATGGCATCAGTATCAGAAGAGAACTCCCCTCACCATTCCTAAGCTATTCAGTAAGATGTATGTTAATGCTGAATATGGTCAAGAAATGTGTTTCCACAACTTCCTATTCCAGCACACTGTTCCTCAGGACTAAAATCTAACTTGCAAGCACTCTAGGGAAGTATAGCTCTAGCACATCACCTGAGTTACAGCTCTGAAAAACTTCTCAGTGTAAAAGCAGAAAGCCTTTCCCAGCCAGCTGAGCAAACCAACAGCAGGTAGACAGTGGCATCCTGGGTGCTGGGTTGCATCACACTGTTTCATCTATGCAGAAGTGATGGTGGGAGGCATCAAAGGGTGGAAGAAATAAAAAATAACAAGCAAAACATGCTGCAAAATGAGAGGAGGAGTGCACTCCAAGCCTCAGCTGAAAAGTTGCATGACTGACGGTGCCTGATGGCTGTAAAGTTCCTCCGAGCCACCACTGCTCCACCTTTAAGGAGGATTTTCAGGATGCAGATACATCCTTCAGAGCCTGCTGGCTGCAGAAGCAGCAGCAAGGGCAGTGGTCTCAGGAGCTGGGGCAGTTTCAAGTGCCACTCTTGTTAAGCTCCTTTTGCTGGTGGGTGCTTCTGCCAGACCTGACTGAGAAGAAACCTCCTTTTCTTTCACTTGTGGCCAACATCTGAAGGGCTTTGGATTTTTTTTTTCTTACCCTTTGGATAACTCTGCTGATGTTAAAATATACTCTTATGGAATTTTTTCCATTTCCCCAGGAAATATTTTGTGTTAATACATTCTTATTGATCTTATCTACTATGCATTTTGCCAAGTCTAATTCTTAGAGCCTTACGTTTATTGTCTTAAGCCCTAATTGAGAAGTGTTTTGTTGGGCTCTTTTCTTTTTCCATGATGCACAGTGTTCTTTTTTAGTGAAGGCATGGCCAGGAACAGCTTGGTATTGCTCTGTCAGTCAGGCTGGCAGTGGGTCTGACAGAGATAGGGTGAATGAGCACGAGATGAGGCAACTTGCTACACACTCACAACAGGGAGCTGAAGCCAAAAGAAAGCTGATTGATGTGCAGTTAGTTGAGATAAGATGGGAATGAGAAGGGGACACATGAGAAGCATGAGGCAGTGACTGCAACTGCTTTGGTTATGTGGTATCATATACTTGTAAAACACTTTGTACTAACAAGTCACTTAGTTATAAATGTGTATTTTAGGAGCATTTGGGATTCTTGCTAATTTGTCACCTTCTAAGCTCTGTGAGCTGAGCTCTGTGGCCATGCAGGCAATGGCAACCCCTGGGGCACTGTGATATCACAGTGACACGATGTCCCCGGCCCACATCACTCCTGAGTTGGGCACTTGTTAACTCTTCAGACACAAGCCCACACTCTTGCCTCATTTCTTGAGGTCCTGAGAGCAATAGGCTGTAGTTACAAAAGCAAGTGCCTTCTGCCCCATGTGTAAAAGTGAGGCCAGCTGTGAGATGCTTTCTTGGTCTGTTTATGAAGTTTTACCACCTGCAGAGCCTGCCTTCTCCTCTCGGCTGGGCTGAAGCCATCAAGGAGCTCCTCACACACTGTTTGCGTGATAATGCACCCATCTCTGACCGCAAAGACAACTCTGTGTGGGCCAACTGAGTGCCAGGTCAGCCATGAGCCATAGTGGTAAGAGGGTGTCCCAAAGGGGTGGTGGCCTGGTAGGGGCTGCAGGGCACGCAAGGGCTCTGCCCAGAAGAGCAGTGCTGCTGGGGAGGAGCTGTGAGGTGCGGTGGGGCTGTAACCATGCAGAAGATGTCCAGTTAGCAGCGAGGTCGGGGAGTTATGACAGCCAGTGGTGACAGCTGTTTTCCCAGACTATTTGGAGTGCGAGATAGCCTAGACATTTAAATATTATTGATACTCGTAGCCTTCAGAGCTTGTCTAATTTGCAGGGGCCTATCATCCACCTTCAGCCTGCCTCTGATGTGCATTCCTGCATATACATGTAGCACATTCATTTCCTTTTGCATTGCTTTCCTTTGCTGCTAGAAAGCCCCTAGGCCTCTCAGAAGGGCCTGTGGCTATTTAAACAGTGTCAGTGGTTCTCCTGTCACTTAGCGTCTTAAACAAGCTCTGCTAGTTTGTGTACATCTGCTCTGTGTACCAGCCTTTTACTGTGGTCAGAGAGCTTTAAATTCTCACAGCAGAAGCTGTGGCTTCTTTTCAGAAATCTTCTACCACTGTAACTGTCCAAAATGTTTGCCTGAAAGTTCAGATCTTGACAATGTCCACTGTGGAGTCCTGCTAACTCTATAGACCCTAACAGGTCTTCCCTCTCTGAAACCATGCCACCAGAGCGCACTATAGAAGGAATACAATGAGGTGCAAGTACAACTCAAATATATTCAGTTAAGATGCACAGATTTGCACAGGGCAATGTTGGGTGTAGTTCATCTTAGCAAAGAAATGCTGCCATAAATTACTTCTGTAAGAAAAATCCTGGAAAAAAAATAATGCAAGAGTGAAGCATTTCTCATGCATCATATTGTTCTCTGTGCCACCTCTACTTGTGCCATTATTTGACTTCATGCAGTGTTCCCAGCAGAATAGCTATGACAAACCTGCCAGGCCACTACTGTTTCTCAGGACTACCACTACTCCTTCAGAAGGTGATGACACAAAAATAGGCAAACACATTGCCACTACTGTTCAGTAATTAGCAGGAACATGGACTAGCTGAAACTGGAGGAAAGTTAAAGCAAAAGGAAGCAGAAATCTAGATTTGCATCCAAAGAAACTGAGACCAAAGCCAGGGTGTCATTGTCTGGTCAGTGAACATGCCTGTGGATGAGGGCCAGGTTATGAGTCAAAAAATCAACGAGCCTTGAGCACAGTGCACAGAAAAGGAATGAAGGTGTCCAGTCATGTCCATGGGCCTCTGCTTCTGCATCCTAAGAGCACTTGGGAATCCTGATGGAGGATGCAGGTCTCCCACAGGTCCTGGGCCACAACTACAAGGCTCAGGCAAGCATCTTAGACACTCTAGGGGAGGGGCTGTCCTCTGCTGATGTCCAAAAACAACCCACAGTGTTCTTCGTAGTCTGTGAATATGAAGACTTGTGGCAGGATGTTCAGGGTTCAGGATGTTCAACTCTTTATGACCATAGATAATGACTAATGGAGGAGGGAAATGGAGAGGGTGTGAGGAAAGAGAAAGGTTAAGCAGTGAAATATGACAGTCTTTCTGGACTGCCAAGGAAATGGGCAAGGAAATGTCTGCATTGGTGCTTTAACTGAAAATAGTTTAGGTGACAGGAGCAAGTAAGCCTATGCTTTAGGGACTTCTCACACAGCTATCAGCTGGAAAATTGAGAGCTTTCAAAGGAGGAACAGTTCATAAGTTCTTGGTATGATGGCTTATCAGCTTTGCTACACTGGGGAATCCATCAGAGCCAGTAGAGCAGAATGGAAACCCCTAATCTGATGAAGAACTAGTCCAGAAAGCAGAGGTATGGAGGTCATCATCAAGAGCAAGTGTGGTCAAGGTTTAGTTGTACACCACATCACTTTGGTAAAAGTTTGAGAAGGCAATGGTGATACCTTAAAGTGATTTCCATTGCAGGGAATAAAGGGCAGAGTTATGTAGATGAATTAGAAAATCATTTTTAGAAGACTAAGGATTCACCACTGAACATAAGAAATGAATGTGTACCTCAGCCTGAATTGCTCTGATTGGCATCATGGGAACCAAATGCTCTGAAGAGAAGTGGGCAGTGAAAGATTCCTGCATAGAAGACACCAGACTCCTAGGGCAGCATTCAGCTGATACAGGTGATCCAGAAAGTTTCTGAAGACAAGGTCACTGAAGTCTGGGAGAAACCAACAGCTGTGGGTCTCTGCAGGCTGGTGTGATCTTGGCTACTGCGTGAAACAATACATATTTGGATCTCAGGCTTGTATGTTTGCCCACCAGAAATTACCTCTGTCCCAGTATTTCCAACCTAAATTGTACCTCCGGGAGGAAATCTCTTCTTTTTAAGATACAACAGAATTAAATTAAATCCAGGACAGTTGTTTCTATCTGTCAAGATCGAGAAGATCTGTATGAGGATTCTCACTCTAACTGTCCTACATGAACAATTCCACTGGTATGACCTCCCTAAATTGTACATTTTTTTCACTGTTGTAACTGGGAGGTCTCAGAAAAGTATAACTCGCATTCCCCCTGCAGGGTGTTTGCTTTACTATTTTGATTACGTGGCTGATAAGAAAGTTACAGAAATCTAAACAGTGAGAAGAACAAGGATGAAGCCGCCAGCTGCTTTGATAGCGTGGCCTTAACTGCAGTCAGAGGCATCTACCCCCCACAAAGAGGAGCTCTGCTGAGTTTTCATATGTCCACACAAGGATGAGGTAACCATCTGCTTCAGTTGCTCCAAAGCAAGATGGCTTTGCCTGGAACATATAATCAGTCACATTTGAAGAGGGGTCACTCACTTGAAAAGCCTTTGATGAACCTGTAATATAAACCAACAAAGAACCAAACATTTTTAAATTATTTGGAGCAATAAGCAAGATCCTAGTTTCATAGCAACAACCCAGATGAGGAACATCTATGGTCCGTTGGAGGAAGTTGTGCAGCTCAGAAATACCATGACTGTCACTTTCTTCTGATTAAATGGACAGATTATCTTAACAAAAAATGTCCCAGGGCACAGGAAAAATGAGGCTTACTCTAGGCTTCCAAGAAACACAGTGATTATTTTCTCATGTCAGTTTAGATAGATCTAATGTTAAAGTTTTATGGATAAAATCCTGGAATATCACAGGAACATTTAAAGATATTTGGGTATTTCAAGATATTACAACATCCGTATCAATTGAATATGGTCTTCCATTCTCTGCCCTGATAGATAGTGGTGTGTTCCCCAAAAGCTGGCTCGAAGTTAAGATCTGTGCCTTCTGTTGTCTTTGAAACCATTCATTTCTGAAGAGCAGGAGATACAAATCCTCAGATTCAACCTGATTCGGAAGTCCATGGTGTACATAAATGACACAAAGCCTGGACTTGTCCTTGCTGGAGGGGCTACCTACGGGGTTTCCTTGGATGCATGTAGCCCCACCTGGGGCAGCTCATGGAACAGAGGGAAAACGGCAAGCAGTGATACTGGAGATGGACAGGACGCACAAGCTGGCAGGCATTGGTGTGAGAAGGGGAGCAGAAAAAGGGCATTATCACTAGAAGAGAACAGTGAGGGAGAAAGAGTGAAACAACAAGACTGTACAGGAGTACAGAGATGGAATAAAGCAGTAAGGAGGATACGGTCACACTTCAGAATAGAAGAGCAGCTATCTCCACCAAAAACAAAGGATAAAAAGATATGAGAAGATAAAGAAGGTAACAACTAATTGATAAATGTGTGCTTATGAGAAAGGTTTTGACATGCTGAATCACTGACAGATTTGTGGAAAGATTACAGACTGTCTTGATAATTACTATCAAGTAGTACTAGCATTTGAAATACAAGTATTTTAGCTAAAAGAGGAGCTGCAAAGGTTGAGAGAAAGTGCACACTCCGTGCTGGGAATAGATGATAAAATTAGAAATAAAAGAGAAAAGGCAGTAATGACTAGCAACAGGATGACTGTAAAAAAAGAAATTGGTATTTCTAAGGTGAAAAATAATTTAGGAAGAAAAACAAAAAGGTTTGCTAATCTAAGGAAATCTAGGGATAATATCCTCAGGAACTAGACAACAGCATGGAGGAATTTGTCTTTCCCAGGTAAGGCATGAAACCTGCTATAGCAGAGGCATGGTGAAAAAGCAATTTATTGTGGATATTGAGGGTCATGTGTTCATAATAAAGACATGAATAAAGGCACATCACTGACATACAGCTCTGTGAGTGTGTACTAGTGAATGTAGAGACTTACGAAAGAAGAAGACATAGAAGGGATAAAGGAATATATTTCTGGGAAAACCATTCAGGGAAAGGTTAAAAATAGGCCATGGTTACAGCTGGGAACTTGTCTTAGGTGTCCTGAATTAAGTTTAGATTTGGCTAATAATCTCTAATGCTAAAGAGAGAAATGCCGTCAGCAATGATGTAAATCAGTGAGGCCAACTTGGAAGGTGTGTGGTTTGCTTTTTATGATGTCAATAAGTGAAGTGGAGGCATTGTAGCAGAGTACGGTCTCAGTCATCAAACTGAAGCAGAACATAAGGGTTTAGGATGTGGTGACTCAGATGGATTCAATCATGTGAACATGCTCTAACTTTCCCAGGTCAGTTTTGAAGAACAAACTCTATGGGGCCTAGATGTGCAAGGTGGAAGGTGCCTTCAAAAAGTTACTGAACAAATAAAAGTAACACCATTTTAGACTTGACTTCAGCAAGTGGGAGGAAATTATAGAATGTGTATTTATAAATCAAAACTGTAGAAATAGCATTCAAAGTTTAAGCTTCCTAAACGAATTGCCAAAGATAGGCCTATAAAGCAACCCTGTAAGTCTTAAAGCACAAGTTTCAGTAAAAAACATGAAGAATTGTGAAGCTAAAGAACTGAAGAACTCAGAGCATTGAATGAGGAGTAATCTTGGAATTTCTTCATGTCAAAGATTCAAAAACTACTTGCGGAGAGATATCAACTTGTGGTGAAGCACTTCAGATGCATTTGGCTGAGTATCCTCTCAAAGGAAACGTAAGGAATGTCTAAAACTGCTTTACATATCAGAGAAAAAGTAAGAGTAGGCCAAAATTCAGAACAGATTTAGATGCTGCAAGATTCAATTCATACCTTTGTTTAATTTACAATAAGAAAAAAGAAAGAAAACTATTAAAAAATTGGGATAATTTACAAAGTTTAATTGTCTCAGACTGATAGAAGTATGGAGGGCAACAGATTTAATCCCACTGAGTGTCAGCCACTGTTTTGATACTCTATCAAATGGGTAATGATTAATATAATTAATGAAGGTGGAGCACAGAACCAAGATTAAGAAGCATTCCCAGATTTCACAAAGAGCAGAGAAAACAGACCAAGCCGAAAAGGACATTGCTGGGTGGAAGTACATTGTGAGTAGAGTTTTTGTTCAAGTTCAGTCTCAATTTCATCTATTTAAATATTTTCCTTTGGGACTTCAACAAAAAGTGTAGTTTTAGCAATGACATCTGTTAGAGATACAAAATAGTCAGTAACGGTGAATACAGTGCAGTATCAGAGTACCACGGAGGAACAGAAGTGACATTGAGGAATTAGTAATAGAAGCTGGTTGAAAATTAATAATATGAAGGGCATATTCACTTGGGGATCAGAAATAATTTCTGCTATATCTGAAACAAGAGATGGGAGTGGTGGGGGGAAAGGTCTGCCGTATCACTGTGCTGCTGGATGAGCAGGAGCCTGTTGCAACATGGCTTGAGAAAAGCAAATACGTGCCCAGAGTGTATCAGAGGATGTAACTCTCACTGCAGACAGCAAAGTGTAATTGGGTCTCCAGGATGCTGTGAGACCTCACCTGAAGTGCTGTGGACATTCCTGGTCATCTCCTGTCAAGAATGAGTAATTTAAATGGGAGCAGATGCAGAGAGTGAGGAGGAGAATGAGCACAGTCGTGCAGGAAGGAGCCGGGCTGGCTTAGCAGGGGAGAGAGAAGGAATACAAAGGGGTTCTATAAATACTTCAAGGAAGGGTAAACACCAGGGGAAGAAAAATAGCTATATAAGGGAAAGTGGCATCAGATGGGAATCTAAACTAGCTACAAAAAGCATTTGTGTAGAACATAGAACACAGTTTTTATGACTCAGAAGAGCAAAATTGTAGCACATCCTCCTAGGAGAAGCAGTGAAACAGAAATCTGCCTGTTATCAAGGTATGGCAGGATCCCTTTGTAGGATGATACCTATCAGTGCTATCTGAACAAGAGGAGACTGCACATGGTACTCTCATATGCTCCCACTGGAGGAGGTGGTGGGAAGTCCCTGGTTCTGCTGGGGTCCCAAACCATGGTTTGTGTGTCTGAGTGGGCAGTCTGGTTTCATTGGAGCATCTGCAGTTCTTCCTTGTCCCTGAATTAAACATTTCACATGTGGAAATTTAAAAGCACTCATCTGGAGAGGCACTAGCACAGGTTGCCCCATCCCAGAAGCTATGGATGCCCCATCTCTGGAGGCATTCAAGACCAGGTTGGATGGGGCGTAGGGCAGCCTGATCTGGCAGGAGGTGCTCTTCCAGTGACAGAGAGTTGGAACTAGATAATCTCTAGAGTCCTTTTCTATCCTAAGCCATTCTGTGATTCTGTAATATGGAGCTAACGGTGCCTCTCCTTCCAGTCCTGCTTTCACAGTGTAGTTTGAATGAGAAGCTCTCCACATCAGTCTGTCTCATGCTGTATGCATTACTATGCACACTGTACAATTATACTACATATGACTGCCAGTCATTAACCACTGATTCCATCTGACAGTAGAAGAACACTTTTCCTATATTGTATTCTCTTTTAAGTATTGCCATTACTCTCTACTGCCAGAAACATGTGTACCCTCACAAACTATACAGTATTGACTTCTTGCAGTAGAAGATTATGTCTGTTTAAGTTGAAAAAAATCAAGTTTCCACAGGCCACACATTATATAATAAAGCTATAAGCTGCACATGGTTTTGCAATCTATTTTACTTGTAGCAGGAAATGTCTTCAGTAGTACAGTGGGTGAAGAATAACAAAAACAGGCTACAGTTTGGGAGTAAATGAAACAAAGCATAAAGTGGATTAAGTGCTACCATCACTCTGTCAGAGACATGTGATTAGGAGAACTGCTTTTTATAAAAGCTCCAAAATCTTTTTGAAGTCTCAGCTTGGATGGAGCTAATCTGCACAGGAAGCAATCATTTTTCTCTCTGTCTATGTGACTGTTTTTCTTAACATTTCAGCTCCCTTAGAGCCTTTTTAAGAAAAGTCACTGCTGGGCACTGGGGAACTGTAAACTCTTCATCTTGCACAGCAATGGATGTGCCCCAAAACCCGAGTTTGCCCTCATGTCCAAGATGTCAAGGTACTCAAGACTTGACTTAGGTTCATGTAGTGCAAATCATTTTGTTGTGAATGGAGGGACCTCACAGTCAGGGTGGATCAGAGTGCCACATTCCTGTTTCCATCCATTCTTCAAAATTTGAAACTCCTCTCTTTCACTTTGAGACAAAAGTGGTACTTTCCTGGGATTTTCTGGAAAAATAAAATCAGGAACGGGCCCAGTAAGGACACCACAGCCCCAAAGTCTCCATAAGAGAAATGTGTCCAGGGGCTCTGCCCTCATCCTGCTCTCACTGCACCACTGGGCAATGGGGGGAATTCCTTCACTGCAAGTATATGGGCAAATTGGGATTCACAGGGAAAAGAATAGAAGAGAAAATCAGTGCCTGTGGCACAGAATACAGTACAAGAGAGGAAGCAAACTAGTTGTAACTGGCAGAGAAAGATTGGAGAGGCACTTCAAATATGACAAAGGCATGGTTCATGCTGATAGCCTTATCAGCATTTTGGGATTCCCTCCTTCCCTCAAATCTCTGTTTCAGCACTGGTCCAAGGGAATCAGAATACAATGTTTTGGTGCTTGTGGGAGAACCAGAATACATTTGGGGAAAATTCTTTTTCTAATGCCAAATTGGAAAACAAAGCACCTTGAAATTTTCATGAGGTAAATGACATCTGTGAGTGCCCACCATTTCCTGTCCATTGGAATATCTCACATGCGTTTTTGCATTTCCAACAAGAAAAACAAAACAAAAACCACCACAAATATTTTGAAAAAAAGATTACCCTGAAGTTTTTAAAAGAAAAGCATTGCATTTTAAAAACTGGCTGCTGAAATTACTTGTTTAAAAATAAACATCAGACTGAAATATTCCATCCTCCTAAAAAGGCTTCTGGAGGTTTTCCTTTTCCAAAATAAGACACCCTTGACATAGCCATGTTTCCACAGAAAGTTTCAGTTTTGACAGGAATGGCTTTGTTTGACCAAAAAACAGTCTTCCACTGGAAAAAATCTGGCCACCCACACCCATGACCTATTTCTTTTTCTTTTTTTTTAAAGGGGTTCTCAGGGTGTCTCTGTCCAGCCAGCCAGAGGTGAGTGCTGGCATTTATGATCTAACTGCTCCTTGCACCACCTGAGGAGGGTTTCTAGCAGGTCTAGGTGGCTGAGAGCAAGGTCTGCTGCAAGTGTTTAGAGGAAGAGAGGTTGGTGCATGAGTAGGTCTTGGTTTTCAGCCCTCTTAAGTGCTTTGTTAAGTCCACATCATCACCAGACATGCCAAGAGTTCACAGCTCTTCAGGGCCCATCCAAGTTTCACTGTTATTTCTTGAGCTTGTTAACGGAGCACTGAGCGACGTGGTTTAGTGGGCCTGGTGGTGATTGGTTGATGGTTAGACTAGATGGTATTAGTGGTCTTTTCCAACCTTAACAATTCTATGATTCTACTTGAGAACCAGCAGAGGACAGACAGGGCCTTTACAATAAACAGCAAAATTCACCTGTAGTGCAGAGCATCATAAACTGCCTTCACCTCTGCACAAAAAAAAATGCCTTCTTTTAAAATGCCTGCCACAGATAAGTTAAACATAGCAGATCACTGCTCACAATCCAGGTATCACTTGTCTTCACACTACTGGGAGTTGAAGAGGGGCCTGGTATGGGAAAAGCCATGCAGCAGTTGACTTGTGCATTTACCTAAAAAATGCAAGAAGAAAGCTCTTTTACTCCTCAAAACTTTTAAAATGAACAGGCAGTATCTTTTCCAAAAGAAATCCGTAAAGCCTAATAATATTTATTCCTCATTGTGTCTTTGATGTGGCATCTCTCCTTAAGTCCATATTTTGAAGGGAAATATAAAAAACATGTCTGGTTGAAACACAGTTTCACAAACCACCACCTCAGGCCAAGCTGCAGCCTCAGTGCCACTACTGAAGGACCAGTGTCCCACCACAGGCCCTTCTTTGAGGCAACACAGTCTCTCCTCTGAGTGCTAGAACTACCATTCACACGAGGGCCTTTGATTTCTGCAAAGGCCCCAGAGTCAGGTGCCCATAAATTGTCCTTTGTTTCTGTCATGGGGATGTCACAACCCAACTGGTGTGAGAAGGCTCTTGTTTTGGCACTAATGGCCTCCAAGAAATAATGAACCTGCACCATAAGAAGTGGCTCGATAGTTCTCCTTAACCATCTCCATGGTGGGGAAGGAGGAAAAGTTGTTTTTTGGACTTAAATGTTTCCTTCAGAGATGTTTGCTTCAGAGATGATGCTCCTCTAGCTCCTGAGAGGCAGTAAACATCACCCATGAAAGGGACAATAGCAACACCAGAGAGGCAGAACCTGGGGTGTTGGGGCTGTGAGAGAGCCTTCAGCATGCAGTGCTGAGCTTTTGCACTAGAACTTTGTTCCATGTCTGAACCACATGTGTCTGTCCCCATTGCTTGCAAATGACACAGGAGGTAGCACAACAAGGAGGTAAAGCCTACAGAGCTTCTTTGCATTCAGAGCCACCAGCAGGAAAGTTCAACAGACGGGAGGCAAGAAGCCTGCTCTGCAAATCCTTCTCTTTAAACAAGTGTTTTTTTCCCCATGTCAATGGGAATGTTCATCATCATTTATCCTGGCACTGGCCAGCAACAGCAGCAAAGCCAGGGTCTCTTTTGTTTGTAATCTCTGCTGAGCAGATAAATCATTGCTGTGCATCATCAGATCATTTCTGCTTTATAACACTCTGCTCATTTCATTACAAAAATCCACCCTTCAGCAGAGCAAATTAATTTGTCTTTTTGTTGTCCTCACATTCCTTTTGATATTTAGAATGTGATTTCCATGGAAAAAACAGAAGTACTGACCTGTGCCTGGGGCCAACTAACACCAGACTAAAGGCTGTGGCCAGCACAGCCCTTTCTGGGCACCAGCCACCACTTAGTAGATGGGTTGCTTTGAAACAGACCCCTCTTAGTTATCCAGTTCACATCCTGTCATCACTGACTTGCTGTTTCATCCTTCTGCAAAAGCAGGATAGTTCTGGAATGTTTATTAAGCCCTATCCTGTCTAATGTCAAGTGTAAAGCTTCCCTGGCCTTTTTTTTTGCAAGTTCACCTGGGTACACCCTACCCAGCTACACTGCACTGTGCATCTGCTCAGCAGCTGCCTGCAGATCAGGAGATGGCCATGTCTGAGTGGTGTTATATTTTCAGTATTCAATGTGCAAACATCTCTGAAGGACACCAAAATGAAAAACGTGTGCAGTTTCCCATTGTATTTTCTAAACGTACCACAACCCCCAAAAGAGCAAAGAATCTTGGGCCACCAAGATAAAGAGGGATCACCCCCAGCTGCACAGTGAGGTCAAAACTGTACCACTTGTGTGAAGTGCACAGTGGAAAGTATCCTCCACAGGAGCTCTGAACAGAGGGAAACTGTGTTTGGGATAAAACAAATAGACATAAAATAACTCATCTGCTGGTGTGAACATTCAAAGATATTGCTCTGCAATATCTGATGTCTTCTGATTTGACTTTTTTTTTTGTGAGACTTATATCAGCTGTTAGTTTCTTTGGCTCACTGTGGCAGTGAGGAGTAATCTTCAATGCATAGCTGATGGAAAAATAACAGCAGTAATGATGGGACAGCCAGAACTGTAATGTTGAGCACCTAACTAGAAAATAGCCCGGGGTACAGAAAACACATACTGATCATAGAGTCACAGCATCTTTTGAGTTGTAATGGACCCTTAAAGGTCATCTGGTCCAATTCCCCTACAGTGGACAGGGACACCAACAGCTACATCAGGTGCTCAGAGTACTCTCCAAACTGTCTTTGAACATCTCTGAGGACAGGGCCTCCACCACCCCTCTGGGCAACATGTTCCAGTGCCTCACTATCCTTATTGTAAATAACTTCTTCTTTACATCCAATCTAAGTCTCCTCTTTTTAGTTTGAAACCATTTCTCCTTTTCCTGTCACAACAGACTCAGCTGAAGAGTCTGTCCCCTTCCTTCTTACAGCCCCCCTTTAGATATTGAAAGGCCACTCTCAGGTCACTTCATAGCCTCTTCCAGGATGACCAGCCCCCCTCTCTCAGCCTTTCCTCACTAAGACTGTGGGGATGATGGCGAGCTGTGCTGTGTCAGGTAGCCTAGGTTTCAGGAAGAACTCCTGACTATCAAGGTGGCTTTGAATGTGTACGGATGTACACATGAAAAGAGATGTACACCAGCTGCTTCCCCATTGGCTGCAATATTGTCATCTCCCACATCTGGGCTTCTTCAGGACTGATGCTGGGACCTTTCCTCTAACATAAACCTCTGCAGAGCTCAACCTGCTGGCCCCATAGTCTGTGCTCACTGGGAATGGCAGTTTGCAGAGGTTTGCTTGCTGAGACTCAGAAAGCTTGGAATCCATGTTTTTCCATTAAAGAAATAAAAAAGCTTTGAGTATGGCTGATTTTCAACAGAGAAGACAAAACTCAAAGGAAATGTATGTAACATCTTTTGTAAACAAAATGTGTTTTGGAGTTTAATTGAGGCTTTGCAAGAGCATGTGAATATGAAGCATATTTTATCATTTGAAAAACAAATTTGTCATTTGAAAAACAAAGAAGCATCTTCTTGCATGTTAGCTGGCCAGCTCACTGCTTGGGCTTGCTCCATCCTCATGTGCCTCCAGACCCCCTTGGCTCAGACCATGCTTTGTCTCCCAGCACATCACACCAAGCTCACTGGTGCCCCATTTGCATGTGTCCACCCTTTGCTCTGCCCAGCCTAAATCATGCTGGGCTTTGTACCTCCAGTGCAAAGAGTTGCTGCCCATGGCCAAGGTGGCCTTAGCATTTGCATCCTTACCTGAATTTTCCAGTCCAAGTCTCTTTATATTTGACAGCATCTTGATCAGGGTCTGGTAGGGAAGCACCTCTGCCCTCCCTTCCCTTTCTCACAAGGGAAGTGATATAGCCAAGGTGAAAAGTATGAGCAAAGTCTTTGTTATTCCTTGGGAAGTACATTACTCTGTGTGTCTGTACATAAACTTGTGGAGATACACCAGTGCACTCTGTGTCCTGATTAATACAAGTACTTCTGGAACTGTCATTTTGTTCCACAGATAAAACTGCTATTTGCTAGCGAATCCTCTTCTGATTTTTTTTTTTTTTTTTTGGTTACTTGCATTTATTCTGCATCATTTTGTTATGTTTCTTTATTTTTGATTTTCAAGAAATAAGCATAGGTTGCAGGCTCTGATTCAGTGATTCGTAATACAAAGACAATGGCTTCTGAGTCTAATCAGAAAATTTCGTCTAATAAAGATACAAGCATGCTCCACCTTCAAAGGGAAGTTTTGTGTCTTTCTATTTGGCATCATAAAGTAAACTTTTGCCAGTATTTGTGGTACATTATAATACTGGTTAAATGTTAAAATCTAGATGTTGTGGTTTCTAACGTAAATCCACAGTGTTTATCATGATCAGTTAGCCAATCCCATTTAAAGCAACTGGAAGCCAGCAGAAGGTGTATATCTTCTCAACTATGATGCTTTCATGCTGCAATTGCTAAGAAGGAGGGAGTAGGAGCAGCCGTGAAATGCTCAGCTCTCCTCACTGTATTAACTAACTTGGAAGTGGAGAAAACTATGCAGGATTACAAGTAGAATGAGGAATGGTGTGTTTCTTCTCCTCCTCCCTCCTCCCCCATTCACTGTTTTAAGTATCCCAAGCAATTTATGTCTAAGTTTTAAATTGTTTGCCAAGCAATGTTTAGCTCAAGACTGGACTCAAGATATAACAGGTTGACCCCCGTACCATTGGTTCCCTCACAGCTCTGGTTTGTGTCAAACAGAAACAATTAACCTCTGTTCAGAGGAATTAGTGAAGTGAGATGTGTCACCCTGAGTCTATTCTTTACAAGACTGATGTCTACAGTTCAAAATCTCTGTCCCCATCAAAGCCAGCATGTCTGCAGGAAGAGATGGCAATGAATGAATAAGAATGGGGAATGAATTATCCTCTAAGTTTCAGAAGTGAATCTTGCTTCAAACCATTTACAGTACAGGCAAAGTTGGAGCTTGTAGATGTGCCTGAAAATAATGAATCTCATTGCTATCAGCCTCATCCTTACTTTGTAATTTTCCTGAAGTCAGCATCTCAGCAGCATCACACCAACTACAAGAAGGAGTAGCTTGCTAGTACTTATTGGTCATCATTTTCAGTGGATATTTCATAGTTGTTATGGAGAGGATCACACCATGTGAAGGTGCAGTACAGACTCAATGCCAGGCAAAGAAGAACACTTTTTCCATGTGTGCAATTTCAAGGAAGTTCTCAGCACTCTTGGACATGCACTACGTTTTCTCTCCAAAGCCACTGAGATATATTTCGGTGCCTCCAGCTGAGTAAGAAAACAGGGAAATCAAGACTTGCTACAAATTAATGGAGGTAGCAATAAGTAGTACTGCAGCTTTTGCTAAAGTGAACTGACAATCCCTAGCGTTGCATCTTCACTGTGCATTAGACCCTTGGCCTGGCAGAAGTCTTTCGTGGATATTCTCCTCTTTTATGAATGATGGGAGAAAGATGGACTCCTCCATTGGGAATTTTTAGCCTACTATTGCTTGGAAATTCCGTATTATGCCCTTCATGGTGTCTGAGCAAATAGTTGCCAGTGGATGCCAGTGCCAGGATGAAGCTTGGTGGGATTAGGGCAAAAGCTGGATTAGGTAGACAGGCCCAATCATTCCAACAAAACAGATCCATTACAGAGCTACTAAAGGGCTCCGTCCTGCCTTGAGATGAGACTTGCTTCCTTTGCTAGAACATGATTTTTTTTAAGACAACCCAAAGCAGATGTATGCATCTCTGTGGGAGAAGAGTCCATCCTGCTCACAGCCTCACGTCCAGCCTCATATGCTGACATCTCAGAAGTGATCAGGAAAGTTTGAGGTAGAGAATGGGCAGAGTCATTGCTCTAGCAAAGATTGTGTTCAGTTCTGTAAACTTGTCCTTTACTGAGGTGGGGTTCATCTTTTCCTCTCAGCTGAGATAAACTGGAACAAATATTAAAATACCTGAGTTACAAAGCGCCTCAAAACATTTCTCTGGCCACCTATCCACAAACTGACATGGAAAATCTCTTTCTCAGTGACCATTGTCAAACCAGTGAGTGCACTCCCTGTGTCCCTAGGTGATGGCATTGATTCTATGGAAAGACAGTGACAGGAAATACATTTCATCTATCTTCTTATATAGTAAATTACTTTTCAAATTAGTTATATTTTCATAAGATCTCTATGTTTGGAACATAATTATTTTCACCCACAAAAATTAAAATGAGAGGTAATATTCTCAAGTCATCAATTGCATAAAAGCATACAGATTGCTCTTTTGGAATTATGTACTATTTCTCTCATTTCTCCCATTAATCTTACTCTGTCTATGTCTAACATAATGTTTCACTTCTAAACTTGTTCATACATTAGATATTTTAACAAATCAGCTTATTTGACAAATATCAAGATGTGATTTAGCTATTTTCATAACAATTTAATGACATAATTCGTTGTTTCACCAGCATGTTAATAGCAAAATTTACTAGAAGTAATTCAGAACCCTCAATACAAAATATCAGAGCTGATAACAAACATCTAAGCAGCTGGATAAAGAAAGTGTTGTGAAAGAGCAGAGTAATCCCCCAAATATATTTCTTAGATAAAAAGCGCTGTGTCAAACTTGAGGAGATTGTTGTGTCTAGTCTTGTTAGTGCTTTTCTATATTAATGGATTTTTCCAGTATGCTACACAAGTTGCCAAATGTTTGAGGATATTAAATTCTAACTGTCACAGGCTATTGTGCACAGCGGATTAAAAGCTGGACTCAAATACATTTGGTTGCAGCAGTAACTTTTGTAAAGATGTTTTATATTGATAACATTTATTTTCCAAAATACATAATGCAAACAAAACAGGCAAACACTACAGATGTGGCTTGGCTTTTATGCAGCCCTGAGAGGCAGAATTCCCTGTAATTCCACAGAATTTCCACTGCAGAACTGAAGCCAATGAGAATTTTGAGTGAAATCAGATTATGGGATGTTGACCACAGTAATTAGAAAGAGAAATACGTCTTGGGGCATTTCATTATGCCTTTCATATATATATGTTTTCTAAAACAACGAAAACCACCAAGCAGCATGTAACACTTCATAGGCAGGAAGCCTGCAATATATAAACATTTGTATAGGAATCAGCATGTGATTTTGAATTCTCCCTTCCAATAGTTAGATTTGCAGAAGAACAACTGATCACTCACAACTTAGAGATGTCACATTGAATTCTTTCAGTACATTTTAACAGTATGTTCAATGGCTTTATTCATTTTTCTAACATTCATGAGAAACATTTTATTAGTTAAATTGTGTATGTGTGGAAAATATTGTATGGAGTCAGTGTATATGCTGCTATGTGTGAATATTTGGGCATACTGTCACCAAAGCTGTGTAGGTAGACATTGAGATCCTCTCCTGTTTTGATGCCTTAGAGCTTGCAGCACTACACATTACATCAGCAGCCTTCCCTGGATGTGCCTGAAATTCAGTAGTGTCCAGGACCTACAGTTTCAATGGCTGAATGAAGAAGTCGAGGTGCTAGAACAGGCTGCCCAGAGAGACTGTGGATGCCCTATCCCTGGAGGTGTTCAAGGTTGGGTGGAGCCCTGGGCAACCTGATCTAGTACCAAATGTGGAGGTTGGTGGCCCTGCATGTCAGGGGGTTGGACCATGATGATCCTTGGGGTCCTTTCCAACCCAAGCCATTCTGTGATTCTTTGATTCTATGACCTTGCAGAAATATTGAAAAGTTGAAAACCACAGCACTACTCTCAAAACACTGCACTTCGTGAGAGAAAGAACACTTATAGCTATAGTCAGTTTATAAATTATTTCTAGTATAGGCATTTTCTAATTCATAGGCTTTAAAGGAGATTTTTGTTAGAGAAATAACAGGTTTCCAAGGATCAGACTTTTGACCCATCTTCATGTTTGTATATGCAGAGATTACCAAAAAATGTTCTTGTTTGCCAAGCAGCCACATCTTCCCTAGGACTGTTTGACTTGTTTTTAATTCTGCAATGGCTCAGTGTTCACTTAGTGGGGAAGTTTACTCTCATATCTTCTGTTTCACAAAACAGAGGAGGAGCCAAGTCATGTTAGGTGGTGACAGAAACCTTCTCCAGTCTACTCATGCAAATGGCATCCCTGTGGCTCCTTCCCTCCACCTCTTAATTTTCTACCTAGTGTAGAGCTGCAACAGGAAATATCAAAATGGGGAATCACACCAAATCTCCAGCCTTGCTGTTTGAAGGGGAATTTTTCCAGCTGCACTTAGGGTGGATCTCCCCTGGGCCTGGTCCTCTGGACCTGGTGGCCCTCCAGCCCAGTCCCACCCCCAGCATTTCTGATAGCAGCCTGCCTGGAGCTGATGGGTAGGTGCTGGTGTCCCTGCCATGGGCCAGCACCCAGAGATCCCCATTACACGGGCTGGGTACAGCAATGGCAATTTTCAGTTGTGGACATTAGATGTTGGAATCCATCCAAAATCCAGTTTGGGATGTCCCAACCTTGGAGGTGTTCAAGGCCAGGCTGGATGGGGCCCTGAGCAACCTGATCTAGTGCCTTGATCTAGTGGTTGGCAACGCTGCTCATGGTAGGGGGTTGGAATTAGAAAGTCTTTGAGGTCCAAACCAAGGCATTCTATGTTTCTATGAATTTACTGGTAAAGTCTTTGGGTGTTGGCTCCCATGAGGTGCAGATGGGGGGCTGTGACCTCCCCCATTACCTTTGACAAATCTGTTGCCACCGTCCTGCCATCACAGCAAGCTCCATTTAAAATCCATGGGAAGTTTTGCTGCTGATTTTAACATGGAAAGGACAATACTGCTTCTGTGTCTGTGTGCTGGAGCTGCAACTGCTGTGCTGCTGCCCTTGAAACTCTGGCACTAAGTCAGAGCCTTCGAGCAGAGGGCTCGTGCACAGGCAAGCAAACACCGGTGAGCACTAAAGGAAACCCTTCATAGTAGTCACAAGACTAAGGAAAATAAAGATAATATTTCAAAGGAAAGAGAGGGTATTGTTAGGCTGTTAGGTTGGTTTTTGATGTCAATTTATATTTAACCCACTTAAACAGACCGTAATGGCTGTTGTGCAAATGCAAAAATGGATTGAAAGTTTCCATTTGATTAAATAAGGAGAAGAAATTGCCCTCTGGCTAGTCTGTACATTCACCAATCAACCGCGAAATCTCGATGGAAACTAGTGACCTGCCACTGTCAGCACACCACTGGTCACAGCCACACTCCAAGGGGCAGTCATGCAAGCACCGCCCCGGGTATTTATTTCCCATCACTCTGAAGCACAGTTCTTGCTCCAGTTATTTTCTGTGTGGCAAGGGGTGAGACTCATTGACTCTAGAGAATGAACTAAGAGCTCCATGTGCCCTGAGTCCCAGCTCAGCACCAGCTAGGCCAGGACTGGGACCCCCATGTTCACCCATAAAGTCCCAGGGGGCTTCTACATTTACCAGTGGTGACAGAGATGAGTTTAGCCCAAGACCTTCCAAACTGAAACTCTTGATTCTCATTGTCTTGTGTTTACACAGAGTTCAAAAGGGAACAATCTGTGACTTCAAATTTAACATCTTGATACTTTTTGCCACCCTTTTGCAACCTCTTTCCCCAGCCAGTGCTGACAATGTGGTCCCATGCATGAGCACTCTTTGCTCTCAGCTTCCCTCCAGGCAGAAGCTGGAGCGAGGGAGAGGCATTTAACTCATACAAAGAATTTTAACATAAGCAGCATAAACATCCATCCATCCTCCCACTGGCAGCTCTGAAGCCTGCTCTGAGAACTATCCCTTATTTCAAGATTCATTGTCTAGCACGTGAAAAACACTCAACACTGCTCTCTTAGTTTAGGGAAAAGTTGCTGTGAAGTTCTTATTAGTTTTTTGTTCTCTGGAAATGCAAGAATAATTTGCTTTACTAAATTCAAAGGGAGATGCAAAAGCAAGGATGCTCTGAGGTAACATTCCCATGCCTTTTTGTGGGACCTGAGAATTTTCTGTGCTCCTACATCTGGCAGAAACACAAAATCTTTCTCCTTTGGGGTAATTTGGCTGAAGAGATCTCTGAGGTCTCTCCAAAGCTGTTTTTTGTGCAACTTTTGATTGCCAACTGTGATTAAAAATATCTAAATACCTCTTCAATTTCAGGCTTCCTTACAGATTTTATCTTTTAAATTTCATTAATTTGGTTGTCTAGTTCAGCCTTCATTTTTTTTTCAGCTCTGTAAACAACCTGGTCTGTTTGAACCTCCCAGCCTCTGAAACCATCTCCATCTCAAGAATAGTTTAGATGCTGTGCTGAGGGACATGGTTTAATGGGAAATACTGGTGATAGTTGGACAGCTGGACTGGATGATCTTGGAGGTCTTTTCCAACCTTATTGATTCTGTGATTCTATGATTCTGTCTCTGCTCAGTGTCTGCATTTTTTCTGTACTTTCTGATTGTAGCTGCAGAGACAGAAGGACATAGTGCAGAGATTTTGGTTGTTGTGCCTCTGACTCTTTTTGCTTTCTTTGTCAAAGATAGAACAAATCTGCCCCATTTCTTTGATTTGGTCTTCAAATTCCTTCTTGCCATGACTAAGGAGCGTGGGAGATTTCTCTCAGCCCAGGGCTCCCCTGATTTTGCAATGCCATCAATTTCTTCATTAGCATGTTTCTGCTAATAGGAGAGGGTCACAAAGTTTCCAAAATCATGGTATTTTAACAGCCATTAGACACTGGCAGTACTTATATTTTTAATATCATCTCTCCCAGCTTGCAGTTAGCTTTAAGGTATCCACACACAACAAATGAATAATAGATGTGGTAGATAATAACTCAGTTGCAACTGAGATGGCTTTGAGAATATATTTTTTTTCTAAATCACCTTTTCTCACTGTGGGAAAGGCATTAAGCTTCTTTGAGGATGGGGCAATAACTCACGGCTTGGCCCACAGGTTGTCTGAGGAATCCCTCAATACAAAGCCAAGACACACGAGTTGGGAACAATCTGTTTTCTCAGAAAAAGAGCAGAGCTCTTTGCTAGCAGGTGAAGTGGGAATAGGTTTGTGCCATGGAAAATGAGGCCCCAACAGTGTTGTGTTATTGGAGTGAACTGTACTGTCAATACACTAATAAAAAAAGGGAACGTTGGCTGTGAGTACAAGGAGCAGGTTGACCTTGTGGAGATCAGCTCAGCTTGGCTGGGAGAGCTCACAGGAATGATTAACTCAAACAAGAGTATTTTATGAGGCCTTTTCTATCATTGTCTGAGAAGGCTGGGTGGGGAGGGTGCAGATTTACAGCTTGGGAGGCACCATCCTTGGCTAAATGGAGCTCAGCCTCAGCCTTTGGTAGATTTTGTGCTTTATACTTTCATGTGCCGCGTTTCTGTGAAATTCTGGTTATTGATAGCATTTATTGTGCTTAGCACAAATCTTTGTTCTCTGAGGGAAGGGTGAAAAACGACAGCGTTCAGGGATAGAGGTCACTCGTTCTGTTTTTAAAGTGGATATCTGAGTTCTGGTGTCCAAAACGCGGGGCAAAGCTTAGAGATGTGAAATGGAAAAGCTCAGAAGAAAAAACTGAAGATGATGCTGGTATTGAAGACAAACTAGTAACTTTCTCTTCTAACATTTGGGTGAAAGATTAAAATACTAGATATGAGGAAGAAGTTTTTTTTGTGGTAAGGGTGGTGAAGCACTGGAACAGTTTGTCCGGAGATGGTTTGGATTGCCCCATTGCTGTCTGCCTTTGGTTTGTCAGCTTATGGCAACACAAGTATCACATTAAGGACAGCCTCAGGCAGCAGAAGTTTACTTCTGATGGCTGCAGTGCGATCCCCATCTTGCTAGTAACACATCTTCAGATGTTAGGCTGGGCTATGGCAATTACAAACATAATGAGCTACGGCAGTGTTGTAACCCCTGATGTTATAGCCAGTGTCACCCGAGAGAATGTTGTACAAGGCTTACACAGAAGGGATCCCTGCAAGCATTAGCATTTCCACAGGGTTTCTCCCATTCCTAACTTCATGCATGCAGACCTTAGGGTCTGCCAAGATTAAGATTTCAGAAACAAAATACTGGAAAGAATTCAGAAGAGAAGGAGTTATGAATATGATACTAATATACATCAAGATTAGAGACTTCTAAGTTGACACAGATTTTTTTTGAGGACATGATATTTTCTCATTGAGAGTAAAATATAAAAGGCAGCAAGATCGGTGGTACTACTACAATTCTGTAGTATCCACTGTAAGGATTCCCACTGAAAATTGTTTCATGTGAAAGCAGGAGAAAGAACGCAGCCTTAAGCTGTGGCAAGTGGGAGTTTAACAACATCTGATATATACTGTGCAAAAAACCTGTGCCTGTGCCATGTCCCTAATCATCCTCTCTTCTTCCTTTCTATGTTGTATCTTCTGCAAGAAAGCAGTTAGATGGAGAATTAGGAAGAAGTTGAAATTAAAAGAGTGAGACGTGAATTTCAACAAGACAGCTCTATAAAAGGAAATTACTCAGCAGCATTGGAAATACATCAGAAAAAAAATAAATAAATCCAGGATTTACGGCCCTCATCAGCTATTTTGGATGAATCAGATCCAGAAGAAAAATCTGAGCTCTGGTTTCTGGAAGAAAGAGCAGTACTTAGTCAAGTGCCAGGGATAGGGATGCTTCAGACTGAGATGGTAATATGCCCAACTACTTTATTTTTTCGTGATCAGTCCCTGTATCCCAAGAGAAACAAATTATTCTCAAGCTATTGTTTTCCCTGTTTTGGGGGGATCATTCTGTAGGGCTTCTGGCCCTGGCCAGCCAGCTGGGCTCCTACAGTAGAGCAGAGGCAGCCCTTCCCTCCCCAAGCATGCAGTTCATCTGATTTGTGGACCAGTGCTGCAGCCTTGGTAGTCACCAGTGAGCCACATCCTTGGAAGGGTCTGCTGGGGGTGACTGTGGTTAGTGCTCATCAGTGCATCATTCCAGTGAGTGCCTTGGGTATGAGCGGTGAGGGATGGCACAAGGTCATGTTCAGTCTTCATTCCATGCTGCAGAATGGTGATATTTTCATTTAAATGCCAGGCAGGAAAACAACGTGTTGTGCAAAGAACAGGATGCGAATCAATCCAGTTTAGCTCAATATTCTTATTTGAAAGAGTTATTGCGAACTATGCAGAAAGCACAGTAGCCTGCAGCTTTCAGTTCTAAATGATCCCGAAAGACTGTATTGATGTATGCTACTCGTTCCATTTAGGCTGAGCTCTGATTTGCTTATGGACCCAGATAAAGTGTCACGGTATGCATTGAGCAATATCATGATATTTTGCAATCGTGCATGATTTGTGGAAATGAACTGTTTGAACTAAATAACGTGCCATTGCAGCTGTGGTTTAGCTAGTGTTTTGTCTTTCCTTGCACGCATATCAAAGCCCCTTTTAATATCTAGATTATACAAAATGACAAAACCATTCATCCATTTTTGGGAGAACATTTTCAGGGTAGGTCAGTAAGGAGAGATGAGAGCTGGTGCCACCAGGACAAGTGGGATCTGTGGCTCCGAGAAGCCCAGCTAACCACCAGAGACCCTGCACAACAGATGTCCTACGCAAAACATGTATAGAAGTGGTCATTTTCAGAGGGGATTCAGCACCAGAGCCTGATGCAGGGATCCCAAATTATCCTCTGCAAGTGTCATCTTTCTCTATCAACTCACCACAGGGGCTTTGGGTTCCCTTAAGTAAGTTAGGTTTTCTCTCAGGAGCCTTAGTAGGAACTGAAAGCATGGTCACCCTGAAAAGAACAGTAGGATGCTGAAACAAGCAATAAACATTGACTTGCTCTTCCTGTTACTAGATCAACGTCTAAAAGCTAACTTTTCAAAGTGAGATACAGCTTATACATATTTTCTGGCTCCCCTGGTTCACTAGATGACTAGATGAAGGGAAGGTAGGATCATGAGCGCCTCTGGATAAAAATGCAAAGGAATTGAGCAGAGTACAGTTGAAGAAAACTTGTCACGTTCATGGCTTTCAGCTTCTGCTCTTGGACTGAGCAGCTCGCTGTGCCTTAACGCACCATTTTTCAACTCTGAACTATCATGAAAAGGCTGTTACGGGAAGTCTGGAGAAAAAGCCCAGCAGCGAGCGAGATGCTGACTCCAGCCCAAAGATGGTCACGCAGCCCTCAGGTGCACGACTACCACTGCCCTTGCTCAACACAAAGCTTGAGCAAAGCAGAGGATCTGAACTTGCTGCCTCCAGCCTCACTCATCCCCGCCTCTTGTTAACCACTGTTTTGGAACAGTTGCTTAGATACCGCAAGAGCCTGGCTTCGACTTCGGGAGAGTTAATTTGTCATTAAAACTTGACAATACCAAATGTATTCTGGGGTTGAGACAGACTTGCAGATGAAAACCACAACATTGGTAGACATCTTTATTAAATCTAACTCAATAAGTCAGAGATGTGGGTGAGCCCCCCTTTTCCTTCTCCCCAAGGTCTCTCGCAGATATTTGCAAAAAGACTTGCTCAATTTCACATGCTCTTGCCTTGCTGGAGCTATGCTCAACTCTGTTAATCTCTGGCCCCAACTGCTCAGTGAGGTCTCCAGGAACACCTGACATTTGTCAGCCCTCGCAGTGACAAGTCTAAAGGCCATGGCTGCAAGCCTAGCACTCTAGCACTCCTCAATTACTGCATGTTTTTAGGAAGCCACCTGAGATGCAAGCATTCTGACTTACTTCTTCAAGGACAGGTGAGTGAAAGCTTTAGACAGACATAAGTTTACAACATTCTGACTTAATTATGTAAGAAAAAAAAAAAAAGATATTGCACGAGAAAGCCTTCCCATCGCACTATACACCCCATTCTGTTTGGAACCTGCTTAAATTCAGGTTGGCAGGATCCCCTGAATATGCTTGTAGTGACCTTCTTGGCTTCCAGCAGGTAAAAATGGCTGATAGAATAAAGCATTTATAATTCTTGTGTAGCTTTCCTGTATTTTTGGACAAATAATCATTAATCACAAGCAGTCACAGACCTCTTATCATGGATAAAAGCTAGCTTATCTCTCATGCTTCTTTCTCTTATATCCAGAAAAATTATTGCCATATATAAAGTAACAGAATCTGGTTATTGTGCTGTTCACTCATGGTGCTGTTGTGACTGATCACTCAAAAATGCTTCTGTGATTTTCCCCTTGTCACTAATATATTGATGGCTGTGTAGGAGTCTTGCAGCAACTTGTCCTGCTGTGTATGTTGATTTAAGAACTGTGTTGTCTCCAGCTGTCTGGGGTCAGAACTAGGCTGTTGGGATCCCTAAAAGAGCAGCCACATAATACTGGGTTATTCTTCCCCTTCACTGGGTACATCCATGATTCGATTTACTCAGAAACACAGATTTGATTGGATGTCACTGTCTGTGAAAATGTTCATTAAATACAAGTTCACTGGACCAAGTCTTGCAGTCTCTAACCAAACACTGTTCCCAAGAAGAACAATTGGAAAGGTCTTACTTCTGTGAAAATTAGGCCACTCTTTCATTGTTTCCTTATTAGTATCTCTCTCTCATCCTAACATCTAAAATGGGGCCCTTCTTTCCCTTGGGAATCATTTAAAATGGTGCAACGTGTCACTAAGAACAAATAACCTAAGGAAAGTGCTGTAGACAACATTTTAATGAGCTTTATCAGATGATGAAAAATATAATGCTTCCCTGTGCAGTCATGGGGGAAGCCATGAATCTTGATCTTGACAGTGGCACTGTCAAGAACCAGTTTGTTTTGAAGACAAAACAGATAAGGTTTTTAAGTTTCAGCTTTCAACCTTGAAAACCAGAATCTCTGTTCTTACTTGCTCTATATGAAAACTGTCTGTATCTACAGATATTTATGATGCTCTTCCTTGTGGAAATACCTACTTCTACAAGAAATTGTATTTTTGATCCATATTGACAGAGTAGAGCAGGAAATGAATGACAAACAGGGTACTTCTTTTTATTTTTTCACACTTCTAAAGAAAATAATTTTTAAAGAAATCTTGTCTGAAAAGACTTCCTAAAAAGCCAATTAAAAAAAAAAAATCCTTTCACTGTTGGAACAAAATGGCCTATTTCTTCACTTAGGCATATTCAGCTATCTCAATCAGAGTTATAAAGTGTACAAAGAAGGTCTTAAACTGAAATCGAGAGTGTTTATTGCTTGACATGTCCAAGCTAATGGCAAACTGTACAAACAGCTGGAAGAAGGATGTGTTGGATCTCGGGAGGCTGCCTTACCGTGCTTTGCATTTCTGGAGATCACTAGATCCAAGGAGTCCCCGCCCCCATTGTTTATCACTAAGCCTCTCACTGTGTTTGTCATTGCCCAGTTTTACTGACTAGTGAATTTTCAAGCTACCTTTTGTTTCATCATGAAATATTTTGAAGTTTATGAACTCTGTAAAAACTCCTTAAGAGAATCATAGACTGATAGAATATCCTGGATGGGAAGGGACCCACAAGGATTATTAAGTCCTACTGCTAGAGAAAAATTAGATAAAATGGATCAATGAAGTTGTTCACGTCAATTATCATCAAACAAAGAAAAAGACGAACCAGTTGCTTTTTAAGTTGAAAAATGAAAATGTGATTTAATACCATTTTATGTTCACCTCAGACAAGATGCATCTCTTAGCATAACTCTGTTCTTACTGTAAGAAAAAAACACAAAGCAGTTACTGTAAAAAGAAGATAAATTACCTTAAATGGACAGCAGATTTTCCTGTTGGTAATTCCCAAGCGGAATAAAACAAGGCTGTGCTGACAGCTTTGTGGTGTTGGGGAAGAGAAGGGAAGCTGATAGATTTGAACAGATGCAACAATTTTAAACTGTTTGCCAGTATGTGTAAGTGTAGAAATGCTCAAACTATATAATGTTTTCAGTGACAATTATGTAATTTTTTTCATAGAGGCACACGCTAGGGTGCCCTCAGCAAAGTGTCAAAAATCCAAATGCTACGAGGGAAAGCATACAGAAGGGATAACTCCTATCTGATACCAAAACAATGAGCTTCAGGTAAAAATAAAATAAACAGACCATTTATAAGTTACTGCAGGCAGATTTGGAAAGACACACTCATTGTTTATTAACTAACCATAGTAAAGTCTGCATCAGTCAGGACACCTACTGACAGATTTATGTCTGAGTGTAAGTGGGAGAATCTATTTTTAGAGAAGGGTTGTATATTTTTCTTGTAATTTGAAAGTTCAGCAGGAAGAAATAACTCAATCTTGTACAAAATTCCAAAGACAGCGTTGTAGTTTTATGAGCACTAGATTTTACCAAGATTGCAAATGTTAAATAAAGAGGTTTGCTTTTTAAAGAAAGGAATTGCTTCCAAAAAAAAAAATATATTGATGTTCTATTAAAGTTCCTGCAATCAAGTTAGCAAAACAGGAGGTCTAAAGGAATGCTGGGAGGAGGGCGTTTTGTTCCCACTGGAGAAAAGCTTCATATAGAGTCATAGAATCACAGAATCATAGAATCACAGAATCACAGAATGGCTTGGGTTGGAAGGAACCTCAAGGATCATCAAGCTCCAATCTGTCTGATGCTGGCAGGGCCACTAACCTCCCCATTTAATACTAGACCAGGCTGCCCAGGGCCCCATCCAACATGGCCTTAAACACCTCCAGGGATGGGGCATCTACAGCCTCTCTGGGCAGCCTGTTCCAGCACCTCATCACTCTCTTGGTAAAGAACTTCCCCCTGACATCCAATCTAAATCTTCCCTCCTTCAACTTAAAACCACTTCCCCTTGTCCTGCTATTACCTACTCTTGTAAAGAGTTGATTCCCCTCCTGTTTGTAGGCTCCCTTTAAGTACCGAAAGGCTGCAATGAGGTCATCGTGCAGCCTTCTCTTCTCCAAGCTGAACAAGCCCAGCTCTCTCAGCCTGTCTTTGAAGGGAAGGTGCTCCAGTCCCCTGATCATCTTTGTGGCCCTCCTCTGGACCCTCTCTACCAGCTCCCTGCCAGTCCTGTACTGGGGACCCCAGACCTGGACACAGTACTCCAGATGGGGCCTCATGCGAGCAGAGTAGAGAGGGACAATCACCTCCCCGTTCCTGCTGGCCACCCCTCTTCTGATGGAGCCCAGGATATCATTGCTTTTCAAACTGCAAGAGTACACTGCTGGCAGTGTCACTGACATTCCTGTGTGATCATAAGAAAATGTGCTTTGATTTTGTGTGACACTTAGCTCGTAGTGGAATTTCAGTCTTTTCATCTGAAATGCTTTGTTTAGTGAGATCATAAGATGGGTGTGCACTAGGACTGAGTGGTTGGTATCTTCATGGTAGAACTCCAGGGTGACCCCATCCGACCAGCAGCATGTAGTCTACACTGTCTCACTGCTGAGAAGCTGTGGCTGGAGAAAACTGGTGGGAATTCATCAGTCCTCATCCAACCAGAGAATTAAATTCAAAATGTGAAGGTTGAATGTCTCATCATATAACAAAGAGAAACAAAGCAGACCATCTTAAACAAATACAGTGTGGTTTGGGAATAGTCTCCCACGTCAAAAAATTACTGAGAATATTATGGAGCTGAGCAAACAGATGTCTTCACAAAAAAAAAAAAAAATAGGTGGCTGCTATGGAAAATGTTCATGCCATTAAGCAAACAAGAACCAAAAACATATTCAGACCATAAATATTTTCTGTTTTGAAATATCATCACAATACTGCATTAGTGGCAGGAGCTGAAATTCAGCTGTTTCTGTCTAGGCTCCTCTGAGGTCTGGACTTCTTCAGAGCAGGACATCACCCTAAGTGCACCAGAGAGCTGAGCAAGGGAAGCCACAAGCTGCTTGTGGGAGGAAAGGGAAGGGGAAACATGGATCTTGCTCTATCTAGTGGGCACAAGCAGAGGCAATTCAGAAAATATGATTTAGCTCGAAAGATTTGGATTGTTTGATAAAGATCTTGAAACACCCACTGGATCTTTCTCCATCCTTTCTCCAAGCACAAATGCGTTTTCTGACCTCCTGCCCTGCTCAGTTTATCAGATGTGACAAAGTATGCATTGCTCTACATCTCAAAGAAAAGACAACAAAATGAGTGTCAGGTGTAATTATAGTAAAAAATGATATTTATTTGACATTGTTGCATTTTGGATGTTCCAGAGGAACTTGTGATCCAGAAAGACTGCTGAGATCTCCATCTATTTAACAAAGTTGTGTGATGCAGCCTGGACACAGGCTCGCTTAGCAGGAGCAGAAGGCAACTGAGAGACTGCACGGTGTTTGGGACTTTTGGGCAGGATGGGCGAGCTCATCTAGGAAAGCACAATAGGGAACCTTCAGTTTCTGTAATGGCCAGTCTCTTGAAAAAGTATTCAGAATGTGGTCCAACAGACAGGCAAGCTGGAAGACTTAGGTTAGCATCCTCGCTTTGCTGTTTCCTTCCAGAGTGACCTTTGTTGATATTGGTAGCAGGTTACATGCAATAATCAGAAATAAGTGTTATTTCCTTACACTGTTGGATATTTATCTTACATGTCAGACAGATAGAGAGCAGGTAGGGGCAGCTGACATTAGATCTGGCATCAAACTTTTCCTTCTGTCTGTTATGAATGAATTTTCAAACTGAGCTTTAAGCAGGAGGAGTCATGCTCTAATCCTATAAGCAAAGAACAAAAAATATGTTTTGAATGTTACTGTATTTTCAAGCAGAGTAAGCATCTGCAGTGAAACTAAAACATTAAACTGGGAGGCAAAAAAGGCCTAAGTTTAGATCTAGATATGGCCAAGTATTGCATGATCCTTCTCTGCATGGCTTCAGCACTCAGATGCATCTCATAGCTCTCTGTAACAGAAATCCTATGATCATAGAATCATAGAACCATAGAACGGCCTGGGTTGAAAAGGACCACAACGATCACCTGGTTTCAACCCCCCCTGCTATGTGCAGGGTCGCCAACCAGCAGACCAGGCTGCCCAGAGCCACATCCAGCCTGGCCTTGAATGCCTCCAGGGATGGGGCATCCACAACCTCCTTTGGCAACCTGTTCCAGTGGGTCACCACCCTCTGCGTGAAAAACTTCCTCCTAATATCTAATCTAAATCTTCCCTGTTGTAGTTTAAAACCATTCCCCCTTGTCCTATCACTGTTCACCCTTGTAAACAGTCATACCCCTCCTGTTTATATGCTCCTTTCAAATATTGGAAGGTGACAGTGAGGTCTCCCTAGAGCCTTCTCTTCACTAAGCTAAACAAGCCCAGTTCCCTCAACCTTTCTTCATAGGATAAAGTCAAATTTTTATAAGCTATAGCTTGAGTGATTTTAAAATAATTACTTCTCAATAGAAAAGCTTATGGATTTGAAACAGCATCTTTATCTTTGGAAAAAAAAACCTACTCATGCTCAAAAGAACTTTCAATCTATCTGTGCATTCACGCAATGCATCCAATTTCACTGAAGTCCCTGACATTGCAGAAAAGCTGGCGTGTTCCCGTTGCCTTTCCCCTTGTCTTATCATTACTCCTCTTCTTCATTGTGAAATTTTGACCTTCAGTTAATGAAGCCATGTTTCAGTTCTTTGACAGCAAATTTTCTCCTTGGGTGCAGCCTAAGGTTTCCTGAGATTTCTGTCAGTCTCTGAAAGTCAAAAGGCCATGTGTGTTTGAGAAAAGTCAATTCAAACACAATCTCTATTTGATTCAGAACCTGTAAATCAGATCATTCCGATGCCTCTAAAAGTCATTGGGAAAAAAAGCTCACCAGACATCCTATCTTATATTGCTTGCCATAGCAGGGACAAGTTCTTTGCACCTTATTTGTCTCAATTAGGGAAATGTATGCATTTAACATAACCAGACCCCAGCCCTGGTCTCCATACAGAAGGTTGAGGAAGAAGGGATCATTTGCTGAAGAGACTGCTGGTTACAATTAGTCATTGGAAAGGCACAAAGAAAGGAAAAGGAGAATGGAGCAGAAGCAGAGTAAAGTGAAAGGGAATGAAGGAAAGAGAAGGAAAAGAATCATCCTCAGTACTGCTGCTTCATTACCTGGCCAGAGGATCAGATTCTGCAGTGACATTTGAGGCTTACTCATCCCTACTGTGAGCTGGGAGAATGATAAAACAATAGGAAAATAAAAAGCAGACACTCGCCAGAGAAAAGTTTTCCATTAGTAGTGAGGTTAGAAACAAATAATCAAATCAAGACCAAGTGCAACTTTTGCTTTTTCCACAAAGTTTTTGCTGCCAAAAGACTTCATGTCCCAGCGATCTGGTAGCACTGCCAGGCGGGAGCAGCCTCTGCCTGCTGGGATGGCTCCCACCAGAGCAGCCCTGCACTGAGCGCCTGGGCTGCAGCACCGGGCCTTCCCCTGCTTCCTGCTGCTCCTGCTGCATGCAGGATCAATGTTAAGTGGAAATTCTTTACCCAGAGGTGGTGAGGCACAGGCACAGCTGCCTAGAGAGCTATGGAAGCTCCATCCCTGGAGGCATTCAAGATCAGGCTGGATGGGGCCCTGCGCCCTGATCTGGTTGGTGGCAGCCCTGCCCGCAGCATTGGGTTAGGTGGGTCTTTAAGGTGCATTCCAACCCGAACTGTTCTATGATTCTGTGATTCTATGATTCAATGAGTCTTGACATGACCCCACAGCACTAGGGGGAATTCAAGCAGCAGAAAAGCACAGCTATTGTTAAGAAATCTTGTTAGGCACCCTTTGATTGTGGTGCTTAGGTACCATGGCATACCAAACATTGTACTTGAAGATGTGGAACAAAGCTCACTTAACCTTGATAAGCCAGACTTCACAGTGAAAGTTTTACTCCATAACTAGTATGAGTTCAGAGAGACAACAAAGATATTAATAAAATATGCAGCATAATCCACACAACATTCTTTCTTTTCTATTCTCCTGCTAGAGGGCCTGGTATGTTTCCAGTCTGGGAGTTTCTATAAATCAGATGATCCTTGTGACTCTGAGCAACTCTTTGCTTAAATTGTTGTCAATGTGATCTGCAAGGTGTAGGACAGAAAGCAGAAATGTAACTGCACTGTATTTGCACTGCACTCCAAACTGAGAGAGAATGGAAAAATTCAGAGTCAGACTGGAAAAATAAAATCCCCATTTCTAAACAGTAAGAGCTGTGAGATATCCACTGTTTTGCTTAATATTTTTTCCATGTTAAAAAAGTCTATTTGTTTTAAGGTGTATTTATAGAAAGCATTCCACTATTCTGCATTTTACTGCACCTCTAATTTTAATTGATGTTAAATATTCTGTGGTGGAGAGAAGGTGCAATAGAAAAGGTGTCATTTTCAGTACAGTAAGTTGAAAATGGCTAATTTAGCTTTGGCTACAGAGCTTAGAAGCATATTTTGCTGTGTATTGCTGCCCACTGCTTTGGCTGATGTGGTTTCCCAGTGTTGTTAGATTTCAGGCACTCTTCATCTTGCTGCATACAATACATTCAGTACATCACTGAAGTTGACCGGTAAAGCACTGAGACTGAGCTGTGCCTGCAGCGATGGCATTTCTCATGGTTAGCTCAACCAGACACCCCAGGAAAGTGTATTGCCTTGGTGGAGATCCCATTGCTTTCAGGGAAAATGTATGGGAAGCCTTTTTCTGCCCAGCCCTGACTTGTGTCAGTACTCGTGCCAAGGGAGGAAAAAGCAGCAGTGCAGGGATGGGTTGCGAGCTGAAGGGTGGGTGACCAGCCCACGTCCCACATCCACCGCCAAGCTACGGCAGGACTGGGAAGCAGCTGTGCATCGGGGTCTCCAGCTGGTTTGCCCCGTTCTGCAGATTGTTTCTCTCTTGGACATTCAAAGCCTGAGATTTCCTTGAACTGGGAAGCTATAGATTGAGAGTCTCTTGAATTTGTCAAATGTCACACATCCATTGCCTCAAAAATTTGCACCAACAGATGGAAAATGTGGAAAATCTCCCTAATCTCACTTCTTGTCCAGGAAAACAGGCTGTCTCCTCACAGGGAGGACTCAGGGTATAACACTCCCGTTATAAAAGACCATCTTTTTCCATCTTCGGATCATTAAACTCCCATGAGGCCTCGGGATGTTTTCATAATTATTTCCAGTTTCTAAAATTTCTTGTAAATACAGCCTTCTCAGCTCCACCAACACAAACAAACCAAGCAGGGCTGAGGGCTGGCACCCGCTTGCTCCCTCTGCCCAGCTCTGCTGCACGGTGCCATGCTGGCCTTCAGGAGATCGCACGTCAAGTTCTGGCTGCCTTCAAGGGACAATCTGGCCAAGGAACTTGCCCCATGGGTAATACCGCTCTGCTCAGGGAGGACACTTGGCTATATGGCTTTGGCCATGCCTCAGGCTGCAAGGCCAAGGACTGGGGATTTTGTTTATGGTGATGGACACAGCCCATTAGGCCCACTGTGATGTCCAGAGCTAAGTTTTCTTTCCTTAATTTTGTTATTTCAGTTTAAAATGTTGAAAAATCTCTGAGGGCTGTGCTGCAGTAATACATCAAGTATTTTTATGGAATTTACTAAAGGGTCCTGGGCTGTATGAGGAGAGCAGGTGAGGCTGATTGAGGTTGCAAAATCTACCAGGGCACTGCAGAGGGCTGCTGAAGAGGACTGACTCAACTGGATGGGCATCATCATTCCTGGCACCTGGTCTTGGCAATGAGGACATAGTTCCAACGCCACACACACATGATGCTTCAGAAGGAACCAGTTTGTGTCTTCACACTGAAAACTGAATGCTCTCTTTAAATCTATCTACCTGCACAGTCTGCCACAATCCCTTTTGCACATCTTCATTTCAAAACAGAGAAGCTTCATTATCCTTGTGTAGTAGGGATCCAGTTTTATTAAAAAATATATGCATGTGTGACACAGATATCTTTTGATTACATTATAAAAACAACGGGAAAAAGCCAGAGAGCTAGTTGATTGGGTAAAGGAGTTTGAAAGAAAGGGAAGCAATATAAAAACAAAGAAACTAGGAAAATACTAAGTAGCTTAGGCAAATTTATCCTGCACAAAGCTGGCCATCTGGAACCAGTTACTGGAGAAGAGATGTGGGATCACATAGATTGTTTCTGGAAAAGGAGGGGGATGAGGGGCATGGAAAAAAAACATGGTCAAATTAAAAGCCTGCCACAAATACTGAGCCAGATGAGTTTTCCTCTTCTTATAATGACATCCATTCTCATCATTCTATATCTTGGCTAATCACTGTAACAAGGGAAAATTAGAAAAAGAGCAAGATGTAAGGGAGGAATCAGAGGGACCTGCGTAAGATGAAAATAGCTTTATTAGGATATGCCTCTCTGTAGTAAAACTGAAATTCAAAACAGGGTTGTCTCTCTTGTGCAATAGACATCTGTTGCTCTTCTGAAGTCTTTGGGCACAGAAAATCTTTCCAGAGAGCACAGAGCAATCATTTGGGTGTTTTGACAGATTTCCAGCTGTAAGCCATATATTTGTTTTATAGCAAATTTTAGGTTAGTTCCTAGAATTTAAAACACATTCAATCTGCTTTTATTTTACAATCTGTAAATGCTTTTAGAGCGCTATTCTTTATTTAATGATAGATAGGCACAACACAGCTGCTGTCTTGTGGCCTGTATTTTCGAAGTAACCCTATTCTTCTTCCCTACATGCACTGCTCAGAGTTTTGAATATGCCAGAATACAAGCCAAAACATCAGCAAGCCAAAAATGCCCTGAAATAGGGTTAACTGAATGCCCAGAAAGGGTGAACAATTTGTAATTCATATTTGCAAGGTGCTGGTATGGACTGCCTCTCACAGTACCCAGGTCAAGAGAGGATGGCTTGTCTGCAGTTGGTACAGGGATATGTTTACTTGGCTCAGCAGCAGATACTGATAGTAGTGCAAGGGCTCCAAACAACGTAGGCATGTGAACTCAGAGCCTCTTGGACAACTGCATAGTTTCTCAAAAGGGCCAATTAACACAGGTCAAGCATTACATCAACACGATTATAACTGCTCATGGTAGCGAAGGCAGCTCACTCAGAACTGGTGCCTCAGCATGGCACTGACCCATAATCCTGCTGTGGGAAGAACTGATGGGAGCAAAAGCCCTGTGTAGCACAGCAATCATACAGAGAACATCAGTGCAGTAACCCAGCTGAAATTAATTCTGCTGCCCGCCCAGCCATTTCTGGCTGTTGGTTGGTGTCTCTATTTAATGATGCGCTCTGCTGTGCCCTGAACTCTCATTCAACAGGGTACATTATGACCTTCCTGACAGCAATTAAAAAAAAAAAAAAGCCAGTTTCTACTTTGACTTTAGTTTATATTTCAAATGCTATGATAAAACAATCTCCTAGCACTAAGGAATGTAATGTACCACTATAATGAACGCCACAGGCTCTCAGAGTTAAGCTGGCATCCAAGCTACACTATTAGTGCTTCCTTTTTACAGATACAGTGCTGACAAACCATAACTCTGGATTTGCCCAGATCACGTTCCCGCCTATAAACATAGAACATTCACAAATCAACTCTATGCTTCAGCAGGACAAGCCAACAAGCCACAGCAACAACTCCAAATTCACCTTCTGACAGGTCAGTGCAAACACACAGAATTCTTTTCTTGATGCCAAGTAGTTCTTCAAGGAAAATAATTTGTTTCCAGAAAGTATTTCCCCCTTTTCCTACAAAGCATTGAGACGGGAAATCCTGTCAGCAACAGCTGTGACAAGCATTTATTTGTAAAACATTCTCATTAATACCTTCATTCTTCTCGGAAAATACTTGACTGTTCAAAACAAGCTGCCCAAAGGCTCTGCAGATCCTGCTCTGGAACTTCCCCTCTTCTTCTAAAGAGTCCTGAATTCTTACCCCCAGACCTAAATTAGGTGCCTCAACCTTTAGTGGGCTTCAACTGGGAAAGCAATAGTCCTCTATATAATTTCAAGTCCTCCCCCTTCTTCTGCCTATTTTCCCTACCCTTATGACATCTTCCAATTAACAATTTATTTTTAACATACAGTGCTGGGAAAAGTCATTTCATTAGCTCTTTTGCAGCTGGAAAATCACGAGACAGTTACCACAGCACTACTGCGTGAAAAGGAAGGTGGTTAGAATCATAGAATCACAGAATGGTTTGGTTTGGAAAGGACCTTAAAGTCCCAACCCTCTGCCATGGGCAGGGCTGCCCCTACCAGCTCAGGCTGCCCAGGGCCCCATCCACCCTGGCCTTGAATGCCTCTAGGGATGGGGCATCCACAGCTCTCTGGGTGGCCTGTGCTAGGGCCTCACTGCCCCCTGAGTAAAAAACACCAGGAGAACCATGCTTTGTTGTTATTGCTATTGTCATTACGGTGGACCAGGAGACCACTGATGTATAAACACAGAAAACGAAATGCTTGCTCCTCCCAAAGCTTGCACTGTAAGTATAAATATTCAATGCAGATGGAGTCTGAATAGGAGATGTTAAATATGGAAATAGTTGATCATGTTAGATGTTGTGAGTGAAGATGTAATTCATTCGGAAGAGTAAGTAAGCAGAATGCTCTTGAGAACGCTACATGGTCAAACAATAGCACTATTGTGGACAGGCATAAGACTGCATTTGTTAAAAGACAAGAGAGGAAATGCTGCAAGAGAGTTGTAACCTTGATCCCAGCTGCGCTCTGAGAAAGAAAAAAAAAAGTTATTTACATTCCCTAAAAATAAACAAGGCTACATCAAAGAAAATACTGGACATACCATCAGTTTCTTCTAACCTCCAAGATCCTAATTTTCAGCTCAACAGGGTGACTTTATTCCTCCAAGTAACCCTAGAAAAATTGAAGTAGGGAATGGTTTTATATGACAACCTGTCAGTAAGTTAGAACTGTAGGCGTTATTAGGCTGATCAAAGCAAGCTGGGATTCATAAAATAGCTTCCCACAGGCACTGATCCAAAGCCTGTTAATGGGAATCCTTCCTCTGACTTCAGTGGGATTAGAAGACCTCCCACTCATCCACCAAACTCCCATCTGACTGACAACAAGTTTAAAGGATCCATCCTGCACAGGTGGTCACCTTGCATCACAGAGGATGCTCCATCAGAAGTTCTCTTGAAAGGCTGATGCAATGCCTGAAGAAAAGGGTTGATGCATTACATGGCATATGTAAACACAGGAGGACATCTAGTGCAATGTAAAAGCTCAGAATAGGAAGTTTTTTATGCGTTTCATAGGATATTTCTAGTACTCAAACAGTTAATGAGTTTCTGTAAATTTGCATGAAGCTCACTCTCACTCCTTGACAAAGAAGTTACTCTTGCAGAAAAATCAGAAACTAAATAAGCTGTCATTTCCTGCACTTTTTCCTTATATTGGATTTGAGGCACTGGCACTAATAAAAAGTGATTTCTGTCACGTCTCCTCCTCCTCCTCCTCCCTGCAGTATGCCCCGCAGTCGCATGGAAATTTTTGCAAACTTTGGCACTGTCTGCATTCTAGCAAGTAATGCTAGCAAAAACAATGAAGCAGAATTAATGGGAAGAGTTAGCTTGTAAAACAGTACAGTGCATCAGCAGCTAACAAGGAAGAAGAGCCATCTGGATGGCCCTGCACACAAGATTGAGAAAAATAAAACTGATCTGTGGGTGAAGCAGGTTACAGTGAAGTGTTTAATTTCAACCATTGTAATATTCCAATTGTGTTCCTATATAAACTAGGAAAAGATACAGCAACCATGGCAGAAAGGAATTATTCTAGTGTAGAAGACTCTTACACTGATCAGAGAAGAACAGCTTTGCAAAGTGGAAGGTCTCAGCACTGTGCTATTTTCTGAAAGTGCAAAATATTCTGTACATGCTTAGAAAAATGCGTAAGCTTTGTAAATTCTGTAAATTCTCTTATAGAATATCAAGAAAAGCCACAGATTACAATTAAAACATTCCCACATATTTTAGAGGAAAAGATAATCTAGAAGCTGGCTTCACTGCATGGGGCAATGGAGAATGTGGTGGAGGTCATCAGTTCATTTAAAACAGCTTCAGCTCGCTTATACCTACATACACACATTTTTTATTTGAAGCATCATGATTATGAATATTAGGAATATGGATAGAATAAATTCTAGTTTAAAAAACAGAGTGTTGGGCGATAGCTAATGACATTCCTACGGGCAGAGAGGCATGGGACAGCATGTACGCACTGCACAATGGAGACAGCCTCAGTGATAGCTGTGGGTTGTGGCTTTGCTCCCAGCTACTGCAGGTAGGAAATTAGTCTTGTTTCATTATGTGCCTCCACAACAGGGAAAGAGTCCTCCCTGTCTTTTCTTTATCTTTTTTGTCTAAATCACTATGTCAGACCCGAGTAAAAATCAGAAAGAGAACAAATATTTAATTTCAGCTGTTCAATTATACACCTACTATCTAGAAAAACCGCCATGGCCGAATGAGCTCTGCTTGTTTGTTTGTTTGGTTTACTAAGTAACAAAGACAACTTTGCTTTCTGAAGAGTGTATTTGTATATCGCTAATTATCTTTTCTGAGAACACACCGACTAAAGTTTGCATGGAAAAACAAATAAAATTGGTCCCAAGAACATTTCAGTTCATGGTCTCAGCCTAATTAAAATTGAATGTGGAAACAAGCACGCTTGCAATTTGCTAGGATAATATTGGATATTCATGACTTTTGTCAGTGTGACAAAATGAAGCACATGCAGTTGAAGTCTAATATCATAATAATGCAGTATCAGTTGCATAAATTGAATTAACATTGCAGAGAACTGTACCAGCCTTTAATCTTACAAATCTTTACTTAGAGTAGCTTGTTAACTCATCCAGAAAAATCTATTTGAGAATTTCATGCTACTTCCCTTGCTGGAATATGCAAGCATATATATAAGAATCAAAACTGAAGCCTGGACTAAGTCATAACTCTGCTTTGAGACCCACTCTGCCTGCTCTCAGTGCTGTACTGCATACTTCCAATGTTAAGCAAGAACTGGAAGGATATATTTACTTATAATAAGAAATAATTACTAGTAGTACATTTTTCTTTCTATTTGAACTTTAGGATAATCTTAAATGGAAGCCACTAAAAAGTTAGAGACAGATGATAGACCATGAGGATAGCTAGTGAAAATGTGCCATCACATCCCTTGGTAAAAAAACATTGGTTTCACCTGGCTGAACTCAGTGATATGTTTAAAACAGCTGCAACCAACAGTTTTAAAGAAATAAATATGAAAAAAAATTGCATATAAATACTATCTGAAACACCCAAGTTGAGGGATTTTGGTGCAGGGAGCATATAAACAGGAGGGGGAATGGCTGTTTATGAGGGTGGATAGTGATAGGACAAGGGGGAATGGTTTTAAACTGACACAGGGGAGGTTTAGTTAGATATTAGGAGGGTGGTGACACACTGGAACAGGTTGCCAAAGGAGGTTGTGGATGCCCCATCCCTGGGGGAATTCAAGGCCAGGCTGGTTCTGGGCAGCCTGGTCTGGTGGTTGGCGACCCTGCACATAACAGGGGGGTTGAAACTAGATGATCATTGTGGTCCTTTTCAACCCAGGCCATTCTATGATTCTATGAAACCTCTAGCAAACCGCTAAGGAACTCAGGCAATATCGGCAGTAGTATGAGCTGGGTATGTATATACTTTGTTTGATGGGTCAGGAGGCTCCAAAGAAATATTCACACCCCCTTTTACTCTATGCTAGTTAATAAAAACTGAGATGGAGGAAAAAGGCTGAGGATATGGGGGAATTAATTCAGGGCTGCAAACAAGTGCTTGAATTTATGGTGGACCCAGAGACAGAGGAAGATTTGCTACCTACAACACTTCTCTCAAAGAATGGAGCAAAATCCACTGTTTTCTAGTTGCTTGGCCAGTGATGCCAGTGCTTGTCTAGGAAGTGTGAGACCTGAGCTCAAAACATTTGCCACTTCTCAGCAGGCCACAATAACTGCTAGCGGAGGGGAGGAAGGAGAGACAGGGACATAGCCCCTCCTTCTGTCCAAACTGCATGCTGGTTTGGAATTGTAGAGACTTGGCATTTCAGAAAGAAAGGGAGTGAGAAGTCTTAAGAAAAACATGATGGCTCTGGTAAGGATATTTGACAAGGATAAGGGAATGCTGTAGCTCCCACTTACAAGATTATGCCTGTTGTTTATATGAGGTAGTCAGAGGCAAGAGGCAGAAGCATTCCTGCAGCAGTGAGAGAAAGCAGCCCTTATGGCTCTCTGTATGTCCTTTGGCAAAAATGTGTATATTCTGAATCTTAAGTACAGGGTCCCCCAGAGACTGCAGCACGACTCTGCCTAATTCCCCCAAACTGGCCCAGCTGTAGGGGAAGACCTGAGCCTGCTGTGCTCTACTGAGAATATTTCAGCATGCAGGATAAGAGCTTGAGGAAAATGCCTAGGAAGACAAAGTACTAAATTGCTTCTGGACCAGAAACTTCCAGTCTGTCTAACTTTATTTCTGAATGTAGCCGTCAAGAGCACACCTTGTTCCAAATCTCAGTGACAAACCTCCCTTGCACTCCAGTGGGCAGTGGAAGGGATAGTTCCAGTTGTCCTTCCCTGGCTGAAGAACCAGCTGGGCTCTAACAGTGCATCACTGCATTGCAAATCTCAGTGTTAGCAGAGCAGGAGGCACCAGCAGGCACGAGGCCACCACCTTACAAAACTGAGCGTTGCACGGTCCCTGCTGCAAGCGTGGCACTCAGCCTGCATGGTCTGCTCTGGCTTCCCAGGGGATCTCCTGTCCTGCTTCTGGAGCTCCGTGCAGCACAGACCAGCACCACAACAGATCACACAAGGATGGGGATCTTTCTGCAGCCAGCAATGGTTTTAATGCTGCAGGCAGCAACCTACCAGCAGGTTTCTAGACATCTGGCAGCCAGGATAGATAAAGGTGGGCTCAAAGCCACAGGTATGGACAAGGAAGTTCAAGACCCCGAGTATAAAGCCACAGTCCCCCTTCCAGGAAGAAGCAGATTTACAGAGCCAGTTTAACGTCATCCCAGCAATAGAGCTGCAGTGACAAATCCAGCACCTGTAACTCACCTATAAGGAGTAAAAGGGCTGTATAGCAGAGCCCTTCCTAATGATGGAAGCTGGCCAGTGCCTGAGGTGACCGAAGCCTGACAGTTTAAAGGATGAGAAACCCAAGCTCAGTGCTCACACTGTTCTCTTAGGAATAAAATGAAAGGGAATAAGATGCTAATTACTTTGCACAGGCTCAGCTCCACAGTGGTCCTTAGGATTGGTGATTACAGACTGTTAAATGCTAATTTTTAGGTACTCACAGTCTAGAAAGAAGCTGTCACTGCAACCTTTTGTATCATAGCAGCATAGAATCAAAGTTGGAAAAGACCACTAAGAACACCTAGTCCAACCACCAACCCACCAGCACCATGCCCACTGAATCATATAATTTTTGTTATAGGAATTGGCTTGACTTTTTTTTCCAATTTAAATCTTAATGTATTGCTTTCATTGTCAGCATCAGAACCAAGTAGCTGCACAGGCATTCTGTTATTCAAATGCTCACAGCAGTCTGCAGCTCTTTGTGTCTTTACATAAATAACCTCATCTATCACAAAGAAACAAGGTCTACATGCACGCATGAGAAGAAATAACTTGGATTAGGAGTAAAGCGGACTTTGTCACCTCTTGCTTCCACTGAATTCCAGATGATACGCAATACTAAAAAGTCTGCAGCCAGATACATCATTGATTACAACTTCTTTTTTTTTAGCATCCAGTTTTCTAGCCATGAACAAATCACACAGCGATAGGTTTCCTTCCATAGAACCTTTGATGTCTCCACAAATAACTTTGCCATCGGGACTGCTGTTGCTTTGATCTGCCGCTACCACAGTTTATCGAAAAAAAAAATCAAAACTTTTTTCCTGTGCTTGCAAAATTCCCCAGGAGCTGCAGACAAACAAGCAGAACTCGTTTTCGTTCCCTGCAGCCCTCCCCAGCCGGAGCCCAGCTGCTGACTGAGCAAATGCTGCCCTCTGTCTGGCTGCTCATCTCCTGGGCCCAGCTGAGCTCTAGCAAAGGTGAGCAAAATGGCACATTTTGGCTCTGTTGGACAGGTGATAGGTGTGTCTCAGGAGGATCTTTGCTCATTTCTTGCACGTGCTATTTAGAAAGACAGCGTTTCCAAAGTCTGTAATATCTTTGGGTACTTATTACTGGAGCCTGCAGCTTGTGGAGGAAACTCTGCAGAGGGGAAATGAGCTGCTGTGCAGTTCCCTCGTTGCTTTGCTCATTTCAGTTGTAAAAATCAACACTGGAAATCCAGTTGATTTCCTTCTAGGTTAACCGAATTTCCAGAAGCAACAAGGCCTTTCTTCCAAAAACTCTAATCAAAGACAATTTAAAATGATGTAGATAGATCTTGGACAATCAGAAATGCTTGCATGAGTGTTTTAGTTTTTATATACGAAATATTTTTCAATAAAAGCCATTCTGTATTGCTGAGTTTGCTAGAGGTGTTAGGGCACTCTAGAAGAGAATCTTCCCAAGATTAGGCCAGCTCTTGTGTTTGGCTAAAATATTTCTAGGGTGGGCTGTGATCATCTCTTTGGCAATCAAAGCTACTCTGAGCATCCCAATTGATAGATGTCATAAGGAGTCTTAGAATAACATTTTTTCAGGGCTTCTAGCAGTTCCCTATGTTGATTTTGCATATTATCTTTCTAAAAACAGACAAAGGATGACTGTAGTGTGGGACTGCAGAAAATATCTGCAGAAACCAGTGGGTGAGGGTTTTGTTGAGAGTTGTCCTTTCAGCTTCACCAGCACAACTTTCAGACTTTAGCAGGAGATATGAGCACTGGGAAAAGGATCTAAACCCCCATACTGGGGGCAGATTTTGGGTCTGAGGGAACATGGGATTGTGATCAAGTTTGAATCTTTACAAGTGGTGAGAGATTTTGCAGGAGGAATGCATCTGATTCCCTAAAATGGGGCAAAGCAAGAAGCCTTTGCTCCTTCAGAGGATACGGTTTTTTTCAACTGCTTTACATTTTTAAGCATACTATAAATTAATAAAATTCATTACAACATAGCGCTTCAGAAAGTGCCAAATACTCAAAGAAACATGTTGAAATTTAGGGAAAAGCCAGTCCAGTCCTTGTATTAGTCTTCTAACATTATAATTATGTTATTTTGAAACTGTTGGAAACAAGTGGTTCTTCAAATAAATCATTAGAAAACATTCCTGTTTATTTAATAATGAAAGTATTTTCAATAAAAACAACATCTGGAGAACATCCACCTCAAAGACAGCTAACGACACTCAACAGTCAAAGTAACACACAGGTAGCAACAGGGAAACAATTTTTGTTACCTGGAGCTTGAGCCAAGCCACACTAAGGAAATATCTACAACATCTATGAGAATTGCATAATTAAATATTGGAAGGCCGTAATGAGGTCTCCTTACAGTCTTCTCTTCTCCAGACTGAACAAGCCCAGCTCTTTTAGTCTGTCTTCATGGGAGAGGTGCTCTAGCCATCTGGTCATCTTCGTGGCCCTTCTCTGTACCCTCTCCAAAATCTTCACATCTTTCCTGTGTTGCAACCCCCGGGCTGGATGCAGTACTCCACATGGGGACTCGTCAGGGTGGAGTGGAGAACAATCCCCTCCCTCTCTCTGCTGGCCACCCCTGTTCTGATGCTGCCCAGGTTACCGTTGACCTTCTGGAGCACGAAGCACACACTACTGGATCATGCTAAGTTTTTCATCTATCAGGACAACTCAGCCCTTTTCAGCAGAGCTACTCTCAAGGAGTTCTCCCAGTCTGTATACCTATCTGGGATTACCCCAACCCAACTGCAAAACCTTGCAGTTTGTTGACCATCATTAAGTTCACATGCGCCCACCCTTTCAAGTTTGCCAAGGTCTCTCTGGATGGCATCCCTTCCTTTTGCCATATCAACTGCACCACTCAGCTTGGTGTTACCAGCAAAACTGCTGAGGGTGCACTCAATCCCATCATCTACGTCATTGATAAAGATGTAAGAGAGTACTGGTCCCAAGACAGACCTCTGGGGAACACCACTTGCCACCAGCCTCCACCCGGGCATAGAGCAGCTGACCAGAACCCTCTGGCTGTGACCTTCCAACCAATTCCTTATCCACCTTTCAAATCCATATCTTTTTGATTTAGAGATAAGGATGTTGTTGGGGACCATATCAAAGACCTTCAGACCATGTCAAAGACCTTGAATAACAAGGTTTCCATGAATTCCCACCAGAAAAAATGTTTTTAAATGTAATGAACAGCCAGTCTTTTTAAGAGCATTTGCCTGTGTAAGTAACACAGGAAAGGCTGTTAAATGGAAGGAGGGCTTTGACATCAGACATGGCTACTCAGCATGAGCCATTTAAGAAAAAAAATTTCTCTGCACAAAATACTGAATAGAATATATGATAATAGATAATAGAATATATGATTCTATCATTCTGAATTTGCTGCTCTGTGAAATAAAAATATTTGAGAATTTCAGTTTAAACCAAGGAAACTTCCTGGAGACAAAACCCTATCTATTTTAACATTCTTTGATGTCAGCCAAAAGGCAAAGGCAGAGCAATCTCAAGCTCTGAAGCAGAATGGAATCTAGGGAGAAATGTTCCTGACAGCTGAGTCACCCTGTTCGTGCCAGCCAGAGACATACACACTCTGACTTGCCAGCTGGGGAGATTTTCCAGATAGCCCCTGCTGGGAGCATTTCAGCTAGGCCAAACTTCATGACACATGCAACAGATAGCAAATAGAAACGCCAGTGCTTTCCATCAGTCATGCAGAATAAAAATTGTAGTTATCTTTTTAACATTCAAAGCAGAATTCAAATGCTACAGTAAAGCTACCCAATGACTCTAGTAGCTCAGCCCCTACTCATTCATTCCAGGAGTTCCATAGGGCAGCATACCCAGCATCAACAAACACACACATTTCTTGTTTTAGAGAATGGTGATGCACATTTTACCTCCAGCAAGAGGCTGAATTTTGCCTACATCAAGAAATACACAATTACAGCAGCGATGCTGCTAGCAAAAGGGAGCAAAGTGCTTCCCACATAGCAGTATCTCTCAAGCATCATATTTAGCACCAAGTGAATGCACAAGGAAAACCGCTAAAACTGTGGTTAGTGATAACATGCAGCTGTTGGTTTTTTTGTTTTTTTTTTTTTAATCACTGCAAACACCAGAAAAAATTCAGAATATTAGAGATTTTTTCAGCCTTGCAATAATTGAATCGTCTAGGCTTCAACTGCCTTATCTTTCAGAGGGAGGCTCTGTTGTTGGATGAACAGGCTGGAAGCTGCCACATGAAACCTAGGAAGCTGCCCCTACCCTATATTCTCTACTGGTCAGGCAAAAAGTTATACTGTCAGTAAATTAAATTGTTTAGCTTCCTTACAGGTGAACCTGATTCTCATAAGGTACACTGAGGAATACTGTTACTGACCAAATTTAGCAAGACAGTTATTATATATTTCAGGTTGGAATTCCATTTAGCCATCAGTATCTGAAATGGTTGTAGCTGTGTTAGTAAATTCACTTTCAAAACCTCTCTCTGTCTCTGGGGAGTATAGTTTCTTCTTAGGCTGATGTCATGGGCTACACTCTATGCCCCTCAACCAAGCAACTCTGACTGAAGTTAGTGCCTTGCAGTTCTGAGATTTTCAAGACAATGATAGAATTAATAACTTACAAATGTCAGTATTAAGCTTTCACAAGACATTGGATAATTTACAGAGACAAATCTTATACTAAAAGAATGCTTCTGCATGCCTTGTCACGAGGCGCCTGTTCGTGCTCTGCATGGAGAGATGGGCAAGTTGGTCATAATTTCATGCTTATCCATTTACATATCACTCTCACTCTCCTAAATCAGACCTGTCTGTTCACATATTTTCCAACTCTTTGTCTTCTTCATTCTTTTCAAGCTGGTCAGACAAGTTTATTCTGTGAAACAGTATGTGCACTGAATTTTAAAGGCCATCTTTCTGCCAGTGTTTCAGAACAAGAAATTCACTTTAATTACAATAAAGTGGCACTTAGCTTCTGCAGGAAATGTGTGTTTGGATTAGTGACTGAGCCAGGAATACAACTGATAAATTATTACATCATATTTATATAATTTTTTTCTTTCTGTGTTCCAAGATTCTCTATCTTCTCCACACCCAACATCATAAGGTTTAGAGAAAGGCACACAAAGTCCATGCAATGCTGTCAAAAAATAACTTTGTAGTAAGACACCAAGCTCTTCAGCACTCTCAAAACAGCTTTCATCTTTCCAATTTCCAAATGCATTTACAAAATCCTGCAAGTACTTTAGCCATTTACATTCTCATGCCGCTGTCACTCTGTCACAGTGACACACAAATACCGACAGAGTCATGCCTTCTTGACAACATATTCAATGGACTGGTTATAAGAAAAACTTTTCTAATTCTTACTCTTACGTATTTCCTTTTGCTGCTGTTGAATGTCTCCTTCTCTCATGAAAAAGAGTAAATAAATTGAGTTATTTTATCTAGACTTGCACAGAAAAACTTTCCCATATCTGCCTTTCTTTTTTCTTTTCACCCAGTAGCATGGGCAGTGGGCACTGTATCAGTCCAAATCTCCGAGCCAGATTAGAAAAATGAATTTTTAATTATTATTTCCATATCCTCTCTCAATTGTTGTTGCAACCCTAATCCCTGTGAAAAATCAATACACCTAGCTACTGGCTGTTATGAAAATCACAACAGTACTGTGATTGTCCAAATGTTCCAAGGACATATTCAGTTAAATCCACGCTGCAGATTAAGCTGCTGTCATGACTTCTCTGGTTGCTTCGAGGATCATTTTTCATTAAGCAGAGTAAAGCTAAGGAGTAGAGAAAGAGACAAGAGAGGTCCTTGGACCATAATCATGCTGCCAATTAAGTTCATAGTAGCTGACAAACGTACACACAAGTCTTGTGGCTACCCAAGTTAATGGGAACAGGTGTGTGTCTCAGCCATACCAGGAAAAACAGTCATACAATTGCTCAGGTACCACAGTACCTTTGCACTCTAACAACCCTTCGCTAAATCATGTCGCGGAGCACCACATCCAAATGGTTTATAAACACATCCAGAGATGGTGACTCAACCACCTCCCTGGGGAGCCTATTCCAGTGCTTAACAACCCTTTCTGTAACGAAGTTTTTCCTGATATCCAACCTAAACTTACCCTGGTATAACTTAAGTCCATTTTCCCTTGTCTGTCACCTGTCACCAGTGCAAAGAAACCAAGCCCACTCTCGCTGCAATCACCTCTCAGGTGCTGGAGAACAGCAAAAAGGTCTCCCCTCAGCCTCCTTTGCCCCAGACTAAACAGCCGCAATTCCTTTTCATAAATATCACTGCTTGAGTTTGTATAGGGTGAAAATCTGAATGAGGACCAAAGCAAAGAGAGTCTGCATGGGCTAGTCTTTGTTATGGACTGTGTCTGGTCACCTGCATATTAGAAAGTTTATATCCCTTTCTGTTGAGGTTTTGTGACAAATCTCTAAGTACGTGTTTGCTAGAGAATAAAGATGTTGGATAGAGACATGGTTTTATCTCTTCTTCTCCTTGCAAGTAAAAACAGTACTGAAGTGAAATGAAATTGAATGACTGTTTTTTGTCTTCTTTGCCAAGTAGCTGTGGATGTTACACTTGCTATTTGCAAAGCTGGGAACCACAGACAAAACACCACCAGGAACAGCATCATCCTCTGATCCCACAGCTTTCCCTGCCTGGGAAGTCTGTCGGGTACAAAGAGAAACAGTACTTTCTGAAAACACTAAAAAAAACCCACAACAAACAACTCAGTAAATGAGAGAGAAAACTATTAAGATATGTTACAAATATGTTTTCTTATGATGTGTCTCAAATAGCATTATACAACAACATCTGTTCCAGCCATACTGTCCATTTATGCATTCTAAACTATGTAATATTTGGTCTGTTAAAACACAGAAAATAAAGTCAGGTGGGATATTTTTTCATCATCTTATAAAGAATATGCCAGTTTTCTTTTAAAGACTGTTTCCCTATCACAAATACTGACATTTAGATATAAAAGCTCCAAAAGTACTATATAGAGAAATTCTAAATGTTTATTCCAGGTGGACCTAATTTTATTTTGACTTTTCATTATTATATAGAGAACAACTATATTATGAGTGTAAATAACAGAAAAGAAAATATCAGAGATATACTGCCTATGAGAAGGATCTATAAAATGATACACAGGTCAACTACTGAATTCTTCAGACTCGAATAGACAGTTTCCACTTCAAGAGGATCCTTTATCTCAGTATAACGTGCAGATACGATATTTTAAACGTTAAAACACAGCAAATTACATCTCCTATGAACACCATTGAAAGGCTTGCTGGTCTCCTTGGGCAAGCATCTCCCTTTGCACCACCTTGGTCTGCCTCTTCACAGAGCCTCCCACAGATTGGAGAGCCACAAACCAGCGCATTGACTTGCAATGGGTCCACAAGGAAATGGGAAGTGGGTGTAGGCACACGGCTGAAATGCTTTTTGGATATTAACTATTAATGATCTGCTCTTTGCTTCTGAACAACCTGAAGATTTAGGCTCAATGTGTTTTTTTTGCTCAGAGATGAGCACGCGTTTGCCCAGCTGTGTGTTACAAAGATTAGCCACGAGGAGGAGCCAAATTAACAAATAATCCATTACGAAAAATTCACTGCAGCTCTCTGTTAGCCCGTACCCAGATTAAACAGATTAGTGAGTAACCACTGCTGGATAAAAAAAGAGGTGTTTCCTTTCAGATAAAGTCCCATAAGGAAGAAGTTTTATCAGCTAAAATATGTTTCCCTAATTACATTATCTCAACTTCTCCCAGTTACATGGAGAATCGACGCGTTATGACTGGAAACAAACACAAAGAGAACATCAAAGACAAACCACCTGTAACAAGAGTCTATAAAATCACATCAGTTTAACTTTGCAGTGCCTTTGTTAATAGCAGCATTAATATTTCATGGCTATGAGAATCTCTAATACAGGACAACTGACACACTGCTAGCCAGAAAGGCATGCAAGGTGCTTCCTTGGCTGTGACTTCACAGAATCATAGAATGGTTCGGGTTGGAAGGGATCCCAAGGACCATCAAGTTCCAGCCCCTCTGTCTCAGGCAGTGCCACCAGCCTCCAGATCTGCTACTAGGCCAGGTTCCTTCTGCTTGATATTCAGTGGTGAGTATTCAGAGAGCCAGGTGGTGTCAAAAGGATGCATGTGCACTCTGAGCCCATGTGGGTTTTGAAAAAAATTCAAAACTTGAAGTTTGTGAATCAGGTGGCCACATGTGGAAGTTTCATGCTAGGCAAACTGGTTTTGGTTACCCAGCTGTGCCTGGCAGAATAAGGAACAAAATACTTATCAGTTTAAGATAAGCAAAACCCTGCCACATGACTTGATGACAAACAGCAAGGATTTCTCTAGAATTCACATGAGTCACATTTTATTCAAAACTTGTTAGTTTATTCAAAATGATGTTAGTTCAGTTCTCAACTGATTCATCTTCTCTGTAAGTGGCTTACAGAGCCAAGGGTTTTTACTTCTCCTTTAGACATTCTACATACTTATCCAGAATTCAGAATAAGGTAAGCGGTTCCTCTTTTTTTATCTGTTACTATCCTGATTACTTTTCTGTTTTCTTAACTTACTGCCCACACAGCAGTACCTCCCTACAGAGTAGATGGGACCAGGAGAGCCAGTTTGCTTTCAAGTCCCTGCTAGTTCCAGAATGATCCATCTCAATGTGCTGGAAATCAAGCAAAGAAAGCTGTGTGAAATGAGGAGCCTCTTAAAAACTCAAATACAAAAAGGATGCAAACAAAAGGCAAGGGCAGGTGACCTGGGAAGAATAAAGAGATATTGCCCAAGAGTGCAACACGGCTCAACATGCATGCAACAAAATTCAACATGGCAAAGTGCAGAGTTTTGCACTTGGGTCAGAGGAATCCCAGGCATCCATACAGACTGGAAGGAGCGGTCCTTGAGAGCAGCCCTGGGGAGAAGGACCTGGGGGTCTTGATAGATGAAAAATATGAGCCAGCAGTGTGCCCTTGCGGCTCGGAAGGCAAACGGTATCCTGGGCTCCATCAAAAGAGGGGTGGCCAGCAGGGACAGGGAGGTGATTGTCCCCCTCTATTCTGCTCTTGTGAGGCCCCATCTGGAATACTGCATCCAAATGTGGAGCCCCCAGTACAAAAAAGACGGGGAGCTGTTGGAGAGGGTCCGAAGGAGGGCCACAAAGATGAACAGGGGACTGGAGCACCTCCCCTATGAAGACAGGCTGAGGGAGCTGGGCTTGTTCAGCCTGGAGAAAAGAAGGCTGCAGGGTGACCTCATTGCAGCCTTTCAGTACCTAAAGGGAGCCTATAAACAGGAGGGGAATCAACTCTTTGAAAGGGTTGATAACTGCAGGACAAGGGGAAATGGTTTTAAGTTGAGGGAGGGGAGATTTAGGTTGGACATCAGGGGGAAATTCTTTATAGAGAGAATGGTGAGGTGCTGGAACAGCCTGCCCAGAGAGGTTGTGGATGCCCTGTCCCTGGAGGTGTTCAAGGCCAGATTGGATGGGGCTCTGGGCAGCCTGGTCTGGTATTAAATGAGGAGGTTGGTGGCCCTGCATGTGGCAGGGGGGTTGGAGCTTCATGATCCTTGAGGTCCCTTCCAACCCTGGCCATTCTGTGATTCTGTGATTTTGTGTGTGGGGACAGAGCTGGGAAAGCCAACAGCCACCTATATTTGAATCTGGCAAGAGGCACAAGAACAAGAAGGACTTGTACATGTGTATTATCTACGAAAGGAAGATCAGGGAAAATGCAGGCCTGCTGCTGAATAGGGTACAAAGGATATGGAGAAGGTTGAGATACTCATTTGCATTTTACAGGTAAGGTCAGCTTTCAGGTGTTCCAGGCTCCTGAACTGTTTGAGAAAGCCTGATCAAAAGATGTGGATCAAGTTAAAGAACATTTGGAAAAAATGGGAAATAAACAAGTTCATGGGACCTTTTGGGATGCATCCATGCCTTCCAACAGAAATAATTCCATGATTTTGTGGTACTCAATTGTCTGTGAAAGGTTATGGTGATGAAGACAGGTTCCTGAAGAATGGAAAAGAGCAAATATTGCTTGTACATTTGGGAAGGGCAAACAGGAGGACTCAGGAAACTAGTGGTTGGTCAGCCTCACCTACAACCCTTAGAAGCTGAGGCACCAGGTATTTCTAGAAACCACTTCCAAGCACAAGAAGGACAAGGTGACTGTGCATAGTCAGCATGGATCCTTCAACCATGCAGCACTGGAATACAGCATCACCACTGCTTGTAACAGGCCATAAGCACTGTACTGAGTTTGCAAGGTCTCAGGCTGAGGCTTCTCAGGAATACTCTCTAAATGTTTTTGACCTGATGGAAGTTTTGCTTGTTTTAGCTGAGACAGCAATTCACCTAACTGAACAGAGGGCTTGAGTGGGACAGCCAGGCTGGATCTCCAGCACTCTGTACCAACATCAACCATTCTACAATTCTGTGAAAATAAAGTCTTATGCAGTTAATCCAGAATCATCCTCATATTAAAAAACAATACAGACCACTTTCCAATTGTTTAAATTTTTGGAAAATTTCAAACCACCATTTCTTCCTTATTCTGACCTTCTTTCTATGCAAATCATAGAATCACAAGGTTGGAAATGACCAGCAAGATCATCCAGTCCAACCGTCTTCTCATTACCATTGCTACCACAAACTAAACCGTATCTCACAGCTCCTCATGCAGACGCCTCTCAAATACTGCCAGGGACGGTGACTCCACCACCTCCCTGGGCAGCCATTCCAGTGCCTGACCACTCTCTGAAAGAAAAAGTTTTTCCTCATGTCTAATCTAAACCTCTTCTGGTACAACTTGCAGCCATTTCCTCAGGTCCTGTTTGTAGCCTGAGAAAAGAGGCCAAACCCCTCCTCATCACAACTCCCCTTCAGGAAGTTGTAGAGTGCAATGAGGTTTCCCGTGAGCCTCCTCTTCTCCAGACTGAACAATCCCAGCTCCCTCAGCCACCCCTCACCAGTTCCATTGCCCTTCTCTGGACACATCCAGGGCCCCAATGTCTTTCTTGTAGTGAAGGGCCCCAAATGACTAATTACATATCATGAAGGAATGAATACTACAGAGCTGCTATAAAACATTTAGGAGTTCAGAGATTTACTGATTCAAAATCTTTAGTGACAAAATACTGTTTCAGTTCGACCAAAATTTTAAGAAAAAGCTAGCAACTAAAGAATTTGAAAGTACTGTTCTTCTTAACTGTTTCTTCACACAGTGATTTGGAAAATTGGTATTTGTGAATGCTTGCAAATGGAATTAAGCATATGACAATTAATATCCATTCTGAATCCAAGATGCCTCTTGAAGTCATTGTAGCTTTGGTTGCTTGTTAGTGTCCTCCTACAAAAATATCTGGAAACATCAATGCCTTGGGTAGGTCTATTGCTTTAAAATCAGAAGTAGACCAAAATTAATCTCAATTTGATAAAATATTTTCTCTGTACTCATTCTGATTTTCTCTTCTTAACTCTCTTCTACAAGAAAACATAGAATTTAGAGTAGAAATGGGTTTTGTTCTTTCTTTTTTCTAGCTCAACTGGATAGTTCTCTTTATATTTTACAAACATTCATCCAGAACAATAATGTCTTTGTTGTCATATTACACACAGCATTACCCACTAAGTTACTATGCCTAAAACTGAAGTCAAATTTATTGTCTTTGGGTTTTGCATTCCTGTTCTACTTTGCTATCAGGTCGTATTGTACTGTCCCTGCTATCCAGTATTATTAAATGTCTTTTTTTTTTCTTCTTCTTAAAGCATAGTAAGAAATGTCAGTCTAATAATTCAACAATTCACTACTGCAGAGTCCAAATGTACATTTGAGGTACTTGCAGATTTTGCCCAAATTCTCACTTTAATATTTATTGCTCTACCAAATTCTCACCAGTGAAGTATTTTAGGAACTTAATTTATTTCAGTCAAAGCGCCTGGGAATAAAACAACTCAGAAAACCAATTTATGAAGTAAATCTTAGGTCTTCCTCTATGACATTGTAGCGTAGCAGCCAGGAATATGTGATGCTCCCAATTTTCCAAACAATTCTGTCATCTGATTATTTACTGCCATCTTGGTAGCAGATGACACAGTTGTTTGATGTTCTCTGTGGAACTGGCAGGGATTGTCAGTGCCCTGAGCACACTTTGTTTAAAGAATGCATGGGGACACTAAGCAGCTGGTACAAAAGGAGGAAGAGATACCATCCAGAGGGACCTGGACAGGCTGGATAAGTGGGCCCACGTGAACCTAATGAGGTTCAACATGGCCAAGGGCAAATGTTGCACTTGAGTAAGGACTATCCCAGATATCAGTACAGACTGGGAGAACTCACGGAGAATAGCCTTACAGAGAAGGACTTGGGGGTCCAGCAGTGTGCACTTGCAGTCCAGAAGGCCAACTGTGTTCTGGGCTACATCAAAAGAGGGGTGGCCAGCAGGAAGAGGGAGGTGATCGTCCCCCTCTACTCAGCTTTTGTGAGGCCTCATCTGGAGTACTATGTCCAGGTCTGGGGCCTCCAACACAAAGATGTGGAGCAGTTGGAGCGGGATCAGAAGAGATCACAAAGATGCTTGGGAGCGGGGGTTTGGAGCTAGGTAGTCTTTAAGGTTCCTTCTAACCTAAGCCATTCTATGACACCATAGTACAACCATAATCTGGCACTTCTATCAAATTACAGCAATTTAAGGCACACAAAATTAACTTTCATTATTTTGTCTTCAGAACAAGCATTCACCCAAGGTACGCAGAACTAGAAAACTGATTGAATAAGAGAATACCACAACAACCAGTATTCATTTGGGTGGCAACTGGTATGAGAATGAGAGAAAAACTTCCAGTTCTGCATTTTAACAATAATAAAAATACCAGCATACAGCTTCTTTTAACCTCATTTCAAATTAAACTATATTTTTTTGTGGTCTATAAGCACAGTCCTAGTGCTCAAAGGTCTGAAATGTATTGCAGTTGAACAACAAGACTTAGGAGACCGATGCAAAAAGAAAATAAAATGGAAAGAATTTAAACAAGAGAGAGCAAAGAAGAATAACCCTCACCAGGCTACGGCAGAAGGAAAATATGATGGATTACTGACTATGCATTATCCTTGACAAGACATTAAAGAGGCTGAATGAACTTGTGTGCCAGCTACTTCCTGTATCGTGCTTTTCCACTTAGGGAATGGCTTGGGTTGGAAGGGACCTTAACGACCACTCCAACCCCACTGCTGTGGGTAATGTTGCTCCCCACCAGCTCAGGCTGCCCAAAGCCACATCCAACCCGCCCTTGAACGCCTCCAGGGATGGGGCACGTACAGATTCACTGGGCAGCCTTTGACAGTGCCTCAACATCCTCTGGGTAAAAAATGTTCTCTTAATAACTAGTCTAAATCTCTCCTCTTTTTGTTCAAAACCATTCCCCCATGTATCACTATTTGCCTGCGCAAGTCAGTCTCTCTGATTCTCATTTCCTTCCCCTCTTCATTCTTCCCCTCTGATCCATTTTTCTTTCTTCCTCGCTACTTTCTCTTTCTTCCTTCTGCATTAAAGGACCATAGCAATATAAAAACTTCAGAAAAGTAATATATTCTAATTTGCACAGGCCTTGGTTTTTAAGATTTCCCACACTCATGAATTTGTCCTGTTGACTTGCCTTTGTCTTCATCTTTGGAGATGATAGTGGAAAAGTAAGCCCCATTAGAGAACAAAACCTGTGCTTTGTTCTTGTTTCATGTGCGCAATTTCAGCCTCAGAAACACACTATTACATTATTTCCCCCTTTAGATTTACCTTATTTATTCTGATCTTCCTTTTAGGATTCACTTTCTCTGTAATTCTGTGTACTATTGAAAAACCACACATTCTCCTGTTTTTCTGAAGCCATCTAAATATTTACTGCTATTTCATTCATTGCCTTAGCAATTATGTTGTGTTTTCTCTGTCTCTCATTAGACAAACAGATCTTGTGTAATGTTTTTAAGGCACTGAGTCAGGCAGAGCTTTCAAGAACCCTTCCTGTCGGTACACTGGAAGGCTTGATCTCATATCAAAGGAAGTTTCATGACTGACTTCAGGACTGAGCTTTTAATCTCACAGCTGTGACATGCTTCAAAGGCTCCCACAAGAACCTGCACCAGGAAATAGGGCACGTAGCACTCTGATATTTCTATTTTAATGCAGGCTAACAAAATCAGAAGACATCAAAGTTCGAACTGTCTTTGAACAAACTCAGTGACATATTCTAAGCGTTCAAACTGTTGTTGCAGCTCAAGCAATTCTTCTTCATAAAATATCTAAGGTGCTAAGGTGTCTTTAAAAATGCAAGTAATGTTATCTTGACTGCTTGCCAGCTATCAACTTGGAAAGAGGGAGGCATTAACCATTTTGGAGGCCTACTCTTCTATTGTGTTCTTTTCCTTGTACTTCATCATCCGCTGTATTTTTACAAGTTTCTTACCTACTCTAGACAAAGCACCAGGAGCAGTAATTAGCAGTATTCCTCAAATGCAAGAAATGAGCATCTCTGGCTTCTTTTCACCTGCTTGGAGAAGAATCAGATGAATTCACTTGAAGTTACAGAAATGTGGTCCAAACAATGGAAAATAGATACTGTCAGTTACTTTGTCAGGAAGACTTAATACTTTCTTAATGCCTTTCTGATCAGATTCACTGGCAATACTATTTCCACTGCTACATTTCTGCAAGGCTCCCTATTAGAAGACTCACTTCTATACTATTAACCACAGCTCATGGTTTTTATTCCCCTAATTATTACTCATACTTTATCCATTCACCAACCAGGCTGTTTCGATACAAGGCATCTTCTTCAGCATTCTGGATTTTTTATTTCTTCTTCAAATAGGAAAAAGTGAACTACGGATCATCTGGATCATCTTTTCTATGTAGATGTTAATTCTTACAAGTGAGATTTTTAGCAGAAGAACAATGACTTTGATCGGTTAGGTTGCAAGGTTTACTTTACAGATTCCTACTCACTCAGGCTAGAAGCAGCACAACACTACTGCAGCACAGTTACTAGGTACGTGCAAGGAAACCTTCTGCTGCTCACTTAACCTGTTAAGTAGTAGGGCTCTAACAAAGAAAGTAAAGGGAGTTCTTAAAGGGAATTCTCAGTGTAACAGCAACATGGGAGAGAAAAGGAAAAACTTACAGCTCACAATAACCTTATTCTATATGCTACTTATGTAGGTCAACATATGAATATAAAGAAGATGGTAGGCAGGACAGGCACTTCCAGTTACTTAGTGGACCAATGGACAAAAATAAAGTATTTGCAGGTGCATTATGTGCAAAACTTAATTAAAAAATCTAGATATTTTAGTTGCTGTACAGGATGGGCAGATGCAAGAACTGTAGAGTGACTGTATCCTTGAAGATTCTGGAAAGGAAGGCCAGGCTTTGCTTCCAGAACACCTGAATAGAACTGTCTGCATGTGAATAAGATGACTTTTACTATAGGTTTACAACAGTTCTGTCAGACAAAACTCACAGAGAGCTGCCTCAATTCATGAACTTCAAGCTTTTGAACAGGCAGGGCTATGCCAGCTCATGGGGTGCCTTCCTGTTAACGTCACTGATTTCCTTGTTTTTCATTGTTTTCCCTGTTCTGAAAGCTAGCTGTAAGGCATGTGACACTGCAAACAGACAGACCTAACTGGATTAATTCTGCAATTACAATGTGAGGGACTAACAAATGCTACCCTTAAGTACAGACAAAGGATATTAAAACCGAACTATTTGCTCATGATGCTACATGAGTTCAGCAGTGGTCAATTATGCTAGACAGGACTTAAGTTTGTACTTCCTCATGCTGCATTTGATGTAGCCCTGGACGGTTTCACAAGTGATTAGATGAGTCATTTGCAGTGAATGCATTTTTTCCCCCAGAAGACTTGCTCACTGAGATCAGTGCATGAGACAAGGTTTTAATGCCAAGGCCCTGCAGCACAGTTGAGAACAGACAACCACTTATCTATCTCAGATTGCTTTTGTTTTCACCACACAATGCTACCGCAAACTCATGCTCATTTGTGATCCAATTATGAAGGTTAGAAGGTTAACCCTCCCCACTACCCAATCTATTATTAAAATATACATATGAGCAGAAATAAAACAGAATACATAACCAGCACAATAAAATATGAGGATGGTCTCATCTACTGTACCACAAACACCATCTGGATTTACCATCAGATTAATGCAGTAGGGAATTTATTACTTCTTTACTCTGCCAAGAGGACTTGGAGTTCAGTTCTTCTGATTTTTCTATCACTGAAACACTGTGCACAACTGATGTTCAGTATTCACACGGATGGCAAGCCAGATCAAAGAAACCTATATTTTCTTCCCTTCCCACAAGAACATACTTTAAAATGGTAAGAGCAACTCAGGAACAAGCATCAAACTTGGCTTTTCATAAGACAGCAAGTGAAATCAGTCATCAATATTTAATGCCTAGCTCATTAGGAGAAGAGAAAAAAGTAAGTCTGCAGGCTTCCTTCACTGGACAGGTATTTGACAGTACATTTATGTAGTTAATTTCCAAATGCTCACTAATTAGCGGGGATTAACCTAAAAGAACTCCCTAAACAAGATTTGGAAAAATCAAGTTCTCAAAATATTCTTGTAATAAGTTTGCATAATTATAGTTGATACCACTCATGACAAAGAGACACCTACTTGTTCACAGAACAATTAAGAGTTCTGGATGAATAATTCAATCCAAACACATTAGTAAGGCTTTTTACTGCACAAATATCTAGAGGTAGACATTAAATACTTGGTGCTAGGAAAAATACAAACACACCCCCCATTCATTGTTGAATAAGAAGCAAAGCAATGGGAAACAGGATCCTGAAAAGCTCCTGGAAAAGGAGAGCTTACAAATTAAAACAGAGGGGGGAAAAGGATGAATCAATTAACCCAGCACTTGGAAGCACAAACACATTCATTCTGAAGCCTACCTCATTTAAAGCACCTTTGTTTCAGCACAGGAACCAAAACATAACAATGAAGTATCTTAACTTCCATACTTGAGCCTCTGAACATAACAGGAAAAAAAAAGCATCTACAAAACCAGTACTAATGCACTTGAAGTGTCTCTCAGGAGGTTGCAGATTGGTAGAGAAAATCACTTAGGCTCATTTTGGTAAGTTGAACCTAACTTCATTGACCCACACAGCAAGATGCTGTATCAGCCTGCAGTGTGCCAACTGGCAGGCTGGAAGAGTTACTTCTCACACCACCCACAGGATCTGCTAGAATAATTATTCCCTTGGCACACCCAAATGCCTTGTGTCAGTCCTGTTCTTGAGCTGCTGTGCAGCAGCACTGATGAAAGCATTCACCACTCACACTCATAAAAATCACTGGTGCAAATCAGGAGGCATGCATTTATTAGAAGTCATGAAAGCAGACAGACCGTCTCCATCAGTGAGCTGATGGTGCAGGATAGGACTGAAAACCTGAATCTCCATCTATGCCAGGTAATTTCATTCACAGCTGTACCTTCCCAGAGACGAAAGAGTAGTCTAACCATTTTAAGCATATATACTGAAAGCAGTCATCCAATATCCTTCACTCCAAGGTTGTTCAAAGTACAGAAACCTAAGTCTGGGAGTTCAGCTATAAACAGCGTTTCACGAGGGAACTATGCTCCTCACTGCATGTGCCGTGTTTTAAGAGTTCTGAATGCAGAACTCCACCCTCTGATAAGGAAACAAGCGGAAAGGGAAAATTACAGAGTTCAGTGCTCATCAAATTCTGCATATAGAATGCAAATTAAGAACGTGAAAGCTCTAACAGTAACTGCTGCAACATGCTGCATTTGTTTTTGACAATATTTTATAATAATACACATACCACTACTCTTAAAAAAAAAAAAAGGTAGCAGAGTTAAATCCTTAAATTGAAAACAGACCCCAGGAAGATTTTCCACTCACCTCTTACTTAAGATTATTGCTGTTAAACAGTTGTTGATAATCATCTAATAATCATCTATTAAGAATTTAAAGATAGCTTAAAGGTGAACTTGAAAGCTTGTGTTGTCAAAATTCAGCCATCCTTGCTGGTTAAGCCATACACTTGCAGTGTGAAATGTGTACTTCAGAAAGGCATTCACAGCATCCCCCTTACATATGAAGTAACAGTACTTTCTGCAGTGCAACAAAACACATCCTCTGCCAATGGTATAAAAGATGTTCCTATTTAGTTTGCCATCAACTCATTTTTAGGACATTTGAACCCGTGTATATGAAATCATTTGCTTATGAAATGCTGTTCTGTACAGAATACAGTCCACAAATTAGGCAGTACACTGTTGTAGACTGCTTCACCTGCAGTTTTTAATGCCCTCTCCCCACACAGGTGACAAGGGGAGGCAAACTGATACATGAACACACAGGAGATACTGACAAGGAAACATACAGACTTCACTGCCAGGGGGCAGCAGATCCAGCATGCCTCATACAGGTTTCAAGCCTCACGGTGACATTTCAAAGCTTTGAAGCCCAGTTCTCAGCCTGTTGCCATTTGCACATTGCTTCGTTAGGCCATCTGGTCTATTCATAACAATGACTAGATGATGGAAAGCATTTCTGAGAACCAAGTTATTCACAAACTTTAAGCAAAACAGCTATTGCTTTCTGTATCAAACAAATACACACAGATTTCTGCATAATTGATCATTTTATTGGAATCTATTAAAATGTTTGTTCAGATCACCTGTTCAGCAGGCAGTTATGCTATTTCTATTCACTGCATACATACTGAGCAAGTTTCCAAGCAATACATAAATACTATTGTCTGACCCCATACATATGCATCTTTACTACAAAAAGCAGCTTTTCCTCAATAAAAGTTTTATACATGGAACCAATATTCAGTCCTTCCAGCCAAGACTTGTCCCAGATCCATATCAAGAAACATAGGTTAAATACATCAATACATGTAATAGAGCTTTAACAGTAAAAAAAAAAAGTAGGAAAGTTAAATACTGTAACAGCTTAGATACGTACTGTATTTGAATGACAGAAGAACATAAAGTCTATTGACCTAGCTAATGATAGTCGCCAGAAACACAACATAGAAGCAATGTCAAAAGCCAGTACTTGTCTAAGCATTTTAGAGTTCCCCATTCCCCTTCAAATAAAGAAGGGTTGTTCACATCTTCAGTGTGAACTTAAGATATCAATAACCTTATTGCAAAGTTGATTTTTTAAGGTTGGGTAAATAAGCAGATATTAAAGCTGCAGGCCACTAAGTACACACAGCACTTTTGAGTTTGAGGACCCAATGTTTACTACAGCACAGGATCACTGTTGGTATAAATATCCTGTATGTAATAGTAGCTTTAACTGGCAATATTTTTATTTAGTGGAAAATGTTACATTACTCAAAGTAAGCTAGGTTGTTTTTTTTTTTTTAAATTGCTGTGTTGAAGGCTAGGAAGTTATTTTAACTGAAACACCTCCATGAAATCAAATATGCTGACCTATCATTGTTTAAGAGTTTATCCAGAACACAGGAATCAAGTTACAAGTGTTCTATCAGTCATCAGGGACTGGTATTTCAGATAGCACTTGGGTTTTTGAAGTAAGGGCAGCTGAAGAGTAAGCTACACAAAGCAACATACCAAAAACAGATGCAAAGATGATCATTAGATTAGTTGTCAGTCCCCACTTTTTACAATTATGAGCCCAACAACTTTAGGCACACAAGTTACAGCCCAGGACACTACCTTGTAAGTTCAAATTCAACCACAAGCCAGAGAGACTCATTCAAGAGACTGTTGTGATAATACATTCTGGACTGTAAGAACATGCACACACCAGCTGTCCAGAGATAAAAAGCTGCTAATAAAGTTGCTAGAAAAAGCCATTAAACATATACATGCATGCCAGTTAGTTTCCCCAACTGAAATTCTACTTACAACCCATACTTCATTTTGTAATCTGTAGTTTTCAACCTGACATACATAGAAATATGTGTTCAAGTGCAAAACATCCAATATGTCACTATTTGAAATAGCCAAAGAGAAAATGAGTGCAAATTACAAAGCCATAATGAGGTTAGCAATGATTTCCTGATCTTCTCAGGTGAAAATTTATCCTCCCAGATAAGAAACACCAGACAGGGATGGAGTCCATAAAGGACATGACCTTTAGGAAACCCAACGGTCTTGACCAGCAACACTGACTCTTCATTTGAAGAATCTGAAACTTTCTCCACACTGAGGTCCTCCACAACTTCACTTGATATCTTACTGCACGTTGCAATGTATTATTGCCCCACAAGTTGTGCAGGAACCTACAAGCCAAGAAGCAACTGATGCACAGACATTTAGAAGTTACTGTGTATAAGATACAATTAAGCAATAACAGAATCTCAAGTATTGATTATGGCTTAGACCTGCATTGAAAGTCAACACTTAGACAAATATTCTTAAGTGAATGACATTGTCTATATGAGAGCAAGACAACTTTGTTACACTGAAGACCTACATGGTTAAGTTATCCTCCTATTCAGAGGAAAAGGCTGACAGAATATACTCACAGGTAACCACGCTTATTTTGAATTCTTACAGGGAGAATTCTTGCAACAATATTCCTTGTTACTCATTTTTTTTTTAAGAGTGTGAATATTTTCAGATGTTAACAGGCTTTTTCTTGAACAACCAGATGCTTGATATTTACTCCTTTATCCTCCTTCCCTCCCTCATCCGGATCTGCCAAATTCAAGGCATTGTTCTAGCAGCATTCATGAAATCAATAGTGCAAAGTTACTACAGAAACCTCTTTTCCCAGACATCCTCTTCAAGTTTATATTAGGTCAATAGCACTTCTCTTGTATTCAGAGCTCTGGGGGAAGGCAGAAACAATAGATATGTTAAATCTAGCAAGCAAGAAATTTGTTTGCTTATTGAATTTGTCTTTTTCCCATCTGCTGCTCATACTGGCCATTGTTACAGCTTTGGTAAGTAGTTCACTACATTAAAATTCACAGTTCCCCATTTTGATATGCACCTATAACATGCGAGTTGAACTGCACCACGATAATTGTAATGTCATCTCTATACATTCGAGCCAGCTCTTCTGGAAGACTGAGCATCTTGGACAGCCGCTCGTGATCCACAGTGCCAAACTCATTATTGCCCACTGCGTGGCGTATCAGGTGAGTTGCTGCATTCTGATCTTCAAATACTGAAGAGATTTTTGCTCTTCTTTCTGTTAAGAGACCGTGCATCTGTCCCAGAGTTACCTTATAACCACCAACAGCTATCGGCTGTTGATGGTGAACACCGGTGAGATACTCCCCAACAATTCTAGCCACATCTTGCCTGTGCATAGTTTCCCACAGCCCATCGGTAGCTAAAACCAAAAACTTATCCTGTGGCCTTAATTTGTGATGTATGACTTCTGGTTCAGCTGTGAGGTATGGGGGAGTGTGATAATTTGGAGGAATAAACTTTGTATATTCATTGTCATTTAGCTGATCTGGGCCTGATTCAACTACTCTCTTCTGTAGTTCAATACTCCACTTAAACTTCACATCACCAAAAGCTCTGAAAGGCATCAGAAGGCCTAAGAGACGATCTTGTTTCACAAGGCTTTTTTCTTCAGACTTTGGATGCTCTGTTTTCACACGTTCCACTTCACGTTCATTTTGCGCATTGTGGTCATAGGAGAGATTAACTGCAGACCAAGATCCATCCTCCTCCTGAACTCCAAGCATTGCCCTACTGTCTCCTGTGTTTGCCACGTGCAAGTCAACACCATCTACATGGGCTACACAGGCCGTTGCACCAGAAAATGCTACTCTTAGTACTAAGTAGTTGAGAAAAGAATTTGGGTCTCCTACTTGAGCTTCCAGAGAAATATCATTATCGAGCCTCTTAAAAGCATTAATTAAAGCCTCTTTCACATCAGTAGTCTCTCCACTATTGAGATCAATGAGCTCCTGCCAGTAAGTTCTTAAACTGTTGAAATAAAGCTTAGAAGCTTCTTTGCTGAAGTAATCATTGGGGTGCTTGTGCCACTGTAAAATAGGTAAGAGAGCTCTACCACTTTCCACAGCATTTTCTATTTCAAGTAAAGTCTCATGAGGTAACAAGGAGACAGCAATGTAGTAAAACAGTCTTTCACTGACAGCTTGAGCACAAGCACAACCTGCATGGCCATCAAACACACCCAGAAGCATCCCTCTTGTCTGTAAGCAAGTGGCAGCACTCCTCCGGTCTTCTATTGGAGCATTAGCAGGCAACTGGTTGCTGTCAAAGCCAAGGACAGAACTTACATTTTTACCATCAAATTCTGGGACTTTAAAACTGTATTCATTTGCCTTCAGAATGCTGTTGACCTGCGGCGGAGTGAGGTAAAACCTCTGTGGTGTAGAAGCATAATCCCTCGCGTGAATAAACTGATAGAAGTTCTCCTTTGGCCTATAGAGTGCTGCAAATTTCTTCTGAGGTGCATATCTGAAGTGACCATGAGCAAAATGAGACGATAAACAACACAGATGTTTATGGTGGCAGTAGCACATAGTACTGCATATTCTGCTAATCTCACAGTTACGAATCAACGGGAACAGATGAGTTGGTGCTGGCATGGCATCAGATAACAGTGGCAGCCTGGAGCTTCGGACTGGAATTGCTGAAAGGCAAGAGAACAACTGCATTTAGAGAGACAGCTAACAGATTTCTCCCAGAAGTCTCTGCTAGAGCATTTACAGTCAATGAACAAAGTTACTCATAATATGAAGTACACAGAATTTAGCATGTCTTGGAACAGAAGAGAAAGAGGCACTTGTTTATATACAGTGTGTTGGGCTAGAACAAAGCAAGCTACACCATCCTTTGAAGTTCAGCATAGATATGATAGCTCTTACAACCACTCAACTAGTAGGAAGACAGTGAAAAAAATCCAGACAGAAAACAGTTTCACACAGAATTTAAGGCAACAGTTAGCATACAGCATGCTATAGTTGTGCTACACTCTGCAAGTATTTTATGGAGATTTCCTACTGATCCTGAGATTCCAGCTGACAGAACCAGATGTGACAGGAAGAAAACAGTCTTTCTGTATGGCTGAAGAAATAATGTGTCTAACAGATTCCACAACAACTGAGATAACAGACAAGTGGTTTTAAAAATACATTTTAAGTGATAAAATGCAAGCAGTAAGTCATAAACAGTAGATCTTAGACAAACAGAGGACAGCAGCAGGTTGTTTCTAGCAGGATGTTTCTTCTCCCCCTTTTCACATACAATTTTATCACACTTGTAGATATACATGATGTGTATATGTTCACAAATAGCCACAGGAGTCTAGGCAACAATTTTCTGGCTTATGAGATAAAAGTGGTAGAGAACATCTCTGTTATCAACAGCTCATCTAGCCCAATAAGTTCGAAAGATTATAAATTAAAGCTAAAGGACTACACAAGCAGTATTTTCCTTTATCAAAGGAAGACAGCCACGTACAATAGATCAAAGCTAGATCAGAATCCAAGTATTCAAGAAAAATATTAGTACTTTTTGCTAAACCTAAATTTGCCATTTAAGTTTTCACTCCTCTGACAAAAGAGTACTCTAACATTACACTCCTCATCTCCACTTACATATCCAATTACAACGTTTGTGCAAGCCTCCTAAATCTTATCCATTATGTTTCATTCTCAGGAAGACTCTTACAACATCATACTTAAGAAAAGCAATTCCACAGGGAAAAAAAAAAAAGGGAATTATGCTCTTTTGTGGGAAGTGTACAGCTAATGGCCATTTACTTTCTTCCATCTTTTATGATGAAGCTTCAACTTCTTCCTAGAACGGATCATGACAAATCATAATATACAAGGCTCCCTGCAGTCCTAAGCATTATTCTTCACAGAATGGCTGGAAAGGTTGGAAAGGATGTCAAAGATCATCGAGTTTCAAATCCCCTGCTATGTGCAGGGTCACCAACCACCAGACCAGGCTGCCCAGAGCCACATTAGCCTAGCCTTGAATGTCTCCAGGGATGAGGCATCCACAAGCTAAATTCTTATTCTTAAGCACTAGCTCTATACTGCTCCTCCACGCTTTTCACAGATTCTGTCACAGAATTCAGATCATCAGTCAAGAAGTATCCAGAAAGAGAGGAATACACTCCATTCTTTGTGTTGTAAGGAAGCAAGTGATGCTCTAAGACAATCCTAAGAAAATCCCACTTCTCTAATACAAAGTATGTAAAGTGCTGAAAATCAGTTAAAATAACACTGTCTACTATTCTGGAGGCTTTCTAGCACAATATCTTCACCCCTTACAAACTAGTGTTTATCAGTCTTGATATGTAATAATAAAAGTTTTTCCACTGACCTATGCCATGTCTCCTATTGATACTAAGACACCTGACTTGCCAGTTTTCTGTTGTTCAGCTACCAGGGAGAGCTTTGGCTGCAGTACTGCCAACTCTCCCTATGCTCTGGCTTGAACTTTCAAATGCATACTAAATTTTTGCTAATCATTTGCTTCTCAGAAAGTATATTTCTCTAGCCCAGGCTTCACATGCATACAGCATGACAGAAGTGAACTGCAAATACAGATTTTTAAAGTCTATTACTGCCTTCTAATTATAAAGCAGTTATTTTGGTAACAGTCATTGCTTTTAAATACCATATGAAGAAATACACACAACTTTGCTTACAGAATGGGAACCTTAGCAACCTACTGGTGTGTCAAGTCTACAATAGTACCTTGGGTTTCACAATGGTCTGCTGCTTGACTCCTACTGAACCAAGTTCCCCTGCCCACTATGTATTCTTGTTCAGGGCTGACCAATGGATGGTTCCACAACTGTTCTGACACACTGTTGATCCACGATGAGGCAAAACTGCAAATGTACTGTTGTTAAGAGTGGCTCTTCAGAAACAGAATTCACTTTGCTGATTTTTAGTTATTAATTTAGCAATTGGGCAATCTGATCTAGCTGTGGATTCACTGCAGGGGAGTTGGACTAGATGGCCTTCAGAAGCCCCCTCCAACTTTAAGGATTCTACGATTCCTTACAAATCTTCTACAAATCTTATGAGGAGTGGCTGAGGGAGCTGGGATTGTTTAGTCTGGAGAAGAGGAGGCTCAGGGGAGACCTCATTGCACTCTACAACTTCCTGAAGGGGAGCTGTGATGAGGAGGGATTTGGCCTCTTCTCCCAGGCTACAAACAGGAGTTGAGGAAATGGCTGCAAGTTGTACCAGAGGAGGTTTAAAAACTTCCTCTCTCAGAGAGTGGTCAGGCATTGGAATGGCTGCCCAGGGAGGTGGTGGAGTTGCCATCCCTGGCAGTATTTGAGAGGCGCCTGGATGAGGAGCTGTGAGATATGGTTTAGTTTGTGGTAGCAATGGTAATGAGAAGACGGTTGGACTGGATAATCTTGCAGGTTGTTTCCAACCTTGTGATTCTATGATTCTATAAATATGGAGATGCATAAGGATGCAGCCTCCGATTTTCCCTCTCTTATTCCCTCACAGCAACTCCGTGTCACTTTAAGCCATCAACTTGTTTTGCATAGCAGATTTAAATCCTGCTGATCAAGTCGAAGAGAAATTCCAAGTCTGCCAACATCAACTGAAATCATTCCACATCTCTCTCATTTATCCCTGCAACATGGATGCCTCCAATCTAACCACTGCAGTACTCTTTCAGTACTTCAAAGCCCCTTGCTAATTACAGCTGATCAAGAGATGGAAGAACACAAAAAGGATGTCAGATAAAAATCTTTACAATCTAATCAACATTTGTCAGGTGATTAGTATCACATCAGTCTTAAAAGCCTCTTCGATACCAGGAGAGGATACAAATATACAAGCACTGTAAATAAAGAGTTAGGTAACTAATTCACGGACTCGGCAGCGCTACCCTGACCAAACAAACACACGATTCCTTGTTTTAAGGAGAAGCATTATGCCTATACAGCGCTAAGGACACTTGATGCTGCCGACAGGCTCCTCCAGCACCCTCCTGAGCTGTGCAACGACGCCGGTGGCTCTCGGGCACCCGACAACGCCGGCGACACGGGGAAGAAGGAACACGGGCCAGGAGCGCTGAGCCCTCCCTCGTGCCGGGGCTCGGCCCTCCGCCCCGCCCGGCCCCTCCGCCCCCCGCGAGCCCCGCTGCGAGATACGTACCGATGCGCCTGGGCCCGGGGCACACACACATTCTCCTGTCACAACAAGAAGCCGCCAACATCCACAAAGCAGAAGCCCGGGGGACGGGGAGGAGAAGCAAGGCAGAGAGTTCGTTAGAGAGGACGGACGGACAGACAGACAGCTCCGGCGCTGCGGAGGGGCGCAGAAAGGAGGCACGCACATACGCAGCCGGACTGCAGACGCACGGATCCCTCACCCCGCCCGCCGGGCCCCGCTCTCCTTCCGGCGGGGGCGAGACGCCGCTCCCTGCCCGCCCCGCCCCGCCAGCGCTGGGCGTCGCCGCGGCGGAGACCGCTACCCCCTGAGGCGCCGCGCGGGCGCGACATGGCCGTCCCTCCAACCCCTTCTTCTCTGCCGCAGCCCCCCGAGGAGCCCCTCCTTTCTCCCGCGCAGACACAGACCTGGCCCCTTCCCGAGATCCTCAGCCCGGGCACCCCGGGAAGTGACTGCAGGAACCGACCTGCCGGACGACCGTACACCACACGGCAACCACTTCAATGCCGCGGCCGCCGTGCCGCGCGCCGCCTTATAAAGGCCCTGCCGCCCGCGGCGCGCGTCCCATTGGCTGCCGCGGAGGGCAAGGAGGTCACGTGACGCGGAGGTTCGGCGGCGGCTGAGGGAGCGCAGAGCGGGGAGGAAGAAGAACGGGGCGTTGCGCGCGCGCGCACCGCGCAGGAGCGGGAAGGCGCGAACGCGACGGTGGCGCAGCGCCGCCCCCTCCCTCTCTTACCCGCGCGGTGCGAGAGGCGAGGCCACGCCCCGCTGTGAGAGGCGGGCGGCCGCAGGGCGCGGCGTGGGCGCGGCGTGGGCACGGCGGTTGTGCCGGAGCTGTGCCCTCACCCCGGGGAAAGGGCTTTCCGTCTCCCCAGCGTTTTGTCCTCACCGGCCCAAATCCAGACGAGGGCAGGGGGCCGCAGGCGGGTCCTCTGCCCTGTGCTGGGGAACAGCAGGGCTGCGGTGGTTGCTGTGGCACACGGCCCTGCCCAGAACGGAGCTGCGGCCCCTGTGTGCTACATCCAAACCTGTCCGCGTTCCACAGCTCTGAGTCAGCATTCACTTTTGCATAAGCTTCAGGATGCTTTGAGCAAGCCTTCCTTGTACGCGTTTTTCACAGCAGGGGGTTGGAGCTAGACTGTCTTTAAAGTCTTTTCCAACTCAAGCTATTCCGTGATTTCAGAATGCAAAAAGTACATAAATTCAGCAAGGTTTAGATTTCCTTTTGTCTTCCCTGCTTGCAGATGGGTGTGCTCTCCTGGCTTTTTAATCATCGTGTGGCCAGGATGCCCTCTTTGCTGTGGTGCTGGCGGCAGGCGTTCACCTGTGGGGTATTGCAACCAGCATTCCATTCATACCTAAAACAAAACCTAGATTTTTTTTACCATATTTATGTTTTTACCCAACAGTGTTAGGGTGTTCACAGGTGTGTGGTGAAATGAGCAGAGAAAACAAAGGAAAATGTCTGTGCTTATTTACCCAGAAGACTCAAAAGTTTTATCTGGGGTAAAAGAAAGGTCACCACTGCCTGGTGACCCCGTGTGTGGAACCAGCTGGGAAGATACTGTGCCATCCTTCAATATACGCCTCTCCCACGGCAGCAGTTGAAAGTACAGAATATTCAAATAATCATTTATTGACGTTCTGAGTGACTTTTTTGATATTTATTTCTCTAGAAATGCACATCATTTTCTTTTTGCACCATGTTTTGGAATGAAAAGCAAGTTAACCATATATGACAGGCATCACTGTACGTAAAATATTTCATTGTATACAATGGAAGATGAGTAATTTACGTTCTTTTTTAACAGTAGCACATGGATAGAAATAGATTGGCAGAGTACTGTAACAGCCACCATTTACATAATTTTCTACTTGCAGTAAGAGTGACTATGATGCAGCTGAGATTAGAAATGTTCCTTAAGACTGTGTAAAAGTAGGTACAATTAAGGCACCTTCTTTCTCCGTCAGAAGGTATAAGGCTGTAGGAAGACAGACCCGTGCCTGGGTCTATTTAAGTGATAGTTGTATGAGTAGGCATGCAGAAATGGATTGGGATGAAGTCACAACTGATCGCCTCCTATTCCCAATATGGATTTTGAAGGGTGGATTCCTGTTTGGTATCTGGAGAAATCACTGCCTATAGCTGTCTATGGAGAAAAAAAAATTCTCAAATTAATTAGCATGCAGCAGTCTTGGTCTTCAGAACATCTTGTGACTATTAATTCAATTCCCATAACATGCTGTGAAATTGCAAGGTTAGTGTTGTGGCCACGTGTTTATTTTATTAATCCTTTTTTTTTCCTTTTACTTTTTTTCCTGATTTAAGGCCAAAAGAGCTGATACCAGGGTCTGTGGCTCCCTGTCTTATATCCTGCTCATAGCACAGATCTTGAAAAAAAAAAAAAAAAGAGAAAACTTGAATTTTAAAATACTGTGTGAGGAGAGAATTTGGCTTTAGAAGCCTCAAGCCATCCCACAAATGAAGGATGAAATAGTAAAACTTGGCTGACATTTTGGCCCTAAACTGATACGAGTGAGCTGGCGCGCCAGGAGCTACATGTTGCAGGCTGACTGGAAAGTTATGTGGGTTTTTTTTCCCTTCACATTGGTGCTGCTAAAGCCTTTTCATGCACTTTGAGCAGCTGTCCATTTTGCTGATTTTAAAGAAAATGTGAGTATAAAAGTAGATTGTTCACTGTTTCACATTTACATCAAGTATTGATAGAAAAGCAATTGCTTGTAGCTATTCCCAAAACTGTGAAATCTCACCCTGAAAGGTTTACCATGTGAGTTTAACAACACACATCATTTCTTATTTGCTTTGTCTGTGGCCAACAACAGGTAATTCTGCACTGCAGGATCAATAGAGCTATGTATTACCACTGCAGCTACAGTGCTGCAGCAGTTACTCTTAAGCTTTCTTCACAAGCTTTCCAGTGAAATCTGCATTACAGATCATCAGAACGCATTTTTGTTTTAAATATAATGTTTATAATAACCTCCTAGTTTCAGTAAGTTTTTGTGCCTAATGAATAAATATTTTATCAGCTCAGTTTTACTGAAGGCAGGTCCAGGAACACAGAGTAATTCCTCCATTGATTTTATGTCCCTAGACTTGTTAACATTTTTACAATATCTTCTGCCTTCAGTGTTTCCAAAATGCTGTTTTGCTCCTGAGCCTGGTGCAAAGAGCATTCACCTATGACAGCTGGCTCAAAGTTGTATGCATAGATCAAACACTCCCACCTGGCATGCTGCCTTACCAACCGGGAGCATAAAAGAAGAGTCATATAAGTTTTGAATGCCAGAAAAAAAGCCTAATAAGGGGGAAAACAAGGGAGAAAATTATGTCATGCACTGAATAAATGGGAGGAATAGGACAAGGCTGAACTTACCTTGTCACTTTCTCTGAAAGCACTGCAGAAATAATGACAGTAATGTAAGTCTGATCCAGTAATTTATTTTTAACAAAAACCAGCTGCATTACATGGCAAAAAATAAATTTGTAATCAGCACTCAAAGCAGACAGAATACCTGCAAGCAGTGATGGCTTATGATCTTCATTCAGTCTTGCTTCGAAGAAAGGCTTAGGTTGCACATTCATGTATTCTGCTGCCCTCTTAGGGAGTGTTTGCCGTGTATGGTGCAGTCACCCTCATGCATTCATACTCCAGCACAGCTGGATTTGGCTTTCTGAAGTTTCTGAAGTTCTAAAGTAAGCCTTCAAAAGGTGATGTTTTAAAAACATCTCTTAAGAGTGTCAACCTTAGAGTAAAGCAGCAGCACTGAGCTACCTTCTGCAGAAGTGTCATAGAGACAGCTCCTCTTTCCCTGCTGTCTTTTTTGATACAAGCAAGAGGAGGCTAATGGGGAACTGCAGAGGGAGTTGCTTCTAGGAGGTATTGTGCTGTCACTGTGGGACCCAAAGATAGTTTGATTTATTTTGTATTCTTGGAGGCTTTGTATCTTCACTTTTAGTTCCTTTCCAAAATGAAGCTGTGGGTCTGGCAGCTTTTTATTTTTTGAAAACAGCTGGGATCCAGCATTCTAGAGTCAGAGAACAATCTAGGGCAGATGGGACCTCGGAAGGTCGCACAGCCCCACTCCCTACTCAGAGCCAACTTCAGAGCTCAGTGAGTCTGTTTGGGATTGTGGCCGGTCCAGTTTAGCACATCTCTGAGGACAGACTGCAGCCTTCCTGAGCCCCAGTTCTCATGCTTTCCCACTTTTGGTGTGAAGGATTTTTTTTTCTCCTTAAACAAAGCTTTCCTTGCTCAGATTGAATCTGCTGACCGTTGCCCTTTCAGGGCTTCTTCTCACTGTCCTGTTGTACTCCTCAAATATAATTAGCATGTAATTAAATGCATTTCATGCATTTGGTAGGTGTTGTGCGCTAGCTTACATACTTCATCTGAGTAGGTCTTTCAGGATTTGTTATCCAATTTGAGGAATCCAGCATTCTGGCAACTTGATAAAGAATATACTGAATTTAATGGAAAAGTCTTTTTGGCAAGCTTCAAGAATGATACTTAGGTTGTCATCACTATCTGTTCTACGTGGAAGAAATTTGATGGCTCCAAGATAATTATCTTGGCTCTGAAGGGACAAATCCCTTTTCCAGCTGTTGTTGTGTGCATTTTTACAGATTTGCTATAGTCACTTAAAAAAGCATGAGCGTTTACAGTTATGGTGGCTGCTGTGCAGAAGATTCCCCAGGGGAAGTAGTGGAGATGAAATCTGGGAGGGGAATCTGCTTGAATTTTGCCAGAAGGAAAATAGCTTACATCTAGCAACAGATGAAATATTTTTTAGCTGATACTGCTAGAACAATGGTATCCCAGTTTCATTCTATCATACCCAGTATTTCTGAAATTGAAGATTTTTTTTTTCAGAGACTGAAATTGAAGATGCTTAAGATCACTTCAGTCAAGAGATAGAAAGCCAGTGATGGTGGGTAGAAACAGCTGTCTGATTTGAGTTTAGATCTCACTAGGCAAATATGAACATTAAAGAGCAGTAACTTCCCCAGCAATGAGAAAAGCAATCTGTTTCAATGACTGCAATCTTCTTGGCGCTTAAGTGTACTTTGGAGTGGGAAGTAGTGTTGGAAATTAAATCAGAAGTTCAGATTTGAAACCAGGAGCAGACTCTGAACTGCTCTCTTAGATGTCTTAGGGCCTTGGGTTACATTTCACATTTCCTCGTCTAACAGGGAAAGTTAGAAAGACTGCCAGACAAAAGAGAGCACTTTCACACTTTACTTTCTTGCAGTTTACCCTTGCCTAAACAGTGGGAAAATAACATCCAGCTGTATCCTTTGGGATTTAAAATTTGTATGTGATGCAAAAATATAAACATTTGTTCTTTTTTTCATTAGAGGAAAGATGAGTTAGATTGCTGTTTTTCTTGATAAATAGAATCACTGTCTCAGGTAAACCTACCTACGTAAATATTTACTGATTGTTTTATACCGTATGTTTAGTTTGTATTTGTGTTTTTAAACAACAAACCAAAGATGTGTTTGTTTTATCCTCTTATCTTCAGCTTGGCGTGTCTGCTTGTCCCTGGACAGTGTGCTGCACAAAACAAAGAAAATACTTTGCTGTTGGCTGTGGAAAGGATTAGCTTAGGTCAAGCCACAGGCAAATATCTGACAATATAGTCTAAGTAATAAAAACATTTAAAAAGATCTGAAGTTGTAAGGCTAGATCCAGGAAATTACTCTTTCAGGTCTTTCAGGTGAAGTGCTGCCAGCAGAAGGTCACAGAGCCCTCGTCACGGTCCTGAATCAAGGAGTGGCAGATTCCTGTGTGTCAGAGACCAGTTTTCATTGCTGGAGTAAGGATTACCCTCACCTCAACTGACCTGTGGTCAGACAGTCAGAATAGACTCCTGGAAAAACAGTAAGTCTGGAAAGAAGGTAAAAATTATACCAGTGTTTTCCAGTTAAAGGGAACTGGACGAGGGGATTGAGTTCTGAATGGAGGTATTGAGTGCACTCTCAGTAGGTTTGCAGAGGACACCAAGTTGTGTTGACTGCCTAGGAAGGCCAGGAAGATAGGCTGGATAAATGGGCTGAGGCCAATTGTATGAGCTTCAACAAGATCAAGTACTGGGTCCTGCACTTTGGTCACAACAATCCCATGCAGTATTGCAGGCTTGGGGCAGAGTGGCTGGAAAGCTGTGTGGAGGAAAAGGATCTGGGTTGTTAACTGACAGCCAGCTAACATGAGTCAGCAGTGTGCCCAGGTGGCCAGGAAGGCCAATGGCATCCTGGCTTATATCAAGAATAGTGTAGTCAGCAGGACTGGAGAGGTGATCATCTCCCTGTACTCAGTGCTGGTGAGGCCGCACCTCGAGTACTGCATGCAGGTTTGGGCCCCTCACTACAAGAAAGACATTGAGGCACTGGAGTGTGTCAAAAAAAAGGCAATGAATCTGGTGAGGGATCTGGAACATGAGTCTTATGGGGAGTGGCTGAGGGAACTGAGATTGTTCAGTCTGAACAAGAGGAGGTTCAGGGAGACCTTATTATTGTTCTTTACAATTGCCTGAAAGGAGGTTGTGGTGAAGTGAGGGTCAATCTCTTCTCTCAGGTGACTAGTGACAGGATAAGGGATAATGACTTAAAGTTGCACCACGGGAGGTTCAGGTTGGATATCAGGAAAAATTTCTTCTCAGAGAGTGGTAAGGCATTGGCACAGGCTGCCCAAGGAAGTGTTGGAGTCACTGTCCCTGGAGACATTCAAGAAATGTGTAAATGTAGCACTGAGGGACATCTTAGTGGGTGTGGTGTTGATGAGACGATAGTTGGACTAGGTGATCTTAGTCTTTTCCAACCTTCATGATTCTATGATTCTCTAAGTGTTTGCCACTGGGCTATTCCACAGTAAGATAGGAACTGGTGGAAGGAGCAAAACCTTGTCTAGGAAAAGAACTCTGAACTTTTTTATGGTGTTGAGGAACTGGAGATGGTCACCTCTGAGAGATCCTGTTGATCTCAGCAGAACAAAGCTATGCTCCTGAGCAAGGTTTTAATTGTAAAATAAAGCTGGACTGTGACTATTTCAACCAGGCTTGCTTTCAGAGTGTCGTTCTTGTCCTCAGGAGTTTTTTAGAAGGTCACTTAGGAATCCCAGCTGTTGTTTTGCCATAGACTGGCACCTCTGTGCCACTAGATTCCAGCCCAGTGCTGGATTTAGTTTGGAACTCCAAATAACCTGAGTATTCAGCTGCACAGATCAATGATGCCCTGGTGGCAGGGTTCAGGGAGGTGGTGCAAAATCATAGATTTCCCCATGGATGCACTGTGACTGTGAGGATGCTCCAGAAAGATCCAGGAGCGTCAGAAATACATTCAGTAAGGCGACTGCTATGGTGTATTTTGGGAGGAAGAATTATTTCTTCTAGTAGCTCCAATAGAAAGCACTGAGGCTAAAGAACAGCCACAGCAAGCTGTTTCATTCAAACTTCTTTGAGCTTTGGGTGCATCTCTGCAGCCCACAGCTTTGTATGACTGCAGAGATTTGTTTAATTTGACTGGATGTTATATAATCAGTCTTTTATTTTATTTTTGCTTGTGATTATGCTATGTAGGCTGCCTTCTTAAATTTCAGCAACCCTAAGGCAGCCTGAGTCATGTGTATGGGGCTCTTCTTTGCACTGTTGTGTAAGTTAGTGAGTTGCAAAGGTCATGGGAATGAGTTATTTAAAAACTGAAACATGCTGGGCTCTATCCAGCTTAGAATAGATGAGCTCAGAAAGGCATTTACGTTTTAAATTACAGCGCTGGTTATCAAGGGCTGCTGGACTTGAAGTCAGTGTTACTGCTTCCTTATCAAACTGCACTGTCACAATATTCCTGTTTCTTTTATATGCATTGCTGTATCATTATGCATGTATGCATTATGTAAATACACATCAGACAGTGAATAAAAAAATTACTTTCAGTCTTCAGAAAACAAGTTCATTCACAAATATTTCCATCATAGGCAGTATCAATGCTTATTCATTTTCAGTGCTCACAATAATTACTATCCCTTACTGTTTGTTCTCAATAGCAAACATGAGGTCCATAATTGAGGTGTGTACTTGAGTGTTCTGTTCCACCCAATGGTCAACTTGCTTGCAGTGACCACTGTGTCACTACGCTCATGGGTAATCTGGCTTAGTCGTAGCAATGCTGGTAAAAGGGACAAAACCAGATAACAGAAGTCCTTTGGGCAGGTTTCTGTTCACTCTGTGGTCTGCCTGGTCTATGCCATCCAGCTGTCTCTCATCCATAGGAAGCTCTTTCTTGCATTCTCCTTCATATTTCCCTCCCTAGCCCTCCAAGTCACCACCAATGCCAGAGTGCTAACCACAATGTCTGGCCATACTTTAAAGTATGGCCAAAAAATACTTTCAAGCTTGGATTGTTTCACACAGAGCAGTTGATGGCATGGCTCCAGCAGGCAGAGAGAGACAGCAGTCACCAGCAGGGAAGAACGTGCAGCAGAGCCAAGGGAGCAGGATCTGATACAAAATTAGGCAATAGTAAATCCCATGCAGATTGGTACTACAGTGTGCTGGTAGATGGTACAGACAGAAGGTGGTTAAGTCATAAATATGAATCACAAATGTGCATGTAAGAGTAAAAAAGGGACAAAAAAAATAACAACAGCAACAACAACAAAAAACCCACCATAAAAAATGAAAGGGCAAAGTGAATTCAGGGACATGACACTAAAAACAACAGAAAAAAGTGAACAGTAGGGCAAAGGGCTTCCTGGAAAAGGTTTTAATTTGAGCACAGGTAGGCACTGCTATTTGCCTGGATGTTTTTTGCTGTGTTCAGAAAAACAAGAACTTTGTACGTGTCTTGTTAAGTCGAGGGACTGCGTAAAGTTTGTTGCAGTGTAACTGGTACCAGAAACATGACTAGGGGTGATTGCTAGGATCACACAGGACTGGCCATAAAGGAGTGGTGAAAAGGAGACCAGGGGCTACCAACCCTTAAGAGATGATAACAAACAAACAAACAAACAAACAAAAATTGTTGATTTTCCTAAATTCAAGATTTGCTATTGTATGTTTGCGCATATCAGCAGGTAGAATATATAACTGAAAGGTTTATATCTTTCTTGCATGTTGATAATGAAGAAAAACCTTACCCAGGGTCAAAAAGCAATGCCTTGGGTTAATCTGGAAAGCACTGCTTGAACCTGCCATCTCTTGGAAATTGGCAACAAACTCCAAAGAGAGCTATAAAACCAAGCAAAAGAGATCTGCACAAAGAAAGCCTGTTCTCCTCTCTCCCGCTGTTACCCTCTTGAACTATCTCAGGTCGAGCAACTAGAAGACGGCATGTTCTGTAGGCAGATGGCTCCTGGCAGGCACTCAGTACAGCTGTGAATGCGACACTCCGTGCCAAACATGAGTCTGTAATTTCTACTACTCTCCAACTGTCATCTTTTTGAGGACACCGTTTAATCATTTCCTGAGAAGACAAAGGGTGCCCATCAGACCTAATGATACTTTACTTGCACACACATCGATGTGTAGGAGGCTGTTATAACGCACCCTGAGAAAATGAGCACTTCTAATTCAAAATGACAGCAATGATACTGCTGTAGGAATGTGCAGTCAGCTCTGAGAGATCCCACACCCTTTGTCAAACAAGGAGGAGTTTTCTTCTGACTTAATTTCCTCAGCCATCTAAGTGGGAGAGTGTTTCTCCCCTCAGGAGAAATGAGAAGCGTGTTAGTTTTCATTAACTTTTAATTTAAAGCCCGTGTAACTGAATGAAGCCACTGTGGCAATCTGGAAATGGTATCTGAATGCCCTGTTGAATCAGAGATAAATCCTTCTCTCTGAAAAGCACATATGAAAAAGGTGCTTTGTGCAGAGACACAGCGCTGGCAAAGAGCCTTCCTTGACTTGAGCAGCAGCAGCAGCTCTAGGAAGTCATTTCAGGCTGCTGCAACATTCCCAGGGCCGTAGGAAAGGTCAGTGCGTTGCGTCCTTCAGCCATGCAGGGCTTTGATTAGCAAATCCGCGTTGTCGACAGCTCTGAACCGATTCCAGCCTGCGATATATTCGGGCTGCCATGTGCCCACAATGTGGGCTCCCCGTGCCCAGCCTGTGCTTGCAGGCACTGGGCTTGCTGCAAAGCATCGGGCTGTATCGTTTACTACAGCAAGGCTCACACCCAAGCATTCCGATCATGTCAGGAAAGAAAAGTTTCCAAATGTTTTGCTTCCTCCAAACGAAAAAAATAGAAAAAATAAAAAGGGCTGGGTTTAAATGCTTAAGGATGACCTCTGAAAACAGTATTACCTCCTGGTCTCAAATGCTGCCCTGGCATGCTTGTAACCAGCAGTCCCAACCCTCCTGTGAGCAGTGATGCTGTACATGAAGTGAGGAAAACTCAAGTAAGACTAAGGGACTATAGTATCTTCCAACTTTGCGGGCCATTCCTTAAAGCCATTCCTTAAGGCCACAGCACCAGATCCTCATGTTTGCAGGGTCTGAGCATGCCTGCAGCAATCACAGTGCTATCAGGAGCCTTTGCCACCTCTTCCTCAGGTTTTGTGACCGTGTCCAAGGCTGTTCGGCCTTCCTGCCAAGGCCGATTCATCAGGTGAGGTGCTGGGAAGCCATGACTCTGGCCCCATAAGGGCACTGCTGTTACACTGTGGAGAATAACAGTGATAAGAGCCCTGCCACCCATCCCTGAGGAGTAGAAATCCTTCTTTCTTGCATCCAAGTCAATCCTGTGGGGCTAACTCTGGTTAAGGAGACTGTCACCCACAGCTCTGCTGCTCTTAGTTCCACGCCATGCATTGGTATAGTGAACATCAAAGCATCTGCAGCCTTCTTCCTCTTCTTTTGAAAGCTGATAAATAGCAAGTGAAAGTACACTCAGTAGCTGCCTCAAACCAGACAGCTTCAAATAGATAAAGAGTTTTGATTTTTGAAAATTATTATTTTTCTTCCTTTTGCTTTATCGTCTTTCAGCTACAGCCGCTTTCTGCACCAGCTGCCTGCAGCTGTTAAAAGCCTCTCTCCTTTAGAGAGCCCACCCCAATGCAAAGGCTTGCTGAACACAAGATTGCACAAATTACTTCTAATCCCTATTTTCCCTCCTTGGCGAGGTTGCTCCCACCATCTGCTGAGCTTGGGAGCCTTTCAGAAATGGTTCTCTCTGGGAGCTGCCCCCACCATCCCATCTCCATGGCTGAGCAGCGGGGCAGGGCTGGCCACGTAGCTCATGTTGTAGTTGGTCCCAACCTTGGGTGCCACCATCATTGTGACATCTTACTGCTGTGGTGGGACTCAGAAACGTGATCTCATCAGAAATGAGCAGGACGAAGACCACCCTATGAAGCAGAGTAAAACAATTGTTGTGCCACGTGCCAGGCAGCAGCTGGCAAGGGAAGCTCCCTCCTGGCATCAGAAGTTGGATGTGGAGAGGAAAAACATGGAGTGAGAGGAGAATCTGGCTCAGGGCCACCTCTAGCTTTTGTACAGTCAAGGAAATCTAAAATCATTACTGCTGGTAACAATGCCAGCTTTTAACAACAACTGCACAATCACAGCACATTCTACTAAGATTTATGTGAACACTGAATTTTGGAATTCGCTTCTTTTTTTTTTTTTCCTTTGCCTATCATCTTGAAACATATTTCTCATAACGCCTGGCTGTTTGGTGAAGACGTGTCCTGTAACCAACATAATCAGGGAATACAGTGGTAATCTCAAGTGCAAATTTATGTTTATGCAAATTTAAACTTCTTACCCATTTAATTTTTGTAAAAGTTCATGTCTTTGGAACATTTGTAAACCAGTGCTGTAGATAGTTTCTTCAGGCTCGCCGAGTGCACCATCTTTCTGTACTCCCCATTAAATACTGTGAATGAAGGTTACCATAGTTACAGTTCACTTCAGAAATAAGCTTTATTGTAATGCAGTTCTAGTTTTTTATCTCTCCCCTGTTGCTCAGGTATAATGAAAGACACGTTTCCATCTCTGTAATTAAAAGTCTGCTCATTCATTTAGAAGTATCTGAGGGGGGGTATTTTTCATTCTCATTTTCAGCAGAAGCAGTGAGCTGCATGATTTCTCCTGCACCCATAAATTCTATGCATAACTTCTATTTATTTGTTGAAATTTAGCTTGCTATTTTAATTTGTTGCAATAATATGAACCATAAAACAAGTAAACGAACCTTTGACTTCCTTTATTGTGAAGGATATGTTGTTGGTAAAGACTTGTATAATATTAGCACTTATTTTGGCCAACAAAAAGAGATGGTAGCGTGACTGGAGTCAGTCTGAACGTGGACTTCTGTGCAGTTTGGATTGGGTCTTGAGATGGTGGGTGGTACGAAAGAATTGTCAAGGACTTCATGTAGTCTCTACCGAGAAGCAAATAGCTCCTTGTCTAGATGAGAGCTGATAAGGTATCTGTCTGACTGCCAGAACAGTTTGTCTCCAGGAACTGTTTGCTAGCACATCCAGAACACCACATGAATAATTGGTAATGGTTTGGAGGTTTTGCAGGCGCCTGGGTCATTGCAAAGCAGATTGCAAGCCAGGTCACAGTGCCCTGTAGGCGAGGGCTTGATACAGCCAGATCTGTCCCATGCTTGGGGGTGAGATCACCCCCTGATGCAGTGCCCTGGAGCTGTGCTTGGGGCTATGGCTGTGCCCAGGTCTGCACGAGTTGCTGGGACAGCACGGCTGGGCAGACACAGCATTCAGTGAATATATGCTTACTGCACTCCTCCCTTCTACCTGCATCTCCCATAGAGGGAGACCTGCCCTTCCCTTGTGCTGGCTTTTGCTCTCTCCAGAGCCATTACTGAGAAAGTGCAATTCCCAAAGCTGGAAGCAGAGCTATTCAGTGTTTCTCAGTGTGTTAGATATCAGTGCTTTAGTGAGCTGTCTCTGCCTAGCGCTGGCACGCACTTGGCTGAGTACTGCTGCTGCCAGGTCTCTGTGTAGGGATGCTCTGCGCTCTGGGCTGCACTGTGTGGTGAGTCAGTGGAGTAGGATGCGCAGCAAATAAGCTCATTTCCCCGGTTACTCAGAGGTAAAATATTTTTGGAATTGAGCCTGATTTGTGTTAGGAATATTAAGGATGTCTCTGTTTTTCTGATAAAGTTCAGTTTAAAAAGGGAGCGAGAGAGAGATCCTTGCTTCAGTTAGCACTGAATTATCTCAGAAAGCCTACAGCTGAGTTTTTCTTTCTAAATCAGTTTGCACAGCTCTAGGAACAGCACTGTCAGCTTCTGTATCAAACACAAGGATTGCATTTACTCTTTCATCTTGACTTTGTATTAAATACCCGTAGCAAACTGGCATTGAGCCTTCATCTGAAACACAGACCGTAGGAAATCTGATTTTCCAAACCTTCACGGAGTAATTAGAAAATGAAAAGTCATATGATAAAAAACAATTTTAAAAGAATAAGTGCATGTTTAGCTCCATTAAAACTGTTGAAGTTCATCAGAATAATGAGTAGAATTGAAACTGTTTGTTTTTTTTTTTTAAATTAAAACCTAACACTGGAAATTTGCACTGTAGTGCAAATCTGATGAGACAAAGAGCAAAGTGACACTGGACTTAGAAGTGAGCTGCCTATGTAAGGCACATTGTATGTTCAGGTACATGTGCATGGTGCTGGTGGGCTCACATGCCTCCTGCATGGGTGGGCTTTGAGCAGAGCTTGCCCTGGCTCCAGCAAATGGGGCAAAAGCAGAAAGAGATCAAAAAGAAGGGAGTGAAAGATTGATGAGTTGTGTCTCTGAGCTCAGAAAACTTGTGTCCATCAGGGTGGGAGAAAGACAGGATGGTCCACCGATCAGCTTATGGACCTCTCCACGTACTGCATCTTAGCTCTTGGATGCCCAATCCCTAGAGGTGTTCAAGGCCTGATTGGATGAGGCACTGGGCAGCCTGGTCTGGTATTAAATGGGGAGGTTGGTGGCCCTGCATGTGGCAGGGGGTTGGAGATTCATGATCCTTGAGGTCCCTTCCAACCCAGGCCATTCTGTGATTCTTTGATTCTGTAAACATTTTCTTTTGCATCATTAACTAAACCATAAAATGTGAATGAACATGTTAGGGGAGTACATCACCTTGCTGATGGACTTAGTGATAAGCTGGCCAATTCTGGTGGGAGAACAGACACACCTATGAGGCACTGTAAGGTACAGTTGCTTTGTACATCAGTTACTGTAGAGATCACAAAGCTGATCTGTAAACTTCTGCAGCACCTGGTGATGAGATGGAGTGCAGTCTGGCTCTGTTTCTGGGGTCAGTTGCCTGTTTCCAGAGGTAATCGTGTTTTCTGAGCTGCATGAGGTTCTGATGGACCAAGACATAGCAAGACATTGAATGTATGTCCTGGTTTCAGCTGGGATAAAGTTGATTTTCATTGTTTGCTACGATTCTATGTTTTGGCTTTAGGAGAAAAAACAATGTTGATAACACACCAGTGTTTTAGCTGCTGCTGAGTAGTGCTGTACAAAGCTAAGGACATCTCAGTTTTCAGCTTCTCATACTGTCCTGCCAGTGAAGGGGGCACAAGGAGCTGGGAGGGGGCTGACTTAAACTGGCCAAAGGGATATTCCATACCATATGACATGATGTGAGAAACCAGTACAACTGAGGAGGCTTGGCCGGGGTGGGGCAGGCACTGCTCAGGGACTGGTGATCAAAGTCTAGTGATTAAGGAAAATGGAGTGATAGACCAGGCCAAGATATATGTGATGTCAGAAGGTGTCTCATAACCCTACTGTAGGCACCAAGCCTTCATGGTGACACTGGGAAAACTTCTTTCTCCTGAAATCCCTCATCTTTCCTCATGTTCTTCTGTCTGTCCACATCACTCGCTTCCTTTATTTTCTGCAGCAAAATAAATATGTTTAACGCCTTCCTCAAACGTATCCAGAGCTGTGAGACACCTCCTCAGCTCTCTGCCACCCTTTGCAGGTATGCAGTGCCAGGTCTGGTCCTAAATCAGGACTCTTGAGGATCTTGTTGTAGAGGAATTCAAGTCAGTGCTCATAACCAGGTGCTGGTGAGGCATCAGAAGGGCTCTGTCAGGATGAGGAGGTGGGGGCTGTGAGTTTGTTACCTGGTGTGAAATGCCTTTAAACTGTACAGTATAACTGTTGTTCCCTTGATCTATTTTACACCTGCCCAATCTGATGCCTGGTCATGCACTGAGTGATGGCAGGAAGGATCTACCCAGAGGAAAAGAGGGAGCCACAGCCACAGCCAGGTCTCTTATTCCATATGGACATTCTCATATGGACATTCTCATATGGACAGTTTCACTCTGGTATACATAAGAGAAGCAACACCTGTTATTATGACACCTTGGACATCATCAACCAGTAGCTCTTACAAACATCAAACATGAGAGAGAGAAGCACCTGGGTAGAAAGAAGGAACGTGTGCCCTCAATACAGCAAAGGCTGCACTGAGGGAAGAGCACTGTTCCATAAGAAATCCCCGGGAAAAGTTCCTGCAATGAATGAGGGGGAATGAAGAGTTACAAAGCCCAAGTGCTCTCTTTGCCCAGCAGCAGAAGGATGGCTGGGTTTGGTGCTGACAGCTACAAAGCAGAGTTGGGCTTCAAACTGGGAGTTTAGATAAACCCATAGGCACGTGTGAGACTTAAACAGAAAAACCTGGGCATCGGGTCTGTTATTTCAGATATAGTGTTCCTTCCCTCAGGAATTTCCTATTGATTTATCTGGATCCTCTTCAATGTGTCCGGACTCCTTGCTCCCTGGAGGGGTGGGCATGGGAACCCTGATGTCCTTGGTGCAGGGTGATACAAGATGTAGGATCAAGTGTAGGCTGGTGGTGGTTCTCCTTCCTTCCCATCTCCTGGGCTGGCTGCTTGCAGTGCCCAGCCCTCTGGGCCCGTTGACACAGCGGGGGTAGGCAGGGCTCCTGACTCTCTGAGCACCTTCTAATTTGTTTGTTGACAGTGACAAAAGCACATTTTTAGTTCTGTCAGCAGTGACAATGCAGCTGTAAACAAGCAGGCTGCTTTGCCTCCTGTGTTATCAGTAGAACTGCCAGCTAAGCACTAATTCCTGAGCCCTTTTCTGGCTGATGCTTGGCAGTGATATATGGAGCAAAGCAGCAGAACAAGTCGCCTACTTGCATTTTGCTGTGCTGGTGGTTAGAAAAATGTGACTTTAACTACTGAAGTGATTACACTGCAAAAAGAGAGAGTGTATGTACATGCAGGTGGGTATGTGGCCTCAACATACCATTTCATGGATGTGTGTTTCTGATCTGAACGAGTCTAGGAGAACTGGGGGTTTGGTAATATCTAATTGTTTTGCACCAGTGCATGCTTTTGATGGCAGCAATAAGGAGCTGATGACAGTGGAGTGATTTGTGTGTTGCAGCATGTAACAGCAAATATGTGCAAAGTACACATATTACAGTACAATATAACACCTTTAATTCAGAGTATCGTAAGCCTAACATTAAAAAATAACATTTTGAGATCGTTCCAGGGAGATTGGTTTTGGTTAACTTCAGGACCACGCTTTCTCCCCTGGAAGCACCAGATCTGCTGCTTTGTTCCTTCACCCTCCTCTCTTGGCACCAAGAGAAGGGAAGTAGTGGCTGTGACTGCTGGCTTCACATTCTGCAGGGGCAGGGCAGGGGAATGACACCAGAAAAGATCCCAGAGGAACTGCACGGAGCAGGCTGAATCAAATAAACATAAGCAACAAACAAAACAGTGAATATTGAAGGTCATTTCCTGGCAGGGGGATGTTTAAGCAACAATCCTTTTTTGACCTGACCTTTTGCAGTTTTTGGTATGCTTTTTCATCTGCTATTCTCTCTCAGAGAATGATCTTTTAGTTTTACCTCCCTCTTCAGTATCAGAGAGAGACAGTCACAGGCAGAAATGGGAGTCTTGCTCTTTGGCATCTTCCAGACTTGTCCCTCGACAGCCAGCAGTCACAGCAGATGGGTGGGACGGTCAGAGGACATCACAGCTCTGCTCCTGTGTGCTGTTAGCTCCGTGTGGGTGAAGCTGCCACCCCAATGCCCTCAGCCCACTGTTGGAGAACAGCAGCAAGCCTCCTGCATTTCCAGACGGTTTTGCTCTCCTCCCAGCAGCAGCTGCAGGATTAGCTCTCAGCTGGAGCCGCCGGCCCAGCTGACAGCAGAGCTGCTGCACAATGCGTTTGACCCAAAGGCGCCGTGCCTGCCAAAAATGCCTTCCTGGAGGCGGGTCGGCACTCGGGGGTGTGGCGGTGCTGCCGCGGCCATGGCTGGAGCAGCAGCGAGGGAGGCGTGCCACGAGCACCTACTCTCCGCCCGCACCCTTGTTCTATGGAAAGGGATCCTTTGTCCCACGCTTTTACACGCTCCCAAAGAGGCTGGCTGCCATAAAACCATCCCTGCCAGCGCTGCCCCTCACCCCAGCGCCAGCCACAGCGCTGGCTCAGCCAATTGAAGCGGCTTCCAAAATCACTTCTGTGAGCTGTGCCTCACTGAGACCTGTGTGCTTCAGAAGAGGGCGAATGGCGGCTGTGCCGGGCCCAGCAGGTCCGTGTGTCGGCCACAAGCCTGGTGCTGCCAGGCAGGTTTGGGTTTGGAAAGGGCTTAGCAGAGAAAGATACGTAAACTTTTTGAAAAAGTCAGCAGCCGGACAGCATTCTGAGGTGACTGCAAATGTCTTTGTTTGAGGCTGGGCTGGCATGCAGCTTTCTTTCATTCTGCATCTGCAAATGCAAAGGAAAACGACATCTCATTCACAGCATTGTTCACAAGGGCCGCACGTAACTTCTCCACTCAGTAAATATTTGGGGAGCAAACCGTGTAAGAGCCTGTGCTATCAGGAGGCAATGGGAATGGGCCGTGCTGTGCTGTCAGCATGGGCTTAGTGGTTTTTTTGTTTGTTTTTTTGGTTTTTTTTTTTGACCAAAGCACTTACAGGCAGCAGTAGCCAAAGCAAACAGGGAGATTTTACTCTAAAATTGTAGCATCACCGAGAATGTGAGCTTTGGGACATTTTTACAATTGCTTACAACCTTCCTCTTAAGCAATGCCTTGGGGCACAGGGACAGCTGGGCCCGACTGGCTCTTGGCGTTCAGCCAAAAACACAGTGGAGCCTGGAGCAGTGGTTTTTGGAAAGGCAGTGAGGGACAGCCTGGGCTGGTGTCCTGGGGCTGGGCCTTGTCAGTGGCAAACCAGCCCAGCTGGCTGTGTTGTTTATGTGCATATAGTCCCTGCTGGCTCGCATTCTTTAATCAAAACAATGCTTTTTCCCAATAAATATGTCTCCTTAAGACCTGCTCCAGCACACTTGTCATGAATAGGATGTGGTCTCCTCAGCTGGTCCAGGGACAGGCAGCCTCGTGCTTGTGTCCAGCAGGACTCTGTGAGGTTCTGCTGTTCACCAGGACTGTGGCCACACCACCCTCCCCTCAGCTCTATGGTGTTCACCAGAGGATGGGAAAAAGGCTTCAGGATGGCCCGGCCCAGGGCTGCACCTTTCTGAGGGAACACAGAATGTACAGGGGTTTCCTGCAGCTTGTGAGGCTGCAGCCATGCTTGGCTCCAGCCCAGCAGCATTTCTCAGGTGAGGGTGCCAGCTGAGGCCCCATCCCAGCCGTGTGTTATTGCCAGGATTTATTTGTTGCCTTTTTGGTATTTATTTGTGTATCCCATCTCCAGCCAAACAGGTTAGGTAGAAAGCTGGGACTGAGACAGCTGAAAGCCTCACGAAATAAAAGCCATTCCCCAGAGGGGATGAACTCCTCTCTGCTCTTCTAGAAATATTTAAGTGCCTCTACAACTTAATTGCGTCTTTAATAGTGCCAGCCCTTCCAGTAAAGACAACAGTGCCCTTAATGACAAACCCAGCAGTGGAGGGGATCAGGAGCTGAGAGCACTGCATGGCACACAGTGAGACTCAGCTGCCTAAAGGCCCCCACTGGCACAGCACCTCAGCACTGAATATTGTTACTTCCAAGAAATATTCTCCAAGCATCACTTTGCATTTATTCATATAATCAGAAATAAGCCACTGGAGAGCAGTGCAAGCTCTGAACAGCAAGAGTGGTTCAGGAAGTTGTGGTTTCCTCACAATATTGGGGGTGAGGAAGCAAAACTTCCTGCAGCAATCCCAACCTTCACGTCAAGTTGGAGCTTTTGCCTTCCAACCAGAGCATTGCTAGGTGCTCTGCAAATCCACAAACATAATGTATGTGGATAAGAGAAAGAACATGCGATCAGGTCAGCATTAGTCAGGGGTGAGAATTTCAGGTGTGTGCAAAACATTCAGCCATATTCTCTTTTTTTTTTTTTTTTTTTTTTTTGTGGGGGGGGAGAGAGAGCCGTAACCATATGTACATGGAGAAATTTATCAGGTTTTGTCTGCATCTGTATGGAGAGGGATACTGCCCTGATTCTCGGTGTTAGGGATACTGTTGGGGGAACTTCAGTGAGTTCTACAGCAGGCTTGGGTATTTTGTGCCACCTCACCAGACCAATCTCCTCATGGAAAATAGTTCCTGCACACTGTGTCATACATCTGTCCATGCTGTAATGTTTTCCAGTGTTTGTGAAGATAACAACTGCATATAGGGCACAGATGAGCAGCTTTGGCCTTTCCAATGGTGAACCTCACGAGGCTCTGGTGAGCATCCCCGCTCCAGCGGGCAGCAACAGGAAGGGGTGAGGTCAGGCACTGGGAGCCAGCAAGCTGTTTGCCAGGGCTAGAAAGAGGCACAGCTCTTCTTGCCCCAGGGATCAGACAGAGCCTAAAGCCAACGTCTTCATTCAGCGTTTGCAGGAAGAACTGGTAACTTACACTGTGAGTGATTAGAAGGGATTTGTTTCCTATTGGTTGAGAAGCAGGGTGAGAAGGTCACAGGGAAGATGACATTACAGGTTGTTGGCTTTTTCCGTTTTGGTTCCTTCCATCCTTCATGAGCTCACCAGCTTTTCCTTTGCTATTTCCAGTGAAAAAACAAGCAACAACTTCACTCTGTTTCTTTCTGCCACCCTGATGCAGAGCTCAAAACTGGGGCAACAGCAGTGAGCCACGAGAGGCACTGTTTTCCACATGGCTCCCTGCAGAAATAGGGCCAAGCTGCTGCTTTCCTGAGCAAGCTGCCAACTTTTATCAAAGAGCCAAGGTCCTTGGGCATGAGTAGCAGCAGCTGGTGCAGGAGAGGCTGTATTAAAAAAATAATTAATTTAAATTAATTATTAATACCTGTTGTGGTTTAATCTGGCAGGTGGCTGAGCACCACACAGTTGTTCACTCACTCTCCCCCTTCCCAGTGGAATGGGGAGAGAATCAGAAAAAAAAAGAACTTGTGGGTTGAGATAAAACTGTTTACTAAGATAAAGAAAAGGAAAAGGATAAAAGTTATGACTATATATATATAATGTATATGAATGTATATAACAAGTGATGCACAAGCAATTGCTCACCACTCCTGACCATTGCCCAGCTTGCCCCATGAGCAACAGGAGAGAGATGAACTCCTTTCCCCTTCAAAACTCCTTCCACATGATGTTACATGGTATGGAATATCCCTTTGTCCAGTTTAAGTCAGCTGTCCTCATTCCGTTCCCTCCCAGCTCCTTGGGCCCTTCGCTGAGAATGGCCTTGGCTCTGTACAGCATTGCATAGCAGCAACTACATTGGTGTGTTATCAGCATTGTTTTCCTCCTAGAATCAAAACACAGCATCATTCCAGACACTCTGAAGGAAAAAGTTCTGTTTCAGCTGAAACTAAGACAATGCCTTTGCTTAAGACAAGGCATCTTGCTTTCTTTTGGTGGCAAGCAGCTGGCCAACAGTCTGGTGGCTTTTTCAAGTCAGCAATGGCCTGTGTCATCTTTTGTGTGCTGGGTGGTGTCAGAGCCTTGTGAGGAAGCTGAGGGCTGGGGTGGAGATGGAACACAGGCAGCAAAGGGGCAAAGCTGGAGGAAGCCAAACTGCTTCTTTCTAATGCAGTTTGCTTGGAGGGGTCTTAGCTTCATTCTTTTCCCTTTGTATATATGTGGAAGTCGTGACCTCATAAACTGATTCCTGATGCTATATTTGGATTTTCAGTCTTCCCCCCTGTAGAACAACATGTAAAACACACCTTGGTATGTAACTCATTGCTGTACAACCTGCTAAAATTCCCTTACAAAGACCTTTTCCCCACAGCCTTCTGGCCAGCCAGATAGCATCTTCCTCACTCGCCCAGAAGCACGGACAGGCGGTAACTGCCCAGCCCAGCCATACTGCCCAACATGACATGAAGGGCTGGACAGGAGCCATGTGTGTCTATTGATGATGTGGGGGTGAAGTATGAAGCTGCGGCAAGATCACATGTGGAGGCATTGGTTTGAGGTACAGGACAGGGGAGAACTGCTTTTAAATGATGAAATGGCCCTGACGTGGGCTAGAAAAAAGCAGAGATGTAGGAGGAAGCCAGTGTTGTTGAAGGAGACTGCTTCCGAGGAGTTTGCTGACTTCTTCCGCCATCTCAGCTTACTCAGGATTTTCTTAGGAGTAGATTGCAATGTCACCCTCCCTAAGTCACCTGTTAGTCATACTTCACAAACAAATATGCAGAAATACTTTGATGGCATTGCCACTCTGCCTGCGTTGCAGCAACTGGACAGACAGGGTGAGACATTGAGCTCTGTGCCAGTTGTACTTCTCACCTCTTGGATGATTTACCTCAGTGGGCATAAAAGGCAAAGATACAACCACACCTATCACTGAAATGAATGCTGTAGTAAAATAAAAATCACTCGTGTCCTCACTAGGAAATGAAAGTGAATTTTAATGATATTGAAATTACTGCAACTGTTCATGATGGTGTCTGTATACGTCAACTGTAATTATTTATGGAGTTCACTATTTTGGCAGCTAGCCCAACAGACACCCCCCCAATAAGCAGCTCACTCATTCCATCAGCTGCGGTTACCCAAACCCATGTCCCTCTGCTGCCACACAGCCTACAATATCCCTTTCCTACACTTCTCCTCAGACAGCCACTTGCACTGCAGAGCCAGCAGAAGCCCCTGCCCTGTTCTGAAAGCCCTCGTGGTTATGAATGGAATAGAGTGTCATAGGCTTGGGTACAGTCCTTAGAAATTCCTTTATTGCTCAGAGTTTGAGATCCTGTTTAATTAAAACATTTATAAAGTTAAAAAACATTCAAAAACATTCAATACATAAATGACATTCTGCAGCTGCATACTAATTTAAAAAAGTAGAAAACAAAATCAGAAATAACGATGAGCTATTTCTTGAACCCATAGGAGATCAGAGGGCAGCCAACCCAGTTCAAGTGCTCACTACACAGCAAGAATGAAGAAAAGCTGCTGTGAATTCCTGGAGCTTTCGTCTCTTGTAATTATTTCCTAGATCACATACAGCAGCAATGTTAGTTACACTAACATCTTAGATAAATGACCTGGAAAGATAAAACACACAGTAGTGTATGCATTGAGGAGAAAAAAGAGGGCAAGTGACTGAACTGTTATGACAAGTTCACATTAATTTATTACTTATCTGTAACAAGAGTTGCCTTTAGCAGTAGGTCCTTCAAACTGCAAGGCCATTAAAGCTTTCACATGCCCTTCTGAGCAGTGGGTAGTTAAAGGCATATCTAAAGAAAAGTGAAAGCACAATTTCTGCATAGAAAGGAACCAGCTGAGCAAAAGCACTGAGAATTGGGTATTGAGTGAGAACTGACATGATGCTGTACCTTCCCTTGTGCTGTTAGCAGACTAAGTAAATTAGAGTTACAGGGCTACAGATGGCACAATCACAGTTTGTTTGCAGACACTCCCTAGTTTACCAGGGTCTGATTCCTACACTTCGCTTATTCTGACTGAAGTCAGTCATAAATCAGAACATTCTGGAGGACATATGTTTGAAGTGTGGTTCCATTCCCTGAAATAACTTTGTGATTACGAACACATCATCAGAATCTACACAGAGAAAAAGCTGCTGTTATCACTGACAGTGATGCCCAGTTACATTGCTGGAAAGCAACAGGAAGACCTCCATCAGGATCAGTTGTAGTCTGCACACCTACACACCACAGGCACTTTCTACGTCTTTCAGTCACATCAACCCTCTGGTACATCACCATTTCAATATAACCTGCAAGATCTGGAAACTGTATTTAGATGTAGTTATTAAAAAAATGCATTAGAGCAACTGTGACCCTGAAATTTAATCCTGTATCACTGAAAGTTTAAAATTGTGATATGATGTGCTATTAACACAACACCTCCTTCCTCTTCACAAAGCCAAGAAACAACTGAAAAACAGTACAGTGCTGCTTCAGCTCAGATAAGTGTGTCTGCATTCCAGCCCTGCAGGGTGCAACCAAACACATCCTTCATCTGTGATTGGAGCAAACACATTATCCTTGGTTTACATTTTTCTAGTGTTTCTGCTGGTGAAAGTCTCTCATTGTTATTCAAAGATAAGTAACAGTTATAAAAACCAGTGAACTTTACAAAAGTACGGAAAATTCTCAGAGATACAAATGGGAGGTAGACACAGCACTTCAAGGTGTTTCAAAGGCCATTCATGATCTCCCTTAATATTCACTACATGGCACTTGAATAATAATTATCTTCTCTACATTCCAAAATAACGATGAAAGTAAAATGGATATCAAAGCCCAAAAATTAGACAGCCAGAAGTATACGATCATATGTAGGCACTTGTGAAAATGCTTCAAAAAGGTAGGAATAATGCTTCTTTTTCACTTGTGTGGCAACTGCATAGAATTACTGCTCTGTTTCCCTGGGCATCTCACATCAGGTGAGAGAAGATCAGGACTGAATCCAAAGTACCTATAAACATCTCTCTGCAATTACGATTAGACTGCTGTTCTGCATCACTGTAATGCTACTGCATCTCAAACACAAGGAAACTTTGACACATATAGTCTACACCCAAGAAAAACAATAACAGCTAAACTTGAAGAGAACAAAATCATACGCTACTATGACACAATGAAGAAAAGTTAAAAATTCAAGTAGGAAACCCAGTGAGTAAGTGATTTTAAATAGTCCTCTTGAAATATTAATTCAATTCAGAACAAATTCTGGACTGAACAAAACTGAAGTACAGTTGCTAAACATTATGTCTCAAAACAAATTAGAAGAGAGGAGGAGAGAGAGACAGGAGAAAAGAGAGACAGGAGAAAAGAGAGACAGGAGAAAAGAAAAGATATAAGGGATTTTCAGAAAACCTGAGTTGACAACCAAACTGCCAACCACAATGCTCAAATTACTGCCTCAGTCAGCTCTCCACGTCTTAGGAAAAGCCATTAATTTTTTTTTAATCTTACTTTAATAATAACAAGAATATGTTTATTCTTGTCTTATTTCCATGTACCTTTTCTTTTAAAGGCCTACAGTTTAGTGTTCACAACTTCAAAAGCATCTGTAAATATACCAAAAATAAGAATGAATACCAGACAATATCAAAATGATACATTTCAAAACCATCCCATTATTACTGAAAAGTGCACTGCAGTTAATCCGTAGGTCTGAGATGCTTTGGTCCTGGAGACAGTCTCCTCCATTAAGTGCTCGAGGTCTACAGTCTTCTTAATTAAATGAGAAATCTTTCATCCACCAAAGTTTTAGATGTCAAATTCTTCTGTCCAACTGTATTACGAATGAACCTAAAAATCTAACAACAAAAGCAATATGTTAAAGAACAAGCAATGAAACCAGCATGCTTCAATATCTAGCGCAGAGTAACTCCGTAATATATTTAAATCTTAAAGGAGTAGATGAGGTGTTTAATTGCCTTCAGTGATTTTGAAACTTTTCCAGTACCTTTCCACCTTGAAATATGATTAAATTAATTGCAATTAATTTTAACTGCTTTTTTTGTGTGTGTTTTCCAGTGAAAGCTGTCATTCTCTTTGTTTATGACATGCATATGAATACACTTGGACTACTTAACACCACATACTGCATCCAGGGTTTCATTATCAAACTATTTAAGCTCTCATACTACCCAATATTATTTAAATAGAAGAAGTTTACCTCCTGTTGCAAATACGTTAGAATAGCCGCTAAAACAAAACTTTGGGTGGCCAGATCCACAACAGAGAAAAACAGGATATCAAAGATGAGCAGTGTCGTCTCATTGCCGTAATACAGAACTTCACTGAAAGAGTGTCCTTCATCTACAGGAAGACAATGGTTTTTGAAGGATTTTTACTTTTTTTGGTCCAGAAATCTCAATAAAGTCACAAAGTCACTTAAAAAATGATGATCAGAGGGCTGGAGCACTTCTCCTATGAGGAAAGGTTGAGGGAATTGGGATTGTTTAGCTTGGAGAACAGAAGGCTCCGGGGACACCTCATTGTGGCCTCTCTTGAAGAGAGCGTATAAACAGGAGAGGGAGTGGCTGTTTATGAGAGTGGACAGTGATAGGACAAGGGGGAATGGTCTTAAACTGAGACAGGGGAGGTTTAGGTTAGATATTAGGAGGAAGTTTTTCACACACAGGGTGGTGACACACTGGAACAGGTTGCCCAAGGAGGTTGTAGATGCCCCATCCCTGGAGGCATTCAGGGCCTGGCTGGATGTGGCTCTGGGCAGCTGGTCTGATGGTTGGTGACCCTGCACATAGCAGGGGGTTGAAACCAGATGGTCATTGTTGTCCTTTTCAACTCAGGCCATTCTATGGTTCTATATTCAAAGGCTGCTTTACATATGAAACAGACAAAACTTCCTTGTCACTGAGATTTTTAGCAAGTGCTAACTCTGGCCCCAGGTCAAAAAAATAATGAAACGTGCTTAAACCTTACCTAAAAGGAGCTTCAGAATTTAACATTATCTTCGGTCACTTAGCAATTGATTTCCCCAGAAATGGGTCTTTTAAGCTGAAAACACCAATTTCTGTAGCCAGATTAGATTACTTATCCATCCCTTTGTTTTATAAGCAGTGCCTCTCTCAAAAGAGAACATTTAGCAAGTACAGAAAACACTCCTCTCTCTCTTTCTGCTTTCTTATTAAAATGTGTAATGAAAATATGGTGCTGCCAATAAAACTTTCATTAAACATCACTTATGTTCTGCTTTTATGAAATCCTGATTTGTATCTAAAGTTCTGGAGACTGCTGCAATGTAACCCATCAAGGAAAATATTCATTTCAGTGCTTACACGATCTTTGAAACAATGGCAGTCGAAAGACTAAAAGCTGAACATTGCATGGTTTAGACACATCTCATTGTGCTTCTGCATTTAACTCAAACATGATATATGTGACAGGACTGATAGCTGAGTAGACCTGAGGACTAGAATAGGGTTTTGGAACAACTGTAGGGTGGGGACTGGCAGCCAAAGGCTGCTGAGAGTTAATACTGCTTATTTTGTAACATTCATTATTAAAGATAGTGCTTCCATGTAACAGGGAAGGAAAGCCCAGTCCTTTGATGAATTATGTGCAGCTCAGACATCCAGATTGAGCAAAACCATCAGGCTACAGCCATGGCTCCTATCTGGTTAGAAAGCATGTGCTATATTCCTGATTACAGAGCAAGGTTTGTGATTCAAATGAGGGGTTCAATTCTGCAGCCTTGGTGTTGGAGACAGCAGAAAAAGTTCTACTCCACTCAATAATCTCACCTGGGGATTAGTATTATATAAGGATGGCATATTTAGAAAGTGTAATGGTCATTTTATTAATATCAATGGATTGGATTATGGTTCTGATAAGGTTTGAAGTTTCTGAACAGTGAGACTGGAGAGTCAAGTATCTAAGGGGCTCAAAATGAGGCCCCATCACTGGTTGCTCATCAATACTTAGTTTTCACTGAAGTGATGTCCATATTTATGGTTGGGGTAGAATAAGGGTCTGAACTAAGTTCAGTAGTCTCCAAAAATGTATGGTATAATATAATCAATTATTTCACTAAAACATCCTCACTGTGATCAATATCCACTTTAGAGAAATTGTCTTTCTGCTCTTTTAGTTTTTTCACAGGAAATTTAGTTCTCTACAGAAGCATTGTGCTGAACTATTTAAATACTATGGATCTCCTTTCCATTTAAAAAGTGGATATCAAGGCAACACTTCATAAAAAGCTGCACATCTCTACACTGTGTCCTTTCAAGATGCCTACAGGAAAAAGAACCACATTGCAATTAAGTGACAAATAGTAAGTAGGATTTCTCTAACCTAGAGAACACCTCTTAGCTACTTCTCTCACAATCATTTTAAGACCTCTCTTGCTGTAAGGCCCAGTTTAGGTTGGAAATCCTGGAAGTGAATCTACACTGAAACATGCATGCTTATAAAAGTACAAATCCCAAGTCACATATCCTTTTACCATTGTAGAAAATACTTTTGTCGATTGGTTCCATGAACTCCATGCCTAGAATCCGCTCAAGCAGCAATTTATCTTTGACAATATAATCCATTTCTTTATGAACCTGTAAGAAAAGCAAAGGTACAATTTTTGTTTTACGATCTCAAAGGAAATGTATTTTTTCCAAAGTGGAGTACAGCCACTTAGACCCCTATGAATGAAGAAAGGATTGGTCCATTCCAAGATAAAAATAAACACATAACAAGAAAGGATTTGTCTTTTTGAAGAGTGAGCTGCATTGTTGCACAGTACTCCAGTTTTTCATCTGAATGAAGCACTGTTTCAATTCCCATGAAATCTTGAACAGCAAGTCCTTATGGACATATGCTTAAACAGAAAACTACAGGCATGCAGATTTACAATTTTTAGTCTATTGTAATTTTATTTAATATATTAATATCAGTATACATACGTGATCAATAAAAGAACTGAGGAATTTGTTCATGGTGTTGTATGCCCTTGTGCTCTGTTCAAAAGTATTTGCAGATGAGTCCAAAAACCTAGCAGGACCACGTCTCTGAAATACAACATGGCCGTGGCTTTAGTGGAAGAAATACATATTTTGAATAACATTAACAGAATAAAAATGTCTCACTTACTCTTGTCAGGGTTTCATGAATCCTGTCATACTGCAGTCTCATTTTTCTTGAAATGGAAATCTGAAATGTCTGGCCATCTGTGTTTGGTAGCAAACCTCTCTGACTACATAGGTTTTCCTACAAATTAAAATAACTAAGTTAACATTATTCATGCCATACATAAGAAAAAAAAAAAGAGGTCAAAGGCTTTTCATTTATTCTCTTTTATGTAGAATCATAGAACAGCTCAGGTTGGAAAAGACCTTAAAGATCATCGAGTCCAACCACAACCTGACCATACTACCCTAACTCTAACAACCCTCCTCTAAATCATGTCCCTGAGCACCACATCCAAACAGTTTTAAAACACATTCAGGGATGGTGACTCAACCACCTCCCTGAGGAGCCTATTCCAGTGCTTAACAACCCTTTCCATACAGAAGTTTTTCTTGATATCCTGATATGTACATACAGAACTTGATATCTCTAGATCTTTGAATTCACTGCGCTCTCAATGCTATTACAGCAAGATTTTTTTTAGGACATGAAATCCTGACCCCTGCTGTCACAAAGACATATTCATCTTTTTACCCGTGTTCTATTCATTACCTTCTACAACATCTTTTAAGGTTCACTCTGAAGCCTTTTGTTTTGCATTTATCATTTATTCTCTATTTTTCTTGCTTTTTCTTATGCCTTGGACTCCTGACTTCTCCATACCTTTCTCAGGTCATACTTCATAGATCTCAGAAAACCCAAGCACACTGAAAATTCATTAATTACATTGGGAAAAAAAACCTTGCTTCTCCCAGTATTATGCTAACGAAAGCAATTTGGAAAAAAAAACACACAGAGACACAAAAATAATATTTAAAGGATTCCTCTGTATTTCCATATTTGAATGTTCATTTCACGTTTAGATTTTTTTCTTGTCAGTTAGCATTAAAACAGACACATCCTTCACCAAAGGTACTTTCTTTCTACTTATTCCATACAACGATGCAAGATGTCATGGAATTTTGTGCATTGTGCTCCAGTCATATTTGATAGTTTACACTTGCTGCTAAGAACTAACTAAGGAGAAACTTGAAAAAATAGTTGCTAAGTTTATTAAAATGAATGTCTGTAAAGGGTAGCTGATGTCATCAGAGGAGGAAGAGATGGAACAAAATAATTTATTAGAAGAGTAGCTGATCCTTTATATATATATATATATATATATATTTTTTTTTTTTTTTTTTCAATATAAAAAAAGATGGTGTATAAATGCGTGGAAAAAAATAACCTTGTTAGAAAAACAGGAATTTTATGTGTAAGAAATCTGAAGAACAGAAAGAAGAGAGAAAGCAAAGAAGAAAGGTGAAGAGCTAGTTAAAAAAAAATGTCAGGTCATTTATTTGTAGATTAACAGCTGGTATTTTAAGTACCTTAACTCAGTGCAATGTGACACAGAAGACTAGATCTGTAACTGAAAGCTTTCAAAATATACATATATTTATTAATTAATTAAAGAAAATAATTAGAATAGGTGTAAAACTTCCCTACTTCTACTTACTGCTTCTCTCTTTAGGTTCATATTCATTTCCTCCATGTTGGTGTCTGCATGTCCATGCACTGAGCGGCCATGGATGTAATAACCAAAGCAGCTGTGTGACAAGAGGAACACTGAAATCTAAAGGAAGTGCAGGAAGAGAAGAATACTTTCATTAGATATGACCATTTTTTCCACAGTGTAAATCAGCAGATTTAGAATGCAAAGTAGGTACGTATCAAAATATGTAAGGCAGGAAAACATTTAGTAGCATCTTTACTTATTCATCTATGCTTAAGTAGGGAAGCAGAACAGCTTCAAGTTTAGTTTATGAATGGCAAGGATCACAGAGTCAAGGACTTGAAAAATTTAATTCCACAGAATGAAAAAACGAAAAATTGAGAACAAAGCTATCAATTGACCTTCAATCTGATTCTGAGATACATCACACATATGAATGATTTGAGTTTCTAGGAGACTATATATAACAGACAGTATGAAATAATGCTTATGTATCACAAAATTAATACTCTATGTGACCCATGCACATGTATTTTCATGGGAAAGGAAAAAACAAGGCTGACTAAACGAGTTAGTACCTATATTTTTATAAATTTTTGGCCAAATGACTGAATTTCGTGTGTTCTCACTTAGTCTTCTTGTAATACTTCAAGACTCATATTTAAACTACTGGAAGTAGTTCAGACATACATAAATGTATTTGAGAAAGATGACAGCTATTTCAGGCAGGACAGTCATCAACACTTGAGGAAGAACCAGAAGATAAGTATGGAAATGGAACATAAACATAAAAACAAAACCAATACGGCTGTGTCTTGAAGAAAAAAGTACTAAAATGCAAAACCAGTAGAAAAAAATAACAAAAAATGACTCCATGTCAAATTTCTGTCACCATTTTCTACTCTTGAATTCTGTAAGAGCATTATAATTGATATATTTCAAATAACAATGTAAAAATCATGTCTAGAAGTACATACTGATATGGATGATTCCAGAATCGTTTTCAAATTAAAACTTAGGTAAAATCATGTTGTAGGTTACACCAGTAAACTGAGGAAAAAATCACCTCCTTTGGTTGTGATCTCTGAACAAATTACATGAATAAATATTACTTAATGTTCTTGTAACAATCTCACATGTTATTCTAGTGAAAATGTCCCTGTACAAATGAGACAAAGAAATACTTACGTTGCTCACACAGCACAAATCGACAAATCGGCTTAACTTATCTTCAACAAATCTTTCATAAAACACAGCAAAAAATATAATCTGAAATAAATCAACCATATTTTATTTTATTATTCCAGCAGATTTTACTTCATTTTCTGAATTGTAAAGCAATTAACTTCAAAGTTCAGCATCCACAAATTACGGACCTCCACAGTGGTTACCATTGCATCAAGCTCTTTGAAATAGGATTGACATCCTTCCTCTACAAAGTAAGGATGTAGCAATAACTTGCCTTTCATTTCATTCTTGGTAGATGCTCTAAATTTGTTTACAACAAAAAAAAGGAACTGAGTAAATTCTTACCTTTGATGGAATTAAAATTGCAACAAAGAAATCTCTCTCACATTTAGGCAGGTTCATTTTTTATTCTAATCTCGTACCACACTCAACAAGCTGAAAGTCCAGATCAAAAAAAAAAACCAAACTCCAATACTTCCAATATTTGAAGGGAGCATATAAACAGGGGGAATGCCTGTTTACAAGGGTGGATAGTGATAGGACAAGGGGGAATGGTCTTAAACTGGCACAGGGGAGGTTTAGGTTAGATATTAGGAGGAAGTTTTTCACACAGAGGGTGGTGACACACTGGAACAGGTTGCCCAAGGAGGCTGTGGATGCCCCATCCCTGCAGGCATTCAGGGCCAGGCTGGATGTGGCCCTGGGCAGCCTGGTCTGCTGGTTGGCGACCCTGCACATAGCAGGGGGATTGAAACCAGATGATTGTTGTGGTCCTTTTCAACTCAGGCCGTTCTGTGATTCTGTGATACCCAATGCTATAGTAAGCAGTGTTATTATCACTAGGATGGAGTAGGGATATATTTTACTTTCCAAGAACCTGATCATCCTGTGTGTGCCTAACATACCTGCAGGAAGGCAATGGCTAACCACAGTGCAGCAGACACACCGAATCTTAAAATGCGGCTCCATGGTGCTATGTAACTCTCACTGCTTCTTTTAAGACTGGAAGAAGAATCCATTAAAGCCAGGTTTGAAAATCCCACCACCTGAAGAGATAAAAAGGTTATTATTAAGATGTGAGGTAACAAATAGCATTGGTTATGGCTCTCATTTTCCTCAAAGCAGGAAATAAGAAAAGAGCTGGAAATAGCAGCATGTTCACTGTGATGTAGCCCAGTTGTGGGATGCAGTGTTATTACTGAGAAACAATTAAAAACACGATCTGTGCACAGATGTACATATTTATATTATCACATATAAATATTTACAAATATAAATAAACAAACATACACAGCTAAATCTTATGACAAATCAACACTAATTTTTCCTAAAAAATTTCTAAAAGATTCTACTGCTCAACTACAGAGAGATCTTATTTCTGCCAAATTCTAGCTTTCTAGTCATAGAATCATAGAATCACAAGGTTGGAAAGGAAATCCAAGATCATGTAGTCCAACCGCCCTCCCATCACCATTGCTACCACAAGCCACTAAACCATATCTCGTAGCTCCTCATCCAGATGCCTCTTGAACACTGCCAAGAATGGCAACTCCACCACCTCCCTGGGCAGGCCATTCCAGTGCCTGACCACACTCTGAGAGAAAAAGTTTTTCCTTATGTCCAATCTAAACCTCCTCTAGTACAACTTGCGGCCATTTCCTCGGGTCCTGTTTGTAGCCCGGGAGAAGAGGCCAAATCCCTCCTCATCACAACCTCCCTTCAGGAAGTTGTAGAGTGTAGTCCTACATGTTCAAGAAATTACAAATTTTTGTTTTTCAAATGTATGAATCTGAGATGGTTTTTTGAACAGAAATATTTTCCTTCACTGTCCCATACAGCTGAATCTATTTTAAATAAACAATCTAAACAAAGTTCCCAAATCAAAATAATGAGAGAAAAACTTAGTATTGAAACACGTGATGAAAATTTGTGAAAATCATTCAGAAGTAAAACTACAGTGGAAACATATTTGTGGTGGGATAATCCCCACCACAGCAGGATGGGACAGAGAACAGGACGATCAAAAGCAATACAACTTGTGGGTCAAGATGGAGGTAATTTAATAAGCAATGAAAAGGGAACAACAACAACACCACCAAACAACCAAAACAACTGATAAAAAAGCAGTCACAAAATACCTCCCACAAGTAGACTAATGCCCAGGAATAGTTACCTAATCAGAAAAACCTACCCCCCCTCAGGGCTGGTTTGTTGTGCATGATGCTATCTGCTCCCTTTGGTCATTTTGGGTCAGCTATTGAGGTTCTGTCCTTTCCCAAATTGTTGGGAAGTTGTGTCCCTTTCCCTGCTTGCTAGGGGGCCACGAGGGAGACACTATGCAAACACTCCTGAGCAACAGCTAAAATACCTTTATGTTATCAACACTGTTGCAGCCACAGATCCAAATATACAGCTCCATATGGATTGCTAGGAGAAAATTCAACTCCATCCCAGCCATACCCTGTGCAATACTCAAAACCTTAGTCTTTCCCTACTAGTAATAATAGAAGCCTAAGAAGATTCAACTAGAGGAGGCTAGTTAAGTTTTGGGAATACTTGCTCTCTTTTCTCTCACTCCTTCTTTGTACCATGGCACTGAAGTTGGTCTGGCCAATATCTACCAAAAGTATTGAAACAGTTAATGAAGAATTAATTTGTTAACTGTCTTTAATTTAAAGGAAAAATAGAACATTAAAAAATATATTAAAATGAACTAAAGTACTTAAAAATATGTCAGAGAACCTCACATAAACAGCTATATGCCTTAAAAGTACTAGTTACCAAACTGCACTGAAGAAACAAACCCAAATGATTTTGGAAAGCTAAAGCACAATTTCTCATATATCCCTGAGCTGTAACTGAAGCTGTAACACTGCCTTATGTTATGACATCAGGAACAGAATTGGCACATTTCATTTCTTGCTTTATAAAAAGTCACCAAAATGCAAATTAGCAGGGAGGAAACTCCAGTTGAGACAAATACAAAACCAGACATAAAGTTGTAGACTGTGGCAGCAGGGAACAAGTAAACAAATAAAGAACTGAGGGCATACACAAATGTATCAGCCTCTTAGCTGCTTAGGGTAACTCATTAGCTTAAGAACAAATAAAACTAATGGAGCTTTCTAAGGGTTTGTTTTTCCTTTGAAGTCTTCCTTAGCGAAATAGCACAGTCATGTGTACACCTGTATATAAGTATAGAAGAAGGTAGCAAAACAGTAATTCACAAAGCAACATGCACGCAAGCGGTCTTGAAAGGCATCCGCAGAGTCTGTAGGAATTAAAACACAGACTGTTACATTTTGGATGTGAATAATAAAAAATAACAACTATAGCAGTAATACCTCCAGAAAAAAAAGAACTGCAAGCACTTGAAAGAGAGGGTTTATCTTTCTCACTGTCTGAATTTCATTCCACTCATTGGCTATAAAATACGTTCTCCATATGCTCACAGGTGCAGCAGCACTTTTTACATCACCTTCACCTAAAAAGAATACACACATTAAAGCTCTGAAATTTAATATTTTGGATCAATATCAATATTTAACCAAAGTTCTGTATATTAACAAGTACAGCTGGAGTTACCTTCAACTGCTTTAACAACTCTGCCCTTAGGTCTCTCCCAGTCAATAAAGAAAATATCTACAGTAAGTTGTGAAACCAATAACTGCAAGAATTGCAGAGCCTATTAAAAAAAATATAAAGAAAAGAAAATGAGAGAAATGGAACTCATAATAAGTAATACACTTTACTACACTTGAGACTGCAATTTGGTTACTAAGTTTTGATATGTAAATATCATTAAAAGCTTGGAAGAATGGCAAGTCATGTGATGATGGCCAGAATTATGAACAGAATACAGCAAAATAAAAAATTCCAAGAAATCAGCCCAGCATTTTCCACCACATATTAACCAGTAGTATGAATTTTGATTCAGTATGCTTCCATGGAGACAGAATACTGACCTCTCAGTTCTACATGAATGTTTGAAGATAATTATTTTAATCTCGTTCGTTATGCTCATTTTTAATCAGGAACTGATTGCAGTTGCTCTGCATTAAAAGAAAGCACTGGCTTTCTTGATATGTTGTTAATTTATTTGGGTTTCCTTAACTTTTATCCTTGAAAGAATAACTTTCCTTAGAGTCCTCACACATTTGTTTTCCCATTAAGGCTCCACAAAATAAATTTCTATGGAAAAATAACATAATTCTTAAAATAACTGTTCACCTCTACACACAAATAAAAGGCACTGCTCAAGCCTACTGAAAATACAGATGCGTATGTTAAAGTGTCTTTAATATAAGAGGAAAAATTTTTACCTTTAAACTAAAAGCACATGCTATGTATGTAACAAAAGCTTTCTCTTGAGATGGGAGTGGTAAAAAGACAGAGACGAACTGCTGAGCCTGTAATTAAGAACCAACATTGAAACAGTGCAGAAGGCAAATGTGACAACATATGAAGGGCTCAGGACTGAATACTTTTTGCAAAAAAAGATCAATATTTAACATGGAATGGATTCAAATTCATAAAATATTTTAGCTGACTCTTAAGCAGACTGTAAGCACAAAGGAACCTAAGGAAAAGAAACGGGTGATCACAAGAATTTAAGCACACAGAATAGAATATCATATCCAAACTTGCCTCAACGGTCTGATCAGAAAGGCAAAAAAAAAAAAAAAAAGAAGAAAATGAATTTTTGTGTAAAAATGATAATATAAAATAATGCCATATTAATAGTTATTCATATAACACCAAAATCTGGGAAAACACTTACTTTGAAGAACACGAGCCAATAAATCCCTGTGCCCACTGTGATGATAAAGAAAACGTTGGCAAGGTCTCCAGCATAAAATAGTAAGAACTTGAAAACTGTCTGCAATTATAAAAACACACTGTACAGGTCTGCAAAAATAGTTAAGCCACGTATGTGTATATTTGTATAAGACATTAAGCAGCTCTCATTTCAGGAACCTCTTAGTAGTGAGAAGTAGCCGCAGACATTGCTTTTGTACTGCAGCCACAATATAATAAATATATAAAAGAATGACCTTGAAAACAAAAGCCACTCAACTGATCAGAATAGCTCTGCTGATAAATACTTTTTTTCCCCTCCAAGCAGAGCTATTTCCTGAATGACAACATCAGAATGCAAAGAATGCAAAAAGCCTACTTCCTCAAGTAATCCTAACTCCAAGTCATAGTTCTGTGCAACTAGGTTAGAAATTATTTCAGTTACCATAAGAAATAGAATGGTTATATCACAGGGAATGACAGCAAAGGTCTCCTTAAAGACAGGAAAATGTCCCTTTCTGGTTTACCAGCTATTTATACCTGTAAGTCAATCACAGAACTGCCTGTACGCCTCTTCCAGCCTGCAGTCCTGAGAAGGGACCATAACACTGCGAGCCCACCCAACACGCCCAGCGTGATCTGAAATAAATGATACATTCTTTGTAGATATTTTTAAAAAGACTGAAGAGAAGCAAATCATTACACTGGTGAATCAAATGGCAATACAACTTACATCTGTCTGAATCTGAGCCTCCGACTGATTCATCTCATAATGGACTGAGAAGGAAACCTGAATTCAGATAGAAAAAGTAAATATCTATAGAAATTTTTAAATGCCACAATGATTGTAACCAATGGTGGGTCACAGCTGTTAGTTGATAGGGATTCCCATCTAGGCTTACAATGTGGATGCAACATCAATCTTTTTCTGCACACATCCTCCTCTGATGTGCTATAGTACCAAGCATAGAACTAGCATGTGTTCTTCCAACTTTTAGTGCTGACTTTACTAACGATAACACTGGGGATGAACCCCTGCTACCTCCAGGTTCACAGCTGCACCCCATTATAATCCTTTCAACTCTGCATGCATTTTTTCCATCTGAAAGCGGACACCACAGGTTTGATATTTTCCTCTTTACCGCTGTTGATTAAAAGATGATTTAATCCAACATCAACATACAAAATCATTAAGTGAGCTCTTACATAGCTCAGACACCTTTCTTTCCCAACTTGAGTGAAATAAAAACTGTCACACAACACCAAAATTGCTCTCTCTAGCTATTTACCTATTCTAAGACCTAATTCTGTGGTTAAATAAAGACATGATATTGACAGAAAAGAAGGCTGACTTTTGTTTTTCTATTCTCCTAATTTCCCCTCCTTTCCCTCCTTTCGTTCAGCTGATACAGCATGCAAGGAATGGTTCCAGTACCAGGAATTTCCAGTTGAATGTCTACCTGAACTGGATATCTGAACTGCTGAGGAACGTCGATAAGCAGAAAATATTATTATTAGTATTTATTTGTGGCAGAATCATTGTTGTGTTATATTAAATTCAGTATTTTCATTTATCTATAAGCAGTGTGATCTAACAAGCAAACAAGGCATTAGTTTCTGATTTCTCTGGCTACAGATTATTGGATTATTTTACTTTAATTCTTAAAGATCTGTTGCAAATAATTAACATAAGCAGACAAAAAAATAAAGGATGTTATATATGCATTATCAATATTTTAATTTAACCACAAGTGATCTGAACTGTGTCATAACAATTTCCTCTTAATGCACTTCTTTAAATATTCAATTTCTTGCAAAAAATGCTGTTCTTAGAGCACTGCACAAATTAGATACACTTTTAGTATTTCCTTTGCCCTACAGTCTAATTTACCATTACACATCCAATTGTAAAATCCTACATATCTTGATTTAAAAGACTCGAGACAAAAGGAAGAGGCTTTTAACTGCTTCATCTTAAAAGCTTTGTTTTGATGAAAACTTGCAACTTCAAAACTGAGCTGAACTACAGACTACTTAGCTTTTTACAACCCCTCCAACATGCTCAGTCAAGCAGAATTTCAACAGAACTAAAAACTTGATTAACAAAGCAGATCAATTAAGATAGCACGAGGGTCTCACCGTCACACTCTGGGTATCAGGGTTTTGTACAAGCACATCTGTGTAAGCAACAGTAACGAGAGGTGGGTAGATAGTTCCTTTCTGAGTATGGGATACCAGACGAATACTGCAGAAATACAAACAGTATTATTTAAATGTAGCAAATGGATGAGCTGCTTGGAAGGTATTGATTGAAACTGTACTAACAGGAAAATGCTACATAAAGAGAACAACCTGATCAATAAAATGTGCAATACAAAGTCAGAATTGTGGCAATTCACATTTTAAAAGCAACCCAAAGGGCACACAGATTGACAAAAGGAAAAGCTGGGCAAGGGCGTTTATTTGTAAGATGATGCTCAAATCAATCTTTACATACTGTTCACATTCTGGAGTCAATTCCAAAGGCTGAGTTTTCTCAAAACACTGCAGAACAAATTTTTCTATACTTATTTAGAATTTATTTCATTATTCTGTTTTTGAAAGGGGAGGAGGGGAACATTACTGCTCTCTTCAGGTCTCCTAATAAACTAATCCTTATTTTTTTGAAAAACATTATATGTACATCATAACAACCAGAGCTGGTACATTAAATTAACCTACAAGATGTTTACCTGCATAGGTGACAAGACACTGCTAATCAGCAATCTTTTTAACCAAAATTTCATACTAAATTGTAAAGAAGTGCTGATGAAAGATCTCAATTTTGTTTAAACAATGATCTCAGAGGAATATGTTGTATAAAGAAGGAAATAAAATGTTCTTTCAAAACAGATTCCACTTCAGATTCACAAGCAGTGATGACCCTAAAAGGCAATCTTCCACTACAAGACTACTGTACGTGTAATGACTACAAGACCATTCTGGACTGTATGACAACATTTGTAGGCCACAGCTTGTAAAAACACTGCAAAAAGAATATGGAATATGAAATAGCATCCTTATATAGTCAGCAATATACACATCAAAAAATCACAGAGTTCTGATGACACTTGCTCATATAAGATGACTGAATGCCCATTAACTTGCATTATGCATACATAGATTGATCCATTTAAGTGAGAAGTAACCACAGTGACTTTAAGCCCCACAAATCAGTGTTAGGTATTCTCTCTGTTCTCTCTCACTCAGGAGAATAACCTGCAGAAACTCCTGCTATTTTCAAGTAAACAATGGGAAAAACGGCACAGAACATAGGAGAAACAACATAACAAAACAACTTCCATTTAAGACACCACAAAATGCACAAGACTGCATTTATCACATGCATTTAATCACCTTATTGTTATTTTGCTAGCAACTCGAATTATTCTTGGTAGTTTTCCCAAGTCATTTTCTCTTCCACTCAATGTATCCACCAAAAAGAAGCGACGAGTCAAAAGCCAGTTGTTCATGCTGCTGCCTATGAAAAGAAAATGAGTGTCTTATAATACTGAAGAAATTAATTCAATGCACAAGCAGAATGAAATTTAATAAAAGCAGTATGTACTCTTGTGTTCAGGATGGAGAATTATGTATTTTCAATTTAAATAGGTATATAATAACACCAGATAACCTTTTTGTGCATATTATTGATTGGACCAGCATCTTCAATCAAAATTTGCACATAACGCTATCAGAACATGCCTGGAAAAATGATAAATTCACAAAAAAAAAAAAAAAAAAGAAACTACAGTGGATGAAGGTATTTTAAAAAACAACTTGGAGACTGTAATTAATACAAAGCCTTGGCATTCTGAGTTATTCAAATTACTGAACTTCAGAGAATTATTGCTGTGATATTCTTACCTTGATTCACATACATCTCGCTGTACTGAAGATTCAGATTTAACACTGGCACAGCCCAGAGGTATTGCTGTCCACTGTCACCATTATATTCATAGAATAGGTCATAAAAGATTGGATTAGTAAAATCCAGTAAAATCTTGGAAACAGAAATCTTGCACTATGAGGAAAAAAACATTAGAATACAAAGGTCACTTCAGCCATTTCATGATTTTCTCAACTCTGGATTCTTCCCTTATAAAACTGCTGTGAAATCCATTCTATGCCCTTTGCAAAAGACAAGGCATTCCAGCTGTTTGCAAGCAATTATGGCATACTAATGATTTCATACAAAGCTCATAAAAATGACTGCAGTTGAGCAGATAACCAATTAGGAGAATAAAGCTCTGCCAACATTTCTTCTGCTATTTTTCAAAAGACCAGGAAAAGATATTCTAGCAACTTTCAGACATACAATTAGAAACAGCACAAACTCTACAGTCATGGAATATTATGTCTGGTTCTCTGCTCACCAGCACGAGAGGTACATTGCTACGTGACACAGCCCAGTGCAGAGCCATGAAAGTGATTAGGGGGCTGGAGCACCTCTCCTATAAGGAAAGGCTGAGAGAGCTGGGACTGCTTAGCGCTGAGTTACTGATGATACACAAAGCAATTTAACTCACATATTCAGAAAAGCATTTTCTCTCTTACTTACGCTTTGTTCATAAGTTGTTCCAAATACGTAAGCTGCATTCAATTTAGTCTGGGTATCAGGACAAAGCTGAACAAAACATAATAATAATTAGGCTAATCCAATTCGGCTATTACTTTCTGACACTAAATACTCACAGGTACCCCAAGCAGTTTATATATTCAGCAGGTTCATGAAATATATACTGAGTTTCATTTTGTTCTGTTTTTAAGGATTGGTTTTAAAGAGTAAGCAATAATACTTATTGTATTAATGTAGGTGTTAAAATGCTGTTTCAATTTATTCTTGCACAGTATTTTCCAATGTCATCACTAGCTCAATAACCCATTTTCTCAAACACTTATTTCCTTAAAATCTGGAAGGCAGAAGCAAGACAATTCATCCTGAGAAGGTAACAAAACAAACAGCAGTCACCATCTAAATCCTGAAAGTCAACTATTCTTCTGCAGATACCAAAGCATTTAAAGTGAAGTGCACCAAGAGTGACATGAAGAGCTTAGAAAAGAGGTCGGACAATTCCTGATTGTTTTTGCCTGTCTTCCTCTTATTGCCAGCCTAGAGAATTGCTGAGAGAGCCTACATCACTGCTGGACAGCTGAACAAATTATACTTTGTTACATTCCATAGCTTCCAATTTTTGCTGTTTCTCAGAACTTTCAGGTATTTTAAATGGATATTGGCCCATTGGATGATAGGTTGCTGAGTTTATACTCTTCATTTTGGAGAGATCATCTTGAGCCTCAACCAAGGGTCACTTTCCCTAATCTACCTATATTTATCTTATGAACTATGACTACCTGTAGTAATGAGACACTTGGCTTTTGTTTGAAGGCTTTGCCTGCAGGCAATCACAACATCACACTATCAAAAAAAGGCAATTACCTGTAAGAGGCCTCCTTCCAAACTTTGCCATTTAAGAAAGTTTCCTGCTGCATCATACGAGGCTGCAATAAACTGCAGTTTCACATCCTGATGATAGAAAAAAGAGACAAACAACAAAACACTTTAGGGATTACTGTCTCATTGTTCTATACACCTATAAAACTTTCAGTACAAAGATTTATTTTTCCCCCTCAGATTTTATACTTTAGTTTTGGTATTTTACTTTTTTTTGTTGTTTTTAAACTTAATTGTCTTTTTTTTCTTTTATAGCCTCACTTTTTGCTTGCATTTTTTTGTCCTCAAACAAAAAGCTTCCAAGAGAATGATTCAGTTTCTCTTGAGTGCATACACATAATTGTAGATATATCAGGCATTTGCTCAACTCAAATTCACAGTCAACACAAATTACCTACAACCTAACAGCTACAAAACCATACTACTGCTATGCTTCTACCAGATCATGCTTATTCAACTACTTTCACAGTTGGTGGTGATTACATTGAGCTTTCTTGGAGTATGAGACCTCTAGGTCATGGCCTGAACCAATGGTTGAACACCTGGTGAAGGGGCATGGCCAGGCCTAGGAGCACAGTTGCAAACAATACAGCTGTGCAACCAGAAGGGGTGGCCTCCTTAACCTCATTTATAGGCTGGCAGCCTTAAATGATTGTAAAAAACACTTATTTCAACTTAGTGAAAAAGAATACGACTCTTACTTCTTGATTTCTGTTGAGAGGCCTCTGACCTTCTATATTTATCTCAGTGCTGGCAGGTAAAGGGAAACCTAACAAAAGTAACAAATACTGAGATATTTTAATTGACAGTGACAAAACAGCTCAGTTATAACAAGACTTTTTCTGTTTTGTTGGAAGGGATTTAGTATATCTCTCCAGCCTCTTATTTCTATTTCCTATAGATATTTAATAAGTATTTTTTATAGGCCTCTGCTGTTAGAACTGATAGGACTGAAAGAATCTGTTCACATTAAGTACTTTATACAGGTAGATACACCCTATGTAATTTGAAATCAATGCAGGTTTCAAACATCCAGCAGCCTCAGAATTTCTGCCTTATGATGAACACTTCTTACTTGTTAAAGCAGAAGCTGAACTGCAACACTGCAACTTTGTTTAATATAAAACACAACTCAACTTGGCTAAAAAGCCTATTAGTTTATTTTTAAGTCAACTGGAAGAAAAGATAAATATAGCAGTATAAACTACAGGTTGCCACTATATTCTCTGTGATCTACTTAATCTGTATGAACTATTCCAGTTTTACTAACTTTAAAACAATTTCATAAAATAAAACACCAATTACTTATCTAAAGAAAATGAAATTTCTGAGCTGGAATGATAGATTGAATCAATTTTTGATAGAACTCAGGTTGTTCAGATTTGTAACACAAGAATGAAAGTTGATATAATTGGCATATGAATAGAAATACATGCAGAAGTGCCAGAAACAAGAGAAGGAAGGGCTTAAATAGTGTAACAACAATGGAGAATACAGTTCCCATCATTGCAACTGAGGAGAGGGCTGACATAGAACTACAAATCAGACATGTCAGTAAAAACCCTGCACCCTGACACCAGCAGCAAAGTTACAGCACATCACTTACATCCTTATTTTTCTAATTAGCTCATGAGGAAAACTGACAGAGCTGTAAGGATGTATGTATTTCAAGTAAGGGAAAAACACATCTAACAACTTTCTTAAGACTTAGAGAAATTGAAGTAAAGAATTCAAGGAGTGAAGGACAATGCCTAACCTCCTATTAACTTTGTAGGGGTATAAAAGATCTAAATTCTAGTTTATTACTGCCAATTCAGAAGAATCTTGGAGTCTCATTAAGGACTTACTAGCTGGCTGTGAGTATACAAGTATGAGCAGCAGAAATGTGCGTGCAAGTGTGAGTTAGTAAAATAATATTTTCCTGGAGAATTTTTTTTAACATAAATATCACTTTCTTCTTCCATACAGATCTCCCACTGAGTTTTGTTACACCAGCTGCCTAAAAATCATCTTTGGATGTGGACTTGAATTTGCAACAAATTGAAAACTTCTTATGCGATGATGTCCTCTTCCAAACATCCAATTTCCCACATCTATTGCTTATCACTTACCTCACTTCTTCCTTTAAAACTGAAGATAGTAGGGAGATGATTTGTCTCAAGCACTTGGGATGCTAATCCTGGTTGATCACCATAATACAGCCATGGCAGATTATGCCTCCTGAAAAACATCACAACTTTTTCTCTAAAGAAACACAATGTTTTAAATCAGAGAACACTCAGAATAATAAACTCTATAAACACAATTCAAGACAGAATGTAATGGAAAAGGTAACTTACCAGAATGCTATTGAATGGACAATGCCTAGCCTTGCTGTGTTGGCATAAATATATTGAAATAAACTGCAGGCATCCGTACTTGAGGAACTCAGTGAGTTCATATTCATCACACACATATTTCCAAGAGCTTGGCACGCTGTTAGATTAGAGTACAACTGCAGTGGAGAAACATAGGAATACAGAAAAAAAAAAATTATGAGCTCTTTTATGTGAGATACAAAATTTATTACATTTAGTCATTCCTAAACCTCATCTTCACTTGAAGGTGATTTTGTTTTGCCAACATCTAATATTTTCTTCAAGTTATTCTGGTTCTACATTTTTAAAGGTCTCCAAATGGCAGCATGAAATCAATGCTCCCATTTTTTTAGAGTTTTTCTGTTGTTGCATTATCTAGATGGCTTGATGCAAAAAAAAAAAAAAATCAAAATCTGCATCTGAAAATTGAGGTTTTATTATAGCTGCATGCTTCATAAATATTCTCTCTTCAGCTTAGTACTTATTGTAATCTGCTGTTTCTAAACCTTGTATTTACATAATTGTTCAATTTTGGCAAACAAACTGCTGCCATGTGATGGCAAAAGTGATTCCTGGCAGCTGCACACAGGTGCCAATCACAGCACTAGTATTAACTTGCCATCACCTATTGCATTTGCATGGGTCAGACCAGCAGCTGCACAAACATTCAGGCAGCACCATGGAAGAGCTCAGCAGGAGAAACAGGATAAACTTACCTATGGGATGAGATCAGATTCAGCTGGTGAGAATGAAGGGAATGAGGAGGAGGATACATCTCAGAGTGGTGTGTGTGAAATGGGGAGAAAATGTGGGTCATGAAAAGTTAAAGCGTGGTTGAGAGGAAAGGAATATGGCAAAGCAAGAGTGAGGTAAGAAGGCTGGTAAATGAGGCAGGCTTATCCCCTTCACTGCTGTGCATGATTGTGTTGCTGCAGCCACTCTTCATGGTTACTGCCACCCAGAGCAATATGCAGTTAAATAAATTAACACATAAATCAAAACAGAAATAAAATGGAAGGTTCAATGGTTGTCTTTCTCCATCACAAAACAGAATTATCAACTGAAAGCCACTGAAGACATGAAGACCAGCTGCCAATTATTGAGGGGTTCCTCCTCCAATATACTCAGTAGAAAACTGACTGTTGCAGGACTTTAACACTATTCACCCTGTGAAGACTTCAGCCACAGAGATTTGCATTATCATTCATTAGAGCTTAATAGTCTTTCTAAGCATTCTGTATATACATTTCTCTTATCTACTGTCTTCTCAAAATAAGGTTATTTAAAACAAGCCAACTTCCACAAACTAAAGCCCCAGTGTTAGAGGGGCTTTTATGCAGAGTACTTGTTTTGCATAAAAAAGCAAATTGCAAACATTAATGAAACTCACCCAGCAGGCAGAGGCTGAGGCTTGCAGGTTCTTCAGAAACCAAGCCGACGTCAGTGTTACACCCTGTAACGAAGGAACAGCTTCACTGTCTTTGTTCAGAACAATTAACTGAACACACAACAGTCTGGGAAACTGTCGAACAGAAGATGCTACTTATTTTTTATAAGAGCTTTCTGACCTTTGTAAATATCTAAATTGAACCAGCTCTCTTCTAAACTCAACCACCAAAATGAAATCATTTGCTTCACTCCGCTAAGTTAGACAAAATACACGTAATAAGAGTGAAACTACTGAAGTTTTGAGAACAGATTCTGTGACAAAGGAGCTCTTTTTACTGGACAAGGAAGTACTAATAATTTCAAGAGCAAAGAGTTGACTGGATGGTTAATTTAACTTGGAACCACATTTGCAAAATTCATTTCACCACCTGCATTTTACAATTAAATTTAAACCAAACTCTTGAACTCTTCTGTGTGTTTTTGTGATACAAGGGTGCTTTAAATCATGGAGTCCAACCCCCCGGCTAAAGCAGATTCCCTACAGTAGTTCTTACAGATAGGAGTTGAGACGGAGATGAATGAAGAAAGGATAAGATGTGCTTGCAAAATAAGGTAAGACTAATGAATAAAAGCTGAGGAGAACTATTGGAACAAATTTATCTTGGGTATATAGCAGGAGATGCTAGTTTAATACCTGCTTTGTGCCTGACAGGACACAAAGTTGGGCCAAACAGCAAACTCTGAATTCAGACTACAAATTTTGTAAAAACACAGGAAACAAAGGGGGGTGTCTAGTGGGAAGATGAACATGTGGTAGGTGAACTGAGAAGAATGTGAACCCTGAGTACTTTAGCCAGTGGGTGGATAAGAGGAGAGCTCACTATAGCATCAGGGTATAGTATTAAAAAGAGGCTGGGCCTCTGATGGATTGAGAGATCCTACTCAGAAATGCCCTCAGTAGACTCTCCCTTTACTTGAATAAAGAAAGCTGAAGAGTCCTCTGTCTCTTTTAGGGATAACTGAGCAAGTCTAAATCTTCCCAACAAGATGGGTCTTGAATATTCCCAGAGAAGGAGATTCCACAGCCGCTCTGGGAAGCCTGATCCAGTGCTTCATCACTCTCACAGTAAAGAAGTTCTTCCTCATGTTAGTATGGAACTTTCTGCGCTTCAGGAAGCTTTCCACCTGTTGCCCCTTGTTCTGTTGCTGCATGCCACCAAAGAAATCCACATCCAATAGATACAACAGACCACATACAACTTGTTTTGGTACCAAACTCATGTAAATTACCTTCACTTTTCAGCTTCCAAGATGTTCTTAAACCTATCCCAACAGAGCAATGCTTGCCAGATCTTCATATCTACTCCAATCTTTATGCTGATGCAAATTACCTCACAATCACTGCAACTGGACAGCAAACCACCACCACCTTTGTTTTCCAGGAAGAGAATTTAAAAGACTTACTGGATACAGCTTGAAAATGCTTCATTATAAAAATACTTACTAGCTGTCCAAACCGAACAGTTGCAATTCCCTTAGGAGGTAAGCTTTCACGAGCACTGAAACATAAACCTCCACTCTGAAAAAGAAATGAAATTTAAAAATGGAAATGTTTGTATTTTTCAACACAACTTTTCGTTTTTCTGAATTTCGATGAAATAAGCATTGCTCTACTTACTAAAATATTTGGGCTGCTACAGTCGCACGACTTGCTTACATTGATGAATGTCTGTTCACATCTTACACATCTATGAATTGCAAACATGAAGAAAACACTCAAAATGCAGTTAAGTATGATGTTAAGTACTTAGTGAAAGCTGACTACATAGGATGTCATTTATAGAGCTAAGGCCTAATGACACCATGAGCATCTTCAGCAATTCAAACTGAAATCCAAAACTCATTATCAGTTTGTTTCTACTGTCAGTGAAGAAGCAAAGAAATGATACAGTTAGTTATCAAAACAAACAACAAAAAAAGCCCACAAAAGCAAAACACACACAAAAAACAAAAGAACAATGCTGTTCAGGTAAGGATTTTATTGAACACAATGCATATTAAGTTTGATATTGGCTTGACAAATTCCAACTCATTGCTTTTAAAACTCTCACTAAGCTTTAAGGATGTATACAGTAGAAAGCAAAAGAGAACATTTCTATTAACCAGAAATGTTTAAATTCCATGGATACAGACTTCATCTCAGAAATATTCCATTTAAACAGAATATGAGACTTCCAAATTTATCAGTAAAAAGGAAGAATACTTACCTGCTTCCTAACACATCTGAAGCGGAGAACGACTCTGCACTCCCATTACAAACAATGCACAGTGCTTCATTTAGCAAAATGCCATCAACACTTCTTTCCACTGAGTTGAAAAGAAAAGCAGCTGTGATATAACAGCATGATGCACAGTATCTCAGGCAGCTTAAAAAAAACTGCTAATAATGAAAGTGTCAGTGCAGTGATCTGAAATAAATGCAAAGATTTTATCTCCTCCAAATCAAAAGCATAACTTGCACAATACATCCATTATAAATGCATACTCATATATATTTATGTAGGGCTGACAGTTGGGCTTGATGATCTTAGAGGTCTTTTCCAATCATTCCTTAATGATTGTCTGACTCTATATATGTATGTATACCAATATGTTGTTTATACAGTGCATACACACCATTGTAGTCATGAGAAATGAAGTATTTCATGTATTGCTTCTCTGCTATTTCAAACCAAAAAGGCTCAGAATAGATATATTTTTTCATGTGATATTAACATTTCTAAAGATTCCTAAAAAAATTAAAATTAGTCATCCAGTAAAGAGTGACTCTCTAGTAGACTATGTAAGAAATTAAACCAAACTGGACATTAAATATTTAATCAAAGAATTACGGACACGTGAAAAGTCTTTTCCATCCTGTGTCTTTGCAAATGAAGAAAACTAAAGCTCTCAGGAACTTTTAAAATACCCTTTAATAAAGTCATTCTTTGCTCTTTTTTTTTTTTTTTTACTATGTAAGATTAGCAAAAATGTATTTCATACAGAAACTAAAATTAACAGCAAAATTCATTTTCTGTTTTTAAAGAAATGCATCTGTAACTACTACAGGGCATCAGGTGAGAGCTGCAGATTTAGGGAGGCATTTGTCAGGGAATCACAAATTCAGTGCATTTTAGGGAAGCGTGAAATCCACAGATTTTAATACACAATGGCTTGCTTGGTGCACTCAGGCTACCTGGTTCCACCTTCTCATGTATCTGTAACTCCTGTATTGCAAAGTACCTATACATTATATTCTCCAAAACATTTGTATGTTTTTTCTTAAGTCTGTACTGAAATTGGTTTTACTCCCCATTTCACCACCTAACTTCCATGTGCCAACCAGCTTCAAGAAAGTGATGTAGCAATGCAGTATTCTTTTCTACAATTCTTTCACATTAGCTTTTATTTCAAGGAACAGTGATAAAGATTTGCTGTCTTTGAGGAACGAAGTTTGAGATCAGTAGCAATGCTAAACTGTTACCTTACAAATGCAAACATGTTAAATTTCCTTTTTTATTTAATAGAACTCAACTATCTAAAACAAGCAATAATATCTCATAACCTGCATATGTTTCTTACCTAATATTTCATTACTGAGGCATTTACATTTTCCTTCAGAAGTCAGGCCCTTAGGGCAGGTAATACAATTCCATCCATCTTGAGTAACCCCACTCTAAAATTAAGCATAAAACTATTAACGTTTTCAAAAACAATCATCAAATACCTGTGAAGAATGACTGATCCAGATGTTCTTTACTAGAAAATGTGTTCAGATACAACAACATAATGTTATAATTCCTATGCAAAGACAGACCAAAAAAAGTGTTTTTAAGTTTTTCTGAAACATTTGTTAATACCTCTAGTAAAGACTAGAGTTCACTCAAAGTGCTGGGTTTAAAAAAGATATGGAGTTTTTCTGCTAAAATATATATGTGTATACATATATATAAAAGCAGTAAAAATACTAATGCATAAAGTCATATTCGCATATACAGAAATAATGGAAATGAAGAAGTCTTAGAGTTGATCAGCTCTTGTAACTGCATGCATGTATCAAAACAATTCACAAGCACACTTCTGTTATATTAAAGATAAGGGCACCACAGATCAAGAACAATGGGGGAAGTGAAGATAAACGAACATCTTTGGGTGATACAGATGTTATTCCCTTGTCCACTGCCATGGGATCAAAGAAGATTACCATCAGTAGAAGTGGAATGACAAAAATACCAATAGATATTTGCCAAGGACTTTGTCTAGTGAAACAAGATGAAAAGCAGAGAAAAACTACTTGCATTACCCAGTTAGTCACTAAACTTATGCAATTAAGCTCGTCTCTTGAGTTTTTCTACAGCTATTGGAAGGAAACTATTCTAGAATCACATAATTGTACAATGGTTTGGGTTGGAAGGGATCGTTAAGATCACCTAGTTCCAACCCCCTGCTGTAGGCAGGGACACCTCGCTCTACACCAGGTTGCTCACAGCCCCATTCAGCCTGACCTTGAATGCTTCCAAGGAGGGGGCATCCACAGCCTCACTGCGCAACCTGTTCCAGTGTCTCACCACCCTCACAGTAAAAAATTTCTTCTAGTCTAAATCTACCATCTGCCAGTTTAAACCCATTTCCTTTCATCCTGTCGCTACCTGCCCTTAGAAAAAGTCCGTCCCCAGCTTTTCCGTAGCCCCCCTTCAGGTACTGGAAGGCCGCTATAAGGTCCCCCCAGAGCCTTCTCTTCTCCAGGATGAAGAACCCCAGCTCTCTCAGCCCGTCCTTGTAGGGGAGGTACTCCAGCCCTCTGATCATCTTCACTGGCCTCCTCTGGACCTACTCCAACAGCTCCATGTCCTTCTTGTGTTGGGGGCCCCAGAACTGGACACAACGCTCCAGGTGGGGTCTCAGGAGAGCGGAGTAGAGGAGCAGAATCACCTCTCTAGACCTGCTGGTCACATTTCTCCTGGCACAATCCAGGATACCATTGGCCTTCTGGGCTGCAAGCACACACTGCAGGCTCACGTTGAATCAACTGACACCCCCAAATCCTTCTCCTCAGGGCTGTCTCAAGCCATTTTCTGCCCAGCCTGTATCTGTGGTTGGGTTTGCCTTGACACAGGTGCAGGACCTTGCACTTGGCCTTGCTGAACTTCATGAAGTTGGCATGGGCCCACCTCTCAAGCCTTTTGCAGTCCCTAAAGATAGCATTTCTTCCCTCTAGCGTATCAAGCTGCACTACTCAGCTTGGTGTCATTCTAGAATTTTTTTCTCCTGGAGAAATTTTACTTCTCTGTTTACTCTAGAGGGAGAAAGATTGTTAAGGCTGGTGCCTCCAGCTCTATGCTTTGAATATGACACTGAATTTAATTTGTCAAGACAGGCAGGAAGAATTGAGCAAACTACAAGGGTACATAGGTATAATTACAGTCACATAAAAGCAGCAGCTCATTTCAAAGCAAGTATCAAGGAGTAGGAAGATACAGCCTGAATATAACAATCTATAATAGAATTTATATAAATAAGACACTTATGAGCTGCAATTCTTCTTTAGCATTCTATAAAACAGTGGTTGGTGTCTGCACAAGGGTAATATGAGTGATATAAAGGTGATATAACATGAGACAGAACACAACAGCACTGGAGGGAAATCGAACATTTTAAATCCTCTTGCTTTCACAATGGAATCAAATTTATAATGAAAAAACGCCTCTGAAATAATATGTCATTCTCAAGAGAAATATATTCTTATTAAACGTGGTTTTAAAGTAAAAAATTTCCAAGTAAAGACTATTTCTCAAAATTATTTTAAATTAAAAACAGCCCGCAGTCAGATGGAAATCTAGTATCAGTATTATGGCAAAGTATGAAAAGCTCAATACTCACCATATTTGCTGGGCATTTTTCACAAATAACAGAGGACCCGCCATTATTAGAAACCATTCTATACCCTGACAGACATATACATGAACTACCTGAAAACAAAAACAAGTTTTTAATCTATATAAAATTGATTTTTTGTCACAGAATACTAAGAACAACTGTTATTTTTTCCTCAGGGAATCAATATAATTTTTCAGATGTATGCATAAAGCAATGAAGTAAGATGTGAAAATTACCCTGTTATTTAAAAAAAAAATTCATGTCATTGTTTCTAGGCACAGGCTTTGGGAGAATGTTACAGGGTTGAGTGACGCATGAGAAGGCTAAGGGGCAACACATAAAAGTTGCACTTTTGTGTTTTTTCTCTAGCTCTATCAGTTGGTTTAATAATACCACAGTGCCATCCTTAGCCACTCTCTACATCGTCACCAGCATTATATATCTGAATTCAGTTTTTATCCTTTGAATACAATGAAAAGGAAGCTGGGGGGAGATCTTGTTGTCCTCTTCCAATATTGGAAAGGTGCTTACAGTGAGAGCAGGGTAGGTCTCTTCTCACTGGTGACAGGACGAGGGGAAATGGCCTCAAGTTGTGCCAGGGTAAGTTTAGGTTGGATATCAGGAAAAACTTCGTTACAGAAAGGGTTGTTAAGCACTGGAATTGGCTCCCCAGGGAGGTGGTTGAATCACCATCCCTGGGTGTGTTTAAAAACCATTTGGATGTGGTGCTCAGGGACATGATTTAGCAGAGGATTGTTAGAGTTAGGGTAGTATGGTCAGGTTGTGGTTGGACTCGATGATCTTTAATGTCTTTTCCAACCTGAGCAATTCTATGATTCTATGTTTACCTGCGAAAGCTCATCAAAATACAGAAGTAGCTTTGAAGCTATTTTAAACACTTAAAATTTTCCACGTGAACTAAGGTTTACCTTGAAATTTCAGTGAATAACATTGAAATTCATGTAAACACTACTTTCATGGCACTTGCTAATGCTCAATACCTTTTTTCTTCCATAAACTTTTTAGCCTCTCTATCACAGACTTTTCTCCATACTCACATACTACAAAATAAAATTGATTCTAAGTGCTAATGAACTGTATTTATAACGTAAACTCCTAAATTTGGCCGCGTAAAAATCACGTACAGTGATGTGAAGTGCTCCACAACGTTCAAGCACCACTAGCATCCTTACCAGCCCAGTTTTACAGAACCAGCATTTGTGAAAAATGGTGGGTTATCCTGCCAGAGATTTAGACGGGACCCGAGGAGATTTCTCACTCAGAGGGCGGTGAGGCGCTGGCACAGCTGCCACAGAGCTGCGGCTGCCCCATCCCTGGCGGCGCTGAAAGCCAGGTTGGTGGTGCCCTGGGCAGCCTGAGCTGCTGGGCGGCGTCCTTTCCCACAGCAGGGAGCTGGAGCTCGGTGGGCTTTAAGGACCGTTCCAACCCGAGGCGCTCCGTGCTTTGGTTCCGTTCGCCCCCCCCGCACGGCCACTCGTGCCCGCCCCGCTCACCGCCGGCGCTCCGCCTCTGGTGCGCCCCGCAGGGCCCGCAGGACAGCTGCGAGATGTCGAAGTAGCGCGCGTCGCCGCAGTCGCCGGGACGCTGCAGGGGCAGCGAGAAGCCGCGGGCGGACGGCGGCACCCGGAGCAGCAGCAGCAGCAACAGCAGCGCGGCAGCGGTCGCCATGGCTACGGGCGGCCTCCAGCGCTACCCGCCCACGGCTGCCTCGTACGGCGGCCGCGAGGGACGGCGCGGGGCGGGAACGCGTGACGGGGTGCGCGGGGCGGGGGACGGGAGGGGCGGTGCTGGGGCAGCGCGGCTGGGTCAGTAACAGTGCGGTAATGGAGGGCAGGCGGCTCGCTTTCTGGTACCTCGCTTGTAAAGCAATGCATAGTAATCAGAGAATCACAGAACGGCCCGGGTTGAAAAGGACCACAACGATCACCTGGTTTCAACCCCCTGCTATGTGCAGGGTCGCCAGCCAGCAGACCAGGCTGCCCAGAGCCACATCCAGCCTGGCCTTGAATGCCTGCAGGGATGGGGCATCCACAGCCTCTTTGGGCAACCTGTTCCAGTGTGTCACCACCCTCTGTGTGAAAAACTTCCTCCTAATATCTAACCTAAGCCCCCCGTCTCAGTTTAAGACCATTCCCCCTTGCCCTATCACTATCCAAACGTTAAAGCATGATAACGAAGTATAACGGAAGTGCTTTGTGTGTTATTTTTCTGAGAAGAAACTGGCAGCGCAGCTGCTGAGGTAACCGCGATGCCACGGCCCGCCCCGCCGCCTGGAGGGAGCCGAACGCCGGCTGCACGCGCACGCGTTGCCGCAGCGCCGCTCCTCTCGGGGCTCCCGGACTCCGACTGCGCGCCAAGGCGCCACGCATGCGCACACGGCGGCGGCTGCAGAAGCGCGCCTTACAGCAGAAGCCCCGCACCGGGTGCTGGCGGAGAGAGACGGAAGAACTTGCGGGACTTCGAGGGCAGGGGAGGGGGTCGCGCAGGCGCAGTTGGGTTCCTACGCGGAGCGTTGTGGGAGGGAGCGACGGAGGGCGCCATCTTGGCGGTACTGCGCCGCGAGCTGCGGGGAGCGGCGCTCGGCGCGGAGGCTGTCCCGGCGGCCTGTCCGGTGGGTGGATGCCGTGAGGGACGGCGCCCGGGGTCCCGGGGCGCTCCGGTCACCGAGGGCGCGGGGTTCTCGCCGCGAGCCGGCCGCGTGTCGCCGCTCCTCGGCAGCCCGGCCCTCTCGGAGCCGTTGCGCGGCCGTCGCCCGAGGCCTCCTCGCGCCGCCGGGCTGCCTCTCCCCCTTCCCTCCGCGGCCCCTCCCGTCACCCTGCTCCGGGGAAGCCGGGCTCGCTCCCTGCCGGGCCGGCTCCCAGACGCGGCCGCGCGGCCTCCTGCTCGGCCCGTTCTCCTCGGCCGCCATCCCGCGGCCCCGAGCTGCGGCCTGCTGGCGGGAGGGACCCGTTTCCCCTCCGGGCAGGCGCTGCGCTGGCTGCGGGCGGAGCTGCGGCTCTGCGGCGCTGGGATCGGCCCCGCCAGCGGCCTGCCCGCTGCGGCGCTCATCCGCGTCTGGCTTCGCGACGGGAAACCGGTGTGCGACAGTCCGTTGCCAGTGCTAGAGCCCGTTTGTAAGACGATCGGAATAACAAATCATCATCACTCCGCCAGCTGTTTGACACTTATCATACGTACCGGGTTTTACAGTTGTGACATTTCTGTGAACGTGCCTTCTGGTTTGCGCGTTCACTGTCTGCAAGCCATTGCAATCTCACTACATCGCAGCAAGAACGCTAGTCAAACTCAGGCTTAGTTTCATAAAATGTTCCCTTTTTTCCTTTTTTTTTTTTTTTTTTTTTTTTGAGTGAAGTGTTAATTTAGCGTGGTTTTAATGGCATTTGAAATTTGCTAAGAGTGCGGAAGTATAGATGTAGCACTGCTTTCTAGCCAACCCAGTCAAGTGCAGAATCTCTTAAAACATTGGTGGGTGTACTTCCATGTTTTTAAATGGGTGGCATGAGGTTGTCAGTCTGTTAATGATGTAAATCCCTGTTCTCTGAAGTCTTTGCTCAGGTTATGAATTGGCACTTGCATCCTAAAAGTCACTGTATTCATTCAGTTAAACAGTTGGATGGCTTGTCTACAGGTTGTGCTGCTTCTTGATTGTTTAATGTGCAGTCGGTAAAAATGTGTTATCAGATCTTGCTTTTCTGTTTAAGGACTTCTTGAAGTGTCTGGTTTTAACCAGTGAAGGTTGTATGTTGTATCCGTGATACATCGTAGAGAACTTGCCATTTATCATCGAAGAAGTTCTGAGGAGTTCTGTTCTGAATGCTGTTTAAGGATTGGGATGAAATTCAGAAATACTACAGATTAAATACATCGGCAAGTAGCAGGGCAGCGGATTTGACTTTTCAAGACATGAAGGCCCTACAAAGAAAGTCCTGCCCTTGAATTTCTCCTTGCTTCTGGCATTGCTTTCACATCTGTTGAGAAGATAGATTAAAGTGGGTCCAGCTGGGATGGAGTTAACTTTCTTCATAGCAGCCGATACGGTGTTCCGGATTTTTGGCTAAACAGTGCTGACAACACCAGCGTTTTGGCTTTCCCTACGCAGCCTTTGCACAAGGTCAAGGCTTTCTTTTTCCCATTCAGCTACTCCAGCTCGTAGACAGGGAGTGGCCAGGAGGTTGTGAGGGCACACAGCCAAGGCAGCTGGCCCAGGGTAACTAAAGAAATGTTTTGTACCATATAGCGTCCTGCTCAGCAGCACAAACTGAGGTAGAGGAAGATTTTTGTTCTCTGGATTTTCTAGGGGAAAGGGAGGCAGGATATGTTTCTGGCTTCTAAGGTGGACGTTGTTCTGAGGCAGATCCTCATGTAGGAGTTGGTGAGTGATTTCCTTTGTTTTGCTTTTTTTTTTTTTTTAAATTTTAATCTTTCCTTTACATGTTAAACTGTCTTTATCTTGACCAAGAATTTTCTTGCATCCATTATTATTCTCTTCCCTGTCCTGCTGATGGGGATGTGGAGTAAACAATCAACTCTGTGGCTGCTGGCTGGAGTCAGTTCACTGCAAAAAATACAGAGGGCTGATGATCTTCAGTACAAGTATTAAACAGGCATTTGTTTTTGGTTAGTTGTGTTTATAAAGTGCTGATGTAGAAGTGACCAGAATGTGTTAGCTGTTGCTTTTCTGGACTCTGGTGAAATGAGAGTTACTGTGATCGGTAGCTAAGCTGACATCAGGATCTAATGCTTATACTTGTTCCTGAACAAGGTTTTTTTGCAGAAGATGTTTGCAAAGGCTTGTTAACAGGGCCTTGGGTTCTTGTTCTTTTTAAAGGAATGTAGTTGTGTGCTCTGGAAGCTTATCTTTGTTCTGACAGTATTGCACTGTGTATTGTGTGTCATCAGATGATAATGTTGACAATTTGGATGTGATCAAGTCAGTGTACTAAGTGATTTTGAAAGGCAGTTAATATTTAGGGAAGATACTGAATTCTGCTTTGTGAATTGAGGAGCTCATTGAAGTTTCTTCTCAGTACATTTGTTTGCTTTTTTGATTGTCTTCACTGCTTACGTTAAGTATGGTGCTGGACTGGTGAGTAGCATACTCTTGTGAACTGTGAAAGAAGGTGGATTGTGGAAGAATGGACACGTACTATAATCTTGAGATGGACTTGTGCATCTTTCAAGAACTCAAAGACTTGAGGGTTATCCCCGATATATAGTCGGTCTGTTTGATTTCAGCGGTTTGGTATGACACAGTTGATGAACCTCATCGCGTTTTCATCATTTGCAGAAGTCAACTTTTGAATATCCTTTGCTTTGGAAACACAAAGATGTAATGTTCCTTGGAACATGGAAGGAGGCCTTCATTTTATCACAGATTGAGGTTTCATTACATGCTTGGCTTTATTATTAGCCGCTGCTATGGACGCTGCAGCAATGTAGCAAAGTTTGTAAACCGAAGTACAGATATCAGCCATTAATTATGTTTCATTTTCTTTCCACAGTTAAGTTGATTTTACAGAATTTATCAGGTCTTCCAAGCAGAAACAGGTAAGCTGCCAAAAGCTTAACACTTCTCACTGAGTATTGTGACAAGATCGTACACGGCAGTTTATTCGCACAGACTTGTGGCTGGGAACTAGGATATGCTCTCCTGAGTGCATGTGGCTGCTGCAATTAATACTCTGACTACATGAAAGAGACAACATTTCTGAACGCTGAGAAAAACATGTGATTGCAGAACTGATCACTGGTTAGAGCAACTTGTCAAAGCAGTGAAGTCTTCACTGCTGTTGAATTACTTCATTTTCCAGTGTCGCAGTTACCCTTTTTCGTTTCTCCTTTTTTCATCTAGTATTTTTAGTGTTTATGTTCACAAATGTCCTGTTCAAAAGTAAACAGGAATTTTTGTTCCTTAGGACTGGTCTGAGATCTCTGGCATACAGCAGCTGTGCCGTGAAAGACTGTAGGCGTTCTTCAGGTATCATGGATGGAGAGGATAACTGAGGTGGATTTGGTTGCCCTTAGGATAGGGAATGCTGATAGACTTGTGCAGGTGGAGTAGCTAATTGTTTTTGACTAATCAACTTTCAGTGAATCTTGTTTTAATCCTATTCTTGTGAACTTGCGAGGGTGTTTTTTTTATTTTGCTATCTTTTCTCTTGATTGAGACAAGGACAGTCATTTAAAAAGGCTCTAGTTTAAGTGTTAAGATACTGTAATAGCTGAGTACTAAAGACGTGCTATCATGTGTACCTTTTTGTCTGCAGGTGATTTTTGCTGTGGGTTGAGCTCAGCATGGCTGTAGTCATCCGTTTGCAGGGGCTTCCTGTTGTTGCGGGTCCTGCAGATATCCGTCGTTTCTTCTTGGGATTGAATATTCCCGATGGAGGTGTGCATATTATTGGAGGAGAAATTGGGGAGGCTTTTATTATATTTGCGACAGATGAAGATGCACGGCGTGCCATGAGCTGTTCGGGAGGGTTTATCAAGGACTCGCGCATAGAGCTCTTTCTCAGCAGCAAGGCAGAAATGCAGAATACCATAGAAATGAGCCGGAAGCGATTTGACCGTGGGGGACGAGAAGCTATGCCTGGGTCTAGACGAACAGGTCCTAATGGTTCTGGTGGATCAGGTGTTGGAGATGTTCCACATTTAGTTGCAGCATTTACAAAAGGGATAAATAAACCTGGTTACGGTCCACCGAATCATCCAGAGGCTGGCTTCCACACCAATGGCACGAGACAAGGTGATGTAGGTATGCCTAAATCAGGCTATCAGTCAAGAAAGGATTCTCATGCATTTAACCCAGATGATCTTTACTTATTTCTACGTGGTATACCTTATTCTGCAACAGAAGATGCAGTACGCGATTTCCTTTCTGGGATACGTGTGGATGGAGTCATTCTGATTAAGCATCGTAATGGTTTAAATAATGGTAATTGCTTGGTAAAATTTGCTACACCTGGTGATGCCTTAGAAGGACTTAAACGGCACAGACAGTATATGGGTCAGAGGTTTATAGAAATAAGTCCAACTACAGAGGAACGGTGGATAGAATATGGTGGGAGGGTAGACATGCCAAATGAAATGGATCACTTTTTATGCAAAGAACATTCTCCAAGAAGTTCAGGCTACATGCATGCAAGGAAACATTCTCATTCAAGATCACCTAGGAGACAAAGAACACGGTCTCGATCACCTTCCGGCCAGGAATATTACATACACTTAAGGAATCTATCAACTAATGTGGAGAAGAGAGATTTGAGAGAATTTTTCCCTGATCTGGATATAAGCAACAAACAAATAAAGATTTTATCGGAAAAGCATCAGAGGAGGACTAGAGATGCCTTTGTAATGTTAAGGAACGAGAGAGATTATCAGGCTGCTTTGGAATGTCATAGAAAGGTTCTTCTCAATCGTTCTGTTTACATTTTTCCAATTTCAAGAAAGTCAATGTTGAAAATGCTTGATTCTTACGAGAGGAAAAGATCACAGGAAAGAGGTCATCCTGGACAGGCCATAACAGAAAAAAGTTATCGGGAAGGTCATTCTGACCTGAAGATGTGTGCTTATGTAAGGAATTTTCCATTTGATGTGACCAAAGTTGAAGTGCGAAGGTTTTTTGAGAGGTTTGATATTGATGAAGAGGATATTTACTTGCTCTATGATGACAAAGGAGTTGGGCTGGGAGAGGCATTAGTGAAGTTTAAATCTGAAGAGCAAGCGATGAAAGCAGAAAATTTAAATCATCAAAGGTATTTGGGAACAGAGGTATTACTAAGACTTATATCTGAAGAGCAGATGCAGAAGTTTGGTGTAACCGCTCCATTCTCTACACCGAATGAAATGCAGGGTCATTCACATGCGTATAACAGAGGTGAGCTGTCCCGTCCGGTTGGCTCACCTGGACCACCACAAGGGCCACCCATGCATTCATTTGGTCCCCCTGGGAACTTCAGGCATCCTTCTGAATTTAGGCACCCCCCTGAGAATTTCATGGGCCCTCCTAAGGATTTTAGAGGTCCACCGCCCCTCATGGATTTTGGTGGTGACAGCAAACCTTTTGGCAGAATGGAATTTGGGAATAATAAAATGGGAAATTTTCCTGAAGGAAGATTTATGCCGGAGCCAAATTTCAGTGGTGGTTCTGACCGGATTGTTCCTATCCGCTTAAAAAACTTACCTTTTAAAGCGACTCCTAATGAGATTCTGGATTTTTTCTATGGCTACAGAGTTATACCAGAGTCAGTTTCTGTACAGTACAATGAACAAGGATTACCTTCAGGTGATGCCATCGTCGCTATGACAAACTATGAGGAAGCTATGACTGCTATTAATGAATTGAACGATAGGCCAATTGGTCCACGGAAGGTTAAGTTGAGTTTGCTGTAAAGGAAGTAAAGATGCTCTAGAATAAAACATTATAGATTTGACAGTATTGACGGTTACATTCACTTTTTTACTTACTAGAAGATGCAGAAGAAACGGTTTCCATCAACGGTTGTAAATAGTATCTAATTCAGTTAAGTTCCTGGTTAAAATATCTGTATTGTTAAGATATGAGAAATATATAGTGCCTACTTCTTACAACAGAGAAGAGCTTCAAAGTTCTGGAGGACATTCAGTATCTTATGTCGAGGTATAAAAGCATGGAGTTTTAATGTTTTTTTAAAGGAAAAAAATGTTGGGTTGTTATGTTTTTTTTTTTTTTTAGTTTGCTTTAATTCCTTGTTCTCTGACTTTGCATCAGATAAAACTGTAAGTGTTGGTTGAATGACCATGCACAGTTCAAATAGAAAAATTTTAGCGCTACTTGCATTAGTAATAACAGTTCTTATTGACTAAACTAAAAAATGACTCTTTTTTTTTTTTTTTTTTTTTTTGTATAAGCTGTTCAGTTTTATGTGATTGCAGGCATCACTATTAGAAGAAAAAAGATCTTCCTGTTCACATTAGCTGGGTTTGCTGGCTATTCAACTTTTTTAAATAAAAAAGAAATTGCTATTAAGTGTCTGTCCTATTTAAAATTTGTATGGTTACTGATCTCAGCTATTTCTCAGCATATGTGGATCTTAGTGAGAGTGATCCTGGCTGCTTTCTGTGGAAAGACTGATCTGTTACCATTTGCCAACATAGCAATGAATATATGGTTTATAAAGACTCCAAAAATCTATACAAACCAGGTTGATAGGCTTTCTCTTCACTCAATGTAGTTATACCTCTGAGGCAAAAACTGGATATTGGAGTTGGATCAAGAATTTTGGCTTCAGCCAGAACTTTCAGTGGTCTTGTTTCACCTTCACATGCTCACAGTATGGATGTTAATTTGCTGATGATGGTGTGGATGCATTCTAGGTCAATATATGATCAGTTTGAACTAACATCTGTCACGGGCAACTGTGTTGGCAATCAGCTATGTTTTTCTCTTATATAGGAAAATAATCTCGATTAGTATTCAGAATGCTTTGATTGGTTTGGTAACAACATAAGTAAATTTTAGTAAGAAATAAAAGCTAGCCCATTTGAGGAAAAGGCACTGCATTCAAAATTCAGGCTTATTAGGAAACCAGTTCTGTAGATAATACTTCTTGTTGACCTTAATTCTTTTATATAAAATCATAATCACTACATCTCATGTAATGTCTTTAAAGAAATGAACAAGACAAACCCCTTTTCCCTTTTTCTTCTGTAACCTTTAAAAAGATAATACAGTTTCATTTCTTGAGGCATATTATTTGTCATGAAGTGCTAGGAGAACTGTGTTTTCAATCAGAATGCTAATGCCAGGTACGTAGATAAGGGTTCCTCAGAGCAGGAACTTAGATGGGGCCAAACTTTCAAAGTCTGTACATACTTATCTTCTTTTGCTGACTGCTAGGAATTAACTTCAGAAGTGTTACTGTTCTGTATACTCCTCTGAATTTAAATGCAGCTTTTTAAAAATGATGCTTTTTACTTCATAGTTGCTCACAACTATGCCTAACAAAGTCAACTGACTTTGCAGGGAAAATAATAGCACGAATACAAGAATCCTCAAAATAAAGGTGTTTGGTCTAATTGTGCTGTTGAAAACTTAATCATGATTATTTTCGTAAGCTAACATCATTTGTACTGTTAAGTCTTGCCTCTGTTGTCAACTGTTGTTTTGTATAGAGTAAAAGTGAAAAACAGTATTCACTTTAAGTTTAACATTATCTGTTCTTTCTAAAGTTCTTCCAGCTACACAATAGTGACTGTCAAGTACTGAATATAAATGGATAAAATTTTTACCATGATTCTAAAGTAACACTGGTACACACATACTTCTGTAACAAAAAGGATTTGGATTTGCAGGCCGAAAGGGTAAGAAAATTTACTGCTGGTGAAGTGTGAGATTTGTGTCAGAAAATGCCTACTTCAGTGGCATTGTCTGCTTATAAAAAAGTCTGAGTAACCACTGATAAGGGACTACTAATTTCTGGGTTGGTAACCTTTTCTTGTCCTAACCATTTAGTTGAGAATTGATGTAAACACTTCCCTTCTTTATTAATAATTCAGTTTTGAAAGCATAGTTGTATGCATTTTTGCATATAGCTGTATCACATGGTACAGTCATGAAGTTAACCAGCCATTTGTTTAGGAAATGGAGAGCAGTACTTGACTGAATATGAAATGGTAAAGTGGTGACAGTGATGGTCCTGATGTGATACAAATGTGTAAGTACCTATCTGTTAAAATGGAGACATCAGTTACCTTGGTACTTCTTAGCTTTTGTTCATTAGCACTCCTTGTCAGCAGTAGTTAAATGATGATACTGTGCCACTGTGCTATAAGCAAACTATTGGCTGGGTTTTTAACCAGAACCCCATATACCAACATTTTCACTCAGATTTTTATCACAGTAGTTTTTGGCAAAACTTACATACTTGTTCTGTCAGGTGTGAGTGGCACACTTTATATCAGTGAAAAAAGATAGCGTCAATATTAATGGTTTATTTCCTTTACGGAGGGAGTATTTGTTTATTAACTTGAAACTGTTTTCCCAGTTACAGGTTTAAATTCTTATTTATACACATGCTAAACATCTTAAAAACTTTTTAAAAAAATCTTCATTTTTCATAGAATTTATGAAGATCCGTTTATACATTTAGCAAATAGTAAAGCTGAAAATTACACTCATAATGTGTAATTTCTTACATGTTTAATGGAAATGGTAACTTAACCAGTTAGACACATGAAATTTGAACTATATATAGGGAATCTCAACTAACATAATAAATGTCAACTATATCAACTAGATTCAGTATGAAGGCACTTTTAAATACAAGCAATGCGGTATTGGAAGAAGATACTGGGCTAGATCCTTAATCATTAATGCTTCATTTTGTATGTGGAAAGGAATCAGAAGTCATCTTTGTCAAGTCTCAGGAATGAGAAAATTGTCAGCTGAGTGCACTTTTTGAACATTGTGTTCTAGTACCTGAAGGGGGGCTACAAAGCTGGAGTGTCTTTTTATAAGGACATGTAGCAACAGGATGAAAGGAAATGGTTTTAAACTGGAAGGGGGTAGATTTAGACTAGATATCAGGAAGAAATTTTTTACTGTGAGGGTGGTGAGACACTGGAACAGGTTGCCCAGCGAGGCTGTGGATGCCCCTTCCCTGGAAGCATCCAAGGCCAGGCTGGATGGGGCTGTGAGCAACCTGGTGTAGAGGGAGGTGTCCCTGCCTATAGCAAGGGTTGGAACTAGGTGATCTTAAAGGTCCCTTCCAACCCAAACCATTCTATGATTCTATCTAAGCTTAAATGAATGACTACGCTATTAGAACATCTGAGCCTATTTAATACAAGATTATATTTAAATTTTTAATTTTCTAGCTACTGTAACTGCCCATTTTCACCAAGTTAACATTCCATTCTTTGAAACATCATTTGTTGTCTGTACACTTTACCATTAGTACTAACTCTCACTCCTGTTGAATTTTTAAAAATACAATCACAGTTCTTGATTAATACATAAATACCTTTATGTAAAAAGATGTCTTTTCTATTTGCCAGTCAATTAAGACACTCAGACGTAACAGTTTAGTTATGTCTCTCCATTCTTAGCATCTATATTTCTTCCTCGTCTTCTTCATCTTCCTCCTCTTCTTCTTCCTCTTCATTTTTCCTTGTACTGCTAGAAATCTAAAATGAAAATGCAACGTAAGTATGTTTTTAATCATAGAACAAAGACTTCTCTGTTGGCACTGAAAGTACTCGTATGGTGGCTTTATTGATGGTGGCGTTTATCCCTTAATCCTGCAACTTACAGCAAAATGCACAATGCCAACAGAATGATAAAGCACAAAATAGTAAAACAGGACATGAATCTTAAAAGCTTAACGTTCCCATAGTCTTGAGAGCTACTTATATGATAAGGAAAACTATTTATTGATTGAATTAATGTTAAATGCTGATGATTTTTAAGTCAGTTCTAGGCTAGGCTGCCTAGATAGCAGGCTGAAGGTGAGTGTTAGGGCATAATCTTATCTTGAAGACGTCAAACCTTTTCAGTCAGCTGAGAAACTCAGAACTGTGCTGCTCTACGATATTTCTGACTAGATGTCTTGATTCACATAGGAATATTTTTCCGAGTACTTGCCCATCAGAATGATTTAAGATTCTGCCATCAATAATTCTTTTCTAATGAGAGCTCGATCTAATTCCTGTTAAAGATAGATTCTGCACAAAATATGGAGTATTTGAAATTTAAGGTAGAATGCAGGTGTTTGTTCTCCCCCCCCTCCCCCCTTCAAAGAAAGGAACATTAAACTCAACAAAGACAGCTCTCTACCCGTGTGTCAATGGAATGTTTTTGAAAAATGATTCTAGTTTCAGCAGTACTCTGAGGGCAGTTGCTGCTTTAATGTTTCCTTAGTTTTCTCACATGCATTTGTATATACAAACTTATAAAATTCAGTACTGAAGACAAAACTTTTTGTTTTTTCCCCAACACCCTATTTTAAAAGTTTATTCTGGTTATTTCGACTTTTGAAATTTCATAGTTTGTATAGCTGTGTATGTATTTTTGTGTGTGCATAAAGTAAACTATCAAACTAATGAAAGCAGAAGAATCCTCAGTTGTGTTGACGCTCACAAAATACATCATCTAGGTTTACACAAATACTTAGTTACAAATTTTGGAATGTAACAGGAAAATTGAGTTAATCATTAGTTAGAACTGCATGGAGTCTAAATGCCTAAAATAGCAATCTTTCATTCTGTGAAAAAAGAAAGACAACAATGCCACTTAGTAATCAGAGATAAAGAAGTGCTGCAAATTGAGCCTCTTAAGGTAGCTTTGTTTCAATAAGTTAAAAAAAAAAAAAAAAGGAAAATTAAGTCTTAAGAAATTCAGATGCTCTAGAAAGAAGAGAGCTCAAATCATGTCTCTGAATAAAAGCTGGTTTTCAGTTCCTGCTAATTTTGGCTTTTTCTCATTGCTTGTCACATACAGCATTAAACACCTTGCTGTGTACACTTTTAACAATGGTTAAAATATTTTGCTGCCCATAGAATGGCTATAACATCTAGCTATATGCTTAAGGATCACTTCTGATTTTCAGTGTAAAAATAACCGCAGAAAACCAGTTGTAGAACTAGAAATTAATTCTAGGATGCTATGAGCTAAATCCTCTGAAAAACAAATACTGTATTATTATAGGCACAGTTCATCCCACCTGATATGCAGTGACTTTTTTTTTCCCCTCCCTACAGCATTAGTCTGTGTTGTTCTGCAAACTTGTATTATTTATACTGCTTTAAATCAAAAATTCCAAACTTGTGGTCAGTAAAGATTACTGTAATGCGTGAAATCAAACAGTTGGGAAAACTTAAGGAGAGAAGGATCTACAGAAAGATCACGCCAGTCACCTGAAGGTGTTCCTGAAAGCAGCATGATTTTCTAGCGAGATGTCTGGTGGTTTTAAGAAACTGTAGCCCCTAGTGCAATTCAAGGAGCTGATGCAAACACAGTATTTGCGGAATCAAAAAGAGCAGCATAGTTGGAGGGTACTGAACGGGATGTTTGCGTCTCTTTACTGCTCTCTAGTGACTGTGTTAAGTAACGTATTCCACCTTTTTTTTTTTTTTTTCTCCCAGCTGTATGATCCTCCTCTGTGGATACGTTGCATAACAGTGAATTGGCATTATTTTCCCCCCTAGGTCTGGGTGACTTCCCATTCCGATCAGATATAAGAATAATAAGAGAACATTAAACGCTAAAATACATAGCCAAAGGAGAGGTTGGGGAGAAAAGATAAACTTGCATGTTAGTCAAAACGGAGTCTGTGCCATTTCTGACCATGTATATATTCAGATTTCTGTTTTTCTCAATACAGTTCAAACATACAGCTATTTCACCTGATGTTACAAATACTTCCGTAACGTTGATAAAGTTTTATGGCACTGCCGGGAATTCTCAAAGATTGTGGCAATGGATTTATCATGGCTTTCTCTGGTCTTCAAAAAGGAATGGTTAAATAATTTCTGAAATAACATGAACCTGTTGCTTGTTTGAAAGAGGAAGGGCCGCCTGTTTAAAGTCAAAGTTTGCCATTATGCCCTGGAATACAGCTTTCTTTCATCTTTTCAGATGGCACAACTTATCAACAGAGTAACTCAACTGTAATGACCCTTAAGTTTTGCGAGCAGAGAAAGGGTAATGCAGAGTATGGAATCAAGAAAACCTTCCAGTGTTACACTACCAATGCATGGCTGTCAAAAGAGGAAAGGTGGGATGCATACACATTTTACATTTGGCCATCTCTGTAACTGAAACACTACTAAGAATCAGTTTAGCAATAAAAAAAATTAGTCATTTAGTGATGATAACTGCAAGTTCATTGTTGCAAACAACAGTAAAAGATTTTTGCAAGGTAGCAGTTCAGAAGCAGTGACGCTTGGTTCAGCTTTTTCACTAATTTTTCCCATCTTCCTTTACCTCATCTGCTGTGGAGTTTTGGAGCATTGGTCATAGTTTTGCTTTGCTGGTAGGAGGTATCACTAGTCTGAATCAGGATGTGGTAGAAAATCCACACTGGGCTCTGGAAACTGACTAGTAATACGCAAGTGTTTTTTAAAGAACATAATTTCTGTTTCCAAGAAGCTCCTATGTCTTTGCACTGCAAGATGCCACAGTTTGTTAATAAAAGAAATGGTATCATTGGAAACGGCAGTTTCAAGAATAAACAACATTGCTTAAAAAGCTGACTTTGTATTTTTTCCTCAAAAGAAAAAAAAAATTTTGAAGCTGCATTATTTAAAAGTTAATATGATCTTCATGCCCAAATTTTTGACTTTCCTAAACTGACTAAAGGTAGTGGATTAATGTACATTTACATTAGCTAAGGTTTTCCTTAAGACATTCTCTTTATACAGTGACCTAACATTTAAATTTTCTTACCTGTACTGTCTTCAGTGAAGATTTTAAGGAGCCAGTTCTTTGCAGGGGGGACTTTGAATTTGCACGAACTATGTCTAAGCGAGACTGATAGTCTGGTGGATAAAGTGAACTCCGAAAAACCTGTTCAGATGAAGAAAGCTGTTACACTGATGCCAGGATACAGCTTGCAAGTTAAGTTAACTGCCACCAAACCTGACGCTAATAAAAGTGCAGTGTTGGACAATTAACTCTGCTCTAGATAGATATATTGACCACAGTTTGGAGAAATTGCTTTCAGCTGAAGTAACAACCCTACTCAACTTGAAACTAATGCACATTTATGTGGTCAGAGTAGCCATTCGTCGGATACCTGAAGGAATTTACAAAGGAAAAACTGTCATGGTTTCCCATCACCACATGGCCAGTTTCAGGCTAACCTATCCCAGCAACCCAGCAACCCCAGCAGCTCCTCTCAAGCTTTCCAGCTGAAACATTGAAGCAATGTACAATTCAAGAATAATTCTGGAAAACTCTTAGAGAACAGGGAAGAACACAGTATCTGTTTTACTTAATAGTTCTTTCCAATAGCCAAAAAGAGTACATGACAGAACTAAGCCTGATACCAAAAATAATAGAAAAATTTGTGCAAAATTTTATTAGTAACATGGAAGAAGACGTAAGAATTATGGTAAGTCAGGATTTTCATGGGAAGTATATGCTGTCAAATTAACAAGAACTCCTAAATGAGATTAGAAATTTGGTTGTGAAAGGTAAAATACCTAAAATATATACCATTTTAATTCTGAAACTAGAACAGCACAAAATTACCACAGCATACAGCCTCATATAAAACAACTGAAGGATAAAAAATAACAGGACTCGAAACAGAAAGCAGAGATTTTTAATAGAATAGTCTTTAAATTATCTCATCAATGCAGCGCAACATTCTCTTACTGTGTATCTGTTCTGTAAAATTCACTGCAGAGATGTTCTTTAAAAACTGTGACTAGCTGAGCATGGAATAACAATTAATTTTGAAAAAGTCTCTCATCTGTATTTTGTGGGAAACATTAGATGATCTGGGTGGTTCTTGTCTGCTTCCAAACTCTTTGAGCTTATAAACCATTGGAGAAATGCAGAAAAGGGCTTAGTGTAAATGAGAAGTTCTGGGAACCAGAAAAATAATGTTGCATTTTGTGCATGAGACATAAATACTGCTGAAGTGTGAGAGCTGTCTTTCTGTAGTGAGTAAAGTGAAAAGCAAACCTTAATCGCTCTTACCTCTAAATCTTCGTTTTCATCAATATTTTGGATATTTTGGTAGGCAGCAGTATAAATCTCTAAAGCTTTCCCATGGAATAACATTTCAATAGTTATAAATTCAGAAAATATGTTCTAAAAGGAAATGAAAATAAAGTTGTCTGAATGCAGTAAATATTTCTATTTGAAGTACCAGAAACTACTGAATTCTGTACTTGGTATCTGTATGAGACAAATAACTGCATGGTACCTACTTCATTCTTGTAACAAGTGGTCAGACCTGATTTTCAGAAATTACATGTAAATACTAGCTGGTCTGTCATCTAACCAGTCATCATTTCATACTAAATTCTGAGGAAGCACTCCAACACTGAAGGTAAGAGTTATAAGGAGTAAATAAAACGTCACGCTAAAAGCTCAGATGATTTTCTTCACAATCCAATCACAACTGTTCACTGACTTATTTATTCATTGATAGGAATCTTTTTTAACTCAACAGATCAATGGTAAACTTTACAAGCATCTATAACTTACAGATAATTATATGTTTTTGGAATATATATGAAAACTCTCAACAGGTGATAAGTACAGAACTCAACACAATTTTTTTCATATAAACATCAAATACTGTTTTGTTTCTTTTCTCCTACCCAACCCTATCCCTACTAATCATTCTTTCCTATTTAATCTTAATGAAAACTATCTCATTTTTGTTATTATATCACACAATTTAAATGCTTTTCAATTACTATAGTTTTTGGCAGCTACGCTACTTCATGTCTGAGATTAAGAGGGAAATGAAACCTTTGATTATTTGCAGTCACTAAGTTTTCGGTGCTTTCTGCACTACAGTAGCCTACACAAATTCTAGCATGGATAAATACATTTTCAAATTACAAAGTTCATAACGTTTAGATTATGAAATACTCAATATCCTAAGTTTTGTATTTATGCAGGTGTAAATCTTGCTGAAAAGTAACTATAGTAAATGTTATTCAAGGAAAAGCGTGGTGTTACAGGTATGGGAGCACACATACTTTTATGTCCTTTATTTTCTGCTTCTCAAAATTATCAATGGTTTCCTCTAATTGCCGGGTTGTTCGTGTTGCATCCAGTGAAGCTCTTTGCAATTCACTTTCAGCCTGGTGAAGTAACACAAAGGTGAAATTAGTCCCATATTTGATACAAATTTATTTGTTATAATTGCTATGAAACCTTTAAGTACTGGTTTTCAAAATACTACACTTCTGGATTACTGGGTTTGTAGCTTCAATAAAGATATCTCTCATACTGTTGGGATTTTGATCCAAAACATGAAAAGTAAAAGTAACTCCAGGCAGTCAGGGAAGTCTCACTGTTCCGGCTCTCTTCCTTAATACTCATCTGCTAGTAGAGCTGCTAATAATGGAGAAGGTAGAAATGCACAAGCCAGAGAGGTGGATGAGCAGACATCATCTGTTACCATTTTTAGATCCAAAAGCATTTTATCATATAATATTTTATATTAAAAACATTTGATAGAATTATTTTATAAAAATACCTTAAACAGGGCACTGGCGAGAAGGTTGCATAAACCAAGTCCTAATGTATAAACAGCTTTTCTTATTACATATCCTAAATGCTTTTTGTAGTATTTTAATTAGATATAACTGAACTGTATAATATGCACAGTACCGCTTTAACATTATTGAAGCTGGTTAAGTAATCCAAAGTCTATGAACTGTGTACTATTACAATAAAAAGATGTGGAGTTCCAGGAGCTTGCACTTAAGCTGCAACATTTGGGTTCGAAAATTATTTTTCATAAATTACTGGTCAAATATCACATTCTGGTCAAGTCCTTACTTAAAGACTAGGTCAGTGAGCATCATCAGCAATCTGTTCTGTCTTTGCATTTGGAAATGGTATATGGAGCAAACAGTTGTGTCTTATCAAGATGTAGAATTCTTCACATCTCTCCAAACTGTACTTTAGGAACTTTTTTTTTTCCTTAAACGTGAATGCTAAGGCATGGAAATAGACATCACAAGCCCAATTTCTATGATCCAGTTTTTACTGTTACTTATCTATTGAAAATATACATAAGGCACGTTCTGTCACTTTTCTTTAAAATCTACTAACCTTATACTACCAGCTTATCAACTTCAGACAATCTCCATACCAAAATGGTTTTAAGTCTGCACAGATATAACTCTGACATTACTTGGTATATAAAATTAGTGGTGACATAGTTTGAGTTGAAAGGGACTTTAAAGACCACCCAGTTACACCTCTCCCCACCAAGGTCAGGGCTGCCCTCCTACCTGACCAGGCTGCCCATGGCCCCACCCAAAATGGCCTTGAATGCCTTCAGGGATGCGGCATCCACAGCTTCTCTGGGCAGCTGTGCCAGTGCCTCATCACTCTCTGAGTAAATAATTTCTTCCTGTCTAATCTGAATCTTGTGGTTTAAGTGCTACCCCTTGTTGTAGCACTACACTCCCTGACAAAGATTCCCTACCCATCTTTCCTGTAGGCCCCACTTCAGGTACTGTAAGGCCACTGTAAGGTCTCCCCATGGGAGACCTCCAGACAGGGTCCCATGTGAGCAATCACCTCCCATGATCTTCAGGCCCCACACTTCCTTTAATGTAGCCAAGATAGTATGACATTAGGTCATAGGCTCATTTCCCTTTCTTGATTTTCTCCAAAGCACAGGAGAAAAACTGAGTAAGAAAATACATTTTGTGCTTTCTCAGATACTACACTGTCACCTTTTGTGAAAGCCAGCTGTTATGCCTAGGCAGCCATTACACATGAATATACAGTATGTTAACATCTATGATGATCAAATGTATCTTCTTGAGTCATCTTAAATAGACTGGCCAGATATGTGCAGAAGCTTTGGGAAAGGTATTTCCTTTGTTGTAAAGTGAAATGTTCAAACTTGAGGCACCCGCGTGGTTTCCATAATAGCTGCTGGATATTTTCTTTTCTAAAACACTCACCTGTGACTGGAAGTAATAGTAAAGGAAACAAATACCAAAGTAATCAATAGCCATAAAAGTAGCTGTTTCCAGTTCCACGTGTTATACATTGTGAAACATTTACCTCAGATATTTGACAACTTCTCTCTACTTGGCAGGAGTTATTGTCTGAAGCCTGTTGCAAGACACTACTTACAGTTTGTTAAAGCTTTCTTACAATTTGTTACAGAATTCAGACATCAAGGCTGAAGTATTTCACGACAGCTGTTTGTTTTGGACTGAAGGTTATTTACTTTTTGTTTTTTAAATTAATTCAGACAACCTACGTAGACCATTTCAGGAAATACAGATTTGATTTTAAAGTTGCATTTTTATATAGAAAGAAATTTGGCAAGGTTTTCTTTGCTAAGCTGAGCTACTCCCATGGTTTCTAAGATGGACTTAAAATCTGGAACAAGTACAATTCCTCTACTATTCGTGGCCAAAGTTGTTAGCTGCTGAAATATGACAGTTGTGCATGAAGAACAGAACCACTGCTGGAGTCTAACAGCTGTGCTATCATCAGTGAACATGGTGAAACCTCACAGATCTAAAAGCTGGCCTGCATGCATCCTCAAAAGTAACTGAACATATTCCAGCCGAATTGAAACAGATGTTCTTTCTTTGGCAAGAGGGTGAGGGATTGGAGCTAAGCTCTCCTAACAAGTGTCTGAATACTGTTAGCTGGGTCCTGGGCAGTGTAGCAGAGAAGCTGAAGCACCATAAAAGAGAGACTAGACAACAGAGACTGGGCATCAGTAGAAGAGACCGAGACAAGACATGACATGCAAAAGGAAACAAACTCTTTTCAGTCTGCACTCATTCGAATGCACTGTATCCACCTCTCAGCAGAATTTGTCATAAGACTGCCACAAAACTTACTCAATTGCAGTGTTCTTCTCTGTCTCAAGGCAAAGAGAGTTTACAGTGGCTAGTCTCTTCCTGGTGCACAGAAGCCTTACCAAGTTGAACAATGTTTTCCTACTCCCAGTAGTTCTTAGAAATTTTGTGCTGATCACTTTAAATGCAAATACATAGTGTTTGGTATGCATACGCCTTTGGGCATATATGAAAATAGACTTAAGCTTTCAGGCAAAATCTTAAGTACAAAAACACAGGTGTTACAAGAAGCTAGGCCACACAAGGGCATTTGGAAGTGCAAAGAGACACGAAACAAGTTAGTTGCCAGCAATCTATATATGAAATTAAATAGGAATTAGAACAAGAGACAAAAAAAAAAGCAACAGCTTCCCTGCAGGGATAATGTTTTACTGTTAATGTTTACTATCTTAATCTTACTCGAAGAGAACTCTACATCACAGCTCAAGTTCCAGTCCTACTGCTGATACCCACGTGTCACACAAGGAACTCTAATTAGTCATCACTTCGTTTAGTTGATTTCATTAGAAATAAACAGAAATTCTTTGGCACAGAGAAAAACAGAATGTGGTTGTCCTGGGTGGCATTTGACCATCACAATCATTTTTCTCCTTCTGCAGTACCATGCCCCACTTGCTACAAAGATCCTAATTTCTGAAATAAGTAGATGAAATCCTACAAAGGATACCACTGTTTTACTGCGCAGCCCTGAGTCCAACTCCAGTGTGCAAGAAAAACAGGACATGGAAATGAACTTAAATGCTGTATCATAACATAGAGTTGCATAGAAACCAAACTAGGAACACCTTTAAGACCTTTATTCTGTCATTTTCTAGATTCTCATTGTTTCATAATTCGAAACTACTATAAAATTTTAATAGAAATTTAGTTAGAGGCTCAATTTTTCCTTGGAATATACTGGAAAGGGTCACTGGTCTCTTGAGAGGAAGAATGGTCTGACTTGACCACAATTAGCAGAACTGCAACTTTTCTGATCACACATCATCTCATAGCTAGAGAACATTCATATCCTGCCTAGCTACAAGGAAGCAGAACTATGGGAAATTACGGGAAAGAAAAGAAAGTAAAAACTGCACAGATGTAAAAAAGGTGTCTACTTATTTTCAAAGCCCATCAGTATTTCAGATGTAATCTATGCTTATCTCTCCTGCATAAATGCATCATCTGCCTTAAGTTATTTTTTTTTTTAATCAAAAAGAGATCTGATAACAAAGTAACTATTATGTGCTATAACTTACTATTACCAAGTATAAGAAAAGTTACTTAGATTCAAAATCAACACAGGCCCTCTAAAAATCAATATCCCAAATAGTCCCTCTAAAAAGCATTCTATTACTTTCTAAATACCTTCTAAATACTTTAATTACTGGAAAATTAAAAAAAAAAAAATCTTATAGTCATTAGAAATACAGGATACAATAATGTGTCGATCTGATGGATTCCGCTGACGTGTCTTTTCCAGCTGAGATAATTGCTTGGCTTCTCGATTCTTTGCTGTTAAAGTTGCTTTAAGATCGTCCTGGAAATAAAGATGTTTTAGACATGTTGAAACAGATTTAGGAAAATGTGAAATATATGTTTTGTCATAAGAGGATTCCCTGGAAAACATTAACAAAACATCTGGTTTAAACTAAACCGTATTTTACTAAGCTTATCTCCAGTTAAATGTTGCCCTGAAAAAGAAGGCAATGGGGAACAAGAGAGTTCAGCACAACTGAACAGCCCTGCACAACTCTGTAATGCACACTACAATTTAAAAAGTAAAGAAATTCATGACTTTTCAGAGAAAGTACATTGGACAGTCAAAAGCTGAGATCCTCAAAGCAGTACAAAGACAAGTCCATTCTATTTGAGTAATGGAATCAAGTTGGTATCCAGAACTAAAAAGCAACATCTAAGAAATCACTAAGAAAAACAACAAGCAAAAGCAACCAAACAACAACAACAACAAAATGCTAAGGAACAGTAGGTACAAAATACAAGTTATAAAGAAAACTGCTACAAAGAGCTTAAGATGACATAGAAAATCCATGGCCAAAATGTTAAATTAACTGCATATTTGTATATATAAAGTGCTTAATTACATTTGGAATAAAGTACATCCTAGCAATGATGTAGCTGGAAAAGATTAAACTTGTTGATCACAGAATCATAAAGTCATAGAACAGTTTGGGTTGGAACAGACCTTTAAGATCATGTAGTTCCAACCCCCTGCTGTAGGCAGGGACACCTCCCTGTAGACCAGGTTGCCCACAGCCCCATCCAGCCTGCCCTTGAATGCTTCCAAGGAGGGGACAACCACCACCTCACTGCACAACCTGTTCCAGTGTCTCACCACCCTCACAGTAAAGAATTTCTTCCTAATATCTAGTCTGAATCTATCCTCTTCTAGTTTAAAGCCATTTCCCCTTGTCCTGTTGCTACCTGCCCTTCCCCCACCCCCCAAGTATAATCCCACCTCCATGATAAAGTAAAGACTGACGAAGTACTGTGTGTTTCTTAAATAATAACCTTTAACTGTCTTGGCATCACAATATGCAGTTTCCTCCTATTTTCTATCCTTACTGCACATTTATATGTCTTTGTATACAGGGATGCCATTCAGAGGGACCTCGAGAGGCTAGAAAGGTGGGCCCGGGTGAACCTGATGAGGTTCAACACGGCAAAGTACAGAGTTTTGCACTTGGGCCGGAGGAATCCCAGGCATCCATACAGACTGGAAGGAGCGGTCCTTGAGAGCAGCCCTGGGAAGAAGGACCTGGGGGTCTTGATAGATGAAAAACTTAATATGAGCCAGCAGTGTGCCCTTGCGGCTCGGAAGGAAAGTGGTATCCTGGGCTCCATCAAAAGAGAGGTGGCCAGCAGGGACAGGGAGGTGATTGTTCCCCTCTACTCTGCTCTTGTGAGGCCCCATCTGGAGTACTGTGTCCAAGTGTGGAGCCCCCAGTACAAGAAAGACAAGGAACTGTTGGAGAGGGTCCAGAGGAGGGCCACAAAGATGATCAGGGGACTGGAGCACCTCCCCTATGAGGACAGGCTGAAGGAGCTGGGCTTGTTCAGCCTGGAGAAAAGAAGGCTGCGGGGTGACCTCATTGCAGCCTTCCAGTACCTAAAGGGAGCCTACAAACAGGAGGGGAATCAACTCTTTGAAAGGGTTGATAACTGCAGGACGAGGGGAAACGGTTTTAAGTTGAGGGAGGGGAAATTCTTTACAGAGAGAGTGGTGAGGTACTGGAACAGGCTGCCCATAGAGGTTGTGGATGCCCCGTCCCTGGAAGTGTTCAAGGCCAGATTGGATGGGGCCCTGGGCAGCCTGGTCTAGAATTAAATGAGAAGGTTGGTGGCCCTGCATGTGGCGGGGGGGGTTGGAGATTCATGATCCTTGAGGTCCCTTCCAACCCTGGTGATTCTGTGATATGACTGTCATTTTGCGTTGTCTTCAGAGACACAGACAGAGCTGGTTTGTCATAATAAAAACAGCCACTCCTTTAGACTATCAAAACTAACTTTGCTTTTGTTCTTGCAAAAGGAAGTCACAGTAAAGTAATGCCATCTGAAAGACAGCCAGAAAGGGCTTTCTCCTTTATGAAAATCAAGCAGCTGCAAAAAAAGCAATCACAAACAGCTTTTTTGATGCTTTACATTTTAAATTAAAAGTACAAAAAGAGAAGAGGCAAAAAGATACTTTTTTCTGCTATAGAGCACAGCTGTTTTGTATCTAACAATAACAGCTGAAATGTCTGGTATTATTATGTAAGAGGATTGGGCACTTTTTCCAGCAGTGACTGTTAAGGCCCATTTGAACCACTCAGTTGAAATTAACACTTGGCTCATAGGGCTCTGACCTTCATCCTAAGTACAGTTCAGAATGGGAGGAAAAACATTACTTACCATTATAAAATTCAGTATTTTTCTTCTAGCACACAATGGCTTTGGAAGTGTCTAAAAGGGGCTGACTGTACTGTTCCTTTCTCCACTTCTGCTACCAGTGGCAATAACAGCCAAACTTTTTTTTTTTTTTTGGTGCTAGCCAGAGACTGACAAAGATTTGGTGATGCTGTGGTGGTGATATATTGAGGTTTTGGATGTACATGTATGTAGTTACATACATATTTGTTTGAAAACTGAAGAGGGAGAACAGCCATATAAATATTCAAATGTGAGGGATAATGTTAGTATGGTGAAAGAATTAAGAGTCTAAATATTAGCTTACCAATGAAAAATTGGTTTTTGTTAGCATCTAAATGCCTTCATCCAGAAAAAATAAAGTATCATAGAGCTCTTTAATCTCAATGGAACATAAAACAGGCACCAAAAAGTTGGAAAAATCTTTCGTTTGAAGCATAACACCACAAACCTCAACAAACCACTCATTAAAAATTACAGACAGTCATACATACTCCTCCAGTGTCTGCAGACCCAGACTGGATGTGTTTTTGGAAAACATACTTTAATTGCATCCAATGGGAAATGGGATGGAATGTAATCACCAGTGAGATAAAGGAGACTTACAGAATATTAAATTGTTCATAGTTCCTCTGGATTAAGCTATGAATTTAAGAAACATTAAAACTGTTCAGCCATCTCATTTCAAACCATACAAAAGTACAGCTACAGCCACCAGAGAGCTGGCAGATCCCCATCACTGTAGTGTTACCTGCTTTAGTCACTGTGAAGTTATTAAAACAAACCAGTTCTTTCTTCTACAGGTGGATCACCTTGATTTTATGATGTCCTGTTTTATACAGAGAAAAGGAACCAGGAAGAGCGTTGCCAAAAAGAAAATGAAGACTGATGTGTAAGACAATGAAACAGAAACAAATCCTAAACTGAAGCTGCATTACAGGCCAAGACTACTAAACTAGCTTCCACTGTGGCTGCCAAGCTCTGCCCTAAATGGCTACTCAAGATAGTAAAAGTGTAGACACCTCATTCAAACAATTTTACTGCATTAGCAGTCAAAAGACGAATGTACTCTGATTGACCTCAGTGTCTTTAAAGCGTTTATTATCATAAGAAATAGCAAGTTATTTTTAGATATGGCATAAAAGTAGTTTGTGTATACCTTTGAACAGATTCAATAAAAAAAAAAAACTCTTTTAAAAAAAGGGTGATATGATGATACTGGTTTATTTAGCCAATGAAGATGAAGTGGTCCTATAGCCAGCACCCTGTGCTCGTTTTACATGAGTGACAAACTTCATTTTATCATTAAAAAACATCTCACTGTTTGAAGATGATAACAGACCAGCCAGGTGAAGTTTCAACCAAAGTCTTGAAAAATTAGCAGGAAAATAATAAATTGATGGCCTACATCTTTAGTAACATCTCTTACTTCAAAGGAACCTTGCTGCATGCAATTTACAGTTCAACAATGCTCCTGGACTCCTCACTGTAGCAAAAATAAACATTATGTAATGCTTTATAGCGTTGAGTGGCAAAGATGACAGGAAATGCTGCTGGTTGTGCCAAGGCATGACTTGGCTTCAGCTGGTTCCATACCCAGCAAGTACTGGCTGTCAGTGGCAATGCAGAATGCCTCAAGGCAGTATTTCAATGCTTCCCAACCACTGGTGCAGTGTTCTGCATGTCTCCTCATGTCTGTGGTAACAGCAATGCAAAGAAATTGGTCTCTCACCTTCAGTATTTACAACATATAGAATACTCAGTCAAGTTCTAGGTCTCACCAACTGTGCTTTACTGTGACTATTTAGATATTAAACTCTAGGATCCAGACCCCATAGTCTACTGCCTTTTCAAAGACCACTTGAGTGCAGGATATACCTTCATATAGCCAAGAGATAGCTACACAGTATAGCAAACACTGTGCTTGATTCTTAACCATATGAAAGTGATACAAGAACAAAAATGCAAGAAAAAATATTGCAGTCTGAAACGCAATGCCACAGTGTACTCAAATTAAGCATTATGAAAACACTAAGATTTTTGTACGTAAGACACTATCTAGTAGTATTCACCACTTGACTTTTCTGTTTACATAGACTATGATAAAGATATACACATCGATTACAGATTTGTTTACAGGCTGAAGTTAACTTCTATGTAATACACATATGTACAAGTATTACAAAGAATTTGCTTTCATCCTCTAAGTCAGTATCTGCACACTGAAATTTCATTGTTCAGGGGAAGCCAGCTATCCCACCTGGGGGAAAGAAATTTACAACTATTTTGTGGGAATATTTTGAACCCTTATATACACTGTTTCCAGAATAAAGGGAATGAAGAGATCTCACTTATCTGTGCATCTTCATAGCCATCTGGATGAAATCATAGGATGGAGATAGATTCACACCGCTACCTATCTGGTCAGTTTCAGAAAAGGTTTTCTATGTAATGGGCATCAAAGTAGAATGCAATTCTGAGTTAGAGAAGCTTTAAATCCAGCATATATATGACTAAGAGACAAAAGCAATAGATGCAATTCACCTTTTGGAAGTCTGAATAATAACACAAGAATGGCATTACTTTAAATAAAACATCTTCCAACTGAATTTGCACTACTCAAGAAGCCTCTCACTATCCACTATTCTTTTTTTAAAGCATTTGTGTGGGAACCAAGATCTGGAATATCCTTGACCTCACAAACATTTTTTCTCCATCATGTAGATAGCTTCAATTCAGATACATTCTCAATGGTTAGTGCAACACACATACACACATACACACACACACACACACACACACACACCACAACACTCCCCCATTACAAAGTAGAAATTTTTAATGGAGTGGCCAGAACACCAAGAATACTTTGTGAGAGAAAGCACATCTGACTTACCCTTTTCAGTTTCACTATAGTCCCATAACTTTTCAGAGGTTCAACAACTTTGGCTTCAAGCCTGTCAACCTACAAAAGATAACATGAGGCCACTAAAATCATCTGCATGCATAGTGTGCAGAAACAAAGTTAAAGCTTAGAAAACAAACCAACAAACCAATCAATTCCATTACACTATCCACATCCTTGGATTTCTTATTACTTCTTAAAAACCCAGTTCTATGTACACCATAAAATATACAGAACTATAAATAGGAATTTTCTATGCCTTCCTGAAAGAATAGATAACGCACACCAAAATTTGTTTTGATCGAGAAAATGTAAATTAATTCTTTCAGATCTCAGCATTTCAAAATCTGGATCATAAATTACCATTTAACTGTAACAGTGACAGTTCTGCACCTAAAGATTTACCAGTGGCACAAACCACTCTCAGTGCATCTAGCAAACTGTGACCATACTGATACGTGTTGTCCAAGTATGGGAAGCACTGAACTACAGCCTTACAGATATCTGAAGTGGTTCCCGACAGCACCTCAGACTGGCAGTCAGAGTGAAAGATTCTCCTTTGAACTGCTTCTAGTCACAAATTCAGCTAAAGGAAAATGTTGCTACACAACTCAAGTCACAAAACTAATCAAACAAACAAAAAATCACCACTTCATTAACCTTAAATCATAATCCAAAATCTGAGACCAGTAACAGACTTGCTCTATCTTAAATTCTGTGAGCATTCATATGCACAGTTTCACTGACTTCAGCAGGACTAATTACAGGCAGTTTTCACTAAAGTTATTAGCACAGTAAACTATGAGTGATTTGGCAGCTTCTCTTGTTCTGGCACTAATATATTTAAAAGTGGTTTCTTCTATGTTTCTCTTATGATTACAGAGCATATTTTTCCCCTTTTAATCACAGATAAGTAACTGCAAAGTTCAGATGGCAAACGCAACACGTACAGCTTTCATTTTGTACCTCTGCCTGGCGATAATCCTGAAGTCTGGAAAATTCATCTGCAAAGTTTTTCAGTCCAACTTTTAAGTTTGGTGTCTCTGTGGCTGCATATGCATATATTTCATTTACTAGAAGATCTGCTTTGTCTCGTAGTCTGGCAGTTTTACGTACATATCCAGCAAATATTTGGCACAATTCACCAAAATGTTTTTCCACATTTGAAACAGCATCTTGTATTTGTCTAGTTTGATTGTCCCTAGATACCAAAGAAAACGAAAAATAAGAAGGAGGAGAAAAATGTTTACAACACATAAAGCATAAAAAACATGTAATTATACTGCGAATAATTTATATGTGATTTGGATATCTCATTTCACTGCTAAACACAGACCTACTCTTAAAAACATAATATTCTAACAACATTCTAATGGAACACATCCTTAGGATTAACAAAATAAAGCGGGATTTGTACTTACTGATCCGATAGGGGAAAACCCAAATCACAAAAGTCATCTCAGAAGCCTTCCTACCGCTGTTTAACAACAAAGTTCAGGGTTACTGTTACTGATATAACAGTGCTAACATCCACAGGTCTCAAACTAGACAGAGTTACACGGCTTCCTGCAGCACTCTGCAATCCATACAGACAGGTGAAGGGTTGAGGAATCGAAGCAAAAGAGGACAAATCAGAAAATTGAGAAAAAAAAAATTAATACTTTAAGACTGAGCAACAACGCAGTCACTTCAGACTGAGTACGCCTTTCTTCAGGAAATGTTCTTCAGAAAAAAAATAAAAATACTGTTACAGGGAGAAAACAGGCTGCTTACAGCAAGCTATCTAAAATACGTTTCAAAGGAGACCTCGTGCTTTCATACATAAAAATAAGAACTAAATGCCAGTTACTTTATTCCCGCAGGACATGCTTGAGCACAGAGCCAGCTGCAGAGCAAAGCTTTCACACCGGTCAGCTCCGCAGGCGCCTCTCCTCTCCCACGTCGCTGAAGGGCCAGGCGCTTAGAAGCTGCCACTGCCGGCGGCAGCCCTCGGCTCGGCTCCTCACCCCTCTGGCGACCGTAATGTCGCCGTGCTCCCACGCCTAACGGTTTGGGACACGAAACACGCCGTTTCCTTAAGCGAGGGTGCGGTAAGTTCTGTGTTTGTATTCATTTTGTTCCCCCCCCTAACTCTTCGTTCTTCAAGACCGCCCGGAGGCAACCGCAAACTTACCGCCCGACCCCGCGGTAAGTAAGCGTAACTGAGCGCAGAGCAGCGCGCTCCGCGAGGCGGCCGTGAGCAGCAGCGCGGCGGGCTCCCGGACCCGCTCCCCGGCACCGCGACCGAACCGGGGCCTTCACCCAGCCCGGCCGAGCGGGAGAGACGGGCAGAGGGCTCCAGCGGAGCGCGGCTGCTGCCCGACCAGGCCTCAGCTGCCCACCCGCGGGGCCCGGGACCTCTCCTTTCCCCTCCCGCAGCCCCGAGCCCAGCCCCGCCCGCCGTTACCTGGCGTCCAGCCCGCGGCCCAGCATCATCATGGCGGCGGCGGCCCGGCGGGAAGGAGGCGGGCTCGGCGTGCGCTCGGTTTCCTTGGACACCAACCACCGCCCGCCCCCCGCCCCGCCCCGGGATGGCGGGGGTCGGCTGAGGGAAAGCATCGAAAGCATCCCTCCCTGTTCCGTCCTGTAACGATTTTTGAATTCATCACGCGTAAGCCTTTTGATTGCACGCAATTACAGCCCAATTACTGTGCTACTTTTTGTCCTCGTTCCTCTACGTAGGTCCAGTTAAGTCTGAGCAGTTTATCCTATGCACGAGCAATTGACATAACGGAGCAAGGCTTATCCTGTCATGTGTTCTCCCCTGCTCACCCCGTCTCCAGCTTTTATGCTTCTTGGTTTTATATACTTAAGCACAAATCATTGGTCTTGATATCTTCAATCTCCCGGTTTCCTGCTGATGTCCTGTCCACTCAAGAACCCTTGTACTCCAGCAGGACAATTAGCTCACAAATTCTGACCTGGTTCTGTTGCACTGAGGTCTGAAAGTTGAAAACGTGTCCTGTTACCTGAAGCCTGTTTAAAATTGGTCACTCAGGAAAGCAGAATGCCACTGTGTAAAGTGCTACATTCTAAGGGAAAGTACAGAGTTAGTCCGTTTTCAAATTAGGAGCCAATGAGAGACAGAAACCGACACTTAGTCAGAAGGTAAAATACTTTGAAAATAAGGAAAAGTTATCATTAAAACCAAAGAAGTGGTTGTCAGTGGAACAAGACACAAAAGAGCAATGGCAGCTTATTTTCAGCTACTGCAAACTAAATCTACTTCAATTCTAAAGTGTAGGACTTGCATAGACATTTAAAAACGTAATTTGTATATGCTGATTCTGCACATAATTTGGCTTAACATGATGCTACAGATAGTCCTAGAATGTATGGCCTAGCAGCTCCAGCTGCACATAAAAGGTTGAAAAGAATTACTTTAATGTCACAAGGGCCTGTTGAAATTTTGAGTCATCAGAGTGCACACAAGAGCACAAGCTGCATAAATCACGGAGTGGAAAAATATTTTTGTACTATGATTTAGAAGTAATTAGGATGTTGAAAATAATGCCCAATTTCCTGCTTATTACCTCTAAGTAAGTTTCTAGAATAACATACTAAAGATGATGATATCTTACAAATGGCAAATTCTAAAGATAAGAAAGCTTTGAAATATCCAATTGGCAGTGTTTTCCAATATTTCTCCAGAGCATAAGCAACTAACAGGGTTTATGATGATGTCTGTTTATATTGTGGTATCAGTTTAGGCATGCTCTCAATGAGAAATCTCCCTGCAACTTCTCCCCTCAAAAGGAACTCAAGTAAATTCCATGTACTTTCGTATTAAAAAATAGTATAAAACTCCAGCTGTCTGCAGCAGCAGTGAAAAATTGTCTGTCATAGCTGGGTGTAAAAAACATGATGTACGTGATCCTGGGGTAACTTCAAGCACACAAGTTGGGAGAGAATTTATTCTGTAGTATTCAGAGAACACTGCAGCCAATGATAAGGTAGAACTCTTCTACTGGACTGAATTTTGGATTGATGAGTTTATCCTAAATATATATGGCAAATACCAGCAGAATACTCAAGTTGCTCATTTAAATTCACTAATGTTGCATATATGGCATAGTAATTCCGAATGGATCCACATCAGTCTTGAGGTTCATCATGCACATTTCTATGAAGGAGGCTCTGTAATTGATCAGCTGTGTGTGTGTTTGTGTGACTGCTTCTTTTCTGCTATCACGGTTTGTATCTTTAGAATATTTTTTACAATATTTAAATTATTATTTTCAATAATTTTCCATTTTCACCTTCTTCTATGCTGTCCAACCCTGTTATTTGCATAGAAAGGCAATCACTGTAGACCGTGTATGTCAAATAACATTAATTTTAACATATGTGTTTAGCTCACAATGGATTGGGGTTTATACTTTGATATTTAATAATTTCAAGACCTTCTACTGCAGCATTTCTTCTTTTCCTCTAATTTCACAAGTTTGGGTCCTCAGTTCTCTTACTTAAGGCAGGAACTACACCATCTTCTCTGTTTTTTCTCAAGAACAAGAGGCAGTTTTTGCGAACCACTTTTCCCTAATGTACAACTCTAATTCTAAGTTCCAAATATCATAATTAAAAATCAGTTTGTTACAGAAAAATATGACAACATAATTAAAAAAACCCAGCAAAACATCATTTCCTCAGGCTAATACCCGTAGGCAGGTATAACCTTCTGTAATCCATTTTGTCAGTATTGGTTAGAATATATAAGCCTCTTGATGATTTATGAATGTCTGTTGTATCCTTAGTTCTTTAAAAGAGCTTTGGCCGCTGTCAGAGGTAAGACTAGCAGGATCTCTGATCTCTTTTATTACAGACACACTTTTATGAAGTTATGTATTTTATAAGCTGAGTTCTTATTCTTGCTTCCTTGCTTACCTTGGGGTAAACATTTCTGCTTCTATGCTTCTCTCTGTGCAAACTGAGTTTGAAGGTGAAAGGCAAAATATGCTGCTATATGAGGCTTTTTGATGTCTTGTTTTCAAGTGCTTTGTAAGAAAGTATGGCTTTGTCTCAATCTGACTGCCATTTTCTTACGAAGTAAGTGTGAGTCAGCAAGAACAAGCAACTGAGAATTCATTCTCAGTTTCATATTTATACAAAACTGGTGGCAATCCACTTTGCTGCCTGAGAAATACTGGAGAGTAGAAAGTTCTTTTTCTTGATCTGGGAAACTGCAGCCCAGTCAGCCTCCTTCACTGGAAAGGTGATGGAACAGCTTGTTCTGGATGCCATCTCCAGGCAATTGGAAGAGAAGACAGTTATGAGGAGTAGTCAGCAAGGTTCAACAGGTGGAGGTCATGCTCGAACAACCTGGCAGCCTTCTATGATGTCATCACTGGCTGGGTAGATGGGGGGAGAGCAGTGGATGTAGTCTACCTTGATTTCAGCAAGGCATTTGACACTGTCTCCCACAACATCCTTATAATGAAGCTGAGGAAGTGTGGAATAGATGATTGGGCAGTGAGGTGGGTTGAGAACTGGCTGACTGGCAGAGCTCAGAGGGTTCTGACTGGCAATGCAGAATCCAATTGGAGATCTACATTTAGCAGTGTTCCTCAGGGGTTGGTGCTGGGTCCGGTCTTGTTCCACATCTTCATCAATGACCTTGATGAGGGGATAGTGGCCACCCTCAGCAAGTTTGCTGATGACACGAAGTTGGGAGGATTGGCTGACACACCCGATGGCTGTGCTGCCATTCAGCGAGACCTGGACAGGCTGGAGAGCTGGGCAGTGACAAACCAGATAAGGTTTAACAAAAGCAAGTGTAGAGTCTTGCACCTAGGGAGGAATAATTGCATGCACTGGTACAGGTTGGGGGATGACCTCCTGGAGAGGAGCTCTGCGGAGAGGGACCTGGGTGTCCTGGTAGACGGCAGGAGGGCCATGAGCAGTGTGCCCTTGTGGCCAAAAAGGCCAATGGCATTCTAGGGTGCATTAAAAAGAGTGTGGCCAGCAGGTTGAGGGGTGATCCTCCCCTTCTACTCTTCTCTGGTAAGACCTCATCTGGAGTACTGTGTCCAGTTCTGGGCTCCCCTGTCCAAAAAAGACAGAGATCTCCTGGAGAGAGTCCAGCGGAGGGCCACAAAGATGATAAAGGTCCTGGGGCACCTCACTTATTAGAAAAGGCTGACTGACCTGGGTTTGTTCAGCTTTGAGAAAAGACGACTGAGAGGAGATCTGATCAATGTCCATAAATATCTTAAGTGCAGGAGGCAAAGGGACGTGGCCAGACTCTTTTCAGCAGTGTGTGGTGTTAGGACAAGGGGAAATGGCCAGAAACTGGAGCATAGGAAGTTCTGCACAATTGTGTGTAAGAACTTCACAGTGAGGGTGACGGAGCACTGGAACAGGCTGCCCGGGGAGGTTGTGGAGTCTCCTTCACTAGAGATATTCAAGACCCACCTGGACGCCTACCTTTGTAACCTGGTCTAGGGAGCCTGCTTTGCAGGAAGGTTGGACTCGATGATCTCTAGAGGTCCCTTCCAGCCCCTACAATTCTGTGATTCTGTGATTCTATGATTCTTTGTTGCCCCATTCAGCAGGTAGGAAACTCCTCCTAGATCCCTCATGACTAAAGTGGGTAAAGTTGGAAAACTTCACTGTGAGGTGGATGGAGCTCTTCCAAGTGGGCCAGGCATCTGCAGCACATCCTGAGTGTGATACCTCTGATGGAAGTTTCTTCATGTTTTTTATGCAAGACTCATACTGGAGCTGTGGCAGGGTTCCTGAAAGAAGTCTGTGCTGCTCTTTAGGACTGTGCTTCTAGTCAGTGCATGTTACTAAATCGCTTCTCGTATAAGCAAATGCTTTCCAGAGATCCCACAGCAAGTGGCAGGGGTAGCTCATGCCCTCAGTGCAATTACTGGCTCAGCTCTGGTATCAGGGCAGACTGGCTGCATCCGTGCTGCGGGTCTGGATGTCTCCTCTGGGCCTCTTCGGCGCCGCAGTGGCTGAAATAATGCAAAGGCACGAAATAGCCCTCCTGAGTGTTTTTATAGCATGGAACCGAGGCTATATATGTCCTGGGATGTGGTTTATGAGATATTTGAGGGGCAAAATTTGCTGTAATAAAGTTGAAGGATTGTAAAGAACAGAGGGAGTCAACTGGAGAGCGGAAGAAGCAGACCTGATGTAGCTTCAACCACAATGACTTTTCTATCATTCCTTGGAGAATATCGTTCCCAGAACTGTGCACAGACTTTGTCTGAGAGACCAATTTGAAGCTGCCTAGAGTGGGAGAAGGATGAGATAATTCTCCAGTACTTGGTTGTATCTCATGACCCTACATCATTTAGCAGTCCGGATAATCTTTTTTACTCAGAGGGTCTTTTCCAGATACACCCAAAGCCGCTCTTGGTGGTTTGCTGACTGAAGGACCTGCAGTTCTGCTTTTTTGGGTAGCCTTGAGTTTGCTTTCAGAATATTGTGAATATCTTACAAGGCTTCAAATGGAAGTTGATATTGGTTTCATTTAAGTCTCTGACAGTTTTGTCATTAGCAAATAATTTTATCCTCAGCAATTTTTTTTGGCACTGTTCTGTTTCCAACAAACAGCAGTAACAGAAATATTCTTTGCAGCTGAAGTGGCAGACTCAGGCGAGGTAGTGCTGAAGATACTGGTACGTGATAACAGTCACCACTTGGTGGCATCCCCTCCATGCTTTATTTAGCTGTCAACTACAGCCAGTAAGCTCAGAAAACTTTCTAAGTTCCTGGTTTATTGTTCTGTGTGAGTATTTAAAATAGCTAGCCTTGCACTAATATTGATTGGTATGCTCAGGACTTGAAATATGTGTGATACACCTTTAGAGTGTGAGTATACACATTTACTGGTATTGCAGTTAAATCAAGTAATTAGTTAAAGTCTGTCTTTATGCTGTTTTTTGGAAGACAGCTGTTTATTCACAGAAAGTCTGCATAAACTCCTGGCTCTTTGGTCTTGCCCTTGTCATGAACCTCAAGTTAAACCTGAAGTTAAAAATAAGCTTTAATGTTAGACAAGTTGATTAGAAATAAAAATAACATATAGATCGTATTTGAAACGAGTTCTTGAATCTCTGATTTGTACTTTTCAAAGGAAGAGGTACAACATTTAAATTACTAATAAATTGAGGTTTATGAGGAGATAAAATCTAAGTGTCTACAGATCCAATTTACCTAACTTGGCAACTTGATAATCAAAGAGTCATTATTAATAATGCTCTAATGAACTAATAAAGATCCGTACAACTTTAGGGGACAAGAAAAAAAGCTATTAATAAATTACACACAATTAGAACTTACTGGCACATTTTATGATGATTTCAGCATAATCTGATGTTTTCCTCATTCTTCCTCTATCTGTTCTGAATCAATGTGATGAGGGTTGAGCTTAGCAAAATACAGTAATGATTCTCTTTTGCTAATTTTCAGTTTTATTAAACAGTGTAAAGGAATAATCTCAGTTAATTTCCACTGGGAAGTTAACTCTGTTTGACAGTCTTAGGAGCAATACCTGATAACATTCCAGATTTTCACCATAATAATCAGACGTTATCAAATTACTCTGAGTTGAGAGAACACAATTCCCAATACCTTATAGGTCATCTCATCTCTCCATTCCTTCTGTTTGAGAACTGTTATCATAGAACCAACTAAATGAACTACAAAGTAGAGATCTATGATCATTATCAGTCATATTATACAGTCGTATAGTTTAGTGCTTATGGAGAGGCAGTAAAATGTTTCAACATTTCTTTGCATCATTTTTGCATATATCCTAAAAAATGTGGCTATTTGGAGAATACCAAAGTGTGTGCAATGGTCTGCTTCTAGAGGGCAGCAAATGACTGCCTTTTAGCTACAAGAGAAAATCCAAAATTCACATGCAGTTTTACTGTCAAACCAAAGGCACAATCCAACATCTTGTAGTTAATGTCAGACTTCCCATTTTCTTTGATGGTAACAGGATAAAGCCCCAGTTGCCTTCCTTGCTGTCTTTGCCCCCCACTTTTTAAGTGGATAAATAGAATACATTAGGCTCCCGTTAAGCAGTCATTATTTATTTATTTTATTCTTTAACCAGAATGAAATGAACAATGGGTGCGAGTGTCACATTTTTATTAACTTTCTATGGCTACAATTCACTTGACATAAAAAAAGTATGTGACATGATTATAATAGTATTTAACTTAACTGTAACTTGTTTTCTTGCTTTATTTTGTGATATTTAGAAGAATGTGAGAGATTTTTTAATTCTCATGCCCATACATGGTAGATGAGAATTGTGCAGTGTTCCCCCGTTTCCTGGAAAAAAACAAACAAAAAAAACCAATGATGGATTCACAAGTGTTGCTTAATGCAATTTTTAAAAAAGCGATGATATGTAAAGGTTTTATTTTAAATATAATCCACTCTGATTTATGCATACATTTTTCTCTTGTTCCCTTTACAGTAGCACATGTAAGTATATATCAGTAGTCAATAAAAATGGTGATAAATCGCTTCAACATCTCATAGTCATTTAATTTTTCTTGGTCAGTGTTCTATCTCAGTAGAAGTTATTCTAACTTTGTAGCCCTTTTGATGCTTACCTCTTCCTGTTCTCCCAAGAAAAAAAATATACAATTTCTTCTCAAAATTACTATTAGTTGAATTCATGTCAGAGGAATTGGAACCGATCATGTTGCAGCTTCTTTGGAGGCTGCAGATATACATTGATGATGTTGTGGAGCTTTTCTAACGTATGTTTTATTCCTCAGTGCTACCTATGCATGTAGAAGGCTGAAAACAGTCATAGCTCAGTTCACATTGATAATGCAAAATCTACATCGCTGCCCTAGAATGTATGTAGTTTGTGTATCCTCTGGACTAAAGAACATTTTTACCAAATATCAGAACACCAGAAATAACAGCCGATGTAACAGAATCAGGCCCTGACGGTCATAATTGCCGTACTACACAGGTCAGCAAATGGGATTGTTCACATACACACTGAGGAACTCTCTTTCAGCTGAGAAACATCTCTTCATTATGGGAAAGCAATTATGGATCATATGTGCAGCAGTCTTGCCAGTGCTGGCTGTTGCTGAGCGAACTCACTTCTTTCCAGTGCCGTGAGTCCAGGACCACTGGGAGGAAGGAAGGTGTGTGCTGTGTGCCATGGCTGTTTTGGAGTCTGACAAAGCCTACAGCTATTTTCTTTGTCTAGATGTATTGTTTACTTGTTCCGCCAGTGAACGATTCCAGTGGTATATCTGGTGATCTCATTTCAATCACTTTTTAAAAAATTGTGCCGAAATTACCTTTTCCAGTTCTGCATTAGTTCTTACCCTTGTTTTCAGTGCTAGCCCTGGCTATCTGTGTCAGAAACCATTCACACTTCTGATTCAATTTTCTAATAGAGACAAGTCTAAAGAGTGACTCTCAGCATAGTTTCAATTTTTTCTTTTCAATGGTTATGAATAAAACATAATGTAAGGGGGAAAAAAAAGCTTTTGTTGTCTCTTCTGAAGTGTACAAAGGGAACATAGAATATTCTGTGTGACTTAGTGCCTGAAAAAATCACAGCAAGGATTCTAGAAAAGTCAAGAGGTGAAACACTTCAGCTAGATATGATATCTTTGAGATGTCTTTAGCAGGGAAATACTGTAGAATTTTCACCCATATAAAGAGAATTTTTGTTCTTCTCCAAGGATTATATTTAATTTTTGGCTATGTGTGTATCTAAAAATGATGATTGCGGTGGCATAGTTGCTTGTTAGAATAATTACTCGTTTCTGAAATATTTGCACAGATACTGGCCCACAGCATGTTGTAGTTTAGGCTTAGTGTATTACTTCTTGGCTGCTTATGTCTTCAGCATATGGTACTTTATTGTGTTGGCCACAGAAATGTTCCATAGTCTTGCAGTAGCAATGAGTGTGGTTCTGTGGCTTTCAACTTTCATTATGCTTAATAACTGTTGCATATATACCAAATAGCATTTCCCATATTTAAACTGTGGTTCTGCTCTGAAATGTGATGAGTTTAAGACGATAGCAACTAATTCAGCAAATAAGTTCCTTGTGCTAGCTGCATCATTACTGACTACTGCCAAAACCAGATTTCCCTATCTATCCCCCTGTTAGCAGGGCAGGGGCTGCAGCCAGTGCCCATGTGTTCATATGGTGTATTCAGGGCTGAGTGTGCTCCTGCGTGACAGCTCTGTGAACTCTTCCCCTATTAATAAGGTACCACTAAGGATATCTGCTTCAGCTGAGGTTTTTATACAGTTACTGTTTGTTAAACTATCAGTCAAGTTTTAAATAGATCTCAGTAGACAAACTCAATCTTTTATTCCCGTTTCAGCAATGAAATCCAAATTGGATAATTTAAGAATCTGGAAATCACTTCTGTGTTTTTCTTTCTTGTGGTGTAGAATACATTTTCTCTATGATTATATGGAGGTAGGGGTTTTTGTTTTGTTTCATGCAGTTTACAGGGTTTTGTTTCTAGCCCTTTTAGAATAGCCATGCTTTCATTTTGTTTTCTGTGCAGACAAATAAATAAGTCAGCTTGACAGCTCCAATGCAAAGCAATCAGAAAGCTAAAGGCTGAGATAACCAAGCAAAATTTGAGACTGAGTTCAGAGATGTCAATACCTTTCCAGTTTATAGCTCTACTGGGCATAACTATGCTGTGGGCACAAAAGCTGAGGAGTCAGCTTTTCGTGTGCTGCTTTTGGAGACAGAGTTCAATGAGAGGAGCAAGGCATCGTGCTGGCTCTGGGAGATGCTCCAGATGTGGTGCGTAACAGCTGGGGTGGCTGACAGATCTGAGCGCAGGTAAGTTCGCTGAGAAGCCCGTTCTTTGGACAGGAGATCACTTCATATTCATATAGGGAATTTTTTATGATCAGTTCTCAGTTTATGCATAGAATCATAGAATCATAGAATGGCCTCAGTTGAAAAATCTAGTTTCAACCCCCCTGCTATGTGCAGGGTCACCAACCACCAGACCAGGCTGCCCAGAGCCACATCCAGCCTGGCCTTGAATGCCTCCGGGGGAGGGGCATCCACAACCTCCTTTGGCAACCTGTTCCAGTGCGTCACCACCCTCTGAGTGAAAAACTTCCTTCTAATATCTAAACCTCCTGTCTCAGTTTAAGACCATAATTGCACAAAACTGAAAACAAAACTGAAAAAGTTAGTGCTTCTACATTAATAAAATTGGCCATCTTTATAAACCACCACCAACAACAAAAGACCTCTTAAGACTGACAGAAATAAAATATGAGAAATTAGCCATTGTTGCTGCTTTGAATTTGCTAAAATATCCATCCCATTTCTTACTCAGAAACATATGGAGGCAATCTTGCTGTAGTGTAACATGAGCTGCAATAAAGTCATCCCCATTTGTTAATGGTCACAAACTCTCCACTTTCGTATTTTGGAGTTTCATGCACACGCACACAGGCAGGCACGCATTACAAATCATTTCCAGTTCAAGCAGACATTAGAAACTTATTAGAAATTGAGATTTTTGCTCTATTACACTAGAAATATCTCACTTCAAATTCTCCATGAGATACTGTCATCAGATAAATAAGTCATATTGCATTGTCTTTTTCTGCAGATTTCTTACATTATTGGGCTCTTATTTGATGTATCACATGAATAAGGTATAAGATCCCTCAGTCAAGCAAACCTTTAGAGAGCAATGTTAATCACTGAAACTGTCAGTTAAACTTTGTTTTCAGTGACCGTGTCAGCCCAAAAGAACCACATCATCTAACAAATGCCACCCTCACAGCTAAGAAGAAATTGCCATACAGATTTTAGCTGAGACTACAATAATGTTCACACCAAAAGTAGAAAATCTCGCACATTATTGCCCTGTTAGGCCTGGCCTCTGTGCTTTTTTTCACTTAATGGACATTCAAGAAAAATACTTCTGGAAGAGTGATGCTACTGGCTGTTGCAATAGAGTCAAGACATGCTTACTGCAAAGGTGAGGCTTTGAAATGTGGTGCTAAGTGTGGTTTTAGGCAGACTTTGGAAATGAAGCTCTTTTTGGAGAGGTTTTCACCCTGGCTGCCCTGCTGCCAGCTAGAGCCCAGCTTGAGCTGCGGGAGGGCAGCAGTATGGGCCTGAAAAAGTTTCCAGGGAATTGCTCAAAGGTCATCCAAAACTTGCTTATCAGTTCTTGCCATCACTCGCACAACTCAATTGGTAATGACAACAAGTTATAGCTAAAATGATGCTTATTATCGTAAAAAAAAATTCTTCTTTTTTTTTTTTTCATTGAGAAAACAAAGACTTTTGAAATATGCACGTTTTTCACTTCTAACTAAAATCATGGAAATACCAAAATGCTTTCCATAATTGCTTTTAACTACAGTTTAAAGCAGAATCATCCAGCATCTGCATGATTATCTTCAAGACATTAATAATATTCCATTAGTAGTGTCTCCAGTGCTTTGTGAGAGACTCCAGCTTTGAACTTTGGTGATGTATCATCATGATAGTGTACATTTATTGCAGATAATGCAGAGGTAAAATGTATACAGATTAATGGAAAATCAGAAAAATTGTTTTCAACTAATTGTTTAGTTCATGTACTACATAACACAGCAAATGCTTTGGTAGCTGCATTGTTATTTATTCTTAAGGTTGTGTAATTTAGGTTTTCAGACACTGCATCTGTCAAAGAGTTTAAGGGTTACAAGGGAGATTTAATTTTGTCAGCCTCGACGATGAGGAAATAATGAAGCGTGTCCCCACAAGGTGATTAATTCTGTATTCTGCAGTTGAACGAATCTTAGTGTTTTGTAGGTTATATAAATTACTGTCAGATATGGACTGCGTAACTGCAATTTTATAATATTCCAGAAAAATGAATGTATGGAAAATGCAGAAATGTTTCTAATGAGAGCAAACTGCTTACATTTCTTTCAAAATGTGCTAAAAGATTCCTATGGACACACTCTTAATATTAAAGCAGTTTGTTCTTGTTTGTGCAGAAGTTCAAGACAAAATTCATTAGTTGAATAGTGAATTACAGCAAAAAGCTTGTGACAAACTTTGGCCATAGGCATTCTTACATAAAGCAGACTTCTTTGAAAAGAGAAAAAACAGAAAGTAGTTGCAAAAAAAACCCAAAAAACAAAAAACAGATATTAAATTATAAACATGGTTGCAGCAATGCTAATTCACAGAATATGGAAGATAGAAAGATATTGGGTTCTGGGAGATTCATTTGAGTGAATGTACTTGTTTTTGGGAATCAGTAAAACCCTTCTTATCTCTTGTGCAGCAGAAGGAGGATATGTTCCTAGTGCAAACATACTTGGACACTTCACAGAAATCTGCTGAAGATTGATTCTATTAAAGCTGAGCTTCATTTAAGTTAATTTTGGTTGTATACATAAGGAGTTCTAAGAATTGATTAGAAAGCCAAAAGAGAATGAAATATATTACAACCGTAAAGTATCATTTAAATAATAAATTGATGCTTGTAGGAATTTAATCTTCTATTTGACAGTAACAGGAGTGCATACTTAACAGAAAAAGTGCATGATATGCTAAAATAAATCATATTTTTTCTAAAATATTCTTTAAAATGAAGCAGTCCTCCTTATTTTTAAATGTCTTTTTTTTTGCTTGCATACAAGAAAACCTTCATCTGAGGAAGATCCTTATCCTCAGACTTCACGACCTGTTATATCTGGAGCAGATTAATGGCACTACTGTTTCTTTTCTTTTCTTTTCTTTTCTTTTCTTTTCTTTTCTTTTCTTTTCTTTTCTTTTCTTTTCTTTTCTTTTCTTTTCTTTTCTTTTCTTTTCTTTTCTTTTCTTTTCTTTTCTTTTCTTTTCTTTTCTTTTTTTTCTTCTCTTCTCTTCTCTTCTCTTCTCTTCTCTTCTCTTCTCTTCTCTTCTCTTCTCTTCTCTTCTCTTCTCTTCTCTTCTCTTCTCTTTCCTCTCTTTTCTTCTCTTTTCTTTTCTTTCTTTTCTTTTCTTTTCTTTTCTTTTCTTTTCTTTTCTTTTCTTTTCTTTTCTTTTCTTTTCTTTTCTTTTCTTTTCTTTTCTTTTCTTTTCTTTTCTTTTCTTTTCTTTTCTTTTCTTTTCTTTTCTTTTCTTTCTTCTCCTTTCCTTTTCTTTCTTTTTTTTTTTGACCATCTCAGCTTGTAAGTTGTAAGTTTTTTGAACACTGAAGAATAGAACCAAATAAAACTGAGAGGATACTTCACCATATAATTAAGTGATGACGATGCACTTGGTGTGCTCTTCAGGTAGAAAAAATGCAGATCAGGCAGGATCCCTTTTTTTCTGTCAACCCTATGGTCTCTGACCAGGAGCTTGAGGTCCCATTGGTGTTTTCATTCAGGTTTTGAATTACACTGCCTGTTTCATCAATATGCTTAGTTAGTAGGAGTTTTATATTTTATTTTCAAGCTGCAGCTATCTGACTGTGTACTGATATTTGTCTTTGTAGATAGAAAGCAACTTCCATGACCCTAGTGGGAGTGAGACAGTGAGTTCAACAGAAGAGTAAAGGAGCAAGAGGCCTGGATGGGGAAGAGAGGCTAAGAAGACTTGGTAGTATGTAGAGGTCTGGAGGCACTGGAGAGCTCCTCAGAGAGCCATGTTCTCTGCCAGGCAAAAACTTATAGTGGCATCCCATCAGCTGCTCTTCTTTCATGGAGTCACTTTTTCCCTTTTTCTCCAAATCCAATCAGTCATCAAGTTTCTAAGGACAGTCAGGAAGCCCCCCAACCTCTTCCATTCAGGGCTGATGTCACAGGTCTACAGCCCCAGCCACCCAGGGAGAGCAGAAGGAGAACTGCATGCAGCACCTTCTTGGGGCTCCTCTTAGCTTGTTTGAGACCTGCTGAGCATGGGCTGTGTACATACACAGAGGAGAGGCATGCCTTGAGGGTTTACCTCACAAGTTATGGGATGCCTGGCACAAGCTGAAGGTGAGGCCTAGCTGGCTGCCTTTGTGTCAGCTGAGTGCAGTGGTAGGAAGATGTGCTGGATAACAAAAGGTGACTGATGTTTGAAATTACAGCTGAAAGCTAAACACACCCAGCTCCTGGGAATTCTTTTGAAGGCAACAGTGCGTAGGATAACTTTGAAATTGAAAGCTGAGCATCTGTTTTTCCTTGAGTTTGTAGCCTTTGACTTGTTTCAGCCCCAGTTCTGCAGCAGTGGAAAGGTGTGAGGAGAGATACCACACCTGAGAGGGCAGTGAGCCTACCAAGAGTAATGTAGTAGACTTCTGGGTTTGCAGGAAATCCTTTCAAGCTGCAGATACACCAGTAAGCCTGGGCTACTCGTGGCAGAACTGAGCCCTTAAGGTGGGATCCTACTCTCTTTATGGGGTTAATAATATGTAATTCATAGCTTTAGTAACCAGCTAAGATATATTTTAGCTTCTTGAGAGAAACTGAAGTGATCAGTAGCTTGCATAGAGCTGACACCAAAAATGAGTCAGAAAGATCTTGATCTAAGAGCATTTCTATAAGGTATGTACATGTGTTCTCAAGCTTGCCTTTTCTTTTCCTGGAAGGGCTTGTCCTAATTCAGTTCATAACACTTTGACTTTCTGTCTGATGTTGGTAACTTTTGAAAAGTTGCCAAGAGGCAGAATTGTCTGAGTCCTGGGAATCTCTGCACATTCTTAATAAAAATGTTATGTTTCTCAATAAGAAGGATATTTGTGAAATTTCTAAGTACAGTCATTATTATTTCATTCTCAGGCCATGGGAGAGGAGTCATTGTAACATACAATAATTATTTATAATTATTATATATCTATGTATAATCGTACATATTTATGATTGCTGATGAATAATCATTATTTGTTGTACTTTCTTTTGGAGTGAATGAACAGAGCAATACTGAGTAAAGAAAAATTTGGGGCTTTAAAAAGTTCATTGATCTAGTTACATTGCCACTTCATACGCTGATATGCTGGCCTAATATTTGCCTCCCTATGTTTTTCTTTTCTTAGGACTGCAGTGCATTCAAAAAACCACATGCACAGGGCTGAAAAAATCATGAAACAATTTTGTGCTGGAAATAGTTTTGCTGAGGTGATTTCAAATGAGGAGAGGCACTGTAATAGGAGAGTAAGATGACTCAAAAGAAAATGCTGGTTTCTTCCAGAAGCTCCAAAGTGCTTAGAGACTTCTTGTAACATCATCCGGAGCTGTAAGGAGCAAAATTTACATTTAAAGCTCTCCTTGTTTTCTGGAATAAGCGCTGCAGAGAGAGGAGTGGGATAAAGCAAACTTTGTGCTCCTTTCATACTTGACCTGTGAAAACACTGAATGAAGAACAGACTTTGCAGGCAATATGAAAATAATTAAAACAAGAGCAGGTCTTCATCTTTATTTTTGGCATATGTATTGAGTCTCTGACTTTGTAACTGTCTGAGCCAAATCTTTGATTCTTCCTCTGTTAATGACCTCTCATCTTCCTCTAAAATCACATTTTGAAAGTCACCATTTTATTTTCCATTTTGACACAGGAACATAAGCCATTTTGCTGCCTGAGACATTTTCTCTTTATGAAGTCCTGGTTATCAGTGGCTGTGAGCAGATTTTCTCCCCGGGGTGGTCAGGCAGACCACTCCTATCTTGTCATGAGAGGATACTTTCCAAAACTGATTTTCTGTTTTTGTGTGTATGTGTGCCTTCTCTCTGAACTCTCTCAATAGTCATGTGAAAGCAGTTAAACAAAGTTCTCCAGCTGAGACCTATCAGGTTTGTTGTTGAACAGAATTCTTCTAGCACAGCATTGCTTTTAGAGAGGATCAAGTTCAGGGCAGATACAGACAGCAGCAACCTGGCAAACTGACAAAATCCATAGTCCTTAAGCTAAAAATATCCATCTCATTCTGAATCTTTTGTACCTTTTTGTAATCTTTCATGGGAGAGTTCTTTTCTATCTACTTTCTGAAATTTTAGAGATCCAATGTTTGCTGAGGCCTCTCTGAGACCAGTAGTCCCAGCGAAAACCTCTGTGTTCCTCTGTGTAGCTAGCTGTTCAACTTGCTTTGACAGAGAAGCAAGTCAGTGTGCTGGGTTATCCCCAGCAAAGCAAGGTGGCTCATGGAGTGTTGTCTCAGGAGCTGTCCAACCACCTCCACTCAGTGCTGAAGAGAGAGGAGTTTTAAATAAGTCACTACACATTAAATCTTCCTATGGCAATCTGTTACTCCTTTCCTTCTGCTTCCTTCAATTTCCAGTGTAAATTTATTCTTGGCCATTTACATTAGTGTTTTCTTTTGATTTGTATATCTCTTTTCAATCTTGACATTACTCCTTTTACATTCCTAGAGAGTAATCGTATCTCCTTTGAGACTTTGTCTGGTTTAATAATCTGAGTTTGTTGCCTGTTCTTATTTTCTTTCCCAGTTGTTCTTTTAGCTCTTCTCAGCATCTTTTCTGTGTTTGTGGACAAGGGAAACCAACCTAAAGCATAGCATTCCAAATCAGGATTTACTATTGGCAGTAGAGTCCATGTTAGCAGTACCAAATCTCTTTCTACATCATTTGATCAATTGTATGTTCCATGATTTTTTGTATCAAAATCATATGGTTGGGATCAACCAGATGATCAGTTAAAAATTTTTTTTTCCCTCTCCTTCTGATATTGCTAAGCTAAAAGTTCTTCTCATTAGTCCCGAAGTACAGTAGTTCATACATCATTGTATGCATTCATTATCATTCCTGCTACATCAGTCTTGAAGCATGCTCAAGAAAATCATGGGCACTTCACAATAAAAAAGAAGGCATGTTCATTGCCATAAGGAACTTGTAAGCTTATTCAAAACTTGACCCTACTTGATAGTATCAAAACTGAAGCTGAGGTAAATCACTAAGAATACAGTATAACTGAGAAAGGCAAAAATAGAGCATGATGAGATTAATACTTTTTCATTTAGTGACTAAACTCAAGACATTTTATTTATTTCTTGGATCGATGTGCTGCAGCAAATATAGCTTACAAAATATTGGAAATAATCAGAATGGATATACAGAATAAGGAGGGGATATTATCACTATATAAAGCCTGTAGCATATACACATAGAATCATAGAATGTGTAACTTGGAAGTGAAGTTGCTGATGATTCTGGGATTAAGGCCTTTATAATCATGGTCCAGTAAGCCCACCAAAGTAAGCAGAGAAAAAAAAATTGTCCCATGAAATCTTATGAGCAAAATGTAATTCCTAACACGTAAACCTGTCCTGTCCATACTGAAAAGAATGTAGCAAGTTTCTAGCATTCCTCCTACCAAAAGCATAAAAAAATGTCACAGATCTTCTATGTATTGATTTACTCCACTGCTCCTATACTGAATTGGGTAATAGCTTGCCATTAGCTTGTAGTTCATCATCTGATGGCATCTAATCAATAGATCAAGTGGTAGTTGCAGTTCGTCTTATTTCTACATCTCAGTGTACAGATCAGCAGAGAGTTTTGTTTGTTTCTCTTCAGCTTCTTTAAGCCCGATCCAAGAATTCCCATTCTCGATGTCAGTATGGATGCCAAATGGTACCAAGCCTGCTGTGCACCCTCTCTTCCTTTTGCAATTTTCCCATAACCACATTCAGACTTGTTCAATTCAAATTATATTCTCAATTCAAATTGAATCTTAACCCAAAGTCACCTTTCTCTTTCTTCAGTCCCTTTTTTGTTTCCACATTTCAGGAAGACATTCTTTCTGACCTGACTGACTCATTAAAGAATTTCTGCACTTGATTCTCTCTGAAGTGCCATCTTGGTTTCTCTGCCCTTCTCTATTGCGAAGTCCCTCTCACAGTCCTCTCTCTGTTGATTTCCCACAAGTCTTTTCTTGAGATCTACAATTCCTTGCCCTTCCTTTCAGAAAAACAATAGGCTTTCTCTTTGCAAGAGGAACAGTTTTCTTCTGGACAGCTATTTGACATTCTTGGCTATCATACTGAACTACCTGCACAAGACTTAATCCATCCCATTCTGTTCAGTAACTGGGTTTATTTTTTTAATGCTGTGTATAAACTGCATGTAGTACAGCAGCACCTCTACAGTCATAGTCCCTTGAAGGTTCAGATCACTGGCAGATCTGATTCTTGTATTCTGGCTTTCACTGTGGGGAAACCAGTCAGCTTCAAGAATAAAGCAGCTGCTGTTGTGTGCTTTCTTTTGCCCAAATCTAAAGTTGAAGAGCGCATATTTCAGCCCAAGGAGGCTGGAAGTGCTCTAAGGTGCCCCAGCTTGGACAAAGCCTAAAAGACAAGAACACCAAGGATTCTGTTGTTTTCTATTCATTATTTATTTGGATTTGTGCCCAAGTCAAGCAAAATAGAGAAGAACACATGGCTGCATTTTTGTTACCTGTTTTGGAAATCACTGCTTCAATAATGACACATTCAGGTGTATTACACTAAGCAAAGAAATAATGTTCATTAGCGTTATGAAACATAATCTGTTTGGAAAAAAAAAAAAGCCAAAAAAACAAAACAAAACAAACAAACCCTGTCAAAATGAAGAAGAAATATCAGATCTTATTTTGACATTTACAACTCATGAACTTGAGATTTGTGTTTGACAGGTCAGTATTGATCCAGCGGAAAAAATATTTCACTGTGGAGATAAAAAAGTATTAGAAGAAAACATGTGAGTCATAGAAAATGACATTTGGACGCACAAATGAGTAGTGTGGGCATATTAACTAAGTACATGTGAAATGAGTTTTGAAATGACAGCAACAACAACAACAACAAAAAGACGAGATGAGAGGGATGCAGTGAAAAGAGGGAACTGAACAACAATTATGCTTGCTTTGGAATGGGCTGGCTAGTGGGAAAAATAATGGTTACAGCTGGATAAATTTCTCAGTTTCAGATGGATTTTGCAGCTGGGATGATGACATAGACCACTTGTCAACAGGAGTCTTTTCTTTGATTTATAACCTGGTCACCCATCCATTTCCAAGCATCACTTCCCCTATACTATACACTTCTGAAATTGTGCCCCTCAAAACTGGAGAAGTCATTGGAATAATAAAGAAAAATGCAGAGTCCGTTCAAGAACTAATAGTTTTGTTATCTTGTGTGAGTCAGCTTGTGTGGGAGTTGAAGAGCTTTGTAGCACATTTGTTAACTCTGTGCAACTATTGAGGTTTAGAGTTTAAATGAATGCCTGTGAAAGTTGTCTCATCCAACCAGATCAATTTATTTTAAGTTTTTGGAACAAATGTATTCTTACAATCTCCTTGGTATTGGGTTAAATTCCTTAGCATAAAATGAATTGCTTATCAGATTTTGCACATTATGAAAGCTGTACCCAAAATGTTGCCAGGCTTGAGTCTATTAATTGGTGGAATTTAAAGCTGAATGCAGATGGTAAGCCTATTAATAAATGATGGGAGGGGAAGTACACACTGGTGCTTAGAAAAATATTATATGTCAAGTGTACTGTATAGATTAAGATAAAACTGATTTTTGTCCCTAAGGAATTTTTATACATGCAAATTAGACTTAATATATGTACGTAAAAGAAAAGGACAACTGTGGCAGGATGAAATTGCTCACTTTTAGTGAAAAATAGAAATAGTCTCATTAAGAGAGAATATTAGACAAAAGAGAGAGTGTAACCATCCTAAGCCATGGCTGAGGAAATATATTTTAATCAAATACAGCATCACTCTATCTAGTGTAACACATTGAGAAGATGCAGACCTACAATATCCAGATGTGTATTTCTGAGCCTGATGTGGCTGCCTACGTGCTTTGCAAGGGTTTGCATGCCATGGCAGAGACAATGAACATTTTATGAGAATACCACAAATTCTCATGGAGAGTAAAAAGCTGCTGTATTACAGAGGTGACATCCCACACTGAATTCTGAACATCTCATCGAGATCTGTATTACAAAGAAAGAAAGACAAGCTCAGATCCTTTCCTTTCTGGTTGATGGGGATGTATGAGTGTGGAGATCTTGCACGACAGCCCTGTACAAGTATTTAAACAAAAGGCTCAGTGACCCAATTCTAAACTTTGCATTTCAGCAAGCTTGCTTTGCAGATGTGCAGAACCCCCAGGATCCTGATATCCACTGCACACCTGCAAGGAGGAAGTACTTTGTGGATAACCTGGGATAGGGTCAGACCCACATTGGTCTCCTCAGAGTACTGGGGACTTTTATGATAGAGATAACAGCAACAGCTTTACTTCTAGCTGTTTGAAAGGAAGTCTTTCCTGAAGAAGTGAATCTGAGAGATGAAATGAATGAAGCCAAACTTGTCAAATAGAATTTTTATAAAAATAATTCTAAAACTCACAAAATATAATAAGCAGTAATATTACCAGTGAAAAATGTGTAAGTTTGCCTAAAATAACCATAGACCACTGTCTGTTCATTGGCACAATAATTATTCTACTAGGAACAACACATGTATGAAAATAGACACTACGTAATATATTATGAATAATAAAACAGTTATATCCTATCCTGTCCCCACTATCTGCCTACTATTTTGTTTACCCTAGGAAATGACATCTGACCCCTTGATTGTAACCTCTCTTCTGGAACTGCTGTTGTCAGTTGGACAGGCTTTGTCTTAGCTTGATGGGCAAAGATGCTTTTAGTCGAGCGTAGTTAGAAGTTACAGCTTTGTAAACAGCTTAACTAATGACTGTACTTATTTTTATCAGCCAACAAGTGGTCTAATTGATTTCTGTGATAAACTTATGGAAACTGTTATTTTAATTATCCATTTTTCTACTCACTAAGAATCATGCTTGCTTCTGAGACTTAGTCATGCCATTTATGTTAAAGATTTAAGATAAAGTGACCAGACTGCTGTACAATATTGCCACTCATATCTTTTTGAGCACTGAGAATATGGCAGGCACCTTACAAAACAATAACATGTTGTCATCTTATGAGCTGCATTCGTGATGACATAAATGTCCATCAGATGCTAGAAAGCTATGTATAAGGGATTATATGATAACAGTATGACAATATGTGTACTTGCCAAGGTACAAACACAGCAGAGCAGCTTCTTTTCAATACTTTTCTTGTCCTTGACTTTTCAAAGGAAAAATAAATAGTACTGAATGTTTAGTGTTGACTTGAGTTGAAGAGGAAGTCTAGAGGAAGAGCACCCTTAATATTACAATGTTATAGAAAAGCAGATAAGGGAAAGTTAAAGTTGCACATGTGCTGCTTTCAGTCTGAATGCCAATGTGTCGATTTCACTGGATATAATAAACATAGAATGAAGTCCTTACAACACGTAAGTTACCAGTCTCCCATTGGCATAAATGTAGCCTGAGTTTTACTCATTTTCTTTGCTGGATTAAAATCTCTTAATCAAATCCAAATCACCTATTTAAGACTGGGATAATCCTGCAGGAATACCTTTGGTAGTTCAGGGCTTTAGTTTGTGCTGCTTTATGATCAGTCTTTTGTATTTCCTGCACCTAATTACACATTTTAATGAAGCTTTCTTCTATAACTTTCATCTCCCAAAGAGATGATAATTTTCACTTAGAATAATTTTAGAATTCTTTTAGTTGATTCGTATTCTTTTAGAATATATAATTTTTCTACACTATCACTTGGAAAGATTATTCTAGCAATTTATGCCTTTTCTAGCCCCCAAACTGACATGAATTTAACTAAGCCAGTTTTAAGTCACACTGTTAAAAACATAAATCTGTGACAACGTACCTGTCAATATTGACTAAAAATTTGTGTTGGATTGATAGATACCAGTACAAAGAAGATGCAAGCTAAATTTAAGTGGCAGTGACAGTCATCACAATACAGATTTGCTGTGATTCACTCATACTGTTTTTTTTAACATTTTTTAACATGTAAGTTTCACAGTTTCACTACTGAAATGTGCTTAGGACATTCAGCTTTTTTTTTTTTTTTTTTTCCACACAGAAGGTAACCTTTCAGCCTGGTGTCAGCAGTAGGTCTGGTTCATATGGATGTTACCACCCATGGTCTCTGCTTTCTGAGGAGGAAGGTCCCATGGTAACAGTAATGAAAAGGTCATGGTGGGGAAGCTCTAGCGGTGGTTAGGAGTGATGTGCTCCTTGTTTGTGTAAAAAGGACTGGAAATTACGGAGTGAAAACACAGTTGAACAGCCTAAAGATCCTCCCACAAATTTCTGACTTAGAGTTTCAGTGTTTCCAACTATTTTTTCAGTGCTTACCTCTTGGACACAGCTAGAACTATGCATTTGATAGCAGGCACAGATTGCGCCGTGGTGTATCCCATATTGTCCTAGCCCACGGGGTTAGACTGGAGTCTAACCTGGAGTCCTATTGAGCTAGGTGGGAAATTGGAAAAAGGGGTGATTATAATGAATGCTGAGTAATTGAGAGCAATGACTGCACGTTTGATGGGGAGGGCTGGAACAGATGGAAATGCTGACACAGATCCTTTGTAATCCTACTGAGACTGTCAACCTTTTAATGGATTTTCATAATTGGAAGAGTATGAATGACTTATATAAAAGGTGGTGATTTACCTTGCTTTTCTCCTTCTTGTTTCCTGGAGTTTTATAGTATAGTTGTGTGCAGTAGGTGGTGAGTAGTCTTCTCATATGAAATACTGATAATTGATTTTAAATTATTGTTTTGTTAAAAATCACCATCTCCAATGAAAGTGCTAAGATTGAATATTACTCACTAGATTTCATTTGTGTATTTCTGCAAAGGTATTTTTATCTTGCTTGCTTAAGCAAATGAGATGTGGTAACAGGCATACATGTGTGTGTTTGTGAAGGCAGATACATTTATGTGCCTTAGTTCCTTAAAGCTCTGTCTAACTCATTTTTGAATCTAATGATCAAGTTCTACCATATTTAATAAGTGAGTAGAAATCTTACAGTCACTGTGTTCTTATATTTTGGGTAAAAAATAGAAATTCTTACAGAAGAATGAAACTCTACAGGACCTCACCAAAGGGAAGGCTCCGTCCTTAAAGACATCAAAGAATTCTCACAGAAGGTTTTTCCATTATCATATAAATCAGTAGGGGATCTTTAGCTGGACTGCTGAGAAAAGTACTCATTTACTTTACTTGGACAACTTTTGTCCCTTCTTTATCTCAAGGAAGTGATTGATTTGCTAATTTTAATGCCAACTTTAAAGAGACTGTTGAGGAAGAAGAGAGCTTTGTTATGACTGTTTTTTATATTGTTGATGGACAATGTATGAGTGTGAGTATAAATGAGAGATCTGCTGTTCTCCCTTCAAAAACATAGCTGATTTAACAGGATTTGTATTCATAAAATTTATTCTGGAGTCAAACAAAAATAAACAAAAACCCCAATTTGTGTAAATAATAGAGGCTATTGAAGACAGTATCACTGTCTTCTCTCAAAAGTGATCATAAAAACAGTGATAAAATGACTGCAACACAGGAGTCAGTGTAGTTCTCACTTACCAAAGTGGAAATTCAGGCTAACTCAAGGATCATGCTGGAGTGCCTGAGAAGAAAGAACTAAAGTGTGTGCAGGAGAATTTGCCACTAGCATCCTCCTACCAATCACTGGTAATGGGAGACGATACACATAGAGCATAAAGTTCTTTTTTCTCTGTACCCTCCCATCAGGTAGCTGAAGACAGCAGTAAGGTTTCCTTGAGCCTTTTCTCCAAGTAGAACAAAGCCAGGTTCCTCAGCTTGTCCTCATTATGTCTCCTGCTCTGACTGTCTTGTTGGCTCTTCTTTGGCCTTGCTGCAGTATGTCTGTATTTCTTATACTGGGGATCTCCTACTAGACACAGTCCTCCAAATCTCACTAGTGCTAAGCAGAGGAAGAACCACTTTCCTCTACTTGCTGGCTACTCCTGATAGAATGGACTAAGTATGTGTTGGCCTTCTTCGCTGCAAGGGCCTACTGATGATGGTGTTCAACCGTCTACTTGCCAGGACACCTAGGCCCTTTTTGGGAAAACTGTACTGTTAGTTTTTTTAGCAGATGTTTTTCAGCTTATAGTATTGCATGGGATTATTACATCTCTGTTGGGTGTTTGGCTTCTTTGAATTTCATGAGATTCCTGCCAGCCCTTTATTTAAATCTGTTGAAGTCTGTCTGCATAGCAGGTATACCTTCAACCTATCAGCTACTCTGATATCTTCTGTGTATTTACTGAGAGATTCTTCTAGGTCTTTAATAAATGCATCAAATAGTACTTGCCGTAGCATCAATCCCTGTGGGATGCCACTAGTAACCAGCTTCTGGCTGGACTTTGTGAACACAGCTCCTTAAGGCTGTCAGTCCCGACAATTTTCCATTCTCTTATCATCCACTAATCTATATTTCATCAGTTTAGCCATATGGATACCATAGAAGACCATGGCAAAGACCTTGCTAAAGTCAACATAAAAGAACATCCTGCTGCTTTTTCCTTGTCCACTGTACAAACCTTTTCATCATGCAAAGCTATCACGTTAGTCAGGCAGAAATTGCCTGTGGTAAATTCACACCGGCTGTTCCCAGTCATGTTCTTGTTTTTCATGGTTTTGAACATGTGTTTACATATTTGAATTGCTTCTTTGTGTTGTTCAGAGTACATACTAATTACAGCCTTACATTTTTTCCTAATTAAATGGAATATTGTGAATTACCATTCAGAGATATTAGCACACACAACAAGAAACCTAAGTATATTAGATGTTGTACTAAGATACTAAACCACTACTGATGTTTGGATGTTATACTAAGGGACATGGTTTAGTGAGGAAATACTGTTGGTAAGTGGATGGTTGGATTTAATGACCTTGGAGGTCATTTTTAACCTTGTTGATTCTATGATTAGGAACAGCAAATGAATTAAAAAAGAGGTGGCCATTTTACCAGCTATCAAAAAATCGAGCAAACTGTTAAGGCAGATAAACAGTCTGCCAAAAACTGAAATAATTTTTTTGTTAAGCTTCTCTTTTCAGAAGATGTCAGGAAGTTCACTTACATAGATCTTACTCGAGTCAAATAAAGATGGAAAAGTGTCTGAGAAGAATAAGAAGTAACAGAATTCCAAGGCTATGAGACAACATCCATGAATTCTGAGCACAATATGAGGCTACTGATTAGATTATTGAGTCCTGATGCATGTCTCTGATTGAAACTACCACTGATTAAAACCAACACTGAAAGTAAGAGAATGGTGGCAAACCTGGGCATGATCCTAAGAAACTCAGCAAAACTTAGATGACTTGAATGGAAGGCTGACTACAAATAGTTATAAAACAGCCAGATGACATGATATGACAGAACATGGACAGTGATTATGTAAAAGAAAATCCTTCACCTGTAGAGTAGGAATCCTTTAAATGAAAAGAGAAAAAAAAACAACAAACAACACCCACAAAACACAAACCAAAACAAACAACAGATAAATACAACTCCAGGCTCTATTTTGCTTGGATTTTAAAAGCTACCGATATCTATTCAAGTACTTGTGAAGAATTATTAATGATGAGTTAATGTGGCTAGACAAACAATAAATTTAAATTATTTTATGATTTACTTTAAATCAGTAGACTATAAGCCAAGTAGCCTGTAGCCAGCATAAGCAACAGCTAACATAAGTAATTTATGGTTGAATCTTCTTCCCCCTCTCCTAATGAAGAGTAGCTGCTGACATTGTGTTATCTAAGACTCCATAAACAAAACAGGAGATAAGGAAAGCCAAGAAAACCTCCTTGGAAAGATAAAGAAAGGAATGCAACAGCTGAGAGAGGAAAAGTGACTGCTGAGGTAAGAGGAGGCATTACCAGCTGTAAACAAAGATCTGAAAAAAAATTATAAAAGGTGACCAGAACAGAGAACCTGCAAATGCTTTGAACTTGTGAATGCTTTGAACTTAAAGGAGCTGAATCTACATTATCTCTGCTGCAGATCATCTTCAGATCCTCAAGGCTCACAGGACATCTGGTCAGCAGACTGCTGAGATGTTATTGACAGAGACTACATATCACTGCTTGGTGGATGTTCCAGTAGTGCTTGTCTGTTAGACCTTTTATCTCAGTTGTTGAATGCCTGCTACTCACATCTGTCACTTCAGCAACAGATTTGGCATTTCTAGGTGAGCTTGAAGGTTGGGTGAACTGAGAGAGATAACCTTTCAGAACTAGAGGTTTGAAGGATCACCATTTCCTTCTCTAAATGTAAGAAAGGTGCAAGGGCTAAGACAACATTGTTTTGAAATAAAAACAGTTATCTCCTCTTACATTATTATGAAAGAGGTTGGAAATAACTGAAAGTTAAAATTCATGCTTCAAATATATATCACTCCTGTCACCTATGGCATACCAGGAGCCTGAGACATACCTGGTAATGTCTCTGTTATCAGAAAAGACTAATAACATCATGCATCAAACCCTGGGCTAACCAAGTAGTCACTGGCTCTGCTGAACAAAGGGATGCAAGAGAATGTCAAGATCTGTCTCAGCAGTCTTTGATTTCATAGAATCATAGAACCACCAAGGTTGGACAAAACCTCCAAGATCCTCCAGTCCAACCATCCACCTATTACCAATATTTCCCATGAAACCATGTCTCTCGGTAAAACATCTAAATGTTTCTTGATCACCTCCAGGGACGGTGACTCCACCACCTCCCCAGGCAGCCCATACCAGCATCCGACCACTCTCTTGGAGAAGAAGTATTTCCTAACATCCAACCTGACTCTCCCCTGATGCAACTTGAGGCCATTCCCTCTAGTCCTATTGCTAGTTCCATGGGAGAAGAGGCAGACCCCCACCTCACCACAACCTCCTGTCAGGTAGTTGTAGAGTTGTATTCATTTAATAGTGGATGAAGAAAAGCAGTGGTAGACTATGAGTAGTTCCTCCCCAAACCAAAGCCACAGTTCTTTTTGGATGGCAATGCTAAAGTGGCGGGGCAAAAAAACAGAGAGTGCATTGGTTGGTTTGTAGGTGGGTCAAATTTCTATGGAGAGGGAGCAACTCACATGAGGTACGTGATAGTGAGTGTAATTACTAGCAAAATGATCATGGGGAAGTTGCTGTCACTGTCCTGTATTCAGGATAACAGATGGCAGCATTTCAGGACATACCATAAGATCAGCCACTGTGAGAGACCGGTTTCAGATTGTGTGGTGCAGGACCAGTGCTTTGTCTGGAAGGAAAATGTCATGAAGTTAGCAGACAGTACACCTCCTTTGAATTCAGCATGCAAGGCCAAGAAGCCCTTAAGAAATGTAGAGATGTATCATCTCAAAGAAGGAGGACAGAGAGCTTAGGCAAGATAGAATTGCAAGAACAAGTCCTAACTCTCTCTGATTTAGTGGAAGAAGAAGAAAGTTTGAGATGGGAAATAGTAAGGTGTCATATGTCTATATACCTGTGTAAAATGTGGATGGTGCCTGGACACAGACAAATCAGGTTGACAGCGTGAACTCACCCTCGGAAAATTTAGGAATGAAAAAGACTGGACAAGATTACAGAGTGGAGTGTGATGGTCTAGGATAAGAAGATGTAGAGATGCATGTTAGGAAGTGTATGATTTATATACCGGCAGTACAAATACAAAAGTAATAAGCTGAATAGATGATTTCTGGACTATCAAAAAGAAATGGATCCATTTTTCCCAAACTGTGTAAGGAAACAAGGATCATCTTATGATAGTATCACCGATTGCCAGAACTATTTCCAACTTCAAGCGAGAAAGCCAGCACAGCTGCTAGGGCATGGATAGAACAGATGTTTCTCTGAAGGAAACTGGCTATGACTCAGGCTTGTGTGTCATAGGAGAAATTATAAATGATCACATCTGGCATCAGGATTTACCCACAGGCTTCACATTCCTGGACATCCCCAGGGAGGGCTACTGAACGCTAAAGATGGCTCTGAGAGGTAAAGCAGCAAGGGAAAGCCAGAGATGAAATTTCCCCAGTATTCCTGGTGCTGCAGTGATGAACTGCTGCATCTCATGAGATAGGAGAGACTTGAGGATGCTCCATTCATGATTAGGAGGGTGGCTGCCAAATAAATTCAAACCATATGGTCCAACAGACAGATGGATTCAAGGTATGTTAAAGACAGTGTCAGCTACACACCACCAGGTAGCCAGGCGTGCATCAGAAGCAAATGTTCAAAAGATGGATAAAGTAGCATGATTATTGCACCTGGTAGAATGAAATATTGAAAGCTGAGTAAAAGAGAGTCAAAGGAAACTAAGGAAAACAAAAGAATTCTGAGACCTCACAGGCTGGGACTCTTAGAAATCTCAAGGAGGCCAGCCCTACTATGTTGAAGTGAAAAGGGAGAAAAAAGACCTGGGTAAAAAAGTTCCATTTTTCAGATTTAAATTCATGGAGGGATTACTAATGAAGCTGAGGATTCGACTTTTGTTTTGCAGAGAAAACAAAACAGAGCCTGATTGTGACAGAAAAAGATAAACCTCACAGCATCTCTGCCATTGTTTCAGTACAAGGAAACACTTGAATTTGTGGTTTCAGGGTTTTCTGTGGTTGATGGTAGGTGTACAGCACTGAGTATAAAATGCACCTGACTAAAATTATAGACCTGTGAGAAATTTAGAGGGAAAGGCAATAGATCCCAGTTAAAAATACACTCTGACAAAGTAGTCGGTGATCAGTGCATATTTCAGTAAGGACATATAATAAAAGAGCAGCATGTATTGTCCAAGATGTGAACCTATATTAAAAAATGAAGGAAATATGAAATTAAAATCTGAAGCAGATTTATCCAATGGCCAATGCTCTACATTTTCTATCTACTGTAGATACAGAATATTTGACTTAGCTTCACAGCTGCTTTGTCAATGAAGTCTGGCTGATCCTGACTTCCTGTATAAGGCTTTGAGAGGAACAGAAACTGGGAAATTCATGCAAGTCAGTAGCATGAGTGTTGAAGCCATTGCTAATTAACTGGAGGATACAGTGTTGAACAAAACCTCTAGATCCTGAACAACAGCCAAGCTCTGTAATACTGGAACTGAGGTTGATAGGAGCTGTGTTGCCTGCCTGGAAATAGACAAATGAAAAGATGAAATGTTATGGAAAATATTAGAAATTTAAAGAAAAAATACGTTCCCTTCCTTCTGGCTGCATATAGCACTTGCAGCAGAAGCACTGAGGAGATAATCAAGTCCTCCATGTACTGAGATCTGAAGGATTGCGTTGGATTCAGTTATGGGTAAAGAAAGGCAAATATAGACTTGATGGAAACTATTTACTCTTATCCAGGACCATTCTGAGCTAAGTGATTGCCTGGTGTATCATTTTAGATCAATCTGCAGAGGAATAAGAAAACAACTTTAACTTATATATGAAAATGATATGTGAGAACAATGTGTAAATATGATCTAAATAATGACATTTCTAATTAAACTGTGTTTACTGACTCCAATGTAGTTGTTAGTGGATGACTTTTTTTTGTTTAAACTACCTGTGTTTTCTAGTTTACTCATTAAAACTGTACCTTGTATCAAAATATAACCCCAAAGGCAGCTGATATGAAGTTGTCTCATGTAGAAGAAATATCAGAAAGTTCAGTTTTTCAATGACTATTAGAAATGATATGAAAGCTGCTTGATAAGTGTACATCACAGTGGCAGATACTACCATGAATCAAAAGAAGGAAGAATTCTGCTAGTGCAGTTTTCTTTAGGTGGTCCCACACAGCTGCTGGAACCTTAAATATATCATTGTAGCATCTCACTGCAGTTTTACTAACAGTGTTAATAGTGTTAATAATGCTAACAACATACTAATTATTTGTGCCTACTAATGTAAAAATGGTTAGTTAATGGCCGAGGCAAGCAGTGTACCAAAAGGACAGCCAGTTGCATGGCTAAAGTGTGGATAGGTGCTTCTTGCCTTACTCAAAGATGAGGCCTTTGTCTTGGCCACAGCTAAGTGTTGACTTCACTAACCATCACCTATTAAATTAAATAGCACAGATACCTGCAGTGGTAGTCCTTGCTGTGGATAATGGTCTCATTTATTACAAGAGGGTCTATGGGCTAAGCACATGGTGCCTTACATGGGCTATAGTTATCATAAAAACATTTTTCTTGAGCATTTTTCTCTTAGAACCAAAAGTAAATACTGACACGCACTGTTATCTGACACGGGAGATTTGGGAAAAATGTCCTTGAATATCTAAAGTAATGTAACATCTGAGAGAAGAAAAGCAACTGCTGAAATAAGCCTCCAAGAAAGAAATGGAATTAAAGTTAAAAGGCAACCAGAAAAAAAGAAGCAGCAAATGCTTTCAACTTAAAGGAAAGTAATCCGCCTGTGTCCATGCAGGTGGCCATTGCCAGCCCACGAAGACTCCCAGGGTGTCTGAATAAGAAACAGGTAAGATTGTGCTACAAAGCAGTGGACATGTGAATTGTGAATGTATCTTGTGAAATTTATGTCTCTATCTTGGGTGTGAAGTGCCCACTATTGAGATTTAGCGACAAGTGCTGATCCTGCTCTCATAAACATTTGGGTCTGTGGAAAAATACAGGCAAAACAGCATAAGTCATCTCAAAACCTATAATGTGTTATCTCTGCAAACTTTCGTGAAACTAAAGAAGAGATTGAAAGTGGCATGAGCTTTCAGCAGAAAATACATTCAATCCAATTGATGTGTTGGGAATGGACAGTTTATAGTAACGAAATATTAACTTGCTATGTAGAAAAAGTCATTATTGCAATTCCTTCTATTTAATTGTTTTTTTCTCTGCTATTGGTTTTACAGTCTCTGATTTACTCTGATTTTGTTCGATCTTGAATACGTGGATATTATACCCATTACTGGGCATTTTTCTCTTTTCTTTAGCTCATTAATTTTCCATTCTTTTAGACCAATTTCTTCCATGTGTTTTTGAGCATGGGTTTTCTGCAAGTTTCTTCTTTGAAAGGTAATTTAGGGCTTTCATACTGAAAGTTCAGGTTTACTGCTTTAAAAAGGCCTTGTTATATAAGAAAAAGAAATGACTGATTTGCTAACCTTTTTTTTTTCTTTTTTTTTACTCTTTGGTTATTAACAAGTCTTCTGAGGATTATATAAGTTCAGAGATTCTTGAACTTCTGCCAGAAGTGTGGTACATTACCAGTGGGTATATATAACTCTTTAATGCCTTGGATGCAGCTGGATAGATTGGGTTTACACACACCCAGAGTCTCGTGCATGTATCTGCTCCAGAAATGATTCTCTCTTTTGCCATAACTCTTACTAGACTGTTATGTAATAAAGAGCCAGGTGCCAACAATCGTAGCAACGATGCCCCAGCTAAATCTGTTTTAGAAGTGCACCTGCCAGAAGTATTTCCCAGGACGTGCTATCATTTATTTTACAAATTCAAATAATGCTTATTCTCTTGATTAAATTACACCTAGAAGTCTAGTCAGATACATAAAGAAAACATGGTAGATATGCCAAAAATGAATAAATTGGAGTCTCTGATCACTGATACAGATTTTATAGCCCTAGAGCTCTGTGAATTCCAATGGAATTACCTCAAATTTATACCACTTGAGCATGAAAAGATTTGGAAGTGCCTGTATGAATTTTCTATTATTCTCTGGAAGGATATTTGCGGAGATGCATTCTACTGTAATTTTATTGAATCCTGTGCAGCAGTAATGAGTATGTGACTTCTGTGTCTGTCCTGAGTCCTAGACTTTGGATTTGGGGGCTAGTTAATCTCAGAAAGATCGTTTCTAAGCTCAGCAAGTGTAAGACTGTCTGCACTACAGGGGTAAGTTACTGACTTTAATGGATGCAAAATTTCACTACTGACATCACTGTGCAACCATGTAGGGCACCAAGACACAAGGGTACAGTTGTCTACCTTTTGTTAGAGCTTTTATGAAATAGTTATAACTTAAGAGTGGAATATAGCTTTCAAAGCCTAAATGCTTCTTTCTGTAAACAAACAGATCAAATGTTATTTCTCAGAAATCACAGGTGAGAAGACAGACCCAGCCTGGCTCCCAGCACCACTACAGAATGATCTCAAGGGATTCTGGATGCTGGCATTCCACTGTGCTTATCCAGACGTACTGATCTCTGTGCTGCCACTGGAACAAAATATTTTGGCTTTGCAGCCATGATTTCAGCCTTCCTTTGCAAATTCTCCTGAGGTTTTTCAAACAGCAGGTATTTCTTGAGCACCATTTCTGGTGTAAATCACCCTCATGAAGAACCTATTTGCTTCCACTAAGCATAACAGGAGTTAAAATGAATACAGGTGGTGACACCATGGGTGCCTTACAGAATTAGGTAGTAGGGAAATTTTACATATCTGCTCAAATCCAGATTCTGTATGACTGAAAGTTTTTATTGTCACAGAGCCATGAAATATGAGATCATCTTATGTCATTTCCTGCAGAGGTTTCTGCCAAACAAAGTTGTCTAATTATGGCACCTGCTGGGATGTCCAGAAGAAATTAGGTTTTGGCTAGCAAACAGGCTGGGTTAGTTTCTGAAGCCTTATTGCCATGATGTCCCTGAATGAAAAGTATATTGAACAACTTTGGGGAACTCTTCTCTGCCTTTTACCCACGCTGTAGAAGGAGACTGTGTCTCTCTCATCGGAAGTGGTTTTTCTATTTGAATTGCATGGTTTTGCTGTTCAGATGAAAGCCGGTTTCATCTTAGGTGTGCAGTAGCTGATAGCAGATTGTGTTGAATGGTCATAAGTTATCTAATGTCATAATTGCAAATTTTGAAATCAGAGATTATCCCAGGTCAAACTTCATACTGTTTTAATATTTCATCATTCATATTGTTACCGAATTGTCAAAAGTCCTTATACAATTAGAGAGCATTGAAAGGACAGCTATGAAGATGATGAAGGGTCTAGAGGGCAAAATACATGAGGAGCGGCTGAGGTCCCTGTGTTTGTGCAGCCCAGAGCAGAGGAGCTGAGGGGAGGCCTGATGGCGGCTGCAGCTCCTCACAGGGAGCGGAGGGGCAGCGCCGTGCTCTGCTCTGTGTGACAGCGACAGGGCCCGAGGGAACGGCATGGAGCTGCGTCAGGCGAGGGGCGGGTGGGGGTCAGGGACAGGGTCTGCACCACAGGGCGCTGGGCATGGAACGGGCTGCACAGGGCAGTGGGCACAGCCCCGAGTGCTGGAGTTCAGGGAGCGTTTGGACAGATCTCAGACACTGAGTTTGGATTTTGGGTGGTCCTGTGTGGAGCCGAGAGCTGGACTCAGTGATCCCTGTGGGTCCGTTCCGACTTGGGATAGTCTGTGATTCTGTGGGCCCCTACAGCAAGGTCTGGCTGTCTTTGTGCCAGCAGCACAGAAGGTCTGGCCCTCACCTGTGACAGAGTTAATGTTAGAAGTGTAGGATCAGCCTATCTTATTTCAGTTCAACCTCCTTCCTCTTCCACAGGTGGGACTATGGGGGCTCTGTGAAGGGGAGATCTACTAGCTGGGTTTCCCTTGATTAGATCTTAGGCACAGCTAAATGTAACATTTGAGTGGCCCTAAGAGTCTTAAGGAGAGCTGGAACTAAGCGAGGGGTATGAACAGATCCCGAATGGGGGCTCAAACGTGATTTCTTTGCAGCAGCTTTTCCTGGGCTGTACCCAGCAGATCCCAGGCACAGCTGAGAAGATGAAAAGCTATAAAGATGTTAGTGCTGGTAATGCTGCCTGTTCTTTTGGCAGTTAACTTCCGTGTTGGATGAAAGCCAGCTTATCTTTGTATTTTTTGTGTTATAGATTCTCCTGAGATGCTGCATACTTCAGGTCAGGTTTTGGAATTTGTGCTAGTGGTGTAACAGAGTAAATCTATTAATTCATTTCAGTGTAGCAATCTGCACCCTTACTGCTACTGCTGAATCGGTAAACAGTAGTTAATAAATTGTGCCACTCTGTAGAATTTTTCTGCAGAAGGGAACCTGTAAAAAACCTGTGTGGTATTAAGTATTAAAGAATTCAATGCATTTTTAAGTTTGCAGTCTTTCAGGTAACAGTGAGGAAGAAGACAGATATTACAGTTTTTTTGATTGTAATTCTGAAGCCAGTGACTTGAAACCATTTTTTGAGTGACAAAGTTTTGTTGTCAACACCAACAAGCAGCAAGTGGAGGTTAGGTGTTTTTGAAAAACAAGCTTAGCAGCTGCACAAGGGTTATATCTGCAAGAGTTATGAAAAATACATCATCTACAAAGGACCAGAAGTGAAGCATCATGGGGATGAGAAAGCAAATGAATAAGCCAGGAATGAAAAAATATAGTTTGATTGGAAACTAAGTGTTGAATGATCTAGGCATTCGTACAGTGCAAGCAGCAGTTTAGTGTAAGTTTCAAGGGACCCATGCTTTCAGATATTGTACATATGGAGAAATATTTAAAATTATGAAGGGTTATGTGATATATTTTTTTTTCTAGAAGTACTGTTGAGAAATTAAAATTAACAGGCAGCTTGACTGGAGAGAAGTAGATTTGCTCAGAGGCATAGAGTTACGATGCTAATAGGCTGAAAATCATCTTGCTAAAGAAGGACACACAGAACAGACAGTGAGTGGCACAGTGCTGCAGGAGAGACTAATAGTGAGCAGGGTGTCAGTGACAGGGTCTAAAGAATGAAGATAATTAGAACTATTTTGCCAAAAACTCTCATGTCACCAAACCAGATTTGGGAGATTTCAAAACAGGTCAGAATATGTGTTAGGTAACAAATCTTGTCTTTCACTAAGGGGAGCAATGCATAATTTACCCATTTCTTGTTGCCTGAGTGTAAACACCAAAAAAGTGACTCTAGTGATTTTTGTTATTAGCTGTTATAGGTGTTTCATAGTTTAGATCAGTGGCTCTGGTGCATACAATGTGTCCTGATAAAGGTTTAATATAAAAGAGAAGTGATGGGGCAAGCAATTGGCTACTATTTTACAATCAACCGTTTTAGTATTAAAGTTAGGCTGATGTGACTATCATCTATTTGACTGATGACATAATCTGAGTGTTGTTGTACAATTTGCCTCAGAGAGCAGAAAAGGAAGCAGAAATTAAATAGAATAAAAAAGTTACAGGGGAAGGAGCATGAATGATTCAGAATGTGGTTCCTGTACTTTTACTGCAACATAAAGCAAATGAAATGTCATTCTGGTTTTTGGAAGGGCTTCAGAGACTTCCAAAAGTTACAGAAAGACAGAGTTTTGATTAAGGAAATAGGATTCATTATGGCGTAATTGTTGGGAAGCAGTGCTGACTTTGCTCAAGTGCATTATGGATTGAGAGGATGGATGTAAGACCTTAAACAGATCAATATTCAAGCACTGATGTAGTAGGGGTATTTGGCTATCAAAATTTGGTCCAGATTTTCCAAGTGCTACCTGTCATGGAAAGGAAGACAGGGAGGAAAAATGTTTCACAGCCAGAGTTTTATACAGATGCCAGACTCTTGTGAATAAGATCGCTGAAACTAGAAGCATATGTTTGGGTTAGAAAATATGTTTGGAATGACAGAGATGTGTTTTGTTAAGATGGCAGCTAGAAGATGGAATTAGCAGGTCAGTGGGTTGGGAGGCAAAACAAAGGGAAGGAAAGGTTCTACATCAATATGGTTGAACAAAGTTGCACCAGAGTTATGAAAATAGCAAAATAAAAAGCACAGTGCGCATTCTAGTCTTGGTTTATTTCAGAATTCTAAAACCAGAATTTGGTCTCTTCTTTGAGCTGCCATTTTACTATTCTTAATTCCAGTCTACAGAAAAGGGAAAAATCTAAAGTAATGACTCGCCCACCTAAAGTTGAATGCAAATGCTACAGCCAGCTGAAAGGGGGATTTTGTTGTGAAGGAGCATCATTTATATTTATTTATTTGCTATTAATAAATAAAGTACATGACAAGGTATTACTATCAAAATCACTAAGAGAATCAGAAGATTATTGATTTATTTTTGTACACAGGTCTCCCTTGTTATCTGTTGCCATGTTTTCAGACAGTCTGGACGTAGTGGAAGCCTTTTGGTTCCCAAACATTCTGTGACCAAGAAGGAAACATAGAGACAAAAAAGCCAAATGACTGTACACAATAGTTTTACACTCCAGCTCTCAGTATCATACTTTCTGTCTTGTCTAGGGGAATGCACCTGTGCACTGGACTCGAGGCACAGGCTGCTGGTTGGACTGGATTATTGAGAAAAGCAGGTACAGGTGAAGCAGAGAACATAATCACAGAATCACAGAATGGCCCAGGTTGGAAAGGACCTCAAGGATCATGAATCTCCAACCCCCCTGCCACAGGCAGGGCTGCCAACCACCCCATTTAATACTAGACCAGGCTGCCCAGGGCCCCATCCAACCTGGCACTACCAGCACCTTACCACTCCTCATAGTAAAGAACTTCCCCCGACATCCAATCTAAATCTTCCCTCTCTCAACTTAAAACCATTTCCCCTTGTCCTGCAGTTATCAACCCTTTCAAAGAGTTGATTCCCCTCTTGTTTATAGGCTCCCTTTAGGTACTGAAAGGCTTCAGTGAGGTCACCCTGCAGCCTTCTTTTCTCCAGGCTGAACAAGCCCAGCTCCCTCAGCCTGTCTTTGTAGGGGAGGTGCTCAAGCCCTCTGATTATCTTTGTGGCCCTCCTCTGGACCCTCTCCAACACCTTTCTGTCTTTCTTGTACAGTGGGTTCCAGATAAGTTCAGCTGACTGCACGATGGGACAGAAGCAGCTTAAATTTCATGCTGAAAGTGTAATGGTAGTGAACAAATATGGAGTGTTAGATACTGTGAAGACAGCTAGCATCCTTCTGATTAGAAAAGCAACTTCTTATGAAACATTCTCACTTTAGAATAGCTGCTTACTAGGTGTGGAGTGTGCAGATTGAGAAATACACCAGAAGAATTACTTTGCTATCTCATAAGCTTATTCTCTTAGTGTTCATTAACTTGTTGTCATCATTACAAGTTCCAGCCTGTCATTAATCACTACCATAGAGCTTTATAGTTCTCACACTGGGGGGACAAAGCCAAGTTTTTAGTTCTGAACTATCTTCTTTTGTTCTTAAATGTTTTTGTTAGTTTTGTGGGGAGAAGTAAAATTACCTTTCTGCTCCTCTATCCTTGGCCAAACATGTCACTTACATCACCATCAGTGATTATGTTTCAATCTAAATAGGCACAGAGTCCACAAGGATTGTGTTATTCAGATTTCATTTGTAAGCAGAGCATAATACATGTGCAAAACAAGACAAGTACAAACACGATAGAGAAGTCTTCAGAGATGGAAAATGTAACTTGCAGGGCTGCATAGATTCTGCTCACAGCTGCTCTGTAATGGAAGATGAAACTTGCTTCAGATTAATCTTGATTTTCACCACTGCACTGGACAACAAAATCTAACCCATTTTAAAAATCACTTTCCTTCCTCTTGATAGCAAAATTGGAAAAGACATATGGCTTTGTTTTCAGAACCTAGAAAATCCTCATCATGCAGAACTCTGCATATAGAGCTTGGAGCTCAGTGCATGACAGGTGCAGATTTATGTGTCTAATAATATTAGAATCTTAGACTGAGTTTTCTTGTTGATTGAACTATTTAATATTAAAAGATTGCATCATTATCTGTATCATATTTTTTCTTTAAATTATTTTGTTAAAATAATACTGTTAAAATAATTCTGTTAAAATGAGATGAACCTAGTGTTTCAACAGCATTATTTTAAGAACGTATTTAAATAAAGCTGGTGTATAAACAGAGTAGAAAATAAAATACGTATATTTATTGAAAATTCTGCTTTTTTTTTTTTATTTTAAATCTCAGATCTGAAACTTTCCCAGAAAACCATTTCCAAAAACAGCGACGTTCTATGAGAAATTCCATGTTGAGACATCATTCCTTCCAATTTCCTGACTGTTCCTACAAAAACTTTGGTAAATTTCACAGTGATCTCAAGATGATTTTCAATTGAAATCTAATCCTTTTTGTCATGTCTTTTGCCCAGAGACTGAGGACTGGGCCAGCCATCCCCCAAGGCAGGGCAGCCAAAAACATACACACTGACTGTAAGTGGAAGTGAATGACCAGCGACTGCCCTGGTATGGGGTGGGTCGGAGGGCTCATCCTCAACCCCAGGCACGCTTGGAGCACTTTCTTGTTGTTCCCTGAAGTCCTCCTGTGTGTCCTCTCCTCATGTCCCCCGTTTCCTCTCCTTAATGGGAAGGAGCAAGGGCAGGGAATGGCAGCATGACCAAAGGCAAGGTCTGAAATCACACTGTCTGCACTTTCCTACTGGCAGTTTGAGAGGGAACAAAATCCTTGCCTTGCCTCTGCTCAGGAGTTGGGATGCTTTTGGGTACAGCCTTGTGCACACTGATGTGGAGAAAGATGCGTTTACATAAAAAGATGCCAAAGAGCACTTCTGACATCGTCCCCCAGTCCTGTGGATACGGCACAACCAGCAGCAATTTGTCTGCTCTCCAGGCATTGATTTATTGAGTTGAGAGTTAGACTGAGTGCTTGCAGGACAGTAAAGTAGAGAAATTAATAGGAGACTAGAGAATTAATAATGTGATGTGGAACCATTCCTTATTTAGTTACCAGAAGAAATGTGGCTCAATCAAAGAGCCATAAAACTGTCCAATGGATGGCTGGCCTCTGAGAAAGGAATTTGTGTGAAATTTAGTTTTGAGTGTACAGATATCAATACCATTAAGATAATTTACCTAATCAGTGCTAACTGTTGTCCCTCTCAAAAGGAAACTAATGATTAAATTGCACCGAAGACCTTTCTCTGCAGGCATCACCTCATTTTTTCAGTTTTTGGGCCTACCTAAAAATTCTTGCAGATGCTTATTTTTTAATGCTCTAGATCTATTCTGTTAGTGAGGGTTGGGGCTTTGCATTTGTACATGATGTGTGTGTGTGATGTTAGCTAGAGACACCAGTGTCTCTAGCTGTACTGTACTCTATACTGTACTGTACCATTGGTGTCAGTACAGTATAGAAAACATCTCATGTTGGTGGAATAAAATGACTTCGGACAGATGCATAGAAGACATAGCTCTTTTCAGCATTGCCCAGTGCTGGGACAAGGGGCTGTGGGCACAAACTGGAGCACAGGGGCTCTCTTGGCAGCACTGCTGTGCTGTGCGGTGCCAGAGCACTGGCACGGGTTGCCCAGAGGCTGTGGGGTCTCCTCCTTGGAGACCTTCGGAAGGTGCCTGGCCATGGGCCTGGGCCCCCTGTTCTTGGTGTCCCTGCTGAGGCAGAGATGGGCCAGATGGACCCAGAGGACCCTGCCAGCTTCTGCCATCCTGGGGTTCTGGGATTCTATGGTCTAGTGCTGTGCACTGCCAATTTTGTGTGTGTGTGTGTGAGTGAAGAGGGGAAGTGAGACAGAGACAGCAGCTGCATCTGTGCTGTTATCTCTGCTCAGTCTTTCACCTTGCACATGTTTACCCTATTTGTAAAGGCAGTTGTAAAATAATAAAATTTTTTGCTCTTTCTTCCCCTGTGAAATACTGAGTGACAAAGCAGCACTTGAAGAACAAGCATTTTTGTAGTTGATGAAGAAGAAAGGAAAGTAAGAGCAGGGAGAACTCTGATGTAGGGACATTATCCTTATTTCACCTCTGTGTTAACAAAACATTAACAAGCCTGGAGTGTGCGTGCGAAAAAATGTGCTGGCAAGCATGTGGCCATCCGCTGCACACCTGCTGCTGCAGCTGGGCAGGAAGGCAGGAGCCGTGCGTGGAGATGTGGGTGTACCCTGCATTGCAGCACCAGTTTCCATTATGCTCCACACCCTGCATCACAGTGCATATACACAGCCCCAGAATCTTCTGCTGTGGCCATGTGAGAGTCCTGGATAAACTTCCCACTTGTTGTGGGGTGGACAGCGGTTGGGTTGGGGGCATTCCTGAACAGCTCAAGGTGGGAGATCCTGCATGGTCTGGATTCATGGTTAGGGCTGCGTGTGTCCGTGCCCACCTCCCTTCTTCTCCTCCAGCATCCACAGCTTTACATGGGGACCAGGAGATGTGGCAGCAGCAGTGAGGGGAGAAATTGGGTACCAGCAAAGAGCAAAGCCCTGGGATTGGTTAGGAGTGGTTCGGAGGATGCTGAGCCATTTCTTTTCCAACCTAAATGACTCTATGATTCTATAAGGGACAGGGTTTAGTGGTGGGTGCATCAGGCTGATGTTTGGAGTTTATCCTGATCCTGAAGGATTCTATGATTATGTGAATCTCTGTGCTCTCTTCAATTAGTGTTTCTCTGTTCAAGGAATGGGCTTCAGACTTAAGTGCTACTCTTGTGTATGAGACGTATGGCTTCTCATTGCTTGTTCAGCCAGCAGTCCTGATCATTCAGACAGGATTTGCTTAAATGCCCCCCAAAGCTAGGGAAAGTTTTTGATGTATTCAGGCAGGGGAAGGGGAGCCAGTGTAATTAGAAAAGAAAAAAAGAAAAGAAGCTGAAGGGGAACTAATTACTGCAGTCATTTTTTTCTGGCTTTGTTAATGAGGAAATGGAATTGGGAAGCAGAGATACTGTATATGAAACACTTTGACAGTTTAAAAACTGTAAACCACATCTAGTGAGACTGCTTAATTTTTAGTACTAATAGCAAGGCTGTGCCCAGCACAGCAGTTCTCTGAGCTTCAGTGGTACTCTGGGAATAAAGCTGCTGTTTGTAACAATATTACTCCTCTTCTTCTTTCCTTTTTTTTTTTTTTTTTTTTTTTTAATAAAGCCTCATCACCCCCCATTTATTGTGGAACTTGCTATGTTTGATAATGAAGGAGGTTCGCACATTTGGAGCAGCTCCTGCACATCTCTACACATCTCACCAAGCTCTCCCGAGTGGAGAGGAGCAGGCAACTCCTCCGTCATCCCCCCTTGAAGTACACTGGGGTACTTCAGCAGCGCTGATTTTCACCCCGCTTCGAAAGCAGGTGAGGGGCTCACTGCTGATGACAGTTCATGGGACGAAACATGTTTAAGTGACAGTCCTTTCCCTGGATTTTACACAATATCCACTACAGTAGTTTGTAACATCAGGTGGAATTAAAACTCCTGTAAAGGAAACTGTTCACCTCATAGCATTTTTTTGCATACAAATTTTCTTAGCAATTTGACTGAAGAAAATTGCGTGTCTGCTTCTTACTCTGAAAGAATTAAAAGTCAGGAGGGAAGAGTTGGTACTTTTTTTTTTTTTTTTTTATCCTTTTACTGTATTATCAAAAGTATTTTTAGCTTGTCATGCATTTTATAATGCAGGCATCTTGGAATGGATCCATTTGTAACCACTGCTTGGAAATGCCATACTTACATTGAAAACAGTTGGATTTTGAGATGTAGGGGATCCAAAGGATCAAGCCCACTCAGCTGTGCTGTAGATTTACTGATTTACATGAAAACTCACATGCATTTGTTTGTGTGTTGAACCTCTCCCTTTTTTGTAAGCAAATATATTGTTTCTTAAGCCCATGTTTCATCCTCTCTCATAAATCTACACTGTTGAAATCCTGGCTGCATCCTGATAGAATGCTCATTGAATCACAGAACCACCAAGGTTGGAAAAGATCTCTAAAGTCATTCAGTCCAACCATCCACCTACCACCAATATTGCCCACTAAACCACGTCCTTCAGTACCACATTTACATGTTTCTTGAACACCTCCATGGTGGGTGACTCCACACCTACTGTCTCCTTTTTTTTCTTCCAGAATGAAAAATGTGTTACATGGATTATTATGTATGTAAGTAACCACAGAAGAAGAAAACAGATTTTTCCATTCTCTCACATTGTCCCGCTACAATTGTTTATCCTAAAGGGTGCTGTAATGGATAGTTTCCTCTATAACTAGGAACATTTGCACCTGCTTCACCATGGACCAAGTTCAAAGGTGTTAACTCTAGTTTGTCTGTCAGGTTAGGGAAGAAGATGATTTCATGCTTTGCTAGAGAAAAGTGGATTTGCTTTCAGATTGGAAATGCACAGTGACACTGACATCTCTTGGGCTGTGTATTCTGCAAGAGATCTGAATGTGACCCAGTGTCCAAATGTGATTTTCACAGTTTTGGAATAGAAGGTGAAATACTGGATTGCTGCATGCAGTCCTCTGTTCTCAGATGAATGCAGGTTATCCAGTATCTTTATCAAGCTTCTGTTTACACTGGTGATGTGTCTTTTGTTTGTTTGTTTGTTTTGTTTTGTTTTTTTGCCCAGCAGTAATGCTTTTCAAGAACCTGCTTTTCTAAAGGCTCAAAACCTTCTAAATCAATTTTTACACATTCAAGAACAATTTATACCCATTTGTTCTCTTGCCAGCATTTTCCTTTAGCTTAAATAGCTCTTTCTTCCCCATGTGTTTACCTCCCCCCCAGCATATTTATAGAGAGCAATCATAACCTCCATTGTTTATCACATCTCTGTTTACTATTTTAATTAGAAATAGCAGCCCTGATTTCTCCTTTTTTTTCTTTTCTTTATGAAATAAAAGATTGATTATCAGATATTTGATGCTGCCAATTTTTTTTTTTTTTTCTGGTTCTAATTTTAAATGGCATCAATCTATTTAGCTTGCTGCTTATACTGAAAAAGAATGTTATGCCTAATTGGCTGCATTTTTGTAGCTACACAAAGGGGACATTGCATAAAGGCAAAGCAATTGGATTCTCTGTCAAAACAAATTAGAAAGTATATTTTTGCTTCTTATTAGGGTACAAAAATCTTAGGTTCCTCTGCAGACCGCATAATCATTTGACCTATTTATGATCTCAGGTGCACTTGATTCACCTCCAAAGACCAAATGAAGTGATAACTGTAGCCAGTCGATAATCCAGGACTTAGCTGGCCCAGGAGACATTAGTATTAGTGTCCTATGGGTGATGTCTAAATTAGATGGCAGTCAGGTATGTGTGCATGAGAGTGGTCATTAGAGTGGGCAGATGTGCTCAACTAATGGCTTACAGTGGGGATTGCTGCAGGGGGAATTCCGTGGAAAAAAAAAAAAGTGAATTAATGTGAGACAATGGGCTATGCAAAAGGGTGCTTTTCCATGAGCTGTTTCAAGGAACAGTCTTGTTACAATTACTTGATGGACAAAATATGTAACTTATTAATTTAACATGAAAGATGAAACTAATATGGGTGCGTAAATGCTGGCCAGTAAACCCATTCAAAGCCAGGTCTTTATTCTAAACATGTAAAAGCACCAGACTAGCACGGGAATGCAATATAGAGCTAAAATAAAGCTCCACACATGTAAGCAAAAAGTGTCTATGATCTCATTACACCACTGAGAGCTAACCAACATTACTCCCAAATCGCAGAGAAAACTAAGTGCACAAGTGACCTATGTACCAGCATCTATGCAAATCTCAGGCAGATGCAGAGATTTATACACACTTTACACACCCCTGAGGAAATACCCATTTTATATCACTGATGGAGCAGATGTATTTTCCTCTGTGAAATGTGCATGGAATCTAATCAGAACGAATTGTTTAATGTATTCACAACAAGCACACACCATCCTGTAACTTTACTAGTAAACTGGTATGGAGAGCACTGTCGTATCTGAACTAATTAGAGGTTTTATTGTATGCCACAACTATACATTTGCATGAGTGCATTAGCAGAATCTTGTGCCATTCCAACTGCGCTTCAAATCCTTATCCAGACAAAAAGAACTTTTATTCTGATTGTAATTGGAAGTGTGATGAAAAAGGCTGCCAGTGTGAGATATCGTGATCCCTCGAACATTTTGATGTAGATTTCCCATATTACCTTCTGCCCTCCCCAAACCTTTTAACTTTATGGATCTGGAAGAAAGAAAATCAAGAAAGACTTTTTTTTTTTTCTGGGATAAAAAGTCTATCTCAAACAGAGCTCTTGTGAGCAAGGCCTGCATCTGTATGTTTTACAGTGGAGAAGTGATTATTATGCTGCAGAATTTGAACTCATGTACTTGTTTTGATGTCATAACATTGAAATAAAAGAGCACAGTGCAGTTAATGTCCGTGTAATCCTAAACAATATAAAATGAGACATATATTTGAAGCGTTGAGGCATTTGATTGTACCCTGTGGCACGATCATGGACAATTATGTAAGGATCCATAAATAAAACATTTCTAGTACATAAACAAAATAGAAACATAAGAAAAAAGAACAAAACATGCAATACTGTATCAAGAAGGAAATTCATCCTTTAATCTTTTTCAGACTTTGGATCATAGCATTCCAAGTGAAGCAGAATTACTCATAGCGATGTCCAGAGAAATACATAATTTACAACCTATGCATTGCAAAGATTTTAATCCTCAGTTTTTTTGTGAGCTCTGCAGATGGAGAAATTATTGTTAGCCTTTCTAAGCCTTTGATACTTCAGTAAGAAGATCCAAAAAGGGGTGCATTAGTATCCATCAATTTAAACACGGGATTAGCAAGATGTTAGTGTTGAATCCAGGACAATGAAAGCCAATCCCAGCAAGCAAACAAATCACTCATCCTGCTGCTGGCATCAGCTGGCAATAACGTTGCAAGGCAGACCGCTCGTTCCTTGGAACTTGTAGCTCTCATAGTGACACAGATATTTGTCAGTATAATGAAAGCCTAGGAGAATGGAAGATATAATTTGGAAATGATTTAGGTAGCTGAGTTATTGAGGGGTTAAGTATAATACAATTATTTCAACATGCCAGATGATATGGTAGCCAATTTTCAGATGTGACGTTATCATGATAAATGAGTTCCTAAGATTATTCAGGATGTTATTGCTGAATGCTAGTGAGAAAGGTTTTGGTGTGTGTTAAGTGAAAACCTAAGCTCTGTCAGAAGCAGGGTGCTAAAGAGATCATTCATTCTTACTGAAATGTAAATATATAAAAATGAAGTGTTCTGGTTCTAGCATTGATTCTTATTAATGTCATTTTGCAACAAGTGAAATGATATGAGGAATATTCAAAATAGAAAACATTTTTAAGGCTGTTGCTTAGAACAATCAGGACTTTCTCAAATCATGGACTTCTCTGTTTGTGAATTAAAAATTAAGCATTATTTGCTGATCAGGCTTTATTTCAATGATGACGTTGGAGCTCTGATCATTTAAGTCACAGTAATTAGCAGTGAGATTTTCCACTGGTTCATAGATTGGCATCTGTCCAGTGACTGAGCAGAGCTACAGCTGAGAGCCCTCATGCAAATCTGTATCTGACAGAATTTAAATGCTTCTAAAGTTCTGAGCTTTTTTTTTTTTTTTTTCATGGATTTAGTACTGTCTTGTGAAATGTAATTCTCTGGTCAAAGCATTGGTTTAGTGCTGTAGAATCATGACTGATGATAAAGAGAGTAAGAGTTAGTTGATCTGATTTGCCATCTTCAAGAAATTCCAGGATATTGCTAAGTTGCTTTTGAAAGTACAATGACAGAATCTGAGTGTTTCTCACTGAGCGGAAATCCTGAAGGGCTTTGTTGAAAAAGAACAGAAATATTTCATTAAAAAAAAAAAAAAAAAAGGAAATTTGCGTGTGACAATAATTCTATTAAAAGGATTGGTGAACTACCTAGAGTTAAGAAATGAAAGACTCTTGAGTTCTGTGTACTTACACAGACTGAATTTCTAGATTTTCTAGTGGTAATACTTTCAGTGAGAGAACTTCTGACTGGTCCCAGAAAGGACATAGCATAAGGAACAGTAAAAGAAACTGGGCTGGTGGCACAGAGTCCTCAAGTACATCACAGTCTGTGATGAAGAGGTAGAAGAGAAAACTGATAACGGGCTTGAAGAAAGAAAAGCTGGCAGAGGCAAGATGAGACTTATGACAAATCTGAATCTCTAGTAAAGAAGGAAACAGTTTAAGAATTTGAGATGGGATAGGAAATGACATTATCTAGCATTTAAATTTTGCCTATTTCCAAAAGCTCACTATAAAGTCATAGAATAGTTTGGATTGGCAGAGATTTAAAGGTGATATAGTTTCAGCCATCTGCCATGGGCAGGGACACCTCCCACCGGCTCAGGCTGCCCAGGGCCCCATACAGCCTGGATTTGATCAACTCCAGCAATGGGGCACCCACAGCTTCTCCAGGTAACTTGCTCAACCCTCATAGTGAAGAATTTCTTCCTAATATCTCATCTGCCCTAATGTCCTATCTAAATTTATCCTCTTTCAGTTTAAACTATTAGTCCTTGCCCTATCGCTACACTTTCTGATGAAGAGTCCCTTTTCATCTTTCCTGTTGGCACCCTGAATGTACTGGAAGGCCACAAGGAGGTGCCTCTGGAGCTTTCTCTTCTCCAGATTGAACAACCCAGTTCCTTCAACCTGTCCCCATAGGAGAGGTGCTCCACCCCTCTGATCATCTTCGTGGCCCTCCTCTGGACCTGCTCCAGCAGTTCCATGTCCTTCCTGTGCTGGGGGCCCCAGAACTGAACACAATACTCCAGGTGGGGTCTCACAAATGTGAGGAGGGCAATCTCCATTTTTTTTTTACCTGATCTATTGCTTGACTGCAAAAACAACACTAACTGAACACTTCCTGAAAAACTTTCTGACCCCTTGCATCTGTGTGACTAACGACTGCAATGATGGGAGATAGACTGAGAGAAAACCTTTAGCCCAGGCTGAAAGGAAGAATTAAAACTGAGTGGATGAGGTTACTGCTGAGATCTTGTCCCTTGGAGATGAAGAGAGTTGTGGCAGAAGACAGGAGGAAGGCAGGAAGGCTCCTTTCTCTGTCCAGGCTGGCTGGTGATAAATGAAGGGTGATGATGGTGCTGGCAGGATGTCTTCTTGCAGCAGAGAGGAAATATCACATGCATGAAGGGAAAACAGATAAATGAAAAGAGCACAGTGGGAAGCACATGGGAGCACACTAATGGAGGTGAAGCCTCCTGATGGAGCTGGAGGTGAGAAGCTCTGTCTGTCAGCAGCTTGGTCATATTCTCTGTCCTGTAAGATCTCTGCAGATAAAAGGAGCCTTTTCTAATGTGCTGGATGTAACAAAAACTTTTCAAAATTTTTTTCTTTTCTGGTATAAATGAGGCAGGCATATGTATGTGCCTGTAGAAGCACAAACCTGCCTAGTAGAAGCCCACTTCTGTCTGCCTGCATTGCTAAGCTCCTGGCCCCCAGCCTTGGCCACTGCTGCTCCTGTGCTGGTTCAAGGAGGATTTCACACTTGTGAATATTCAGCTTCTTTTAATGATGTTGAAACGTCTTCATTTGAGACAGGCTGTCAATCCCTGGGGCATTCCTGGGGCATGAAAAATTCAGCTTTATGACACTTTAAAGTGCTTGTCTTTCTTCTGAGTCAGGCAGAGCATGTCTGGAAGCCAGGTCTTATGCATACCCAGGTGCCCCGGTGATAAGCTCAGAGACAACATCTTTTTTCTCAGTTTGACCAGAAATCACATCCTGCTGCTGAGACAGACTTGCTAGCACAAGTTTTTCTGGGACTCAGATAAACTCCTAGAAAAGTTCTTATGTAGATAAAGCAGTGTTTTTTTCATCTGCTTTGTCAGAAAACTTTCAATTAAACTCTATTTCTATTAAGCCCTATTTGAAGGCTGGAGATCTCTTCCAATCTCAACTTCAACCTAAGCTGAAACTTCAACTGAAACTGAAACCAAAACCTAAACCAGACACATTCCATGATTTCATAGCAATGTCTGTATATTGGAGGTTTACAAGAAACTGTTGTGGATTCAAATGTGAAGTGATAGATAAAATGGATCCAAAGCCTGTGAAAGTCATGAGGGCTTTCCCTCCAACCAGTCTTGTCCTCAGTGGATTGTGCAGTGTGCTCAGCAGCACCAGCTTGGTGGGAACCCAGAAATTCCCAGTTGCTCTTTGAAATCTCCTTCCCACAACACACATAACTTGCTTGAAATGAGTCAATTAAATTAGCGGTTTATCTCAGTTAACTGCCTTTTAAACTCTCCAACTGTCTTTACAGTCCCTGGGGCAGCTCCGTAGATGCTGATCACACTGGACAGCAGACAGTGAGGCTGGGGTGATGGGCAGTCCATGCCAGAACACAGCACCTAGCTTCACTTTTCAGCATTTTTAGCCCTGAGGATGAATATTATTGCTGCAAGTGTAGCAGCTCCTGTGAGAAGAGTTTTCTTCTCACGTTATACACTGGAGGCTCTTTTAAAATTAAAATTCATTCCCCGGGGAGACTATAACAACCCACAAGGATACTGGTGAGGAGAGAGACTATAAATAAGTGCAATTGCCCTGGGAGGAACTGTATTACTAATGCAAACTCCCTTTTCAGTTCTGTGCCCAGCTCAGCTGCCGCAGCCTGAACTTTCAGTGCTGGTACCAGAGGATGCTGAACGTGGTGTTGCATGATCTGGAGCTCACATGGGCCACGTGGGGCTCAGCCAGTTGCAGAAGCTCAGCAAGCCCCAGTCCTACAGCTGGTTTACCATACAGTGGAGACTTCAGCCTCTCTGGGCATTGCAGCATGCTTTAATACCAACCTACATGCAAACGGAGTTTTCGGAGTGCAAACATGATTTATAACCTGCTTAGTCCCATCTTTGCATGAGGAATAGGAATGAAGGCGTCAAGCATTCTGATCTGGGCTTGAATTCCTGATCTAAGACCAACTCCTCCTCATGTAATTAGTCTCACCGAGGTGTGCTGGAACATTTGAGAGGTCTTTGAGTGGATAATAGCTTGCATATTCCTTTTGCCCACAGCATGAGCAGAAAAATCTTCATGCTGGCATTCCTGGAAATGTTATCTGAATAATTCTTTTATTCATGTTTGGACACAAATGATATTTTGAAGGTTAGCACGTGTGAGGCTATTGCTAGTTGCTTTATTTAGAGGATATAGACAAATAAGGACTCTGTAACTAAAGACAGGACATCTAGAGCCAAATGCATCTATGGGAACTCCAGCAGCACATTTTTGCTGGGTCCTTGAACCACTGTGGTTTTGCAGCTTTTATCTTCTCTCAGTGACATTACTCTGGATTTGCAGGGACTTGGAAAATTTCCCTTCAGGCTTGATTTGGGGAGCCCTCTGATTATAGAATTGATTTCTGTTTTTTCAGAATTCTTGCTGATCATCCCAATAGTTGAACTGGTGGAGAACACAAAACTCAAAGCTACATAAAGCTAAGAAAGCCATATTTATTTACATGCTTCAAACATAAAACTGGGAATACTGTTTTGATCAATGATTCTACATGAATTTCATTAGACATGGAAACCAATGAGTTTTCTTAGCAGTATCTGCAATACAGATGCTATCCACTGGGAACTGTGAAAACGTAGCTCATTTTTTCATAGGGTACTCAACACCCATGTGAACAGTAGTATCTTTCAGGATCAGTACTGGCCCCAAATGACAAGGTCATGATGAAAGGTGCCATCTCCTCTTCGTCCTGCCTTTGCAACGTGAGGAGGAATGAAGGAGCAAATATTGAAATCTCTGAATTTAACATATCCCAGAAATGTCCTGTCTTCCCCTTATGGAGGGCTGTAAATAAAACACAACTTACTAAGACAAAAGAATATTAGATGTAAATATATTTTCATCCAGAGTTTACTCACAAACCTGTTTCTTTGGACATGATGATTGACTGATTCCCTTGCTTACTTCCTGTGGTGTTATTTGAGATTCTTAGCAGATGTATGTTTTTATTTGAACTACAAGTTATTTCTTGCCAATTATGCTGATGAAGTGTGAAGCTCATTCACAATTCCTTTTTCAGATTCCAGTTCAGTGCACAATAATGTTTAAACTACCTACGGCTGGATTGTCAAGGTAGAAGTAGGTTATTTGCTGCTGACATGATTTGACCTACATTAGAAGGTGGAAAGAATAACCTCTTCCCTCTTTGTGGGTTCTGTAATCTGTATTTACAAAAATGTGGAAGTCAAACTTCAAGCAGAGAATTTGGCACCCAGGTCCAACACTGTGTCGTCATAACTCTGGTTAAGTGACATTGAAGTGACTTCAGTGCAGATATAAGGCGAAACAATTTAGCCTGTGATTGGCAAAAAAATGCATTAATTTTAAATTTGAGTGTGCACATGTGTCCTGCAGAGCAGCTAATTGAAAAAAAGAAAAAAAAAAGAAAGAAAAAAGGATGAGCATCCTGAAGGATAGAAATTCCTTTGGGAGTTTTTAGAGTCGTGCTTTGAACACTGCACATAGGAAAAAAGACTGAAGTACAAGGTTCCTCCTATTCAAGCAAATGCTTAAACCAGACCTGAGGTCTGAATTACAGCAGTGCTGAGAATGTCCATGCTTAGGGATCTGGGTAGTTGGAGAGTTCAGAAAGCTTTTTTTACAGTGTGATCAGGGTTAGAGAGCACTGGAAAGCAGATCTTTTAATCACACTTCCAGGCTTATGGCTGCCTGGAACTCAAGCTTGTCTGCTGTATCTGCATTCTACGACTAAGTGTTATTATAGTTGGTTCATGCAGTTGTGTTTTTGTATTGCATTGTATTTACCTTATGACCTGTCCGAGAATAACCCTCTGATAAAATCTTCTCTTAGCACCATCAAAGTTACTGTGGATGGACATTGGTGTGACTAATGTCAAAATTCACCCCACGGGAATTTAGTATCAGCCTTGTTTTGTAGGGAAAGTCCAAGTTGTTGAGTATTCAGGAAACTCTGCAGCTGATAGAAAGTGTGTGCTTTCCAATCAGATTTTGTGGCTGGTACCCAGCCAGTTACCCAGCCAGCCTTAGCACTGATAAAGCCATCTGAATTTGTTTTTGTTAAAGTTCAGGTTACACTCATCTTACTTTGAATAGCATTTAACTCCAAAGACAGGCCCACTACAAGCAGTCGGGCTGTGTGCAGGATGAGGCACTCCTCAGCATCAGTGTGAGAAATATGACTTACACTATCACACTGAGCATAATTTGGAGAATGAGAAGAATTCAAGAAAAAGAAAAAGAAAGAGAAAGGGAAATGGAAATGGAAAGGAAAAGGAAAAGACACAACTCCTAAAATTGCAGTACCAATTTCTCAGTTCCCTTTCTGCACCTTATATGTTTTTTGTAGGATTTCACCTGGCAAATGGAGCTACATGATCTGCTAAGGGGTTAATCAGCTTGGTTTACTTAAAAATTCTTAGCCACGATGAAAACATTTTAGCACCTAAGAGCAGAGATTGTGGGTGAAAAACTGAAGATACATGATTTATCACTCCCCTCACAAATAAAATTTATTCATTGCATCCACCAGCCATCACACAGATGGTCAGAAAATTGGCTTTGTGTAGGGATGTGGATTCAGGCATGAATATTAATATGAGACAGATGTAAACGCATATTAATATGCATTTGCTTTGCATGGACTGACATTACAATATTTTCATTAAAGAAACCGCATTTGAAATGAAAAGTATAGGTCACCTTTTAAAAACATAAAATAGTAGGGTATGGTGTATTTACACTTTCCTGAAACAATAGAAACAACTGAGGAAATATATTTTAAATAAGAACAGTGTGTGACATTTCTTGTAGCAAAATACGCTGGATACTACATAACAATTAATAAATCAGGAAGAGATCTCTCACTTTGTGCTAAAAACACATTTCCTGCTTTTTGCCCACCTTATTACACTGGCCGGAATGCATACCATAACACACAGGTGAGACAAGCAGGGTTTCAGGTAGATATGATGAAGTAAAGCTATGCTAGGTAGACTTACTACATCTACCTCAAAACGCATCATTCAATATGTTGTTGTTGTTTTTTCCAGTGGCAGCAATGCATAAAACTGCAAGATTTATGAAGTTGCAGTATTTCATGTGTTTTATTTTTTGTGGGGGACAGCATTTATGTTCACAGCAACGTTCACATCTGTGCATTGCCAGTGTTTGCTCATGCTAACATTTGCATTTGCCCAAAGAGAAACAATGTCGTTATATATGTCACATTATAAAAGGCTATTTCACAGATATTAGTTAAGCATTTTTTTAAAAAGACTCGGTAACACAAATATAATTTCAAGGTGGAAATTGTATCAATTTTATTTTTATATAAAACATTTTGGTGTTTTCTGGGTGGTAGCTGTTACGCTTGAGTATTTTAACACATTTATAATTGTAAATACTCAGCAAGGAGAGATGGCTGAAGTTAAGATAAAAAGTATCAGCAGTCTGTCCAGAGTCTTGCCAGATCTTTTGCATCTTTTCATAGAGTGGTAAGAATCACAGAAAGGCTTGGAAGGGCCTCATAGACCATCCAGTTCCAACCCCCTGCCATAGGCAGGGCTGCCTCTCATCAGATTGGGCTTCCCGAACCCCATCCAACCTGGCCTTGAACACTTCCAGGGATGGGGCATCCATGGCTTCTCTGGACAGCTGTGCCAGGGCCTCACTGCCCACACAGTGAAATTTTTCAACGTTTTATCCCATCTTAATCTACCACTTCAGGTTTAAAACTATTGTCCCTTGTCCTATTACTTGAGCCCAGGTAAAAAGCCTTTCTCCTATAAGCCCCCTGTGTATATTGGCCATGATGAGGTCTGCTTGGACCCTACTCTTCTCCAGGTTGTACAATGCCAAATCTCTCAACCTTTCTGCATGGGAGAAAATGAATATGAGTGTGGGCTTTGAGCACCTGGGCTGGCTTCTGCTTGCTCTGAAGTCAGGAGCAAAGCAGATCCTTGCATCCTGCATGTGCAGGTGTGAGCCCAACAACCTGGTTCACTCCTCTGCAGTGTGTGTCTTCGAAATAGCACAGATGCACAGATGCTGATGTAAGCAAGACATAACATTCTGTGTGTGTCCGAGTCCTGTGGCTAGTAATGAAAAACCCATTTATACAGTGGAAATAATTGTTATGCCAACTGCTGTATGCTGCTCTGAGTGATGAGGATCACTGTATGGCATTGGCCAGAGCCATGCTGCTTGCTGCTAAGTGCTGGCCAAGGTGCTGTAGAACTGTGACATCTTTGTGTCACCCATGAGTTACTCTCCATGGAGAGAATTTTTGTCTTACTTTTACAGCAACTGTGATACCAGGGCGGTTTCTAGTTCAGCGGTGTATTTTGGATGCCTCTAGCAAAACAGTAACTCAATAGCTCTTCAATCTGTGATGGTGTCAGATGCCAAAGGAGGCTATTTTTTATGTCTTGCAGCAGATGCTGGGTAAAAACATGTGGACTTTGTGACCTTTGCTCCAGCCCTCCCAGGTGCTTGAAGGACTCTGAGATACCTGCATGCGCGGGTGTGTGTATCAGTTTAATGATGGAAGGGGAGAAGGAGAGTTCAGAGTTGCTTTACTTCTTTGTTTTTCCTTTTCTGCTTCCTAAGTTTAAGAAAGTTTCACACAGAAGACTGCTCTGCAGCTCTCAGGAGCATTCTGCCCTTGTTTTCCCGGTGGCTGATGAGCTCCAGCTCAGCTGTCAATCACATGGAGCAGCTACTGCAAGGCAATGCAGAGGGGACCTGGCGCTGGGCTCATTATACACTTCTGTCAATAGAACAGAAGAGATCTCATTCACATAACATATTTTGTATCACAGGTAACTTCCTTGAATTCCCAGTCATAAATCTTGCTAATTCAATATTCTGTGGTCTGATTCATCTGGCAAGCCAGCAGAGGTTTCAGCAAATCTGGCAGCTCCCTGCAAAGCTTTTCTCTCTCCCTCCTCTCTCTCTCTCTTGGGTTTTCTTTCCACAAAATCCCATAGAACAAGGATCCTGATTCAGCAAGTTTCTTCAGAAATTATTTTCAGTGGAAAAACATAGATTAAAAAAGATATGGATATAGATACTAGCTAAATTAAAGTATGAGTTTGTTGAACACTCTGTCATATTTCTGGCTCAAATCACCTCTGCATTCAATTGTATCTACCTGGGGCAGTTGGTGAAACTGTAGTAAGGGAGTCCAGTTCCCCGTGTCCTCCAGATGGCCACAGGAACTGCCACCAAGTGAGGGCAATCTTGCTTGTGGGCATTGTTTGCTCTCTGAAAATGTTCATTATTCACTTTTCTCATCCAGATTCTGGATGAAGAAAAGCAGGAAAAGTGCTAATTTTCACTTCAGCGTGGTTGCCTATTAGAGGTTGTGGAGTCTCCCTTCCTGGGGATATTTAAAAGCCAATTGGACACGATTCTGGATAATGTGCTGAAGGGGACTCTGCTTGAGCAAAGAAAGTGGATGAAATGACCTCCAGAGTTTCCTTCCAACCTCAAACATTATGGGATTCCGTGACTCATTGAGGGCACTGACCAGTCAGTGGCAATGGAGATTGAGACATAAGCATGGATAGAGACTTGGCCCAAAGGAAGAACTTGCTCTCTCGTTCTTAGGGGACATGAGGTTTTGATAAGAAGTGAGGCTGCTGTTACCACAGTGAATGCCCAGCTGCTGGGGGGTGTGTGTGTGGAAGGATATTTATATGATGTATATTTATTTTTCTGGAGAAGGCTGATTCAGAAAAGAGCAAAAGGTTTTTGAATTTTTTTTTAATTTTATTTTTATTCCACATGAAAAGTTCAAAGTTAATCATTTTCAGCGTGATGGTGCCAAGACCAGCTTATTTGCAAATTTACTTGGCTGCTTTGGATCAGACTGCAATGTCTTCATCAAGGTCCTTTCTTTCTGTTCCGCAGCAGCTCACAGAAGTTGGGCTTATGGAACAACATTAACCTCTATCCAGGCTCTTCAGGCTCTGCTGTTGGCTCTGTCTGTTCCTTCTACTGGTTGGTTGTTTCCTGCTCATATGCAGTTCTTTGGAGTATTATTTAAGAAGCCAAACTCTTCTTCCCTTTGTAGAAAATACAGGTTTTTATGAACAGTATCATTGTGAAGTGTCTTGGAGACCTTTTGGGTTTTAAAGATTCCCAAAGCCTCTACCCTCTTGACATACAGGTGCCTCCCAAGCCCCATAGCTCTTCAGTAGAGTCAGGGTGATTTGACTTAACCGCCAAAATTAACTTCTTTCTGAGAAGACAAATAGCCAATTGACCGTTTCTCCTGGTGAAAGCATCCACTATTTCCCTTCCTGAGAGACGTCAAGACATCATTCCCTTTGCTTGCTATCACTCCCTGATTCAGCAAGAACACAGGAGGAGCTCTCCTTTGCTCTTCTATACACTGTATTGAGCATTAACAGATAAGACTTTTACTCAGCCTTACATTTTAATTCAATCTGTAGTTTATCAGCCATGATTTTCCAAATGTCTTAAGAGGACAGTCATTTCATGCTGAAACAGCATTGGGATGTTGGACCCCAACACGTTTCTCTTTGATGGGGACTGAAATAACTGCATATTTCTGGTTGAAGTCAGTCAGGACCATTTTGTGTCTGTATTGGATTTGCAAAAACAGATGGTTTCCAACATCTAGAGCTCAATCCAAGTTAAAACTGGAGGGGAAAGTTGTTTGATTCTTTGCAGGAATTACTGTCTAAACAAAACCTGACTTCAACAGATTTCTATGCAAAACCCTTTGATTCCTATTTTCCATCTGTGAGAAATTTGAGATGCTATTGTTGGATTTGTAGCTTTCCTTTGATAAACATATTAAAACATGTTCAAAATAGATTTTTATCATTTTAAAGATGTAATGCAAATGAAATCCCCTCAGACTCCTGCAGATTTGGAAGCAGTTTTCCTGCTTTTGTTACACTCACACCAGGTTTCCGTCATTCCCTGTTTGTGGCTCTGCTCACGTTGCTGGTGTAGTTTGCGTTTGGCTAAGAAAGCAGCTGTAAAACAGATTTTGGTACCTGAAGATATTCATATTTCCCTTTCTGTGATATTTTCCCTATTTTTTGCCTTTGATTTCTATCTCCACCAGGAGTGAAATTCAGCATGTTGGCAGACAGCTGCTGGGAGGGTTGCTGAATACCACACTTCTGAGGTCAGGCTTGAGTGCATTTTCAAGATATCTTTGCTGTCTCAGTGTAGGACTTAGCTCCTGACAGTGAGAGCTCAGAGCTTGCACCCTTTAATCTTCTTTATTTGTGTATTCTCTTGTCTAGCCACCTGTAGCTGCAAAAAAGACATCATCACAGCTGTCAAGATCTTGCTATCTGTATAGCGATGGTTTGTCACAGTATAAAAGTTGTATTTTTCTTTTCTAGAATAGGTTGTTTGTCCTCAAATGGTTACAGGCAAAATAAGGATTAATTCAGACTTAAGCTGTGGTCAACTCTTCCCACTTCTTTCCCTATGAAACTGTCTCACTTTTTAACCTTTTAATTGCTGATATTATTACCAGTGAAGTGTTTCTTTATCATCCGGACAGGATGTCTGATCCAGAGGTCTTTTCTCTTCTGAAAGTCTCTACTTGCCACAGGAGTGCACTACCCATGTTTTCCTATGGTTCTGTGTCTGTCAGTCTAAGGCAAAATGTAAGGACTGATTTGAGACACAGATTCAAACCGAGCTCAACACTTTTAATCTTGCTAAGCTTTTGGTCAGTTTTGACATACTGTGTGCTTTTGCTTTGGATAATGCCTTGTTTCTCTTGCACAGGGAGGATTAATTGTACTGGGCTTATTTTACAGCCAGCATGTCATGGATATTAATCAGTCTTGGTCTGAAACAAGATGAGTATTGATCTGTGATACTTGAGAGAAGCACACTGCCACATTTTTGCCTGAGCTCCATTATGAAATAAAGCAGCAGTTCTTCCACTAAAATAATTAGACTGTGCAAGTCCACAATGAAGATTCAGTCACTGAAAGAGCTAATTAAAATAATTACCTGTTACTATTTTAACACTGATTCACTTTTCAGCCACTCACATTGCCACATGCCTTGCTGCCATTGCTGCAGGTCTGTGCAATGGGGTAATGCAGGTGATATTGCAAGAGAACTCAACTTGGGGGTGTCAGAGAGTATCCAAGTGATGTAAAGCTGTATCCTCCATGCACAGTCCATCTCCATAGCCCATGGTCCCCTCTTTCCACTGCCATCAGGCTGCAACTCCATCTCCCGGTGCTGGAGGCATCCCATGACTGCAGACTCCCAGGCATCTCCACATCCCAGATATGGGAGGCTGCCATGAGACAGGGTGCTCTGCACTCCCACTGGGGCTCTCCTTGACTGTCTTGCCAAAGAGAGGCAAACCCTGGGAAATGCATACCAAAAATGTGTAATAGGCCACCAACTGATCTCACTAAGAGAACAGCTACGAGCTTTTGGGAGCAGCTCTTGGTCAGTGCCAATCTGGACTGAATTTAAAGAGAAATCAGGCTATCAGGCTTGGTGGTTTCTCTCCCTCCCTTTACATTCCTTTCTTTATAAAAAACAAAATAAAACAAAACACCAAAACAACCCCAAAACAGCCGTAAATACTTTAGAGATGGTTTTCTGGTCCTCGGTTTTAGGCAGATGAACGGCAGGGTTTTATAAGCTGATTGTGTTCAGATGTACATCTGCAGCAATAATTGGGGTACACAAGGAATGGTGTCACTGTAACATTTCACAATAGATGTTGGAATGAAACCATAAATAGGAACCACATTTTGTTGTTAACTTTTTGATTTAAACCCACAAAAAAAACAAAAACAACTCACAGTAAAACTCAAAGATGTAAGAGCAAAATAATGACATGGTCCTGGTAAAAGGGCATACAGATCTAGGGATGAAATTCATGTCCCCAGATTTACATCAGGTAGCACACAGGCCTTGTGAAGCAGGCTGGGACATGAAGCTTTTCCTTTCAGACAGTAGGTATGCCACAGCAGAGCAGCAGAGCGATCAGCAACCTACCTGTCTATGGGCTTTGAGGAAGGATGGCTGTCACACCAGCTTCCTGAGGTCAGCCCTGCAGGGGAGACCTGAATATTTAACAAGAGTTGGGACTTTCTAACCTTTACTTCCCTCTTTCTTTCCCCCTATATCCTCTTTTATGCCTTTTCTCTCTCCAGTGGCAGAGCCTGCTTTGACTTACCCATGCTTTTCCCTTAACCTCTGCTCAGTCCCAAGGAAGCAGTATTATGGGTGTACAAAGCTGTCCATGCAGCACTGTAGTAGCCTCCATAGGAATCTGGCTCAAACCTCACATGAAACATTTTTTTTTTTTTTGAGATCATAGTATACACACACACACATTACATATAAGACAGCAGATGACAGAAGATGGAGAGTTTGGTTAAGTGAATGCATGTTTGCATTCCATGCCTAGAAAACAGAAAAAAGTGCTCAAAGTAACTAAATCTTCTGAAAATCAAATCAGAAGCTAGCACACTGAAAGTCTGAAAGCAAGTCCAGTAAAGCTGTGTAAACTGTGGCCATCTCTGCGTTTTCAAACAGAAAGCGAATACCCACACTTTTCCTTGCAAAGATTTTAGCTGTTCATATTTTCAGGTCCTTGGTTGCCATTCAATCCTTTCTTCCAAACCTTGCCCATTTTTATTTTTCACCCATTCTGTAAACTTTTTCTCTTATACTTCTCCCCATAATCATGTTCTGCTGGAAAGACTTCCTTGCTACTTCTCTTGATCTTGCTTCTATCAACAGTGAAAAATCTATTTTTCTCCTTTGGTTATGGAACAGTAATTTTTCCCTTGTTATTAATATCATTTAACCTGATGGCTGCATTCTTTACAGCATTGCTGTCCCAAGTCTCAGGAGCAAGGCAAAATGAAACACCTGAGAACAACTCTGAAATGCATTCAGTTACTCCCGGAAATGGCGCATCTTCTTTGGCCGTGCATCAAGGATGGCCATTGCCTGTCCCAGGGCACTGCTACTGCCAGGAGCCTCTGCCTTGTTATGGCTCAGCATGGACAGAGACACTGTGCAGTGCTGACTGAATGGTATCAACGTAAAATGTAATTAACACAGATGGGCAGTTATTGCCAACAATAGTAGGAAACAGTTTTATTCCCTTGCTTGCTGCCAGCTCGTGCAGGTTAAAGAGCCATGTATCAGATCGGAATTTTGTCAGCATGTAGAATTCAATGCATGCTTCTAGCATCAGTAAAAAAAGTAATATACACATGTATGTAAAAGTAAAAAGGAAGAATAGATTTGTGCCACTTTTGCTGTTGTGGGCTTTTTGTGGGCAGTGTATTCCTATGAATTGCAGCAGGCGGTTTTCCATATACTTTCATATCACTCATGTTGTTTTTGTTCACATTTCTCATTTTCTAATGAGAAATTAGTGAGGAGAAACTGTTACACCATGGTGAAATGTACCGCAAAGAGTGCCCACATTATGAATTTCGCTTCCTGTGCTCAAGGAACAAAATGTATACAAAAATAAATAGTAAGTCAGGAAGAAAATATTAAAGTGACTTTCTCCTTCTTCTTAAATCTTACTTCAGAGGGGGAAAATATTATTTTAAGAGTACCATTAGCTTCTAGGAAAGACTGCTATGTAAAAATGTGGTTACTCTGCACAGGAACTTCTTGAGATGTGAAAAAATACCCAGACGTATGTGCATAGAATAACATTTAAAACCTTTTTGCTGAACTACACCTTTGGAAGATTACTGTTGCATTTCCAGGTTTGCCCCCGATATTCAGTGAACTGCCCCACCACTCATTGAGAAGAATTTCTTTCCTTGATGCTCAATTCAGGTGTTGGATGCCACACAGGCTTAATTTTACTTTCATGACAATACTCTGCTTATGTCTGGGTTCTACCCTATGCTTTCATCAGGGTGGGTGCCAGAACCTCCATACCACTGTGTGAGCCTGGGCTTATGTTTTCCAGTGACTGAGCCACTGACCCCAGCCAGCAGCGCAGTGGGATCCCCCACTTGGGTTCTTCCCACTTGCCACTTTGCCGAACCTGCATGACAATATTGAAAATTAAACCCAGTTAATAGAAAAAAATGTTAAATCAATGGCCATAAAATTTAATGGGTTTATAGCAGTCTTAACACAGTAGGACTGAATTATCATGTTAATTTAATTTCCATTTCTAAATGAACCAGAAGGCACAATAAAGGTCAATTACCCACTACCTTCCCTGTCTTCTTTTTTCTTTTACTGCCAGATTTAAATCACAGTCACCCCCAAAGCAGACAAACCTTCTTCTGGAAGTTCATTACTTTCTCTTAGAGGCTCACTGTAAATAGAATGCAAACTAGCAACCTTCATTGTACTCAGTCACTCTGATAGCTTTACCTTTCTATGTCTGTATCTGTTGCTTCATTACAGGTAAATAAAGACTGCAGAGTTTTGTCTGATGCTATTCCTTGCTACGTCATTGTTTTGATAAGCCACAGAACAGATTGAACAGAAGGCAAAGTCCCAGTAATGTTGAAATTAATGGGAATTCTGCTGTTAATTTTAATAGGGACAAGGTTGCACCAAAGGCATTTAAGTTTCCAAGAGCTCACAGCCTCCTAGTGATAAAGTTGGGGATTTGGTTGGATGTCCACATTTGCTACGAAGCAAGTGTTCCTCCCTTCTGAGGAGTCAAGTCTGTGCATCTCATACATCTTCCTTTTGAGCAAAGAACTTGTGGATGCCCCATCCCTGGAGGTGTTCAAGGCCAGGTTGGATGGGCCCCTGGGCAGCCTGATCTGATGGGTGGCAGCCCTGCCCACAGCAGGAGGTTGGAACTGGGTGGGCTTTTAATGTCCATTTGAACCCAAGCCATTCTATGATTCTAGTTCCTTTCCTTAGAAGTCTATTTATAGACAAGCCTTTTTTCCTTCTTTCTCTTTCTGTGGTGAAATGGAAACAAATAAATCCTAATAGTAGCAACCTATATATTGGAGTAGCATTAGTGGTTTTATTATTTTTTTTTATTTATTTCCTGTGTTTGTTTGTTAAGGCATTGGCAAGCTTTCCTGCCTCATATTTAAGCATTTTTAAAATACTGACATAAATAGATGATCAAAAAAGATAAATCTTCTATGGTACCCATTCTGTTGTCTGGAATAGCACAAAGCATAGGGATAGTGCAATGTAATAAAATGCTGCTATTTGTATGGTCATCTGTGCAGTATGAGCACAAAGTTGGCCATGGCTAGAGGCAATCCAAGCAGTGATATACTGACCAACAAAGCAATTTAGGTGCACATATACACACCTACACACAAACATCGGTTTTGTATACTGGTGGCTGGAGCAAGAAAGGAAGCAGAACCTCATGGTCTCTGGGGCGGCTCTGCTACCCATGAATTTAGCAAATCTGTCCCAAATCTTGCTAAGAAATATGGGTTCTGTTGGGCTTCAGAGGGATGTGGCAGGTGAATCAGGTTCTGCATGAACCTAAAATTGAGCATAGTTTCCTGAAAGTTCAAACATTTTCTTACTTTGGGAAATGAAGTAAATGATGTGTGGTGGATTTCTTAAAGCAAAATTCAGACTGCTGTAATAGCAGTGTAAAAGGAGAGTAAAAATAAAGATTGTGAACCAAAGTTTAAAGAGATTTCTGTAATTGTCAATTTCAAATGCAGAAGGCCCTCAGGCAAGTGTCAGGCGAGGCTGGTAGCAAACCAAGAATAGTCTAGAAATAACTCCAAACTGCCACAGAAAAATAGAAGGAATGAATCAATTATATGGAGCTCTTCAAACCATCCATTAGAGAAAAATAACTCTCTGCTAAATGCCATAGAATGAGGCAAAAGATCTGCAGAAGTAACTTTATTCCTATTATACCTTCTCATGTCTTCCATAAAGGCAGAAATACTATCTGCTGGTCTGTTTGAAATCTTCACAATGTATTTCTAAATGGTTATTTCACTGAAATGCTTCAAACCTGTCCTGGCAGCTTTTTGCTCAGGCTCATAGCGGTGAATTTTTTGCCTTTTTGGCTTTCAGTGTGTCAGGTCCAGGTACACCAATCATCATGTTTGTTTGTGTGAAGGCTCATGCTGGGAATATCTTTGTGGCTATCTTGGCATTTCTTAGATTTTGATTTGTAAAGGCTTGTCGGACATCTGGAAACGATAGCTGTGGTCCGACATGAACGATCATGTGCTGAGCCTATCAGCCAGCAGCCAGCCAGGCAAGGGAATAGCTTGGGGGCTGAACTCTGCACAAAGCACGCTTAGCTCGTCAGACAGTTTTGAATAATAATCCTATGAATTTCAAACCTGTCCTGCAATTTCCTGAGCAGAAGAAAAACATTGGGGAAGTTATTTGATGTCCATAGTTTTAAGTTTTGATGCCAAGGAAGTCACAGTAGAATTGGACTCGCTGAACACATCCAGTATGTGGGGGGAAGAGGAAGAACTGCGTCTTAATAAAATGCATGCAGAGAAAATCTTCATTGCTGGAGATGGCGATCACTGTGTACCACATCTGCCTCCCATGGCTAACTGTTAATTCCCGACAAGAGTCAGTGAAGTCACTTTTTGGAATTTGTGCATTAGATAGCCCACATGGTGTGGGTCTGGATTTTCAAAGTGATTTTGGAGGTGCTAGTTTTGAGATCTTTGCTATGTTTTATTTGTCTTAAAAGCAGCTTATTCTCATGAAGCGCACTGAAGAGATGCTGACTTCCTGCTTGCTTTCCCTGGCAAAGGCCCTTTCATGGAATTGTTACTCCCCTTCTAAAATCCAAGCACTTGAGAGGAAACGCCCAAGTAAGAACCACAAGGAAGTGAACCTTGCAATCAAAAGTCAAGGCGAATTCCCTCTTGCAAGACCTTCTATTAGACCAAAAAAGCTGCTGTCACTGGAGGTCCCTGCCTAGGGCACCACGGTGGATCTGGACTGGTGGTTAGAATGATTCTGCACACGTTAGGATATTTAAAATTATTTTCCTTCAATTTTGGGTTTTTCACAGTTCTGCTTCAGATGACAAAGAATCACCTCCTTTGCTGAATCATAGCAGAATTATAGAGTCATAGCAGTTAAAAGAAAGAAGGAAATCAAGTTCTTAATTCATTTGCCATTCTTAAATCCAACTTTAAGCTCGATTTCATTGTGTTTTGGTGTTATTAAATTATACAGAAAAGAATACAAGTAACAGCTTTTAATTATTTTCTATTTAGTAAAAGTAGTTCCTTCGATAAAAGTAGAATAGATAGTAATTTGCAATTTCTTTTTCTGATTTTTTTTTATCATACTTAGCACAGGAATCTTTTATCTTAGTTATCTTAGTAGACCTATTTTCTGTCACATTTTTGTGTGAGGTAAGATCTTGTTTACAAAGCGTAATGAAGGTCCTTGTTCTGTACCAAAGAACAAACAACTTTCAGGGTTTTTTTTTTTTCCAATTTTTACAGACACTTGTTAATTTATTCATAGGAATAAAATGACTCACTATGATCAATTTAATTTCTGTTACAGGATACGCAGTGTGAAAGCTGTATCAGTTTTTCCTGTTCAGTCTGAGATGGCTATTGCAGTGAAGTCGTTGTTGCTTGCGGTTCCTTTTCGGAGTGTTTCAGCCAATTAAAGGAGATATTGAATGTTGTGAGAAAATCATTGGCCACTGAAATGAAGCTGCCAGTAATGTGGTTTCTCTGGGAGGAGTGTAACCTATGTGTGCATATGTATTTGTTTTCAGCTGTGTCTGCCAGGAAAGCTGGAAAAAGATGTTACTCATTACCTACGTGGAAACATCTGTCCATTTTCAGAGCGTAGCTTTTACAAGGCATGATATTAAACATTGCATTTACACATCCTGAAAAGATTTACAAGGGGAACAAAACTGTTACAAACAGTGAAGGGAATGTGGCTAGGCTTAGCAGACAGAAATGATGGAGCATGTGTTCGTGAAGGAACGCCCTGTGAGGCTGTGCAGGGAGGGCTTGGCTGGGCCCAGCCTGGCCAGGGGCTGATCTCTTGTGCCATGGCTCCCTTCCTCCCTCTTTCCAAGCAGATTAAGTGAGCCTGTGCTGCCTACATGGAACATGTTGGCAGCCCAAGGCTGCTATTTTGTGCATGCAAGCTTATTTCTGCCTCAGTTTAGCATCTGGAGCCTGGTGAGTTAACCACTTAAAACACTGGGAACTGGACCAGTCACTAGAAGCTCCAAGAAGATGATGAAAAGACCTGAAATTCAGCTACCACATTTATCAAGTGCTCTCAATATTCCTTTAATAGTTACATACTCTGGTATTTTCTGCTCTCTGAGTCATGAAGATTAAGCTAAAATACTGACTCAGTGTCCATCTTATAAACCAGTGTTGAAAGATGCTGAGGAGGAAGCAACCATACTATTGCCTGAAAAACAGATGGTATCATATCATAATATACTTTTGTGCAGAGAGGTGAGACAGTTCAACACATTCCTCCCTTGCCTCTCATCCCCTGCACAGACATACAGTGGAGGGACACAGATGACATCTCTGGGCCTAATGGCCCTTCTTCTATTTTTATTTCTCAGCTGGGGGTTGACTGCTTACATTTTTATAGTCACTTGTCCTTTTCAACTCATACAAGCGCTTCTTTTTCTTTTTTTCCTCCAATTTTTTTTTTTTTTTAGCCTAGCTGTCTTTCCCCATAAAGCTTCTCCTTTCAGAAAATCTTTAGCAGAACTGCATGCATTGTCTCTGTTGATAATGCTGCTTTTAACATTGTACCATTGTGTTTGTCTAAAGGAGGTGTTTATTAAATGCAGATACACATGACTCAAGTATAAGTTTCATGCTATAATTTTGACCATAGCATCCTGCAATCCACAAGGGCATGATTTGGTAGAGAAATTATGACTGCTTTACGAACTCTGGAAGTCCACATGTGTTACTCAATGCATAGCTCCAATCTGCAGAGACTCCCTATAGGTTTACACAATGCCAGAATCAGATGTCTTTTTTTAGATATAAATTAGGCTTTAAAACAGCAAGAGCCTTTAAAATTATCCACAGCAAAAATATTTGTAGGTCTGCAAGTTTGCACCTAAGAAGCTTTTAGAACAGTAAGTTACAGGAAGCTATTTCTATGACATTTTCCTTAATGCATCCAAATACTATGTGAGAGCACAAAATAAATGGCAGTAATATTTATAATTTGTAATCTTACTGCAATGTAGGTTTATCATGCTTTTTGAATTACAAATTCAATCATTATTAAAATCAGTATTAGAAAAATTTAGACAAAATTAGTCTTAAAACCTCTAATAAATTGTGAAATGTAGGCATTTAATTTAGCTGAAGGTTTAAATTAACAAAATGACACAAAGCAGTCAAAAATCTTGAATGTTTGTTTTTCACTTAAAATAATTTCTATTTGTATTCAGATCAACATTTATTCTATAAATATGAAATTAAAATGGCAGCATGCTTTGGAATTGACTTATGATAAGATGGTTACCTACATACCTGTATCAGAGTGATGGGAAAAAAATGCTAATTGACTTTGCTGTTTGCTTATCACTCAATATGGAGAATATGGCACAGGTCTTTATTGCAATCTAATCAAATCATCTATCAATTTTTGGCTCCTGTAACACCAATCATGCTAGTAAGCAAATGCTTATTACTACAAAGCTCCACAGGGCCCTGAAATAAAATCAGGCTTTGTTTGAGCTTGTAAATATCCACTCAACTGAGACTCTGACCTAAGTTGTAAAATAACTCAATATGCTGAAATTTGTATTTGTTGTAGGTCCCAAACATCCGTGGGGCATGAACCCAACCTCTCCACCTGCATTCATACATTTCAGGGTGCAGAGATTTTGAGATTAATGGCATGTTCTCAGGAGATCAGCTCATGCAGGTCAGAGGCAAGCTGCCCAATAGTTCCATGCCCACCTGTGTAGTCTGTTGTGGATTTCATATTTTGGATATGCGTCTATTTTTTCTTTTTAGGCTTGGCATTTGCCTAAGAGGATCTATGGTTTATCATTAAAAGCAAAAAAACTCAGCACCGAAGACATTTAATGAAGACACATGCTTTTTTTTCAGTATTGTTAGCATTTCAGATGGATGCAAGTACATGACAAAAAGCTAGATGACAATATTGTTTCTTTTTTCAATTTCCATGCTGTCTGGTTATTACTAGAGCTTGCTGTGCACCATGGCATTACATATAGATATCTGTGTGCACTGAAATTCAATATGAGGCCAAAAATATAACAAGCAGTCTGGTTCCTGTCTTCTTCACCTGTCAACAAACAGAATCCACCCAATAAGAAATGTACAATTGGGAAAGTCATATTTAAGAGATCTCACTCTGCAACTCAAAGCTAGGCAGATATGGAGCTTGTATGGAGGTGTCAATATAAACATGTTCTAAAGATAAGCCTGTTATATGTCCTCCCTGATTTCACATCCCATACATACGTGTCTGTGAGTCAGAGACATATCAGTGTATTCTAACTAATGCACTGAAACAAGGAAACACGTGGATACCATATTAGGTGACCTAGAAATAGCTATGCTGGACAGATGAAGTAAAAATGTGTGAGGGAAAATGGTTTCTGAGATGCTTTTTCATGTGGTGGTCAGTATCCAAGGAGATTTTCACCCCAAAGGACCTGAGGATGCCTTATGGATGACGTACTGTCTTGAAAATCCATGCTTCTTGTTTCCGGAGTGCACTGACTCTTAGATGAAGCCTGGAAGTGGTTTCCTTCCTTTGCACATTTCCTACATTTGCACACTCATTTTTTTAGTAAAACAGAGTTAATGCCTGTCTGATCACCAGTAGGCTCTTAGTATCCTGCCAGTCTCTGTAGACTTCACACAGGACCAGTGGTTCAGAGCAGCAGGATGGCCAGGGTCCGTCTGCTCACTTGCTCACCCTGGACCCTGGCCAGTAACCAGCAAGAAGGGCTATTGCAGTTTTCTCAATGCATCATGTGAGGACTGAATTGCTACTGCTTTTAACTGAGTGCAGTGTATGAGCATGTGATGGCCCCTTCTGTATGCATCCAGTCTCTCCTGAGCAGCACCCCTGGGAAATGGGATGGGCTCTGGTGTGCTGAATCCAGTCAAAGTTTACAGAATTTCAATCACTAATCAAAGTGAATTATCCTATGTCTTATAGAATAGACCCTAGAAAAGTAGAGATTTTATTTGTAAGGTGCTACACTGACCATTAACACTAAGCTCAGAAGAATTTGAAATGCCTATTTCCTGTTAAGCCAACAGGATTTTCATAGTGCAGGCCAGTGTTCCACTCAGTCAATCAGCTGGGAGTCTGCTGAGAAATTCTCCTGTAGTATGTTGTAATAAAAAGAATGTATATTTTTTACTGTGCATGCTCTAGTCCCATCCTGTAGAGCTACACTGGTCCTATCATTGCACACCACTGAGCAAATAAAATAATTTTCCTCTGGCAAGGTGCTGTATAAACTAAAGTTGTTAAATGGAAACAGCCATGTTAATTTTACCTTTGCAGGAAACAGAAAGAAAAAAAGAAAAATCGATGTTTGTCAAATGAAAAAGAACAAAATGGATAGGAAGAAAAATAATGTTTTCCAGAAACCGTAACAGAGTGTTGCAAAAAAAATGGATGGGAAAAGGCCCCAGAGCAATTATATGGCAGAACAGAAAAGCATAGTCAAAATATTGTTTCTCCTCTGAAACAACAGGGTGTTTTAAAAATTTCACCTGCTCTTCATTCTCTTCTAATTTAATATGATAATGATTTAAAAGATCTTCTTGGATAAATTAACACTGTGTGGAGTGAAACACACCTTGCTCCTCGTGGAGGAAGTTGTGTTCTTTTTTTTCTACTGCACTGGTGAGGCCGCACCTCGAGTATTGTGTTTCGTTTTGGGCCCCTCACTACAAGAAAGACATTGAGGCCCTGGAGCGTGTCTAGAGAAGGGCAATGAAACTGGCGAGGAATCTGGAGCACAGGTCTTATGAGGAGCAGCTGAGGGAACTGGGATTGTTTAGTCTGGAGAAGAGGAGGTTCAAGGGAAACCTCATTGCACTCTACAACTTCCTGAAGGGGAGTTGTGATGAGAAGGGGTTTGGCCTCTTCTCCCAGGCAACAAACAGGACCTGTGGAAATGGACATAAGTTGTACCAGAGGAGGTTTAGGTTAGACATGAGGAAAAACTTTTCCTCTCAGAGAGTGGTCAGGCACTGGAATGGCTGCCCAGGGAGGTGATGGAGTCGCCGTCCCTGGCAGTGTTCGAGAGGCGTCTGGACGAGGAGCTACGAGATATGGTTTAGTGCTTGTGGTAGCAGTGGTAATGAGAAGACAGTTGGACTGGATGATCGTGCAGGTCGTTTCCAACCTTGTGATTCTATGATTCTATGATTTAATATCTAATTTATATTTGCAGTATTTCATATTAAGTGGCTTAATAAAAAGGAATAGAAAATTCCATTAATGACTTTTTTGTTAATGTGGGCATTTCCTGCCACGTGAGGTAATACTCCAGAGGCTTCCTTTAACTTGGCCATTCTTGCAGTGAAGCTACCTGTCTACTTAATAGAGCTTCATGGGGTCAGATGAACTGCTGTGAAGAGCCCATTAAGTTGCTTGTGAAGTTTTCTGAGCACTGGAAGGGGAAGGAGAGATGTGCAGTCAGTTCTGCAGGCATGGCCTAGATCACATGCTGTAGGCTCCTTGTGGAACAGTCATCCAACAGTCATCCAACTTGCTGCCAAAAAAAGAGCTCTTACAAAGGCAAGAGCCTTCAAGGGGTATACTGTAACACTGCAGAAATGTCAAAGTTTAATTGTGACCTCTTTTAAACTTTGTATGATTCATCTCTAATTATAATAATTTCTAAATCCATCTCCTCATCTTTTTTTCTCAAATTTTCTAGTATCAGGTATGTTCTTAAATCATGAAATCAGGTCAAATCTTGACATATTCATGTATATGAAGTATGAGTCTTCCTTCCATCATCAAAGATGACATCAAGTCTGTAGGAAGGCTATGGAAATTTGCCTTGCCACTGAAGAGAAAAGTTTAGCCTGTATCTCTATTGGCGAAGAAGGATTTCAGTTCTACAGCTTCTGTTGGTTTTAAAAAGAACTTGAAAGTTTGATGAAATCTGAAAGTAACACCTACTGCCAAAAGCCATCCCTTCTGGATGCACAACAGCTAATTACACTCCACTAACAAATCAGTGACGAAACTGGAAGCAACCGTAAGAAAACCCTTTTGAAAAATTGAAGAAGTTTCTATAGCATAAAGACTGCTCTTCATAATTGAAGTCCAATCTTTTACTGGCTTAGTTCTGATGTTGTTTCTCTTAAAGAAATAAAAATATCTGTTCTTGTGCTGAAAATCGATTCTACTCAACAATTATTTTCTAATTTCTGATGAACACTGCAGTGAAATTTTTATACAGCAGTTATTCACAGGCTTGGCATGCTGGACTTGGTTGGATGAACGCATGGACCAATTATGTGTTGCCTGTGCTGTCAGCTGCTTTAAACCTCTTCAGCCTTTGAAGTGCAACTACACTAAATACGACAAGATTTAGCATATTTGGTTCTTTGTGGAGGGTCCTTGATTTACTGTGCAGGAGAAGCATTTTCTACTGGTGTGGACCCTTAGCAGTGTAACTGGTGTATTGTCACATCAGAGCACATCCATGGGGCTCTGACTGCTTCAGCGTTCTCCTGAGCCAGCCCTCAAGTTCGAGTTAAGAGCAGCATCTGAATCACTTTTGGAAACTCCTTAGCAAACTTTAAACTTGATTGGGTCTCCCAGTCACCTCTCCACAGTTCCCCAATCAGTCACAAAGCCAATTAGCTTTGGCCTTCGGTCCTTCCTGGCTATAGGCTGAGGGGGGGAGCTGCAGTCCATTTTGAGCTCCATGACACCACCTGAGTCCTGCAGCCAGCTTACGGATGTGCTCCAAGGGCGAATGCGCCACAGTGCCCTTCCATTCACTTCACAGTTCCTTTTTTCCTCGAAAACAACTGATCTCTGGGCAGGAAAACCATTAACTCAAAAATAAAGAGTAAAATGTTTTCCCTCTTCGATAATGTTCCCCATTCTTTCAGTAGGTATTATGTTCTGTAATGTGCTGTGTGCACCCATTTTGTCATCGCTTTGGGTCATCCTTGCTCACAATTGGTTATTTACTCAGGGGCTTTTGAAATTATTGAGTTGACACATCTGTCAGGCGGCGAAAGTAGAAATGCTAAAAGGTCACTTGGAGAGAAACCAGCTGCTTCAGACAAACCTTTCTGCCTTCAAATAGCACAATCATTACGGTGTAACAGATGGGGCCTCTGCTTTCATTTCTGTTTTTCTCCTTCACTTCAGGTATTTAGATACACTACCTCATTGCCAGGTCAACACAGACCTTCTTGTAATTACCCACACAATAGGCAGCTCGCTGCTTAAGAAAAAACAGCTCAATTTTCTGTAAACGGGGAACCTGTTTCCTCACAGATATGAGTTACAGAATGCTTGCCTCAAACTTTCCTATTAACAGATTAATTTTGACAGCGGTAAGTATGTTTTTATTACTCCTGCTTCAGCCATTACGCTACGAAACATGTATTTAGTACTGATCTAACGATTCTGAGAGCCTGGAGGCTTTTGGCAAAGGTGGTGATAAGTAGAAGTGAGTGAATAATTCTTAACAAATAATTTATTCAACACATTTGGACTCCCTCCCTGTTTGGTGAACATTAACCAGGCGATTGTGATTTCCTCTGATTTATTCCATATCCATATTTTTGGAATAGTGTCCATCCGGATGATTTATATCACAGATTGTGAGTAATTGGAATTCTGAGCTGAGGTGTTCGGCCACTGCGAGTTATAAATCACGTGATATTACTTCTGTTCTGTGATTGGGCAAAGAGGAATTGCTTTTGACATAATTGCTCTCCTGTTTGAAAGTTCTCTTTGGGGGAAGAACTGTCAAAAACTCGACTGCACATCTGTATGTGGAAAAAGAACAATGAAGGGTTGCAGGAGTGTTCAGATGAATGGAAAAGAAACACACTCACTGAGTGCCTTTTGTAACAGACTTACCACTCTTCAGAAACGTCTCATGCATCTGCGTAAGATCTTGAAGGAGAAAAAGCTCACTTTCAAAATGAAGAGAACAAGAAAAATCAAAATCATTGCAATTAGTCATCGTTTCAAATAATCCAATTTAATTTCAAGTGAAATTGGCACCCAAGATGAGAGTCACATATGTTTACAGAGAGTGCATGCTTAAACTGCATGAAAATCCTTCATTTTCAATAATCTTATCATAGCATACTGTTTAATAAAATTCTTGCTCTGTGGACACTAACAGTAAATTCTACTTTATGTAGAATTGCTCTACAAATTAAGTAGGTTTGGAAGTGAAGCATTCAAATTAAACATGCACCCGTTAAGCATCTTGTCTCTAGTGGAAACCAGCAAACCGAAATTGAAAAATAATGAAATGAAACCCACTGTAAAACAGATTTTTTTTTGAAATATGGAAGGAGATGGAAGAAGATCTTTGTTCTGAAGGACTGATCAGTTGGCATAAAGAAGGAAAGAAAATTCAGAAGGTATCTTTTTGTTCTGGTTGTATGTGGTTTCAGGACACTGGACTGGCTTAGCCACTTTAAGGTAACTAAGGTGGGAGAGGCTAACCTTCAAGCTGTGCTTTATAAACTTGAGGAATACTGTAAGTTGTGTGAAAATTTATTGCAAGAAGAAAATGCTTTAATCAGTAGGATCAAATTGTGATGAAACCACTCATAAAAGTCTCCTTAACGTGAAATCTCAAATACCAGTTCTGCCAGAGTTCTTTTCTAGTTTGAAAAGATAACTCTGATAAGGAAAAGTGCCAGGATTGCAGCCTGTGTCAACACATTTAGGGAACTGTGCAATATCTAGATTTCCTATTGACTGAACATTTAAATTTGCCAAAAAGAAAGCTCTCAGTCTAGGCTGAAGCTCTGAAAAGAGAAGACTGCTTCCAGACATATTTGAGCAATACTAAATGCTGCAAAAAAGACACTTCATTTTTGAGGACCTGTGAAACTCAAAAACTTAGTCAAGAAAAATGCCCATGAAACTGCTGTGCATAAAGTTACAGCTAACCCAAATGGGAATAATCTCTGATGCCAAAGAGGAGTGATGCATTTTCACCCTTTTTCAAGAGTTTCTAAGATCTGGCTGACACGACAGCATAGCGTACAACAAAGTATACCCTGTGCAGATGGATTTCTTCTAACAAGAGTGGACAATGCACAGCGGTAATTATTTGCATTGGGAAAAGTCCATACAAGTGTGTAAGAATAGCAAATTGAAATGTGCTTTACTCACCAGTAACAACAAGCTGTAGATGTCTTAGAAAAATAAATTAGAAACGAATATCAACATTCTTTTGCTGTGAATAGGATTTAGTGTTGTTACTTCACTGTATAGTCAAAATCACTGACACAGCTTATATATAGAACAAGCACTGAAACTCCATATGGTTGAAGAGAGAAGTTTTATGGGAAACCAGTCTTTGGTGAAACTTGACCATGTGTCACTTACCACAGTGCCTTTGCCAAAGTGAACAACATGATGGTGGAAGAATAATTATTTCACTGAAATCTTCTGACCAGCAAGAAAATGCAGTGGAATAATAGGATGCCCTTGGGACTACTTGTCACCACTACAGAAGACACAGGTCCAGAGTAGTGTATCCTAGGCTTGGTCAGATACATGTGAAGTCTTGAGAGAGGCTGAATGATTTCTGGAGGAAGCAAAGATTTCCAGCACAGGATGGTCAAGATTCCCTGCTCCGATCTCTTGTTTCACAAATTGAGGAATGCCTAGATCAAGTGCCAGAATGAAAAAATGGTACTGAAAATATATTTGCATGAATATAGAAAAGTTATTCAGGAACTGAAAGGTACAAGAAAAGGCCAGTACTTGTCCCAAATGAATAGCGACACCAAGAAAGTTGTCAAGGCTTGGAATCTCTGCCAAAAATTCAGGCCAAGTCAAGCAAGAGAGTCTGTGTTGGCACAAGAAAACTGTTCTCCTGGAGCAAAGCGTGCATAGAATTGTTTAGAATGACTGGAAAACATTATGCGCTTGTCCTAAACTATTATTCTCATGTCAGTAATATAGTTTTACTAGTAGATACTGGAGCTAAACTGTGATTATGCTTGTCAAATGTGTTTACACTAGACATGGAATGCCTGGCATAGAAATGCTCAGCAAAGAAGCACAGCTTGGTAGGCATGGGTGCTGGCTGCTAGTGGTACATCTGGACAGTACTTCTGAGTCCTCTTACCCCCGTGGCAGCTCTGATGAAGGGTGCACTGCTGTGTATACCAGAACAGGTAAGAGCACCTAAATTAATGTGCCATGGTGGTTCTTGTGTGAGTATCTTTAGGGCTTGGGGATACTGAGGCCTGTAATGTCTTTTGTGTTCAAGTTATTGACTTGAGTAAGGTTTATGCCTGCCACTAAAAGTCATTACCAGCCTAAGGTGGTTCTATGTCTAAAGTGAAATGAATTGGTTGTTCTTGACAGCTGAGTGAGAGCTTCTTCTTAGATGCAGAGCATATTGCCATCAGGTTTTTTCACAGCATGCAGCAGAGATTCTCCTTTTTTCACCTCCCTTTCTTGCCATCAAATATTCTGAGAAGCTTGCTGGGAGCTGGATTGGCAGCGTGTAGCCGGGAGACTGTTCCCTGCCCAGAGCTTCTGGTCAGGAGCAAGCCTGTGAGGTCTGATAAAAGCAGGACACAGGCTGAGATGCTTTGAGGAGCTGTGGCAGCCTGAAATCACTAAAAAATGGAGGTTGAGGAAATTTCACTAAAGGGAGTACAGCGTACATTGGGTTAACATTATTTCAGTAGCATCAACTGCCTCTTTTTAAAAATATCTTACATAAAAAATGCTTAAAATTTATACCACCTAACTTGAATTCTAGGTGTTTCGTGATGTGAAGAGGTAACGTTATTATCATCCATCGTTAAATCCACCGAGTGTCAAACTTATCACCTTGACACTTTAATGATCCTTAAGATGTCCTTGTAAAAGCTTGGTGCCATGGCAACCACTCAAACACAGGGCCTCAGCACTGCTGAACTTCTCTTAATAAATCAGGCATAATTGGCATCTATGTATTATAATAAATTAAAACTTATTCAACTGGAATGATTTTATATTGTACAATATTAAGTCATTAAATTTGCTGTTCTGATCTCTCCTTTGTGATATAATTCCTGCGTCTGCTTTTTAACACAGAGAACTGTATCTCTTCCTCTTGCGAGGTGTAACTGGGGGGACTGAGGGTGCACAGATTAGCATACAGTCTGTCACCCTGGCTGCGTGGGTTCAGCTTCTGGTTAAACCAGGATCTCGCTGAAAGGATTTATACCAGAGGACTGAAGTAATTAAATTAAGCAGATGAAAATTACCCACTCCTGTATGCAAGCACCGTGTGATCCTGCCGAGGTGATCTGTCCTTCTCCCCCCCCGTCCTTTGCTACGTCCTCCTGTGCATCTGCAGGCCAGGACTGCAGTGGCTTTCCCAGGATAGTGCCCACCTCTGCTGTACACTCCCTCCTACTCCTTTTGCCCTGTCTGCTCCAGGTTACCACTGGAATTACAAATTCCAAAAGTCTTGGAAATTACAAATCCTCGAAGGCAGGAGCCTGCTGCTGTTGGAAAGCAGAGAGCTCTGCACACGCAAAGAAAATTGCTATATACCCAAACTACTCCTATCTATTCTGTCCTCTCTGGCATCACCAGCTGCAGACAGCAGGATTTGAATTCATTCCCTTTGTGCTGCAAAAGGTCACCACACTATCTACGTGGTGCTTTCTGGGAACAGGCTGCCTGAATGGAATATCAAATATTGGGTGCAAAACTTGCAGAGCATATTAAAAATGTTCCCATGGCACCATGATTAGGGATAATTTTGAAACGTGATCTCCTTTCTTTCTTTAAAGATCTTTTTAATTTCATTTCACCGATTTTCTGAATGGTTTCTTCATGACACTGAGCTACTGAGGTATTTCAAACATTAATTTTAGCAATAGGATGTCTGTAGTGAAATTTTCATTCATTTTCTTCATTTTTGGATTATTAAATGTCAAGATTTAGAGTATAAACCCACTCTAGTAATAAGACTGTGAAACAGAAAAACAGTTTTTGTTGTTGTACTTCATCATAATTGTTTTGAGAATGGTTGAAAACATCACTGAACCTTAACGTTTTGTGGACAGCAATACTCCATCATGACCAGGCAGCCTAGATGACTGCAGAGCTGTTGCCCAGAAAAAGATTTTCCTGAGCTCGAGCACAAGGAAGTCAAGGATAAACTGGAATTTAAACAAACAGAGCAGATCTTGACCCAGTGCTCAATGTATTGAAGCTATTCTTGTGACCCAGAGGAATGGAGAAACCTCATTGCTGCTGTTTAAGGTGCTGCAGTCTTTACCTTCCCACCCGGAGACTCCCGTTCTCCATGCACTCCAAGGGTTTGGGATAAGAGAGATGTGGTGACAGGCTACAGAAAAAGTCCAAGAAAGTAAATTCAGCATCGTGTTGGCTGTGTTGGTAAGATGTATGAACGAGGTTATTTGTTGGGGTCTTGATTAAATCAGTGGACTGGAGTCTGTCTGAAAGCTTACTCATTACCTCGTGTGATTTGGTGACACCATGTATGATAGCTTCTTAGTAAGTCCAATTTTTCACTTGATGTTGTGGTGGTGGCTTTGTGATCTTCCTCCTATTTGATACTGCAAATTAATAAAGTCAAAATAAATAGAAATGTTTGTTAATATATTTACTGGAGAACACAAGCACTTTTTGTGGATGTGAGATCTCTTTGTACACATTTACAGTGGTGCCACAGTAGACAATAACACTGGATATTTCTGGATAGGCCTGTGTTAGGAATGCCTAAGAAGTTCTCAAAACAGCAGAGTATTTGTGCATATACTTAATTTGAAGCCTGTTTCAATATTCCATTGATTGAAAAAATTCTGCAAATACTTACCCAGGTGTTTATCTAGTCTGCTGAGCTGTTTAAGACTGGTCATCTAGAAAGTGAAGTTAAGTCAAAACATAAACATCTACCACTGCCACTGTGATTTTAAATGTTATCCTGATTGACCTTCACATCCAATTGTTTCTTAGACTTTTCAGTTTTGTTTATAAACTCTCTGTGACAAAGAGGGGGTCTCAGTTTTGGTAAACAGTTTTAGCACACAATGCTTGAAAAGAATCATCAAAGAGATGTTATTATATCCCCCTTCTTTCTCCTCTACAGCACACATATATCAGACACCATATTCAGTAGTTGAATGAAGTAAAAAACACCCATACCCTTGACCACAATAATATTTAAAATGCACAGATCAGAACTTGAACATTATTGCTAAAATTTCTCAATGTCATCAACATTTTTACTTTTAAAAGCTTAAATTAAATCCATATAGAATCAAAACCTAAAAGAAGTTGCCTTTTATTGCTGGAATTTCTGTTTGAAACTGAAGGCCTTGCTTCAGCTAGTAAGAAAACGACCTCAGCTCTTTCATTCCTCAAAATGTTGAATTTCCTTCCCAACTTCAAAAAGTCATAGAATTTCAAACATAATATTTTCATGAGACTATTTCCCTAGTCTAATACAAAATTCTACTAAAGATGCTGATATTTTTAAAATAACCTCCTCTAAGTTGTTGCTTGCAATCACTTCATGATGATTTTAGGACATGCTGTTACAGCCCACTACTTTCACAATTCCTTTCTCTATTTATGAACTTTGCTGTGCACTTGAAAAAATTCTTTGCACTATTAAAAAAAAAAAAAAAAAAGGGCATGATAGGATGGTGATGGAGAAAGACCAAACAAGAATCAAGACCTGCACAAAATAGCCACATTTAAAGCTCGAGTGATGGCTGGAAGCTGTAACAGACCACTTTAATTATTGGCACTTTAACTATTAGGTGATGTCTATTGAACCACATAGTTCTACAAAGAAAATTCTTAATTATCAGCGTATTCACAGAATCAGAGTCCTTAGAGTTGGAAGGGACCTTTAATGGTCATCTATTCTAACTCCCTTGCAATGAACTGGGACATGCACAACTAAATCAGGTTGCCTATGGCTTGATCCAGCCTCACCTTGAAGATCTCCAGGGATGTGATATCAAAATATAATTATATTAATGAAATTGTTATCAGATCTGAGGTACCTTAGCTGGACTTGAATGTTTCTGCTATCTCAGCAAGAGTTTCAAAAAAATTATCTTTTTTAAAGGTACTTCTTTCTTACTTTAAGGAAAAGCTGCTTCTTTGGGTGTGCCAGGAATTCTTATGTTCAGTGATTTCCCATGATATCTACATTAAAAGGTTCAGTTTGATCTAATTTATCTAATGGAAGAATGATTATCGTGTTGCTACATGAGATAAGTTATAAAAAGCAAGTACTTTCCTATCGTACCCATCAGTTAAGAACCTCAGCCAAGCCTGTGTGTTTACTATAGGTGCTTTCCTCCTTGTTTGTTCCTTGCCACTGTTTTGAGGATGCCATTTTGGTTCTTTTGTGTGTTGTAGCCTTTCATTTCCAAGCTGTTGCTCCCAAGTATTTCTGTTCATAATTTCCTCTGCAACCAACATTTTCCTTTTAACAAAAACAAAAATCCTGATAGCTGACCAAAGCAGCTTTAGAAAGATCTGCATTTACCTGTGCTTCAATGTGTGCCTGTGGGTGTCCAATACTCCTTTCTAGATGCTTACATATTGTGTCTCATCTGCAGTCAGAGCTAAAAGGTGCTGGTTCCTCTCTTCAAGTTTTCAATCTGTGCAGGAAAACAGTAGTGTGAACTGTATCTGCAGCTGCTTTAGACCCGTGTGACACAGCTATGGTCTGATTAGTTCCAGTTTTCAACTCCAGTTTGCAGCACCAGTTGTAGTCTCCCAGTAAGGTGGAAGGCTCATGTGGAAGCAAGTTTTATGTTGCCTGAACTCAGCTCTGGCTTTTTCTCTCACGCTGAGGTCTTGTTGCATTAAAGGCATATGAATGAGTAATTTTCTGAAAGCTGGATACCCTGAATGGCTTCTCATCTAGGTGTTAACAGCACCCTAAAATGGCAGAAAATGATTGTTGGGTCTTGGTGTGAGAAATACAATATTATTTTGGTACTTGTTTGTTTTCTTCCTCTGTTATGAGTTCTGGTTTGTAGATTGTCAGTATCTCTTGTATAGTGTGTGTGTAACAGAGTTAGTGCTACAAGGATGGCTATGAATAATTTTACACCTAATCATGTTGTGATGCATGCAGACTGTGTCTTTGATATTTGTGATTTCTGTATCTTGTGCTTATAACGGAAGGGAATTTCCTCCCCCTGAGACAGAAAGGTGACTGAGATATCCTTCTGTCAGACATATATGTCTGGTTTGTCATCCAGACCCTCAGCGCTCACCCTCTGACTCCAAAGAGCAATGTAACATTTTATGATCTTGTTCTACTTTCCACATTTTGAAATCAATTATTTTATGGTAAGAATGGCTTTATTTTCTTTTCTACATGGGAGTATCTTGTGCATAATTAGCTGTGAACACATTAGAATTGTTCAGTGCTGGTCGGTTTCTAAATACTGTTCGGAAGAGTGACTTCTGGGAAAAAGAACAATGGGGAAATCATACTTTGAGGTTAAAATACTTCTACATCAAGATTGCATGATTGCTCACGCAAATGTATTTGCTCATCACCACTTATCTGGATATGTTGAGTTTACTGGAAATTAATAGTTGTTGAGTAGTGATGAAAGGGCTGAAAGTGTGTCTTTCTGCTTTTACAAAAAGACTGGTAGCAGATATTTAGAATATCACTGTCCCCTCATCATGCTGCAATGCTGTTGTCACTTTCATCATAAAAGAATTATGTATCTGTATATGAAAAATGCATTCTAGAACTACTCTGAATTAGTTTTTAATGTACTGTGACCTTGAATTGCCCCAGGATATTAATGCTAAATGATTACTTCTGAATGCTTTTTGAATAGCTGCACAGAGCAATTAAATGCGCCATACATCACACACGACACAGCTAAACGCCTCTTCTGGTCAAGGAACCTAAACAGGTCTTTCAAATGACGGTAATTTCGTATTCCTGAAGATGAAAAAAAAGTCACTTGTTCATATTAAGATAAGTACAACCTGAAAGAGATTATAACCTTTGCTTGAGATTGATCAAAATAAAAAAAAAAAATTTGTATCATGATCTAAAAAGGTCACTAAAAAACCAACGCCCCATCTCACTGTGTTTTCTCTATAGCAATAAATCCCTCACTTTCTGACAAGTTGCCTTTTTTTCTTAAAATAAAAGACTAAAGAATGTGGCTCACAAAACTGTATGAAATGTGGGCTCTGCTATTAAGCACGTTACGTTGAACAGCAGTTGATTTTAGAACGTGGAACACCATGGATCAGATCTCTGCAATATCTTCTTATTGAATTAGTGGAGCTTAGAATTAACCACAAGGGCTGGGATGACTCTGGAAACTGGTAACAGGAAGAAAAAGAGCATGTTGCTTGGGTTATTGATTCAAATCTCACCTGGTTTGGTTTCCTCAAAATGCAGTGACTACTTGAAAGTATGTGTGATTTTGGATGCAGTGGCAACATCAGCCTTGGTCATATCAGTTGTATCACACTTCGTAATGTTGCATGGGTGTGAACATTAAGCTTGTCCATTTTAGTGTGTTCCCAGGAAAACCCAGCCCAATTGTTTACATTATGTGTTAGACACTGGAGACAAAGGCCTGACAGACTTATTCTCATCTCTGGCCTGGCCCCAGCCACATTCCATGGCCCCAGTCTCATTCCCAGCCCTCTTTAGACTCTGCTGAGCTTGAGATATCCTTCTTTCAGACATTATTGTCTAAACCACCAAAATGTTAATGGCAAATACACATAGACCTTCGAAATAAGTCCTGCATCCTCCCGAGTAATTCCAAGGAATTGAACTTTATAGGAGATTCCCAGCTTTTGCTGCTGTTCTTGCTCAGGAATTGGAGTGGGGTGAATTGTCTGTGGATGTCCACCGGATGAAAAAGAGTTAAGGAAGGGGAGCTGGGAAGTATGGCAGACAGAGCAGGTTTGTAACCTGGGCTTTGTTAGCTGTGTTGCCATGCCCCAGGGCATCGCTGGGGAAAGGCAGAGGTGGGAGACAGGAAAGATGATTGCTGGAGGCGGTGGTTCATTATGACAGTCCTGAAGCAGAGAGAAGCCCATAAAGAATATGTAAAAAAAAAAAAAAAAGAATCCCTTTCTCCTTGCAAATGCTTTAACTTTCACACATTGTCAATAAACAACCCAGCAACCTCTAGAAGCACAAACTGGGAGAGCTGGGAGTAAATGCATTCCTTCTTAAGGGAACTGGTCATTTAACTCTAACACAGTTTTCAGCATGTGTGTTTTCAGTGTGAAGGGGCATGCTTTTGAATGATAAGAGTGCAAAGACAAAAGCTCTGTGTACTTTAGAAAAGGAGCAGAAAAGGTTTGTGATGAAACACATTTGATGCTCCAGCTACTAAATCTGCTGCCCCATGTCATCTTGTGAGGATGGAGGCATAAACATCTTTGAAAAGTCAGAGCATGAGTAAGACTAGCCCAAGGCAAGCGGGACATGCATGACTGGCATTTGCATGGCAGGTAATCCAAACTGACACTGACCTTGCCAACATTACATGACAACGTTTTACTAAAGTAAACTGTCCTTGAATCTCCCGTCAGTATTAGGTTCCAGTAGCCATGAGGACAGCACTGTCCTGTTCTGTTTATTTTAGGGTTTGGCAACACTTGGTATGGCCCATATAATTATTTCCCTCTGCCTTGCTGGGTCTTCAATTTGCCTTTGGCCTCAGAGATCATATCACAATCTCAAATGATCGAGATATGTTATCATCTCTTGGCCTTCTGGCCATCTGCTAGACTGTGACCTGTCTTTGCATGCAAATGTGAAGAAGGAGGCCTGGGGAAGGGTCAGCGACTATCATAGGCTATATTTGAAAAATATTTGGTAAATAATATATCCTAAATCAAGGAGCCAGAGGCAGAGCTGATGACATTCATCTTCATCTTCTTCACTGGAAGGCGATAACCTGTACTGTTCAGTTTCTTTTGTATAGCCTCCTGTAGGTTTTTATGCTCAATGTCTTCTAAGACTGAAGTTTGCTAATATTGGGCCATGCTCACCATTTCTTCTTATCTTCTTTGCTCCCCAATTTGATTCTAAACCTCCTGCTTTGTTAATCTGAACCACCTGCCCCCCTAAAAATGAAAAACAAACAAAAACCCAAGCATTTAAAAAATTTACTTTAACGATGAAGATCTTAACTGTACTGTCATTTTTTTATTGTTTGCTTCTTTGGAAAATTTAAAGCTTTTTGAAAGGTCATTCTTTAAATTAGGCACAAAAAAAAAAAAGTGTAAAGAAAGGGTAGAAATTCCTATGAGGTGGTTAAGTGGGACAGAGTTGGATTGTAGATTACTTTTGTCATCCTTAAATTGGAGTAGCAGTTTTTTGAAGGGCTAGGTTTCTCTTATTTGAGGGATCTTATAAGTTTCTGATGTGATGAAGTCCAGACACTGTGGGAAGGGATGGAGTTCTCTCTGTTTAAGTAATGAAGAAAATTATTCAGTTCTTTTTTTCTCGCATTTGTATTTATTGTACAAATTCTTCTGTGAAATCTGAGAGGTCTAAAAGACGGAGACCATAAGAAGAATGCACGTGGCCAACTGGGAATCTGGCATAAGTGACAAAATCAATCTTCTCATCTTTCATGATTTCTTTCTTTCTCTATCTCACAACTGTATGTAATTAGTTAATAGGAGTAATTCATTTTTTATTCACACTAATATTATTATAAGTGATACCTATAAGCTCAATAAAACCAAATAACCCCCTCAAAAAACTGCTGAGATCAGAGTCACAGACAAAATTTGAAAAGCAGTAAATACAATTTTTCATCCAGGATCTTTTTTTTTCCTGTTTTTTTTTTTTTTTTTTTTTTTTCTTTTCCTCTGGGTATGTGCAGCACTACTCAATGTCATTATCTCAGTTCTGTCATTGCTCAATGACATTATTACATTGTTCAATGACATTATCTGAGAAATGCAGCCACTTCAAAAAATGGATGGGCAGTTATGATGCTTAACTGTACTACAACACCAACATTACCCAGATCAGAACGGACAAATTGAAATTGTTCTTTCTGCTATTCTGGAATGAGAGGGTAACTTTGAAATGCAGAGACAGGACTCAGTTTTGCAGCTATGGATTGATGCCTTCTGAGATACAGTGGTTTCACCTGTAGGAACACTGTTGAAGTAGATGTACTCAATTATTTCAAATTAACTTTAAATTCTTTCCTATTTTAGGTTGAGTTTAATCTAACCTTTAATTAAATTTAACATGTCTTTATTTTAAAGTGAACATAATTCATCTACTCATTTTTTCTAGGGCATAGTACATGTTTCAGGAGATATTCTCTGTCTCAAGCATATTTTAATGCTGGTATTGTCTTTGCTTTTTCATATCAGTTTTATCTCTTAAGCTATTACAACTTTATTATTATCATTACAGTAGTGTGATGACCAGAACTGAACACAAAACTCTAAGCTCCCTGCCAGAACCTTATATAATAGGAGAACAATGGATGAATGTTGTTAATTTTAAATGTAAAATTATAAATCAATTACAGTGATGGCAAAAGCCCTTTGTGACACGCCACAATTTACTTTCAAAGACATTTAAACCTATTTCACATGCTGAACAATCTGTAATAAATTATGATTTTTTTTTCATCCTGAAATGAAGCTATAATTATGACAGTTGAATTCTTGTTCTGAGAAGTAAGGTGGCATTTAATTCCTTGAGAACAAATGACACTCACAAAAGAACAGTTAATTATTCTCAGCTGAAAAAAAAAAAAAAAAAAAAAAAAAAAAGGAGGGGGTTAGAGAGAGAGAAAAATATGAAAGAGAATGTGGTAGCACTTTATGTGAAGTGTCTACTAATGAATCCTTAACGAAAGCTGTACTGCAATTGAACTTTGCTTGGTGTCCATGTGATTGAGTGGCATTCTTTAAGTCCAACCTTTCCTGTAAAATCAAAATTGCATTCAGAGAAAGAGTACAATGAAGGGACATATCGTCAGGAAATGTTACATGTCTGTTGTTAAATGCTCAATATGTAAAGCACTAAACGCAGAATAACTCTGATGCCAATCACATGGGCTAAATGAGTGTCTATCTGAGCTCAGCACTTTCAGGTTGCGTTGCACTGGCAGCACAGCACAATTAGTCCTAATAGTTTTTAATTTCTAAGCTTACTATTGCTATTTCTTACTATTACCCTGGAAAGGTGATGGAACAGCTTGTGCTGGATGCCATTTCCAGACAACTGGAAGAAAAGGAGGTTATCAGGAGTAGTCAGAGTGGGTTCACCAGGGGTAGGTCGTGCTTGACCAACCTGGTAGCCTTCTATGATGTTGTCTCTGGCTGGGTGGATGGGGGGAGAGCAGTGGATGTAGTCTACCTTGATTTCAGCAAGGCATTTGATACTGTCTCCCGCAACATCCTTATAACAAAGCTGAGGAAGTGCGGGATAGATGAGTGGACAGTGAGGTGGGTTGAGAACTGGCTGACTGGCAGAGCACAGAGGGTCGTCATTGGCGGTGCAGAGTCCGGTTGGAGACCTGTAACCAGCGGTGTTCCTCAGGAGTCAGTGCTGGGTCTGGTCTTGTTCCATATCTTCATCAATGATCTTGATGAGGGGATAGTGGACACCGTCAGCAAGTTTGCTGATGATACGAAGTTGGGAGGATTGGCTGACACGCCTGAAGGCTGTGCTGCCATTCAGCGAGACCTGGACAGGCTGGAGAGATGGGCAGTAAGAAACCAGATGAGGTTTAACAAAAGCAAGTGTAGGGTCTTGCATCTGGGGAGGAATAATTGCATGCACCAGTACAGGTTGGGGGATGACCTGCTGGAGAGGAGCTCTGCGGAGAGGGACCTGGGTGTCCTGGTGGACGACAGGTTGGCCATGAGCCAGCAGTGTGACCTTGTGGCCAAAAAGGCCAATGGCATTCTGGGGTGCATTAAAAAGAGCATGGCCAGCAGGTCGAGGGAGGTGATCCTCCCCCTCTACTCTGCCCTGGTAAGGCCTCATCTGGAGTACTGTGTCCAGTTCTGGGCTCCCCAGTACAAAAAAGACAGGGATCTCTTGGAAAGAGTCCAGCGGAGAGCCACAAAGATGGTGAAGGGCCTGGAGCATCTCCCCTATGAAGAAAGGCTAAGTGAACTGGGTCTGTTTAGCCTTGAGAAAAGAAGACTGAGAGGAGATCTGATCCAGGTCTATAAATATCTAAGGTGTGGGGGGCAGAGTGGCTAGGCCAGACTCTTTTCAGTGGTATGTGGAGACAGGACAAGGGGAAATGACCAGAAACTGGAGCACAGGAAGTTCTGCACAAATGTGCATAAGAACTTCTTTACGGTGAGGGTGACGGAGCACTGGAACAGGCTGCCCAGGGAAGTTGTGGAGTCTCCTTCTCTGGAAATATTCAAGACCCGCCTGGATGCCTACCTGTGCGACCTGGTGTAGGGAACCTGCTTTGGCAGAGGAGTTGGACTCAATGATCTCTGGAGGTCCCTTCCAACCCCTACAATTCTGTGATTCTGTGATAAGATGAACCATTTTGACTTCTGCTGTTATAAATAGGACAATAAACAGGAATGCTAACCAGTCAGTTCTCTAACACTACAAATATGTGACGGTGTGTAACTATTCTTACATGCAACATTCTTATTGTGCTCAGTGGGACCGTGCAAGCGTTGCCAGATATGGGGCTTACTTGGTGCAGAGTTTCTTCCTTTAATGCACTGATCATCCTAATGATTGTTGTGGATGCCCCATCTCTGAAGGCATTCAAGGCCAGGCTGGATGTGGCTCTGGGCAGCCTGGTCTGGTGGTTGGCGACCCTGCACATAGCAGGGGGGTTGAAACCAGGTGATCATTGTGGTCCTTTTCAACCCAGGCCGTTCTATGATTCTAATTTTCAGCTTTAGACAACTTGAGAATATATTAGCATGGGTCATGCTGTGCATTGCTGCCAACTCTCACAGAACTATTCTATCTGCTTGGAGAAGAGATGCCAGCCTTACAAATATGCCTTATTTCCTTGGGACAGATGGATGTTCCTGAAGGGCTGTACTGAGTGGAATACCCTCATCCTTGGTTCAATTATGATTTGTGAATTGACTAATTTGGGGCTCTCTGAAATGTAGTAGGAACAACATAGTTGCATGTAAAACAAGGCCTAATGCACTGAGTAACATTAATGTTAAATCAAAGATGATTGGATTAATTGCAGTTTCATTTTATCTTCCATGCACGTGTGGTGCTGGCAGAATTTCAGAGCTTTTAGAAAAATTAATTGAGAACTGTAGGGAAATAATACAGGCAAAAAGACATTTACATCGGGTCTTTCTGCTAGTTAGTAAGAGAAATACAGTCTAAAATTGGAAGGTTACCATGTATTTCTTTATATTTCTATTTTTGATATTGTTCATTAAAACATGTAGAAAGATGAATTGATTATACAGTGTATGAGTTACTGACTATTACAACTGCTGATTATACCTCAGAGAGAAAGCACACTTTCCATAAAGCCTTCACCACAACAAAGAATTTGAGAGAAAAAAAAGCCTGTTAAATTCTAATATGGAAAAGGGAGACATTTCACACTTTAAAATAGTACTCACATATTTTTCATTTACCTCCTTTATATTGAAATCTGATTAAATCTATTCATAGACTGACACAATAGGGCAGTGTTAGACTCATGTGGAAACTCATACTATTGGGTAATTTATTTTATTTGTCCACTCAGTTCTGATAGCAAACAGTAGGTTTATTAAAGGAGTGTAAAGTATTAGCTGGCAGGTGAAAGTAATTCTGCTAATGAATATGATTAGAACAGCAGCTGGAATACGAAAAATGCAGTGTTTGCAAGATCCATGGAATTAATAGACCTTACAGTACATGGGAAATCAATTAAAAAACTTGGGAAATCAATTAAAATACATTTTTAAGATTACAAAAATGGATGGACGGGCATGTATTTAACTTGAAAACGAGCAGTTAAGAATAAAAGACATACTTCCTCAGCAAGAACAATTCAAAGTGCCTTTTCTTGACCATAGCAGAGCTTGCCAAAAAGATTCAGGAAAAGGGTATTTTAAATTGACTTTTAGTTGGGAAAGTACAATGTCAGTGAGAGCTTGAGGTAGTTGGAAGTTTGCACTTCTCTTTTTCTTTCCCTCAGGGTATGCTCCCGCTGACTGTGCATTTTCTGTGTCTATATGATTATTTGTATTCTTGTGTGTGGAACAAACTCCCATCGAAGATGCTTTGCTGCTACTGCAGCTGGAGCCATGGTGGAGGGAAAGGGGCCGGGTGTGAGGGTGGCAGAACGGCTGCGGTGTGATGTCCTCCTGCCTTCCCAAGGTTGTTGGCATCACGACTGCAGAAAACATTTTCCCAGACTATTAAATATATGACTTTTTTTTTTTTCTTTTAAGTAAATGTAATAGCACTTATTTTTTTCTCTGTTGATTTTTAGTGTCACTTTCTCTTCCCAGGCAATATATTATGGTAGAGCTCTGTCCCTGTGAAGCAGGAAACTGCTCTGCACTGTTCTTTCTCATCTAGTCAGTACAGAAAAGTTATAGATGTGATTGTGATTTCATTTTGTTTCCAGTTGTTAAACTTTTTAGTTCTTAGCTCCTGCAGGAGTGAACTTAGGGCTCTGGAAAAGTCTGAGGATGCAAGGCAATACTCTCTGCATGATGACATTTCTGGTCCAGGATGAAGAGCAATGTGATTCTATGATTCCAACCTTTTTATTTGTTTATCCAAACAAGTGATATGATCTCTTGGGAAAAAAAACTACTGGGTAAATACTATACATTCCACTTTCATTCATCTATGGGACTAGAAATGTAATCATCTACCCTAAAGACATGTTCAGGGAGTTTTATTAACCTGAATATATCACATATGATCTAAAACTGGCAAACCTGGTATGCATTTAGAACATCTCTCTGCTATTGTACTATCAGAGTAATCTTGTTTTATTCCCTGGTATTTAGATATGCATTGCTGATGAAAGTATTTGATAAGTCAGTGATCACAGAGGAAAAAAAACTGAAAAAGTCTGGGATGAACCTCATGATGTGGTGTATTTGCTTATAGTGTGTCTACATTGACAATCCAGTGAATAAGAACTACTCTGTTGTTTTGTAGTCCACCTCATGTTAACCCAATACAAAACACAAACATGGAGAAAGCATTTTGGGACAGTTATGTTGCATATGTGCTGCTAGGGATGTTTAAGTGGAAACTGAGTTTATGAAGCTGATTGACAACTTTCTTTGTAAATAACGACATGATTATACATATTTTCAAAAGAAATAAGAATTCAGGTATTTTGTTCAAACCACATCTTACATTCCTAATGAAGTTTTTTCCTAAGATTTTCCTGAGAAAAGAGAGGAGAGAGAGGCAGTAAGTAGAAGAGAAAGCATCATACAAATTGTTGTTGCAAACACTAGAAGAACACAAAGAGCCGCAGACATCTTTTAAGTTCCTTTATCACTTAAGAAATGGAATTTGAGCTGGAAAGAGATACCACTTTAAGTAATACATTCATTAATACTGATTATCAGTGGGATTCAATGCAGTATCTACTTTTGGCCAATATCAAGAGTTGGTCTTGGCTGGTGTGCAACAGAATCTGAGAGATGTAATGCTGTAGTTGTTTGCTTAAATGAAAGCCTCGTACGCCAGTTGCCAAAAATGCAGTGTTCAGTCATCATTTACTCTTCCAGGGAAATCTGTTTAAAACCAGCATCTTGTTCTTTCTCTGTGGAAGACTCCAATTAAAGGAGATCACTATTTTTTTTTCTGTTTGGAGAAAAAAAACAAGTTGAGTGATTTTATCCTTTTAATGTTATTATGTACAATGAAGTCCTTATTTATACAAACATGATGAAGAAGATTTAGAGACACAGTGTACACCTCCTACTGGATGACACAATGTATCGTGCCTTTCCCATGCATGTGAATAAGGGAGGTGAGATATGCACACACAGCTGCCAAAGTCCTTGGATTACTCTTAAGGGAAGATTTTCCGTGGGATTTCTTTCCATTTACATTTGGTTCCTGAAGGAAGATGCAGATGGCAGAGTTGTAGTCAAACCATGAATAGAAGTCCCTGATTCAGTGGGAAAGGAAGCTTCGATGAGCAGAACAGGAACCTCAATGGAGCACTGCAGGCTACATCCTTCCAGCACATGCTACAGGGGATATCTTCTTTCCTTTTGAACTTTTCCCTAAGACAAAAAGGATGCCTACAGCCTCCATCTAGGCAGCTTTGTCTCTGTTTGACCATCTTCATGGTTAAATATTTATCCTAGTAGCAAATCAGAATTTCCAGTGTTCCACTTTCTGTCCTGTTCTGTTTGTCCTGAAGGAGTATGGCTCCGTTTTCTCTTCATCCTCCAGTACAGAAAGGAATAAACTATCTCCTGAGCCCTCTCCTCTTGCAAATTCTGCTCTTTACTGAAAATTCAGGAAGTGTGCAGGAGCATTGCACTATCAGGGACAGTGGGATTTCTTTCACTTTCCTGAAATTGTCTGTCCTCAATTTCTATTCTGTGCACTCTGTGAGAAAAACTGAAATCTTGTTTGCAGCTGTAGGCTACCTTTTCAAGCTGGGTTAAAAATCACAGAATCACAGAACAGTCCAGCTTGGAAGGGACATCCAATGGCCATCTGGTTCAACCATCCAGTTCAATCCAGATTGTTTTCTAAATGTTTCTGGTTAATATAAGTAATGAGTATAGCGTGCACATAACTTTTTTTTTTTTTTTTTTCTTTTTTCTGATTGAGTGGAAACAGGTAATATGAGGAAGAGTAATAATTTTGGCTTGGAAAGAACATTTTACCAAACCAAACATGGCCTTGTCATTTCATTAATAAGGAAAAGCGTTAAAAACCCAAAAAGAGAAAACCAGAAATGAAGCAGTGATTGGTCTCACATAGCCCTGAGATATTTCTGTTGAAACCTTTAATTAAGAAGATGGCATCTAAGAGTACTTCAATATTTTCCAACTTTTAAAATGAAGACTTTAACCATATTTGTCACACATTTACAACATGTTTTGACTGACTCTACCTTGCATTTTTTCAGCCAATGAATTGTTTACCTCGAAGACTTCAGCCAGCTCTGTCAATAACCTTTGGGGAAGCTCCAGCTGATGAGCCGACAGAACAGCATGGGCACACAGTGCTTGGCCACCGGAGGAATCTGGCACATTAACTAAACTTTGGAGCCTTTGTTTGCCCTTGGCATGTCTGCTTTAGAGTTTTGTGCCAAGAAGGCACCACAGAGCCTCCAGAAAATTAGAAATACTACAAAATGGAATGACTTTTAGCATAGAGATGCAACAGTAGCGAATATTTGTAAACTATTCCGACAGCATTCTTGGCATCTGGCTGGCAATTTCATGTAATCAGGTTTCTCCTTTAGTTCCTGTTATGTTAATTTATTAGTTTGTGAAACTAAAAAATTGCAGCTTACACTCTGTTCAGCTTCCAGATTCAGACATATTGTTTTAAAATCTGCACAGTGCAAGATGGAAATCTGTGCTTTTTAATGCAGGTTTTAAAAACTGCAGTTAAATAATTTCGGGTGTGGGGGGGAAGCCATATCCAAGGATAACACCTGTTTTGATGCAATTAAAGCCCTACAGCAATGTATGGATAAAATACTTCCAGAAAACGTTTCAAATGATTACAAGACCAAAGGGGTTGTGAGTAGTTACTCCCCAGAAAATAGATTGGTACTGCTGGAAACAGATCGATTTGAACTAACTATTGCCCAGGTGCAATGGAAGGTGTAAGATGGTGGCATTTAAAATGTAGAAGAGTAATTGGAGAGACAGGTGCTGCTTATGCTGAAACTTGCCTGTTGTGATATACAAAAAGCAAGGTAAAGCTGCTGGTGCAGTGCAGTGGCTTTAAAGCAAGATCGATTAAATTATTTTATTTAAAAAAAAAAAAAACAACAATAAAATAAGTCATGGCTCCTCTGTCCTTTCTTGCACTAATGTCCCTTAGCAACTGTCTTTGTGAAAGTCATAAATTTGGAATAAATCAAATACAGCACAACACTCCCCAAAGCAAACTAAGACTCCCATTTATTTCTGTGCCAAACGCTCTCCTGCAGCAAACAAGTGTAGTTTTTAAATCTTTACAACCCAGCCTGATGTTTTCCTACATAGAACATAGGGGGAAAGTATAGGTCCTTTCTTACACATATTTTTCTCCCCCATCTTCTGGGCTGACTTGACACTTACTCAGTATGTGACTGAAGGTATAGTATTGAGTACCTGAGGCTTGCACTGTTGTGCATCCTCTTTCTTTCCACTTTTCACATCCCACATATGTTGTGTCCTCTCTGTTTGCTTCCAGTCTTCTGTGTAGGTGGATATTTGATCACTGTGTTTGTTGAAATCATTGCAATAAACAGTCAAGAAAACAAAAAGCCTCAGCCTGCTGAGCCATTTCCTTGTGGGAAAAGTCAAACGTGCATTGGTCTCAACTGGGAGATCTATTGGTAGTGGCCTCTGGGTGATGTATTTGCCCTTGCTTGGCTGGAGAGAGGTAGAAGATGTGGCTTAAGATGGAGCCACAGTGAGTGTGTGTGACAGCAAGTGGGGAACTGAGGATGTGAGGACTTCAGGACCAAGTTATTGTGGCACCTGAGCTCTGGTCCTAGAGTTTAGTTTTGGGTGATATCAGGGTCATGCTTTTTCATTGCAACCCTGGCAATGGCCAGGGACCCATCTCCCTGGCTTTGTTGTATGGCTCCTTGGACCTGCCATGGCCTTCCCATGGCTTGGAGGCTGCCCTGCCTCCTCTTCCCAAAAACTTTGGGAAATCTGTGTGAAAACAGCTGAGCCGTTTCTGCAGTTCCTTGGACCTGTACCTGTGGCGAGGTGTGCCTCTTGGTGTGGGCTGTTTATTTCCATGGAGAATGGTATCGTGTAGCAATTTATTCTCAAAAATTAGTTCAAAAGCTTTAAAAAGCTATTAACAAAGCTGTATTTTACAGCCCTTAATGCTGTAATGAATTTGATTTTTTTGGTAAATAAAGCATCAACCGAGCATCCTAAGAAACAACAGAAACCAATTAAGAATAACAACAAACCCTTCAGAAAAGGCCCACCAAAGCCCCGCCTGGATGTAATTTGCACTGACCATATCTGGAAAAGTTCTAATCTTTGCATTATATCCAACCAGGGCAAACAACCGCTTGTACAAATTGACAGTGCAGAAGAAAGCCAGAGAAGCTTGTGCTGAGAGCTCCTCAGTTTAATTTCAGATCATTTCATGATTCACTTGCTGTGACCCTGACTGCTCACTTGGCTTTGTTAGACTTCAGTTGCCTTAGCAGTGGGTAAAGAAAAGATTAAGATATTGTATCCCCACTTATAAAGACTCTGGATAGAAAAAAATGCAACGTCTCTGCTGTTAGCTGGGGTGGAAGGGTCACTAACTACGTAGATTAAGACAGAGTGTGCTACATTCAAGTGAGATAAAACCATATGGGTTTTGCTGGAGTTAGGGCAGGGGTTGTTTTGCTGCAGTATGTGTTGTTTCCTCCCACTTTTAATGAACGAGAGTGATCTATCAGGGTTTAATCCAATTACTGATGGCATTGGAGAACACGGCAGCAGAAGGGGGCAGGAGAGGAGAAATGCATTAGCCAGAAAATGCTCATCCTTCCCCAAAGAAGCTTGCTGAAAACAAATGCTGGGATTTGTCAAGTATCTCTCGTTTTGGTTCTTTGCATAATCTTTAGGGTTAATCAGTTCATTTGTGATTACTTAACCAATAAGAACACAGTAAAAAAAAGGAAAGGGTTGCAGTTCTGAGCAGAAATTGAAACCAACTTCTTTTCTATTCACTTTGCATCAGTTTTTAAAATAATCACAGTACAAACAATGCTTGGGCCGCTTGAAGATATGTCAGGTATGAGGCAAGTCTGCGGGACTGCAGTGAATAAGGGAAAAAGCACTGCCCAGCACCATCAAAAATTCTTCCTCCAAGGGATTCAAGAACGATTTATTTTTTTTTAAAGGAAAAATATTACTAATATGTTTATCTCAATGATTGTTATCATATTTGCAAATCTAACTTGCACATAATGTAAGGTCACTGGTACATAAGCACTGTCCCTTTCATGTTTAGGACTTTGCTGGGCCCTGCCAGCACACTGTATGGTGGGACAGAGCGTTTGTGGTTCTGCTCCTTGCTGGGATGATTCCTACCTCGCAGCTTTCGGAACAGCCACAAGGCATTCAAAGTTTGAACAGTTTCATAAATATCCATTTGGATGAAATGTACAAAATGCATATGTATGGATTTCCCATTTTCACTTCTTCAATGAGGATATCTGCAGCTATAGAGTAACACATGTGGCAAAAAATAAGAGCTCAGACACTCAGTGCTGCTGAGGTTCACACCACTTTGTTCACCCTGCTCCTTATTAGCAGCACGTGATTTATTTCCTAGCTGTTTTCAGCAGCCTGTATTGCCTGAGTTACGCAGATCTCTCATACCTGTGACCCACCAGAGTGCTTTTTTGAGCAGGTGAGTCCCATGTGGATAGCTATGAAGTAAATGTATTCCAGGCCATGCCTGGGGACTGCATCTCACCCCATGTCATGGGCAGTGGTTTGACTGTCACACCCGGAATTCACTGCTGTGACTTTTGGCAGTCTCAATTTAATTTGGTGGCAATAAGGAGGCTGGTTCGAGCCCTCAGATGAGGCCTTTCTGTGGCTGTGCAGCCTCTTTTATACAGGTAGTAAAAGAAGTGTTCTGTGGTGTGACTGATGTCTGTTGGATTACTATATTTAGGTTTTATAGACTTTTAAAAATACTGCCTTAGCCAGCAGGATTGAACTTCATTAGTTTTGAAACAGGAGAAGAATGTTAGCCACTGTGCAGCCGTTGATTATACTCCTGTGGTTAAATTAACCACAGGGGATCTCTACCCCTGTTCTTTGAATGCCAAAGAAACATATTGAGAAATATGGGGTAAAAATAATTATGAAGCCAAAATGCAGAAACTATAAAGTTCATCTTATGCATAATCTCCAGAGCACAGTAAGTTCTATATACTTGCACCATTTAATGTTAATTATGCCATTTTACAATTTGTTTTTGCTTTATTAAAAACAAAACAAAATAAACCCACACCACCATGAATAGGATTTGACCATAAAGGGAGTTTCAGAAAACCACCATCTCACCACTCCGCAATTTGGGAGGGAGATAATTTAGCCACTAAATGTCCACGACGTCATTGGAGAATTGCTCTCCAGCATCTCTTTCATCCCCCAGCTGCTGACAATTCAGCAGCGCTGCTCTCCTTTAATTAATCTCTTTTAATCTACATGTAGAAGGTCAGATTTGATGACTATGGTAGAATGAGCTGAAAATCTTGTCCAAAAAGTGCGTTCTGGAAGATGTGGTCTCATTTGTATAAGAAACTACTTTTATCGGTGTTGGTTTTTTTTTTTTTTTTTTAATCTGATTTTGGAAAATATGAAAGATTGCTTCCTAATTCACTTATCAACAAAGATTTTGGTAATTCAATCTCCAAAAAAGGAAAATTAGCCACTTTTGGTTTTCTTTTCATCGAACAATTTTTGTTTTTATCTCCTTATCCCAATCTTATCAAATGGAAAATAAGTGGAGGAGGACAGAAGTATGGAGTTACCATGTGTAAAAGTAAAGAAATCTCTTTCTATCCTTTCCAGCTCACAGGAGAGCTGGAAAAAATGTATGAAAGTTTGTGAATGTAATGTTTTCTCCCATTTAGCCCTCTTAAAAATGCTCTTTTTATATGGAAAAACAGGCTAAGGAGAATATGCAAAGTCCTACTTTTAAAACTTGTATGTTAATTTCAACATGAACAAAACACAATTTCATTTCTCCAAAAATCATCAGAATAGAAAACTGATAATATTTTCCTTTTTTTTTTTTTTTTCCGTCCATCTTTTTAAAATGTGAATGAACTAGAATTTCTGTCCAACACGTGCAGAGCCTGAAGAGGAACTGGATTCCATACGTGCTTGGGAACGTATGGGAAAAGAAGTGTTCTGTGGCCCTTTTGCACAGAATCCCCACTGCTTTCAGATTCTACCTTCTGCTTTCTCATTGACAACTGTCAAAAAGTTGATGTTTCCCCATTTTCCAGACTACGGGGTATGTGGAAGTTGGCTGCCATTTGCTCTCATTGGGGTAACAGGAGATGCTTCTGGCAGTCTTCATCCACACCTGCACTCCTCTTTCAGTGCAATATCCTTTCAGCAGTGTGCAGGCTTCAGGGTACTCTTGGCTTCTCCTTTAGATGGGAAGAGGCTAAACCACAATACCAAATGAGAAAAAGAGCGTGGCAATATGTTTTTTAAGATTGATTTTTAGGGTTTGGGCTAGCTGATGACTTCATTGTCATTATTTCAACCTCACACAGTCCTGTAAGGTGGAGTGTACAACATTACTCCTATTCTAAAGATGGAAAAAACAATTAAATGATTTTATTTGAATATGAAAAAGGATAATTAGACACTTGAGCTTCACACCAGAACTTTATTATTCCTGGCTTGCAATGAGTCTATCTGCAACTCAAATAACATATTTCTCCCTATAGCATCCTTATACAGAGAACAAAAGATGATCAGGAAAAAACAGTCAGTGACCTGAAAACCAGAAATTTTTAGACAAAATCTGCAAAAGGTAGGAATTTTTAATACAGTAGATTCTCAAAATAATAATAGTCCTAAAGTACTGTGGGTTCTTCAAAATAATCAAAGCCAGAAGCAACAAAAAAAAAATCCCCACAAAACTCACAATTAAAAGATAGGGGAAAAGCAGTAGGGCACATAGACTAGATGTAAGAAAGCCAAAGAAGAGGATAAACCATGGGTGAAAATGAAGACATATGCGACTGGGTAAGTTCTTTAAGAGAAAATGATCCATGAGCTTGGGCTGCGTGTGATCTTTAAAAATAAAGACAGCAGAACACAGAGGTCGGGGGGATGACCCAGGAACACAAAGGGTCACTCGGACACAAAGCAGTGCCTGTAAGAAAGAAGACGGTTGGCATCAAGCAATATCTGAGATGAAGTTAAGACAACGTAACACAAAGGAACAGCAAAAGAAGAGGCTGTGAAAAGAGTACTGTCTACGCTAAAATAAATATTTCTTTTTTAGATGCTGGGGAGCGATATGGTCATGTAATCTGCATATTGCCATAACAGTTGCTATAGTGAGTGTAATGTACTGTATTTTTTTATTTTTTTTTTTTACCACCAGGGAGACTGTTGCAGCAGACACGGAGCTACATTAGGAAGTTGTGCTTAACAAGTCATGTGTGATTTTACTGTCAAACTGCAACGTGCTGTTCTCCTATGGAAGAAGGCTGTGAGCACTTTCTAGGAGTTGATAAACACCACACGATGCAGCTTTCTGGGAAAAACAGAAGTCTTTGAAGCATTTCCAGCAAAACCCTTAGAGAGGTGAGCATATTTTCAGATGCCTGATTCCAGGTTAAACAGCTATGTCCCCCACTTGTTTACAAAGCAGCTCGACAGCTGTTGTGAGCCACTGGCCCCCTTTGGACAGACAGGATGCGTTTGGATCTGTCACACGGAGCCAGCGCGTGCCTCCGCTGCATTACTCTGCAAAGATCTCATCTGAGATCTGCTACCAGCAGGACTGAAAGCCCCACCAGCTTTAAGAGCAGCAGATGAGCAGTTTCATCCTCACGTTTGCTTCTTTGGCGCTTTTAAGGTTCCAGCCAGGGGAACATTTAGTGAGAAAATTTGTCCTAGGAAAGCCGAACCTTGCTTTACACATGACAAATAAGACATAAAAATAACCAACAGTAGTTGAGAGCCCTAAAGGAAAGAAATGCACTGTCCGGTCTGAAAATAAGCAGTTTTGTTAAAAGAACAGAGTAAATATTGATTTTGCAGTCATATTTCAATATTTGGTAAATCAGGCTGAGATGATGCAGCCTGTGGGCTGTGGAAAGCTGCTGGGAAAAGACCCAGAAAGCACTGCTGAAAACAATCCAAGCCCAAATGTCCTGTAAATCCCAATGAGATGGTCCCAGGTGGGGAGAGTGAGAAGTGTGGGTGAAACCTCATCCTGCAGGTGAAGACATGCTTGTGTATGCCCCATCTGTTCTGGGCTCCAGGCAGGGCTGGGAGCAGGATGACCCGGTCTGGGTGGGAGGCAGAAGGTGTCCATCTGTCTGGCTTCAGTGGGCACCAGGACATGCTGCACCTTTCAGAAGAATGAAAAAGAACAGCTTTGTACTGAATGAGGAACGCAGTCGGTCATAAAGCAGGCATGGAGACAGCAGGGAATTCCACAGCTTCATCCCGGACTTTCCTGTTGCATGCTTATATTCTTTCTGCTGTGGTCATAGGGCTGCTGGGAAGTGGGGGGCAAACAAGACAAGAGTGATGAGTTGCCAGGGCCAGCAGCCTCACAATGCTGCTGGTTTATCTGCCCTTCCCAACCCTAGTTAGAAAGCCCATAGTGACTCTTCAGCTCTAGGTAATACGTTATTCGATGCATGTAGGGTCTACACAGTATCCTACTGCAGATGCTTCTGCTTACCCAAGTGCAACATATTCCTCCTCTCCTCTCCCCAACAGCATTTTTCTTCCAAAGCAAGAAGGAAAACAAGTGAGACAATACACGTCTCTTGGCCAGAGCTTCATGTCTGTCAGGGAGGGTGACAAGGGATCCTCTGTCCCCAAAGCCTGCACATCACAGGCAGCCTGGCAGCCAGCGACAATATTGTTTCCTTTGCCCTCCTTACCTGCAAGTGGTCATAGCAAAAATTATTGCAGATGGCATGTGACAACCCTACATCACCTTTTGATGTTAGCTTTTAGCTACTTTTTTTTTTTTTTTTTTAATAGCTGCCAGTGTATTCAGTCAAATACCTGTCTGTCATCACAATCAGACAGACCTTAATGTGGCTGCATTATGGAAGGGCAGCTCGGCTCCTTTCCAGCACTATATTACAGTCCCAGCCTAGCTTTTTATCACAAATTCCTCATGCATAGCTGTTCCTGCTCTGCCACAGAAATCTTCCAAGTTGGCAGCTCCAGTGTCTGCTGCCATTAATCTTCTCTGTGCTGCAGAGAGCGGGGGGCACGGGATGATTTATTGCAATTACCTGTTCTGACACAGGTAAGCGAGGCTGGATACTTGCTGCTGCTGTGAGCTGTGGCCCCGAGCAGCCCAAGAGTGCAAAGTACGCCTCTGTGCACCTGTCTTCACTTTCCTCCTCAAATAGTTAAATGAAGGTGGAGGGAAGAGGGGAGAAATATGCATTTTAATTGCATTTGAAAATAGCAATGAGGTGGTGGTGCACCAGTAAGTGAAAGGTTAAACACTTTGACACTAATTCAGAATTAAAAGTGGTAATCAGATGTCTTTGTTAGTTTTGTAAAGGCAACGTTTTTCTGAGGAAGACTGCAAAATGTACATCTTCTACCTGTGATTTCCCAGGCGAGGGAAGTCCTGGATTTTATTTTAAGTGTTGTTGTCAGGTTTCACTCCTGATTTTCTATTCTTTGAACTGGCAGGGACCTGGAGCAAGGCGCAGGGAGTGAAGGTTGTGCCAAGCCGAGATCATCATCGAAGCCTTGAGCCAATTAAGGAATAACATTAATGGGCTCTCTGGGAATCCCGCTAAGCCTTCCACGCCAGAAAGGATGATGCCCACAGCACAGGGCTGAGCTAAGCATTAAAAAAACTAGAGAAATAAGAGCAGACCTTCAAGTCTTCATTATTAAGCAGCTTCCCTACTGGTCGTGGTGAAAGGGAAGAACGTTTTATAATAGGAAGAATACAAGTGATTTCTTTTCTTCTCATGGGTGCCAGAGCTTGTGTGTGTGCAGGTATGTCTTACAGCACCACCACAGTTTATTTCACAGTTTTGCAGAGCTGGCAGCGGCTGGCATGTGGCCCTTCGGAGGTGCTGTGCTGTGCCTCCTCGTCTTCACGTGGGAAATCACAGCAGTGAATGACAGCCAAGCTGATGTGGGACACGCTTATTGGGGAATAAAGAACAGCTCCTTCTTGCTCAGCTTCAGCTGATTCCAAAATTAAGCAGGAAAAAAAATGCTCACTCTGGAATGTGAATTTGTGAGGGCCTAGCAGGAATATAAATATAGCATCTTATCTTGCACTGCTAGAAACTCCCACACAGAGCAGCCTGGAGGCAAGTGGAAAAAATGAAGCCTGGGCTGTTCATGATAGCCCTGGCGTCAGCCACTGTCACGTGCCTGTGTGGGCAGCTGGGGCTGACATCTGCTAGGAGCCATTAACATATGGAAGTGAAGCCTGGCCACACGGGGCACAAAGAGCCCAATGAAACCATGTTTGCCAGGGCACCTTTTGGCCATCAAACCTATTAAATGCTGTGTGTGACCCACACTGTGGCTATATGCAGGAAACACATTTCCACCTCCAGCACGCAGCCTTGACTTCCCTTCAGGATACCTCTCTTGAGAGCACTGCAAGGAGGTGTGGGGCTGTGCTCCTCTCCAGTGGGCGGTGGGATAAGAATCACAACGTGCCCTCCTAGCTATGGGACCCAGAGTTTCCAAACGTCCTCACTGCATCAGGTCTTTCAGGTCAGTCCCAATACTTGAGCAGAATCCAAATAGCTGGATAACTGCTCTCAGAAGCAATTCCATTTCTTAAACATTGCACTCTTTTTGCAGTCTAGGGCCATCTCCAACCTGAAGCCCCATCATAATCTGGTGGCATGCTGGGGCTTGTTTACAAGATAAACGAACAGCTGCTTTCCTCTCATCCCCTGCCCCTGCTTAGAACTTGAAACAGGAATTATCTGTGTGTGTCAGAACCAGAAGAGTCAAAGCCTCCTTGCAGATGCCCTTTGGGCTTCTCTTTCTGCTACCTTGCAAGCAACTTTCTATTTTCAGGGGTGGCAACCCAGCACCTAATCTTCCAGAGGCACATGTATTGCTCGCAGGGAAGCATGTTAGGAATGAAGGAAGTGATTTTATTTTTTTTTTCCCATGGGTTAACCCACTTCTGCTTATCAGACTACCTCAGCACATAGTGTTTGAAATCTGGATCAGAATTTGTCGGTTTCCAGGTCCTATGATTTTTTGAAAGTGGTCTCATTTGCTTTCAAAGCAGTTTAGAGAAAATGCATCCATTTTAGTTTTTATGCACCTGTGGTTAGAATTATAAGAGGAAAGACCTTAATATTTTTTTCTTTTTCCTGAACGGATGTTTAGTGACTGTATTAAAAGGCCACACACAAGCTCCTATCCTATTTGCATATCAATACTTAGCCTATTAGAAGCCAATGGAGTGAAGGTCTCGCTGTACATACCCTCTCGCAGCATGACGCTCAGACTTCCCATGACATCCTTTCTTCAGCTTTCATGTCAGTGAATATTATATTGTGATGCCTGGAAGCCAGGATAAACTGGGGCCGTTAAATGTTCAGATGTATGCTCAATCTGTGAAGCTCACAGCTGCTCCACTCTTTTGATAATGCTAGTAAGCAAAATTAGTAAATAAAATAAATGCTCAAGGTTCATTTACTGCACACCCCAATATATGAATGAGAATAGAATCGAGGACATCAAAGGAAAATAAAAAACAGGCTAGTAATAACATGTTCCCCTTAGGCCTCCAGCTTAACCTAAATGTTATGTTAAAGGGATAAATGAGTGAACTGAATTATTCTACACAGTGAAATGCCAGGAATGAGCTTTGAGATCACACCTCTGTTAGTAAGATCAGCATTATCTCCTTAAGACCAAAAATAATAAACACCTCAGTGAGAAAATGTGACATGTTTAACATATTCATGAATTTAGCTTATTATTTATGCAGTTCAGTGAAGTCCCGGCATAGCCCATGAGGCTGGAGCAACCCCTTCCCTTACCTGCTGGCAGTGCTGGCCCAGGTGTACCCCAGGATATAGCTGGCCCATTCAGGCTACCAGGGCACACATCTGACTCATGTTCAACTTGACTCACAGTCTGATGTGCTGGTGATGTGAAATGGGAAGTGTGACAAAGGCAAGGGGAAAGTGATGGCAACACAGATAGCTAGCAGCCCATGGTTCTGGTGCTGCTCATACACTGACATGGTCTTCCCCTCCTCCATGCTTCTCTTCCATCCTCTGCAAAGAAAATTGTTGAAAACTCATGAGAAATGCTTGGGGCTTGGGAAAAATCAGAGGAGACTAGGAGGAGTGTGGGTGGTGATGCTTGGGGCTTTCCATTGCAAAAGTGGTGGAGGTGTCATGTGAAGGAGCCATTGAGTCATGGTGGCAACGGCTGGGGAGAAGGTGGTGGAAAGGAAGAGAGGATGGTGTTCCTGGGAATGAGCCAGGAGGGACAGGATCACTTGCCTTGTCTGGGGAAGGGAAAGGCTTGGCGCAGATCTCCGAGAGCTCCATGTCACATGCTGCAACATCTCAAAAATATGTCCACTTTTCAGTCCCGCAGGGCTGTACATCTAGGAGATAAATACCACATTATCTGCATGCAGCACTTCTGGATTAAAATCAAAGAATCATAGAATGGTTTGGATTGGAAGGAGCCTTTAAGATAATGTAGTTCCAACCCCCTGCTGTAAGCAGGGGCACCTCCCTCTAGACCAGGTTGCTCACAGCCCCATCCAGCCTTGCCTGGAATGCTTCCAGGGAGGGGGCATCCACAGCCTCACTGGGCAACCTGTTCCTGTGTGTCACCTCTCTCACAGTAAAGAAGATCTTCCTCATATCTAATCTAAATCTACCCTCTTCAAGCTTAAAAGCATTTTTCCTTGTCCTGTCACTACAAACCCCTAAAAAAAGTTCCTCCCCAGCTTTCCTGTAGACTCACTTCAGGTACTGGAAGGCTGCTGTAAGGTCCCCCCGAAGCCTTCTCCAGGATGAAGATCCCCAGCTCTCAGCCTGTCCTCATACAGGAGGTGCTCCAGCCCTCTGATCATCTTCATGGCCCACCTCTGGGCCCGCTCCAGCTTATCAGTGTCCTGTCTTGTGTTGGGGGCCCCAGAACTGGATGAAGTACTCCAGGTGACGTCCCATGAGAGCAGAGTAGAGGGGCAGAATCACCTCCTTCAACCTGCTGGTCATGCTTCTCTTGATGCAATGCAGGATAATGTTTTAAAACAGACATCCCGGGTGTTAAATGCTTGAGAAAATATTCTTCAAGAGTCTCAAATAAGTCTCAGACTAACAGTATAACCCCAAGAGATAGTGACTGAGATCCTGGCCAGAGGAGAAATCTGTGGCAATAAAGGTCTTTGCAAGCATCACATGTGGGACAACTCAGGGACACAAATGTGCTCAAAGCACAGTAGGTGAAGAAGATCCTAATGAGTCTCCATCCACTCAAGTACTGTGCCGAACTCGAGTTACTGCCTTTATTGTTATGAGTGGGCACATTAGAGAAGCTCCTAAAGAATAAATAAATCACTTTTTGTGAAAAGATATCTTTAAAATTTTTTTTTTTTAAATCTATCTCCGCTTTCTTCAAAGCCAAAGGACTGTGTCAAGTCTGTATGTTGGAAGAAGCAGAAGTTGCGTGTTTTTTAAAGAAGATCAGAAAAACAGCACTGAGATTGAATAAATCTAAAAGTGATTTTACATGCAGCATGCAGAGAGCAAGATCAATGAAATACTGGAATTACATACCAGCTCTGATTGGGGACGGCTGCATTTCTCTCTCATAGCCTGCGCTGCTTAATGTATATGGTATGACTTATGCCCCTGTGAGATATTCACCTCTTTTAAAACCCAGCCATCCCCTCTTCACTATGAAGTTAATTAATTTAAAAAAAAACCCTACACCAACAGCAAAATAAAGGATTACCTTGGGAACAGTGATCAGATAATCTGGAATCTTACCAAAGTGACACTAAAATGAAAAACAGGATCTAGCAACAGACAGATTTAGGAATATGCTTTTTTGAAACAAGAATTGATTGTATGAAGTGATAGTATCCAAAAACTTCACTTAAATACAGAGAAAATAAAGTGAGAAAGCACAGTATTACTGAAATTCTGGGGTAGAAGACTGTGTTCTAAGAAAGAAATCATCTGAAGTTTAAAGTTAATTCATCAAATTTCTCTCACCTACAGTACATATTCTTTTTTTTTTTCCCTCCAGTGTTTGAATGTACCACTTGCAGTGTTAACACTAAGTCCTAATCTGATTTTCTGTATGCTTAACTTTACACTCTATGAGTTCTCATTAAAACTCAAAATGTATAAATTTAAACACATGCTTAGCTCTTTGCAGAATTAGGGTTGCATGTTGTGAAATACATAAGATATATAATATAGTTACATTAAAATTACAACAGAATTCCTGGCTGGATTTTCCTGGTCACATTTGTTATTTTAATGCAGTTTTAAAGGTGGATACCTTTAAAGATAGCACTACAGCTGAAAATCATAGTTGGGATTTTATAGCAGAGCACACTGTGCCTGAACCAGATCTCTGACAAATGCAATCCATTTCCTCATTCCAAAGTAATGCATGAGTAACTCACAATTGTATCAATTCTATTTCAAGTTTCATCCCAAATATCCTCAGGTCTTGTTCTGTGAAATTTACGTAAATGGTTCACCAGGAATGCTTCGTGGGTGACAACTGAGACATTCCTGAGCTTTGCCCAGACAAGTCACAACTTCCACCACGATTTTTAAAAAAATATGAGTTTTTCTGCCAAGTAACTCATTTGCTTTATCATCAGTGGAAATATGAGGAGATGTGAACGCTGCAACACGTGGATTTATTTTCTCAGTGTTTCTCTCTTTAGTGTGGGTGCTTTCCATGGAAGCGAATAACCCTTTTTCTAGGTCCTGCCATTTTCCTGCTCTCAGTGACAAAAACCTCCTCTGCAGCAACCTCACACAGAATCGTATAACCACGAAGGTTGGAAAAGATCTCCAAGATCCTCCAGTCCAACTGTCCACCTATCGCCAGTATTTCTTCTCTAAACCATATCCCTCGATACAACATCCAAGCATTTCTTGAACACCTCCAGGTGATTCAACCACCTCCCTCGGCAGCCCATTCCTGTGCTTGACCACTGTCTCAGAGAAGTATTTCCTGATGTCCAGCCTGAATCTCCCCTGGTGTAATTTGAGGCCATTCTCTCTCATTCTATTGCTGTTACATGGAAGGGACGGACGATTTGCACCTCCCTACAACCTCTCTTCAGGCAGCTGTAGAGTAAAGAGGTAATAAAGTCTCCCCTGAGCCTCCTCTTCTCCAGACTGAACAATCCCAGCTCCCTCAGCCTCAACTATAAGATTTGTGCTCCAGACCCCTCACGGCTTCATTACCCCCCTCTGGACATGCTGCCAGGGCCTTCATATCTTTCTTGTAGTGAGGGGCCCAAAACTGAACACAGTACTTGAGGTGCGGCCTCACCAGCACTGATTCCCTCATTTCTCATGAGGCCTGCTAGCAGACCAAGCTATGGAGAGTGGCTTCTGTTGTCTATGTTCAGCCTTGATGTGGTGAGCACAAGTAAAGAGTAAGATAAAATAACAAACTTCAAGCACTCTGTCTTACATGGTTTGTATTTGTACTGTTTGTCATATTTTTAAACCAGTTTTGACACTCCTTGGGCTGTTTTCAGGAAGACCCAGTCTCACTCAGGTGGGAAGTGAGGAGGAGCAATCAACAGGACTGATGCATGGTGCAAGGGGACCTGCCTGAGCCCTCCTGGGTTCCTGGGATGCAAAACTTCAGGCTCCGTATTTCCCAAATCTGCCTCCAAGAATGAAGTCTGCTTGATTCAGAAAGAAAGGAAAGAAAAGGAGGAGGAGCAAAGAAAAATAAAAACTACAGGGAGGATTCAAACCTGGGAGAATGTTTAGGGACTATGGCTTCTGCACAACATCCTTGGCTGAGGAAGACAGAATTATAAAGACTTCATCATGCTTCAGGCCAGAAAGCAACCATTATCATCAGTTGCTCAGACTTTTATGCCACTGTTAAGGATGCTGATGAAGCCAGCTTTGCCGCAAGGCATCCCTGGAGAGGTTGCAGACTCAGTGCTGAAGCCTGTGGCCTTGGCCAGCACCATGCTTTAAAGGCTGGGGAGCTCAACAGGCAAAGGCCCCCTCCCATTGTGTATGCACACCTCGCTTATGCGCTGCTCTGCATCCAAGTATTTCCCCTTCATCCATGACGACAGTCTGCCAGGCTCACCTCAGGCTACTGTCACCTCCCAAGCCCTACCCTGCCTCCAACAAGTTAAGAGGAAAGCCTGGCTCACAAAGCAGTTGGGTATGGTTTTCCTCCAAAAAACCCATACTTTTTTGGCTGCCTGAGTACTGTCAGGGAGAGAGGCAGTGGGCTGACACTGCTCCTTCTTCTTTTAAAACAACTTGCTTTGTTTTACTTTGGTTTATCACATCTTTTGAACATGCACGAGCCAGGAAAGGGCATCCAGGTGCTATCTGTTTTCCACATGGTCTATCAGCACTTACTTTGAGCACCACATGCCTATACCGAGACTGCCATGGCAAGGATCAAACATCTCCCCGCTTTCTTGTCCTAATGATTTGCACATTCCTCTTAACAACTGCAGTGAAGGTTTTAATGTAGCAAAACCACCATTTTTATATGTAGCAGTAACAGAATTTGTCTTCTGTTTCACAGCAAATGCTAGCAGCTGTTTACAAAGTAGTGGTGAAGGAATGCAGTCCGGTGGGTATACTGACTGTTCATTTATCCAGAGGGAGTACACTGTAGTGAACAGCATTTGGACTTCAATTTAGTATGCATCCAGCCGAATTATGCGATTAGCTGATATGCAGTAAACCAGAACAGAAACACATGCAGTCAAATGGTGCTAGAAAAAAAGCATATGATTCTTACACAGGTTTGAATAGTATCATACAGCTAAATTCCAAATACACAGTTATGTGGAATTTTGCTATCTTATTGAATATTCATACTTCTGGTGCACTACCTGTATAAATGTATCTGTACCTATCTTTACAGAGATGCACCTATTTCAGGGTCTTTATACTACCCATTAAATAATCTTTTTTTCTTTTTACTTTAACTATGCCAGACTTCAAATGCTGGCACAGAGGCATATTTTTCTGTCACTTGAAAGAGGATATAATAGTTAAAAGAGAGTATTTTATTAAGAAAAATTTCAGAGAAAAAGTCTCATCCAGCAGAAGCAGCTCAGTGATTATTAAGAACAAAGAAAGAAAGAGGTATTTTGTGGGTGCTGGAACTTTTTACAGTTCTGTTATTGAACTACTCAAACTTTCAATGTTCAGATCAGGCAGCTGTAGGGAAAAGATTCCTAGCTTTGACCTATGCTGACTGTGCTCCAACTCATCCAGACTTAAGCAGTTTATTGGACTTTTTCCCTCCATACTGATGCTTTGGGTTCTGCCACCTGCTGCCAGCACCCAATGAGAAAAGACCCTCCAGAACTCCTGCTGCCTGCCAGCCTACTGCCCAGCAATGAAGAAGGCAACCTGAATGCCACGGACCCATGCTGCCACCCCATGTGCTGCCCTGCATCCTGCTGTCTCACTGAGACAGACCATGCCCCTTCCCAGCCCATCTGGCATGCTGCCTCTGTCCAGGATGGAGAGGGTGTGGATGACAGGAGGAAGAGAAGAGCTCACAGCACCATCCTATGGACCAGCTGCAGGCAGGAGCTGGGTTTTGTCATATCATGTTTATGAACTCAGACAAAATGAGATCTTAAATGTAACAAATGGGGCACCTATGTCTGTGGATGTCACCTAACTAACATGTATCACCTCCCACCTGCACACAGGGGTAAGATCCTCTCTGTCCTTCCACATCCATGAGATCTCCTGTTGTTGTCTTTCTAGCTTTATCATTTTGATAGATATCAGTGCCCTAGCAAAGCTCACAAGGAAGCAAGCCTTTTCTTGTCTTCTTGTTTTGCAAGGCACAGAGCATCGGACACATTAAAGATCAGAAAGAAATAGAGGACAATGGTTCATTCCATGTGCTGTGTGAAACCTTATGGGAAATTTCATGTACAGACATAATTAAAACTATCTTGCTGTATATGCCTAACTAGGCTGAAATATGGCTGTAGGCAATTCTTCCAAAATGGTGTGGTGGAAAAGTTCTTGGCCTCGTGATGAGGCTCAATAATGCCGGAACCATCCCATGCAATTTAGAAATAGTGTTATGTAGCAAAATGCAACCCAGTTAAACACAGAAGTAAAAAGGTATAAAAAGAGTTTTTTAAAAACATTACAATACAATGAATATATTTGTAGGTATTTTAATGATGAAAGATCATTGAATAATTTTCATGATTTGAAGTGTTCTTTTTTCTTACAGATGAAAACAAATCAGCAGTGCTCCTTCAATTCCTTGGAAGTGCATCCAAAATTTATAGGGCTTGCATAAAAGAAATCTTACCAATACTTGGCCAGATTGATTTTTAATTTGTAAAATGAATTTACATAAATCCTTCAGAACACTGGGAGGTTTGTGGGCCACTCTATATGACTGAATTCATTTCTTCATGAATTTTTGATACATAAACATACAGAAAAAGAGAGAGAAAATGAATGCCTATGAATTACACGATATTTTAAATCTGGGTTTCCAAATGCCTTTATCTGAATTCAAGCTGTGACTTAATAGCTGTAGCTGTATCAACACTGTATTGGTTTACCATAGGAGAAAAATATATGAAATGAGACATAACCTACTAAGGTCACTTCAGGGGCTATCACCGAGCGGAAAATGAATGCTAATATTTTCAGATTTAACATGGATAAGCTAGTCAGAACCAATAGTTTGGGGCTGAATTCTGAAATGCCCTTGGTGAAAGCAACGCAAGGGGGATGGTCGGAGAGATGGAATTATTAAAAGAAAGGGTGGAGCCAAGCCCAGCCATATGGTGAATGCCACAACCAGGGCAGACCTGTCATGGCCAAGCAAGCTGGGAAAGCAGGCGAAAAGAAATTGTCCTGAAAGAACAACATGCATCCCGCCATGAAGAAATGAGGGCAGAGGGCTGTGGGCAACGCGTTGGCCAGTGACTGACACTTGCACTGATGAAAGACAACACTGGAAGTTGAGCCCCGGCTATGCAAAGTTGATTAGGGTGGATGGGACCCTTCATCATGCCTTAAAAAATCATCACAGCTCAAAACACTCACTTCCAATATGCCTAATAACACACCCGGTCATTCATGCAAGTCAGATGAGTAACACATCTATCAGCAAAATAGCTGCATAACTAGGAGCATGAGGCATAGCTGTTCATAACGTACAAAACCTGAAGCCCTTTCCACCAACAAAAGATGTGATGGTCTCTGTCTAGCCGCAAATATGACAGAAGTCTGAAGATTACTGTAGACTTTACTCTTTTTTTTTTTTTTTTTCAGTTGTACTTTTTAGTGAAGGAATTTATACATTAAAAATGCAAAAAAATGTGTATCTGCATTTTAATAAGTATTATAGTCAGCAGAATCATTGAGCAGATACTTAATTAGCTATCAGACTTAGGGGGCAGTCTTGAGATACTTTATTGATTGGATGACTGATGAGATGACTACGCTTAGTAAAATTTATTCACCCGCTTTCAGAAATGAGTTCTCATACAGCAAAAAATGTCTCTCCTGCAGCCTACCCCAGTGTTCCTCAGTTTGCACTGGAACACTCTCCGGATCACTGCATGGTTGATAAGGGGGGAGTTTACATTGCTGGAAACACATGAGCTGGGCTCCAGGCTTCTTATTTCCACATGGTCAGTGCTGCACCCATGTGGTCTGGCTGGCTTGGCTACTGATAGTCCTATGTACTGACTTACCTGTGGTACGATATGGTAGGGAGAACTTTATCACCTGCATCTTTTTGCCAATAACCCAAATGGCATGAGGTTCATAAAATCACAGAGTAGCTCATGCCAAACTAACCTGCTCCCTTCACATGTGTCTGCGATGACAAACAACCCCCTGTGCCAGGAGGCCATAGAGGGAAGCACTGGTTTTGGTGCAGCTGGATGCATCTTCAAACTGTGAGTAAAGAATGAAAGCAAAAACTGACCAGTGAAGCCCACGAAGACAAGTTTCTTCTTGTCAGGCAGCAGTCATTGTCACTGCAGTCTTGGGCTCAGTCTCCTGCACAAGTCACTGCAGGTACTGACTGCAGACATTAGAACCTTTCAATGTTCTATCTGTGGTATAAATCCTCTACAAATTATTTCAGCTACAGTTTTCTTCTTGGCTTGGTTTCTTTTCTGACATGATACAGATCAAGTTTTAATAGCAAATTAAATGTACCTGGGACCATTTTTTATTTTTTATTTTTAGTTTTAGCAAGCCAGCATATAATAAGCTGCAATTGTGTAAATACATTTTCTTGTCTTCTACACAAGGTAGTCATATGCAAACAGTACAGAAGAAACATTCCCTGCCCATGACAACCATATGCAGGACCTGCTTGGAAAAGCATTTATTGGCCTAGACCAGGACTTTGCTGGAGACATGATGATGTAGCTCCATGGCTGGAAACACTCCTTGGCATTATTTAATTTGCTGGTATGGATGTAATTAATCAAATCTGATATTGAACTTTGAATATAATCATTTAACTTAGAACGAAAACAAATAAAGCATTCTGTTCAATTCTGACTTCTTATAAACTGGAAGACTTTACATGGCTTTGTTTTAAATTAGTTTTTTTTCCTAGAGAAAATATACTTCCTTTCAGATGGATAAGAAATTATATTAAAAAGAAATATTTCTCTATTAGGTCTTAATTTTTACAGGAATATTCCATGCACTGCAGCTGAACATCTGTGAGTCTCAGGAGCAGGTTGTCATACCTCAGACAAGCTTACAGAAGTGAAGGATTTTTCTAAGAAGCCAGATATAATTTGATGGCAGCGAATTTCTACCCTATGAACACCGAGGAGCTGCAGCGTTTCACTTCTCATTATGTAGGCCCACAAGAGAAAAATTAAACTAGACTTTTCTTTGACTGTTGCTTTCTTTCCCTCCTTCTCTTGTACATACTTATAAAATAAAGATCAAACTTCCTCCAATCCTTTTTATCTTCTTTGAAGTCTAAGGAAAACTTTTTTGGAAATTCTATTTTCATCTCTGTGAATTTATTCTCTAATGTTTCTAACTTGTCAAATATGGACTGTGCTGTTCAAGGAGCAGTTAAGGAAAAAAAGTCCATGTTTGAATCTGCATGAGCAGACAATCATTCTCACCATTCACAAGAGCCCTCAAAAATGTGAAGCTACAATATATTCCTCTTGTATTACAATTTCTTTTGGATCAGTTCTGAAGCAAGTCCTATAGAATCTCTGGATGGGGAAAAATGGAGTCTTTTTGTTCTCTTCTTGCCCAGTAAATTACTTTAAGTGTGTAAAAGAAGAAAATCCTATAGCTTTGAAAATCTCTTTCAGTATTCTTTCCTTGTTCCTTCCTCGGAACTCAATTTTTGCCTAAAGAGTTATAAAGAAAAAAGATATTGTAATTTACAAGAATAAATCAAAAGTATCCAACTCAGAACCACTGCCCAACGATGGGATGAAGAAATGTGTCCTTACATCCCATAGGGTTCACTTCTTAAACAAAACTAATTTTATTGCTCTGTGGAAATAAAACCAAGGCACTGAACTTGAAATGCCAAAACTTACTAGCAAGGATTATGTTTCTGTATCTTGTTGATGGCAAAACAGTATGCAGTTTGGCTTATGAGGGCAATGGAAATTCTCATTTACAGAACTGTAAATCTGCTACCATAGTGTGTGGGGAGGCCTTGTACTGATGAGCTCTGTGCTATTAATGCCCTTTATAAACTCCTGAATATACATACTATTGTACTTACAAATGAAGAAAACACACTTTATGCATTTTTTACCCTACTGTGGGTAGCTAATAATAAGGAGTAGAAGCACTGTATGTGCCCTCCAATAATTCCAGGTGAACCAGTGTGAGAAAGGACCCTCTGTCCCACCCCTGTTTGCCATCAAGGTGCTGGTCAATGCCATAAATCGTGATTTGCATGACCATATGTGGTTACTCCATTTCCATTGGGAGGAGCAGTCTATTCTCACCTTCTACATTTGTTACTGCCACCTACAAAACTGTCTTTTCCTTCATATTTACTCAAGCACCTGAGCGCAGCTCATCCTGTACAACACCATGCTTCTGTCCATTCCCTGGGGCCCACCTACTGGTGTGCTAAAAAAAACCATCAAACCATCTTTCCAGATGTTCATTTTTTGCAGGCCAGCTGAATCCTTTTGAGGAAAATCAATGTATGGGCAACTGAAACCTCTTTTTGTCTGGAGAATGAAGATGAGTCCAGTGTTCTTGGTAGAAACACAAGGGAGATGCTGCCTCTGTGGTGAAACAGTGCTGGGGAAAGCTTGTGTGGCTTCATGAGCAACCCAAGGTGCAATGCTTCTCTGTCAGGCTTCCATTGCATGTGTTTGCAAAGGTACTGTTTTTCTTTTGTAACTGACTGCCAGAAAAAGCACTATTCATTTCTTCAAAGATGTTTGTCATGCTGTTTAAAATCTGTTTGACTCTGAAATGTGGGCAGTTTGATCTGGGATGATTTTAGTCTATAACATTACTATAGAAGTTTCACTGTTGTTTTGGCTGTAAGAATCTCCAGAGTAGCCATGTAGATATTTCTGCTTTGCAAATCTACCTCTCTAATGATGAACGTGTATAAATGCACAAAGTTAGACCTCATCAACAGACTGATAACAGTAGGCTAGTACAAATGACAGGTCTCGCAGAATCATGGAATCACCAAGATTGGAAAAGACCTCAAGATCATCCAGTCCAACTGTCCACCTATCACCAATAATGTCCACTAAACCATGTTCTTCTGTACAACATCTAAACACTTCTTGAACACCTACAGGGACGGTGACTCAACCACCCCCTTGGCAGCCCATTCCAGTGCCTGACCATGTATCAAACAACGTTCTATGGCTAGGTCTTAAACACAGAAAAATAATTAAAAAAAAAAGCACCCAAACCAAGAAACAAAATTACAAGCCATCAGTATTGAAGTGCTTGATGTAAGATTTAATTTCAATTCTCAACCTTGCAGATATAGTATTTCAATTTGATGCACTAGAAGACTTTACTAATCCTAAACTAGTGAGTGGCAGGAAGGAAATGTATTTTTTCCTCCCCTTTAAAGCAAGTGGTTATTGTTTTAAATTATTAGGGATCTAAACTTGGCCACCATCCAAGATGTGTCATGGCGCTTAGGTCTTCAGCTTCAGCATGAAAAGCACACACCCAAATATTTGATCAGAGCATATTCTTCCAGCCTGGCTGACAGACTCAGAGATGGCAATACAGATAACCATTTTCTGTCAAAATCAAAGGGATCTATTTTTTTTTTTTCCTTGAAAGAATTAAAACATGTTCAATCAGAAAGGTCCAGCATGTCTCTGGCAAACAGAAGAATTCCTCAGGGATCCAAATTAAGAATAAAATAAGTGAAGAAGGGGGCAACTCACAGCAGTGCATAGACACTGCCTCTTGTACGGGTTTACTCTTGTGTGTTTGATTGCCCGTGTGAGTCTTGCATCTTGTGTGTTATTGTTTATCAAAGACCAATAAACGAGAAGGGAGATTAGAGGGAAAGAAAAAAGGAAAAGAAAAAAGGAGGAGAAATCTTATGCATATGTGAGGTTGAGAGATATTGCATTTCAGGGTTTGTGCCGTGTTATCTTTTATTTTTGTGGTGTTAAAATAAAGAATGGTAGCGAGTATCAGAGCTAAAATGCAAGGGTTGATGATTTCAGAGAAAACACACCACCCAGAATTAGCTAAGGCAATGGTCCCCAGGGCTTTTCTGGACCAATGAACCACCTTTAACCCTCAGCTGCCATATGCCCTGTGAGCAACCTACCAGGGCATTTTTCAAAGCAGGCCCCAGAGCAATTGTGCAAATTGCACTTTGCTGAAAACTTCCTTCTGGCAAAGCAGAAAAACTTCATGGAAAAGAGCAGCATGGAATGCTGGTAGAAAATCTAAGTTTTTACATTTTTCTATTTATTATAGTCCATGGTCCATTTGTGATTACTTATCCTGGACTTTCGGGCCACTGCAGAGCCATGGGCTATATAGTTTGTGGACAACTGAGCTGTGGAACCAGTCCTCATTAGAGAACACCTGCCAGGGATTATTCATGCTTCAGGGTAGCTTCCATATATTGAGCACTGTTGGTAGGAGTACATGAAATAAGAAATTTCACAAGGGCTGAATTGCTGTTTCAGTTTTGTCATTGGGCTAGTTCAGCTGATGATGCCAACAAAGTTTATTGTGTTTTGCTATTGCTTAAGTTGGAATCTGGAAAGCCAGTTCACTCCTGAAATTTTTTTTAAAACAAATGTTCCTAACACCTTTCAGCAGGGACAAAAGTAGTTTTGTGGGTCTTTAGGTTTTTTTTTTTTTTTTTTTTTTTTGAGCTTGATAGAAGAAATGAACCCAACTGTGAAGCTGGGTTGCAATTCCTTATGCCTACTGATTTTACTGGTAAATATTTTAGTCTTTCTCATTTGCTTATGCATAATCACATTTGTTTATGTGTGTTAAATAGCCACCTACAGCATAGCTAATGTTATAAAGAAGGACATGTGCAAAAGCCTGCCTGCCCTGGTAGCTTTATGTGACCAGGGCACTTTCTGTCTGATGGTTACCAAACGCAACAATATCCAACTCTGCAGTGAGTGTGGGTGGAAGAGGAGACATCTGGAGTTCTGAAGATGCAGTTAAATATACCTGCAAATTTTCTGGGCGTAGTAATAAAAAGCATTTAGAAATTGACTTACATTCTCTAGCACCAGCTTGCTACCATTGACCTGGCGTAGTGCTGGCTCATGGGCTGCTAAATACAATGATGATATTGACCTGAGACCCTTCCTAAAAGGCACAAGAATGAAAGAGAAGCTGCCTTCTCATTGCCCTTCCCTAATTTTGTGCATTTGTCAGAAATCCAACATTTTGTGATATTGATTTGCATTGCAAACTTTCTTGATCCTTAATGATATAATACTGTGTAAAACATTTTAAAGAAAAATGCCATGATGTTGCATTGGAAGGAACTGTTCTGTCAAGCGCACCACAAAACCAATTCACCCTTAACATGACAGCAATTTCTCCAGTGACATTTACGAGCTCATTGAAAGAACAGTAGCAATTTTATTCACTATTTGGGACTTACTACCCAACATATAATGAAAGTGTTATGAAAATTAGAAAATGCATATAACGCAGCTCTTTTGTAGTGTAAATAACACAACCATTTAAACTACATACATACTAGAATTATATTATACACATATACCCTACCCACAAACTGGAATAGACCTTTTACCGAACTAAGCTGCATTTTAATTAGGAGAGTGGTAACAAGCCTCTAAAATCAGCCAACACTGTATTTTGGGTTTAACTCAGAAATTCTAGGGCTTTATGAATTCACGACAGACCCTTAGGGATACATTTTCAAAGCACTGCAACAGGATTTTAGCCATGCAAATCCCATTAAAATCAGTGGGAGACATGTGGCTAAAACCCACGCAAGGCTTTGGAAGCAACATGCCCCATAATGTTATCTAGACACTGTTTCAGCCTGTGAATTTCCTTGCTTCCAATTTTTACAACTGAATTCAAAAGGAAATAAAATTTGCCATGGGGATGTGGGAATTTTAACAGGATGCAGCCTCTTTTAGTTCCACAGAAGCAGTTTTGATATATCAGCTACACTAGTACATGGCAAAGATATATTTTTTGTCTCTGCTTTATGGGTTTAGTGTGTGCCCAACTATTCCAATTTGGGATAAAATGGTTTTATTACGGAATTAGATAGCTAACTAATATTGAAAATACACATGCATTGTAGTTCTTTGGCAATTTTAATTTCTCTTAATATTTGGACTCTCAAGTTCCTTTAGGAGCAATGATTGCAAATGACTTCAGTACTGTGAAGCCTTGAGAGATACGCTACCTGCTGCCAGGCATTACGGAAACACTGACATACACTGCAAGAGTTGCAGATCCATTCTCAGACAAAGCAGTGCCTGAGCAGTGCGAGCTTTAGAAAGGCAGGTCTTCCTTGTCTGCCTGCATTTCAGGGACATTTGGTTATCAGGAAAAATTTAATAGAAAGAGCGGTGAAGCACTGGGACAGGCTGCCCAGAGAAGTGGGAGAGTCTCCATCCCTGGAGTGTTTAAGAAACATGGAGATGTGGCATTGAGAGGTGTGGGTTTAGTAGCATAGTGGGGGTGGGTCAGTGATTGCACTACAGGATCTTAGTGGCCTTTTCCAACCTTAATGATTCTATGTCAGCAGAGCGTGGGCTGGTGGGTAGATCTGCAGCAAGGCAGAGATGGGCAGAGATGGGCAGAGATGTGCTCGTGAGCACACTTTTGTTAGGTGAGTGGGAAATCTTTAATCTCTCTCTGAAGCAGATAGAGAAATTTTCTCTGGATTGTGTGCCCAAACAACAGAGATTATATGTGGAGGTAAAAAAAAAGATTTGCAGAAGTTACTCAGAGAAAAGAGGTTCTGTCAGAGGAGAAAACCTGTGCATGTTGGTAGATACAGAAAACCAGGGCAATCTACATGTTTTGAAACATGGAAATCCAAGCATTTTTTAGAAGGTTAATTTCAAAGAAGTCCCCTACTGCTTTCCATGTCTAAAATGGGACTCAGGATTACGGCTAAAGCATGGCAGTTCTGCACCGTTTCTGCAAGGGGCTGAGTAAGCAGCATTCTGGTCCTGCAGCTCCCCTGGGTGCACCCTGCAGACAGTCCTCAGCCTTCTGAATTTGGGGTCTGTATCTGGAGCCTTTTGGATTAATGCACGACCTGCTTGTGTAATGCCGTGAGTTCACGGATCTTAATGACACAGAGTCTGATAGTTGATGTGCCTTCCACACAGCGAGACGTCTCTCTCCTCCTCACACCGGGCCCCAGACGCACGCTGGGTTAGAAGCTCTGAAAAAAAAAGCCCCGACGGGGCCTTCACCCCAAAGCGCGCTGACGTTGTGGACAGTCCTGCAGCCGGCGGATCGTCGCTAGGTGGAGCTGCAGCCCGCTGCGGGCCGCGCCGCCCCTTTGTCCGTGCCGGGGCTGTGGGGCGGAGGCGGCGCTCCCGCGGGCCCCGGAGCTCCAAGTGTTCAATCGGCCACTGCAAAGAGATTTCCTTGTGCTTTTTTTTTTTTTTTTTTCTTCTTCCCTTCCCTTCCCTTCCCTTCCCTTCCCTTCCCTTCCCTTCCCTTCCCTTCCCTTCCCTTCCCTTCCCTTCCCTTCCCTTCCCTTCCCTTCCCTTCCCTTCCCTTCCCTTCCCTTCCCTTCCCTTCCCTTCCCTTCCCTTCCCTTCCCTTCCCTTCCCTTCCCTTCCCTTCCCTTCCCTTCCCTTCCCTTCCCTTCCCTTCCCTTCCCTTCCCTTCCCTTCCCTTCCCTTCCCTTCCCTTCCCTCCCTCCCTCCCTTCCTCTTTCTTTCTTTCTTTCTTTCTTTCTTTCTTTCTTTCTTTCTTTCTTTCTTTCTTTCTTTCTTTCTTTCTTTCTTTCTTTCTTTCTTTCTTTCTTTCTTTCTTTCTTTCTTTCTTTCTTTCTTTCTTTCTTTCTTTCTTTCTTTCTTTCTTTCTTTCTTTCTTTCTTTCTTTCTTTCTTTCTTTCTTTCTTTCTTTCTTTCTTTCTTTCTTTCTTTCTTTCTTTCTTTCTTTCTTTCTTTCTTTCTTTCTTTCTTTCTTCTTTCTTTCTTCCTTCCTTCCTTCCTTCCTTCCTTCCTTCCTTCCTTCCTTCCTTCCTTCCTTCCTTCCTTCCTTCCTTCCTTCCTTCCTTCCTTCCTTCCTTCCTTCCTTCCTTCCTTCCTTCCTTCCTTCCTTCCTTCCTTCCTTCCTTCCTTCCTTCCTTCCTTCCTTCCTTTCTTCCTCTCTTTCTCTCTCTTTCTTTCTCTCTTTCTTATAATGATAAAAAAATACTGTTATTTTAATTGTTGTTTCAGCTGAGTTTAAAATAAATTTCCCCTAATTATTCCACCAAATACTGTAATCTTGGTATTAATATCTAGGAAGAAAAAAAAATGTTTAAAAATTAAAATTGTATTCCAATGTAATTTGCTGTGCAATTGTTGGGAGAGACATTAAACTGCATTGCTTTATCTTTTCTTAATTCCAAATAGCATGATACATTCCCCCAAATTATCTACCAGCTTCATTACAATGAATTTAACCTCCTCCCCCCCCCAGTTGTATCTTACCAAATTGTCCAGGGGAAAAATATAAATAAAGCAAGTGGTTGTTGGTTTTTTTTCCTCTTCTTCGTATGTGCTTTTACTTTTTTCTACACTGTAATGACATTTGGCAGGCTCAACTGTGTAATGCTTGACTGGTTTTATTGTTGTCTGCTCCCAGTGGGGAATAGTTGACACTGCTCTCTGTTTTCAATTGATATCCATTTTCAACAATATTGCTTTCTATTAGATTCCTGCACAGTTTGTGCCAGCCAAACCGAATATTTACCATGTTGCCCTCAAAGCCTCAAATCAACAAACATTACAATAAGTAAAATATGCATTTGCTATCTGACATTTTCAAATTTCCCTTTTAAATTATTGTTTTGACTTTATTTCACAACAAATGAATCAAGCATTAAAGATACAGTGTTGCCACGTAAGGTAACTCAGATTGATTCTGAGTTTTAAATGACAGGATAAGAGGGTGCACGAATACAGGAAAACTGAATGCACGTATCTGCTTCTCATTACCTTCTATGATCACTTCTGTGACATAGGATGCATAGGTTTACGTTGATTGTCATTTCCAATCTTTGTGTTGAATGACACTGTTTCTTGTGTAATCTTATTATAAATTTGAAGTAGTTTGTTCGCACAGTAAAATTCTAAAATCCACCATTGCACTTCTTAAATTCTGATCTACCTCCCAGGCTTAGCAGCTCTGGTGGGGCAGACTTCTGTTTCTTGTCATTGCTTTCAAGGCTTGGTGTCTGTCTGCTTCTCCTGGCTCTCCAGCCCTGCACTGCCTCCGTTCCTTTCACCAACCCTCTTCACTTCTCACACCTGCTTATCAGTTTCCCACACTCGCCTCAGAGGTTTCTCCATTAATGACACATCTTCCTGATTTTTACTCTCAACCCATTTGTTACATCCGTTTTGTGTTCAGCCCAGTTTAAGCATTCAGTCTTGTTGACTTGCATGCAAACTGTAATGGATCAGGTACTGAAACAACCATTGTGTACCTTCCTTGAAGCTTTTCTGTGACAACGTCTTCTCCCTCCTCACACTTCATTTTCATCTTTGTCTTCATCCTCATCTTGAGGAGCTCTAAGTCGCCTGCCTAACTTGTCTATTGAAAGACCTTGGACATTTGGCAAGAAAAAGGCTCGAAACAGAGGGAATACCAGATAAAGCATTGGCTGTGATGAACTTTTGAAACCTGTACATTTCTGACTTGGGCTGGGGACCCTATCTGCAGCCCCCAACATGCAGTGCTGGACCAACTCTCCCTCTCCCAGAATGAGAACAGAAAGAGGTGATGCTTCACCCAGACACATCCAAGTCATCAGAGAACTACTCCCTATCCAACTTAATTCTTCCAGCAATACACTGTAACCAGCCCATGAGTTTTGCTGCAGCCAGAAAGTTTGGGAATATACGTATACCTGCGTAACGTTGCTGCTGTTGTAGGTGCATGTAAGTTTCTTCTTTTTAAACTTCCTTGGAAAAACTGCAATAAAAAATGATACCAACAAGATAAAAAACATATGCAAAGTGTACATTCTGAGAAAACTGTAAAGAGACTGAGAATTTGGAAGAAGAACAATTGAAGCTGCTGTGAAGATTTATTTGGTTCCTTTATGTGAACAGCATTCAAATACAATTCTGATTAACTGATAATATTCTCCTTAATCTATAGGCAAAAGGCTTTCTTCCCTGCATAGGATGAATGGTGTTTGCTGAATTGGTAGTTATTCAATATTTTGTTTTCCCCCATCAGTCAGTGCATGACCCCAGGCTTTATTTACCAAACACCATCCAAGCCCTGCACTTAATACAGAATTATTAATTTCCTCCTGGGATGTTCTTTCACTCTCCTCATCAACAATGCTTCACTCTCCTCATCAACAGTGCTTCATAATTGTTAATGGAGTTCTATATTTGGCCTGTGGCATAGGACTTCCAGTTTTTCTCAAATCAAGTGTGCAATATGCTTTCCTCGCCTGATATTTATTACCTTTTCATAATGACACAGATGTACAGAGGTCTGATCATAAATTGGTTTCATCTCTTGTGCGGATGCCCTCAGCCCCTGGAGTCCTGGAGGGGAAACGCCTGCTCTTCCCCCATGCCCTGGTGCTTGGTGCCAGGCACGGAGACCTCGAGGGCATCTGCAGGAGACTCTCTTCACTGCAGCCTTTTGCCCATCCTCTGCACCATCAGGAGAACGAACGGTGCCGTTCCTTTGCAATCCATCTGGATAATTTGTGTTGTCATAGCTCATACAGTGTGGAAAACACATTCAGATATAACACACAAGCTGTCAGATACAGCTACCAGTCTAAGACAAATAACATACAAAGGAAGAGGCACATGATGGAACAGAGATGGTAACAGTTAAAGTCAAAACCTCAAAATCTTGTGAGATAAGGGACTCATCTTTCTGCTGGCAGTCCCTTGGGTAAAATTAGTTGGATTGTGAATGGGTTAGAGAAATCCTAAATTTTCCATTCTGGAAGTTAAATGGGAGCTGGTTTCTTGTGATGGAAGGCAGTTTATCATCACAGCACAGCAGGAGAAAACCCTCCTCTTGAACAGGGTCCTACACTGTGGGAATCAGTGTAACTTGAGAGGCCTTAGGTTTTGACCTGGTAGAGATCAGGCTCAGTGTTTTCACTTTGTATCACAGCACACTCATGTCTACTCCAGCCTTTGATTAAAGCATTGATTAAATTTGGTTAATTACAATTACAATGGTAACCAAGGTGCCCCCCACTACCTGTGAAATCCAGGACATCTTGCAGAAGAAAGACGTTCATGCAAACATTACATGGACAAGCTAATGTTGCCTGAGAGCTGCTTATTTTGTGAGATAATATTATGGGATAGTGATTGCCTGGTAGACAATTGTTTGTGAAACGGTATTTGTTCATAGTTGTTTTGCTTTTTACCTTGAGTAGGCTGAAGGCTGGAATGTATTGAGTTTCCAGAATAAAAAGAACTAGATTCTAACATGACTCCATAAAATAAAATAAAATAAAATAAAATAAAATAAAATAAAATAAAATAAAATAAAATAAAGTAAAGTAAAGTAAAGTAAAGTAAAGTAAAGTAAAAAGTAAAATAAAGTAAAATAAAATAAACATATAAATCAAGCATTCACAGGATACAAAAGAAGTTCTGTAATTACCAAGGTAGATTCCACTTTATTAAGTGGAGGAGAAAATACAGCTTTGTCATGTGTTTCCAGATTGCTTTTAACATTAACTATATACATTCACCAACTGACAGAAAGAAGAGCACAGCAGATTATACAGCCAAGGTATGATTGAAGACATGTAGGCAGGGGGCAACTTGGGAACCATTGATCACAATCTCATTAGGTCTGAGATTGCAGCAAAAAAAATGAATGGTAAATGAGCAGAAGGAGAACAAAAAAAGACACTGAAGTCAGACATGCGTTTCTCCAGAGGATGCGCTACATGCTTGTAAATATCAAACAGGCTAAAGAGTGGGACAAGAGAACAGAAAGCCACAAGGACTAAATATTAGAGGGAAAAAAGCTATTTGGACCATTCTTCTGCTAGCAAGTAACATACCAAGAAAAGAGAAGAATGAGACTAAATAAGGAGTTTCACACTGAGGTTTAAGAAAAAAAAAAAAAGAGAGCAATCAGATGGTCAAGTTAGATACTAGGAAAAGAGAAACCATGTGATTCATAGAGCTACATGCAAAGTGAAAAGAGAGACAAAACAAAGGCAGTGAGTTAAGCATAAACAGACGAAGATATCAAGCTAATTAGTATGAAGCAAACAAGCTTGACAGACTTGCTGAGGCCAGGCGGATGGAGGAGAGGGAGGGCAGGTAAGAGGTCAAATGAGCTCTTTGCTATAGTATTCATTTAACAAGATGAAGGTCACATCTCCGAAAGAGTGATAGATTTTTCTGGATAGGGAAAGTGAAATGTCATCAAGAATTATGGTTATGTCATAGCAGCACTCTCATAATCTTTACCAGTCTCCAGTTCTTCTTTAATTAGTAGGCTTCATGTTTATGAAGGGGCAAATATAATAAGAAAAACTAGCTGAGGATATTTAGTGATTCTGAAGAGATGTGTGACATTCCTCTCATCGTATTTTCCCATCTCCCAGTCATCAGCCACAAAATTTTAAATTGTCTGCAAGAGAATTGGTGGAAGATGAATTGCGTGTGTATTTAATCTACATCATCTAATGCCTCAGTGACTGCCTCTTATTGTCAGAATACAACAGAATGCTTATAGAAATACTTACATAAATAGCTCTGCTGAAGTCAATGGAATTAGTCTTCTGCTTAAAAGGAAGAATTTTCTCCAGGATTGTACTGGAGCAAAAGCTAAATACTAGAGTGGCCATGCTTAGCAAAGTAACACGCTTGTAAAAAATTGCTCAGAAAGATGCACCTGGACTGTAGTTGAGAGGGGATGCTCTGGTCAGAGAGAAATGCACCTTAGAAGTCTCAGGTAGGTGCTCCTCCTTCCCCAGGCAAAGAATGATCTCTGTCCTTGGGCAATGATTAAAAAGCATAGACTACAACCTCATTAGGCCTGAAACAGCAGCAAAAATGAATGCTGGACAAAAACGAATTAGACTAAAGCTCTCCTAACACCTTTCCCATGCTGTGATTATATGGCCAAGCACATGAAGATGATCATAGTTCTCCAGTTATTTAAGCAAGGTGGAACTTGAATAAGACATGGCTGATAGCTGGAAAATTCTAACAGCCTCCTCCTCTCCCTGCCCCACACCCTGCAAAGAAGCTATTATAAAGTATTCAACATTCTCAAGTAAGATTAGGAGAATTGATATATTCTTGGAGAAATATTTGTGCGTATATTATATTTGGCATAATTTGTTTTGGAGAAATGCAAAATAACAATAAATCTTTCAACACAAGAGAAAGCTCTGTGAAGGATGTTATAGACTCCAATCAGAAAATAGATGAATGCTTTTTGTCATTTTCTGGTGTTAGATCAAAAGTCTTGTCTATTTAGTATGGAAAGAGGTAGAAAGAAAAAGATAGGAATTGATAGAAGCTTGGAAAATCTTGAATGGCCTGTCAAGAGCTCTTACCAATGAAGTTGAAGGCAACACTTGTAAAAATGAATTACATGTGCTATTTTTTATACTGCACACAAGTTTAATAGTGGACCTCAATCCATTTTACGAGACAAATACCTTAATATAGATGATTTGCAAAAAGAATGCAGTGTTTACCCAAATAAGAATAACATCCTCAACTACATTTAGTGCTAATTTAAAATGACAAGGGCTATCAATCCTCAAACTCCTCAGTATAACCTAATCACCAGTTGGGGTCAGGCCAACATTTGCTTTCTAGCAAAATATTGTAGAAATAGATGAATTGCCCTGCTCTCCAGAGTATTCAATATTGGCTGCTTCTGAAATCAAAATATCAGCCTGGAGGAAGCATTGTAGCATATTGTGACTTTTTCTTTATTAATTTTATTATATCTTTATCTGTTAATATAAAAATAAGTGTGCTACTTTCCAAGTTCTGTTACTTTCTTATATGTATACTGGCTTAGAATCTATAATTTACAGCTGTAACCTCCAAAACAGCCTGGAAAACCAAATCTGCCTCTCAAAATTATTTTTTTTACCTTAGGTATATAAATGTGGAGGAAACAAATAGGCTGAAGTTAATTGCTAGAACAAATAAGAAGTTTTGATAGATTATTGTTTTTAAGAAATTAAAGGAAAATTACCTGAACGTAAAGGCAAATAATGAGTGTAGTAGCAGAGTTCCTGATGAAGAAGAATCTATGACTGTAAGTAGTCACTGTTATGATAGATTTCTTCTTTCTTCTTCTTCTTTTTTTTTTTTTTTTTCTGAGTGGATACAATCTCTGCAGCTTTTCAACATAGAATCATGAAATGGCTGAGATTGCTAGAGACCCTAAAGAACATCTAGTTCCAACCCTGTGCTATGAGCATTGTTGCCACCCATATTGAAAGAGGCCTGATTTGGGTCCCCTCCAAAAGCTTCAGGTTTTATTATTAGATGATAAAGTAGTTATCTAGCTCTGGGAGAACAATACAGTTTTTTTGTTTGTTTGTTTGTTTTTCAAATTATCTTATATTGGACATCCACCTTGTCATCTTTTAAAATGTAGGCCTAAAAACATAAAAGTGTATCATGCAGTTCCATTTTTTTGCTATCAACTAGAAAACAGCAAAATGATTTTACCTTGTTATAAATAAATGGACTTCTGAGTAGTCCACTGGGAGGTGATGGATGAGTGTTGACCACTCCACCAGATTCTCACGAGCTCTTGTAACATAATACTTCAGCATGGGAATTTTTGTACAGAACACAAACACAGTAATATGTCAACTGCTGCATAAAATCTTCCCCATGAAATCTGAAGACCATCTTCAGTATGATAGTTTCTCAGTATTATTACATGCAGTTTAAAAGGCCTGCAATCGCATCCTTGAAACATCAGACTTTTTCTTTGTTAAATGCAGACGCTTGGCTTAAAAATCACTGACATTTTATTGCAATTACTGTCTTCTTCCATTCCTACTTCCCTCTGTCCCATTACTGTCTAGGCAGTGGATCAGGATGTAAAATTTTGTATGTGGGCAGAACTGGGGTGCTGCAAAATGGGATATTTCTCTTAGCTCTTCCCACATTCAGTAGAAAAATATGTAGCATGTTGTGATTCATGCTTTAAGTACTAAGATGAGGAATATGGACATTTTCAAACAGAGCAATTTTCTCCCAGCTTTCTGTATTTATTCCACCAATGACTACAGACATGAACTGAAGAAATAAGCCTGGATGTGAATTAATTCAGCCTCTGTAATGGCTTAAAAGTGGGCATTCCATAATCAATTTCTTATCACTCTGAACTGTGACTGCTCAATGTTGTGATGTGAATCATAACTTACAGTGCTCTGGAATCACTTTATTCAGGTCTTTCAATTATTCTCAGGCTATGTCTCTGAAATAAAATTATTTATCTGCTTTGCTGGTGCTCTGCCTTTTGCAGATCTTTATTAAAATGTGTCAGGAAATTTGGTTATGTAAAAAGTTAACCAGAGACATGATGAAGACATCCTAAGTGTATTCTTGCACTGCTAGGACATAGTTTTGCTACACTGCCTGATTGGGTCTTTGCAAGAATTAAGTCCAGTTTGGACAATGCAGCCTGAGAAGCTCTTTAACCAATTATGGAACTGTTTTTGTGCAATGCTCCATAGAAATTTCAAAGGAATCTCTTTTTTTCTTCTTTCTTTCTTAGCTTTTCCCTAATTCCTGTTACGTCCCTGTGGGGCTCTCCTCTAAGAGTAGCAATGAATGATCCATTTCTCTTTTTCACAGTTGCAGGAAGTTGTGAGACACTCAAAGAGTGACAAAAAACATCCTAAGATGTCATCAAGGTTATGTACCTTGTCAGCACCTCATGAGATATGCGGTATGTTTCACTCTGGTTTTAGCTGTGAAGATCAGCCTATGGCTGAATTATTCGAAATTTCTTCAGGTCAGGCTGAATGTTTGGCTAAAATTGGGCTTATGTTTTGCAGATGGTCAACAATGGTCAACAATAAAAAAAATTAGTCCTCATGTATTTTTTTTAATTCGAAAGTAACAATTTGTGAATGTGAAACCGAAGCAATACGTAAAGAGAGGTATATAAACTATAGTGATCTGATCTGGCGGAAATACCTTCTGCATCTGTAAACATAGATATCTCAGCTTTATGAAAGTAAAGCAACCTGCAGTAAAAATTAAGGTTCTTCATCAACACCTGTTCACATTCCCATACACATTGCAGACATTTATTCTCTGTAAACATTGAAAAAAGAGCCCCAACATTTGAAAACATTTGCAGCCTGGAAGGCCAACAGAATCCCGGGCTGCATAAACAGAGGAATGGCCAGCAGGGCGAGGGAGGTGATTATCCTCCTCTACTTTGCTCTTGTGAGGCCCCATCTGAATAACTGTGCCCACGCACACAGGAAGGATATGGAACTATTGGAGCAGGTCCTCAGGAGGGTCATGAAGATGATAAAAGGGGCTGGAGCACCTCTCCTATGATGAAAAGTTGAGGGAGTTGGGCTTGTTTAGCTTGGAAAAGAGAAGGCTCTGGAGAGACCTCATTGTGACCTCCCCATACCTGAAGGGAGCTTTTAAGCAGGAAGGGGAACAAATTTTTACAATATCTAATAGTTATAGGATAAAGGGAAATAGCTTTAAACTAAAAGAGAGGAAATTCAGGTTAAATATTAGGAAGAGATTCTTTACTCAGAGGGTTGTGAGGCACTGGATTATATTGTCTGGAGAAGCTGTGGATGTCACTTCCTTGGAGGCATTCATTGCCAGGATGGAACCCTGTGCAATTTGATCTGGTGGGTGGCATCCCTTCCCACGGCAGGAGGTTTGGGACTTTAAGATCCCTTCCAACCCAGGCCTTTCTATGATTCTATGAAAAAGGAAGACTTGTATGTCTTACAGTATTCATAAAGTAAATTTATGCCACGTCTACAGCCAAAGTTCTTCTGAGATACCCTGCTTTGAGCAGCAAAGTTCTTTTCATGGCTTTTTCATTCCTTTACTTCTCTTGAATGAATCACAGTAGATACTTCACTTTGAGCATTTTTTTCATGTCTGTTTTACTTATTGTTTAATTATCCTTCAAAGTTGTTCGTGGTTGAAGATCAAGTAATCCTCTGTAGTATTTAGCTCTGTTGTAGCTAAATGTCCTGTTCCTGGTAGTGCAATGGGAAATGCCATACACTGTCTCTGCTTGAGATGGTAAAATTAAAATCTACGAAATATTTGGTGGTTGCCAGATGAGTCTGTGAATGCTCCCTGGGAGTAATGAATACAGTGGGTGCTTGCTTCTATCTCAGTGGCCCCAGGGTTACAGGTCAGCTCTTCTGAAGTGGCCATGGAGGCATTTTGTCGCAAAGTAATGGGAACTATTTGTCAGTCCAAGAGATTATCAGCACTCTTTCTAGCTTTTGAGGCTGAATATGCACTAAGGGTTGTCTTGTCTCTTCCCTTTGTTCCCAGGGAAACTGATGTAAACCATTCACTATGCCTGCTACCTGCCAAGAAAAAGGCCATTTTGCATAAGTGCAAGAGACAACTGTAAAACTGCCTGTGCCTGTAAAACTTGATGAAAGAGTTGTCCAGACCCTCCACACTATGTTTGGGGAAATAAGGTTGGGATGGTTACATCACCCTAGGAACACTCTTCACCATTCCCTCACTAGGAAGACAGCCCTTGCAGCTGTAATGAATTCAGGTCAGTCTAAGGTAGCAGTTACAGTTAAGCAGCTCCATGATTATCACATGAGATTAAAAGTATAAGTGTCTTGATCTCTTAGAAAAGCAGACTTAGACTGTGGGAATGGACTTGTTTAAAAGAGAGGTTTTGCATTCTTCTCACCCCAGAAGATTAAGAGATAGAGAATCCTTTGCAGTCTGTCTGTCTGATAAATAAATATTCTTCCAGTTGTGAAAAGTTGAAATGTATCTCTAAATTTCAGCAGAGAGAATATAAAGTGTGTTTGGATTTCTTTTTTCCTTTGATATCTCTCTATTTTTCTGCTTTCTAAATGGATATTATTTTATTCTACTATTTTTGTTTGAAATTCTCTTTCTTCTCTTTTTTTCGTCTAATTTTTTTTTGACAGAAGAGTGAGGAAGGGTGCACATAATAACATCAATGATGGAGAGCGATGCATCTTCTCCATGGTACTGTGCAGAAGACAGCCACTTGTTAGTGCCAGTAATTTTCCTTCAAACCCTGATATTTTGAGAATACAGACTGGATTTGGCAATGCCTATGAAGTAGAAGCTAATATTTTCCCTAAAGCATATCAGATCACTTGAAGATTTTTCCTTCTATAGGCTGTTACTCCTCCTGGTAGCTGGTCTGTGCTGCAGGGGAATTAAAGATAAGCCACATTGACTCCTGCATAGGTGCAGCTCCAGATGGGGAAGTTTTGGTGCCTGTGCCGTATGCGCTGTGCAGCTCAGCAGTGTGCCTGCATCTTCTGTGCCGTCAGTACAGCTCTTTATCCAAGTGCTATACTCACACTATAGGATTATAAAAGGAAATTAGACTGGAGCCCATTAAGCCCGTTTACTCTCTGCTGCAAATATTTTTACCGTGTAGTTTTGTGTGCAGGAAGTGCTGTAAACTTCAGCATTGCTGCTGGCTCCTTTGTAATCACTCCACTGATTATGAATTGCTGCCTTTTGGCAGTTCCTGCTTGCATGGTTATGATTTCTGCTGGTGGGAGGGTAATAGAGGGGGAAAAATGGAAAAAAATAAGTGCAGGCCGCTGAGACTTCAGGACAATTAATGTCCTTCAGCAAAATCGAGCAGGGTGCAAGATAAACTAGCCAAATCCTAGGCTTGTGGCAACTCTATTTCTATCTTCTGCCTCCTGCAAAGGCTTTATCTCAAGAGATATATGTGAAGAAACTAGACCAACCAGTTGGGATTTGATCACAGTATATAGAAGAAAGTGTGTAGCCCGAGAGCTGGATTACAAACAACATAGCAAAAGTCTGCTTAAAAAAAAAGAGAAAAAAATTCAACTTTAAAACAAAACAAAGAAAAAAACCCCACTCCTTTCTCCTTTCTTCTGTATGCAAAAGAGTAAACTGTTAAAAAAAAGGGAAGAAAAACCAACCAAGCAACAAACAAACAGAACAGGAAAAAATCCCCTACGGTTATATGATAGTTGATGTGTTTTATTTATTTTTATGGGATAATATAAAGCTACATACAGTAAACGTGAGTATTATAGGATTTGGTGTGCTAGTATTTTCATTATGAAGTCATAATTTTCAGAAGTTTATAACCTGGTTGTTAAAACTGGCGTGGAAGCTCTGGAGCTTCTGCTCCTTAGCTCAGCCTGAGAAAGCATTGGCCCAGGCTCCTGGTGGGACTGGGCACACACCAGGCTGGCACTGGTGTGTGGTGGGAGCAAGGTGCTGTTGGGCTGATGGGAAGTGCTGACTTGGGGAGGGAGTATGGACCTCTCTGATTTGTTCTAAAAGAGCTGATTATTTTGGAGTATGGGCATAGGTACGGAGGTCTTCATCCAATAGATTTCACACCCATCACTGAGCTCAGTGGGGCAGTTCTTTGTTGGACTGCTGGGAGCACTCAGCTAACTGGAGGCATCACCCTGTTGTATTGTCTGATTCTCTCTTTTATTGTTTGTTTCTTTCTCGGACTGGATGTTTAGGGAACTGTGCACAAGTTCAAGCCTTTTGGTTTGTGATTTATGGGCACTCTTTGGGATGTTGTTATTGGCTTTGTTTCTGCACATTGGTCAGTCATAATCCTCCTCAGACTAATTTCATAACACACTCTCTGTCTAGCTACTCTGTCTTGTCTTCAACACTGGTTCTTATGGAAATCTGTCATTATCAAACTCATGTTTGTATCCTCCTCATCTATCTTGCGTCTTCTTTTCACCTCACCCTGCTCTTTTTTAACTTGTTTAGCTCAGTGGCAGACAGGGACTATTTATTATTCCTGTGAAACTAGTGTTTCTGCTTGCATGAGGGCACTGCTGGATGGATCACATTTATTTACGTTATTGTATCTCATAAGATCACAGAGAGGCACCTGAAAAGGTTGGATTCAAACTGCAGGACTTCATATCTGGCCCTCCACATGTCCTTACTTTTTCACCAAGAGGACCTAGATTTGAAAACTGCAGTGCTTTGACCAATAAAAATTCATTCCTCTGTGATCACTTCTTGATCTCCAGTTACTAACTAAACTATTCAAGGGTGTGTGTGTTTCAAGCTTTTACCTGTGCACAGAGTTCAAACAGAGAGCACCAGTAGCCAAGTCAGTGTGGATTTGCTTTGTTAGATGTGAGCTCGGTACGAAGGAATCTGAACTCGACTTTTTTTAAAGTAGAAAATCCAAGATGATACCTCACCTGGTACTTGTCTCAGCATTTTTTTGCAGAAAGTCAGGTTAAAAAGCAGATTTTGCTCACAGGATCGCTTTTAATTGCCTATTCTCATTCTTCACTCTCAGTTCTTCAGGAGAATATGTCTGAGCAGATGGCTTTGACTATAGCATGGGCTATGTACCACATAAGAGTACTCTGGCAAATATAGTTAGGTATCTGTCTGATATGGATGACAAGAGACAGTGAAATATGTGAGAGTGTGAAGCAGAAGTGTGGTTACATCTAAATGCTGAATTAGCTCCGGTTCCATTTTTGTTTCAACAGTTGTTGCTTTCTGCAGGAGCAGAAAGAAGCAAGATGAACTTGACTTTTAATCTGACTGTTCTGGTGGGATGAGTGACCGCTGGTTTGCTGTATTGGCACTCTTACAGCAGAAAGAGATGAGGGAGACTGACAGAGCACAGGAGTCAGAGTTTGGGGAGTGGGGAGCATGCCATGATAAAACATAGTGGTTAGGGATACGCATGATTGGAAAACCAATTCATTTCAATGGTACCTGGTGGAGCAGTTAAGGCAGTGTTATTATCTTCAGTTCCTCCTGAGGAGGAAACAGAAGTGGGGTGCTGACATGATGCTGTGAATAATAGTCAGCATTTTGGTGTCAGTGTGGGGAAATAAAGCCTTCCTTTCCCTATTTGTTTAGTCTCTTCATCACACAGGAGTGTCATACAATAGGTGAAGAGGTAATACACTTGGCTAGTCAGAGAGATTTGGGCTATCATTTGGGAATCATTAACAGAAAACTTCTTTCCCTTTTTAATCTTGTCTGAATTCCTTGGAGTCTTCTTTATATATATATATATTTTGTATGTGAGGCAGTGGTGTTCTTCGGAAGAAGACTAGTATGAAGAAATGGGTTTATACTGCAACTGAAGGACATTGATCTGATACTCTTTAGACACAAGAGCCACAGTTGGCCCACTCTTGTGCAAGCCCGGCTCTTGCATAGAGTCAGGCCAATTTCTCAGCTCTGGTGGAAACCAGACTACTCACAGTGAATCAACTTGCCTAAAGACTGGACTTAAATGCTTGTAGATCATATCTTCAAAATTACTTCAGTATTTTTGGGAAGCTAATGAAAAACAACAACAACAACAACAAAGATTTGGCAAAGCTAAATACCCATAATCCTATGAGAACAAGAATTGTTTGACATTCATTGGTCATTTTTCATTGGATAATTTTATCATTCAACATATTTGGAAGCCAAAGTAATGCCATGGTGCTGAGGTTACCAGACAAAACAGAGAAAGGCTAAAGTAATGTGTGAACCATCTGTGCAGCTGGATATGGTTTCTCAAGATGATGTATAACTGATACATCTTCAAGAATTGGAGTGGACTCATGAATAATTTGCTTAGGGAAAGGAGATGACATTTGTCATCTTCTACTGTCTGGTTGTTAAAACATTCAATTTTTGAACTAAATATCCTTCTTCTTTGTCTCCTGCTATCTCTTGCCATAGGCAAGAAACTCCTGTTACACATCTCCGTCTCCTCTTTGTTCTTCTTCATGCCTATTCTCAAAAATTGTTTTTGTGATATCCACAAAATATCCTTCAGTGTTTTTTAGATAAAAAAAAAAAACTTTATTTAAATGGCCAATTTTTTTTTTCTTTTTTTTTCTTTTCTTTTTAGTTCCCTTCTCTCTGCAGCTATTAGTCATCTGTGGGTTTGTGCTGAGATTGGATACTGTGGGATGAAGACCTAAGGTCCATGAGTAGGGCTCGTAAAATAACTATTCCAGTAACTGATAACTCATTCTCCTGAGATAACTGAGTCATTCCTTGTTTTAAAATCAGAGACATATTCTATTTCCATCACTGTTTCTCTACAAACTCCATGATCCTGTTTCCAACATGAAAGTAACTCTCAGACTATGTTTGTGTGTATGCCTTACAACAGAAATATTTTCTCAGGGAACTATAATGTTTCAGCTGCCGCTGCAAACATGTCAGAGGAGAATGTGAAACTGAGCTGACACAGTACAGAGGCTTTATTGGCTGTTACTCCTGAGATATGCACCTTAGACACTTACTTAGTAACTCAACCAGTTATATGGTGGACTTGGAGGTATCAGTTGTTTTCCCTATGATTCTTTAGAAAAATAATTTAACTTTGTTGTTGTTGTTGTTGTTGTACTGGAGTGGAGTTATGATACCAGCATCAACTGGGGGTAGCAGGTAATGAAGTGGGAGCTGACAACCCTCCCGCTGACAGCTGAGGGACTCCTTTACACAGAGGGTCAAAATCCTGCATGCTGACCACAGAATTACAGAATCACGAAGGTTGGAAAGACCTCCAATATTCTCCAGTCCAACTGCCCACCTACCATCAATATCCCCCTCACTGAACCATGTCCCTTAGTACAACATCTAAACATTTCTTGAGCACCACAAGGAACAGTGATTTAACCACTTCCCTGGGCAGCCTATTCTGATGCCTGTCCACTCTTTCTGAGACTAAAATTTTCCTAACATCCAATATGAATCTCCAATTCCTTCTAGTCCTATCACTGGTTATGCAGAAGAAGAGACCAACCCCCACCTCACCTCCTTTCAGGCAGCTGTAGAAAGTGATAAGTCTCCCCTGAGCTTCCTCCAGACCAAACAATACCAGTTCCCTCAGCTGCTCCCCATAAGACTTGTGCTCCAGACCATGGTGCCAACATTTCTGTATCCCTCACTGTGGGAAATGCATTGCAATCAGAAGTGAATCAAAGCTGGAGGTAGGTTGGAGGTACACGAGTGAACCAGTGAATTTGGATAGGAAGGAGGAGGAGGCAGGACAGGTTGGAGGAGGCTGGACAGGTGTGAGCACATGCCACTTCCTGCTCCAGGGCATCTGCCAGCCAGATGTGGCCAGATGTGGCCAAATGTGGTGATGCCATCCCAGCACAGAGCTGCCAGGGAGCACAGCAACATGGGACAGGGGCGAGGATGCTCTCCCTGTGTGGGCTACGCTCCCTTTCTGCTGACCCCACAGCTCACCAGGACAGGTGATGCTCCAGCTCTTCCCCAGCACAGCCATGTGGATCTGTTTCTTTCAAACTGGCTCTTACTCTGGATTTTGAAATGTAAAGGGCGAGCCACCCCTGGCAAGGATAGCAGCTGCTGCATTTATAAAATAACTCCTATGTTTGAGGAATGACTCCCACCACTATTTCAGCAGGAGGAGATCTAAGCTGAGAAGGCATAATGAATTTCGATGTGGGTTCTGTGCTGTGTCAAACTGTTTAATTTTGAGAAACTGAAGTCACAAGCCTGTTGTTTCATGTTTCTGTCTAATTGAAATGTTAAAGAACGGATCTCTTGGCTGTGTATTTAGTCTGGACATTCCAGCCTTTGAACTCTTACCAGCACTGTGAGTAATATTATCCACACACATTCATTCTATTGTTGCAGAAAAACCTCTACATCTGATTTATTTTTTTTTAAATATCAAAGGACTAGCACAATGTATATACTGAAAATATTCATTTGAGAAAAAAAAGAGAAAAGAAGAAAGAAAGAATGAAAGAAAGAATGAAATAAATATAGAAAGAAAAAGCCCTCAGCCCATTACACTAGCTCTTGGGGAAGGAGGGAGGGAGGAAGCTTTCATTAGCCTCACCATCATTTTCAGTTTTAATCACCTCTGTTCTTTTCAAATTAAAAAAGAAATTTTGATCAAGGGTCTAGAAGACCCAGAAGTGCCTTCTGGGGTTATCTGAACCAGTCACCTGTTTGGAACAGACAGCCTTTCACCATCAGACGGATATGCATTTTCAATAATTAACTATTTTTAGCGTGGCATAAGTGAAAAATTAATAAGCCCCAGCAGCAAATAAGCGCTGCAGTGTGGGTAGAGAAGAAAATACAGGCCACAGCTCAACCTCCTGCTTTGAAAGTTCATCTCCCTTTCTTCTCCCCTTCCCCCCACTGTAGTCCCTGAGGAGCAGCGTCCTTCTTTGACAGATCCACATTTACACTCAGAGGTCACAATTTTCCGATGAGTCCCAGCACTAATGCTAATTGCCTCATTCCAGTACCTCCAGTGAGTAATTGTGGCTCTGAGGACTGGTGTTCCCCAGCCCAGGGCTCTCAAAAACCCTTGGTGCACCTCGGAGCAGCCTGACACTCTCCTTCAGTCCTTCCCTTTTCAGAGCTGGTGGCTGTGGGAGGCCATGCTCTGCCACACCAGTGGCACCAGCACCACAGCAGTGTCCAGGGCACTCACCGTTCTCCTTCTGTTGTAGCCTCATTTGCCAAATTCAGTTCTAGCCAAGTTCAGTCAGTTCAGCAGTGCCTCAGCAATATCTGGGAAACAACATCAGTCTAACGAGCCCCCCAGTGGCACCAGTGAGTGACTTGTCCTCTTCCCGTTCCCTAAAACTGAATTGAAAATACAAATCAAATCCAATAATCTATGGTATAATTTCTGTATGTTAATCATCAGTTTAGAAAGTCCAATCATCAGTCCTCAGGAAGCAGCTAAATTAAAATACCAGTAACTAGGGAAGAATCAGTGAACTGGGGCGTTTGCTTGAAACTGGATCACATAGAGCATTGTGTGCAATAATGACATGAAAATTCGTTAGCAAGACTTGTTCAAACTAGAAATACTGTATTGTAACCTGTTGGTCCTGTGTAAAATGAGAAATATATCCCCATACATACAGAAACATACAGAAATCCAAAAAAGCCATTCTTTATGTTATCACTCAAATAAGAGATGAAAGAAACAGTCTTCAAGAAGACACAAATGAAACAGAAGCAGTTGGATTATGCAATAACAAAGGCTCAAATATGCCTGATAAATTTGTTTTTAGAGTAAGCAATTTAGTGACCACATCCTGATAAATAGGTGGAAAATGACCACTGGATTTTGATTAGATGGGACAACTTTATTGATTTCAGTGCAGCCTTGACAGGGCACATCACCAGCCTTGTATGCATAGATGTGGGACAAAACACGAAGCCATGTACAATCACCTTTCTGACAGATGTCAGTTGTGTAGAGTCTTGTGGGTAAACTGAAGGGATATTTGAGATGCTGGAGTCTGAACCACAACTATTTTCCTTTAGTTTTTCAGAGTTGCTCAAACTTTTTTTTTCCCTGTAGACGATGCGGTATATTTTTCTTTGCAAAGCTGAATTACTTGTTTAACTATTGTATTACTGAGAAATGTAGCTGGATAACTGTAATGGGTTAGAATAATTATGTGTTTTTAAACATTAAGAAAATGACAGTCCTTTCAAGCAGGGAAAAAATTATGATTTTATTTTGAAAATGCTGATTCTTGAGCTTTATATTTTCAATTAAAAAGTGTAAAATTAAGCATGAAACGCATCAAGTTAGCACAGTTGAAACCTTGAATGAAGTGTGAGTTATTTGTAATACATAATGCAGATCCAGCTTGCCTCACAATAGCAAGGTACGTCTTCGTGCTGTGTTTGCTGAGTAGAAATCCTTCCACTTTCTCCAGAGGAAGGAGATGCCACTGGTTAAGTCCTATTTGAAAATGTATTTATGGTCAGACCCTGGAGTATTTGAAACCACTGATGCGAGGTGCTGGCAGTATAGATCAATGGTTCTTACTGACTGAGCTGACCTTTTTTGTAACAAGAAGTGAAATCCTTACGGGACAAAAACTTTCCTACCTGGCTGTTAATAGTTGGATTCAATTACCCAAGGAGGAAGCTGAAAAAAAGGTGCAGCAGCTGAATATTTCTGAGACTGCTCTAGACAAGTGGAAGACAGATCACATATCTACTGATAATATAATATTCTTTGTATGAATTTTGAATGTAGATATAAATTGCCTGCTTCACAGTCGGACCCGCAGTGGTGATTTCACTTCAGCGTACGTAACCTGGAGTGCAGAACTGTAATTAATAATAAATCTGTGCAAACAAACTTTGCACAGCCTCTGCCTTCATGATTATGAAGTATAAAATCAAAACACAAACCAAATATCACATCCCTTGGAAGGAAAGTGATCATACACAGGAAAAATCCCATCAAAGCCTGCCCCCCCCCATATTCACCCCACAATAAAAACAACAGCTCACAGAAGGCTGCCTTTCCCAGAGTGTGTCCCTTAGAACAAGATTGGGTTCTCTGTGGCCTGGTGAGATGCAGAGCAGCTGCATGCAGAGCTCACATCAGCACAGCAAATCTACCCTCTCGTGCCTGGTAATGCGATGCACCACCGTCACCCCCAGCACAGGACCGTGGCACCAACACATGAAAGTGCCTCTGACAGCTAGGGGAAATCACTTCATTTTTCTTGCAGAAGATTTGCAATCCAGGCTAACAAATTATTCTTTCATCTGTTTGTTTGTGTTAGGGGACCCCGATGCAGAATCAGGGCTCCTTCATGACACGCACTGTGAAGACATGCAAGGAAGAGAGCAGCCGGCACCCCAGAGAGCTCGCAATCTGCATAACAGGCAGGAGCTGGGGTGGAAGGCAGCTGGGCTCAGAGAATACAATAACAATAAAACGTGTATGCAGAGCATCCTTCTCATTAAAAGATGGTGGTAATTTGAGGGCATCGCGGTGTAGGTAGCTTGAAGGAAGAATTTAAATGAGGTTAAGAAGGCAGCTATACAACAGGGATATTTTGCAGTCATGGTTTGGGCTGCGAGGCATTCAGGAGGTGCTTGAGGGAGGGGGAAGTGGGCACAGAGACCGTGGCGGGAAAGGCTGATGGCTTTCTGAGGGGAATTTCAAGCATTCCTAATACAGGTGGTGGAAGATATACAATGCCAATGGCACTAATGCTCTCAGGGCAGACACATAGCCTTGGTTGTCTCCTCCTGAGTTACGGAGTAAAGAAGCAAGAAGGAGGGAATCTGGTCTTGTTTTCACTTTGGCAAGTACACCAGGGTCTGCAGGAAGGAGACACCCAAGGTCAGGCTGGATGGTGCTCTGAGCAACCTGCTCTAGCCGTAGGTGTTCCTGTGCATAGCAGGGCAGTTGGACCAGATGGCCTTTAAGGGTGCCTTCTGACTCAAATGATTCTATGATTCTGTGATTTCAGGGTACACAGGCTGACACATACAGCCACTCTGCAGACCAGAGCTTGCAGATTCCACAGCCAAAGTAAGGCATGCAGGCCGGATCTGGGTGCAGCTTGGGATCATCGAGTTTTTTTCTAAAATCCCCAGTTTCTGAATAGGTTTCTGTACAGGGAGAAACTCCCTTAATAGTGCTACTTGTCCCTCATTTATCAAACTAGCAGAAGTTATTTTTTCCACTGGCTTTACTGGATACTGTTCACAGGCTGACATTTATAAACTAGTTTCTGATGGTGAATAGTGCTGGAGAGTGTGGGCAGGGCTATTGTAACACCGAGCTAAAACAGCAGGGCTGTAATTTCATAACAGAGGCTTGAAGAATGTACAGCCCCTATTATCTAGAAAGGAATTATTTGCAGTATGAAACTATAGACTAAAATACGAGTGGACAGGTTAATAGGTATTTGTAACTTGGACAATAGTTTTTGTGCATTTCACTCTGTCCACATACCTGAAAGAGCCATGATGGAGTTGGCAGAGAAGATGTATTTGCAGAAGAGCAAAATTTAACTCCAGAGTTGCATTTGTGTGGCCAGGAGAATGCCCCATAATGTTCTTTAGAGCATCTCTGCAGCTTTGACATCCTAGCTCTTATTTCAGAAGTGGCTTAGGCACTTAGCAGCATGATATTTTCCAAAGCATCTAAGTAGATTAAAGACTTAACCTCCTCAAAAGTCAGTGGCAGCCCACTAGATCGCTATATTGTACTGCCTAGGCACCTTTTTAACTTCCAAGTCAGTGGGATTGGTGTATCTAGAGGCTACTGGCACTTTGGGGTTTGGTTTTTGTAGTAAGTGGAAGTGTATACGAAATAACAACTCAGACTTGAAGATTTAGTTCTTGCCCAAGGTGAGAACATGCCAGGGGTATCTTTATAACTTTCTTGTTCTGTGCATGGCTGTCCCTTGATATGTCTTGCCAACATCTCTTGCAATTGTTGACAGTCTTTGTGGGCAGCCAGAGCTATGGGATGTCATTTGGACACACGGAGCCTTGACGGACTTCTAGGAGTATTTAATCTGCTTCCTCAGGTCTCAATGCAGAGCAGACCTTGGCATGCCTGGATTTTGCATGGTGTCTACAGTAACGGCTTTCTGCCAGCTCTCTGGCCATACAGCAGCCTGATGCATTTGTACTGAGGGAAGATGGGTGCAAAACACTGATTTCTTTGCTTTTTATTTTTATTTTTATTTTTTTCTTCTTTAATTTCATCAATTCTGGTCAGTGAGTTCAGGTTGCAGACAACCTGCAGGAATTATCATCAGTGTGCATCAATGCTTCTGTGTCCAGCATCAAAGCTCTGTGTGAGCACTAGTCCAGTGATGAGGACACAGTTGGTACAGCACGTGGGGGAAGGAACAGTTTTATGTACAAAGAAAACATTCACCTGTCAGCTCTCATCTCCCTAAAATACCTCCCTGTGCCAGCAAAGCCAGTGGGTGCGGGGAACTGAATGTGTGTGTGTGCTGGCAGTGGGTGGGGAATGGGGATGGCGGTTTGTTTACTACAGTTTTACTTCATTAATATTTTAGTCTCAGGTGCAGAACTTGGAGAGTCTCACTGAAATTGCAAACAGCACTGATTGTGGTGTTTGTGACAGTGCCATGGGGCATCTGCATTATTTATCCCAGGCTGCACTACCCATACAGCTTTCAGGGAATATTTTCAGACAGAATCGCTAATTAGCACATATGTGGAATCTTCTCAAAGCAGTTGGGAACTCTCCTCATTACTTTTTAATTTTTTCTATTTGCTGAACGTATGTCAGAGATGAAAATTCAGAATGATAGTTTGGAGGAATTTTGCATATGAGATACTCCAAATGAAAAGAGTGCAAACTTCTATTGGAACCCCGTGAAAGACCGCGGGGACCTCCGGTCCAGCAGGCACATGCTGCATCTCTCTTGGGCTGTCACTTTGTTGCCCAAAGTCATCAGGGATGCTACAGCCTTTGCTCCCTGTCCTGAAGTCCTGTGGGCTGTAGTTTGGTGCCACTTAATAATCACCCAATTTCACATTTCGGATGTTACTGCTGATTAATTCTCTGTAATAAGATCATAAAACATACCGAGCATTTCCTGTCTTCAGATAAAAGATACTTTAGAGATGTACATGCCCAATTTTTCATTTTAATAATGTATTATAAGGAAACACTTAGCTCAGTGCTAAAAGTCACTCAATCAGTTGCTCCTGACAGATTTTATTATTTTTTACTTTTTATTTTCTCATTTTAGTAAATTCTCTATCATTTTACCTTGATTTCTCAGCCACGTGTCTTACATGTTCTTTAAGTGATTTCTCTGAATTTCAAAGAACAGTGATGAGAGTAAACTGCTCCTTGTACACTTGTGTACTGTAAAGGACCGATTTAAGAAACAGCTTTTCGAAGTTAAGGCTCAATGTAGCAGCAACATAAATGTTTAAATTTTATTTATTATGGATTTAACTGCAACATAAAAAAGCTTCAGTCTGATATCCTAGGCACCCTTTTGTAGAAAGGAAAATGACAGTATCGAAATGATGAAACCCCCAAACATTAGCACACCACCTATCACATCACAGCAAACTACAATGCCTGGTGCAGGGCAGAAAATTCTCTTCCTTTTCTTCTCACCAACTGAAAACAAAAGACAGTTTCTGCATCCTCTGCCACAATTGCTCCGTACCCCCGAAAGCTTGCTCATTTTTATTTTCCCAGCCTCTGGGTGAGGTCAACAGAACAGAAAATGCAGGGAAATCAATGTCTAAACTGAAGGCTTTGGGCTGGTTGAAAAATGCAGAGGTTTTTGCTGTAGGAAACTTTTCAGCAAAGAGGTAAACTATGTAATTTCAAACCCAAGAAATATCACAGCAACTTGTATGATGCTTATAGCTCAGTCCTTCATCCACGTTAAGGTCTTGACTTTCTGAGCAGACCCCAAGACATGCCATAGCTTCTCTTTGTTTGCAGCCCTATCAGAACTGCCTGAGGATGGCCCCGGCCATGGAGTGCGGTCGAAAGCCTGATCTCATTAAGGAAGTCAGTCTGTACAGGTCAACAAGGTCAAGAAGTGTCTGACCAGGAGTCAGGTATCACAGCAGCATTTCTGCATCAGAACTACTTTGATTCTGACTTGCTCTGTGCTTGAGATTTTAAAAAAAGAACAACAAAAATTCTTGGAAATAGAAGTGTACATTGTTTCAATGCAAACTTTATATAGCCAAAGGAAAAACAGATATTCCTTTAACAAAAAGATTCGTTTATGCAAAAAATTCAGTTTTCTGCCTAAAAAGCAGCTTTAATGGAGAATTTTGGCAACTCTACAAAGGATCAGTAATGGTGAGAATTACTGGTGGCTCTCTTTCTCTTCAACTTTGACAGATCTGGCTTCTTCATCTCTTCCTGTGTCAACTAAAACAGTTTGGCAGAAGGCAGTGTCAGAGTCGTTCCTCTTGCAGCAAGAGCCTTGCAGAACAAAAGAGCTGTTGCCGTCTGGGTTGTTTTGATCTTTAATATGTCCTCAAGAGATGGCCTCAAGTGGTGGACAGGTCAACACACATAATGTTGTGAAATCAATTAATCAGGAAAGGAGAGAATAATAGTGTTTTACTTCTTTTTCTTTTTTTTTTCACATTTAAAATATACATTTCCCCCATTTGAAATGTGACTAAGTCAGTTCAGGTAAAATCAATCAGGAAAAGGAAATGAGTGTCAAAGATAATTTAGGAAATCAGCAAAACGTTTATAATTGGCACCTGTAAATGATTCCACTGTGGCTACATTCAGCCCTGGTAAATGCAGGCTGGAATCCCCCCAGTGTTTTTTGGAAGGATGGAGATATTGTCACTAAAGGTGAAAGCCTGTTTTATTTTTTCACCCTTGTCATCTACTCTCTGTGCTGCCAACCTCCACTTCAGTTGCCACAGTGCATAAATTACAGTTTAGCTCACACAACCATCCATCATCGAATCACCCCATGGAAGTGCTACTAAAGCACGTTGCCAGTTCTCCCGATTGACACTCTTCTTGTGATTGACACCTATCTAACTTACCCTATCACTTGTGTCACTGCTGAATTTGGCCCTGAAACTTCCCTGGGAGCTGTGCACATTAAGTCAATCTGAAAGTTTCATGTAAATCAGACCATTTTTGTTTCCTATCCCTCCCCCACCCCCTTTTATTTTTTTAAACAATTCTCCCTATTTACTGGGGCAGTACACTGTTTTCTTTCTAGCTAGCTCAGTCCTTACTTAGTCAAGGTAAAAATGGAGTAGATAATAGTTTAGATGCTCCAAACTTTGGTTAATTACATTATAATAATTTACTGACTGCCACCGAGATAGCTGGAAGGCAGTCAGCACAGAAAATGAACATACCTTAAATACATACCTTGATATTAAGCCAGTGTACTGAATTCACATGCATGTGAACAATTTGTATATATTGTGTGTATATATATATATATTTGCCACATGATCTACGAACAGTCTGCATAATTTTTATATAGACAGATATATATAAAATATAAAAAACAGATTGCTCTTTTGGCTTGCAGTTGATGAGTCTGAATGAATAATCATGAGTGCTTTTGATGGGCTCATAATCGTGCCTTTTTCACAGGCAAGTGCACCTAAGCCATGTGAAAGCTGGAATCCAAGTTCTCTGCAATTGGATTTTATTATCATTATTATTATTATTATTGCCAGTGTTCTGTTGAGATGAAATACAAAATAATAGTTTCTGGAACAGATTCTGCTAAGGATATGGTGTGTGCATATATGCCTGCATATATATCAATATAAAAGTAAAAACTGTCATGAATGAGGGAGTCTAACCAAATGAAAATAGCTCAAAATCATTGAATTTTCCTAAACGGTGTGAGTCAGGTGTGCTCTGTTTGAAATTATATCCATTATGTCTGCTTTTCTCTTTCAGTCACTCAGAACTGCTGTAAACTCACTGCTAGGTAAGGTCTGCTAAGTGTGAATCGTTTGATTGTCGTTGTTTGTGCAGCATCTGTTCCATAGCATGTTTAATTATTTCTGTGTGTTAAATTCATGTAGGTTACTTGAGAATTGCCTTAACTAAGTGTTAAAATTGCAGCTACTGCAGAATTCATTATCTTGATTATCATTAGAGATGGGCAGAGGAGGTTGTGTCAGTTTTCTTTATACTTTATTCTGAGAACACAGCTAAAAATTATGCAGTTGGGCATATACACACCTTGCTGCTACCTTGCCGAAGTTCCCTCTTTAGCCAACTTCATTTGGGCTGGGCAATCACCAACTGCATGAAATTTAATAGGAACAGATGCTGGATTCTGCACGTAGGACAGGGCAACGGTTGTATATATAGACTGGAGGACGAGCAACGCCACAGAAAGGGAGTGTGTGGGTTCTGGTGGATGACAAGTTGAACACAAGCCAGCAGTGTGCCCTGGCAGCCACAAGGTGCAGCCGTACCCTGGGGTGCACCAGCCCCAGCACTGCAGCGGGTGAGGGAAAGGCTTGTCCCACCATGAGGTCCCTGTGTTTGTGCAGCCCAGAGCAGAGGAGCTGAGGGGAGGCCTGATGGCGGCTGCAGCTCCTCACAGGGAGCGGAGGGGCAGCGCTGAGCTCTGCTCTGTGTGACAGCGACAGGGCCCGAGGGAACGGCATGGAGCTGCGTCAGGGGAGGGGCGGGTGGGGGTCAGGGACAGGGTCTGCACCACAGGGCGGTGGGCATGGAACGGGCTGCACAGGGCAGTGGGCACGGCCTGACTGCCGGAGTTCAGGGAGCGTTTGGACAGATCTCAGACATTGGGTTTGAGTGTTGGGTAGACCTTTGTGAAAGCAGGATTTATACTCAGTGATCCTTTTCCGCTCCAACTATCTTATTCTATCCTATGGTCTCAGAGCTCACACCACCAGCTATTAGCCTGGGAGTGATGTGGTTAATTTTCTCTACAGGTTTCACTGCATCTCACGTGTTCCCTGAGCCACAAAGCAGAAAATCCCAAGAAAGTCCATATTTATCTGTGATGTGTTAAGGGAGGTTTTTCATCTACATATTATTCATGTATTATTAACATGGTACCACATATGATCTCACATTTCAATAAGTTATTTAAAACACAGAAAATACCAGGCAACATTTCTCTACCTTAAAAAAAAATAAACCCATAGGGTGAGAAATTTGGTTAGCTTTGTACTCACACTGCTGATCTACCACTTTCTAAACTGTAGTGGAGTTTAACTTCTATTAGTCTCTGGCTGTAGGCTAGTGAACTCTACTATATAGCCCTATGCTTTGTACATCAAGAGCCAAATTTGAATGAAGTTTCTTTATTTTATTTCAGGTTTTTGACAACTCTAAAGTTACTCTTGGGAGGGTTTTTTTCCTGCATTTTTATTACTGTATAAGCTATGAATATTCTTTTAGTTTGAATCAGAGCTTTTAACATTAAAAAATATCCTGATTGCAGCAAGTGGGAGCTCTTGGTGCAGCATGAAAGTGCATAGTTCATGGTAAGGGGTGGTGGTGCTAATGGTCTTACCAAAGGCCTTCTATGCTGTAAGCATGGGATACTGCTGGTCATTGTGGCAATTTATGCAAGCAGCTCACACGTTCATAGCACTTAATTGTCTTTAATGGGATTGTGTTATAAGATAATGGATATCTTATTTCCTAGGAAAGATTTAAAACATTATCTGCATTTAGAAAGCCCTTGAAAACTGGAAATGGAAATGTATAGCCTGTGTGCTATACAAGAAGCCTTTATCCTGCAAATGCATAATAATATGCAGATGTGATGATATGTACTTAAGTGAAAAGCTTAGCTGAGTTCTGTGAGAGAAATTTCTCATCTCTCCTTGGGATTTGAGCTGCTATCCTACAATGAAAATCAGCGAACAGTATGGCGAGAACTCTGCTTAATCCTTGCAAAATGCACCAAGCAGTTACTAAGTGATTCTCAGGCATCTTGAAATACAATTACATTAGAAAGCTAGGTTCAAAAAATAGTATGAGATTTCCGATAGACTGGTTGACTCACTTTAATTAATAGTTCTTTAATTATAGAAATCCATTAATATCATAAAGTTCTACTTGGCATCAATTGGTAGCAGGCATGTAAGTAAAGTCTCATTTCCCTGAGGGTGTACATGGCAAGTTTCATTTGCCTGAGGCCTTTTGACTGTAAAATCTCAACCAACATTAAGCAAGAAAAGCTAAGGTACATTGGTGAAATCCCAAATCAGGACAGATGTTTCTTCACAACGATGTGCAAGCCTCGATATTCCCATGGAAACAGTTTTGAATTTAATATTTTCATGTAGTGATTTTAACTACATAACCAAAGTTAAATAATGTGTATGTTTTCACATGCACATGTGGCTCTCGGTGTATGCTAACAGGCTTAGGCTGCTATTCAACTAGTAAATTTTTCTTATGTTTTCACATGCTTGCATGTTTGTACACATCCATATATACCTATTTAATAGTGTAAGTACATGGTGAAGAATGTAGATTCTCTTATATTCTTCCATCTATTTAGTTCCTTGAAAGAGGCAAAAAGGCAAAATCTCATTTCAGTCTCAAATTCTCAGAGTAATGTTGAGGTCTTTGAACACAACTCTTGGATTTTTCTGGGTCTGATTCCAAAGCCAGTACCAGAAAGCTTGGCTAGTGCTGGTGGGAAACCAGCGCTGCTGTGCTGAGCTGATGTGTGCAGAAATGCTGCCTAATGCAGATGAATGTGCTATTGCTATTGCAGGGGAAGAATGACTGGGCATGTAAGTGAACTTCCTCCATTGCAAAGAGGAAAAGTAACTGAAACATCATATGGTCAAAATTTGCTTCAGTGACCAAGGAGAGGGCAATATGAGGGACAAAACTGAGAGAAACAAAGTGTACCTATAGTTCTTTGGAGAAGGAAAAGATGGGTAAATTTTTCACAGTGACGGTCTTTAGCTGTTTTTTCATGTTACCAGATCACAAACTCAGTTTATATCCAACTCACTGTGTGCATTCATTCCATTTTCTCCACTCCACTGCACTCTAGTTTCCTTCATTTCTCACTGACACTCTCTTCTTCAGGTGAAAGTCATTTCCATTTCCCATGTACATATTATCTTTCATTTTCCATGCCAAAACTAGCTTCAGTATTTTTATGTTGTCATTTCTAATCTGTACAGGATGATTTTTATTATTTCTCTCTCCTTAATGGTGTTTGCTTTTCAGTCATATTATATTCTCCAGATTTCATTTCTAGAGAGTGAAGCCTTGCAGGGAAAATAAGAGGGGGTAATTGAATCTTAAGAGGTGGCAATCCAGATAACCAAGGCTTGCTGAGAAAGGAGAAGGAAGTTGATGAAATACTTTTAGCCATCAGAATTAGAGGAAGATACAACCTGTGAGCTCTCAGTAGAGATGTTTCTGTGCATGTGTGAAAGATGGAGTGAAGGCATTCAGGATATTCTCTGTAAGTTTTAGGCACCTCTGGCTACATTAAGCTACATGACGTTCCGTTAAACTCAGTTAAGCCAAGTGTTCTAGTTTGTTTTACATGTACTAATTCTCCTCAGCAGTATTTATTTACTTGTGTAAACATCTTCCGTTATTTCCCTCAACTCATTTAGAAAAATGTTGAACTGCACTGCAGTACTCACCACCATTGTGATCCCTGTGTAAACCCTGTAACATGGTTGTTCATGCCCATTAACAGTGTTTTTCCGAATTCTGTCATGTAGTCAGTTTTTAATCCACTTAGTATTTGAAATATTGAGGTTGTATGATGCTAATTTTTAATCAGAATATTCTTGTGGTACTAAGCTGAAGTGTGTTCAGTCTAAGTATATTAAATCACTTTTATCAACATAAATAGTAATTTCATCAAAAACATGATTAAATGGTTTTGACAAGATGTATTTGCCATGAAACCATATTGATTGACATAATTATTTATTATCATCATTAAAACCTGTATTGATTGAACCTCTCATTTGCTGATCTATTAATTTGCCTGAGTTTTGATGTCACACTAACCAAATTATTCAGCTCCTGCTCTAATATGAGGTTTTCTCTTGTCCTCTACAGTCTTTCCAGTATCCCAGACCATAAAGGAAAGGCAGTGCCTTGATTTTCTTGGCCAGCAAGTTGAAAACACAGGTTAGTAACTTGCCAGATGTGGTGATTTAAGGAAGTTTATATTTTTGTAAATGGTTTTCAACATATTTCTGTCTATTTTTGGAAAAATATTACAATGTTATAAATTACCTTTAATTTTCCACCTAAAATGTGAGCCAGATTAATTCAGTCAGAGGTTAGGAAATGATCAGTGAAATGTGTGAAATCTAAGGAGAAGCTCCAGGCAGCCAATGAAGTTTTCCATCCTGCATCTCCTAGATTGAATTTATCACATGTAGTATGCAGCTCATCCTTTCTGATTAGCACTTACATAAACGTTGCTTTTGGTTTCAAAATTTTGGAAGTATATTTTGTTATTCTTTCTTTTCAAAAGATGAGCATTATCATACTCCAAAAACAATGGAACATGACAAAGCATGTATTACAGGGCCATTTATGCACTTCTCTTTGGCCTTATGCCTCACAATGCTCTGGGGACTTGCATTAATGGCTCAGTAATATGACACACCCTATCATGTCTTATTGCTTAATTGGACTCCAGACAAATTCAGTTAAACCACATATGCTGTTCTTTTACGACTACTGCCATACAGTTTTTATTTCCTACGTTCTTGGGTGCTTTTGGAAGTGTTTGAGTTGTTTCAAATGTATCTCTTGAGATCACAGATTGTCAAAGCAGTTGTAACTCTGACCCTTGGACCTTTGCCATCTATGTACCAAATGGATATGTGCTCTGTTGGGCAAAATAGAAACCTCAAGATGTACACCTAGCAGAAAAATGGAAGGAGACATCATAGTTGCCCTGGTCTACCCTGCATGACCAATTTGCCATAAACCAAGCAGCTCATCAGCCAAGAATACTGTGTAGGTTGTACTACATCCATGGTGCTCATAAACAAAATAATCTCTAGAGTTTGAGAGGTTTCTCTCATACATTTCCTGTTTCCCCAGCTGAGCTCCGTGCTGCAGCAAGAGTATTAATGAAATATCCTTATAGGCATTTCCATTGAGTTCATTGTGCTTCAGAGCAGGTCCCATGTGAGGAATGCTGACAGCTGGTGGGATAGCAAGAAAATCTCAGTTGGACTGTGGTACTCCTTAGCATTTCACATCACATTCACTGAACTTGGGAAACAGAGGCTGAAAGGACATCTGCAGATACAGAGAGTGAACCAGGAGGCATCTGGCAAGTACTGTAAAATACCACTGTCTGTCCTCAACATGCTCTGTAGTGAAACCAAAGAGCACCCACCAACTTTTGGTAAAGTGGTCCTGGTGAAAGCAGAGAGTAAGACAAAAGGATGTAACGTTTTTGTTTGTGACCTATATTGCTAAGTAAAGTGAGTATCTGCCTAGTTGAAGTAAATTTCTGTTGAATTTACTTACGTTTTAGGTGGGATTGAAGGTGGTGACTGATAAGCTTCATGGTGTTTTCACAGGATCCTGGGCTATGAATCATTTCTGAATGCTGTAAGACCTTGGGTGATTGGTGTTAGATTGAACAGTTCAGTTGAGATTTCATGAGTGTTACATGTACTGTATATATTCTCCTGACTGAGATTGCTAATGCACACTGTTAAAGTATTTAAAGTAGAAATCTTGAAATTAGAGAATTAATCAAAACTCTTAAAGTATTAATTTCAGAATGAAATTCTCAAGTGATTAGGATTTCTATGCTTTAAGACATCGGACATAATATGAGTGTTTATGCTAATAAAATATTATCATTATGTTCTTTAAGAAAAAAGAACACCACAACCAAATAGCTGCAGTAAATCGTTATCAAATGGTGATTAAAAAGTCAGGGAAATGCAGAGAGTTTAACATTTATATAAATTAATCCTTATCATAACAAAAACAATGCAAAAGCAGAAATACAATCTATTCTCAATCAGTACTGCTGCAGCATTTAGTACATCAGTTTTTATAAAGAATCAATTGGATATACTTCTGACTCATGGCTTGGCATGCATTCTGTCTTCAGAAAGGGGCAGCTTTATGACCCCTTTAGTGTAGCAAGGCCTAAAGAGGCTTGACAGTTGGTGCATTACAGTTCCTGTTAAGAATAGTTAGTATATGTTTGTGAATGTTACGAGCCCCTTTTTGTGTGGATGAAGGAATGGATGCCTGTTGTCAGTTGTACTTTAAATATAGACCTTTATCTGTCCTGGACATAATCACCTTTTGGACAGTGAGTACACTGAATTATGTCTGTTTATTTTAAAGCCTTCCTTTGAAAAATGATTAATAGTAAAAAATGCAGTGAGATGAGTGGTGAAAAAACCATTAAAGAAGTGAAAAGAAGAGTTACATTAAATATTTTAGGAAGTCATAGAATCATAGAATTGTAGGGGTTGGAAAAGACCTTTGGAGTTCATACAGTCCAACCCCCATGCTAAAGCAGGTTGTCTACAGTAAGTTACACAGGAAAGCATCCAGGCTGGCTTTGAATATACCTAGACAAGGAGATTCCACAACATCTCTGGGCAACTTGTCAAATATGTGGTGTTCACATAGCATTTTAAAAATGGTTGTCTACCTTATGATATAATCTAAGATAATCTTAAAACATGAGTCCCCATACAGATGCTTTCAATGATCCAACAAGATTTGTATTGCTAATTCCTTCCTCTCTCTCCTTGGTGCTCCAGCTTGATGGATCAGCCACATACTGTTTCTTGCTGACGCTGTTTGGAAGTGGCAAGGGTTTTCTTGGAGCTGTACACTTTGTACTTGATTCTGGATGCATGAATGGACTGATGGAAAGAAGGAAGGCTGGTGGCACAGCTCTGGCAGCCCAGTTAGTGAGAACCAGAGAGGTAACAGCATATTCAGCAGGACTTCCCGAGCCATGTGTGAAGCAATGTTGGCTTAATTTAAAAAAATATTTATATTCTTACATAAGAATTATTTTTATTAAAGTGTTCCTAACTGTATTTCTCCTAAAAGAGCAATGTCATACAAAGACAGTGTAAAATTATGCATCATGTTGTGTTCACTGTGCAATTTTAGGAAACCTTGGAATGACGCAGAGCCTCATTCAGCATGTGGTTTAGTGTAGGTGTTTGTTGTGTGACCTGTGTATTGCTTTAAACTGTGAACAGAGTAAGTAATGTAACACATTGCAAGAAAGCCCCACACCTAAAGCAAACAAAATTAGCTAAAATAGAAATTGAGGTGAACAGTGCCTCAAACTACAGCATTGTGACTCCATTTCTAGACTCCATGTTTGACATCATGTGTGAAATGGTTTAGGGTCTTTTCCACAATGAGATTCCACAATGATCTTCAGATTAAAGCTCCCATTAATCCTAGAGGGCTGCCTGCACAAAGGAGTTGATCGGTCAGCAGCTTCTGGTGACCTTACTTGGGCCTTCAGACCCAGCATCTCTCCAGAAAACACAGGCAGTTGAGCAGGAGACTTTGCATAAGCCTCTGGCTTCATGCTGGCCTTTCGGAAATGAAATGGAGATCTGAAACTTGCTTTCAACAGGTATTTGTTGTTCAAGTGTATTTGTTGTGGCTGCCTGAAATGTTAAAAGGTGTCCCTCGGGAAGGTGGATGAGCCTGTCAAGCTTATGATGAGCTGCCAGTAATCTGTAGGCTAAATAGACAAATTCCTCATGGGCTTCACATGTATACGAACCAGCCACAGGAGCTAAAGCCCTGTCTGAACAGGGAAGGACTCCTGGACCTTGCTTTGCCTCTTGCCTCTGTGTTGCCAGCAAAGAGTAAAACCTCTGGCAACTCGAACAATTGGTCTTAATTACCCAACTTGTAAGAAGATTGAGAAGGAGGCAGAAAAGGAATTTTCAAATATGGCACATAAAATAAAAGCCACTTGATACACACTTTCCTCTATTTCTAGGGATTTGTTTTATTGCATCTGCTAGCTGGCCACTGTGCCCTGAGCAAGGATACCCCATTTCATATACTGAGACTATAGAAGCCTCATTTCATGCTTTACAGGGTGACAGCATGCTGTGGTGCTCAAAGCACAGGTCGGGGTACAGAGCATGTGAGACCCACATAGCCACAGGCAGCTCACAAATGCATCTCTAAATTATACCAAGCTCCCCAGCCACAACAGAGGAATGGCAATGCTTATTTACATAACTCGTAGGCTTCTGCAGCAGGCCTGGCAGGGCCATGCAAATTAATTCCTGTTAATGAAAGTTTGGGTTTTTTAATAACTCACTTCTGCTGTGAGCGAGCCCTCTCTGTCAGCACTTTTTATGCAAATGAATTGGCTGTCACACCATCAGTGGCTTTGGATCTTCATTGCTGATGACCCATTATTTACTTTGTGGTAATGACCAGAAGAATTAGGGCTCCACTGTGTCACACTCTCAGAATGGGAAATAACTCTACAATTTGTAATCGCTCTCCATACTGAAAGATGTTTTAGAAAAAGACTTTACAATATAAGGCCTTCATGTGGAAAAGTGCATCGGACTAGCTTGATGGAGTAGAGCAGCTCCACCATTTTAGGAGTATGACGGGTAGGCAAATGAGGATGTCTTTTCAGAAACTGTCTGCAGAGGACAAGAACATGGTTTGAAAGATAGACTTTCTGATGAATCAGATACATTCGGGTTTTCTTCTCCAAATTACATTTATTTAGGCTGTGGTCCAGAGAAGTCAGCTTTTCCTGGAGAACAAGAGCCATGCTACCATATGTGTTACGAAGTTTGTAGAGTTGCACCCAGGAATTAGAGTCTTCTGCTTTGCCCATCAAGAGGCACCAGCATATTGAGGCACAGAGATCTAGAACAGTTCGAAGGAAGGTGACAGACATGTTTGGCCGTGACAGCAAATCTCGTTGTTTAGAAACTCTACTTCACTCACAAACCACGAGATGGATAGCCAGAAATAAAGCTGGAGAGTTCAACTGGCCAGGCAGGAACAGAGGAGAATAGAGTGCATGGTGCAAAGGTTAGCTGTTTGCACTAGGTAAATATCCAGAATCACAGTCACAAAAGTACTCAGGATAGATATTTTCCATGAGAAATTCTGGGCTTTTTTTTTTTTTTTTTTTGCTTTTGTTTTCTGAATCAGGAATGCTTTGCAGACTCCAAAGAAACACAGACTGAGGCCTAGTGTTTTCACATCCTGGGTACATATCCCAATAATTTGGTTGATGGACAGTCCCTGGGATCTTTTATTCCCTTCACACCAGCTCGACAGCTCTCATTTTCATTCTGATATGGAATAAAATCACATTTTGAAACCTGAACACTTTTCACAGAATGGATTTGTTTTCTAGCCAGCCATTTACATAATATTTCTCAAAGCTGTGTTTGACAAGCATGATATTGCTAATATGGCTCCCACTGGTGTTTCATCCATGGCCAGATTTTAAGAGAAATGTCTGCGAAGCAGAGCTATCAGAAAGATCTGCATATGAGCTGCAGACACCATCCCTTTTGGAAAACTGTCTGTTTGCAGGGCACTAAAGAAGAGTGCCAAGTCAATGTTAAATTGTCATATGGGAAATGGTTAACAAGACAGCTTTCCTTTCTGCAGTCTCTCTAATCTCTGCCAAACCAATCTACCACCTAAGACTGGAAGTTGAAAATCTAATAAACAGGTCCACAGTGAAAGATGCACTGTACCTGCGCCTGGAGCAGCTCCCTCTTCATCTTCGTTCACCGGCACTGTCCCCTCCCCCTACCCAAGGGGAAAAATAAAATATTCAGATTGTTATTATTTATTTAGAGGACATTAAAAAAAAAAAATCAAACCAAGTCAATATTTATCCATCTGCAAAAAAGTCCAGAATACGGCAGACGCTTTATTCAGGGTAAATTAGTAGACATATGTCTTAGAGAAATGCTGTTGTGGTTGATTTATTCTTTTGTCTTTCTTTCAGTTAAGCTTTCCTCAGGTGTTTTTCAAACCCCAGAGATTCTAAAGCTTGTGTAAAAAGTCTATTTTTTACTAAACCACATCAGCTCTTTAAAATATACAGGAAAGATGAACTCGTCTAATAACAACCTCAGAAAATAACTGTAGCTGAATATAAATAAAATTAAATTTGCACAGAGGAAAAAGCCATTTCAAACTATTTTTTCCATATAATCCATACCACAGATACTCAATAATTCAGTGAGCTTTCAGGCAATATAAGTCAATGTTGACTCATTAAATGCATTAGCTATAAAATGCATCTCTAGTAGGAAGGATGAGAAATGGTTTGCGTTCTTCCCTTTTCATCATTATTCCTTAGTGGTTTTAGTTTTAGGCTTTGGTTTATTCTTTTGTTTTTACATTTCACACTTTATAAAGAACATTTTATAGCAACTTTGGGAGCTCTAGTGAGCCATTAAAAAATAAACACATTTTCTTCCTTACCAGAAACCTGACCAACAGCAAAATTGTCTTGGTTTTACTTAACGGAAATGCTGACAGATGCTTAATTAATCCTTTGGAGATGGCCAAGTAGATGAAAAAGTGGAAAAGAAAACTGGTATGGCCAGAAGTGAGAAACTCTTCCAGACTAGTAGGGCCAAGTTATGTTGGGTTTCTATAGGCATGTGACACAAAGATAAGAAATCTGAGGAAATAAAAAGTTCCTACTTCATTAATTTGAAAACAACCTGGAGTTCATTTCCAGGTAATAACTGCAGTAATTTAGCATCTTCCAGCTGAGGAGTTCATAATACTTTATGAAAATGAATGGCAAGTCCTAGGTAGAACTCCATAAATTAAGTGACAGCAAACGTGCCGATCAAAAATGTCAGTACAGTCTTCCTGAGGAAATACTCCTCTGCATATCTCAAGATAGCAAAAGCCAGAGTGAGGTGCTATGTCTCTGATGGATGTGACAGCCGATGGGGCAGTGTTGAGCTGATATTCAGGATGGTGGGCACAGCAAAGAATCACAGGGAAACCCAGAGAATTTGAGCTTTTTTTTCCCACAGGAGCTTGAACCAAGCCTGGTTCTTGCCACCCCTGCAAGGAGCATCTCATTTTTTTTGCTCTCCTGGTTTTCCATCATGGGTCTTAATTAGGATTCTTCCCATGTTGCTTGGAGCTTACCTTTTCAAGGAAGGTGTCAGGAAGGAGAATGGGAGGTGCGTTGAAAAGTCTCACAGATGCTCTGGGAATTACTACTGTCAAAATGTATCTCATAATAACAACCAGGAACATACACATTAACACCAGGAACTGCAGGACTGCATAGAAAGGAGGCGGTTTAAATAAAGTTCTCCTGACTTGCAAGTTCTCTCTGCTGCCTCACAGCCTTCCTTTTTACGGTGACAGGTATCTGCCTGGGCTTTCTACAGCAGTTTTTTTGCTCTGAGGAGACTAAAGTTTCCAGGAGAATAGTGGCCAACTTACCTGGATTTTGAAGCATGGGCCAGAGGTACGTTTCCGGTACAGAAGAATACCATTCATGACTGATTCTTTACACTGATGCATATCATCTTCTCTGCCTGTCCATAAACTATTACTGAGATCCGTCATATTCATGCTGTAACTGAAACTTTTGTAGGTTGGGAACAGTGAGACCATAGGCAGCGCCTAGGAAATTCTTTCTGGCTGACTTTACAGTGACAAAATTGCAAAAGTAGTGACATTCAGAATCCTATGGAATCTGTAATATGTGAACCAGACAGTTTCAAAGGTAGAATAGATTTTAGAGATCCTTTTGTAAAGATAAACTTCAAGAGAAGTGTTAATGCCTCTCATTTGTGCAAGGGCTGTCACTTGCAGAAATCCTGTGGCATGAGAGTGCCAAGCTTTCAGCCTGTTATCTGCATTTCTGGCAATGACAAACTGTCTTGTTAGGATGTTTGAAATTAATGGATACCAGCTTCTGCATGTGGAAAACTGAAACATCATCCCCCAATGTGATGGTTGTGATCCACATGTGCAGCTTCAGGTAGGATGGTAGAAGGGAGCACGGCTGTCAAAAGTTAAATGATGTAGGAAATTATGTAAGTTGGAACAATTCAATAAGTAAATAGTTAAAGAAATAAAAGGAAAACAGCCCTCAGGCAATACATTTGGCTCTTGGCATATAACTCAATGAAAGGAAACTGGATAACACAAGTCCCAGATGAACTGATTTTCTTGGTTATCCACATGTTTCCCTTCACAGTCACACAGGGAACAAATAAATAACACTGTTTTGTAGGTTAACATAGGTGAGTCGAATAATCAGCAAACCTGAGGTGCCATTACAAGTGTTGGTTAGCTGCTCAAAAAGGATTTAGAAAAAAAACACACCCTAATGCCCCTTTGTTTGCTCCCCGCTCCCAATAAGCCATTTATTTCTTCCTCTTGTGCCTCAAGAATTATTTTCACATTCTTTTCAATTAGCACTTCAGTGTGTAACCATTGTCTGCAATATGAGTTCAGCTGTTATCTACTCTCTAAAAAAAAATTATTTCCACATTTGCTATGTAACAGTCTTGACAAACAAATAACACCTGCAGAGGATCACGCTCAATAAAGAAAGAAAAGAAAAATAGGTGGAAAGCATGAGAATTCCACTAATGCTCAGTGATTGATCTTGTTAGTACGCATAGTCTGTCAGAGAACATTGCCCCAGCACAAGCACGCAGCACCGAAGAACCAGCAGCACGGGAAAGAAATGCATTTCTATATAGATCACAGTCAGACTCCCTCCCCCAGCTTTGTGAGCTGAGCTTGATTGTCAGCATTATACACACGCTCAGACAATGCTTTCAATAGACGTCTTTTTGGAAGACAATTGCAGAAAGCATGATAACGGGATTTGTCACCCTGATGTGGCTGCTGTTTCAGCAGGCATTATAATAATGAAAGGAAGTTTTACTAATTGAAAATGTGAATGAAATTCAGCTGTCTTTTTATTTTAATTCTTTTGGATGAAAGCCAATTAAGATCATCTGTCTAATGCATCTATTCACCCTTACTGCAACAATGTGTCAATTATAATGGATGTCTAATAAACTCAGACTTCCCAGGACAGAGAGCTGAGAATACAAAACAACTAGTGAGAAACATCAATGTATACCTGTAAAATATTGGCCAGCCCCTGCAAATGGCTGAGCCTATTTTCCACGGCCCGCCTAACGGGAGTTAACTTGCCTGTACTCAGCAGCGGAAGATTCAGGCACATCTGCGTCCACCCACCACTGCTGTGTGGTAGTGGTCCTCTTCAGGCACGACATGGGGTCTAATCAACCATATGCAAGGCTATTAGATATCTATTAATTTAAACAATATACATCCCATCAGTGTGCTTCTCAGCTGTACTTAGGTAAGGTCTGAGTACATCAGGAGTGGGGATTGCAGCTGGAGTGGTGCTCAGTAAGGAGACATGGCCAGACAACAAGTTGCAGTGAAAGCTGCAATTACCTGCTACTGGGGAGCACTGGTGGGACAAATGAATCCAAGTGTGACTCATCAACCACATGATTCCTTTCCTTTCACCTCTTTACTCACATGTTTCTGCACTGATTTGGGGTCTTGTGCCCCAGGGCTCTGTCTTCAATTACATGGGTGGCCCAAAGGAAAATAAGGTGGTCACGCTGTGTCATATGCCTCTCACATGTTTTGCCATAGAACAGCTCCAGTCTGGTTCATAGAATCATAGAATGGCCTGAGTTGAAAAGGACAACAATGATCATCTAGTTTCAACCCCCTGCTATGTGCAGGGTAGTCAACCACCAGACCAGGCTGCCCAGAGCCACATCCAGCCTGGCCTTGAATGCCTCCAGGGATGGGGCATCCACAGCCTCCTTGGGCAACCTGTTCCAGTGCGTCACCACCCTCTGAGTGAAAAACTTCCTCCTAATATCTAATCTAAACCTCCCCTGTCTCAGTTTAAAACCATTCCCCCTTGTCCTATCACTATCACACAACACAATGGTTGTATGAAAAGCTTGTTAATGGCATTAGATGCTCTTCTGGAGCTCGTCCTCCAGCCCAATTTAATTTGAAAAATAAGCCAGTTCACATCATCCAAGATATTGGTGCCATTCACACCAAGAGCATTAGATAAAGCCTGCTTGCTTTAGAAGCATGTTTGTGGTCCAGCTACAACAGCAGAAACAAAGAATTTCAGAAGAGAATCAGCATGCATAGAGAGAGGTTTAAACAACTGTGGTAAAGTAAGTTTAAAAATACATATTTATCACCCATTAAATAGCATTAGATAAGGTTCATAAATATATTCAAGTTAAATATTTAACCCTCTGCCATTATTCAGGTCCCTTACAGAAATGGATACGGTATAAACATTGCAAATATTTACATAAGAGCACTGTCCCTATAAGATGCACTTTCTCACTATGTAAAATCCAGTTTAAAAAGGTTCATGTTAAATATTAAAGTTTGTCTGTCGCCCCCAGGGCATCTCTGCCATCACTTAATGCTTCTTCAGAATGCAGGGCAGCGCAATGGCAATGGGGTGTCAGGAACCTAATGAAACCATCTTTTGGGAGAGAAGAGTAGAAATGCTGTAGATTCTGAACACTTGTATAAATAATGTCATTGCAATCCTTTTGTGTTCTTCTGAAGATATTCCTGACCAGGATTTTGATGAAAAAGAATCCCTTGTCTCAAAAAGACACACACTTAGAGGGAAGAGTGTAGCCTTCCCAAGGATTAAGCTCATCCAGCCAGGCAACAGAAACCCTCCATGTGCATCCCTGTTCAAACAACATAGATGAGATACAAAGGATGAAAAAGTTGCTCTCTAGTACATGAAAATCAGCTCCAAGCCAAGCATTAATTTGAAATGATTATCTCACAACCCCTACAGCCATCTAGAACCTTCCAGAGTCTCATTTATAGACAACATGCAAACAGAAATGAGACACAATGAATTGAACCTACTCCAATAATGAAATTACACCACCAGCTGTGGGTCCACCAGAAAGCCTTTTTGGCTGCAGGCTGCACCTGTGAGAGCAGAAGGCGCTTTGGGAACGAAAAGCTCAGAGAGAGGAGCAAAGAAGCAAAAAACCAACAGCAGGATTAGCGTCTTGCTCATTCAAGATTTTTACCTCAGTCCTTCTTGTTGTTATTACATTTACAACAGTAATGTGGGTTTAATTTTTTTCTCCATTCTATACCTTTATATATGTCCCCATTGATCCTTCCGTTCCAATTTAATTTGCATTTTTCACTATGAAGTTGATATAAATGACATCATAGGTGAACTTTATATTTGTTAATGGGATGAAAAACTCAGTCTGGAAATCATCAGCTACATCTAGCCTCACCTAAATTGTTAGGCATCCATATTCATTCTCCTTTCCTGGGCTTAAGCAGGCGTCTCCTTAATTGCTGTCATATAGTGTTCCATAGTAGCACTTCCTCCTAGTTTTTTTCCTTTGAAGCTGCTCTACTGCTCAGACTGCCCCTGTGCTGCCATCTGTCACATGGTAACAACATGTAACTGAATACTGTTGGGAAGATTCAGCCCCTACTGCCATGCCACCAACAGAATTGTAGGTTAACATAATGCAATAGAAGGCATTACTTTTGGAGCAGCCTTTCTACGTCACAAATATGTGCAGTATAGTACAAATATGGTATGGAATAGAGAAGTCTTTCTTTCCCCTTCAGTTCTTTCTTGAGAAAATATGTTAGAGAAAAAATGAAATCCTCTGTTAGGACTTTTAACAGCTTCTCCAGATAAGGTGCAATAAATTTACTTTCTCTGCAAATACTATTCCGTGATAAGTTTTATCTTCCAAGATCATGATTCCTCGCAAGAATGCATCATAGAAGGAGTCAAGAACTGTAATTTGGACACGTGGTACGATCCCCAAATAGAAAAGCAGAGAAACAGGAGTTCAGAGAACAAAAAGAAGGAAAGGTAGCCTGAGCATGGCTCATCACCTGTCCCAGCTGCTCTGATACCCGGATAGAAAAGAACACAGAGATTCAAAACAATATGTTGCATAACTGGAACTGACGAAGTTCAAAAAAGAAAAGATTGCAAGATAAGGAAGGCCAGGCATGAACAAGTCTTCACCACATCAGCAGGCAGCTCTTATCAACTCAGGCTCTCCAGGGCTAACCAAAGACACATGGTTTTGTGTCATTTCCAAGTGAGGTCACATTTTCCTGGAAAAGGCTCTTTTGACAAAGGCAGCTGGTAAAGAGAGTATGTGTGGTTTTGAAAAGATTCAAATTTTTCAAAGGAGACAGCTCACCAAGAGCAAATGATGTAAGCCAGTGGAGAGAGATGACTTTGAAAATGGAAGAGAGGCACTCTGGACAGCGGCATGTGATGTGCATCAAATAAATATACAGAGATAGGTGCAGTGATTGTAAAAGAGGTCATTTTTTATTTTTTAATAGAATACTAGGTGCAAAAAAATAGTAGTAAGCATAATACTTCATGAAAGCTGAAATGCTATGTGCCATTGCACCAATAAGTGTATCGCTTTAAGGTTTATATTAGGATTGTATTTGTCAACATTTTTCAGAATAACCCATCATATGGAATTTCATTTCTTGAAAACAGAAATTATTGCGTTATCACTAATGTGCAATAAAGTAATACTCTTGTAAGGATTAAAGGAGTCTTTCTTTTCCCTTCAATTTTCCCCTCTTATAAAAAATACGCTGCAGAGAGAAAATGTGAGGAACTTTGCTAGGACATCTAACAGCTTGTCCAGCTGAAGGACGTACATTTGCCTTCTCTGCAAATTCTCTTCCAAATTATCTCAAAGATCTCTCTGCTGCCCTCTTCATATTGACATTGACTCCCCCATCTGTTGTCCACAGAAATGCCCTCAGAATGCATATGGAAAAGTTGGGTAGCAAATGTGATAAGATTTTCATCTGTACTACCATGCTAGTGGATTTCCACCCCCTTTCTCAGTAAGATAATATGTGGTGCAGACATCCCCACATCTCTCCAAAAGAGAGGAAGGATTGTGCCACCATCCTCTAGTATTAAGGAAATGGTAAATCTGAAGTACAAACCACCTGCAAATCCTGGCTGCAAAGTCTAGCCCGTGACTCTCATGGCACAAATCCAGCTCAGACAACCCAGACCTTTCTGGTGCACTAACTTGCTGTCGATCACAGAGCCCAGAGTCCAGATCAGTGCAAGTTGGCAACACGTTGGTTCATTTCTGCAGGGAGATCAATACACAAGATCAAATGCTCCTGCAGCTCACTCTGCTCTTTACAGATGCACCATTGCTTTCCAAACATAGGAACCACAGATGGAGCATATTTGAAATGATACTTTTTCTCTGTCACCGTGGTAGAAGGCAGCCATGTTTCTAAGCAGGTGTTGGGTCCCACAAGCTCAGGCTGCACAGGGGCACCTTGGGGCATCTTTGCTTCACATCAGCAGAACTGTCTGCACACAAAACCTCTTTCCTCTCTTGAAGCAGAGCTTGGGATTTGCCTTCTTTATCACCCTCAGGCTGGACATCCCCAAAGGGTAAGGCAGTCTGCACTGGTTCATCTGCTTCTGTACTTGAGTGGGCGTCCTCTTTAGGGAGTATGGAGGCTGCATTCCTCATCTGTGTTCATTTGTATATTATTATTAGCAACCACTCATAAGGGGTCCAGCTGCATTTGAACATAACGTGCAATCGTTCGGATTCCACATAAATAAGTCACTCTGCGAGTAGTGGGACTGAAAGAGGTGGTTACCTAAAAATTTGCATCCCTAAGTCCTCCATCACTCCAGGGTCCTGCACTCCCTTCCTTTATCTGATCTGCTCATCCTTTATGTGTTCCTTGGTAGAGCCTGAGCTGAAGGTGAAGCTTCCTGCTGTGGAAGTATTAGGATGATATTTCTTCTTCAAAAGCCTTCAGAAATTCAATGTCTCCAAGCCTCAGCCAAATGCAGCTGAACGTGGCAAATGGGTCTAGAAATTGGTAGCAGAGAAAAGGAGAGAAATGCATGCACAAACAGGCACAGATAAACACTTGGTGCAATTGCATGAAATTCTGATCTGCAAGAAACCACAAAGATAGCCACTACCTCTGTGATGAGGAAATAGTTCCTCCTCCATATAGCTCAGTTCCTGCAGAGCAGAACGGGGAGAGGAAAAATATCATGGGGACAGGACAAGTGCACACTGCTGATATGAGAAGACAGAATGGTGCTGCAGTGCTGCCAGTAGGGTGACAACTTAGGGTCCTCCATCCCCCAGGTGGGCTGATATGGATGGACAGGAGGACAGACAGAATGGGCAGGTCTCTATGAACCCTTCTCCTGCAAAGCTGCACGTCTGCACCACGTAGGGAATGGAGCAGAATCAGGAAGCCTAGTTTCTAGTGCTGGCTCTATTTATTTGTCCTACCTGTCGCTTCCCTGTCCTCCTGGGTCACTGAAACTGGAGTTTCTGCAGTACTTGTCACAGCAATACCCTCATCCTATTTAGTACCTCTAGATGACACTGTAATACAGAAGAAAAATAGAAATCCAGTCTCAATAAGACACATGTCCCTTTCATATTTATTAATAATTAATATCAGTTTTGCTTTTTATTATTTTATTGGTTTTGTGAAAATAGAAATAATTGTTGCTGATTATTATGTATTTATGTGATGACAACATGATTAATAATACTTCAGGATGGGAAAGATTCGCACTAAACAACCTAGAATGGGGAGATATTATCTCTGTTGGTGGCAAAGCTCATAATACACAGGCATTGGAAAATGATAACCCACCTGTAGAGGAAGAATGATTAAAGACAAATATACATGCAGCAACACACAGATAAGGGAGATCAATATTTAGGATATGAAACAACTTAAGAGCCTGGTCCTGTGAAGTTCCCCTGATACGATCAGTCCTTGTTTAGTTCCTAACACAGGAGCCAGCTGTGTGCCGAAGAGGTGGGCTGAGATCTGACTTCAGAGGAACAACAACCCATGGCCAAACTCTTCCGTGACAGAACCCCAATCTCAGACGCAGCTTTAACAAATCTAAAGTCAAGCTATGATTTATGTATTTAAAGAGTTAGTGAATTACTTAGTACTTTTGGCAAAGCTTAGGCATGTTTCTCCCTTCCTTTTTTTCCTATTAAAGCAAGCATCTTGCAAAGGCCTGCTTTCTGGTGATAGCAGTCAATGTTAAAATCCCAATATTTGTGATTGGTCTTACGGTCAGAAGGCACTTTGCTTCCCACATCTTATTTCCATCTTGTAATAGCAAGAGAAAATTATAGAGGAGGTCATAGTGTTTCCTCGAGAAAATATGTTGGTTTTCTTTCCCTGGGGAAAATGGAATTCCTAAGATTTTGATTATGAAATTTCTCTGTGATGCCTTACACAGCCAGCCTTTTGCATTCCCTGTGCTTGTTTGCTCACTCTGCATTTATTACAGCATCTCACATTTTCCCCTCTTTTGAGGACTATATGCTGTGAAGGAAGGTCGGCTGTGAGCCTGGCCCATTCAGAAGAACAGCAAATACGTGGTAGGAGATACCTAATTTTTTCCCCAATATCTCAGTTTCCTTGTCTAAGATCTCAGAGTTTGGACTTACATGTTTCTTTGTTTGCTAAAACTTAAACATTTACAAGTACAGTTTTTCATCCCTGCATGAAATACTTAGAGCAAGACATTTCCTACCAGCTCTACCGACCTGCTGTCTGGGATCCCTGAGTGGGCCAATGAGTATCTCTCTGGGTAAAACACAGATGTCTTTGCTACACTCATGACTCATTTTCTTCTTGTGTCCCCTTAGCAGTGACTGAAAAGAGGTTCTGCCCCGTTTCTGCGGCTGAAGCCTGCACTGAACAAAATGCTGGTTGCCTGTTGGGGAGAACCTGGTTCATTCGGTTCTTAGAAATAAGATACACAGGCATATTATTTTCATGTCTTCAGAGAGAGAAAATTTCTATACAGGCACAATTTTTTTCTCTATTTCTTTTCATTTCATTAAACATGGAGAGCTATGGAGCTACAGCTGTGCTTGCCTTTTGGTTATAAATGTGTGGATTAGAAATACAGCGTATAACAACAGTCAGGTTAAAGAATATTTCCGTGTTCTTTTTGTGTTTATTATGCAAAAGATTTCTGCATGTTTCTTCCAGAGATTTTTCATGGTAATTAGGCCTAATTCTTTAATTGCCTCCCCCTCCATCCCTAAAAATGCTGCTGCTTCCTAGTGACTCTGGATATAACATATGTTGCCGGATATAAACAGGGGGGCCTATTAACACGGTAATAAATTTGCACGCTCTATAAATTCTTGCATCATTCATAATCTAAAATAAAAGATGAGAAAAAAAAAAACCCTTTGATTTGTTGCCTTTGTGCTGACCTTCAACATGTAGATTTATATGGCAGAAAGCGGTGTTTTGAAACTCACCATTCCTTGAGGCTTCAGGGAAAAGAAAGAAAGAGCCTTTTTATAATTTTTTTTAATGGAGTACAGTTGGTCCATCAAGTTTCAGTTTCATTTTGAAATGTGCCCTGGGAGAATGTGCCGTAAATGCCAACATATTCAGCAGCATGAACTCAAGATGATATCAGCTTGTAATGGTGTTCTGTTGCCAGTGAGTTCCACCAGCCCCATTTTTTAAGGCGCGAGATAGAAGAAATGGTTCAGGATTTTGTTTATCACCCGTTTCCTCAGAGGAGCAGAACACAAACTATTATCTGCTGCCTAATCTGCAGTGCCTTCTTGATTGAAAATTCTCAGGCAGGGCTTCTGCTGGCGCATTTACTGTTGACCTCAGCCAGCAGCAGCTTGATTTCCTTGCTGACTAAAGAAAATACAAAGCTGTAAAGGACGCGTGTTTTGATTGACAAGCAATAGGTACATCTGTCTTCAGACTTCCAGATTCTTAAAGATACTGCTGAATAAACGGTGTCATTGCCATCTTGCAATAAATATAATTCATTCCTCCCAGAAACGCATTCGGTTTTAAAAGTTGCTTTGTGTGAAGCAATAGTATTAATAAAATGATGACAGCATATATTATGGACAGATTCGTAGTCAAAATCAGCTGAAAACAACAGCAGTGTTTCCACCAGCTAAAAGATAGCCCTTTTATCTCAGTTATATTAAGCTATTTGTTAGAATATGTGATAAAATGTGTCTAAATTGTGCAGGTAGGGCAGGAGCACAACAGTCACTTGACCGAGCAGCTCTGGAGAGAAGGTGCATTTGTCATGACATCAGAAGTGAGTTCCCTCGGTGAAGATAACAGATAGACCCTGTACATAATTTCTTCCCATACAAAAACCCCACCTAATTTCATTCGGTTGCCATGCATCATTATCTTAAATATTTTTATAACCATTTCATTACCATTCCCATCCTATGCCTCAGTCTTTTATCTTACCCATTTTGTCTGACATCATCAAACCAAATATTAATCTTGCTCTTCGTACAGCCTTTAATAACTACCTTCACATCAGAAACTGTGTCTGTAATAAATACACCCAATCTGGAGCGTTATTATCCACTGAGAAAGTGCCCTGGTGCCAGCAGCTTCTGCAAGAGGGTGAAAGAGGCTGTGTGGTTTTCAACAAGCACCTCTGAGAGCCAGCCACCAAGTTTACCTGCTGACATTTAAAAATAATGGAGTTGTTTACTCGGTATCTTTCTTTCTCTCGGAGCAGATAAGCATAAATATCCTGTTAGGATTTTGTTTCCAGAGTGACACTCTGGGATTTTCATTCTTCTCCTTTTTTCTTTTTTTCTTTTTTTGGGGGAAAGTGAAAGTTTATTATTTTTATTGATTGGCCAATTAGAAAAACTGGTGGCTGCTTACCTGTTAGAATGGAAAGATTCGATTACAGAGCCTCGGGAGCCGGCTCAGGCTGAGTCCTGCTCTAAAGAGACATGAAAGGATACAGTGGCAGTTAAGTCTCCTGGCACATGAAGGAGTGTAAACCATTGATCACAATACGAAATGCTGAAAACTGAAAAGGAATCCAATTTATTCTAAATAAAACTACTCTGTTCTCCAGTGACAGATTCCAGAGTCAGACACCAGAGAGGAACTGACAGCAGATGTTTTAGAGCCAAGACACAGAGTGGCTGAGTAATAGTATAGAAAAGAAATTGCTTTGAACTTCACCCCTGCTTTAAATACTTCAAATCAATAGGGTCACAGAGCTCTTTAATAGAGTGATGAGGTCTTGCCCCAGCAGATCTTCACAGTGACAAGTTGATGTGCTTCCTAGCAGCAGGGTCATAAAAATTTCAGGCTTCCTTCTGAAAGGGGGCTTTGTATTAGCGGGGTCCATTTGGAGTAACTCCCTTGTATGGCCACTCTCAAAAGCTGAGCCCTAATAGTCTACATCTAAATGGGACTGACCTCATGAATTACCTCAAGAAACTTAATCTATAAACTGGCTTCTTCTTATGCAGACTGATGAATTCTTGTTTATTCCTAAATGGCTGTCACAAAACCTATTCATCAAACTCTTAACGGGGGAGAGAGTCTCACATAATCCTGCTTCAAGTGCGGCACCATTAAATAATCATTAGACTTCATTGCTGGTCTTGAGACCCACTCCAAATCCACAAAGCAAGCTTTTTACCATTCATCAGAACTGCATTTAGAGGAGATTTTGACCTGATAAAAAAGGGTGTTTTTTGTCACTATCAGTTTCATGGCTGTGCTCGTTCTCTTTCAGAAGCGGTGGTGGGGTTTATTTTTTTTCCCCTTTCCTTAACAAAAGTAAAAGAAAATAAAGGCAGATGGCCAACTCTTTCCAATATCCGTTTGCTTTATTTGAGCAGTTTAATGTAGTGAAACAGAGTGAAATGTTGCTACTTGCTAAATGGTAAACAACGCCATTACCCAGAATTCAACAGCAGACTGATACAAAACAGGGTGCTGGTGATTAATTAAACTGTTGTCGTAATTGTGATGCATAATACATAATAGATAGTGTGCTGTGTATTTTAAAAGCTGCAAATTAGCAAATAATAACTTCTCCACATAGCACATCTCCATTCCATGCTGTTAATGCACAAATAATCAAAAATAAAAGGTCATTACTTCTAACTAATAAAAAGAATGTGTCTCGATTTCCCTCACCCTGCAACCATGTACTGGAAGAGCCATATATCGCGGGGCACGGATCACACAACCCTCCAGGAAAAGCGCAGGCCTTTTTTCTCCCATCCCTCCTGGATGCAAATGTACCATTTTCATTATTAATCAACAGCGATTAGAACAATCAGCCTGAGCTGTGAAATTTCAAGATCTGCTTCTGGACTGTTATAGTCCCAGTTCTTCTCATCCCCATTAAAAGAGCAAAGTTCATGTTCTGCACATGGCTGCAGGTGGGTGCCCTCGTTCATGTGGTGGGATGAAGCATAGCCCCATTCTCTGTGGTGCTGGAGCGTGTACCTTACTTTCAGCTGGATAGTGTCACTTGTTATAAGAGGACAATGCCTGTCTTCAAGTTTACACACGTGCTGAATGCCTAGCCAAACTTGGCCTAAATCCCTGTCAGTCTCTGGTTTGAGCTGATAATAAAACAGGCTTAGCCAGCTGATTGTTTCTCTGTTTGCTCTGTATCTGTCAAGTGGGGCAGAATGCTCTCGCTTTGAAGGCCTTCTCACTCATCACTGAAGTCCCAAAACATACTTGCTTAGGACTGTGCATTTCTGCTGGGGGTCTTAATGCAAAGACCCATGTAAATGTTCAAGGCGTGAATGGACATTGCAAAACTTAACACGGGCAACATTTTCCTTTCAAAGTCTCAATGCTTCTCTGCCTTCTGTTTTAACCTGTGAAGATGCTTTTGTCTGGTGCTGCACCTGCAGCTGGGAGGCGTTCGATGGCGGAACTGCTCCAAACTGTTTTTGCTGCTGCTGACAGGCCAACTGTGAAGGGTAATTAATCAAATGGAATAGTTTGCCATTTAATTTTAATCGCATGTATAAAATAATTATGCAGAAAAAGATCCCTAAGAATACAAACCACTCAAACCGAACGGGGCCACTTATGCTGCTTTCACTTTTCTGCATTTTGTTTTTTAATACTTAGATCTCTTTAATTACCCTGCAAGTGATCATTGCGCTATTTTTCCTCTTTGATCAGGCTTTTTTCCTATCCTAATACATGTCTTCAGGTACACTAGTTACATATTTACGTGGGTGCTTAGTTTCTGCTCAATTCTCAGCTACAGACTAAAGGGAGGAGGAGTCGAGGGGAGGCTGTAGAGGGTAGAGGAGAGAAATGAAGTACAACTGCTGCCTGTGTTTACAGAATGAGGTTCACAGGATTATGTGTCTCAGAGAAATTTAATAAGATTCTGTGAGTACATGATGTACTGTACTGTCTTGTGTGCATAAGAGATGCACAGAGGTCTTGACATTCATATTTATTCATACAGGATTCTGAAATGGCATGATTTTAAATATAGCATGAAATCCAAGGATAGTAATAAGGATGGAGGATAATAACAGAGCCTGATGCCTTAATTAATTCAAAGGCTAACCCTGATTTTTGAGAAATGGTAAGTTCCCCCTGCCTACACCCCTGCTGCTGCCATCCTTTAGTGTGTAGAGAAGTATGAATCCTTGGCCTGAATGCAAAGAAATAGTGCCTTAGTTGGGCTGAATGCTGCTGTTCATGGGTAGAACAAACATCCATCTGCTACCTTTTTATATCCTCCCTTCCATTTCCATGATCTAAGGATGTGTTGTTTACCCATGCTGTTTAGTCTCCATCTCCTTCAACTCTTTCTTTGATCCCCTCTGTGAGGGATGTGAGAATGCCTGTTATATCTGTTGTGAATATTATAAGTTCCATCTGTTTTTTGGAGAGCTATTGTTGTGCTTGCAATATTATAAGGGATTAATTCCAGAGAGAGCTCAACAGGTTGGGATAGTAGACCTGGTGATTAATTTATTGAGCAAGCAACACAGAGGATGCCTTTATGTCTTAACCTTATTTTTACTCAAAAGCTTTGCTTCAGGTGTGGAGTGGTGATAATGTGGTAGAAGGCAAAGCTGTGGGAAAAGAGAAAGAAAAATTTCTGGTAGTAAGAAAGCAGAATAATTCTAGCTTGAGGACTCAAGTGACATTTGCCATGATCCATGTCTACCTCTGCCTCCTTCAGTGCAAGGAACTCCCAGTGATGCAGATCATCACTATTTGTAGGTCTCTAATTTAGGATTAAAGCCAAATTATCTCTATATTATCCTGTTCTTCTCCTCTCTGATCTGGTGGCTTGGCAGTTTCTGTCTCTTTCCAGCACATCGTGTTTTCATGTTTCCGGCACTTTCTATGTTCTCATCTGGCTACCTATATTTATTCAAATCCAACACCTTCTAGAAGCCTTATCTGAATTTTTGTCGTTTCTCACCTCTTTCCTTCTGTATGAGTCTTGTCTTTTAATTTAGTTTAATCATAGAAACATAGAATCATTAAGGTTGCAGAAGGCTACTAAGATCACCCAGTTCAACCATTAACCCATCACCATCATGCCCACTAGCCATGTCCCTCACTATTTTAAGAAGGAACTGCATTAGGCAACTGCTACTGAATTTGCATAAATAATTTATATTCTATGTGAGGATTTTTTTTATTTTTTATTTTTTGTAAAATATCTATTAATTGGATATCAGGCATTTTGTTATGTGACTGAAGTTTGCATATATTTATCAAGACTTTCTCCAAAATCTTGTATTACTTATTAGATAGCAAAGGTAAGAAAAGAGTAGAGAACTGATGAGCTGTTATTTCACAAATGGAGAGAAATAAAGAAAAAGGAGTTTCATTCATCTTATTTAGTACTGGGTCTCATGTTTCACATCAGTGTCACTTGTTCTGCTGATGTCAGACCATGCCAAAAGTTTACTAAAGAAAAGAATGTAAGGAAGAATGAGGTGGAAAATGTTTTATTCGATCCATAGCCAATCCCAAGTTCACTAAATGCCCAGATGAAACTGGACTTAGTCAAACTATCATGAGAAACAGCTGCTTAACCATGCTGATTTCATACTGAGAATTCCTCAGATTCCTGCCATGCTAGAGATTTTCCATGTAGCATGATAGAATGATATGACTACTTCATTAACTTTCTTACTAGTTACATGATATGCCTGATATGCTGGGAGAATTGAAGTTCCTGTTTCCACCATATCTTGCTCTTTTGGGTAAAATTCAGCAAAGGTGTAAGTGACCTTAATGCTGGCAGCTGGAGGAATCAGGAGGCTGCGTGGTTATCACATTCTCTATGGAAAATCTGGTAGGTTAGTATGGACATCTTTTCACCCTCACTATAGACACAATTTCTTCTAAAGGCCTTTTCCCTCATTTACTCATTTCATTTACTCAGATGTTCATGCTGGTTTATAGATGAGTCATAAATGATGCCACAGGAGGAAGGAAGCTAAAATTCCAGGCATGAACATCTTATGCTCATAGAAAATGTGACCATCTAAGGCATAACAAAGTTGTGAAGTCTTAGTTTAGAGATGTGTGGGCAAAATGAAAGAAAAAAGAAAACAAAAGAGATGTATAAACATATGGGCTTAGTCAAACACAGCACAAACATTTTTTGAATCAAATAGAGTAGATTATTGGATTTAGCAACAGCACAAGAGAAATTGAATTTTCCTTGTGTGAATATTCTCCTTCCTCATTTGAATAGCTCCATCTTTCATATTTGTGCACCAAGCTTACTTCTTTAGGAAGAGGACAGTCATTTGAATAGCTCCATCTTTCATATTTGTGCACCAAGCTTACTTCTTTAGGAAGAGGACAGTCACATGAAGGTGTGAAGTCTGCATTTTGACTCCTCCTGGACATCTTCATGTCACAGCTTTTACGTTGGCCCTGGTTCCCTGTTGGCAATGAGACACAGGGGGTTGTCACTGCCTCTATAGTTGGAAGCAAGGACACAAGTGGTCTCATGGAGGCCCTGTCAAGATCTCCACTCACGTTATTGAATGCTGAGAGCTGTGATTGAAATAGCTGTTGTTATCAGATCTCTTTTTCTGTGTTTGAGGGTAGAGATTATTGGGGAGTTATTTATCTGGACGGAGGTCAGAAATTACATCAGTTTTGTTGATCAGGAAGCTCTGCATGACATCAAGTAAAAACATGAGTAAAACACTTCCAACATGATTTTACTAGAAATGTCAGAGTTAGCCAATCTTGAAATATTTTTGACAAGCTGATGGTTCTTTGTAGCACTAGCTGAAACTTGCTTTGAAGTGGTTTCCCTGCTTTTTTATACTGCAAAAGCTCAAAGGTCAGTAGATTTATCCATTTGAAGGTCTCTGTGAAGAGGTCAGCTCAAAGCTTCACTTTGTTTTATTCCTTATTCAAACAAACATGGGGCTGCTACAGAGGTTAGTTAGGAGATGGGATTACAGTGTTTGCAGTATGAGGAAGGTGCGCCTCTGAATGTTCCTATTATGGTGAATTTTGTGTGAACAAATGACTGAATTCATGAACTACCAGGCATTGGTGAGGTTGCTGTGGTCAAAACAGAAGTCATCCAGAATTATATCTGCACTATTAATCACTGGTATAAAAGTATTATCTACTGTCAGGTTTTTGAGATCTAAGGGACTGAAGTCATCTAGGTGAGATCGCTAGTAACTGAGAAGCTGAATGCCTGAGAAGTAATTTGTGCTGAAAATTGCATTTCTATTTCTATACTTTTTCATATGAGCATAACCTTTTGTTTTGGGCATGAATCCTCTTCTGCTTATCCATAATGCTTTGAGATCAGACAACTGCAATGTGTTCTACTTGCAGCTATTCCTAGAGGGAATTTAAAAGTGTGAGCTATCCCACTTATCAAAGCAGGGAACATTTAACACCACTGTGCCATGAACCAGAGCAATTCCCTGTAGTCTCCTGGGTAGGATTCAAGGTGATGGCACTGACCTTTATAAACCTAAATGGTCTGGTCCTGCTTATTAGTGCCTTCTCTCCATGCAATACTCCACAGCTGTAATTGGGAGAGGTTCAAACTGAAAGTGTTTTGGAATAATGCACTGATTGTGTAAGAGAGGACTCTTATTTTCCCCTGCAAATTCTTCCAAATATATCAGGTTGGGGGGGGGAGGAAAGAGAAGGGGGGCATTATGGAAAGGCATGTAAAAAGGAGTTGATGGATGGTTCTCCAGTTACGGAATAAAACACTGTGAAAGCATAGTTCTTCATGATTTTGTTGCTGGCAAGGAATTTCACTTGACTTTGATTGAGCTGAGATCATTAGCCCATTGGCTCAGCAGTTCATTCAGGAATACGGAAGAGTATAGTTTTCGATGCAAAACTGGAACAGCAGCTATGTATGCACTGTGCTGCTGTCCTGAAGCCTGAACTGTAAAGGCAGCCAGCCCCCAAATATGTTTAGTTACTAGCACAGGACCTTCATAGTGATGTTAGTATCCTGGGGTAATGGGTAGCAAAGGGAAACCCAGCTGCCAAGATGCACTGATCTTCCTCAGGATATCTGGTCATTAAGGATCATTGTCATCTCAGTGTCTCAGTGGGGAGAAGATTCATAAATGCAGGGTGACAATGAAAAAACTCTGAGTTTTAAACAAAAAATTATCTATACTTGCCAGTCAGAAACTTTGCATTGTTTTTTTCATCTTCACTGATCAATTTCTTACGGAACTGTGTGCTCATATAATCTAGTGCTTCCATCCCAGCATGGAAAATGATTTCAGAGGCAAACTGGGGGTGACATCCAATAAGCAGAGCAGTTTCCAATCATAAAGTGATGTCAGAGTGGTTTCTCACCATATGTAACTTTTCTTAACAGAGAGCAGCATAGCACAAAGGCGTAGCTATGCCTCATATCTAAATGTCAGCAAAGAGTATACTGCAGACTACAACTGACCTTTGCTTCCTTCCAGTGGGGACGGTGTGAGGATGAGAATGGAAAAATTCTACAATAGGGAAACATAGGGTGGATTTATCTGGGACTCGGAAACATAGTGAGAGAGATTTGCTCTGTATTAGCAGGGGCCGTCAGACTGCATCATATCCACCATGTTTGTGATTGTGCTTTGTAAAGCAGACTGTAACAAGTTAGGGAAGGGAGGGGAAAGGTAAGGGTATTATCTGAATACAATTACCTTACCTAATCCCACTGGATTCCTGTTTTGCTGCTGGATATTAGAGGTCTTTGACCCACATAGTGAGAGCCAGTGTGCCTAAGCAAAAGAAAGACTGCTCACAGCTTTCAAGTTACTCAAGTTTATCTGAGTAGTAACAACTCCTGAAGGAATGACAGAAATGTTTTTTTTCCTTCCTCCCTTCCCTGTTTATAGCTCTGACCTGCACTTCTTCAGCACTTCAAACGAAGGCAGGAACGATATTTGCTCTGCCTGGGTTTTGTTATTCTAGGTTGCTCGTGTGACAGTGGAGTCTTCTCATGTTGCTCTTATCTGTGTTGGTTGGGAGAGATGTTAAACCTCAGAGCCCCAGGAGCCCACGCACCATCAGAGCAACTTGTTGGCCTTCCAAAATATAAACAAATCTCCCAGTATCAAAAGGTAATAAAATACAGAGAACTTTAAGATCTTTTGCTAGTCATGTACTGAATAGCTTCCCTATGAAGTGTTCTGGATAGTGTTTCTCTGATAAGTATGAGATTAAGAAAATAGTATAATATGACAGTACCTAAACTTGCTTTTAATAATAATGTCATTTTAATAGTGGATATCATTTCTAGAGCAATTTCTAATGTTAAGACAGGCATACCTGGAGATATGTCTTATTATATTAAGCACAGCACTGGTTTGCAGAGTCAGTGGGTACATAAAAAGTAAAGGATTTAAGTCAGTGCCAAAATAAATGGAAGAAATGTACCATGGATCCTTTAATTTTCTGTCTTTATTGAGCATTCAGATGCGCTGAAGGCTGAAAGCATGTAAAGGCCTATCTCCTCTGCTATGATTTTCCTGCTCACCTACTAAACTGTCATCACTCTTCAGGTAGAGGCCTGGATTCAGTCTATTTTTAAGCATCTAAAATACATACCATGCTTCTCTGTAGTCAAAGGAAAGAGCTCCAAGGTCATTTCAGTCCACTTAAACTTCGATTCACCCCAGGGAGCTGTCTGACCCTCTTAAGACCATGGAAGGAACTTCTGAAGACATAGGTCCCAGCATGACAGCTGAGTGTAGATATTTTCCTATGCATAAAGGGACTGCATGTCCACCAGATGCAAGCCTTTCTTAACCTTCCCACCATCCTCCAGCATTCTTCTTGTGTGATTACAACAAAACGTAGCCCCTGAGATGTACAGTTGAAAGGATGATAGGAAAACATACACGCATGCTATGAAGAGGGGAAAGGGATCATGCAAGTGGTGTGATTCCAGGGTGCTCTCTTCTGCAGGGGTGGGGATGCTCTCTGTCCCACTGTGGTACCCACTCAGAGGCAGATGAATCACTTCTGCTGTCCTGGCCCTGCCGACCTGGGCACTGCATTGGAAAGGTAGAAAACCAGAATTGCCTGTGGCTGTTTTGCTCTTTAAAGAAGAGATACAAAGGTTGAACTGACCTTTAACAGAAGCCAATGTTCCCCTCAGGACAAAGTAGTTCTCAAGTTGCTATTCAGTTCAGTAATTCAGCCCAGTAAAGCAAGCAAGCCAGCAGCATCTGGTGGGCTGGAAACTGCCCTTATTCTGGGCTCCGGTGGCTCCTGCCTCACTCTAGGACTCTCTGCCTGCAGAGTGGAGATGTCAAAGATATGTCTGATTACACTGTTCACTATGAACCCAGACAGGCTACTCTGAGCTTCTATGTAACTACAAAAAGCAGCAAGAGTCTTTATTTGTACGTCTCTTGTCCTTATTTGTACATGTCTATTGTCTGTCCTTTATCTGTTTATGATTTCATTGATCAACCCAAATGGAATCCTAAGAAATACTTTTTAATCATTGATGTTTAGAGACAAGGAGTCTGAAGGGGGGGGGAGGGGGGGGGCTCATAGCCCTCTGCAAGTACCTAAAAGGAGGCTGCAGAGAGGAGAATGTCAGTCTGTTTTTTTCAGGTGACAAGTGACAGGATACAAAGAAATGGAGTCAAATTGTGCCAGGGAAGGTTTAGATTGGAATTTGAGAAGACATTCCTCATGCAGGATGGCCAAGCATTAGAATGGGATGCCCAGGGAAGTAGTGGAGTCCCCATCCCTAGAGATAAATTTAAGTTACATGTGGATATGGCAATAAGGGACACAGTTTAGTTCTGGAACTGGGAAGTCCGGTTGACAGTTGGACTTGGTGATCATAGAATCACAGAGTGGTTTCACTTGAAGGGACCTTAAAGGCCATTTTGTTTCAACTCCCCTGTCATGGGTGTGGATAACTTCTACTAGACTAGGCTGCCCAGAGGCCTTCCCAATCTGGCCTTGAACACCTCCAGTGATGAGGCATCCACAGTTTCTCTGGGCAAGACTTTCTTCCTCCTAGCTAATCAAAATCTCCCCTCTTTTGGTTTAAAGCCATTACCTCTCATCCTAACACTACATGACCTTGCAAAAATTCCCTCTCCAATTTTATAGCAGGGCCCTTCAGGTACTGGTATGCATCTGTAAAGTCTGCCCAGATCATTCTCTTCTCCAGGGGAATGAAGCACCCACCCTATGAAGAAAGACTGTTCTCCAGGCTGAAGAGTCTCAGATCATGGGCCATCTTACCAATTTCCATAAATACCTTAAGGGAAGGTGCAAAGAGGATATAGCCATACTCTTTCAGCATTACCCAGTGCCAAGACAAGAGGCAATAGGCATAAACTGAAGCACAGAAGGCTCCCTCCGTACACTAGACAGCACTGCTGTGCTGTGCAGGTGCTGGAGCACTGGCACAGGTTGCCAAGAGGTTGTAGAGTTTCCTCCTTGGGAATCTTCACAAATCACCTGGACATGAGCTTTTGTTATCTGCTCTGGGTATCCCTGCTGGAGCAGGGGTTGGTGCAGGTGATTTTCAGAGGTTCCTGCCAACCTCAGCCATCCTGTGATTCTATGGTAAGTGGATATGGAAACAGAAGTCCAATGCACAAAGATGATTATCTCACCTTCCCCTTCACTAACTGATTTTAATTCAGTTTTGTATCCATTCCCTGATTACCTTGAACTCAGTCTGCTGTAATAAACCATTTGCTCCAGCTATTATGTAACTGTCAGTCCAATTTTAGAGAAAAGATAAGGCTCCCCACTGGCCCAAGGTTGGAGAGAGGCTTTAAGACTTTGCTTCACACACTGACAAGATGGCAGTCCTTCCTGCTGTGATGAGGGACTCATCATTAACCCCCCATTAGTTCCTATTTCCCTCTCTTCCTTCTCAGCTACTCTAAATAGTTCAAAAAATAGGTTTTTGTGAGTACTAGCTAAATCTTTGCTCTCCCTTTCACTGGTGTAGCTGCATCAGGAGCAGAGACAGGCTCATTGGCTCGTTCTAGAAGAAAGAAATATATATTTTTTCCTCCATCACGAAACTTTTCCTTGAGGAGATTTTGTTATTTTACAATTCAAGTCCTGCTATTTGGCACAGCAAGTAATTATTGTACAGTTACTGATTTTCTGACTCACCCGCTTGCAGATCAGTTCTGCTTCTTCAGATTCATTACTAGTCTCAAGGAGCTGAGCAGAGAAACAGCATGTCCCACCTTCACATGTCAGATAGTAAAGCTTAGTCATGCAGCTTAAAATAAAGTAAGCAAGGGGCAGATGGCAAAAAGGACAAAATGTGGCTTATTTAATCTGCCTGTGTTTGCAAGGAAGTAATTGTCTTCTAGGCTCCAGAAAACAGAGTGCTACCAGAAGACAAACAATGAAGCCTCTCTTTCCAGGGCACATATGACACTATTTGTATAGTTTCAGCAGGAGCCTGCAGTTAATTCAGGGCTTTCAATAAAATTTACATTCACCATATGTAGAGGATAAAACACCTTCCCTGAATTGGGAAGCTGAATTGACCTACTTCCCCTCCCTTGTGTGATCAGTTCACACAGAGAAACTGTAATCCTCTTCTGAGCCCATACGATAAAAATTTCTTTAACAAAACAGCCTTTCCAACATCAAACTATTACGTGAGGAAGCAAGACAGTAAGTGGTACAATAACTTGAAACATATAATACTGTCAGAAACAATGACTATAGGCTTGACAGGTTCCATCAAACCAGTACCAATTTAAAGCTTTTAGTAAGTGCAATCATTAATGTATGCGGAGCTGTTAAGTAATGAGTCAGAGTAACTGGGCCACATTTTGTTTTCTACTGACTAACCATGAAAGAACAGCTAAAACACTTGAAGTACAGTTGCTGTTTAGGTATTTTGCTTTTAGTATCCTTAAATTGTATTCAGTAACTTTTATGGAATCAATGTTTACAGTGCAGTTCTCCATCGGGTGAAAGAACCTCTTTCTTGATGCAGACAAATAGGACATGTTTTAAACCTACCATGTAACTGATGAGAAAACAATCACCTAAGGAAAAATAAGAAGAGGGACAGACTGAATTAAACTACATGCAAGAAAAAAAGCTCATAAATTCCAAATGCTCGGAAAAGTTATAGCTTTTATACATTTTCAACCAGGCAGAACCTTCTGAAGATGCCAAAGCCATCAATGAGGCACATTTAAAACGTTTTTGAGAGCCAGAGAGGACCTGGCTAACTCTAGAGGGTGCTGTATGTGTTTGTACCTGGTTGAAAAGTGGCAACTGCGAAGCAGCATAATTGGAGAATACACAACATGAAAATGTGATGATCCCTTGACATTTTTTTTATGTCCCCAAATTTCTAAACCTGAGCTCCAGAGATCTCTAGGAGTTTTTCTAAAGCAGAGAAGGTGCAGGGAAGACTGCATTATTTAGGGAGAGGAAGCGTCAGCCTCACGAGGAGAGGCTGGAGCTAAAACTCTCATAGAAGAAAAGGCTGATGAGTGGAAAGATCCTCCAGGAGCATAAAACCATGATGATACCAGATGAGGTTAGAGCAGTCATTTCTTCCACCGGTCATGCAGATACTCAGTAACACTAGAAATAGATTAGCTCAAAACAGACAGAAGACAGCCATGAGCAATCTTGCAGAGAGGCAGATAGCTTCAGATGGTTTAAAGAAAAGATGGACAAACTCGTGGACAATAATAAGGGGAATCAACAGATGCCCCTTCTGTGATGTGTAATCCATTGGCTGCTAAGAATGGATTAGAGGCTGGGGCCAGACTTCTCCTGCTGCTGCTGCTGGGGCAGAACTTGGCCTAATGGACTGTTACTTGGGGTCAACCAGGCATTTATTGCTTCCTGTTCTGGTTGTTCTGTCTGGGTGTTCCTTGGTGCTGGCTATAAATATTGGTATCTATATACGCATAATTTTAATTTTGAGTCTCACTTTATTGCTCAATAAGGCCTTTTCCTGCCTCTTATTTTGATCTTAAAGATCATTCAGTGTTTAAAGATCCACTTTTGGGCTTGCCTAGGGGCAGAAAAATTTTGAAAGTGAAGAAGAGCTCAGCACCACCTTCATTCTTTACCCTCAAAAAGCAGGCCTTTTCTCACCTGTTTCTTCTCTGGGGCTTGGTTTGCATCTACTTATCTGTGTCTTGAAGAAAAGGAGACATAAAAGAAAGTGTGAATGTGCTTACCTACAGGATAAGTTCAGAGATGATAGTCCAAACAAGGTGGAGTCACCATTTCAGTCACCTAAGGCACAATACTAACCGCAGCATTCTGATTGTTTAGCATTGTTTCAGCAAAGGCTGTTGCTCCATAGAGAAAAAAAAAAAAGAAAAAAAAAATTGCTTCAAGAGAAGGAAAAAAGAAAATAGGAGCACAAATCCTGAACATGTGTGGAGATCTGGGCTCTGAGTTATGGGCTGTGCTGTTCTTGCATCTTACGTTGAATGCTTCTCAGAAAGGCTAAAGACCTTTGGGATTGGTTAGTTGGAATGTGGGCATTTCAAACCCATGTCAAGTGCTGACTATCTTTGTAGTGTTCCTTTTCCATCTGCATCAATATGTGCTCTGCTCTTGGTTTAACAGAATCTGTTGAGTAAGGTAGAAATGCTTCTGAAAACATTGGTTCAGATACAGAGGAACACTTGTTCATTATCATTGCTGTGACACTGGCACTGAAATAGAGATGTGTTGTGGCTCATATAAATATATATCGCTGTTGCAAGAATGCAATTTTCTAAGCTGTTATATCACTAACATAAGAAATCATGAGAGAAATTCCACAAGTTTAATCACAGTAAGCAATGTTTCCTATAAAGGTTAAAAAGAATAGCCTATGATTTCAAAGCCACCTAGTGGTTTTGGTTGCTGTCAGTGCCAAACTATGTGAATGTGTTAAAATCAGAAAGTACTGGGGACCTGGCTAGAGGGACAAATCTTACTGCAGGTTTCTCAAGTTGAACCTCAGTACATCCATTAGATTTGCACAGAAAAACTCTAGAAACAGCAGGCAGACGTGACAGTGGAAATCCAAAACGTATTCCTCAAAATTCTTCATGTTTAAAAGTCCCTTTTACTTCTGCATTAACAAAAGTAGATTTTGGATTCACTTGAAAGCTAGGGTGGCAAGAGAGATGTTTGTTGTTGCTTCATCTGTACCCTGTCCTAGAAAATAACTGTCTGCTCTACAGTGCAGTTTTTTGTAGTATGACTGTTTCATTTATGAGGGATAGGCCCACTCTTAGTTTAGTCCTTCCATTGCTCCTGAATGCTGCACCTCCTGGCTTGATCTTCCCACTGCCTTTCCATCTCCCATCTAATGCAGTTTCCTTCATCTACCAGGCAACAGAGCAGATTCCTGCTATCTAGTTACTTTGGCTCAATTTCTTTCCTCTGTGGCTTTTCCAGGGTTGAAAAAAATAGTAAAAGATTGGCTCAAAAATCAGTAACAAAACCAAGGAAGCATTTGGGATTATCTTTTTTAATAGAGGCCTGGAGAAAAAGCCAAGGTAACCCCTGTGATAAAAAAAAAGCAAGTTAATCTTACCTCAGACAGATTTTCAGTTGCTGTTGTCCAACTCCTCCCCTCTAAATTCAGGCACCTCTGTTAGCAATGCGGTGTCTGATTAGCAAAAGTATTTAGTAAGCTAATGTTCACTGTCCACAGCAGGAGGCTCACAGAGCTTGGCTGATGAGAAATGAACTGCCTGAAGCTAGCTTTTAATGGCAACTAATTTCCCATATTTGATACTCAGCTCAGCCAACTAATATCTAGCTCAACCGTGACAAGACAATCACAGTTCCTTTTGAAAATCCTTTAATCTGGGATGCAAACCAGTGTGCTCAAGGCTATAATGAACTTCTGAGATTATGTACTGGCTATTTTAGAAGGAGGAATATTTTCTTTCCTTTTTTCTTTTCTGTATCAGAAAGGCTTAAGAATACAGACTTTCATAGTTTCCTGCTTCTGTGCATCTTGCCTAGTGTGCAGAGATAATCTTCTCCTGAAAGTCACTGGCAAAAAAAGTTTTAAAAGGTCAAGTAAACAGCTTTCTCTTCAGATAACCCAAAGGATGTGGTAGTTCACAACAGCACAACATCATAAATGGCTTTTAAATCAATTGATCTTGTTATTCTAAATGTGTTTTAAATATCTAACATGTTTTATACTTCACTGGCTTGGGCTTTGACAAATCCCATTACTCTCTGTTACTCTATCTCATTACACAGTGAATTATTAAATAGAACACTTAACCTAATTAGATATTATTGTCATGATACACACAGACATCTTGAAACGAGTCATTCTTTTTTGTTGTTTTGACTAGTCCATCAATTTTTTTTACTCTTACTCTGTGTTGTCATTGTTTGGAGTTGGGTTTTTTTGTGTGTTATTTTTTTTCTCCTTTCTTTGGAAGCATCAAATCACTGCTGAAATAAATCTCTTTTTTCACTGATTCTTTCTTAAACATTTACCAGAAATAGCAATACACAGTCATGTATGGATGTAGGTTCACTAGAGATATAGCAACTCTGTCTGTACACATATGTGCACACACAGAAAACAAAAATGACTCTGGGCCACACATTATTGTACTAGTGTATATGGTTTTTCACTTTTGTAGAGTAAGGTTTTAGGCTAAAATGCAAATTTCCATTTCAAGAACATTCACCCTAGGAGGGAGGAAATTCTTAGACTCTTCTGTAAGTTAGTTGAAAGTTCCCACCCTATCCCATGACATGTGCTGTGTACAATACATGGACATCCAGTGTGCTGTTGAGCCTCACCAATGGGCTCTAACTGAGAGGACCAAAGCAGGCATCTGTAAAGCTGGGCGAAATAACTGCTGGCTATTCATTTCAGAAAATTATCAGATGCACAAAGCTAGACTGGTGTATTTTACTAGTATTTTCAAAATATGGGGCAGTCATGTCTGGTTAATTGGAAAAGATGCTTCCTATCAAATAGTATACTTTTAAATTAACAGACTGTCACTTGCAGATCTGTTTCAGATCACTTCATTATTATCCTAGAAAAATTTCAAAATAAAATATTTATTTTCCTCAGTCACACTGTGCAAATCAGGTCAAAAATATTACTTGAGATAGGAATAACTTGTAAGAGTTGCTTTGGCTATTTACCAAGCTGTCATGTTTATCTTCTCAGTGGCATTTCCCATATTTGAAACATGGCAAATGCTGAAGACTGCATTACTGTTGCGAGAGGGAGTTATCCAGTGCGTACTGATGCTAAGTATAGATTATTCATTTTCTAGAAATGTCCGTTGTGCATGTTATGTTCAAATAAACTCCTTTATGACTAATTTGTGCCACCTGAACTCATCTCTGTGCTGAGGATGCACTGAGGGCAATGCAGCTTCTTAATGAAAGTCCCCATTGCTATCTGCTTTATTTGACACCACTGGCTCCTCTGAGCATTGTTGCTCTTGCTGACCAGTGTAGAGGCAGCACCAATAACTCATGCTTTCTTGCTTGAACACACATGCATTTGTGTCAGAGTAGGGGAAGCACTCCCTTCCACCTCCCCAGACGAGGCACTGCAACACGTATCTCTCATCATAGAATGTTCTGAGAATATCTTAATGCATAAGCCAAAATGGAAAGCTTTCCTCTGATACAGGTTTTAGTTATAGTATTGGACATACCTCCAAATGACGTGGCTCATTTGCAATATGTAATGCAACACACTGGATGAAGGTATAAATTGCTATGAGCAGCATCACAGTTAATCCTTAGTAAAGACACACCCAGTGCATCAAGTCCTTACACCTGTGTGGTGTTCTATTGTGACAAGTACTAGAGAATTTGATCTGTTTGTTTGTTTCATTTGTCTTCAGTCTTACTTAACTCTTAAATCAAAATGAAGGAATTCCAACTCTGCAGACAAGATGACCTTCAGTACTCCAAGTCAAGAGCAGTCAAATACTTTTGCTACTCACACGAGTGTTATCTATCACAACAGCATTTGTTGCATTGTATATTATTTGAAAAGTAAAAATTGCCTTAATTAGTTAATACACACTTTTATTATTTTAGAAGAGATTTTTTTTTTTTTTTTTTTAATAGAATAGTTGTTGCAAAAAAACCAGTGTCTTTGTACTTGTACTTCACAATGAAAATGAGATAGACACTCAAACATGCAAGAGAATATCCAAAGTGGTGGCAATCATTTTGGGTAGATGAACTACTCATGTTCTTATTTTTGTGTATAAAAGTGAGGTTATTGGATTGCAGGTATGTTATGAGTCAAATTAAAAAACTGCCTTGCATGGTAGTGAGGTTCTTACCAATCAATGATAAAAAAAAAATAAAAATTAAAAAAAATTAAAAAAAGAATGAAGTAATATTGCCATTTTTGCAGTCTGGAAAGCCAACATCAGAAAGCAACCTTGAAAAAAGTGGAATGCTTATGACCAAATGGAATGCCTTGAAAGCAGAACCCAGTGACCTAATATGCAGTTTCAGTTGATGAGATGATTTTCTGATGCACCATTTTGCAATGCAGCAGAATGCCTACTCAGAGCTTGTTGTGATGAGCTGTTTTGCAGTCCTTCCAATGGTGACAGTAAAACAAAGGTTTTTATCAAGGGCAAAATTCAGCTAAGAATTCAAAATGAATATCAGTGTTATTAAAAAAGTATTTGTCATCTACAAAACAGTATTTGAAACGACATATTTCTGAATTGAAAACAGATTCCTAGGGTTTGTTTTGATGCTACATATGCTTGATGCTACATGTGCTACATATACATTGTGTTATATGAGGCGGAAACATTCTGTTTAGAAGACTTGTTGTCTGTAAAATCAAATGTTAAAAAAATTGAAGAAAAAGGATTTGGAAAGTGGGGATTAGGAGATGGGCATGATGAGAATGGCTGGCTTTTTATGAAGTTCTAGCCAGAGACCTTGTGAAGCAACATGGTCTGTACTCACATGATCACCTACTACCTTTCAAAGGTCTCTTGGCTTGCTCAGTTCATGAAAGACAGGATGTAGAACTAAACATAACATTCATATTATGTCTATATAGAGAAAAGGCTTTTTGCTTTCAGGGTCTTAACTTTCTTTGTGGCTGCTGTTAACATACATTCAGTGCTTGAGGCTGGATGTCGTGAGAAGAGAAAGGTGAGAGTTTCACAGGAAGGCGGCTCACAGAAACCTTGTGAAATTGGATTTTCTCCCTCGTTCCACTGCCAAATTCTCAGGTGATGATGGGCAAAGTCACCCAGATTGGTTCTTTCACAGATGGCCAATAATTATACATTCCTCTATCTGAAAGTGCTTAATTTAGATTACTGTCTCTACATAAAAATGCCAACCATGTATCTGTGGTGAAGTTCCTGAATATATGCAGCCATTCATGCTGAGTACTCTAAAAAATTAATTCCTAGACATCGTAAAGTGGACACCTAAAATTAATGGGCATTTTTTAAAAAAATATTTTAATCTTAATCTCTTTAAGCTTGAGTTCCCACTCAAAGGAGATAATTACACATCTCTCCATCATCAGGTTGCTATATGGGTACAATTATCAAAGATTTTGAACCATTTAGATTCTAGAATGATAAGCATTATGGAGAAGTCTTGAAGTAAAATACCAGCTGTATGTTCAGCACAGGGGGGTTGGAACTAGTGTATTGGAAAGGGCCATGTATTGAATCGCAGGCCTAGAAAATGATCCAGCACACAGCACAATCCTGTCTGCACACTCAATGAAACTAGTGGTCTACCTCAACACTGGAACCACTGAAGCCAAGTCTGTTGTGGCACTGTATTCTTTGAGTCTAGTCTAAGATGAAGAGATGAGGGATCCATGGCCAGTTGTGAGGTAGAGCGTCCGGAGTCAGCTAGTGGAGGGATCTATATGGTGTGTATACAAGTGTATATATTTTCCACGAAAGAGATGTTATCCTAATTGGCTAGAAATGAGAACAGGATGAGGCCATGGTGCTGCTTGCGTCTGCAAGTGCTATGTTTTCTGTGTCGTTCTGTATGGCCAGCCGTGGGCTTTTATGCATATATACATATTGTGAATGCATGCATGCGAACCTATTGAGAATACATGTACAGCCTCACCTTCAGCTGGTCCTGGGGATATGAATCTGTTCTGTTGGGCTGTTGGGTATGACAAGCCCTGACAGATGGGTTCTTCTTTGCCAGACGGTTTCAAATCCATTTCCTAAACAACTAAGAAATGCTGGAACTCAGGAAAATGAGATTTGCTTCCAGGATATAAGGAATTATGGCCTAACAGTTATGGATCCTCTTGTATCTCTTCCTCTGAAGCTGGCCCTTTGCATACCCTCACATGCTGTATAATCACTTCTGTGTTGGGAAGGACAAGCAGCAATCAGCAGCCCTGTTTCAAGAATGCATATACCACACAAAACAGGCAACACCATTGCACAGCTTCTTCCTTTGTGACAATTTTCATACTGCTCCTCCTCCTTCAGTGTTGTCCTTTATATTTTATTTTATTTTATTTTATTTTATTTTATAGATTATTTTCCCTGGGATAGCTGGCAAGTGTTTCAAATGAATTCCATATTTCTGAGAAGAGAGACCTCTCTAAGCACTGACATTTTTGTTGTTTTCCAAAGAAAGCAAAATTGCCAGCTTGAAAAAAAATATTGCACCTGTATGATTGTAGTAGAACAAGTTGAGGGGCAGGAAGAGAGATGAGATGAAGATGCAGACATCCAAATTTTAAGACATGAATATCACATTAGGAAGTGTCTCAGTAGCTTGATAATTACTGCAGATCATCAGCACCTCGTGACAGGGATGTATTGCATCTTCCAGTTTTTCAACACGAGATGTGTCTGCTGGCTGCATCTTGGTTCCTATGTTCTCTAAGAGCCCATGAGGGAATTACTGAGGTTGGAAGGGTTGTCTGGTGCCATCATGCCCACTGCTGCACCAGCAGGGACACCCAGAGCAGGGGGCTCAGAGCCATGGCCAGGTGGCTTCTGAACATCTCCAAGAAGGGGACTCCACTGCCTCTGAGCAGCTTGTGCCACAAATGAATGTATATCCTTGCACATTGCCACTCAATGCGTTACAATCTGTGATTCATCACTATTTACCTCACAATTCAAGACATAAATGATTTGATAATGTAGTTTTATCACAGTTGATGGGTTTAACCCATACTCGGGTTCTGCTGTGGCTGGTCCATGGAACACATCCACAGTTCTTCCAGAAGAGTTTGAAAACTGAGCTAGTGGAATTGTTGATATTGCAGTAACTGTTTGTTAGGAGGAAAATATAGGATTTTATTGTAAAGCAATTTTTAGAGAAAATCATCCAATTTAGAATTAGATGATACTTAGTTGATAAAAATCTCCTTACAGGCGTTTTGCTGTACACTGTTGTTAATTTTTCCTTGATAAATTGCTTATTCCCAGCACTGCAAAACCCTGTGGCTTACTGCTTATATATTACTGCTAAGAACTGAATACAGAAGTTTTGTTGTTTTTTTTTTTTTTTTTTTTTTTTTCCAGCACCTTCTTTATTTCTTTTCAGTAAGCAGTGCAGCTGCTGATCAATTTTGTGCCATGAAAGATGGTGATGTCATGACCTGGCAAGAACAAACAGTGACCGCAGGAGATGGAAGAAGAGTGGATCAAGACAAGGAAATAACCCACCAGTAATACAGCATTCAGCAAAAAAAACATGGGGGCAAAAAGTACAATTACAGAAATCAGCAGGAGGAGGAGGACGCAATCGTTATTTGTAAAATTCTGCAGTTCAGAACTGAAACCTCATACACCCCAAATTTCTTTATCCCTTCTCTATTGCTCGTATAGAAACATTACTCTTGCTCTTTGATTCAGGTTGTTTTCTAATATAAGATAATTTGTCTTAGATTGTATAGCAGGGGACAGACTTCAGCAGGTGTGAATGGATCTCACTTTGCACTTGCAGAGAAGCTGCTCCAGCACTCTTTGTTCTTTTTGCAGCAAACAGAACTGCTGAAAGATGTCAACTGCATGGAGCTTATCGCAGTGCTTGGGGTTGGGCTCCTCATCTGCTGCTTTTGTAGCATATCGCTTTGTACTATTTTCTTGCAGTTTTGTCAGAGAGGTAACTACATTTCATGATTGTGTATTTATGACTTGTACTCTTTGGGATAAACAAAAAAAAAAAAAAAAAAAGGCAAGCTGACACTTAAACAGTAAATGCCTGGAATTAATTCCAGGAAAGAATAGTTTCTCGAAGCAGGAACACTAAATGGATGACAGATTGTCAGCTTCTCTCAGTTTCTTACTGTTTTGATTTGGCATCAGCACAAATATCTTTTCCTTTGCCCTTTCCCTAGTTGCATTAATGCCATCACACATAGCTTCAAGTTCACTATTGTTGGATGCAACAAAAACATGTCTGCATCTCTGCTGGGGGATGTTAAGATTTTGAAATATTGTATTGGGCTGGAGCACCTCTCCTATGAAGAAAGAATGAGGCTGCTGGGGTTGTTCAGTCCAGAAGGCTAACTGAATCCTGGGCTGCATCAAAAGAAGGGTGGCCAGCAGGGAGAGGGAGGGGATTGTTTCCCTCTACTCTGCCTTTTGAGACCTCATCTGGAGTTCTGTGTGCAGGCCTGGGGCCCCCAGCACAAGGAAGAGGTGGAGCTGTTGGAGTGGGTCCTGAGGAGGAGTATGAGGATGATCAGAGGGCTGGAGCACCTCTCTTACGAAGAAAGGTTGAGGGAACTGGGCTTGATCAGCCTGGAGAAGAGAAGGCTATGGGAAGACCTCACTGAGCCTTCCAGTATTTGAAGGGACCTTAATAGCAGGAGGAAGATCGACTTTTTACACATGCAGACAGCGATAGAACAAGTGGGAATGGCTTTAAACTAGAAGAGGAGATATTTTGATTAGATGTTAGGATGAATTTTTTTGCTCAGAGGTGAGTGAAGCCCTGGCACAGGGGCATAGGTTCAATTCCTATGGCAGGGGGTTGGAACTAGATGACCTTGAAGGTCCCTTCCAACCCAGATCATCCTATGGTTCTATGAGAGCTTTACTAGAGAAGTTTACTAAACATAATTTTATTTTAGATTTTCATTTTCTTTTTCCCCTATGCTATGAAAAAGCAGATCTCTCTGAGACATCAGAAAGCAGTGCTGGATTCTCTGGTACACAAACACCTTGCTGTATCTACACTGGCTTCAAAGCGGATACTTCTGATTTACTGATGTTGAGAGTAGAGTCCACAGTGCTGTACATATTTCTTATTAACTAGCTCCGGTATAGTATCACAACAGCGGATTTTTGATGTCTGTGTCTTCTGAATAATTAATCTAGCAGTGCATATGTCCTGAATCCAGTGATACCACTCTACTGGTGTTTACCAGTATTTGTGATTTAGCGTTAACTTTGTTTTTCAGACTAATAAAACAGGGTATTTTTGTGCACCCAAGTCAGATGTTTCTGAGAGAATAGGGCCTTTGATAACACTGAGGGAAAAATTTAATTGTACCCCCACCCCCACATCATTTACATAACTCAGATTGATGAGATAGGAAGGAAAGTGTTTACAATGCAAGAAGATAGGAATTTGGGGATTTAAATAGGAAGCAAATCGAAATGAGCTGTCTGAGGTAATTATGAAACACATACTTCATATGTTTTCATTAGATATTGCTATTATACTACACAAGGCAAAGCAGTTTGATTAAACTACAGCTCACTATATAAATTTATGCATAAATTACCCAGAAATCAGTTAGTTCATTATCTTTCAGGAACTCAGCAGGGGTCTGAGCAAAAGTTTAGGTGTATTGGGATAAATAATTTGCACAAGAATAAAGAATGTATTTAGTAGGAAGAAAAACACCAGCAAGGTCTGTGAGATGAAGAACAATGATGGGTTAAATTCACTCGTGCAGAAGGAGCCTGGCCAGATCAAGCAGGACCTGAACCACATTGAAGCCTACTGAGAGCAGTCACTCACTGCTCCCATGAGGCCATGCCAGTGCCTACTGGCTGCACAACACACCTTGAGAGGAGATCTTAGATCTTCCTCCTGCAGGTACACCAGCCTTTCCCTTTCCACATGGGACTGTTTCTTCTTGGATCTGGTTTCTCTAATGGATTATTCATGGAACAGAGCTTGGTGCTAATTTACATTCTGGTTTAACTGCTGGCCTCTAGCGTGTACTTTGTTTTCTGAGGAAAACATCTTCTTAGATATGTTCATCTCTCATCTTTGACAGTATACTCATTTTTTTAAGAAACATTTCATATGGGTCCATTACATCATTGAACTCTTGAAGAATCATTGGACTATCCTCCACTATCGGACTACTATCACAGCCAGCTTTTGACTGCTGAATGTTGGTGCTAAGGAACCACTGAATGAAAAAGATGAAGCAGCCAGGAAGTCTATAGCAAACAGAATACGATCTCTGCAAACTCTTATAGCAGTAAAATTGATCTGGTTGTGCTAAATATTACAAAGTGTATTTTCCATTTGTTGGTATTCTGTGGGCCTGACTCTGCCATTTAATGAAACATTTTCACAAGAACACAAGAACACCAACTTACACCAGCAATTCAATGACAGAAGCTATCACAAAGCATTCTGCATTAACATTCCTGTCATTGTAATAAGGCTGTGAATACACCTGAGCTCTATCCATCAGCATTTGACAGAAAACTTGGATCTCACCAATCCTTGGGTACTTTCTTCCCATTCGTTAAATCCAATTGGACTAAATTTCTTCTGCATACATAACTTGTTACTATTATATTTTTGTTGTTAATGAGGCTGCAGGTTTTGTACCTGTGTTCAGAACTTGTGATATGATCTGACTGAAATGCCTCTCAAAGGTGTCTCTCAGGACTACTTACACTTTTCTACATTTTTGTTAATAACTGCTAAAAACAGTCAAAGTGCCTCGAGTTTAACTTATGGCTCTATCTTAGCCTCTTTTTTTCCTTTCTTCTATGCCTGCTGAGGATTCTTCTTCCATTTTAGCTCTTCATCTCTTTAAATTTCTTTGCAATCAATTACAAGACACTGATCTGTCTATCTCACTCCCTGTCTGTAGTGTATCAGCACCAGCTTCAACTATAATCCACTCTGTGTTGTTATTGACTGCCTCTCCAAGCCTGGTATCATCAACAAATACCACTGCCTGACTAAACCATCTTTTAATAAATAAACACAACAAACCTTGGCCCTAATAATAAAGCTTGTGGCTCTCTGATAATACCCTTTCCCATTAATTCACTCTGAAATCCAATATTCTTTCTATATTCCCTGCTAGAATAATCACATCAAACATTTTTTCAGGGAACTGTATTACAAACACTGCTCCTTTTCCTGTCAGCAGATGCCAGGTGGTAAGCTTGTTGACTCTTTCAGAATTTGACTGGCATTTCATAGATTTATACATTTTTACACCAGAAGGGACATCTTATTTGATGCTCGACATGACCCAACCTACACAATTTTATCCAGCATTTCTTATGTCAGTGTAGACTACTCCTTCCTAAGTCTTTTAGAAAGGCTTCCAGTCTTTTATTCAAGAGTTGTCTGCAGCCATTTGTCATGTATTTCTGGTTGCTAATTACTACTGCTGTGAAAAATGCCCACTTTGGAATTTGCTGTTTGAATCCAGTTTGAATTTGACTGATGGCAGCCTCTAGACATTGCATCCAGCTCTGTTTCCATGTGCAAGATTTAACTGCTTTATGCTCTCAGAATTAGAATATGGAAAGTTCATTCACATTTTGAATAGGTTGTCCCCTCTTTCCAGTGTAAGTCCCTCACCCCAGTGAAGGTCCCTCACTTCTCACAGCATCCTTGTTCCTGAGATCTAAGTCCTCTCCTGACTCCTACTGTTCTTTATAAGTGCTGGTAGAGTAAGCACACAGTTCATTGCAGTAATGTTCTTGCCTCTGCTGACTACATAGGTAAACTAATATCCATACCATTACTTCCTACTTCCCCGTTCATCCATGAAAAGTTCATGTTAGGTCTTTTGGCCACGAGATCCTGCTGAGAGATTCACAGTCTCCTGCTTTTAGTGAGTCAATGATGCTTTCTGTAACTGAAACAAGAACTGTCACTATAGCTCTCTCTTGCATGTTTCCCCTAATATTTTCTCCGACAGCACTTTCATCTAATGTTATCTTCACCCGACTACCTTTCCTAGTGTTGTTTTGAATAAAAGGAATGTCAGATAAAATCCCTTTTTAAAAGTACAGGTATTAAATTTGATACTTTCTATTTCATTGATATTTTCTCCTGTTGTGAAGAGATGTTTTATGTGGTACCTGTGCTAATATATCTGAGTTTGTCTTTCTTTCTTTTTTTTTCTGCACAGGGCATGAGCCTTTGTTGCTGACCAATAATTTAAACATTCTGATTTCTTTTCTTTGACTTCCTTTTAGATGTTGCTTTAACTTGATGTGGTGTATTTTCTTCTCTAGTAGAAAATAAATATCTGATTATTTCTGCATCACATTTTTGAACATAGAGATGAACATTCAATAAAGAATACATTTTATTTTTTACAGTGTCAGCCTCTTCTGCCATCCCTTCACCTCTTGTGCCTTCTCTTTTTCCTTTATTATTCAAAACACATCTTCCCATTTATCTGTTCATTCTTCACCTTCCCTTTTCTTATCATTTTTCACAATCATTTCTATAATCTTCCCCTTTCTCCCCTGTATTGGTGTTTTATACCTGGTGCTAGCCTTCATCTCATTCCTGATTATTTTTTGTACTTCTGTTCGTTGCACAGTTTATCAATTGTTTCAAGCTTTGTGTTTGCGTCTTCCAACTATGCTTAATGTGACAGATGTATCAATGCATCTGCCTATGCAGATCTCTGAGCATTTGCCATTTTTCTCTCCAAGTCCATTTCCTTGCCATTGATCACTTCCAAATTGCAACAGCCTGGATGCTCTGCATAAGCTGTCTGTGGCTAACTTATGCCCTGCCTTCTTCTTTATTTAAGTTCTGGAGTAAAAGGGCTGTTTTGTTTACGGGGACAAACTTTGCCTAATACTGTGAACGAGCAAAGGGCAGAGTGCAGTGTTTGAAAACTAGCATACTGGGATGAGCTAAAACTAGGAAGGGAAGCACAAGCTCGTTTTGTTTTCTCTCTGCCTCAGAGCAACCTCCTTTTGGAAATGAAATGAGAAGGATGGTGGTGGGTGTAGTTCTGGTCTTGTAGACTCCTGAAGAAGAGAGGAACATCCTTGTGTCACTAGGGATGTACTGGAGACATCTTGGAGAGAACTGTAACTAAATCCACTCCATCTCTGGCTGTGTCTTCATCCTCCTGTGAAGTGTGAAGTAACTCTTTCATTACAGCAGTACCTTCTCTAAACATACAATATTTGATGCCATATTTTTATTCTTTCTGTACATTCTGTTTTCTGGATCTTACTGATGTGTGAATGGTCAGGATTATTATAGGTAAGGGAAAGAGATATAAAATGAAAAGTTTACTTTCCTAAAAATGTCTTCCTTGCTTAAAATTTGCAGTGAAAAAAAAAATGATGAGGATTTCTCTTCCAGAAAAGCATTCAAGAGTGGCTATTAGAAACCCACTGGAAATAATGAAAAGCTTCCATTCTGTTCAAAGAGGACAAGCTTTCCTGTGAAGCATCAAAATGCTTCAAGCTCTTCAAACAGCAACACAGCAGTGCCTGAGTGACACAGAGCTGCTGGGATAGGAACAACACATCCATACCACTCAGCAGGGCTTGTTGCAGTACCTTCAGACCAGTGCAGCTGGTTGTGCTTCAAGAACAGGGATCACCATGCAGTGCTACCTGCACATCAATGGGATGCACTGAACTGCTTCTTGTTGGGATAACAGCACCAGGAGTTTGATCTGGAAGGTCTGTCAGAAACCTGTCAATGGATGGCACTTGTTTTTTACAGTGCTGGTGTCTGGGAGGTGATGGACTACAACAGACTCAGGATTGCAATACCAAGCTAATGAAATTGCTGTTCTCTTGTTCGGTCCCTGCTTAGCATCAGTATGGGCCTGAGGTATATTCATTTATTATTTTTTTAGTATGAAAACACAACAGAAATGTTTTATTTGGACCTCAGCGAAGCTGATCCCAGTCAGCAAATTGTCTGGGTATTTGCCTTGCCCCAGCTCTATGTCCTTTTCGCACCAGCTGCTGCTGCATTGTACATGGCACACAGCTCTTGCCCTGATACTGACTCCAGGATTTGGACCTGTAACAAATAGGAGGCTCTTTTCACACATGAGAAGTGTTGTTTTTTGTTTTGGTTATTTTTCCCTGTGCTGCTTGTTAGTAGCAATTTACAAGTCTTTTGTACCTCCTGATTATAATCTAACTCATACTATTCATATTTTGTGGATTAATTAATTTTCCTGTATTACTTTTCCTGTAAACTTTGTCGGCATGTATATTCATGAAAAGAACAGAGGGGAAAAAATCCCAGAAATTACCAAAAGAAAAACCCCTGCTAAAAGCAATAAGTTTGCTGACAGATGGTAGAATCAGTTGAAAATCGAGTACCATATTTACTAAGTCTAACCCATTTAGTAAGCCAGAAAAGTGTTATCTAATTCTATCCCCTGTGTGTTTGTGTTTTGGAATAAACAGATGCCTAATGAGGAATGTGTCTAGTATGGTTTTTGAAGAACCTGGATGGATCCTGGTTCTGATTCAATACTTGATTTTGACAAAGATGATAAAATGCACGGCAGAACCTATTGTTTTGTCTCACAAAACCTTAACTGTTCCAATGCTAGCTGATAGACCGAAAGTGGCTTAAGAAAAAAAGGTGCCAGAATAGGGCACAAATTGGGGGGGGGAGAGAGAAAAGAAAAGGAAAAAAACACAGAAGTGTTGAATGACTTAACCTGCATTTTACATTTCTTGTTCTATTTATACAACACCCAAATATGCAGTGAAGGAAAGGGCAAACACGTTTGAATCACTTGCAGGCTTGACAGCTACCACAATCAATTTGTGTATGTTTTGCACTGGGTTTTATAAAATAATAGGGACTGGCTTAGAAAGACATATGCTTGCGTACTTTGTGGCAGATCTGGGTGAGAAGCAAAAATTGAATAAACAGAGAAGGGTAATGTGAGCACTGAGTGCTTTAGGGAAGATGAGCTTCTTGGGGGCCACGTTTGGCCAGTTAGGCTATTGACTCTGCAATGCCAGCACAGAGAAAAGTGAGCTTCCCCAGAGGCTGCTGTATGGCTTCTAACTCACCCTTATTGGAGCCATTGAGAAGTTTACCGAAGAAAATCAGTCCTCTGTGAAATCCTTAGAAACATACCCGCAGAACAAGCTACATCAGGCTTCTGAAATAGGTCTGCTTTTTTCTAGGACAGGGGGGTGGCATGGATAAAAGGATAGGACCGGGTCTTCTGAAATATAATTAACAACTTCACATGGAGGAGAATATTTCAAAGCATTATTTAAAGGAAGGGAGAGCAGATATTTGAAAATTAAGTGATTAACAACAGATTTCCATAAACTGATACTAACCTGTTCCCACTTGTTAAAGTTGCTCAAGAGCCAATAAGGACATTTCGCTGAATGTTATTTTCAATTATATGAACCTGTAGTTAGAGATGGTTCTGGAAATACAAAATGTCTTCCTAAAAATACCAGGGTGGTCTGAATGCTGTGAATCTCAGCCTTTCCCCGGTGTTTGCTCTTTGCCTGTTCTGCCAGCACAAGTGAGACATTTCCATGTTCCCCTTTTCCCACCCAGGAGGTGAATAGTGTTTCTAAGCCTACAGAATTCTGAATCTAAACTCACATATGCATTACTTGAATAAAGCCAATTTTCTGGAGAAAAGGAGGCTGAGGGGAGGCCTCTCAGGGAGCGGAGGGGCAGCGCCGAGCTCTGCTCTGTGTGACAGCGACAGGGCCCGAGGGAACGGCATGGAGCTGCGTCAGGGGAGGGGCGGGTGGGGGTCAGGGACAGGGTCTGCACCACAGGGCGGTGGGCATGGAACGGGCTGCACAGGGCAGTGGGCACGGCCCGAGTGCCGGAGTTCAGGGAGCGTTTGGGCAGTGCTGTCAGACATGGATAGAATTTTGGGTGGTCCTGTGTGGAGCCAGAAGTTGGACTCAATGATCCTTGTGGATCCCTTCCAACTTGGGGTATTCTGTGCTTCTGTGATTCTATTATTGTAATTTGGTCATAGCGATATCTAAAGTTCTGGTCAGTGCTGTAATCTCTTAACTGCAGAAAATGCCTACATCAAAGGAGAACAAACACTGGGGGTAGTAACAGTGTTTTAACACATGGAGATATTCACCGTTCTTAAGTATTAGTTGCAAGAATAGCATTTCTCCTCTTATCTAGGCAGTGTCTGAAGATGACTTTCTATACACACTTTAGAGAAAAAGAGCTGATGGGAAACCTGAGGGAAAAGAAAAACTGCTGGCACTCAGCATTCCTTCTGTAGGCTTTTCCACACCTCAGAGGCAGCACAGGCAAAACGCTTGTGGGAGAGATGTTACCCTGCCCTTGGTTTAAAAATGTAATAGGAGCATAAATTTGTTCTGTTTCTAGTTTTAGGCAAAAGAACAAGGGAAACTGCGAAACCTGTGGATCCTGATTTTGAAGTTTTACATTTTTCTTGCCCTTTCTTGGCTGTACTTTGTCTCATTTCCAGGCATTAAAACAGAGACTCAGGGGCCTAGCTAGACATAATGGTATAAAGTTTCCGGTGCAGTAAGCTGTAACACTCTGTATGCTCTGGAAAGTTTGCATTCAGCCTTTTAATAAGTGAAGACGAAACATAATGCTCCTGATAATTTTCAGCACGGACAGATGGTATATGAACAGCCTGGTGGGAGGAGAACCGGCCCAGCTTAGGGTAACAATGTTCGACTAGCTATCAGGGAGGAAACAGACTTCCTCTGCCATTGCCCAGTGCCAAGGAGCTTGTTTTATCTCCTGCTCACCACACTGATCATGCTTTGCTTTCTTCTGTTTTATAGGCATTGGCTTTGTGCAGAAAGTGCAGCTCCTTTCTCCTGCCAAAACAAAACAGTATTTTAGATTATAACTAGGCTAGGAGTCATCTGCAATTAATTCTGCTCAAAAACTCCTCTAGCTGGAAATGCAGATTGCACCAATTTGCGATGAGCTGCTACAAGGTGAGGAAGCTGCTTACCGCTCCTATTCCATACTGAATTTCCCAGCTGGGGCAGCCTCTGCCCTGGCTGTGAATCAGGCCGCATGAGCAGGAGCACAGGTGGGTTCTGTAGTGCTTTGGGAAGATTCTCTGGGTCTGTAATACCCAGATTAGATTAGCAGATGCTGTATATGAGAATCCGTCAGTGCTTCTTTCTCTGCAAGGCAATTCAGTGGCTGCAGGAGCAGGAAGTGGTGCCCTGGTAAGAGCAGCGTGCTACAATGGCTTAATATGTTACTTTTGCAAGTCTACTACTGAAAATGCCACTTTTCCTCTTTCAGTTAGCCTTCTCTGTCCCTGAGCACCGTGGAATCATTGGAAGAAAAGGGCTAGGAATATATTCCTTCACAGTTACCCTTTCTGGACATGAATGTGTTAATTACACAAGACAGAACATTTGTGTAGCCCTGGAGTGCTGACCACAGTTGACAAAGCCCTGCCCTGTCCCAGGGTTGGGCAGATGTTTCAGCAGAGCCAGACAGTGGACTGGTTAACAAGTCAAGGAGATTGCTGGTGTTGGGAGGATGGATTGCGGATATGCATTTACCCCCAGTTATGGGTGCTGAGGGGTAGCAGAGGCAAGAGTCTCTCTTGAGCAATAAATTCATTTTAAAAAGAAAGTGGAGAAAAGATGTATGCTGCTTTCTCTCTAGTCTATAGCTCTCTAGAGAGCAGGTGACATGGAGTAAAAGAAAGGAACAAAGAGAAAATATCACCTCTCTCTCACTGCATCCCTCTTTAAAATGTTTGGCCACTTTTTGTGTGATTTAATTTAATTTTCTTGTCTTGGCTCTTCCTTGTTTTTACTGTTATTCTTGAATTCAGGACAACCAAAAATAGCAGTGAGCAGTTCCTGTAAGTCTGTCTGCTTTTATTCTCAGCTCAGGGTGGACAGGAGTTTTTTGTTTCATATATTATTGACAATGTGGTAGAATGGTGATTCCACAAAGTGAGCAGGAGCTTTAAAAAGTTAATGAGGAGGGATAACGTGGGGTTGTTGTTGTCGTTGTTACTTTTTAATGTTATGTAGCATTTAGGCCTGGGCATCTGGACCTGCTGGATGCTGACTGTCATTGCTGTCATTTTTATGGCACCACACTACTGACAAAAGATGTTATCCCTGCTGGGCTCTTACTGCACCCACTGGCTTTCCTATCACTACACCTCAATGGCAAATTAGGGAACACACACTCTGGCATCCACACAGAGTGGTGAACCCACACATAATATCTGAAGACAACCATTTATCTCTGGAAGAATAAAAGAAAACATAATATATTTTTGATTTTCTGAGAAGTGAAGCATCTACCTTCCCTAAAGACATCCACCGAATAAGCTTAGTATGTCCTCTGGCTAACATCTGTAGCAAACTTACCTCAAAGACACAAGTACCAGGAGGTTTATTACAGTCAGTACCTTTGGATATATTATTTTACATGATGATACCATCTGTTTTGTACTGTAGCACAGATCTGAGCACTCCAACAGCAGTTGCAAATACCTCTGTTAGGACACTTGGAACCACACAGGGCCATCCAGGAAGGTGCTGGAGCTGGGCAGTATCATGAGGCTAAGAATATACTGACATATTCTGGGCTGAATCCTCTGTTACACTGATGTTATTTTTATATAGCTCCGGAGACTTCAGCTGAACAAGTCCATATTTATACAAACATGAGGTCAGGGCCTCATCCAAAGATTATTTAAGGCTAAAACATTTTAATCTACAATGAAAATAATGGAGAAATTCCTTCTCATGAGAGCACCCAGTCCTTGTGAAATGTCTGGCTCTTCAGCTGTCTAAATGAGAAATATGGGGAGCTCAGCCCTTTGTATGACAGCCTGATGCCTTGGAATTTTAATTGCTAAATTTTCCAGTTAAGAAACCCAAACTTCTCCTGTGTGACTAAAAATTAAAACACTTCCTACTACTGGTTTTATATCTTTAGCTGGTAGAAACTGGCATGGTTTCATTAACTTTAAATGGACCTGAAGATTTTTCTCTGTAGTCAATCAAGGCCTGATTAACTTAAATTGCTGCAAGAAAAGTTTTGCTCAACCATGAGGAAAGAAGAACTTCAACAGTAAGATAATGAAATTCTGGGACAGCATGCACAGAGGCAGTGTGGCATCTCCACCACTACAAAACCTCAAGAGGAGGTTAGAAAGCATCTGGTGAGAAGGACGCAGACAGCACTGAGGGATGGTAGCAGGAGTAGGACGACATGAGGGGCTGCTTCATAGCATCAAATCCATAGCACAAACCCTACTTGGCATCTTGCTGGGGGGCAGTGCTGCGGCTGGTACTGCAGACTGAGTCTCTCAGTTCCTAATGGGAGTTTGACTGTTTGCTTGTCTTAAGGAGGGAAGGGTTGAACAAAATAGATTTTCTCTCTTAACTCTTCTAGGGCTTTTAGCTAGGCTGATCCCTGAGCACCTGGGCACTGCTGTAGCAGCAGCCTGGAGACCTGGATCAAAGGGGAACGCTTCTGGAGAGAGGACATTCACATGCCATGTAGTACTGGAGGAGTAGTATTCTCCCCTTCCCATTCTTTGCCTGCCTTGTCTGCTTGGAGGACAAATTCTATGAGCAAAGGCTGTCTTTTACCACAGACACTCAAGGCATCTTTAAGGAAGAAGTTCACTTTCAGTGGTTTCATTAAATACTGCTTTGACCACAAACAATGCTTCCTTTTTGCCTACATACATGGCCTAGGTTTCTTTTGTTCAACAATTATGCCAAAGTTGTCATTGCCCTTATCTTTAATAGCCTTCCTTAAAACCCTGTGCCATTTACTGGTACAGAGATGGAGACATGAAGGACAGGACATAGCTACTGGACACAAAACCAGTGCAAAAAGTTAGTAGCTAAAACTTGGGGTTTGTGCTGTATAGGTCAGACCTTTAAAACTGTGGACATAAATGCACATAAACAAACATGCATAGTCATATATATACACATATACACTTTTACATGTATGCTAGGGATCCAGTAGGATTTTGTGAGTATATCCAGAGTTTCTAAGCTCATGTCTGCTGGCCATACATCATTATCCGTGATACAGATAGATGTTGACATTGATTTTTTGAAATGGCTCTGTCTCACCTGTCTTTGCAAAACAGCCATTTTTATGTATTTAAAAATATATGTATTAATAAGTCTTACAAATTATTGCTGCTTACAAGAGTTTCCTCACCAACCCTCCCAACTTAGTCCCCACGTTATTGGAGGGAATCAAAAGAATGATGTTCCCTGCTGTCTGGCTTTGAATCACTGGCAAATGTTTTATGTAACTCATTTTCTTCCACACAATTAGATTCTAAGGACACAGGGACTAGGCAACTGGGCTCTTTTTTTTTTTTTTTTTTCTTTTTTTTTCCCCCTATCTTTTCTTTTCTTTTCTTTTTTTTAATTCAAAGGTCTCAGTAAGCAAAGCATAATGTATTCTGCCCAAACTGTGAGAACAGAGCAATACAGAATAATTTACTCCACTAATGCCAAATTAAAATTCATAACACAATTCTTTAATTACCATCTGAATCCAATTCTCAAAGAAGTTTGCCCTAATTGCATTGTTGATATGCATGGATGCAAATAAGATGTTGACTGTTTCCCTTGTAGCAAATGACTCTGTTTCTAATATGCACACATCTAACAACATGGGGCCAAATTCATCCCTGGTAAAAACCCATTAGAGCCAGCAAAGTTATATTGGGAACAAATCTGAACCACCCTTCTCTGGAAAGCTGATCTAGTTATCAGCCACTAAAAATTGCCCCTCCAGTGCCTACACACAAACGCACTGTCCCTGAGCAAGCCAGTGAAAATCTCCCAGAAAACCCCCAGCAGGCTAGAAAGACAAAAGTGTGAAATGGGCACGTGTGGAACAACATTTGCCAGAAGGTAGCAGGGATGTAGAAGCCCAGATGTTCTACTTTGCTTTGTGACAGCACTGAATAGGGATCCTATTCTTAGCCCACAGCACAGGTGTTTCAAAGGAAGAGAGTAAGAACATCAGGCTGGAGATTAAATAATATTCACCAAAGAAGGGAGAGAGTAGCATGGGCATCATTTGGGCATTTCTGTCATCACTGCATGCTTCTCTCAGGTGAGCTAATTAGGTGGAAGCATTTTGAAATATTCTCCTAGTTCCAGAAATGAAATAGGCAAAAAAGTTGATAAATGGTAAATGTCTGGCCACAAAGAATTTATCATAATTGTGTGGGGGAAAAAAGAAACAAAAAAAGACCTCTTAGTTATTTCTATCCCATTTTAATGTGGTTCTACAATATATATATGTTAAATTAAATATTATCTCAAGTAAAAGGCACCCATATCGGCATGGGTGCCTGTTGCAATACCAGAGATGTATAGAGAAGATGGAAGTTCTCCCTTACATTTAGTGTAGGAAGTAGAAAAATACCAGGGAATCATTTTGCTGAACATGTTTTCATTTAATTTTTGCCAGCTACATAGGATGAACTGAAGCCCTCCCATTCACTTTTCATTAGATGTACTGGTCAAAGAGAAATAATATTCATAGTGTGTTTGTTCGGTTGTCTGACTAAGCTGTGTTGTTGGTTGGTTTTGTTTTTTTTTTTGAAGGAGATTGGCAAAAGGTGAATAAATGGGCTTGCTGCCCTTCTTTCTTCTTTTATGATGTTTAAAAAAAGACCTGAAATGTTAGCATTTTGTGTTGATTGCATCAGAAATTCAGTCTACTCTTCTATTCCTGGAAAAATGTCTATGTACACTAACAGAATAAGTTGTTGGAGATACTGGAAATACATATATGAGTAAAACTCCACCAAAAAGACAACTGTTATTATTCAGCTGGTTTTAAAGCTGGGGTTTAGTTACTATCTATCTGTGTATCTCAAAGGCTGGAATAGAGTCAGTGGAACTCTCCTGAGTGCACTGATGATCTTCTGCAGTTGTGGCACCTGCATGACCTGAAGGGAGCGCTTCTCTGCATGGTGGCAGATAAACCACTGGTGCTGCGAGGTGTGAGGCTCTGGCTTTTGTTGTGCTGCTCAGCCAAGGCAGGAGGGCGGTTAAGCTCTGGTGGCTGGGAAGTTCTGCTGCTGATGGTCTTCAGCAGAAAGATGAGAAGTCGTGGAGAACATGGAAGAAGAGCTTGGGTGAATGACAGCAAAGTGGAAAATGCCACTGATCAGCCAGTGAATGTATAGGTAGTTGAGAGTTGGAGATTTTGTAGTATTGCTTGTCTGCTTCTGCTTATGATTTTGTTACAGATAATGTAGGCTTGGAATCTGGAACCAACAGTGAGGGAAATCAGTGCCATGAGGAGATACAAGCTCCACAAACTCCAACTCCACCAGTTATGAGCAAACTGAACTACTGTGTTAAAAACAATGAACAAAGACATTTCTCAGTTACTTGGAGGCCAGAACAGTAGGAATTCAGGTAAGGAGGAAATCAGATATTGATGGATGAGAAAAAATTGCATGTAATTGACATTACTGAAGTCTCTGGAGTGAATGGCTTGGAAGAGATGTTAAAATCTATTTACCTGTGATAAGGTAGTGGAAAGTCAGGTACCTTAAAAGATGTTGGTTTTGGAAAACAGAAAATGTCAGTGTTGCCAGAAGTGCCTGGCTTCTCTGAGAAGGTCCTTGTCACCTTTACTCCACGCTTCTGGCTGAACTGTCAGGTTGGAGGCTGCACTCCTGGTTGAGTGGACACTGAGATCCACAGGAGACTGAGTGGGTACTGATTGATTCTTCAACTAGCTAAGCTCAAAGAAGGTATTGTCTGGGATCCATCATTACACACCCCAGCTTCACAACTAAGACAATCAATGTCTTAGCGTTCAATTCACAGAAAGAGAATAACCTAACATGTACACATGTACATGCTAGAGATCTCAGAAAGTCTCACAAATTACAGATGAGCATTTGTTAGCACAAGAAAGTGTTGTTGTGTTGTTGTTTTTGTTGTTGTTGTTTTGAAACGATGGGAGAACTCCATTTTGAATTTAAGAATGAATAAAATGAATTGCTGGACTACAACCAGGGGTCACTGATGTACCAGATTTCACTTCATCAATAGGTTTAATATATTAAAACAAACAACAATCTCAACCAGTAGTATATCTGACAATTCAAAAAGGCTTATTTTTCAAAGTTAAAGATAATATTGTGAGAAACTGGCTCTGAAGGAAGATCTACATGAAAACTGAGAGTTTTTTGTAAGGAGCTTGTCAGAGGACCAGAAAGTTTGCCATTTCTCAGCCAAGAAACAAGACAACTTTGCATAAAGTCCATCTGGCTCTGATGAAGGGAAAGCAAGAACTAGAGATCAAAAAAAAAAAAAAAAAAAAAAATCTACATTCAGTAAGTAGAGAAGGAGAAACTACTACAGAAGATTTGAAGTGTACAGATTTAATAAGGAAGCCAAAGATGGGGGAAAATTTATTTTTAGCGAAGCTGAGAACACTGAGAAATAATGTTTAAGTGGCTAAAATCATCCTAACTCTGTTGCCAACAACCCAGAGTACCAGAATATAAACACAGATACCATATTTAAATCCATGGTACTATAGGACAGAAATTACTAGCTTCCACCGGTGTGTCTCTATGGCTAGCAGCGATCTGCTCAGAACAACCACTGTTTGTCACCTCATATCTCATTTCTTTGAGGCATTGAGTTTTCTTGATAATACACATAAATTTTACAGATATTATCTTAATATTGAGTAGTGTTTTAATTGGAAAAGATAACAAATGCAAAGATGTTAGATCTTCAGAAGTCACAGATGTAGAAGCTGTCATGTTATGGATCATTTTGAGGCATCTTGTGCTATTCAGATCACAGGATCATAGAATGGTTTGGGTTGGAAGGGACCTTTAAGATCACCTAGTTCCAACCCCTGCTATAGGCTCCCTCTACACCAGGTTGCTCACAGCCCCATCCAGCCTGGCCTCAAATGAGGGCGCATTCACAACCTCATTGGGCAACCTGTTCCTGTGTCTCACCACCTCACAGTAAATAAGATCTTCCTGATATCTAATCTAAATCTACCCTCTTCCAGTTTAAAGCCATTTCCCATTGTCCTGTTGCTATCTGCTCTTATAAAAAGTCGCTTCCCAGCTTTCCTGTAGGCCCCCTTCAGGTTCTGAAAAGCTGCTATAAGGTCAAAAGCTGCTATAAGGTCCCTCTGGAGCCTTCTGTTTTCCAAGCTGAAAAGCCCCAGCTCTCTCAGCCTGTCCTCGTAGGGGAGGTGCTCCAACCCTCTGATTATCTTTGTGGCCCTCCTCTGGACCCGTTACAGCGGCTCTGTGTCCTTCTTGTGTTGGGGGTCCCAGAACGCAGTACTCCAGGTGGAGTCTCAGGAGAGCAGGATAGAGAGGCAGAATCATCTCCCTCGATCTTCTGGTCATGCTTCTCTTGATGCAGCACAGGATACAGTTTGCTTTCTGTGCTGCAAGCGCACATTGCCAGCACATATTGAGTCTTTTATCAACTGACATTCCCAAATCCTTTTCCTGAGGCCTGCCCTCAAACCATTCTCCGCCCAGCCTGTAACTGTGCTTGGGACTGCCCTGACCCAGATATAGGACTTTGCACTTGGCCTTGTTGAACTTCATGAGGTTGGCATGGGCCCGCCTCTCAAGCCTGTCCAGGTCCCTCTGGATGGCATCCCTTTCCTCTAGCATGTCAGCTGCACCATTCAGCTTGGTGTCGTCTGCAAACTTGCTGAGGGTGCACTCAATCCCACTGTCCATGTCAACTACAAAGATGTTAAATAACACTGGTCCCAACACTGATCCCTGAGGAATGCCACTCATCACTGATCTCCACTTGGACATTGAGCCATTCAGAGACAGCAGTTCTCTGAATGTAATCATCCAGCCAATTACTTATCCATACGATCAACAAGTAAATACAAAATAAATAGAAACATATATGATATTGTTGCTAATCAGGAGGTATATTTTTCTGAAGATTAGTGCTTGTTTTATACTCGTGAATTGATTGCTGGTAACCTTTCTGGGTGATGGAAAAGTGGATAGAAAAATAAACAAGGAAGTCTTACAGAGTCATACATATAGCTTGGCAAACTAGTCAAGTCAAAGAAAATGCATTTCAGTACAGACAAATGCAGAGAGATGAACAGAGAATAAGAATGGTGGCAGACTTTCACAGCAGTGGATCTGGCAAGCAGTGGCTCCAAAAGTAGTAGCGCTCTTAGAGATAAACAGTTCAAAGCAAGTTCCAAATCCCAAGCTGTTACAAAACACCTAATGTACTCACTGAATCACAGAGTGGGAAGCAGCTTCAGTAGTGACTTTATGATGGACATGTGTCTGTGTTTCAGAAAAGATGTTGAAAGATTCAAAAGGGAATTATATATAAATTTTAAATATAAATATACATATATGTATGTATGTAGATATATATATGCACACATATTTTCCAAGCTTGAGAGAAAATGTTTTGCATTTGCAGCCTTTGAGAGATCTATTTTTTCTATTGAGAATAAGAGTAAAATGTTACATGAGTGCTGGAGATGCACCTTCAAGCCAAGAAAATATTGGGTGCTAATGGACTCTTCAAGAAGCAATCTGGGATCTGAGGACTGAAAGAAGAAAAAAAGTAACGTAAAAATTAATCACTAGAATACATTTAAAACTGTGAATTTTCCGTGTCTTGACGTATTTTTGGTCACTACCACTTTCAAGAAAATGTCCTGCAAGCAAATCTATTCCCTGCTGTAGCGCCAGGTAAATGATTGAAAACAGGGTAATGGGAGCTGAGACGCAGGTGGCAAGCAGAGTTGAGTCAGTACTGTGATCAATGTCTGTACCAAATGAGACAAGTTCCATTACTTCTTCTTTTGGGATAAGGTGGGGACTCAAAGAGAAAGGACAGAAAAATGGAGCAAAGAAGCTGTTACCATCAACATAGCTAAATGCAGCACAAGTAGTTTGCTGTATATGATGTGGATGGTACTGTGGGGATCTCCCTGTACGTGATGCAGGTGGTACTGTGAGGTTCTCCATCTGTGTACTGCTGGGTCTAGCCCTACTAAGCCACCTGAGAAAGACAGACAGGGAACTGCTTCTTTTTTCCATACTGACACTGCTGGATTAAAATGGGGAGGCATAACCTCTTTGCTCCTACATGCCTATAGGGGAAAAAGAACTACTTTTTCTTTTGATGGTCCCCAGTTGTGAGAAAAAAAAAGCTATAGCCAAACAGAAGATTCTTGCTGTGGAAAATAGTGCAGGAGCACAGGCAAAGAGACTCCTAGAGGACTGGTGATAAAATGAAATTTCAGATGGCAAGCATGAGTTTTGCTCAGAACAGAGTCTGGGTGCATCTGAAATAGTGTAATGCTGTTCCACAGGGCCTGCCCAGATTTGGTGGGACAGGCATATAACATTTGGCAAGCATCGTGCCAGATTTCCTTCAATTTAGGCTTAAGTTGGCATGGCTCACTTCTTTTGATTGTGACAAAGAAATCCCAGGGATAAAGCTCACCCTGGGCTTCTACCCCCCATGCATCTCTGAAACCATCAGAAAACAGAATTCAGGACAGACTGAGATGTCCTCTGCTTGAGCTGGAGATGGAGCACTGGATTAAAACTGCCATCGGTTGGAAGCTATAGTTTGCCACTCATTATAAGCAGGTACTTTCAATGTGTAATTTTGAGTTAGAAACAGTTGTGTCCCTAAAAGTATTAGAACAGTCCCATTTTGTTTCCAGAATATCAAAACATATTTAATAAGGAGAGTGAATGGTGTTGTGTATATAGCTTTTATAGTTGGGAGAATAATCAGTCACAAGTTTTGTTTCAGCATAGTTTAAAACTGTGTGACAAGCATTCCCATCAATGCTTGTCACGCAGGGACAGGAACAAATTATGAGGTCTGAGAAAGAGAATATAAATTGGTGTATATACCAGCAGTTTCTCTGTCTGTCTTTTAAACCACTTCTGGCTGTTAAATTATCTAAAATCCGTTTCACAAATCAAAGACTGTGAGCCAAGAGCAGGGCACCTTGATGTTTGTTTAAATTTTCACTGACAATATTACATATGATTTTCCAAGAAATATCATTTTTAATTCGTCTTCTGTTCATTTAAGTGGAAGAACACTCACTAAATTTCTAGCACAATGCTGTCTCATGTTAGTTCATAAGCTTTAGAACTGTAAAGTCTTCAGAATGAAAGAATTTAGAACTCAGATATTTTCTCTAACCTATGGTATGAATTATTTTTTTTATTATCTTATTGATTCTCTGAATTTCAGATAACTACTTTCACTTTGGATCTATTTTCACCCTTCAGCCATATCTGTAATTCAGCTCTTTGGTCTGCCAGCAGAGGGAAAAGGGGCAACTTCTGCCACTGCAGACAGTGTGTCACACAGAGAATAATTATTACAGCTAACAGTAAAACAGCTCAGAGAAAGGTGCCCTGCATTGAGGAGCTGCCCTCAGCTGATGGTGTACATAGGGATGCAGCTGTTGCTGTTTTGGTAGAGAGCAATAGGGAAAGAGAAATTCCACTTTCCTTTTTTTAAATGAAATAAGAAATCTCAGCCAGATATGCCTCTACAAATTCTCACTTTGCCAACAGAGGCAAACTCACCTTTTGCATGGCTCTGTAGCAATGTGATTGTGGTGGAACCTGGTTGTTACAGCACACATTATGCCACTTACCCTAAACTGTGGTTATGTTTTGGCTTGAGGTCCGTACAGCTTCAGACTTAGCTGCAGACTGTAAGGTAGGGATGCTGTGGGTTTTTGTGTGTTTTTGTTTTTCCCTGAGCAAGAGATTTCATTTCTTTTAATGGACACTGTTGTGCTCTTACAAAAAGGAGAGCATGGAAGTGCTGTGATCTGGCTGCCTCTGCATGCCCCAGCCATGAATCGGGCATGGATATTTAGAATTACAAAGCAAGTGGGAGGTATATTGCTACACAGTACATGGCACAGAAACTGGTGTAAGACACGGAAACCAAGGGGGAAAAGTGTTGTTTTAAACCTTCCTGAGGGAAATTCTTTGACCCTGCTAATTGAAAATGTTCAAGTCTGAGAGTAAGCAGACATTTGTTGTAAAACATGCCTCAGTAAATAAACCTGGGGAAAAAAAACAGGTGAAGTTTCAAAGCAACCATTTAAATCTGTATGTGCAATGAGTACCATCTGCAGTGAAACCAAATAGTGCATCATAGCACTTGTGATTTATCACAGTGCCATGAGATGAGCAAAAGAGAAATGCTGCAGACACTTCAGCCAGAGGGCTCCTTTGGGTGAAGCAGGCTTTATTTTCAGAGGGTCATTGAGTCACTGAGAGATCACTTTCGGTGGTGCAATACTTGTCAGCATGGACCAACAGCTTGAGCTGCTGCTGTGGATGTTTGCTGACACCACTCTGCTCTGCTCAGCCCCATGGCAGTGTAGGAAATTTACCACAAGGTGCTGTGTGACAACAGTGCCACATAGGCAGTAATAAGCATCACCTGCTTTGGAAGTGCTTTCTGCTCGTGAGAGCAGTTAGCCTAGAAAGTGGAGTGTGTGCTGAATCACTTCCAGATCAATATACACGATACCCAGCCATTAGTGACTTGCACTGGTTCAAGAGAGCAGTGCATTCGGAAGTTGCAGTATGTGTGACATCTGTTCAGGTGATCCTAATGGACTTTATCAGCTTTTTGGAGAGGTTATGTATGTGTTTAGTGCATCAGAAGAGTGACAGAACAATATGCTGATTTATTTTAGGAGCACCTGGAGTTACAGAACAAAGCTTTGGGATTTATGTCTGACATGGGGCAGCTTGCTATGAACATGCTAAAGCTGGGTGCAGCCTTTGTATGTAATTTTGGATTCCATATTTTAAGATTTGATACCCAACGCTGTGCAAGGTTGTAAAGTGTGTGCTACGAAATAGCTAAGGCAAATACTGCAGCTGGGATCTTAAATGAAAATCATCCTAAGCTTGTTTCTGATCTGAGATACCAGAAAGGCATCTTGCTTCATTTTCACTGCAGGACAGATAAGGCAGCACCAAGTCAGGAAAATTCACTTCTCTCTGAATTACAGATGAATTAGCCTACTGGCATTATATCTTAAAGCTAATGCTATTTAGTATTCACTTTGAACCCTCCTGCTATGACTCAGTCAGGGGAGGCTCACAGCCAAATGTGAGCTGACATCATCAGATGTGATATGGTACAGTTTTCATCTTTCAGACTGGCTCCACTGAGTAAAGGTTATAATAAACTTCTTACTAGAAGGTAAAATTAATGTGATTGAAAAGATACTTGGTAGAAAATATGTATCTGGAGAAAACCAGAATGCCTTTTTTTTGGTGCCTGCCTGCTTTTCTCATCAGCTTGATGAGAACTTCCTGCAGGAAGTTCTCATCAAGCTGAGTGACATCAGGGATGACACCACCTAGCCAGGCAGTATCATTGTGAGGCCAAAGACACTGGGTAATCACAGAGAAAACTGAGGCCTGAGTAGACCTTCCATGATCAGCAGGTTTCATGGGTTTGACATACTGCCTGGGCAGATGAAGAAAGCCCTTGTTTGCTAGTGGAGTGATGTAAGGTGCTTTCACAGCTTAGTTTTTCACCCTCCTCATGGAAGGTGGGGACCAATCCTCCCGTGGTCAATCATAACTTACCAGGTCTGCCTTTGTAGCTGGTCCAGGAAGGGGGCCGAGGTGCCCTCTCCTTCACCTTGTGAGCTGCAGGGAGCAGGGCATGGTGGAAATATTCTCAGGAGGCTCCATGGTCACTCTGCTCCTCCTGGCTGCCTTGTGACACAGGTTGCTTTTAACAAGGTGAACGCTGTTATGTTTCCAGCAACTGATGTGCTCAGGGAGCTGGAAAGCATCAGGGGTTCCTGAGCAACACAGCAGTAAATTCCAAATCTGAAAGCAGCATGTCTGTCACACAGTCCTCTTACGCCTTCAGATGTATTTTCTTTCTGAAAAATCCCTTCGAACACTTTAATTGGGGTTTCTACCTCTTTGTTCAAGTGATTTGGAATAGTAAGTGTGATTTGCAGTGCAGAAATAAAGAGGAACAGGGGGAGGACATGATGTGTGCTGACCCTCTGCATCACCAGGAGATGCTCTGTCAAAGTGTTCAACTTTTCCTTCCGTAACTGGACATAACCAGGGGTCAATCTCCTCCCATATGTCTGGTCTTGCAGTCCCAGAACTCATTCACAATTCTGTGTTTTTCTGAAAAGTAGGTCATTTCTCTTGGTAAGGAAGAAATGAGTCATAGGAGTTTCGGCCTTGGAGAAGGGAGACAGCCTTGGGCGCCAGGGACATAGCAAGTACAGAGAGGTGGAGGCTCTTCAGTGTGTATTGGTTTGGACACAAAGCCATACTGAAGCTGTAGTGGAATAGATGATTTAAAGTAACAGAATGAGTTTGAGAAAGAGAGGGAACCTGGATGCCTCTTGGGCTGCTCATTTGCTAATTATTTTTTTAATAATCGCCACTTTACATTCCTGGGGTGGCAAACAGTCCAGATCAAGACAAGAGGGATAGCAAAGAGGTTATATATTGGCAAAGTACTAAGGAAGTTCTGTCAAGAAAATAGCTTTAGGATAACACCATGAGTTTGCACAAGTTATTGGAGAATGAAATTCTGCTATTTCTTTTAAATTGAAAAAAAAAGATAAATTATGAAAAAGAAAGACCAATGACATTTGGACTCCAAACCCAGACTTATTTTGCTGTTTGAGAAGCTCTTTGGGGTTTTGCAGTGATGTTTGGATGCAGATATTTCCATAAGAAATGTGCACTACCAGAGTTACTCAGCCTCAGCACTAAGGAGCCCTTCCACAGACTGAACCTCTCTTGCTATGACCATACATTCTTTTCTGAGCCACTCCATTTTTCCATGTTTTTCTCAAGTGCAAACCCAGCGTCCTGGGGAGACAGAGTAATCTTCAAGAGCTGAGGAGGTGAACCAGTGGTGGGAGGATGCCTCATGCCCTTGGTGGCTGATAGGTGCAAACCCTAACTCAGCCCAAGGCAGTGCTAGGGTTCTCATGCAGTCTCCTGCTTTAGGGGTTGCATGAGCTTCTATAGCTGGGGTGTCCCAGGAGTGTGATTTGGGTGAGCTCTGATGCTAAGGCAAGGCAAGGGCACCCTCTGAGGCTGGCTGCTGGGCTAGGAGCATGGCTGGAGGCCTGACTCCCTGCAGGTCGGAGTGAGAAGCAAGATACTTAAACAAATCAAGAGCTCTCCTTATCAAAATAAACAATCTCCCTCTCCCAAATTTTGTTTTGTAATGGCATATTCCTGAATTTAGGCCAGCATTTCTGATGATCCAAAGCATTACATTTTCTGCTCATGACTCCCTAAGCCATACAGGTTTTCAGTAGATATTTTGCTAGCAATTAAAATTGGAAAACTTTTTTTGAACAACGGAAGAGAAAGGAAGAAAATGAATAAAACTTTTGGAAACAGGAACCATCTTTTCTTCTGCTGTGGGCTCTGCTTCGAGTTCACCTCACCAGCTATGAGTATTGGTCCCTGCTAGTACCAAAGCCAGACCCTTGGAAGGGAGCCCCTGAGGGCTCTTTGAGGGACCAGGGAACCTCCTGGTTCCAAGCTCAGCTGTCACCTCTTTGGCAGCAAGGATAAGGCAGGCCAACCACAGCTTTGCTTTACTACTGATTTCATATTTAAGACTGTTCCAAAAATCAGCTGATAGTCACAGTGTTAACGTCCCCAGATTGATGGATGGAAGTCCCTGCCGAAACAAACACAAGAGCATTGCTGATCTCTTCCTTTCTTTCATAGGAGGAAGCCCTCTCAGCACAATAGTTCTCACTGTGATTTTTTACTCATGACACCATTTTGTTTCAGGCTGTGCATTGTTTATGTTTCATAGTACAGTACAGGACATTCCATTTCCTTCCCCATATTCAAACCTGAGCATTCACATACTTATTCTATGACATGGAAAGCCATATTTCCTTCTGGCAAAAAATGCATGCCTTTGGAAGCCTTGCTTGAAATCCTCACTGTGAGTTGAATGGCTCTTTATTATTAGCAGAGGGGCAAATCTTAACACTTCTTGAGCGTGGGAAAGGTAAAAGGCCTTTGCATTACAGTGCCACCCCTTTACTTCTTAATAGATGTGTGATGTCCTCTGCAAAGTGAATAATAAGAACTTTTTTTTTTTTTTTTTCCTTTACCAAGATAAGCAATTTACAGTGGCACAGACAATCTGCTCTGTTAAGAATCTGGCACCATTTGCAGTGGCTGGAGCAAGAGACTCAGCAATAGATCAGTGCTAATTTCTCTTCACACAAATAATGGCACTGATGACTCTTGACCATGTGACAGGTTTGTGAGTGATGAGTCTTGAGACTCCAGTAGTGACACTTTTCTTTCTCCACACTGGTAAATTATTCATTATCGGTGCAGCTCTGGGTAAACATAATAAGAGAGAGTGGGAGAGAGGAGGGATTATGTTGCTAATGATAGAAACTGCTGACGAGTCCGTTGGGCTTGGGGTTGGGGCTGGGATTGGAGTGGAAAAAAAGCTTGCAATGTACATACCAGTTCGGGCATTGTGTTATACCCATCTCATAATATAACAGCCAAGGTTTATTTCACTGGTATTTCTCAGAAGTGCCTGTTAGGATAAGCAAGAATCTGGCAATGTGAGAAGCAATATAGAAATCACTCTATATTGCTTGCAGTTGGTTTGATGTTGGTCATTCCATTTGTTTATTTTGTTGGGCTTTTTTCCCCACTCTATTTATGTGAAAATCCCACCATTCTTTCATTAAACTTTTTATTTGTAGTGCTTCTGAACACTGCTAAACGTTTTCTTCATTACAGCCTAAAATTGCCCTTTGCATCCTCTTTGCTCCCATGGGCACACAAAACAGAATGCGCAAGAGCAGTGGCAGCCTAATAATGGACTGATAAAGCTTTATATCCAGGGAAAGAAAAGTTCACAAGGTAAATAGATTGGGATGACCTAAGGGCTCCTTACCAGGGATTCCTTACCAGGCTCAATGCTGCTACTCAAGCCTACAATATTTTGTTAATGTCAAACCTGAACATCCACTATGTGGGTAACTGACTTGGATATAATTTCAGAGGTTTGTGATGTGTTCCTATGACCTGAGGAGCAGTGAAGTAGCTCTGTGGCTGGCAGTAGCAGTTAATTGGTGTGCCCTGACAGAAACAACGAGAACCACTCAAGCCTGGACTGGAATGAAGGGGTACCAAACCTCCCAGTAACTCAGCTGGTCTCCAGAGAAGTTGCGTCCGCACCCCGTGCTGCAGACTTCAGGAGAATCAGACTGCAGAGGAGAGCATCCCACCTTCCTCCTTGCAGCTGGGGGAGAGCTGCCCCTTCCCAGCCTTCTCCTCTGGCCCTGAGCATTGTCTCTGGGATCTGGGAGGAAGCTAGGAAGGACACCACATGTGAGGGAGACATAGCAGTGAAGGAATGTGACCAGGGAGTTCCAGGTGCTCCCAGCCTGGAGAAGATGCCTCTTGTCAAGAGATGCTGTAATCTTTTTTCAAGGAAATGAAAATTTTTCCACTTTCCCCACCCCCTTACCCTGAGCTGTGGTAGTTTTTACTCTATCTCTGAGAAGTGTCCAGCTCCAGTGTGGCTCTCTGAATGTCAGGAGCTATTTTGGTCCTCTCTAGGAAGAATTCCTACATCTCCCATCTGTGTCTGCACCTGATGGCTGTCTGTCATGTTGAAGTCTAACCAAGAGAGCGCTCTGAGCCCAGAGAGCATCCTCGCCAACCCTCCACACTGCATATAAATGCACAGCTTCCCTCGCCTGCCTATAGGCCTGGGCACAAGAGCTCTTTTCGGATTAATTTATTCTGTTCCCACTCTGAATCCCATCCCCATGAGCTGATTTGATGCCAGATCCTGCGCTGAAGGTGAAGTGTCCCCCTCCTCCTTGGGGCTGCTGCATGGCAGGATCAGGGGGAAAAAGCAGCCTCCATCAGCATTTCCAGAGCCTAATTTTGGTCACAGCCCCTGGGGGGTATTGCAGCGTCACTCAGCATCCCGTGGGGTCACCCTGGCTCTGCCCAGCAATGCAGTGGTGTCCAAGGCTGGCACAGCTGCTGGCAGACCTGGCACAGCTCAAAACAGAAGTAAAGCAGGCAATGGGCTGATGAAGGGGAAAACCTGTTTGAAAACAAATTAGAACAGAAAGCCAGACAGTAACAAACACCACTGCTGGCGGGATGCCTTCCCCCTTGTATTGCCATCCTTTGTCTCCCTCATAATCCTTATAGTCTTACTGTGTCTGCGAGGGAAAGGAGGCAAGCAGATCTCAAAATTAACTCTTTGTTAACTAAAGAACAGAAAATGTCCCCCTATTTGAACACGTTCTGCTGAAAAATAGAGCTTTGGCATTTTCTCCTACTGGTACAGTCACTTTATATGCCCTCTTTAATTTTTGTTTATTTTGCAATGATGGAATACAAAATAAAAATCTTTGTTTACAGGTAGTCACTTCAAAAAGTGAATATAACCCCATGTGAAACTTTGTTTTTATACTGCAATAGGTGGTAATGACTCAAACCTCCCCCATTACTATATCTCTAGCAGAAGAGAGATGGAAAAACAAGGGAAGAATGTTTAGCTCTGTTTTCAAGGGAGTAGATGTGGGCTCAGGAGCCCCCTTCTGCTGCTGGACACCTTTAATTGCAACTTCATGACAGCAGCCCTGTATAAACCTTCCAAACAGCCCCCATGAGGATGGGGAGAAGCTAAGAAGGAGTCTTAGCCTTAGTCCTACTTCCTTACTCTGATCCAGTCAGGTGATCTACCTGTGGTTTCACCTGGGGAACAGAGGACTCAGAACTGCTGTACCACATATTCTCATCCAAATCTGTGAAGAATGTGAAGAAGTAGTCCCTGAATCTTTTCTTGGGGTTCCAGCTAGCAGGTTGCACAGCACAAAGCAGTGTTTTTTAATATACTTGAATGATAAGCACTTGAAAACAGAGGCAGATAAAACGAGTGCTTAGAGCTCCTTTGCTACCGTGTCATCACAACTATGCAAATTTGCTAAAGAATTGATTTCTAAGCAGAGTAAAGGACAGGTTATAAGCATGTTGTTCTGTTTAATCGTGCAGGTGTTTTCATATACAAATATTTGTCAGCCAAACCCCGGGAAATGTTTATTCCTTAAGTCTATAAACCAGGAGAAGGAGGAAAAGAAAAAGATGACACGGTTCTCAGGCAGTGAAAGCCAGAAGGAACTCCATTTTTCATTTTTAGTACATCTGTAAAGTTGTTTTTTTTTTATTTTTTCATTTTTTTATTTTTTTCCTTCAAAGTTCTTCAAGGTGATTCATAGTGTTGGTACTTAAAGAGATATACGAGCTCAAGGCTACCCATTTAAAAAGCCTGAGAAACTAACTTGAAGGAGAGATCTCTGAACAATCTGTTTAAGCAGATACGATGCTGCATCTGGGTGCGTTTTCTTATTTATTTTACGGTCAAAGCAATGTGGTAATGCTGCAGGATTGGCTCAGTGCTGCTTAAAGTTTGAGCTGATGTCAGAAAGTGCCAGGCAAAATGACAGGGGAAAGTGCATCCCTTATTCATCTCATGCAATGATGGCTGTTTTGTTTGGAGCCACTGAAATGATGCAAATAGAGCTATTTTTTTTAATGTTTCACAGCAGTCTCTTCCCACGCTCTGATGCTTGAAGGGGCACCCCACAGACAAAATTTGATTTATGCTATTTTTGATTTATATATGAGTTTACGTTTATTTAGCTTATGAAGCATTTAAAATATTTCTTTACAATTCCTTTATCCATGCAGTATCTTTCCGCTAATAGGACATATAACAGACAAATATTTGTCTATTATGTGAGTAGCCATTCCGTTTAATTTCTGAAATGTTTAAAATGTTTCAAAGAGGTTTCCACATGAAAAGCCTTTTGAGAAACATCAGCAAAACGCTGTGTAGGTTTGGGCAGGAATACAATAGCTGTTTGTTTGTTTGCTATGGATTTGTGTGTGTGTTAGGGGGGAAAAAGCAGTGCAAATGAAAAAGAATGAGGAAAAGGCAGGGCTGGGACTCTTAAAATCTCAGAATCATTAGGACTGGAAAAGACCACTAAGATCAACCAGTCCAGCCTTCCATCCACCACTGACCATGTCCACCATGCCGACTCTTCTTCATCCCCATCTGTCCATGACCAAGCATTTACAGCACACACCTGAGACACTGGAGGCAACTGCTATATAAAATACTGCACTCTTTATTTCTCACCTCCCAAGAGGAGTGGGCAATGGAGTGTTGCAATGTGTGGGCATGTTTAATCATCCCCACTGGTCCCCACTGGGTATGGAACTCAAAATATGCTCTAAACTGGGCTCTAAAACCCAAATATCTTACCTCCTTGTTTTCCAAAGACAAGGCTTGAAAATCCATTTTGGGGGGATGAGGAATTGGCATGAATAGCAGAGATTGCATCAACAGTAAGACTTAAACAAAATTCTGCCTAGAAGAACTTGGTAGCAATGCTGATGTCAGTGGTTACCTGGAAAAAAAAAAAAAAAAAAAAAATTGGTCTTGAGTGGTTCCCCAGAGAAAAATTGGTCAAGAAAAAAGGGAAATTAATCCTAAGTCTGCTTCATCTTGTGTACTTGCATCTCAGTGCCATGGTCCAACCCCCTGGACCGTGGGAAGAAGTAGCATTTCTGTGGTTCTTTGGCTTCTTTCCATTCCTTAGAGTTAATGAAATGAAATGTGCATATGATTTAGGTACTTAGGAAAGAGTAGAAAGGAAGTAAATCCTACACTCAGGTCAATCTGAACTGATCTGGATATAGATGTATTTGAAAGGACACGGTCAGTCTGTGTCCTGTCCCATCGTACAGCATTGGGTCATCAAGGGGAAGGCAGTGAGGAAAAAGCAAATCCACAAAGTGTTCAAGGTGCCAAACAGACCAGCAATGTCCTGTCTGCAGCCTGCTCCCCAGGCACTTACAGCAGTTGCGAGAGATCTGCAAAGAGGCACTTACAGCAAAGGCACGAAGGGCTCCCAGGCAGACCCTGGTAATGAGAAAGTAGAACATGCCCTCAAATCTCAGCTCTGAAATGGCATTTCTGTGAAGTGTGAAGCAGAAGATATAGCTTATTTCTTCTCAACATTTTTCATGCCATCATCTGTAGCAGATTAATTAAGCTATGGCCGTGAGATTACAGGAAACCTGGGGTGGTCGATAAAGAAAGTGTTTCAGCTATTGCTCCTTATGGGCTCCTGTTATTTTTCTTTCTTGCCAGCTCGAGGTAATATCTTGATTGCTGCCAGTTTGTTTCATGTCAGGGCCAGCACAGTGCTGGCTTGACATGTGCACTAAGCATGCTGACAGCAGCTAGGAAGTTCATTGATGCTGGGATGGCAAGAAATGAATGGACTCCAGAAGCAGCAAAATGCACTCATAGTACATCAAGGCGGAGGCTTCACTTTCCCGTGAGATACTGGGCTATTACTTGTCTGTGAGACACACTTCAACACATTGTGTCAAACGGCAGAATCATGAGAAAACTTGCAAAGTATTCCCATTAAGGCTAATTGATTTTTAAATACTCTATTATCCAAAGTTGGCATCTAATTATTTCTTTCAGGATCCTGACACGTTCCTGGTCGTCACAAGAAGCAATGATTGTTCTGAACACAGTGCTGCAGTGGGCAGCAGAGCATCCATCTGAAAGGGAAAGACGAGACTTTTTATATCTTTTCTAGCTGACATGTCTGAGGCTGCTGCAAGAGGAATTGTGGTGCAGTAAAGATGTGTGAGATGAACTGATGGGAAGCTTGGGGATGCAGGCAGGCTCCAGCTGGAGCAAGATTTCTACACAGAGATCAAACTGTTCTGGCAGATAATTTATTACCTTTCTCAAACAAATCAGGTTGGCCTAAGGGTCATTAATGTTTATAGTGAAGTCCTAATTAAGCAAATATAAACCTTATGCTCAGCAGAGATCACATTAAAAAAGAAAATAATCACATACATTGTCTTTCTTGTGCTTGCCTCTGCCTCCGATTTCGTGATGCCAATATTAATTGACTAACGGCAACAGAAATTGCATTGAATGTTGGAGAAACATTGGGGCCAAGCAGTGCTCTCATCCACAGCAAGCACAGCCCATGTACAGCAAGCTGCGGGGCCCAGCTCTCCTCTGGCGTGTGTTTGGAGCGTCATTTCTGTCTGTACAAGAATGATGTGAAATCAGGAGGATGCCTTTCACCTTTCTATAAATGGCTTCTCAAGGTGTCTGTGCTCCTCTGTGCGAAAGCAAGCGCTCCCATGCCATTGAGAGCTTCTCTTGATATTAAGAAAATGGCCAGAGAAGGACAAAAGTAAGGGATCTGGGCCATGATTTGGTCCCCATATCCACATATGGGGGTGCTGCCCTATACAAACCACCACACATACATCCTTTGTAAAGAAAAGAACACAAAACGGCAGCTGTGAGGCAGGGGGAGGACTTGTCATCATTAAAACATGCAGAAAAATCAAAATACGCTTGCTACCTAGGCCATCAGTGTAAAATATTGTTGTGCAGCTCATGTTAATCACAGGGGAAAACATGCTGAAATTGCTGATTTTAACAATTTGCTTTTTGAGATACAACAATTTCTCCTCAGTATCCTGACCTGCCATATTGGTTGCTTCATACTTAATGCTCACTCATGCAGGCCAGCCAGAAATAAACTATTTCCACAGATTAAAACTGCCTCAAACACATATGGGTTTGGTTTAAGAGAAATAGATGGAGTTTGAAACTATTACTATTTCAGGAAATGAAATACAGTTTTTCGTTTTTGTAAGGTCTTTAAATATTTTATGAAGTACCAATGTTTGCTTGTATTTTTTTAAAAACACCCTCTTATGTATTTTATTATGTACTTTAGTTGGAAAGACACCAAAAGGAGGGGGAGGAGGAATCTTACACCTATGTACAGAACTGGGTTACTGACCTGTATTATTGTAACAGGAATATATGGACATAACAGGGCAAATACTATTAATTTCTTATATTTATTTGTTAGACACATTTCTGTGATTAAAAAATACACAAATATTTGGTAAAAGAACATTGCCCTAGGTAAGATGAAGTAACCGTGTATTCTAAGCATGAAATAAATATTCTGTAATAGTGTTCTTTAATCTAATTGCCTAATTACTTTTGCTCTTTATCTGGAAAGACTTATAAGAAAGTGTTTGGGACAAGTGATTAGACTGGGCTGGTAGGAGCCTCTTGAATCACTGAAGACAGGTAAATGGGTACGACCAGGCTAGTTTTGGCATCTGCATGCAGAGTCATACACTGTAACTACAAAACAGCATGTTCTGAGTCTGTGTTTTCTCTGGGTAGTAGTAGCAGGAACACTGTGTTCATTTAAATTAAACCAGTTCCTTGGATAATAACAAAGTAATTAAAGAAGCCACCGAGGAAAAAGAGCCAATTTATTTGAATCATGTTCATAAAAACTACAACAAGTGCCTGAAGGTACAAAATAATGTAGTTAAGATGGCAGATTGATGATTTTTAAAAATGCATCTTGATATTAATTTAAATTATTGTCCCTAGTCCGAGAATAATAATGGATGTGAATATTTAATTTGGGGATAGGAATGATTCCTTCAGCTAAGTTAAATTCAGAGAAAATGGGCATGTGTGTTGTTATCCAAACCAATATATTAAAATCTGGTCATTTTAATGTATTCCTATTTCCATCACTCTCAGTGTAATTGCAAGAGATGTAGACACTTTGCTAGATGACTTGAAATTAATATTATCTGATCCTGTGACATGTCAAATAGAGCATTAAAAAACTGTACTTGAAATCCGGGAGAGTGTTCTGTTGTATATAGGGTTTCCTGCACTGAATTTAGTTCTCCTATCAATTAGAACTAAAGGCCTAAGGGAGGGAGAAGAGGCTGCCCTGGGAGGTGGTGGAGGCACCATCCCTGGGGGCTTTCAAGGAGAGGGTAGAAGTGGCCCTGAGTGACATCATTTAGTTTGTTGATGAGTGATGATTGGTCTAGATGATCCTAGTGGTCTTTCCCAACCTCAATGATTCCGTTCCATGATTCCATATCTTCTACCCCTCCACAGTTTCACCAGCATTGCTCTGGTTTAGTTTTGCTGTGCAGTCATAGAATCGCAGATGGTAAGACATTGCTGATGGCCAATTCTTAGCAGTTTGCCTGAACACTGTGCCATCTACTGTAGCCTAACATCAAAACACAAATCAGGATGACTTGGATTGTTGGTCACCAGGGCAAGGTGGTCTTATATATCTATTACTTTTACATATGCTATTCAGTTGAAGACAATTGAAGACAGCACATTTTTGTTCAGGGAAATCTTTCACTCTGCGAATGGTGGGCGCTGTCTCATCAGAGCTTTACATAATTTGGTAAAACATTTATTTGTTGTTCTGTGTTAACGGTAACACAATGCAATCAAGATTAGAGAGGATGCCATGGTATAAAAGAACCACAGGAACAATTATTACAAGCAGTAATCTGCAAGCAATCTCGTAACACTCTCCTGTATGCCTCTTTTGGGGCTCAGTCTGAATTACAACAGGTAACTAGTTTGCAGAGGTCTTTCATACAAGTGTTTTGCTGACAGGTGTTATAGAGGTCTCCTGTGATCATGTGCCTGTGTTGCAGCTCTCCGTGGAGATTTTCCTCTTTGTCCCACAGCTTGGTGGTCCCAGCACCACTGTGGGGATTCCCAGGCTCTAGCAAATTAGACAGCTTCCTAATTTATTCTAACATTACACCCACAAAACAAGGAGCCAAAGATTTGGGGACTCATGTTATCAATGTATGTTCTGTTTTATCAAGCAGGCAAAAATAGCTGATGCTTAATTCAGGGAAGAATCTCTATATTTGTGGTGGTACCCAACCCCAGTTTTTTTTCTCCTCAGCGGTCTATCCTGAATACATCATTTCAGTTTGTCTGTGAGCTACCGTCAAATTTGGTATTCTCAAGCAACCTTATAGAGAACCCACTTACACGCTTATTCATGTTAATCTAGGGTCACAGGCGGTGCAGACACAGGCCAGGGCAGGGAGCTGAATCTGTCTTACTGGCACTGATGGATGACTGGCACAGAAGGGCTGTTACTGTCAATGGATACAAGGGAGAAATCCATTCTTATTCTCCTTAATATCTTTGCCGAGTGTGGCACTGTTGACCTTGTGTCAAGTCTGACAGGTGGCATGAATCCAAAGTAACTCTTCAACTAGACAAAGACCCATTATTTTTCTAGTTCCTTTCAACGTCTACATGCATCCAGCTACTAAGTGAACTGGATTTAAAAGCCAGTGATATACAGATGGCACAGAACTGTACTTCTCCCTCCCTTTGTACAAATTCTTTGTTATCACTGAGGTTTCTGAGTGCTTGGATATGGTCCAGTGCTTTGCTTTTCTAGAATATTGACAATCTCTGCAGTGAGAATAGCTCATTGTCATACAGGAGGCAGAGCTTATCCATGCAGCAGAAAACAGGCACCAGTGATCTGTTAGCTGTGCAAAAATCTTTTAGGATTCTGTCTACTAAACCAAAATGGAAAAAAAAAAAAATTAGTGTAGAATAGTACAAAGCATATATTACAAAGTAGCATTCAGTGATGAGATAAAAGAAGATGTAGCTGTACTGATTTGATTACTTAGAGCAGAAATTCACTATTGCATTTGGTTTTCATTACGGACAGTAAGAAGAAACATCACACACGCTCAGACAGACATCTGAATTGAAATACTTTCACCTTATTGCAAATCATATTCTGATGAACTGCTTTATTACACTCCACCACTGAGCTCAGTATACTGATTGATGACAGATAAAAGCTGGCCCCAAAAACTCATCTGGCTGTCCATGAAAAAGTCAGTGAGCATTTATTCATGAAGTGCCATCTTGCATCATGCAAGTTTTAATCCAAAATAGCAATCAAAGGGGAATATGGAACTGAAGAAGTGCTCTGGGTCACTGCTATGCCACCTTTCCCTTCCTGCTCTTTAAGCCATTGGAGTCCCACATGGAGAAAAGCCAAATGTCAGATCTGCTGTCTCACCTTGAGATGCTTCTGTTCCAGCTCAGGATTTGTTTAACAGTTGGTCCAAATTAAGCAGGTGAAGTTCTTTGTCCCTAACCCTGGCACTTACTAAGTGTGAATCCATGTCTACAAAGCTAGCACAGAGCATAGCGTGGACTTCTGCAAAGCTTTGGTCTTTGGCACGACTAATTCTGGGTTAATTTTGACCTATAAGGCCCACCCTGCTTTGAATGCTGTACTGCATTTCAACTTGGCAGATACAGAATCTAAAGAGACAAGACTTGATGTGTGCATCTGGTTGGGGGTGAATGCACATGGGATGAGTTTGCAACTGTGCAACTGCCAGCTCACCATCTGGTGTGATCTGTAAGTGAGGGTGGTGTCAAAGTGCACCCTGCTCACCGGGCCCTTGGAAATCCACACCTGCGTCTCAGCACAGGATGACTTCAGGAAAAGGAGTGTCATTATCTGGAACTAGTTTCTCGCCCTCTGTTTCACAGAGCCCACGTTAGCTCTTTCTCAAGACCAGTTTTAAGATTCATTTATTTCTCTCAGGTGTTATTTTGTTATTTTGTTTTTTTTTTCTTTCCTTTTTTTTTTTCATCCAGTGCTGGCTACTGTGATGGGAGAAGGCTTTGATGAGGTTTGGATATACTGCTAACGCAGGATTCACATCTTTCTAGCAACAGGGATGCACTGTGGCTTGTCTCAAAGACAACTGTAGAAAGAACACTTCATACAGAGATTTTACACATCTCTGTTACGGAGTGCAGCCTTCTGCGTGAGCAGTCTGCCTACACATGGGTGAATAGTGTCCCTTTGTGAGGTGTGTATGTAACCTTCTTTCTCTCACCTCTGCTACCTAACAGTTCTGCTGTTTTTGGGGCTCTCTATATCCATCCAAGTGAGACAGGATTTCCTGCAGAGCTAACACCTCTGGAGCTGCTTTTCTTTTTCTTTCTTTTCTTTTTTTTTTTTTTTTTTGTTTTTTAAATGTCAGTGGGGCAATTTATTTACTTATTTTAAAACATTCCCTTTATGAAGCCTTTACAGAGGGACTGTCATTCTATTAAAGTGATTGCTGCCACAGGGACTGTCATTCTATTAAAGTGCCTGCTGCCTTTGGCCGGAGGTGGGTTTTACAAGTATGAAGAACTCCATGAAAGGACAGCTTCTTCTCCAGAACTGCATTTCAATGAGCATTCCAAGTTTTCTGAACACCTTGCTGTTTCCTCACACTCTGGGAGCCTTTTCTTCACTGCCAGTATCCTTCACAGTCATTAAGAGGAAGATAAGGCTGACTGTGCCAGCCAAGGGACCCTGAAGACATCAACAGCCCCTTCTAGTCCTCCCCTTTGTCTTCTCCTCACCCCCAGACATGGCCCAGGACCCCATTTCAGCCCCTGCCCTGCTGTAGCTGTGCCTTAGCCAGACCCGCCAGATTGCCTCTGCCAATCATAATAACAGACCCCGTGGAAATCCATTCAGCTTTGACCTTCCTTACTCTGTGATATTTCCAGTTCTCTTCTAGAAAGACAAACCAAAATCAGCCAGAGCTTGGTCCTCCATCTCATTAAAAGATGTGTAGACTAATTGTGTTTTGTGATAGGTAAAGTAAAGTAACACAACAAAGACATGAATTTAATGTTCTATTAGGAGGTTCGAAACAGAATGGAGAATTATAAGGGCATAAATCAATGTTTCCTTGAGCATGCTTTTGCCCTGTATGAGCTTTCTCTTCATATGGCCTGAGATAGTGTGAATATGGAAAAAACAGATAACACAGCTATCACAGCTACTTCGTTCTCCAATGATAACATCTGTTGTGTTGTCCTGGCACACTGCTTCTGGAACAATATAAAATCTCAGTGATTTGAAGGTAGTCACTAGTTTTAGGGTTTTAGATGAGAATTCTGGAGAACAGAGATTTGCGTGTGTCATTTGCAGAGGTCATTTCACCTTCATCGTCACATGTGAGATGCTGAACAATGTCGATCACATGTACAATTCTGTACTTCTGTGACACTCACTGAAATCTTATTTCCAAAAACATATGAATGCTGATTTTTTTAATTATTATTAATTTTTATTTATTTATTTTTTTATTTTGCCTTTGACTTTTTAGGACAGGAGAAGTAAGCAGTGAGGACACCAGGTTTCACCAGTGACCACAAGGTGACCAGTAGGACCACAAGGAATACTGTCTTAACCTTTGATTTGCAGGCCCTAACAGTAAAATTTCCACTTACCTAACTTTCAACACTGGTATTAATTTAAGAATACTCATATTATTTCCTTACAATAATTTATAATTTAGACCTAATAGAAATCTTTGTATTTGTATTATTGCATATGTTTTTGTCATTTTCCTTGCCATGGAGAGTCAGACCATTCAGCTTACAAAAAAGCCACTGATAGACACAATAATGAATATAACATATAATCTTAGCATGTGCTAAATAAATAAATAATTGGCAATAGCAAATAATGAAAATAGCATTACAATAAATGATTAGGCAAAAGTTTATGTTGAGTAAACTTACTTTTCAGGTCCAAAAGATTTTAATTTCCCCTGTCTAGTTTAGCAACTTGCCAATGACTGCCATAGAAATGTGGAATCATACTGGCCTGTCACTGGGTGCTGCACTGGTCATTGCTTTCTGGGACAAAGTACTGGAGCAATGTAACAAGAAACCTCAAAAGACAGGGTAGTGCTGTGGGATTAAATGCTACCAAATTGTTTCACACTCCCAGCTATTACAACTTCTGTCTGAAAACACAAAATATAAAATGCTTTCCCCTCTGCACAGTCTCTCGGAGGATTGATAATTGCATTTGGTAATGTTTGAAACACAGTCAAGTGAGAATGGATGCCTTTCTGTGCCCTTCAGGAATAAAGTGTTTGTACCCCGGACTGCTTGCTGGCATCACCAATATGCATGACTGAGAGACACGCTGGTTATTTATAGATGCAAGAAGCTGGAATGTTCAGCTTGGAGGTAATTCACACACTTCAAAGCATGTTTCAGAACTAAATATTTAAATTCTGTTTTCCCCAGAGAAAAGAAACTTGATAAATTTTCCCTGTGGAAATTTTGATTCTGCAGAAACTGCTTTTCTGTCAGAAAACATTTTCTTGAAAAAACCTCTCGAACTGCTCTGGGTGCTCATGTGGATGTAAGGAAAATATATATATCTGCTTTTGAAAATGTTTCATACAAATGGGCAAAAAAGCTGCTGATTCTTTTTCAAGAATAAAACAATGAATTTTCAGTGGTATTTATTTGCTTACAAAGTCTGAAAAAAAAGAAAAGTACAACCTTATCCTCTCTCTATATCTTTTTCTACATACTATTATTTTTTCCTCTTTAAATATGGTGGCTTCTCTAGAAGGCAAACTTAGATCACTAACTGTAAAACATGTTCAGCATTGTTCAGTGCAGTGACATGGAATGAGGAATTAGCATGGGGGCAGTTGACAAATTCTGTTAGTGAGTCTTTTGCAATAGGGAAAACTTTCCGATTTCGCTTCACATAGGGTTAACTCTGTGTGAATGAATCCCCAGGATAAACTGTAAAAACTGATTGCACTTTATTGCAACATGTTTTAACTTTTGTCATCTGTTGATTTTTCCATTGGCCATGTGCAGTAACTTGGGCACGTTTTTTCAGCTGTTCCAGCTCCCTCACCAGAATGCAAGTTTTTTAAAGTACTGAAAATAGCGGCTTTCTCTGTGACAGTAAAAAACACATCTATTAACCTACAGCAACTAAATCATTCTTTCAAAAAATGTGGCCAGAATTCAGTAACATGAAAAATGCTTGCCAAGGAAAATTCAGTGAAAATGTAATGAAAACATCTGATGTTAACAAATATGGACACTCTTACAGACCTACTTAATCTGTTTGGAGAGACAATATAAGACAACTGTCTGCCCAGACCCAACCACTGACCTTGGACCAGATGCCTTGACCTCTCTCCCCCTTTGTTTCCCCTCCTAATCTCAGTCTGTCTGGATTGGTAGTTATGAAAATTTTGTCTCATGTGTTTGTATAGCATATTTAGCATGGTTAAGTTCTGCTTATGGTCAGAGCTACCTGATGAAACCAGTCGATACATAATGATTTTCATACTTGCTCCACAGAAATATAAAAAGTTTACTTCTTCCTTTTAAGAAATGCAGTCTGTGTAATGCAGGTGAACCTTACGAATGTCTCTTGCCATTTTTAAGATATTAGTCTTTTTTTTGGATGGGGAACCATGCAGAAAGACTAACAACCCTGTGGGAATTGCTCTGAGGAGGTCTACAGCCATCAAAGCTTGTTGGAATAGCATGTGCTACAGATTTGGCCCCAGTTTGAGTCTAATTTTGCCTCCTAATTTACCAGCCACAGATGTAATTGGTCTAAGGCCAGGCTCCTGCATCCTGAAGTTGGATGTTTGCAACCCTCTGGGGAAAGAGAGTCAAAGGAGATGTGGTTCACCACTGTGCTCTGATTTGTTTTAATGGGATATCAAGTCATAGATGGTTGGCTGCTCATGAGTTTGTTTTTTTGCAGTGCCCTGTTGGCTACTTCAGTCGGTTCCTAGAGAGCAGTCTAGGAAAGAATAATGGATACCTCCCACCTCTCAGGAGACAACATGAGGCAGAACACATTGCCAGAAGGTTTCAGTCTTCAGTGAGATGTGGCGCTGTCCATTGCCACCTTGCAGATGAGACCAGTGTTGGCCATGGCAGACATTTCTGTCACTCCAACTGTATCTTCTGCCAAAGAGGTTACTTTAGTGCCATGGAAGAATAGAGAATTTCATTGTACCTGGGTCTGTCTGAACAAAGGGGCAATCACTGCCTTTCACTTTTACTACATCTTGCCTGCTTGACTCATTCTGCATTTAAGAAAAACTGCTTGACTGAGAGCAGGGCAGATTAGTGCTAGGGTGTGATATGTCACATACATCAAAACCTTGGGCTTGGTCTCAAGGGGTGGCCATTCTGGGTGGTTCTTGCTCTGGAGAGACCCAAGTATGAATTTTTTTACAGCAGCTGAGTGTCAAACTTACAGACTGGAGAATGGCAGTGTAGCAGATGCAGAAGGCATAAGCAACTCCTGCTGTGGCCATAGAATTGCAGAGCATGACTCAAGACTTGCCAATCTCACAGACTCAAATTAGACTGACTCTTTGAGCCCTCTGTCGATCCTGTTTCCTCACATAGCACATGGAAAAAATACCTTCATGTTCTGTGGCTTGTTCATGATCTCAGCCTTTCTCCCATCTGTGATGTGTTTCTTGAATTTCTTTCAACAGCACATTACACTATAATGGAATTTGTCAAGTTCTTTTTGAAGGGTTTTATTGGTTTTGTTTGGTTTTGTGAAATGGACATACTGTGAGGTACACTTGAACTTGCTTTTGAATTTTGTTTTTTTTTCAAACTGGAATAGAATTATACAGTCAGAAGATTCGGGTATCATTCTCTTAGTTCTGTAGCCCAGGCCACAGGCACAATATAAAAGAAAAATTACTAATTAGTAGTAATTAGTAGAGGCAAGTCATCTGCAGTGTTTCCTTATGCCTGATAGCATGCATAAAAATGAGCCAGGTCAAATGAGATGAGTTAGACTTACTGGGTGTTTGGTGAGTAAGGAACCCCTTAGGAGCGGTCTCCATGAGATACCAAGGGCTGAAATGCCATTTGCACTTGTGCGTTTGCCCTGGAGTGATAGCACACTTGATAACTCAGTTTGCCAACTTGTTACTGGGTGATGCTTTGAGCTGCCCTTCCTTCTTGCCTTCCCTTCAGTTCTGGTTACACTGATGTCTATGGGAAGTGTCAGAGCTGACATCTGGAACTCCCAAGTGAACAAAACAGGCAGTAACAGCAGCAAAATAGGAACACTTGGAGGACTCCTGATCCATCCTTGCAAAAGCTTCCTTTGAGCTTACCAGATTATCTCACTGGCTCTCCTATACAACATGTTCTGTTATCACTTACTCAGTTACCCTTATTCAGGGTAATCCTGACCACCATTTATGAAACAAAATGTAATTTTCAGATGGTAGCCAGCATCTTCCAAGCAGCCAGTGTTGACTCTGTGTCCATGAGATGGAGAATTTGCCCAGATAGTTTGATAATTTACACTGTTAAACACTATTTCATTTGCATTATCTATAAAGTTTATCTTGACTTTTGTTATAATTTTCTGTTGGATTAAGGAAGACTTTACAGTTCTTTGCAATTCACCCTCCAATCATTTCTCTACTGCAGTCAAGTCATCTCTCAGTCTACATTTTACTAAGTTAAAGAATCGGAATGAGTCACATTTTTTGTAATGCATTTTCCCTAGCCTTCAAATAAAGTTTATTATCTTTTTTCAAATTCCAAATTTGTAAGTTGGAGCCTGAACACACTGTCCCACCATTAACCTTTCCAGTGTGCTTCCAGTGTGTCTCTTCTTTGGCCCTATTTACAAAGAAGAAACTATCTTCCTCATGGCATTGCAGTGGAAGTTCATGTTGAATTTCTTGTTCTTTCATACCCTTGAATGATTTTCTGAGCTCTCTTGTTTCCAAGGTGTCATCTCTCATACTGCAGAAGTAACTTTCCTGCCTATTAAATGTATGTATTTTTGGTAGGCTGCAGAACAGTGGATTCAAATAAATAATTCAGGTCAGTCTGTGGGGCTTATTCTCATCATCACATGAACTGCATTCAAAATAACTGTTTTGAGGCATCAAAGTAGTAAAAATACTTTATTGCATAAGTCTATGTGTGATTGAAACATCGAACACAAGCATATAGATAGATATACCTGTACCACATCCTCAGCTGACATCTTATCTCTGGACATCTCCATGGAGGTGTACAGGTTGTCCACAAGTATGTGGAACATTGAAAAACCAAAATAAATAAAAATTTAAAGAAGTTCCTGCCTACAATCATGTTTTGTGTTGTTGTTATTGCATAGTTAATACAGAAAAAATAGGTGATATTTTATTGATTTTCAAGCTATCCATTTTGCCTTCCCTCTTTTCCCCTTCCCCAATTTGATCAGATTTACTGAAGCGACACATGAACATTTCCCAATTGTGACAAGCCATGCGCATCCAAGGAGTTGATGTAGAGAAAAAAAAATGGAACATTACTTTAAAAAAAAAATCTCAGACATCCCAGAAAGCAGTCAAATATTTATGCAAAATGAGTGTAGCTTTACACACTGGCACTGAACAACACAATGCTCTGTCTCACACAATGCTGTCATTCATGTGCGTACATACTGCCATAGGCAAAAGTCCCACACAGTGTATTTTTATACAATTGCTAGCATATTTCATTACAAGTTGTTTTTTAAATTCCCTTATGTAGGGGATTCTCTTGATAGAGACGTGCTGTCTCCCCAGAGTTTCCTAAAAGGAAAAAGAGTCACAGTGTAAATTCCAGAGAAAATTATAACTGAAAACTTTAAATTTAATTTTAAATAGCATTAGCAAATAACATAGTTATAGTAATAACAAAGGAGAAAAAACTTTTCCTTCCCTTTAGAGAATATGGAGCACACTGAGTTATATTTTGTGTTCTCACAGCTATCGTGTAAGCAATTATAAATACAATACAAATTAATCAGAATTGTTAGTATTAAATTTATGATGTACAGAACATTAAGACATTGAAATTTGTTAGTGTAAATGAAATCCAGATCAAACCTGTGCAACTGTAGCAAAGAGCAGAATGACCCCATGCAAATGGAGAAGCAAATCCAACTGTACTTCTCATGAAGCATGCCTGACATAATCCCACTTCAAAAGAATATCTAAAACCAAATTTCCAAAGACTGAAATTATGGAAGAGACTAAAGAAAGATGAGATAATTCACTTCAGTTATCTTGCAAGGAGCTGTGTCACAGAAACCATGGCTGAACACACAACAGTGACACATTCTGAACAATAGACTGTCTGAACTGAAGCCCTGTACCCACCATGAGCCGCCTTCTGAGGGCAGTGTTTGGTCCTCACCGCTCCTCGCTTCAGCACTTGGAAGACTAAAGAGATGAGGAAGGACACCAATATATCAGAAAAGGATGTGGCTCTCACTATTGCACTCTCCAAAGCTGGATTGATCCTTCCCTTAGCATGGGTAAGAAATGGGGAATATGAAGCATTGCCTGGTTCTTTCCCATACAAATAGGTTAGCCTTTTCCCGTAGGAAAAAAAAAAAAGGAGAGAGAGAGAAAATAATGAAATAAAATAAATCCTCTATGGAGGCATCCAGTGAGGACCCAGCTGTTTGTTCTTCTTTGAGATAGCAGAGACAATGAAATGATAAAATCTGCACATAAGACAGAGTCTGCATCATGAATGAATAAAACATTTTTTTAATTCCTCTGTGGGGGCTTTTCTGTGAAATCCAGGTGTCCTTTCCATTGAAACTCTCAGAAGAGGAAAAAATTATCCTATTCATTATCCCAGGCACACCATTTGCATAGAACACTTCACACACTGCCTCCTGTCAAAATATCAGTCAGACTCCAACCTGGGCTCTCTGGCCATCATGCACAACAAGTGACACCTTGACACGCATCCCCATTGCCCCCTGTGCTCCAACATGCCAAGCATCCTGTAGGCAGGCACTCTTCCCTTTTGCAGACAGCTGAGGTTTTGCTTTCTTCCTCTCCCCAGCAGGGCAGTCATCTCATCCTTTTCAAACTGGAAAGTCTGTATAGGTGCTCTCTGAGTGATAGATAGGTGATTTTCTGTCAGATCATTTTTCTCTGACATTTTTCCCAGTGGTTCCCAGGTAGGGGTTATCCGGGGAGCTGGTTTGTTTTGTTAAATTACAGGAGCTTCACAGATTTCTGTTTCATCATGAAGCATGAAGTAGGCAGTGTTTAAACAAGCCCACTCCTGTAACTTTATTACATTTAAATGCACTCCTCTGCTTTAGTATCCTTTTAAATCATCTATGTATGCACCAGTACTGAACATACCATTCTTTACATTCCACATGTAGAGAGACACAAGACAATTACGACAATGCAAGCTAATTAAACCTACAAGGGAAAACTCTGACCCTGCTGAGGTCAAAAGTAGTTTTGCCTCTTACTTCAATAGAGTAAGTGCTTCACCCCCAGGCCCTTTCTGTCTCCCTAAGTTTCTGTGGCTGTTTGCGTAGAGAGTCCTGGAGAGTATCAGGTCTCAGTGAGCCAATCAGACAGAGACAGCAGTACAACAAAGCTTCCCTGCTCACAGGGAACTGGTGGCCCTGCACCATCAGGAAACAGGGCTGGGGCTGTGGCTCCATGGTGGCAGCTCCCATGGGCATCAGAAGAAAGCATAGGAGCCCTCGTGTTTGGGCAAGGACACAACAGGGGCAAAGCTACAGGAAAGTAATTGAAGGTGAGGGGCAAGGATCTGAAGTTGTGATGTGAGGACAAGTGATTGCAGCACTTCAAGGCCAAACATATCCCTAATGCCAACTGTGGGCCAGGGGTTCCCAACCTTCCCCACTGGGTGGACCACATGGATCCCTTCCTTCATTTGATGCAAAATGACACTAAGTGGCACATCCCTTGGGTAGGACCCAATGTCCTGTACATGTAGAACACTCATGACCTTTTGCTTTTGTTTCCTACTTTCCCAGGAACTGTTCAGCACAGAGCAAGAAGTAGGTTGCTGCTCCTCATTCTTAGTCATTCTGTGTCCTATAGGGTCCCTCAGTTTCTCCCATGATATTTGAAGAGAGGTGCAATTCTCATATAGGAGCAAAGAGTGTCCCAGGAGTGGCTGGAGCCATGGGCTGACTCATTGTCATCTATGCCTGCCAGGATGGAGGTACAGCATGAGCTCTGTGATCAACACTGGGCCACATTCTGTGAAATTTGAAAATATAACCTGAGGAGATAGGTGCTCGTGTATTTGAAATGCCCAAGGTGACTGCTTCCAACAGGACTGTGGCATCGCTTCAGGAACTCCATGAGGTTACTTGTCCTGAGTTTAAAATTGGTTTTTGAAGAATGCAAGACCATTTTTGATTGAAAATATTGAATGAAGACCAGAATTATCCTTGGCACATTTGGTTTCAACTGAAAATTTCCCCCTTTGCTCTGTGCTGGCATAGCTCAACTTGAGTGCTCTGGGAAGTTCTAGGCACAACAGTAGGAGAATGATATGAAACTATTAGAGAACATCCAGAAGTGGGCTACCAAGATGGTGAAGGACTAGAGGACAAGATGTACGTGGAGTAGCTGAGGTCCCTCTGTTGCTCAGCACAGAGCAGAGGAGCTGAGGGGAGGCCTGATGGCGGCTGCAGCTCCTCACAGGGAGCGGAGGGGCAGCGCTGAGCTCTGCTCTGTGTGACAGCGACAGGGCCCGAGGGAACTGCATGGAGCTGCGTCAGGGGAGGGGCGGGTGGGGGTCAGGGACAGGGTCTGCACCACAGGGCGGTGGGCATGGAACGGGATGCACAGGGCAGTGGGCACGGCCCCGAGTGCCGGAGTTCAGGGAACGTTTGGGCAGCGCTGTCAGACATGGATTGAATTTTGGGTGGTCCTGTGTGGAGCCAGGAATTGGATTCAATGATCCTTGTAGGTCTCTTCCAACTTGGGATATTCTGTGACTCTATGAAAACAGATCTTGCTGTGAAGTGGCCTTAATAGAGGACATTGCATTATGGATCTTAGAGACACTGACAAAATGGAAGAATCATAAGAAAATTCCAAGTTGTTGAAAGGTGCTTTCTGGGCCTCGGGCTAATGTGATTGGATTAGGGCAACAGTTAGTGTGAAATTGAACCTAAAGGAGAAAAATGACCCTTGAATTTGGTACTGGATCAAGGCTCTCTGGAGGTTTTTGAGATTCTTAAGTCTTATGAAAATCTGAATCAGACATTGTTCACCTTCTGAATGACAGTGCTGTTGCCTGAAGGTCTTCTTGGTGCCTGAATTTCCTTGCCATTTTCGTATTCACTTCTCGCTGTGGGAATTGAACATGGACAAACAGTGTTGGAGGTTCTTGTGTTGCTAAAGGTCAGGTCCAACTTTATAATTCTATATATTCATCTTTACAAAGAAGGGCTTTGTTCAATATGAACACAGTAAGATAATGAGAGCTCTTTAAACTGGTTAAAGGCAGACACTGCTTCATTTATCCAGTGAATTTTGTTGTTTTTTGAAGAATACTAAAGCATTCCCTTTGAAAAATCTTTGTTGAATTGCCTTAAGGAGACTTAGCAAAATCAAAACCAGTGCACTTGTGAATACTTAAGAGTAGCCCATGTCATGAAGGCATATACTTCTTTTTATTGCAGTCATTCAAGTGAGCGATGTAGAAAAGGAGCTTCGCATTATTATTATTGAACATCATTAGGGGTTCATATTGAAATGCTTTAGCAGCATAGGAATATATTAGTCAGAAAAAAGTTCATATTCAGAAAAACAGTTATCAGAATTCATGACCGTGAGCTTATCTATCCCTGACAGTGTTATTTGACATGCTGGAGCATATATGGAACTTTAGATAAACCAGAGAGAAAGAACTGTGTGGTAATCCATAACATATATGCGAACTATTGTATAATGATCCCCTTACAAGCATAGAGAAAATTATGAGATTTCATAAATATGTGTTGTTTTCATTTCCTTTCTAATAATCCACTAATTAGAACCAATAATGAACCAATAATATATATATATATATATTTAATGATGGTCTATTTTGGAACTCAGTAACCATTTATGAAGAGTAAGAATTACTCTTAATTCCAGACAAGCACAATTGGTTTGCCATCAGGAGATGATGACAGATGGTCAGAGGTCCCTTGCAGGTATTCCATCCACCATCTTAATTTCTCATTTGCACAGGGAGTTAGGCTTTATGAAAGGGATTTTTAGGTGCAGGCTGGTGGGAAAAGGAAAGAGTAACTAACAGGGAAGAGTATGTGATCATTTTTCCTTCCAAATTCACTGGTTATTCTTGGGTATCTGAGGTACAGGGCTCAGTGAACTTGCAATCATCATCATGTTTGTTCAGCTGAGCATAACTGTAGGCAGAAGCCAGTAGGCCAGACTCAGTGACCTCCCCTAAAATAACAGAGCCATGCTCAAGGAACAGTCTTTTTTAATAACAAAGAATGATGCACTGAGCTGCATGATTTCCTGCCATCCTGATTTCTGCAGTGGAGATGCTGTACTTTATGGGTAGAACCAGGCATCAAGACATACTGGTTTCCACAAGTCCAGGGACCTTCTGGCTTGCTCAAAATGAGTTCCTTCAGAATTCCTGGGAACACTGCAGTCAACAAGTCCACAACATTCACTATAAATGTAGGCCGCATTTTAAAGCAGCTCCAGCCTAGAGAAGTTTGGACTCAGCATGAAACCAGCAAGAGGCATTTTGGAAGAAGACCTTTGGCTGAAATGCTCATACTGACAGAGGGATCTTCCTAAAGTTTCTACTTCTGAGGCATTTAGTTTTGTCCACATGACTGAAAAATGCTGTGATGTGAATGGCAGTGGAAGTGGCAGTAGAAGTGGCACATTACTGGCAGTAATGTGAATTTGGATCTGGAGCTGTTCTGTAATTATCCAGCTAGAGGCAAATGAGTGGAAGTGGGTACAAGGAGATGTTACATCCCGACCAGGAATAAGGGAGTCTGAGGACAGTGGCATGGACTATGCTAAAGAAATCATTACCAAGCAAGTAGAAGAGTTTTATCAGGAGTACTGAACATGGATTCACCAAGGGGTAATCATGCTTAATCAGTCTGGTAGTTTTCTCTGATATCATGACTAGGCAGATAAGGAGAGAGCAGCAGATGTTGTCTATCTTGACTTCAGCAAGGCTTTTGGCACTGTCTCCCATAACATTCTCAAAAGTAAGCTTAGGAAGCATGAGATGGGCAAGCTGACAATGAGGTGGATTGAGAACTGGCTGACTAGCAGAGGCTGGAGGGTTATGGTTAGTTGGTCAGAGCCTGATTGGAGGCCTGTAGCTGGCAGTGTTTCCCAGCGGTTGGTACTGCGTTCAGTCTTGTTCAACATCTTCATCAGTGACCTGGATGAGGGGATAGAATGTGCTCTCATCAAGTTTGCTGATGATATTAAACTGGGAGGAGTGGCTGACACACCAGAAGGCTATGTGACCACTGATATCCTGCGGTATGTTAAAAAGAACGTGGCCAGCAGGTCAGTGAAGGTGAACCTCACCCTCTACTCTGCCCTGTGAGGCCATATCTGGTTTATTGGGCTCAGATCTGGGCTCCTCTCAGTTCAAGAAAAATAAAAATAATAGGAGAGAGAGGGTTTGGGCTAGGTGATCTCCAGAGATCCCATCTAGATCCCACAGTTCTGTGATTCCATGATAAAGAAAATGTAGTGGGTTGGTTAAAACCCAAGTCCTTTTACAAAGTCATTTGAAATCAGTGGGACTGCTTGAAACACATGGTGAATGTACAGTTCAAATATTCACTGTCATATCCTGTAGTTGCTCTGTAACACTTTCCACATGTAATAGCACTATGATCAGTTGTGTTCTATACTTCCAAAAGTCACCTTCAGAATATATCGTATTTCTTTTATTAAGCCAAAAAGAAATTTGCTTGTTAATATGAAATGCCATATTTCTATCTGCATTGAATGTTGTGAAGTATTGGTCTCGTAAGCTTAAATATGCTTCTGCTTCCTCCTCTGTTCTGATGTGAGTGTGGAAATCACTGTTGTTGCGAGGCTGTAAAGCCTTAAAATATATGACTTTATTTTGTTCCTGTAAGGTGACTGTTATGCCAACATATGTTTTCCCAGTAAGCAATGCTAGCAGAATCTCATTTTGCAGAACTTGTTTGCTTTTTTATTCAATTGCTGAAATATAATAGAGGCACACCCTTGGAAATATAAAACAATTTATTCTTACTCACATATTTTACACTTTTCTGATGTACAACACCTGACATTTGAAACACCTGAAACTACTTGACTGCTGAAATGGTTGATTTGTTTCATTGTCTAAGTATGGTTCTTATGCCTGACACAGATTTCCAAAAGACTTGTGCTTTCCATTCTTTCTAGATATTATAATGAAGTACTCTGGAGTAATCTAAATTATGTATTTACATAATTCTCTCCTATCAACGATGCTTCTCATACATTCCCTTAGAGAAAGATTAAAACAGTGTAGGAAGCGTGCTTGATATCCCCTCTAAAATGCTATACACTTAAACTCTACTTTTCTCATGGCTTTTCTACTGGAACGAATTAGGCAAAGCAGAATTAACCTTGTCAGTCACCAAGTCAGTTTCCATGACACAGACTGCTGTAACTAAAAATACAGAAATAACAAGAGAGCCCCAGTATAGTCACCCTCCACTGATTCCTGCATAGAGTATGTAAAGTGCTTTAGGGTACTTTGAGAAGATAGAACCGATATAAATGTAAAGTAATAGCAAAGCTTTTTTTCCTGCAAGTCAAAGGCAAGGGAAGTTGTTCTCAGACAAACAAAAGGCTTTATGCCTAAATCCATGGATATTGGGAAGAGTTCTGCATTGACCTGGATCACTGAGCTGTCAACTGGAGTGTACAACCCAAGCAAGAGTTTAGGGGAAAAAACTAGGCTGCTTTAACACAAAGGAAGGGAAAAGTGGGTGACTGGGGATAAGGAGTGAAATGGAAGGGAGAGAATATGCACAGAATGGTGCAATAAAGGAGCCAATGTGGTGGGAAAACAGCACTGAATGTGGGAGAAGTGCTGCCAGATCTTCCTGTTCTGATTAGTTTAGTCTAGTAAAGATAGATATTAAATGGAAGTGAGGGAACCATGTCCTTCTAAAAATATCATTATGGCCTTTCTGCTGATGTACAGCTCTAGGAGTGTCCTCTGGGTTAGAAAAGGAAATCGTTCTTACTTTGTACCATATCTCACTCTCTTTTGGCTACCTTAAAATCCTGCCTCCACAGGGGACTATGTTAGAGATCACAGAATCACAGAATCACAGAATGGCCCAGGTTGGAAGGGACCTCAAGGATCATGAATCTCCAACCCCCCTGCCACATGCAGGGCCACCAACCTCCTTATTTAATGCTAGACCAGGCTGCCCAGGACCCCATCCAATCTGGCCTTGAACACTTCCAGGGACGGGGCATCCATAACCTCTCTGGACAGCCTGTTCCAGTACCTCACCACTCTCTCTGTTAAGAACTTCCCCCTGACGTCCAACCTAAATCTCCCCTCCCTCAACTTAAAACCAATTCCCCTCATCCTGCAGTTATCTACCCTTTCAAAGAGTTGATTCCCCTTCTGTTTGTAGGCTCCCGTTAGGTACTGAAAGGCTGCAATGAGGTCACCCTGCAGCCTTCTTTTCTCCAGGCTGAACAAGCCCAGCTCCTTCAGCCTGTCCTCATAGGGGAGGTGCTCCAGTCCCCTGATCATCTTTGTGGCCCTCCTCTAGACCCTCTCCAACAGCTCTCTGTCTTTCTTGTACTGGGGACTCCAGACCTGGACACAGTACTCCAGATGGGGCCTCACAAGAGCAGAGTAGATGGGAACAATCATCTCCCTGTCCCTGCTGGCCACCCCTCTTTTGATGGAGCCCAGGATATCATTTGCCTTCCAAGTCGCAAGGGCGCACTGCTGGCTCATATTAAGTTTCTCATCTATCAAGAGCCCCATGTCCTTCTCTGCAGGGCTGCTCTCAAGGACCGCTCCTTCCAGTCTGTATGGATGCCTGGGATTCCTCTGGCCCAAATGCAAAACTCTGCACTTTGCCATGTTGAACCTCATCAGGTTCACCTGGGCCCACCTTTCTAGCCTCTCGAAGTCCCTCTGAATGGCATGCCTTCCTTCAACCGTGTCGACCGCACCACTCAGCTTGGTGTCATCAGCAAACTTGCTGAGGGTGCACTCGATTCCATCATCGATGTCATTGATAAAGATGTTAAAGAGGACCAGTCCCAAGACAGACCCCTGGGGGACATTGCTCGTTACCAGCCTCCACCTGGACATGGAGCCATTGATGACAGAGCCCGCCCTCTGTCTGCGGCCTTTCAACCAGTTTCTTATCCATCGAGTGGTCCACCCATCAAATCCACATCCCTCCAGTTTGGAGATAAGGATGTGGTGGGGGACCATGTCAAAGGCCTTGCTCAAGTCCAGGTAAATGACATTGGTCGCCTTTCCCTTGTCCACCAATGCCGTCACTCCATCATAGAAGACCACCAGATTGGTCAAGCATGACCTTCCTCTGGTGAAGCCCTGCTGGCTGTCACGGATCACACACCTGTTCCTCATGTGATCAAGCATGTCATCCAGGATGATCTGTTCCATGATCTTCCCAGGCACCGAGGTGAGACTCACCAGCCTGTAGTTCCTGGGGTCCTCCTTGCTCCCTTTCTTGTAAATGGGAGTGACATGACCCTTCCTCCAGTCATCTGGGACCACACCTGACAGCCACGACTTCTCAAATATGATGGAGAGCGGCTCAGCAACCACCTCAGCCAGCTCCTTCAGAACCCTGGGATGCACGCCATCCAGCCCCATAGACTTGTACACATTCAGTCTCATGAGGCAGTCTCGGACCTGCTCTGTCCTCACAGTTGGGGGGATTTACCACCCCAGTCCCCACCCAGAGGTGTAGGGATGCAGAGCTCAGGGACGGGAGAAGTACTGGAATCCTGGCCGCCAGTGAAGACCGAGGCAAAGAACTCATTCAGTACCTCAGCCTTCTCTCCGTCCGTTGAAGCCAGTTCTCCTTTTACATTTACCAAAGGAGGTACACTCGCTTTGGCCTGTCTCTTCTGGCCAATGTACCTGTAGAAAGTCTTCCTATTGTTTTTCATGTCCCTCGCCAAGTTCAGTTCTACCTGTGCCTTGGCTTTCCTGATTCCACATCTGCAAGTCCGGATGGCATCCCTCTATTCTTCCCAGGTGACACACCCTTGTTTCCAGAGCTTGTACGCACCTTTCTTCGCCCTCAGCACTCTCAGCAGGTCCTTACCGAGCCACGCCGGCTTCCTCCCTCCTCTGCCTGCTTTCTTGTTCAGAGGGACGGAGAGTTCTTGTGCTCTCAGGAAGGCATTCTTGAAGAGTAACCAGCTCTCCTCAGCATCTTTGTTTTTAAAGAAAGCATCCCAGGGGATCTCGGCCAACAGTCCATTGAACAGCTTAAAGTTCACTCTCCCAAAGTTCAGGGTCCTGACGCCACTCTTCACCAGGCCCACATCTCTCGAGATCACGAACTCGACCAGAACGTGGTCACTGCAACCCAGGCTGCCTCCAACTTTAACACCATTAATGATTTCCTCCGCATTGGTGAGCAGCAGGTCCAGCGACGCTTCACCTCTGGTCGGTCTGTCCAACTCCTGGACCAGAAAGTTATCATCAACACATTCTAGGAGCCTCCTGGACCTCTTGCAACTCGTCGTGTGGTCTATCCAGGAGATATCCGGATGGCTGAAGTCCCCCATCAGGACAAGAGCCCGTGAGCACGAAGCCTCCCGCATCTGAAGCAAGAAAACCTCGTCAACAGTCTCCCCTTGATCAGGTGGCCTGTAGTATACTCCTATCACCAGCTGGCCTTTGTTAGATCCATCCCTAATTCTAACCCACAGGGTCTCAACCTGACCCTTACTATTTCTCAGAGGAAGCTCCTAACAGTCTATCCACTCTTTGACATAGAGGGCAACTCCCCCACCCTTCTTGCCTAGCCTATCTCTTCTGAAGAGCCGATAGCCCTCAGTGGTGGTATTCCAGTTATGGGAATCATCCCACCACGTTTCTGTGATAGCAACAAGGTCATAACTTTCTAAGCACATCACCGTTTCCAACTCATCCTGCTTATTTACAAGATTCTCAAGCAAGGTGGTCCATGCTGCTACTGAACAGTTCGTACAGGCATCAGCTGAGATCCCAATGCTGAAATATCATCCTAAGGTTGCCTAGGCCCCACTAACACAGTGCCAGGCCCACCATCATATTTTGCACCAGTTCAGAGATGCCTACATCACGCTCAGCTGCACAGGGCAGGCAGGATTGGTTACTGTTTACAAGTAGCTCTGCTAGTTCAGTTCAGATATACATTCAGAAAGCTAGCTGAGTTTCTCATTAGTTAGGCTGTTCCTGGAGCAACTTGCTAAAAACTATTCCTGCAGCATGCTTAAGAGAGAAGAAGGATTCTCTGGGGTTGAAGGTTCTGTCATTTTTAAAAGTGAGAAACAACAAAATTGTAGGGTGTTTAACATTATCAAACTTTCTTCTCTGTTAAAATCTTAGTTTTTCCAACTGATTGTCTTGTTGTTGGTGACTCCAAAAATATGATGCTCCTTAGGTTCTGCAAAATTGACTGACTTCTGTCCCCTGATATGAAGGGACAATGTGCTGCCCAGGTTGCAGATAAGGTGAAATGCTGTATCCATTAAGTTATCAGTAGTAATTAGCTATTTCAGTTGTGTGGTGGTGTTTCCTTCCATATCTGGTTAATAAAGAAAGGAAGTCCAGAGCACTGTGAATGAGACTTATGGGGGCAATATCCTTTTCTTTGGGAGTCTTATCTTGTGAGCACGTCAGCATATCTCACATGAACATCTTATGGTAATGCACGGAGCTGACTGGCATAAACAAAAGGGTCTCTAGTCAGACAGTGTCCAACAAGACTCTGTGTATAATTGTTTCCAAAGATATACAAATGACTATAAGATCTATCCTACAAAAACTGCAACGTAAGGAAATACAACTTTTGTATCAGAAGTGAACTGCTCCTCACTAACACCAGAGTACACGGTGAATTCCAGTGTTTCTGCAGGGTCCTCTTAATTCTGTTTAATGATGACTACTTCAATGAAAAACTCTTTCATGTGGCAGGAAAGGAGACAAACTCAACCAAAGTCAAAGCTTTGAGAGGAACATGTCATTTCAAAAGGGCTTGACTTCCTGAGTTTTAAAAGAATAGCCTAATTTTCTTGATATAATATTGCCAAATAATAAGAAAAAACATCTCAGTAGTCTTTGTTTTGTGAATGGCTGTTTGTACAATGGCAGCAGCATTGTTATTCTGTGTCATCCTTTGTTGACAAGCCTGTTTGAGTTCCAGTAATGGAAAACTATCACGCTGATTTGCTTCTGATTAACCTCATCTTCTTGTCATACTACAGGTATTTTTCATTACGAGATACAAATATATGGTGATAGGTAAATGATTTTGATAAAGTCTGACAAAGATTTTAAAACAGCTGCATAGCTGCTTATTTTACTTAAAGAAAAACAATCGCATCAGAAAGATGACATCTGTCAGATGTCTTTGGTAATTTTATCATTACATGTTGTCATGACTTTCTACATCTGGCTATAAGAAAGAAACGTTTATTTCTGTGTTGTAAATATTGTTTTGAATAACTTAGAATTCCTTCTAAATCAGCCCAGAAGGAGAGCAGAAAATAGTTAAATCATCAGCAAAACTAATGTTAAGGACTGTAAATAATTGCTTCAACCAGTCCTTCAACTGCCTGATCTTCAGATTGTGTTGTATCCCAGGCACAGAGTTGCTGATTGTTCCTTTTATATATTTCCCTTCAGATGTAGAATTTGAGAAAAAATGAATCATCTTGATCTTATATTGACAGTATTAGTGTCATGATGCAGGAAGTGTTAAAGCATACAAAGGTATACATTTGCTCTCTACAAGGAACAGTGTTTTCTTCATTGTTGGCTACTACCAGAAGTGACTCAAAATCAGCATGATTTCTAGATATAACAAAACTTACCACTTCAGTGTCTTCCAACACAATAGTAGCTTATGTAACTGAAACTTTGAAATTCTATTTTACAAAGCTACTTAAATGTGTAGACACAATGACTGCCTGCTAGGCAAAGAAAATACAAAAACACTTGTGTTAAACACTACCAACACAAGGCTTCAACTTCAAGGCAATTTCCACTCTTCTTCTAAAACATTATTCTTTTGAATCCTTTTGTTTATCAAAGGATGGAGAATACTTGACTGGTAACAACCTCTTGTGCTTCCATCCCTTTGGACTGCAGAATGTTGTGCTGTGTTTGTCTTTATTGGAGTCGAATCACTGGAGAGAACCCAACCAGAGGCTATGTGTAAAGCCATGAGTTGGCCTCTACACTTCATAATAATAGTAATCTCAGAGATGATATTGAAATTACTGGAAAACTTTTCTGGGAACCTGCGGGTCTTAATCTGGTATGAAAATAAGACCTGTCCAAATGACAAACCACACGCCCATTGCAGATTAAAGCTGGTTGCTCTGGTGGTTTAATGTACAGCCTTTCAACCTTGGGTCACAGGGTGAAAACTCATTCCTATCTGATTTGTATTTAGTCTATGTGAAATCATTTTCATGTCTCTCTCCAGTTATGATCAGAGAAATGGTCCAGCTGCTAACTCCAGCATCATGATTAGCAGTAGGAAGGCAACCTTGGAAGAGAGGAGAGGGGCTGAGCAGTAAGAGGCAGATCTGAGCCCTCTGACACAATATCTCTGAATTAGGATCTGCCTCTCCTGACAGTTCATAGGACAGAAATTGACTCTATCTCTATCTCCTCCATGAGCATAATCTTATAGATTGTCCAGATCTTTAGATGTAAGACTTGTCAGAGATTTGTTACCGGCCCCAGTAGCTAAGAATTGAACTCCTCCTATCAGTACTGCTGCTTTGGAAGGTTCAAGACAATGCCCCATGGTTGCTTTGCCACCTTAAGAGTGTTATCTCATGCATCCATGATTTCATTGTGCCTCCTATCTTGTTTGTCCCACCTGTGTGGGGGAAGCCTTGGAACCAAAAGAGGTTTTCCAGTATCTCCTCCTAGACATATTCAGTGCATTTTTCATGGCATTATCTGTCATTCCAGGCACGAACGTAAGGTCAGATCAGTTCCTAGGGCCCTGTTGGCATCCATGACTACACTAGTTGTATTCTAACCACATATGACACCCACTGAGTGAATTTATTGTAGCAATCACTTTGAGCATATATCAGGGATTTCATCATGATATTTTGCTGCTTCGATGCCAGAGAAAGAACAACAGTATGAAATAAAATCCACAGAACTTCACTTCCTGTGAAAGAGGAATGGAAGAGCAGAAAACAGGCTGAATTTCTCCAGGGTAATTTTATGTAAAAGAAAGACCAGCACCATCCTTTAAGGCCTGAAATGTCAAGCTTGTAAAAATAGTATTCTTGGGAGTTGCATTTGATCATTTGTTAAATACTGTGATATAAAAAGTAGAAATCCATGTGTAATGCTTCAAATCCCTAATCTGGTTTAAAAGGTCAGTCGAAGCCTAAAAGGACTTGACATTTTCCCTTTAAAAATCTGACTTTTTGACTCAGAGCTAACAACATTTGAGCCTGAATGACCTGAAGGATAAATACAAAAGCTGATTTCAATTGAACTATTTAGAAAGCAGGGGATCTTCTAATTTGTAAGATAGCATTCAGGGAGGTTTTTCCATTAAGAACTCAATCGACTGAAAAATGATTTCCTTGGGTATTCCACAATCTTTCAGTGCTTGTGTAAATTTTACACAGGAGGGGGCAGTGAGTGAGAGATGTATAACACAATGCCAGAAGAGTAGAAAGACCTTTCTGAAACAGAGGTAACTGATATTTGCCTTTTAAAAGTGCGTTCTTTCAACCTCCTCTTTCACTGACTTTGAAGATATCTCAAAATCTTTAGTGTTCAATTCAATTGAGATTTACTGGTCAGTGAAAATATCTGTGTAAGCATCATGATAGATCCTTCCAGCCCTGTCTCGTGACTCAGGTATCATTTGGCTTGGAGTGAGTACAGTAGATTCAAAGCTGTCCTCCTGTAGGTGTGCCCTAGTCTTTGGCTTGGCAGTACGAGTTTTGCTGTATGGGTGGGCTTCCTTGCAGAGCTTCAGACACTCAGCCCGTGTGGTTGACAGATCTCCTTCTGGTTGCTTCTCAACATACCATTCATTTTTCCCAAAGCAACGATGGTGAAACTGGGGAAAGCTCATGGTGGGTGAATCCCATCTCTCCAACCTCACACACTCATTGCTGTTGGCCTTACTATGTGCATTTCTGGAAGGGGCCCGTGAGCCAGTGTCATAACCACAACTATCAGAACAAGCAGTTGCATCTCTTTGCCAGAATATAAATGCCATCATTTTAACAGTTGCCCTGAGATCGATGTCTTCAAGTTCTCTTGGTGTATTTTTTTGTTAAATGCCTCAGCTTCAGCTCACATCCACTCAGCAGCTGAGGACTATTATACTGTGACAACCTTCTCTTCCACTGTCACAGTGTCAGATGCCAGAAAAGGATAAAAGGTAGACATTTCTGCTCTTTGGATGTTAAAAAGTAAGCAGCATTTCCATTCCTTATGTAGTTACTTCTTAATTTTAATGAATAGCTGTAGTGATAATTACCAGATTCCTATATTGATAAAAACTGGCACATTCTGCATGTTAATAATAGCACAAATTTGATATTTATGAACTGCTGTTCTTTTGCAAATATAGACATTTGGTAATCATCATTATGATGATAAAATTCATTAAAATTTGAGAAACAACCTATTATCCCTTCTGCCTATTATCTTTTAATTAAGTAACACAGAGAGATTTTATAAGACCTTCCTAGTCATACTGCAGAATATTGTTTCTGTAATTGAATCTTTGTATATGAAAATACTTAAATTTCAGTTTCGAAGACAGTGGAAGAGATTGATGCAAGTAGATTAATTCCAAGATACTTCAGACTTCAAAATTTTTATCCAAATTTGGTTCAGCAAGAGCTTGGCACTTGTTTAGATGTAGAGTGCAATTTGATTGTAGACTGGAAGCTACAACATTAGAGCCTGTATTAGGATTTGGTAGTTAGAGGAAAGCTTTCACCGTAATTTTTTTTTTCAGAAATTTCTAGCAGTATGAATGCTGGAACACTTCTGAGGTCTGTTCCTCACATGAAAAGTTCAGTTGTATCTAAAATGTAAGTAAGACCCTATTTTGAATTTAAGTTTGGCTAAGATTCAAAAATGTCTGAGGAAGGGTTAGACTTAAGCATATTCAAGCAGTTCAGGCATTTGAAGAAGTTCAATCAGAGAGTTTTCAGTACCATCTAATCCTGGTCTGCACTGTAATTTTAAAATTTAAGATGCATTTAGGGTGACATAAAGACATAAGAAGCATTAAAGTTAGTTTTTAACTTCACATCTCTTAGATATTCATATTTGGACAAAAAGATTGCTTTAAAAAATGGAAGTACTTTGTTGTTATGACAATAACCTATACAATCAGGACTCTATTCATGATAGGAACAATTTAGTTTATTTGATAATACCTTAAATTTAAACCTTGTCCACAGACACCTGATGTTGTTTCATTATTATTGCATTTTCTTTACCTGTCTTTGCCAAATGTTTTTATTAATTTACTTTGTTCTCAGTAGATCAATCAAAGATACTGCTGATTACTTCTTTTAAATATTTTTATTTATTTCATTTCTCATTCCTGATCACTTAGATGCTGGAGAATATTTGTGTGGTAGCACTTAGCACCAGCAAATGTTTCTGGGAAAGATGCAGCATTTCCTTTTCTTTGCCTTTCAGTCTTAACTAAGGTCTGATATACTAACAAATCTGGGCAGATTCTCATGTGTGCTGTGATATATCATCACTGTGTGCAGCCAAGAGTGAAGGAAGCAATTTTGTGAGGTCACAGGATGGTCAACACTCTTCTATTTGAATTTTTCCTAGGTTCATCCAGAAAATTTTCATCTCAAAAGGTTGTTCCTCTTCTTTACATAGATAATTCCTTTCTCTATAAATGTGACATAACTCATTTAAGAAAAGCTGCCTAGGAGTTTCTTCTTCCAGACAGAGTCTGGTGTCAGACATAACAAGGGATGTGATGACATGATCACGGGAAAGCTCATGAAAATAAAACATCGTGAAAAGGGGAACAAAGTATTTTCACATAGTTTTGAAACTTGCTCACTTCTTTATTTTGGAATTACTGCAACTAGCAAATTCCCATGAAAATAACACTACCAAAAACAAAAGAACAATTAGACACCTTTTAATAAAAAAGTAAAAACTCAGAACCTGAGATAACTTATTTCAAATGTGAAGTTTTAGAGTTGAATGTGATGATGGGGTGCACTAAAAAGAGCGTGGCCAGCAGGTTGAGGGAGGTTATCCTTCCTCTGTACCCTGCTCCCCAATTCAAAAAAGACAGGGATCTCCTAGGTATCTAGCAGTGTGACACAAGGATGATAAAGGGCCTGAAACATCTCCTGTATGAAGAAAGGCTGAGTAACCTGGGTCTTCCTGAAGAAAAGAAGACTGAGAGGAGATCTGAAAAATGTTTAGAAATATCTAAAGGGAGGTGGGAGGCAAGTGGATGAGGCCAGCTCTTCTTGATAGTGTGTAGCAGTAGGACTAGGAGTAATGGTTTAAAACTTGAACAAAGGAAGTCCCATACTATCATGCAGAATAACTTCTTTGTGGTAAGGGTGATGGAGCACTGGAACAGGTTGCTCAGAGAGGTTGTGGAGTCTCCTTCTATGGGGATATTCAAGATCTGGCTGTACGCTTACTTGCGGAACCTATTGTTGGGTTTCTGCTTTAACAGAGGGGTTGGACTCAGTGATCTCTTGAGATCCCTTCCAGCCCCTGCAATTCTGTGATTTTGAGATTTTGTGATGCACTCCTAGGGGTAATTGTAGCTTGCTTCCCTTCAGTTTTCACCATTGTCTGAGGGTTAAATCTGGCAAACTCACGCACCTCCACCAATGCATGAGAACCACTTCTATACTTGAGAATCAAAGAATCATTAAGTTTGGAAAAAACTACTAAGATCATCCTAGTGCAAACATTGAGAAGTGATGGTACTTCATGGAAAACACCGTCCCACCAACCTACACAGCAAAACGAGGTATTTGAAACAAAACATCCTACATAAACTAAATAAACATACTACAGAACTGAACGGAAGCAAACAAACAAACAAAACAAAGTAACAAACAACAACAGAAAACCAACAAAGCAAAACAGTTTGATTCCCAAATTGAAACTTCTCCTGCTCTGAAACACTTGCTTCATGGCTAAACAAATGTGAGTACAGAGTTTTCTCAGCCTTTGTCTTAAAATCAACAATTTTAGATGAATTCTGTGATTACGAATTCAAGTCTTCTGGGGAGCAGGGAAGAGGTAGAAATTATATCCCTTTTTTCCCCTTTGTAACTTTCACAATCTGTACTGAAATATTACTTGGAATAATGCTGAATTTCTTTGCAAATATTTTACAAAGGTCCTTATGAGTGTATCATTTCTTTGCTTTGAAATGACAGATGAAACAAGCTATTGTAGCACAGATAGTTTGAAGATCCCCTGCTTAAGTGTCCTCTTTTGGTAAAAACACTAAAAAGAGATGGAAAAATGATTTGTGTCTCCCCAGATTTCCAAAGGACTGCCAAATGTTGTCTTGAAGCACCCTGCGTTTAGGCAGCCGCAACGTGAAAACATTCCCAACATCTTTCCAATGCAGTGAGCAGGAATACTCTTCCTCCAGATGCATTACATTGTTAAGCACTTAATCTCAAGGACCTTTTTGAAGTTCAGATAGTTCTACTTTATTCATCATCTAGTGTTTAGTTTAAAGTAACAAATGATTGAGCGGAAAGTCTTTCAGGAACAAAATTCCTTTTTTCCCCATACATAAACAGAGTTGCAGCCTTTGCATTTTTTGCCATCTGGCTCGCAGTGTGAAATGACATTAGTAGCATGTCAGGTTTATTCCCTTTTCCAAAAAAAAAAAAAAAAAAATTAAAAAAAGAAAGAGAGAAAAAGAAAGAAAAGACATAATCCTAATCTATAGTATGAAAAGTATTAAAATGAAACATCTGCCTCGCTGAAATGAGTGGATGAACTCTGAAGTCTACAAGCTGCTGGAGTTTGTCAAGTACATGTTTACATTGCTGACTCTTGTAAATTTGCAGGATGATGACAAGAAGTCTACAAACTGAAATATCTTATTCAAATGTTTTTAAACATCTGCTTCAAACAGAAAAGACCAGAACAATGAAGTGGCGTTGTGATCACAGGCAGAGTGAGGACGCCATAATATTATAACTTTGGTTACATAATAAAAGACAGAGGCAGCGGGGACTTAGAGCTGCAGTTACGGGCTTGTTTTCTAAAGTCATGTGATGACAGTACTAAGAAGGCTGTGCTTGCTGTGCACCCCTGTAACTCCATCCAGAGTAAGGATGAAATTGGTCAGATGTCCCCTAAAAACTTTGCTTTTACTACAGCACAGGATGGCACAGCCACTGCTGTGTGGAATGGGTGGGTGGTGGTGGTGGGGAGTGGTGGGTCTGGCATGGGCACAACAGTGGCAGCACTATGAGGCCTGGGCAGGGGCACCAAGAGGGTGTTTTGATGCAAGATTTGGAGCTGCTGCAGGATCTATCATATGAGTTGAAGAGTCCATTGCATTGTTATCAGATCCAAAGTTATTCTCTTTCCCTTAAAGGTACTGAGTGGTGTTGAACAGAGCTCGGTAGGCATAAAGAGGTGAGGCCCCAGCACACTGCAGTGATTTGTGCCTTTTTAGGATTGTCAGGGAGACAGCAGACCTTTCCCAAATATTTTAGCTGTTTTTCAGGATTCTGCATTTTTTCACAGGTGAAGTTCCAAACCACTGGGATGCTTACTGCTCTGGGCACCTGGCCATACAGTTCCACACTCCCTGCCACTAAGAACTGCCCTGACTTGGGACAGATCTCTGGGTGATATTCTTAAATAATTGTTTAATCTTAAACGTAACCTGAAACACATTGACAACACATAGAAATAGTAGCACACGGTTTATACATCCAACAGATATTCAAAATTCTCAAGAGCTGTTGTAACTAGCTCTCAAACTCTAGGGAAAGAAGGAAAAGTGAGAAGGAAGCTGAGGAACTGCTGGGAAGTGCCCTACCCTGTCTCCTCCATTGCTGGGCTCCTGAGACAAAGAGTGTAACAACTAATCATATCAACAGTGTGGCTTTCAAAGACCAAAAATGACTGCGATGCTGAATATACATTTGTTTCTTGGCTGCCAATTTTATCACGATATAAGCTGCACAGCGTAGCAAAATAAAAACCTTATTCCAATCCCCAAGATGAAAAACAATGCAGCAGGGAAAATAAACAGCAAGCAAGGTGCTATACAATATTGTTTTATGAGAAGATTCTCAAAGAGCTCTATAAATAGAGAAAAAAATCAACATAGTGACCAGCAATTATCAAACTATCAAATCACCCTGCTCTAACACTGCCTGGCCAGATCTTCTCTCAGTATTCTGGGCCCCATGTTGGGCTCTAAAATGACTGTTGAGGTTCAACTCAGCAGGTGGCTCAGCACTACACAGTTTTTGGCTCACTCCCAACTCACAGTGGGATGGGAGAGAATCAGGAAAAAACCAACAAAATAGAACTTGTGGGTTGAGATAAGACTATTTACTAAGATAGAGAAAAGGAAAAAAATAATAGTTATGACTACATATATATATATGTGAATGAATATAACAAGTGATGATCAAGCAATTGCTCACTGCCCCCTGACTGATGCCCAGCTCATCCTCCAGTGGATGAGAGCCAGATGAACTCTCATCCCCTTCAAAATCCTTTCACACGATGTTACATGGTATGGAATATCCCTTTGTCCAGTTTAAGTCAGTTGTCCTTATTTTATTCCCTCCCAGATCCTTGGGCCCTTCCCTGAGAATGGCCTTGGCTCTGTACAGCACTGCATAGCAGCAACTGTAAACATCGGTGTGTTATCAGCATTGTTTTCCTCGTAGAACCAAAACATAGCATCCTGCCAGACACTCTGAAGAAAAGAATTCCATCCCAGATGAAAATAAAACAAAAACCAACTAAATTATCCTTCTGAAGATCAAAGATGGCACATTTCTCACTAGCTCAAGAATCACTTGGCCGATGAGACCATATTGTTTTGCAAAAAGATTTTCTTTTCTATCACAGGTTTTATTTGCTTCATGGGACTTCTGAGTCAAGTCCTAAGACACAGCACTCTTTTTAATCACAAGCTTCACTTGCCATGTACTGAATAGGAATCTTTATTCTCACCCTCCAAAAAATCCAGAGACATTTAATAAAAAAGTACTAGATTTTACACTGGTATGCCAAGAGAGACCAAGCAGGACTAAGATTGTTCCCAGCAGAGTTTATGTAGGACAAGACCATGTTTGTTTTCTTTTTTGGGAATAGGAAAAGATATGAATTAAATTTAATCATATGGATATGAGATGTACCAGTCGCTTTGAAAGCTAAAAAACAGTCCTTGACACATTTTATTTCCTATTATCTATATGATAATTTATTTCAGCTAGCATAATCAAAAGCAACCTAATTTTTCTGTGCGTTTGATTAATCTGAGTGATGCAATAATATATTTTTACCGCTGCTTCACCATACTATCTTGGGAGAATGTATTTCCCATAACTTAAATTCATCTTCAGGTACCAGCGGTAACAATGCTTGCTTGTATCAGTAAACGAACAGTGCTATTACTTGCTGGATCAGAGTGATGTAGGATGAACAGTTTAGTGGTAAAGGAAACGCGTATCCATGAATGCAGGCCAAGATGCCCTGCCAACAGTGGCTGCTCTAGATGCTGATGCACTGACATGCACTGAGTTTCTCAGAATGGTCACATAGCAGCAAGCCTAAATTAATGTTGGACCTTCCAGGAGAGGAAAGCAGAGGAAAGCATAAAAGAAAAGATGATTTATAAGCTAATGACAAAAGAAGGAACAAGGCCCCCTCGTCAATCTCTCATTGTAGAACAGTATGGTTTTCTATTCTCCAGACGTAACTCAAAATACAGTTTATACCAGAGAATGCAATTAAGCTGCACAGTTGTGCTCATGTTCATCTTTAAGATTGTTATCTGGTAGGTTTGAGATAGCTTTACTCTCATCTTCTTAATATTACTGTCTGATTTTAGTGTTATCTCCATTTTCTCTCAGCCTCGTTAAACTTGCAGTCAGTATTACTGCTGTTGCTGCATTCTTGTTCTTCTCTTTCATGGTGGTTGCTCTAGAATTGCCTTCACTGGGAGGGTCTCAGTAGTAAGTCTTCATTAGATGTACCAATGTTAAAAATATGATTTCCTCAGAGACTTTGCATGGCTCAAATTACAGGTTGACTATCCCTTTGAAATATATCTTCAATTTGATGCACCTTCATAAGCAGATCTAAGACTACACACTCAGCTTCTGTAGCATTTCAGTTCATCTCTTAGTGTCCCGACACAAATGTGGGCTGTATCACACAAAGAGGCCATATTCAAATAACAGGAAGAATATGAATCTTATCACAGTGGTTTAGACATGGTTTATTTAAAATAACTTACATGAAGAGGTTGCTTATGCAAATAATAATAATTGTGTTTGCAAAACGCATTTTGCCCAGGAGGTTCTTCAAGCATTCATAGGATTTGTACCAGTACATGTTCTGGTAAATATTTTTTATTCTGAGGATGAATGGGGAGATGGTGGTTGTGCATTTTAACAGGGTGTTTTTGTGGAAAGAAAGTTAGAATCTGACTGAGATATTGGGATAGATTGTTCATAAAGGCATCATGGACCTAAAGAAAGCATTTCCAGCAGTGCTGAGAAATGCTGGCTGATACTTTCTGAAATAAAGGGGTGCCATTTTCAACACTTTCGGTTCACTGTCTCAGGCTCTGGTCTGTTTCTGCTGTAACGTCTGGTGAGATCATAGCACAGTGTCCCATGTTAATATGTAAATAAATCTTCTCCATTCAGTCAAAAATTTCTCCATCTCTTTTTATTAATGTTTTTAATTTCACTTCAGTGTAATATCCTCTTGTATCTAATTGTTCATTTATTAGGAAAAAGATTATTATCACAAACATACGTACTGGATTTTCCAACTGCTTGGCTGTCAGTGAGTAGTGTTCCTAATTTAGCCTAGGGTACAGTTCTGCTAAAAGCACCAGAGCAAAATCTTTCACTCTGAAAATTTAAGAGCTTAAAGGGTATGCGTAGTCCTCATTCACTCAGTAAATCTATTCCTACGGAAACCACAGAGCTTACACAATTACCAAATGTGCAGGCATGCCTGATGATAGAAGCATGTCTCTTAAACTTAGAAACAAATAATCACACTGTAGTTAGTGCTTTAAATGCCATTTAGATGGGAAAGAGAAGCTAAATGCCCACAGAGAAATTTCATTTTCTAATTGCTTCTAGCAGCTAATGCAGACATATAAAGATAAAGCAACATTTACACATAGAGCACAACTTTCTTAACACATCCTTTGGGTTCTCAACTCATCAGAACAAAGTTCAAGCAGAAAGACAAAACAATTCAGAAAGTGCAGAAAATGCACAAACACAGAATCTTTTCTTTGTGGCCATAATTCCAATCAGCAGCAGTGTGGTGTGTCATTCTGTGAGGGGTTACATACATATAGGCTGCTCTGAAAGTAATGCCCCTGTATTATGATGTTGGCCCATGACATCTAATGTAGATGGTGGTGGCATGGCAATAGCAAATGAACCTTCTCACCAATATTCCACTACCTTTTGTTGCCATGTGACAGCAGCAGAGGGGCTGAATGTTTATGGAGACCAAACAGTAGATGTGAGCATGGCAGTGGGTGCAGCGTTTCAGTGGTGATGACAGTAACAGCAAGTGCTGATGCAGATATTTAAAAGCATGGCATGCAGATTCTTGTACACTGCTGGAAAAAATGCATAGCTAATGGTGGTGGCTGTGTTGAAAAAGTATTTTGTAGCTGAAGATTTGCTCCATTGAACAGTGTTATTGTGCTCTTTGTATCTGTTGGAGTCTCCATGGAAATAAATAGGAGGCATTACTTTTAGAGAGACCTACATATGTGAATATCTCTTACAGAGAGATTTGAAAATGCCTTGCCTATAGTTAAGAAAAAGTCATTTATTGGATCCTCTGTTCAAGTCTGTAGAGTTATATTAAATATTATTTATTAAAGTCTTGATCTAGCAACTTGATTTCTATTGTAGAGAGGATACAAGGGACATTATCACCCTCTCTACTCTCTGATGAAGCAGAAAGACTGATCAAATATATTGCACACAGTAGAGCCTGCTTATAGAAGAAAGAAAAAGCACTTGCAAGAATATAACGTTGGAGAGTTAGCACTTTTTCTGTGGACAGAAAATTATTAATTAAATTAAATTAAAGCTGCGTTTTGTGTATGTGTAAAATATACTTTTAATGCAATTTGAAGCAATAAATACTAACGCAAACATTTCTTTTGCGGCAAATGAAACTGATTGTTCCTGAAACAATAGTGGAATAGTAAGAATATCAAGGTGAATTAAGTGGAGAAATCTTTCTTGCCCATCTGTCATTTTGGTTTGGAGCAGGGAAGGCTGAGGAAGATGTCTTTAATTCTCAAATTCTGTACTGCCATTCAATACCTACACACATTTCATTTCATCTACTGAATCTTGACTGAAGGTACGAAAGCTAGTGATAAGGCAGCCTTTAAAAAGCATGAATATTTGCAAGGAATTGAAATAACACAGGGTTACTAGGGCTCTCATAAGTTACAGAGAGTTTTCTGAATTGAAAAAAATTATTTACAGTGGGGAAAAAAAGAAAAAATATATAATAAAGTAAAATAATAATAATTGATCTAAGGCTAAATATTTTGGCAAAGACTTCATTCTATACAAAAGTATGGCAAAAGTTGAATAATACAGTGTACCTTAGTATTTACTGCACTGTTGTTAAGCCAAGTATCCAGTTTCCCAAGCATCCTTTACTAGTCATGGAATCCTTCAGTTTGACTGTAACTTGATGAAACCCTCTGAGTTACCCTACTGAGCGCTTAATAATTCCGCAGCAGCTTGCCGACATCTTCCCAAATGTAAAATATTTCATGAAGGTCCAAGCTTTTCTGATCAGGCTGCTTCTGCTTCCCGGTTTATCTAAGACACATTATTGCAAACCTTTTCCTTTTACAAGAGTTCTATCTATTGTTTATACAGGTATCGCGGAGAGATGTTTGATACAAATTGTTTCAGTTGGAAGGAGTTCTGCCAAAGAAAACAGACAGGCAGCTGTTTGCATTGCATATAAAAATTTTGTTAAATATGGCTGCACCTGTGTAAACACAAATTTATTTCCAAGAAGTACCCCTGCAGCTGCAAAAGCTTTCAGACATTGCCAGACGAGTTATTTTTATTAAACCATGTAACATACTAAATAGCTCTTTCGATGGTTGTCGTGCCTTAAAAACATGCAATATAAAAAACCGTGTCCATTTGTAGGGGAGATTTTCAAAAGCACACAGAGCAATGGCCCGCTCTGTGTTTGAGTACTACGTTAGGTTATCTTGAAAATTTAAGGCCGTGCATACGGGCGTGAACTGTGTGAACACTGTGTGTGTACACATATGTAATTGCAGATTTTGATAGGTCTCAATTTGTCCCAGATCTAGAGACTATCAGAGGTGATTGAGAGATTTTACTGCCTGCAGCACATTATGAATCAGAGTTTGCAAGTTAACTTGAAGTTCCTGGATCTGGTGTGGTATTGCGATTTCTGTGCCTCGCCTCCACAAAGCACAAACGAACAAGGCTATGTAAAGACGGGGAGATGCTGGGAAAAATCTTCGCTTCTCTGCAGAGCAGTGGCTCTTTGTTTCCTCGTGCTGCACAGACACACAGCTCATGGGGATGTGGAATGGAGGCTGGACGGCCATCACCTTCCTCTGCCCAATGGGGACAGAAATGGAATAAGGTTCAGAGTCCCTCTTTGGGAGAAATGGGACCTTTCTGTAAGGAGGGCAGAAATTGCTCCCCAGTGCTGGTTGCCTCCAAGGACACAACCACACCTCGACAGTTCTGGCACAAATGGGTCTCTTGGGAGACCCAAGGGATGCAGGCCATGTTTATGAGCATGCCTTCTCCAGCTTTAGCAGTCTCTGGAGGAGGATTAACCTGCATGGTGTGTCTGTGGTCTGGGTTCCCCTACGCAGATGCACATTACGTAATCTGTCCGGTGTATTTGCACTCGCTCTGAGGTCCATTCTGCAGCTGTGCCAGACTTGGACTGAAAATACATGTATCGTTATTCAAATCTCTATGCATGCACATTCAGTCTACGTGCAACACATCAAGAGGTCTCCCTCTTCTTAATAAGTTCGCAGATCTCCCACTGACATTTATTTTAGTTATTTATATTAAATCATTTTCAAGGAGAATAGAAGCTCTTTTATACACTGTGGGCTCTATGAATGGCTTCTCTAGAAAGCTGAAATCAATCGTGCTCAGTGATTCAATCAGCGCTAGATATAACCCCCCGTTCCAGGGGTTATATGGTGGCTAATATGGTGCCAATGAGCCTATCTGAGCTTAGCTCTCCTTCCTGCCTCACCCTGAGGATGCCAAGGGCAGTGGGCTAGTGGCACTGCATGAATTACAAGCCTGTGCTTTAATTCAGAAAGCAATCTATCTATACATAATTATTTTTAAAGGCGTACTTGTGAGGATGAATGTGTAAATGCAAACACACACAGACATACATACATACTTCTTAAAGACATTACTTAGCTGTTTCTCCCTTGTCCAGTGTCTCCATGCCGTCAATTCCAGCACAGGGGAAAGGATCTTCAGTAAATGTGCCAGTATATTTTTCTCAGCTGCCCTGTCTCACTTTAAAAAAAATGCAACTTCAATCAGTGGCACTACACTTCATTTTTGCAAGAGGAACAAATTTCTCCCCTGAAACACTGGGAGAAGCAGTCTAGATGTAGTGGGCAAGCAGCCTTGCCAGATCTCACATACTGCTCCAGCTCCAAGTCAGCTTGAACTCTGAAATTATGGGGATGGTAGTAAGCCTACTTGGGAAAGTGAAAAAGATGAAATCTGTGTACATAGAAAAGAGCAGAAGAGCAAAGTGAATATGACCAAAAAAGTGATCAGCAGTGTTTGCTTGAATTGTAAAGGGTTGTTTTTCTGTTCTTCACAGGCAAGTTGGAGACTGATTTCTCTGAATGTGTCAAAAGAGAGAAGCTTTTAAACTGTCACGCAAGAATAGGCAATCGCTGGTACATGGCTAGCATCAGATACATTAGAAAAATGTATGTGGAGCTTAGCAGAGGCAACAGTTTGACCTTCAGACAAATCTCAAAGCAGGGATTCTCATAAACTTTGTAGTCTGACCTGGTGGAGTATGAAAGTATTAAGTTTCTCGAGAATCTTGCTATTAGATGGTCACACATATGCACACGTGCGTAAGAACAAGTGGAATTTGTTGTTCAATACTGAGGGACTATTTATTGCTATATCATAATTTTATCAGTTGACCAAGGAACAGAAACTGTATGAAACAAGTAATGAGACCAATTTGAAAACAAACAAATTGAAATATGTTTGTGAATTCAGCCACAAATGAGAAATGAAAACATAAAAAAGTCGAATCACAAAAAAATAATACACAGAGAAGTAGGGCAGAGGGAAAAAGAGAAAGAAGACCTTATCCAAAGAAAAACCCTCCCATGTTCACATTTCTGCTGGTGGGAAAAAAAATGTAAATCTCAGATTGTATGTGCAGCTCTCCTAGCATGCAGTAGATGAGTTCATTGTCATGTCATTTTTGGTTTTTGGTATTCCACATCATAACATCATGTGGGGCACTGGGAGTTCAACTGTTAATGCTCAAGCTCTGGGTACCTGCCCAGAAGAGAAGAAGAACGACATTCCCCAAGGGACTTTGCGGTCACAGAGAGTCTCGAGATATAACTCAGGCAAGGTCACCTGATGCGCTTTTTTTTCGCCTGCTTTTCATCGGCTCTTCTCCCTTTTCTCCCTGCTGCTCAACTGGCGCATCTCACCTCAGCCCCCAGCATTGTGGTGAGGTCTATCCACCTTTCGGACATTCTCTCTCTCATTATATTTGATTTATTAGCTTCAATTTTAATTATATTGTATTATAGTGTGTTATCTTGCATTCCGATACTATATTTAGTAAATTAGTTTGTTTCTCCTCAATCGTTGCCGCTGTTTCTAATCATTTTGGGGTCCCCTGTTCCCTTTTTCCGGAGGCGCGGATCTGCGGATCCCTCCGCCCTGCTAGTCACGGAACTGGGCCGAACCAGCCCGTAAACTGTTGACAGTTCATGCAGTAAAAATCCATCCCAGAATCAGAATTTAAAATTTTAAGTAAACAAGCATAAGTCTGAATTATATTGCATCCAGATCCTGTAACCCTGATAAGTGAAGAATAAATGTTTTCTTTGCCATTTGTGTGTAAGTACAACTTTGCCCCACGGTCTGGAAGTGGTTTACTCCACAACCATGCTGATGGCTGTAATTTGTGATGTGTGGATTTGGCTTTAGCGAACAGCCTATTTTTTATTAGTTTATATGTAAGCTGGTTAATTTAAAAATAAAAAAAAAAAAATTAAAAATGACAAAGTTGGTCTGTCTCCAGTGCTCTTCGTACGAAATTCTTTCACATCCACAAGGAGGGAGACTTGTCTCCACTCAATAGCAAAATATTTGCCTTCAGCATTAAAGATGCAGTCCCACGTCGGGAGGCAGCAGTAGGGTACAATGTGGAACACACAGTTTCCGCAATGGGAGGCATGCTGGCATTTGCAATGGAAAAAACATGGTCATCAGTCTTCCTGCTGAAAGGGTAAGAAAACTGATGACAGCGATCAATTTGTGTTTTTTCTCCCCAGACAAGAAAGACCATTTTCCGAACTGTCTGCTGTGTCCAGAATGTACAAGAGTCATTTTGGGTTCGCTGTTCCTGGGAGAAAGCGCAGCATGACTGCACAGCCAGCACTGTGCAGAGCAAGCATGAAATGCATTGTCCACGTGGTAATCTATGTTTTATTGAAAAAAAACCCTAAAATATAAATTATTGGTTGATTATGAGTAACCAAATTATGTTCATTGTCCATAAGCAATTATTATAAAATATTAAAAGAGTTTTATAGACCAGCAGAAAAAAACATATAAAAATACACAGCCACATACTTTTGATTTAGTTGCTTCGATTTCCCTTTTTGTACATTAAAAATGTATAGAGGAGCTGCCATCTCAGTTGCATAGGATATGAAGCCACTTTATTTTTTGAGAAATCAACTTAAGTACAGTTGAGTTGCCAAGTCACAAAGATTCACCCCCACTAAGCTGCACATAACTGTCACAATCATGATCCCTCCTTCAATAATAAATTTAGAATCCTTATTAGAAAAAGTGATGCTGTCTAGCACTTGGAGATAAAGTATGCTGGAGAAGTCACTCGAAAAAAGATAGAAATAAGTCACTTAATAAAGTCTAAATCATTCCTTAGGTTAGCTAATAGAAGCACCCGTGGTTATAAAATTAATCAGTCTCTGGTATTACAGCAAATTGGTGAAGATTGTATTGACACATCTTCATCTGCATGTCTCATCAGAGGTGTCCGTGCCATTTAGCTACAAAACCCTGGAGGCTTTACTCTGCACAGAATCTTATAATACTTCAATTAAGGGACACCAAGCTGCCAGCCAGACAGCAGAGCATTTATTTCTTGATGACTCCTTAAGTTGTGCCACAGGCCTATCATTAAGAGAATATTTTTCACAGCATGTTGCAAAGATCCTCATGCCATTAAAAGGAATTGAAAAAGCATCAATTTGTTGTTTGCACCTAACACAGATATTTTTCATTGCTGGAACAGCCATTAAAAACAATCTGTTTTATTGCGTTCTGAAAAGATCACAGGAAGTACACATTGTGATTTATTTTAAGTATGACATTAGTATTAAAAGCATAGTGAATCTGAAGTACTTGAAATAAGTATTTAGGAAAACAGAGTATTAAATATACTTTCTTAAAGATTTTCTCGAAAAATCCTTTGCCCCATTTTTAAGTGTGACCTTCAGAGATTTTAAATGTTTTTGAGGGTATGTTTGCTTTTTGCAAGATTTGCAAGAGCCAGAGATTTGGTGGATGCCCCATCCCTGGAGACATTCAATGTTGGGCTGGATAGGGCTTTGAGCTCCTCATTTAGCTGCAGATCATAAAATCATTTGAGTTGGAAGGGACCCTTAAAGGTCATCTGGTCCAATTCCCTCACACTGAACAGGGACGCCTACAGCTACATCAGGTTGCTCAGAGTCCCATCCAGAAATGAAAAGTTTTGTTGTGAACCAAGAGTTTGTCACCCAAATCTTATTCCTTGAATGACTGTTTCAGTGTAAAATGTTTAACTGATATAGATCAAAATGTAATCAATTACATTAATCACTGGTTCATCTGGCCAGTGACTTGATCCTGGCATCCTAACTCATGTGAGTCATCCCACTGAGTGGAGTAAGATTTTTGGTGTGATTAAAAACTGCTTCTTTAAGTAAAAATTTCTAAGGTTAAGCCCTTTATTTGTATTAAGTTGTTTGGGGATAAGCCATTAATAAAGGACATCTTCATTTTAAATCAGCACTAAACTATCACATTAATATACTCCAGAGAGAGAGGGAGAGGGAGAGAGATTAAATTATTTGGCCTCCTACCCTTATTCATAAATTCATAATTTCTGAAAATATATTGGAAGGAGCAGCATTTGCAGTTTCATCTCCTCTCCAATTAATTTATTTAAAACTAACATGTACGGTGTCAATTTTATGGAGAAAAAATACATTACAGAATGAGGGCCAGATTCTATAGCTCTAATTCATGTGAGTAGTCTTGTTTGTCTGAATAGTCCCATTGGTTTCAATGGATTATTCATGCTAGTTCAATGGAATTATTCATATACATAATACCCTATGGTATTTGGGATGAAAAGCACTACATAAATGTAAACTATTATAAAAATATTAATAATATGCATTTTTAGTTACAGCAAAATATGCGTTTACCCTGGTATTCATTATAGCCAATGAGGTAAATCATGCTTGAGCTAAGAAACTCTTACTACAAATCCCAAACATTTATTTAACTGTGCTACTAATAAGTAGGTTTTTTGTAAAATATAAATACGCATTTACAGCAATGGAAATACAACATGCATTTATGAAAAGCTTTTGAGAGCTTTCAGGTAAATACCATGTATGTTTTCTTATTCCATGAAGGCAATTTATTCTCTTTTTTCTCTGTAAGAATAAACAAAATACAAGGGTCCAAATTCATCTCTGCAGTAGTTCTATTGACTTCAGTTGGGTTTTACTAAAACTAAGAAGGCAATTTCACACAAAGGATACCACAAAAAAACTCCACTGCTAATCATTCAAAGGGCCAATTTATGTGTTGTATGCAAGCAGTCCCTGCAAACCAGCATGGAACCCTTCAGCAGCTTCAGAGGAGCTGAATTGCGCATTAGGCAATGTTCACACTTCTAATGCCAAAGCCTAGAAATCCATAGTTATCACAGATCCACAGAAATTCATAGATATCATTCATAGATTGCAGTAATAATAATAATTTGAGAAAAATTGACAGACAAGTTACATCTGAAGAACCTTTTCCCAGTAAAATAGTGTATTAAAAAAACCCTGTGGGGGCACATCCACAGCCACTGTGACTCTGCAGTCTTCAATTCAAAGTCAGCCAGCTCCTGAAGAATAAAAAAGGGGAGAGAGAGCATGTGAGCAATGTACAGTTTTGTGCCTTCCAAACCAATAGCTGCACAGTGAATTAACAACCCATGGAAAATCACTTGCTGTCAGAGAAATGTCTGCTAATTTATTAATTTGTTCTTACCTTATTTCACGATTTGTTTGTTTATTTATTATTCTTCAAAATACTCTGCTATGCTGGAATAATGCAAATCTCAGCAATGTAATTTTGGACTTAGAGATATGGCTTTTTAGAGGACCAGCTAGCAATCCAATGTAATAAAATTCTACATGAGGCAACTCCTCAGCCTTTTCTCCTCCCTCTTCCTGCTTGTTGCTCAGTCTGTATAGGAGAGAAAACTGGACTGAGATGACGGGGACAGTGTGTGAATCTTCAGCCTTGTAGTCCAGCAGAGAGCTGTGTGTTGGTACTTCCACCAATAACTGCTTGGGCTCAGCCCTTCTATTATTGATTTGTTTGTTTTTCTGTCCCTCTGTGCTGTTTTTTGGCAGATATAGAATAACACAACGAAAAGAGAGAACACTATGTCTAGGTTGACATTACCTAGGCACAGAGAATGTGGAATTTTTTGGGATTGATTTTCTGGGACTTGTATTACTCTAGTACTGTGCAATTGTGACTTTAACTGTGAGGAGGTTTGGTCAAGGTACCAGTCCCGTGCACATACCCTCTTTGTGCAAAGGACAAACTAGTGGAAGATCCTCCAGGTGGACCATCCGGACTGTGCCTCAATGTGTGCCTTCAGTACTGCTTCCAGAAAAAGGAAACTTTTTTATGTTCAGTGGTATAGTATGAGGAAATTTGCACCCAAAAAAGTCCTTCTATTCACTAAATTGACACATTCGGGAGGGATTTCACCTTCTCTCTTCTTTCTTCCCTTCTCCCACTGCTGGTGCTGTTATGGGGATGGCACGTTGATTGCCCCATGTGCTGTTCTACTGCTTTCCAAATCCTCCATCCTATGTATCAGACGTGAGAAGATGGACAAAATAACGCACAAAGGGGAGAAGGGAGATAGAAGAGAGAAGGAAGAACATGGATAAGATAAGCTTCTGTCTGATAGAAACCCTCCCATGTATCCTAGTTGTATCACACCTCTCTACATATTTTTCAGTGATTAATTTTCCAAACTCACCCAAACTATCATGGGCTTCACAAAATGAATAATGATTTGATGTTAACCTGAATGAGAACTATATCGAAATGAGTTCAGCACAGCTGATCCTGAACCACAAATATGCTGATTCATATTCCTTGATTTTTCTTCTTTCCTTCCTTCACTGAACTTAGCTTTCTTCCTCAGGTGCAATTCATCTTATCTCCTACACGTTTTCTTTCACCTTTCAATGCCATCTTTTCATCTCAGAAAACAAACCAAAGAACTAGATTATTCTATCAAGTATTACAGAGCACCATTTACTGCCCCTGGTACTATTCTTTCTTCCCCAGTTTTCAGAGTGGTCAGATGACTGATCCACTGGAAGGAACAAGTTGATAGGAGATTAGATGAATGGAGATGATGGGCAGCTACGCTCCGCCACAACTTTTTTCCTTAATTCCTCTCTTCAAAGGGAGAAGGGGAGAAAATGTGGTGGGAGAAAAGGCTCAAGGGTTGAGATAAGGACAAGGAGAATCACTAACCAATTGTCATCATGGGCAAATCAGAGAATCAGTGTAGGGATTGGCTATTACAGCAGATGAGAGATGTGAGAGCTAAAAGCAAACTAAAACCACCTTCCTCACCATCCACCCCAATCTAGTGTTTTGGATCTCATGCAGGTTCAGACCTGGGTTCAGTAATTATGGAAAAGCAGATAGATCCCTGAGCCCCATCAGGTCATCAGAAGATCTGAGACATTTAAAAGGAACTGTGCTTCATATTCATACTATCATTCCCAAATCAAAGTTTGGCCAGGCTGGATTCTCTCAGAAAGATCAGGTAGAATCAGTGCAGGCATTTCAAAAGGCCATTGAAATTCTGATATTTTCTTCATCATCACCTAAATATCAACATGTTCATTACTTTTAATGACACTTTTTTGCTTGTGGCTTACAGTCCTGTACCTTAAATTTTATTTCTGAAAGCAAAAGAAGTGTTAAGAAAAAGAAAATAAGGTCTGACTTTTTTTAGTGACTTTTTGAGTCAAAAGCTTTTCTTCTATTCAGTGACGTTTAATAGAGACTAATGAACTTATCTTAAAAGTCTGATCACTTTCTTAGAAAAAACAACTTTTTTTATCTCCACAATGTCTTGCAGAAATGAGTTCCACAGTTTAAATATGCTTTTTAAGTCTTCTTCCTGATCCTCTTTGGACCTCCTCAAGACAGTGACTTGGAAGTCACTGGTACTTCTTGCATTTGTTTAATCTCAACTTGCTCCTTTCTCTCACTATAAGAACAATTATTTTCCCGTTTTAAGAAATACATTCCTTCAACTACAACTCTGTTTCTTTTCTTGTCTCTTCTATTTTGAAAAATCTAGAGTTCTCTTTGTTCAAAAACAATTTTGAATCCTCTTCAACCTGACTTCCATACCACTAAGGCTGGCAAATGGCGCATGAGATTCCCATGAGGCCATTCTGACCATAGAGGCACTGCATAAAACAAAAGCAGTGGCAGTAATTTCTCTTCCAGATATGCTTTCTCTGGGAAAAGCAGATTTCCACAAAGCTGAACCCTATTATTCTCTGCACAGCCAGCCTAGAATTCTCCTTCTCTGTGAAATGTGCAGTAAACAATGCCGAGACTGCTGCTTCCTTTAGTGTTTCTTTTAAATTCCTCACATCTATCTCCCATATATACTTTTATCCTCTGAAACTTACTGAAGCATGTCTTTCTGTCCTGGGTTGGTGCATCTCCTTGAACACACAATTCTGTTGTGTCAATGAGATTCCCAAATGCTACAAATCCTCAAGCAGTACTCATAACTTCACATTCTGGGTGGGCTTTTTTGGGTGTGAAACATGTACAAATTTCCTTTTCATATCCAATGTGAATATTATTATTATGATTATTATTATTATTTTCACCAATAGAATGAAGCATTTAAAAAAACAAAAACAAAAACAAAAACAAATCCAGGTATCTGTTGGTATGATGGTATTGATGTCAGGTGTAAGTGTCAGGAATTTATCCCATTTAATCACTACTTTTTACAAAATTTCAGCATTCTGTTTTATTAAAGGAGAAGTGAGAAGTTGAGGTTATGTTTACACTAATATTTTTGTTAAGAACTAAACACATTTTTCATTTTTGCTGCAAGATAATGGCATGGTAGTTGGGAATGCATAACTGAAGTGATCTCAAGCAGGAGTCTGGATTAGTGCAGGCCATTTTTGTATGGGCCATTTTTACTCCAGTGTGAACGAAGAAAACATGAGGTTGCTTAGCCCAGCAGTTGGTCTCCAGTCCCTCAGCAAAACTCTTCCACTCTTCAGTGGGCAAATGTCTTTATCTCTAGAAAGGTTCAATTTTGTTTTTCTGTATGATGCCTATTTTTGAGATAAAGGGGTATCTGCCTAACTATCTTAGTCAGTTGTGATTATGAAAGCTCTTTCTACTTACAGTGATTATTTATTTATTTATTTATGTATTTTTCATGAACTTGGGAAAGGTGCAAACCCAACAGGAATGATCAGCTTTGACACCAAAGATGATTATGTGGACGTTTTTGACACCAGAAGGAGAAAAAACTATGAAGACTGGCATTGACCCTGCCGACACTGACATGAGTAACCCAGCTCATTCTTTCTTCTTAAGAAGCTAACATAATTGAGTCATGAAAACTTTTTAATCTCTGCAAAATGTGCTTGTAAGTAGAGTAATGCCATGAACATGGATGAATGCTCATTCATGCTGGACCTTTAGTAATAGACTTGCAAGTCACTGTCAGATGATTTGTTTCCATAAAATGCTTCATTTTTCTTACATAATTCAAACTGCTCAATGCATGAGCATTATCATGACCTAAAAGAAAAAACAGTATCTCCATCTACAGAGTTTTGACTGACTCCGGCAAAACTCGCCTATGAAAGAACTGATATGCTTCAAACACCCCACTAATGGTACAGTAAATTACATTTTCTCATTTGGAACATTGTAATAGATTTCTCTACAGAGTGATTTATCATGCAACAATTAGGAACCCCAGGGAATTAGATGACCATTTTAAATTTTATCAGCTTGTTTCAATAAACTGTTAATGTGACCCTAATGTTTGGGAAGCACTTTAATATAATCAGATTTCAGTTGTTCAATCTACTGACATTAATGGCTACCACATTAATCATAGGATTCTCACTGAGACCTCAGAGGCTGTGCTAAGTTCAGTGGACCAGTTCTTACAATAATAAAAACAATGGGCAATTTTCAACAGGGAAAATCTCTCACTTTAACTGCAAAATGTTGGTTTTGTCATCCTCCAGGAGTTGACAAGGTCATTTAATAATCCCCCAAAGCTTAAATAACAACATTTTTTTTGTGTAGTTCAACTTTATTCTTAAATTGGTCAATTACAAATGGTATAGTCAGAAGAATTGCAATCCTTTGCTGTAAGCAAAGCAGTGGCAGTCTAAAATACAAAATCTGGGAGGAATACTTTGTAGAAATCCATTTAGGAATGGGTGCTGTTGTTCAGAATATCTTTCCCATTATCCAGGGACAGCAACGCTTCCTTTCTGAAAGCACTATCATGTTCCTTGGTGATGGTTCCCACCTTGATGAGTACACCACTAATTACTAATAAAGACTACAACTCCACAAAGCATTACAAGAATACTTCAGTATCTTCCCTGTTATTGCCAAAAATATTGTTCCTTTCTTTCAAAATATCTTGTTTCCTGAGGAAAGTTTTGGTAGTCTGATGGAAGACATTATAAATAATACCAACGGCTTTGTAGCCCACTGGCATTTCATCTACCACAGGTTCTTGTAGAGGGTTAGGAGATCAGGTATTAGAATTTGTATCTCAAGGTTTAGGAAAATTTTTACAACCTTATGTCTCTATTGAGTATGTGGTTGGAAACACAATCATATTTCAGTGCAAAAGTTTAGGAGGTCTACGTATGATTAAATTGTCCTTCGCCTGGAGAATCATTGACTGCTTAAATATTCTTTTCTTATGCTTAGAAAGCTGGTAAGAAGAAAGATGTGAGCAGAAAATATGAGAAGATATAAAGACAATTTCTGAGAAACTAAGATGGCAGCAGTAGTTACTGGTATCCTAAAAATCTGTGAACCAAGGCTCATTCAGCTGAAGATCTGCTTGTCAGGCTTTGATGGATCGCAGAATGGTGGAAACTTCTACTGCCTCCAACTGGAAGCACTATTCCTAATAAAGTCTCTTTTGGAAATGAAGGAACAAGTAATTTGTCATAGATTTAATGCACGGTCTGAGAATGCCAAACAGCACATAGCACACATAGCACTGAAATAGTTTATTTTAAGAGTTGATTTTAATAGGTCTTGGTTTCTTTATTGATAATGCAATCTAAGCTAGGTATATATAATTGATAAGTTATTCACCTGACAGTCAATACAGTTAATGTGTACTTAGTTTATTTGATGAGTTAATCTGTCCAAAACAGGAAAATGGTAGCAAGCCAAAGAGGATATGTATGGTATTGACATATTTATTCAATAGTAGCTGGGACTTCAATAAAATCAAGCTTACCAAGTTGGAGAGTCAGGTCTTTAAGACATTAGCAAGGAGCGTACATTTTGTTTACTAATGCAGATAACAAAGTCCACTAAATTTGTCTGTCTTTCTCATACATGTGGAAATACCAAAAAAAAAGTGACTTTGATCTTATCAGACAGATGTCTTTAGACAAAGAAATGCTAACAGTATTTCGGGTAGACTGGAAATGATCAAGAAAGCTACACAGCAGACGTGATTGTGTATGTAGCACCTGAGAAAGGGATGTAGCATTCCCAGACATGTTTTCAAGTTAAGGGAAAAAAAAGCAACAGTAAGTACTCCTGGAACACTCAGTCTAAGTCCTAGTGATTACAAGCACCACACCAGGAACTCTCCTTCAAATAATTCACAATGCCTGTCCTAAAGGCATTTTATTTTATTTATTTTTGTTACAAATACTTCCACAGAAAATCTGTTCCAGTCTTTCTGTTCTCAGATAGTTAGAAATCATCTGAACTAACAGAAAAAAAAAAAAAAAAAGTTGTCATTGGTGATTTTTGTTATTATATTATTCTTTTTTAAATATATTACCATGCTATTTTGTTATTTGACCAACATTACCATTTATATGTATACATACAGACTGGAAGGAGAGGTCCTTGAGAGCAGCCCTGCAAAGAAGGACATGGGGTTCCTGATGGATGAAAAACATAACATGAGCCAGCAGAGTGCTCTTGCAGCTCAGAAAGCGAATGGTATCCTGGGCTCCATCAAAAGAGGGGTGGCCAGCACGGACTGGGAGGTGATTGTCCCCCTCTACTCTGCTCTTGTGAGGCCCCATCTGGAGTACTGCATCCAGTCTGGAGCCCCCAGTACAAGAAAGACAGGGAGTTGCTGGAGAGGGTCCAGAGGAGGGCCACAAAGATGATCAGGGGACTGGAGCACCTCCCCTATGAAGACAGTCTGAGGGAGCTGGGCTTGTTCAGCCTGGAGAAAAGAAGGCTGCAGGGTGACCTCATTGCAGCCTTTCAATACCTAAAGGGAGCCTACAAACAGGAGGGGAATCAACTCTTTGAAAGGTAGATAACTGCAGGACAAGGGGAAATGGTTTTAAGTTGAGGGAGGGAAGATTTAGGTTGGATGTCAGGGGGAAATTCTTTACAGAGAGAGTGGCGAGGTGCTGAAACAGGCTGCCCAGAGAGGCTGTGGATGCCCTGTCCCTTGGAGATGTTCAAGGCCAGATTGGATGGGGCCCTGGGCAGCCTGGTCTAGTATTAAATGAGGAGGTTGGTGGCCCTGTTGGAGATTCATGATCCTTGAGATCCTTTCCAACCCGGGCCATTCTGTGATTTCTGTGATTTCTGTGATTTCTGATTTAGCTTAAATATTTTCCTAACAAGCATTTTCATTCCTTTGGTGTGTAACCATCAAAATAACTCTAATTCACTTCCATAGGAAATATTTCTCATTCACTGGAGTATCCAAAGCTTTTCAATGTCTGTTTCAGATCATCTAATTCTTCTGGAATGTGGATGATGAGCCCAGAAGCAGTGGGCTCATCAGTAGATAAATGAATATCAGGGTGTACAGAATCATGACAAAAGCACAGTGGGGTAGTAGAGTTGTCATTAGGCTAGAAAAGAGGAATCACATAGTAAAAGGCTGAGAGCTGCTGAGTGGAACTACATGTGGGATACAGGAGAAATTCCGTAATTTCTGGCAATGGCAATTAGAGAAAGTAAACTCACAAGATGAACTATTGTATGCCAAGTTCTCAAACGCTTATCTTCTGGCTACATATAGACTTCTTAGCTATCAGAAAAAAATGCTATGGAAAAAAATAAACCATCATAATTTTAAAGAGAATATTTGAGGCTGTTAGGATTAGTAAAAGAGCAGAGGTATTGTAGTGACAGCTACCACTAGAAGCTAACTAAAAGTCCATAGAAAAGCTTGAAAGGTTCTGTTAAAAAGAAACTCTTTATAATTTGCAAGTGCAGGAACAAAAGCAAGGGAAAGAATTTCATGGAGGTGGTCGAGGTGGGAAAAAAGAATCAGAAGAGCATATAGCACAACTGGAGGCAACAGAGATCAGAATGAAGACACAGGAAAATGCACAGCGCCACAGGATCTGAGGAGATGGAGACATTTTAATTTTGAAAATTAAAATCCTTTTAAAAAAGAAATTCAAGTCATAATCTGTTAGTGATTAAATGTGTGGTCTTGGCTGACTGTCCACTGCAGAAGTTACCTGATATATGGTTTTAGTGTGAAAAGTGACGTTTTTAGTATGTGTTATCGGCAGTGATCCATCATGGTGTAATATGCAAGATTATCCACTGGAACCCAGTCTTTTGCTTCAGGTGGTTTTATTTATAGTTTGTGCAGGTGCAGCCGAGGCAGTGAGTGTAGGCTAGCACGGGAAGAGTTGGGCAAACAAAGCATCTTCCTTCTGGAAAAGCTATTGTGAGCTTTATGGAGTCACTCAGCTCTGGGGCATGGGTCTGGCTGTTTGCTCTGGTTTTGGAGAGGGGGTTTCAAGGCAGGGTTGTGTTGTTTGGACTGCACTGACTTTGTTCTTTCTGATTGTTGTTAGGGAAGGGATGGCTTTTAACTCTTTATTATATGCTTTGTTTTTATCAGTCCAGACACATCCTGTCCTTTCTCACTCCCCATTTTTGTCCTACAGTCCTTGCTTTACAGCTTTCTTCCTTCTCGCTTTCCTTTCATCTTCCATCTAGACAGTAAACAGTCTGGAGCTGAATCCAGAGAGCAGAAAAGCTTCTGATTCCATCCCTTGTCAATTCCACTAAAACTTTAAAGCAGCATCCAGACCATAGCTGCATGGTAGATGATCTGTCTCTGCAGAAGGACAAAGAGACACAGAGCTAATAGTGAAGAAGGACTTTCCTCAAGCAGTCTTCCACACTAAAGAAGGTGCTCTCATGCTAGCAGGAATGATTCTGTACAAAGAGATGAGCTTTAGGAATGGAAAAAAAAAAAACAATCCTGCGAAGAGGTGGAGCCTGTGTAGTAAGGGTAATGAAGACGCTAAGGACGAAGAACACAATACCTTGTTGTGTCTTGGTGCACCTGGTATTTATGTCAGCAATTCTCATTAGGTTAATGTGAATAACAGTCACAAATCCCCTGTGGGATGAGAAGAGAACAGATTCGTTAATGTTTCCATGAGGAATACTTTGAAACCTTCATAAAACATTCATATTTGATGGAAAGGAAAACCTACTTTAATAAAACATGTACAGTTGTCACACAATGCAATTGGTACCATATGATTGGTATTTTATCTATTTGGGTATCGTGTATAACATACTTGTGTTGCTAATATATATTATAAGGCCAAGATCACTTTGTTTCTTATTAGTGGTTTGTTTATCAAACATTAACAGTCTACTATAACCTTGAAATGAAGCGTATTAACTAAATAAGCCAGAATTAACCCTAGTTTTACAGATCAGCTTCTTTTTTTTTTTTTTTTTCTTTAAGATACCATTTCTAAACTTGAAAAGCAGATATCTGCACCAGAAAACAGCTGAATTTTAGGTGTTTGTTATTTAGGGTTTATTTTCTTGTATTAGCAGAAAGTTGAAGTGAAATTGGGGTCCACTGTGCTGATAAATGTAGCAGTAGATGTGGTAGGCACCCAGAGAGGAAGTCAGCTGATGAAACAGGGGTGTCATGAGGCACCTGGCTGCTTCAGAAGGCCAAAAGGCCCTGCAAGATCTGTGTCTTGTGTGCCAGCGCTAGGGGGAAGCCTTTAATACACTGCAGCATGAAAAATGCTAAAGCAACTTAATTTCATCTTCAAAATGTCTGCTGCTTCCAGAATGCAACCAAGAACATTTTGCTCATTATGATGTACCCTTAATGTCCTTTGACTACAGAATACCACAGGATGTCCATAAAACAAGGCACACAGCTACTGAAAACACTCAGGGTTGCACATATACAGGTACTGTAACAGATGCAAACAATTCAGAGGTGAGCAAGAAGAGAAAACTCTGATCCATAAAAGCCTTTCTCTGTCCGGGTGCAATTATCTTCATGCAATAAGAATATTTCCCAGGTTGGATGGATCCTGGGCATCCTTATCTAGTGGGTGGTAATCCTGCTCATGGCAAGGAGGTTGGAACTAGGTGATCTTTAAGGTCTCTTCCAATCTAAATGATTCTATGATTCTACGATTCCAGGCCAAAGTAATGATTATCTATATCTGATGAACTATTACTTATCATAGATTGTGTTTGATTCATTTTTATACATTTTAGAAAAAATGATAAAATATGTCCAATGTTGAGTTCAGATGAGTAAGTACACGCGTGATCTCTGGTGTTGTTTTATATATCTTTTATATCTGACATTTAAAGCTGTGTGCAACTAAGAGTGGTGCACACTTAAAGCTCACATATCATGAGTAAAATCTGCCACACTTCTTGAGGAAATGTTAAAATGTTCAACATCCGTGTTCTCAACAAGTAAATAACACATTATAGGGCTACATTATGACCAGATTATATCTATTAGTTACTGCTGTGCACCATGTAAATCTCCAGATTCCCCTGGGAAATGAGAAAATCATTTCAGACTTCAATAACTAACAATCAGTTATTGCTCTGGGCAATAATAAAGCTGAATGCAATTACCTAAAGTGAAGTTAGCAGTGTAACAAATGAAATACAGATTTCTTTCTCTCCTAAAATAAATGTAGCATCTCCTCATCACACACTACTGCATAGTATAATAGGGTCTTCTAAGCAGCGTATTGTCTGAACAGCCTGTTTGAGATTTGAAATATATGTGATTAAAACTTATAAAAGTTTCTTTTTATGACATCACTTGCATGATTAGCACAGGAAAAAGACTAACGGCTACAAAACTGCAAAAGTAAAACACTCATTACAGGAAAGCAGATTTCAAAACAAGATTCGCTGTTCCCAGTAGTGCTCCTCTCCACACAGTAAAGATAATTTCCCCAGAACAGAAATGGAAAATTTCTGTTCAAGAAATGCCTTTGATTAGATTTTTCTCAAAACAAGTTAGAGTGGTAACTGTGACATTTCAGCCATCGGACTTATTCTACCTCCTTTAATTTGCCATTTGTTCTGCTAACATGAAAATGTAGTGTTAAGGAGGTGAAAATATTTTATTTTAAGCTGATTTTGAAAATGAAGTGCTTGAAAAATGAAGTCTCTACAAGCCAGAACTTTTCCTAACTTAGAGCTGGACTGTAGAAAATCAAACGTGTACATTAATGCTTGCAGAATGAGCATTTTTGCATATAACTCAGGAATAAATATTATCAGTAAGAATGAATAAACTAGATACTGGAGTAAAAAAAAAATAAGTACAGAAATATTCATAACTAAGAATAATGTTTTTCAGCTATAATACCTTTTGTCTTGTTATGTAGGGTATTAATTCTCCATGCTGAATTATTGCTAATTAATTATTCACATATTCCTCTTTGTCACTACAGAATTCGATTATCCTGCAACAGATTTCCCAGTAGCAGGTTAATCCTAACTCCTGATGTTCTGTGAAACTGTTTTGGTGTTTATATATGAATACAGGTTGGGCTTGAAGAAAAAAAAAAGAGCAGTTATTTCCAGTTTCTCAGACATGTTTTACACATGACATTGAAGAAGTAGCTTCTCGTTATTGGGCATTTTTAAAAAACAAACATTATCCTAAACTGATGATGGCATTTTCAACAGCTCCTTGGAAGCTAATGAACCCCTTCTCAAACTGTGCCCATTATTTTGTTGTTGCAGTGCAGCTCATTAGTGTTACAAGAGGAACATTTTCAGAAACTTTCAAGCAAAGAGTTGTGTATTTAAATGGTGCATAATTCAACATATCATTAGTATTAGCAGTATTAGTAATAACACATACAAAGAATGTGGCAAAACAGTTGCAGTCAGATCTGTGTGCCCTTCGTTTGGGTATTTTCTCTGAATAAAGATACTGAATCAGTGGATGTTCTAAACATGAACACGACAACTTGGCTCATGTTGAACATACTAACCATGAGAATACTCTTTTAGGTGATTTTAGCTTCTATTATGATATAAATTTCATTAAAAAAAATAGAATTCACACAGCCATTAAAGCAGCATCAATAGGAGACAATATGCAGTAGCTGGGATAAAACACTAGAGCAGCAAGATGCAACAATTTGGTTCAGTATTTTCTCAGTTAAATGGAGCACTTCTTGGCAATTATTTGTGAAGTTTCAGGAGCTCCAACTTGTTACTGCTCCCCTCTTATTCCCTTCCTGCAAGACGAGTGGGGATGTTCTTCATGAATGCTGCCTGTCATTAAGAGCTTAAGATTTAGGGGCGAGCATCTAAAATCTGGTTGTGATGACATTTAGATACAGATTTTACTGGGGAGAATAAAACTCACAAAGCCTTATCTCAGTCAAGGGGAATTAAGGACCTAATTACCTTATGTATTTGGACTTGTGGCTAGCCAGGAAATATATCTGTATTTACTTAAGTGGTCTGAAGTGCTGACAGAGAAAGTCTTCACATTATTGTTGTATTCAGGCTGGGTAAAAATCCCATCTGCTTTTCCTAGCCAGGATCTTTCCAGGAAGGTTCTTTCTGCCTTGTGTCAACCACCTGCCATTTCTGGAAGGAAAAAGCATCAGGGAGGCAGCCTCAGAGGACGCTCGGAGCTGCTGCTGCCCCTCCTGCAGTAGCCATGGCCCAAGGACACCTGGGATAATGCTCCTCCAGCCAGGAGGCATACAGATTTGTCACTCAGCTAATGAGGAAGCGTTGGCATTCCTTTTGCATTTGTGGGAAGAAGAGGTAGAGCACATCGGAGTGCACATTAAAGAGGCTAAGAAAATAGGTGGTGAACCAAAGAAGTAGTAGTTACTGAAGATAGATTTCTGCCAAAGTTTTGCAAGGAGGGATAGCAGACTACTCATGAGTTAAGATTTTTGCCAGTGGTACAATAACAGAATAAATTCAGTCTGATAAAAAATGAGGAGGTCAAAAAGGTTGGCGGGTAGTAAATAACATTGAGGATGGAATTAATATACAGACTGACAAGAATCTGTTGCTAATCTGGGGCTGTTAAACAATTTTTTTTACTGAAGTCAAACAAATAATTACAAATGATACCTGCAAAGGTGGTCTTCTCCTGAAAAATAATATTTGAAACTATTATGATCACTAATTTCAAATGGTTCAGTGCAGTTTGCAAAAACAAAGTCTTGATGAAGCACATAACCAAGTTGTTGCACAAAAAATCGTGGTCAGAGTTAATGACATCACTGATCTCTGAATTTGTTGATCACTGTTTGGAATAATTAATTCACTGCTATCATATGCATTTTAGAAAGGACTTTGCAAAATATAAAAATTACTTTCTAGAATGTTGAAAGAAACTCATAATAGAAAGAGATCTCAGTAAAACCTCCAAAATCTCAGCAAGTATCATTTATTAAAAAGAGTGTTAGACTGTGCTCTGATAGCAGTATATAAGCACCTCCATAGTGAGAACGTACTGACAGCTTTACAGGTAGATAAGGACATAGAGCCAATGGCTGAAGGAGGAAATTGAACACATTCAAATGTGAAATTAGAATTAGCTGGAGACAAGTCTACAGCATGGTTCTACAAACATGCAGAAGACAGGGCTGAATGTGGAGGTACCCCATACATCTCTGGCCAGATGTGAGGGATGGGCTCTGCATGGAGGCTGCTCAGGACCCTTTTACATGCCTATCCTGAGGGTCAGTTCAGGTATTCCTTCAAAAAATGGTGCTTCCAGTCAGTAACTTTTGGTTTGCTCAGTGGCTCTGCTGAATCTGAGTGGAGGTTTTGTGTATGCTAGCAATACCCAAGATGTCTGATCTAGGACCTAAGAGGCATGCAGATATATGCAAAATCTCTTGAATTGTGAACAGTATAGAGCTAGACAAAGGATTCACTCATTTAAACATCCTTTGGGAATTGTTGCTAAATTCTCGGGAAGACGGTGTAAGAATGGGGCAAATATAGAACCATTTTTTTTTTCCCCAGCAAAATCCCCTCAGCTTTCATCAGTCTGCACTTGTAGCTGTATCCATTTCTTAACAGCCTTTAATAGATACCTCTTTCATGACTGCTTTATGAGTGCAAACCAAAATAATCTTTGCAAATGAATCCCACTGTTTAACAGCGTGCTGCTCAGAAAGGAAATTCCTGTTTGTTTTAATCATGCTGCCTGATTATTTTATTCAGTGCCCTCTTAATTTTGATTTTTGGGAAACAGAAAATAGTTGCTCCTTATTTACATTCTCTCTGCAAGTAATGACTTCATTACTATCTCATCTTTTCTCCTTTCCAGGATGCACAGTTTTATTTATCCTATACAACCTTCTCTTGTAAAGTAGCCAAATCTTATCATCCCTGTTACCCACCTCCTCAGTGTTTCCTGGTTCTACATGTCTTCCCTGAGACAGGGAGATGAGACACGTTGCTCAAGACACAAAAACTCTGTTCTTATATACAAGATGTCTGTATAATGATGACTTCTGTCTTTCTCTCTGTTCCCTTCTAAGCAATTTTGACGAGGCTATTTTGATGTTTTTACCTCTGGTGAGCACCAAGCTGATATTTTCAGAGAACTATCTGCAGTGACTCTAGGATTTCTCCCTTGACTGGTAATAGCTCACTAAGGCCATGCCTAGGACAGGACATTGAAGTTTGCCAGAGAAACTGATCTTGGGCACTTGCATTTCACTTGTGCTACTAAATAGCTACAGCTGTTCCCAGTGCAGTACTGTCTATGCCAGCTAGCTCTCTACCAAGCTATTCCCAAATGTGGTTCAAGATTCTTAAAGCACAGGTCATCGTCCGTCAGGAATAACTTCTAAGAGGTAGCCTGAATGTAGCCACACTGTTTGAGAAGGTTGAAGGGAATATGACAATGGGCATGTGTGACCTTGCTGTCAAAGACCAGTCCTAGATACGCTAACATACAAGTACTCACATTGTGTTATCATCTATCAGTAATATGTGCAGGTACTTTTCCCATGGCATAATTGCATCTTATTCTTGGATTTCACCGGCCATTTTAAAATGTAATCCCTGAATATCATTGGATTTGATAACCTTTGAAGACAGTTTTACTTTTGATGACTTTGAATGATTTTGTATCATCAGAAAAATAACTGTTGCTTTACTACTGAGTCATTTAGGACTGTATGGAATAGCATGGATCTCAGACCAGTCGTTGCGAATGTCACTCTCCTTCTGGTATGAAACAGTTATTGTTTCTGTTTTTCTTCTAGAGAAATAACAGTCCATTTATCCCACAGTAACTTGGCTGTTTTAGTTTTCTAGTTGTAATATTTTGATCAACTACCGTTATCCACATTTTTAGTTGAATCTTTCAAAGAACTAATAGATGCAGGAGGCATGATCCTCATCTATAAAATTTATGGGATATCTTCCCCTACACGGGACATCCATCCACTTCCATTTGCTGTTGTACCTTCAACCATTTCCCTGGTAGACAATGGTAGAGAATTCAGATGTGCTGGTCTGCAGTTTCCTAGCTCTTTCCAGATGGTCTTTATGCCTCAATTCTCCATCTGTAAAACTGTGATGCTGCTAGTTCACAAACTAATAGGCTTGCAATGAAGACTAATTAATGTCTGTTTCTGAATCACGCAAATATGAGTAATATGAATGGCTATAAGGCATTTAAACGATTTGGAGAAGGGTTTGTCTACAAAGCAGTAAATAAAAAGGGAGACCAAACAATGAACAGCAATAAATAAAATACTGAACTACTGAACAATTTATGTGCTAAATAGGGATATAAAGTATAAAGCTGAAGGGGAAGATTATCACTCCCCAAGTCTGTTCTTTAGCTTCTCCAGAGCCAAGAGACATTCCCACCTCTTCTCAGGAAAACAAAACAAAACAAAATGAGATCTATTCAGTAAAGAAAATGAGAATTCAATAGAATTCTTAGAAAAGAAGTGTATGATTACTATTCTCACTTTGTCTAGTTTAAACTTTAATCTATGCACACGAAATTATTGTATTGGGAGGGGAGGAGTAGAAGTTAGAGAGTCCAAACAATATAAATAAGAATAGAGAATCTCTACCATATAAAAAATCTTTTAATACTGCAGAATATATACATACATTTTAAAAGGTTATTTTCATTCTACAAGGTTCCCAAACAAATCACAGCTTAATTCTGCCTTGCAATAGGGCCTGTTCCAAAGATCTTTGAAGTTTCTAAATGACTCAACAGGCTTTGGATCTGGCCCTAAAGTAGTAAAATCTATGTTGAATGTTTATAGATAACCATTTAGTCAGTGCTGGCGTAAGAAAAGAAAAAGAAAATAAATTAAATACATCTTCCAATGACATAAGCCTCATGAAGAATTAACTAGGATAAGCACTTACTCTAGTTGGTGCACTGTCGATCTGAACAATGCAGACAAAAATAATAATTAAAACATAGCTTCATGCTGAGATGAAACTTTCAAGAGTCTCTACTGTGTTAAGCTTATGATTTTTCTGTTTTTGTATTTGCAAGCATAATTAAGTCCCAGAGGCAACAGGAGCTAGTGCTTGTCAGTCCCCATTTCCCCCTCCGATAGGAGATTAATTTCTTTAAACAGAAATCCAAAATTTGATGCCAGAGCAATAATAATAATGTAAACAAGTCTTTTATTCTTTTAATCTGGAATGCATAATTTAATGGCATAGCCATATAAATAATGAAAATACCACATCTACTTTAGACAATTAAGGGTAAACTGAGGGTAACATTTAATGTAGTATTGATTGACTATATCAACAAAATGACGGCAGACATCTGTATGGATGCGAGCAGTCAGGAAAATGCAACCAAATATATCAATACAGATTAAGCAGGGAAGGGATGGAGTAGACTTGGTGGCTCAGAGGACTGGTAATGGAATATGGAGCCTTTCATCTCCAGCACACTGATTCAAACCGGCCCAGGTCAGTCTGTGACTGAAAGTCGTTACCATCAGGTGGCTCTTCAGTGAAGAGTTTGTCCTAATGGCAGGCTGTCTGTGTCACAAAATGCACCATCTATCATGACTGACATGTGTTGAGATTTCCAGCTGGAAGGCTGGAATGAGAGAGGATGGGCTCTGCAGTTCCTTCACCTGGGGTGTAGTGGAGGGTAAGGACTGTTTCTGTGGCTTGCTCTGCCATGGGCTGTGCTGCAGAGATTTTAGGAACGTGAGATTTTAGTGAACATGGTGCTAAATACTAACCAACTGAAGAGCAAGAGGAAGGTACCTGTGCTGAAGAGATTGCAACTGAAATGTAAGGGAAGACATGAACTGGCAGACCGAAATGATAAAAATGGGATAACTAATCAGGCAGCACCAATTAGCATGACAGAAACAGGTTCAGCACACCAGCAGCATCAGGTTGCAGTACATATCCTGCCATACTTGTGTTTTTGGATGGATTTGTTACACAGGAGACAGCACAACAGAATTTGTTTAAAAAAAAAAAAATGAATGAAGTGAAATCAAGTATACTGGGTAAGGCAGCAGTGAGAAGTACTGTATTAAAGCTAAGTGAGGAACAAGATAAGATGGGAACAAAGGCCTTCAAAATGAAGGCAAAGTGCTTACAGAGTCAGTATACAGATGAGAAATGTTGGAGAGATGCAAAGGGGGGAATGACAGACAAAGGAATGAGATAAGGGGATTATTTCTTTCAGCAGCAGTTCTGCTTGGATATGAGCAGAGCAAGACTGTATCTGTCAAAGCCGCCAAAAATGACATTGTTATGAAGTGACAGGAGCATAAAGACAGTTTTAGGTTGGATGGGCAATACTGTACCTTTTGAGTTCTGGAGAAAGATGTTAACTTAATATAGACTGAATGTTAGCATCAATTAAATTGCTTATTGGCAACATTTGGTCTGAATCCTGAGTGAGAGATGAGACATACCTTTAATTGATAATGAGAGCAAAATGACTGTACCACAAATAATTATTAATGTTCTCTTACATCTTTGAGCTTGACCTTATGGTTAGACATACACAAGGAGATACCAGGTTAGACAGCAGACAAGTTATTGCATTTTAGGGAGATAGTTTTATGCAGTTAATGTTGTCAACTTGGAACAAAGATGTTGAGCATCGTTTCTCAGCCTTTGATCTACGGAGCTCAAAAGGTTCATGAACTGCTGCAAAAAAAAAAAAAAAAAAAACATACACACACACACAAATATATATATATTTTTAAAAGGAAGCTTATTTTCACTTAACTTTGACTGACTTAGCTCAACTTCTATTGAAAAATTTTTCACAAATCCTAAAGTTGAAAACCACTGCATAGAAGAATAAAAACAGACTCCTGTAAATTGTCAAAGTAACCTGAAGATTTTGTGAAGAAATGAAAGGTGAGAGAAACAGGAAAAGACAGTCAGTGAAAACAGCAACCCATGCATTGTCTTTGAAATTTTGTAAGAAAAAATAAAACCATGTTACTTTAAAAAAAAAAAATTAGATTTTAAAATTCATATGGCCAAAAGATATGGCAACAAATTGATGGGTACGCCAAGATTAATGAAAGGTACCGGTTATTCCCCCCTGATTCATATACATTTCAGTTATAGTTACATATTCAGTAATTCTATTCCTTGTGTATTTATATCCGTCACAGATTACAAATTTCCTAGGATGAATATAGTCCACATAGGCCTCTTCTTATCCTTCAAAATGCACCAAGTCTGTAAGCAGTACTTGCTGTCATCTGGATGTCAGCTGCCTCTAACCATCTGATAGACATGCATGCTTTCTCTGCAGAAGCCTTGCGATGGGAAATAAGCATGCTTTTTATTTATTTTATTTTTTTTATTTTTATTTTTTCTCTATAGAGCAAAGATTAAGATTGAAGAAATTCAGAACAGTGCAACTAAAAATTGTGAAGATTTTTCGGTGGTTGTAGAGATCTTTTTCAAAAAGTCATAATTCATAACACAGATTAACTCTTTAAAGTTTCTGGTCCTAAATTTATCACTTAGAATAGTAACTTGGGGATGGAATGAGTATCATCAGCAGGTGAAATTAATGGAACTGAAATTGCACTGAGTGTATTTTGCTACGTCTCACAAGGACAAATTCCTCAGCAGTTATTTGGGTAACACAAAACCAAGTATCTGACTACACTTATTCTGATATGTCTTCATGCTGGTTTTTTTTTTTTGTTTTTGTTTCTTCTTGTTTCTTTGGTTGTTGTGATTACCTAGTCCAAAAACAAGTGTAATAGCCATGATAGCTCTTCTACACATATTATATTCAAATATCAATGAGCGTAATAATTAATTGGGTTTAACTGAATTGTATTAAAACAAGTAAACAAAATATTTAACTGTATATGGTTCTTGGTAAGAGTATAAACAAATAAATTGCCGTTTCAAATTCTGAACACACAGAAATTAGAAAAACCAGAGAGAGAGCCTCCTGTGGGTGCGACACTCTCTGTCCCATGGGGCAGGTACCTTGAGAAGCAAACGTGTTCAGTGAGCTGCTTGATCCCAAGGAGTTACATGCTGTTCAGCGTGAGGACTTTCTGCAGAAAAGGTACAAAAAACAGCATTGCACATCCTCAGCTGAATTTGGGATTGGATGTATTTCTAAGAAATCTGTTTTGTTTCAGCCCTTCACTAAGCCTGATACAGAAAGGACTGGAGAAAGCCCTGCGGTTTGGCACGCAGGCCAGGCAGAAACTCTTATGAATCAACTTTTCTCTAGGCTCATTCTCCACTCTGTATTCATGTCATCCTTCTAGATGGGAAAGTTCAGCTGGGTAGGGCTTTCACTTCCCGAGTTGCAGAGGTAAACAAATGCAAATATTTCTTGTTGTGTATCTTTACTCCAGAGGAGTGTTACACTTGATTATCAGCTGCCATTTTGCAGGAGGCGAGGCACGTCCCTGCCATACTAATCAGTGAGAGTCCGAAGAGCCGAGGGCTGATTGCCTGCACCAAAGTAATGAATTATGTTGCAGAGGACCTGGTGGTGGAAGATTACCTGACAGGGTTAGTAATTCACCATATGCATGGTTTTCGGTCCTTAAATGTAAATCCTGACTCGGGTGGGCTTCTACTATGAAGCGAGTATCCGATTGCTTTGAATTTTACCCGCTTAGCATAACATTTCTCACACAGGTACGCAAAGAGCTGTCAGAACTGAGTGGCACTGATGGATGCGGTTAGCGTGCACGGTGCTGATGGGTTGCTGGTTGGACAAGATGACCTCACAGCTGTTTTCCGACCTTAATGACTCTACAGCTCTACAAAGCGGGGCCGCAGGCCACATCTGCAGCACCCCCAACCCACAGCACCGCTCTGCCAACGCCGAGGGGCTCCATGGGCAGAGTGCAGGCCACCGGGGCACCTTCTCCATCCCACCTGCAGTCACAGCTGCGGCGGGGCGGGCTCTACTCCTAGCCCCTCGCAGGCCGCTGCCCGGCGGGGCGGGCGGCGACGGGAGGCGTGGCGGAGGCGGCAGTCCCGCCGGCACAGGACACCGCCCCGCCGCCGGAGGACGGAGGAGGCGGAGCTCTGCCGCTCGGCCCCAGGTACCGCGCCGCGTCCCGGGCTGGGCGAGGGGCGGCGGGTGGCGGAATGGGCCTTCGCCGCCAGGCCTGCGGTCGCCACGGCAACCGCTCGCCCCCCCGGCCGCCGGGCGCCGTGGGCGCGCTGCCCCGCCGCTCCTCCGGCGCCGCCATTGGCCTGCGGACAGACGCGCCCCGCCGGCGGCACGCTCGGCCGGCCCGCTGCCCCCGCGGGTTTCCGCCGCCATTGGCCGGCAGGAAGCGCTCGCCACCGCCATTGGCTGGAGCGTGCTGCCAATCGGGGCGGCGCCTGAGTGCCGCCTTCGGAACGTGTGCTGAGGGGCGGGAGGGGGGCAGCGGCCGCAGCGAGCGTGGCCATCTTGGGTGCGGGCGGGAGCGCGGGTCCGGAGGGCAGAGCGGGCGGCTCCTGGGGGCTCTGGGCGAGGCAGGGTCTGGTCGTGACTCTTCACCTCGCTTCGAGCTCTACGCTGATCTCCCTCGCTGCTCTTGATAAATCCCTTGCCAGGGGTCTGTTTAGTGCGGGCGGTGGATGAGGACGGGTCCGGCTGAGCTTAGGGAGCTCGTAGCAGGTCTGCAATTCGTCCGTGTAGCCCCACGGCTTTCCCTGGAGAGCCGTCTGTAGTCGTGCCAGACCCACCGCAGGTGCGGGCTGTGGGCGGGCCGTTGTGACCAGCAGGCTGCCCTGCCTTGTACAGCTCACGCAGTTTACCTTTTGGGCGTGAAGTGTTCTGCGGACACTGAACTCCTTTGTGTTTTCTGCAGAGCGAATTGGTCGTACTTAAGCTCAGAAAATCCTGTGTGGGAATGCGGGAACCTCAGTGTTTCTGAAAGTGAAGTGCTGACAGGGTTTTCTGTAAATGCAACCGTGTGACTCTGAAAGTGCTTTGTGCTTCATCGGCTTTGCTTCATCACGATCAGGATGGCATGTTGTACCAGAAAACCCCTTTAAAAGAGCTCATGGTGTAACTGGGCTGGTGGTGTGACACACACGTTAATTTAATGACATTTCATTTGGGCCTCAAGTTCTGTGCTGTTAAAGACCAGGATCTTTCCTGAAGTTGAGAGCTGTCTCATACTGATCAGAGTGCAAGGGTACCTGCTAGTCAAAAGCAATTCTTTCAGCCTTTGCTACCAGTCTGAGTATTCTATGGTAAAAAAATGCAGAAAGTGATGTTTAACAGTTGCAGGGCATCTGCGATTATGGTGAAACTTGGATTATTTCTTAACTAGCACTATTTGGTGTGTTTTACTGGGCTGAATCACTTCTTGATACAAAATGGGCTAGGGACAAGCTTGGTTGTTGAGAACATAACTTGTCTGTTCTGCCAATTTTTTTCTTTGTGATGCTTTTGTCAACATGGTTATCTTTGATCTTGAAATAGTACATATTCATTTTTCTAGGACTTGCTTTTTTTTTTTTTTTTTTTTTTTGTCTTTATGGAAGGCATGAAGATATAAGCATACACAGGCCAGTGCTCTAAGTGCAAACAGAAAATAAGGAAGGGTTGGCTTTTAAAGAAATTAATCACACCAGTACAGAGAGTTATCACATCAGTTGCTCACTTTGTTACTTGTTTCAATATGTAAATCCTCTTAGTAGTTTATTTTATACTTCTGTGTAACCTTCTATCTCGATCTGCTTGAGCATGGGCATTGACTGGGTAACCTGAAGAGGTCCCTTACAAAATCACTGGTTCTGTTGCTTCATTTAATCAAGTGGAGTTACAACAAGATTCTGCAGTTGGTTTCTTTGTCTGAAACAGTATTTAGTCTCAGCAGAGGCAATATAGTAAAAAAACAAGCAAAAAATACCAGTAGCCCTTGTTTCTCTGCAGATATGGGGGGTTCTTCAAATATCTAGGATTGGGAAGATTATAACAAATCGCTGAAATGGAGATTTCTGCTCACTGGCGAAGCTTTTTTAATTGAGTCTTGTATCTGTATATGTGCTGGCACATACATGTCTGTATATATTTGTCTGTTAAGTTCCATAAAGCAGGATTATCCGTTCAGCTTCAGATGCAAACAGTTGACTTGCTGAATTTAATTACTGCATCATATTTAATGAACAAGATTTTTTCCACACCTCTTTCCATAAAAACAGGCTTCAGTGAAATGAAATATGTAGGCATATATATTATTTCTTTGTAAAATCATACATAAAGACTGTTTTTCTTTCAAATTTTTATTAACTTGAACTGCATGCTGAAAGAGTCCACGTGCGCTTCTGCTGGCTTATGACTTCTTCACAGCTCTTGCTGTTACACTGTGCAGCTTTTTAAGATAAGGGAACTAATTTGTGTGCCAAGTTTTATGCCAGGTATGGGAAAATCCTCTAACCCAATATTGGTCACAAATAGGAAATAAAGACCTGGTCAATTAAGCTAATGTATCAACCTGTTATTCTACCCAGTGTATATCTAGGATTTGTTTTGTTTGAATATTTGAGCCAAATTTGCAGCTGAGTGTTGAAGGAGGGCTGAAATTCGGTGTACTAAATGGCAGTTCCTCCAGCAAACAAGATAACTGGTATGTTTTCTTTTGTTGTTTGCTTTATTCTCGGTGCAGTGAAGACTTTTTGCTTGGGTTTTCTTGTGAAGTTTGTTTCTTGGTACCATGAATTTTTCTTAGGACATCTTTAAAATCTTTTAGAAGAAACCAGGTGAATACCATCGAGATCAGTTAGCGTTCCAATTAATATTAGTTTCCTTGAGATTTTTCTCATAACCATGAAGTTCTTGGTTTTGTTTTACTTCAGGATATTTTCATAGCAATCTGAATTTTTTAATTGGACCAAACAAACTGGATTACAGGAAAGGTTGGAATACTTTAGAAAGTCTATATTCCCGAAGCAGGCTAATTTTACATAATGAGATTAAAAGTTTATTTAAAAAAAAAAAAAATAGGTTACCATCATCTTGGTTAAGATCATCTGCTGAGTACTGGTTCTACCAAAGTAAGTTGTTATGTTTTTATGTTAGGAGGTAAATAACGAACATGACACAATTGTCTCCCTCAATTTTCTGACTTTCTTCTAATAGTAATATTTTAATATACTTACACCTGGGAAGCAGGACTGCAAAAGTGTATATTCTCTGCCACAAACTCTACTATAATTTTTTTTTTTTCACTTGCTTCTTGCAGGTTTATTTTTCATTGCAAAAAAAGAAATGTTAAGGAGAGTTACAGAATACATACAAGCTGATCATATTTTAAAATAAAGAATGAAGTGCTTTTCAGTGCAATGGCTATTCTCATTTCAAATGAAGTCTGCGATGATTAAATATTAAAATGATCGATGGTTTAAATTAATATAAGAACTTTTCAGGGGATTATTACAAAGATTAACATTTTAAATGTTTTAATACTTCCGTAGTTTATCAATCACGGGCACAGTGAAACTGTTTTTAGTTAGCAAGCTGATGAACTCATATATCATTGCAATATTATGCATAACATAAACATCATGATGTTGTTGGTAGAAGAGATAAAGAAACACAATTTATGTTGTGGCTCATTAATAATCAGTTTTGGTCTTTGAGTATTTTTTGACAAAGAATAAGCAGGTAAGATTATTATTATTGTTCGTTCATGTGTTGTGATTGTTCTTTGCATATCCTTCATAGAATCATTGAATCATAAAATGGCTTGGGTTGGAAGGGACATTAAAGACCACCTAGCTCCAAAGCCCTGCTGTGGGCAGGGCTGCCACCCACCAGATCAGGCTTCCCCATCCAACCTGACCTTGAATGCCAGGAATGGGGTATCCACAGCTTCTCTAGGCAGTGCTAGTGCCTCTCCAGGTAAATAAATTTCCTCTCTTTTAGTTTAAAGCCATTCGTTGTTTCCTATCATTATTTAGAGCATGTAAAAAGTTGATTCTCCTCCTATTTATAAGCTCCCTTTAAGTACTGGAAGGCTGCAATGTGATCTCTACGGAGCCTTCTCCAAGCTAAACAAGCCCAACTCCCTCAATCTTTCTTCATAGGAGAGGTGCTCCAGCCCTCTGGTTATCTTAGTGGACCTCCTCTGGTCCCACTCCAAAAGCTCCATATCTTTCTTGTACTGGAGCCCCAGTTGTTTACCATTAAAACCAAGATATGCTGTGTTGAATTAGTGGATGCAAGCCCAATAGCTTGACTTCTAGTCAAGAGGGAAAATGGATAACAGGAAAGGAAGGCTACAATAGAAATCCAGAAATAGCTACTGAGCTGGTGAAATGAATAAATGGGAAAAAACTTCTGACAGCAGAAGCTTAAAGTGAAGAAGGTGTTCATACCAGAAATGGCCATATGGGTAAGTAGAAGAGCAAAGGTTAGCACTAGGTCAATGCCGAGGGTAGTATTGGGAAGTTAAATTCCAGTGGGCAAGTTGAAGCACATCATTCTGCACACGGGGCTAGTTTGTTGCCAGCTGCTAATGCTGTTATTTCTATTCTTAAGTAAGACAATGAAGTAAAAGACTAAGTTGTATTGCCTGTAGTTGATTGCCTTTAGCCAGAAAGACACATTGTTCCTCTTGTTTTTCCCACTGAAAAGGGGAAACAAGTTGGGTTGGAAGTGCAGTAGATCTTAAAGTTTGAATTGTTTTCTTTTTGTCTGTACTGTGTGATGCAAATGAAGAAAAGGTTAAGTTTACCCATGGTAATTCTCTTTCACATTTACATTATCAGTCAGCCTTTGTAGCTTTTCGTGCTTTCATGTATTGTGTTTTCATTGTAATCTGTACATATGAAGTTCTCAATTCTACAAACTCATATGTTCGAATTTATTCATTATTGGCTCTGACAGATGTGCTCTGGAAGCCTTTGGTACTAGGTTTAAGATGCTGCCAGCTGGTTGCCTTCTTCCCAACTCCAGCTGCAGTCTGTAGGGAAGAGCCCACGATCCCTATATCTCAGTCACAAGAGTCTGCTTCCTTTCTCCTTAACCTAAATCTACTTTTCAGTAGATGGAGCTGATGCATGGGCTGTGAATGGGGCTCCTGGGGCAGAGTGCATCCCATCTTTCTTCTTTGTCTTAGAGACGGTGCACAGCAGCATTGTAAAGCCTCTGAGATACGCTGTTTGCTGATGAGACTCCCCTGTAGTTTCAAGTGAATTTAATTTTTTACTTTGTTTTTGATAACCTGTGTTTCCCCCCTTTTACTCTACTGAATCAGCATGGAGGATGTTTCAGTGCTTCGCTTTACCTATTGCCATCTTCTTCTGGTTTTGTCTGCTTAGAAATGATCATGCCTAAAAGCTCATAAATCCTTCTGTCATGTAGTGAGTATGCCATAGAAATTGTCCAGTAGGCAGTTCTAGCGTTGAATTCATTGTGTGTGGTGCTGATTAAGATGCCTGCAATTAAGATTACATCACTTTATTGCAAGAACAGTTTTGTATTACTGACGTCCTTGCCAAAAGGAAACAGTTAACCTGGAGCAGTTTTGGTTTTTTGTCTTGGCTGTCAAATTGAAAGTACACTATTTGTATTGCTAATAGTGAAATTTGATTAGATCATTGATTGACTGTTATTAGACTAAAATTAATTTAAAAATGAGTAATAATAAAATGGATAAAAAGCTGGATAGCTGCCAACACTCAGAAGCAGAGGCTGGAGGCCACTGCCAGTGGGTGAGTGCTCATGGGAACTTCTACCAGTGTTACCTTTGAGTGTCCTTGTAAAGCCAGGGGTGGTTCTGGTAGAAAGCAGTGACAAACGGGGCTGATATACATCAGGGTGGTGATGAGAAAGCAAATAAATCCCTTTGGTAGTACCAATGCTGGGATGCTGTATCTAGTTCTAATTTCTCGATCACATTCTGAAAAAAAAACTTTGAAAGTACAAGCTTACTGCTGCTAATGGCAGTGGTGCTTGAAAGTGGATTCAGGCTTGTTGTAATGCTTCTGAGTACGTGTCTACCTTACCATGCAGGGCTTCAGCAAGGTCTCTTAGATGGCTGTCCTGCAGGCTGTGGCAAAGGCCCTCCTATGTATGGGGTGTGGAAGTGCTCAGCGAACCCATGCTCAGCACCCCTGTGATTTTGTTATTTCTTTTCATTAGTTGGAATGTGGAAAGTATTGCTTCCTTTTTGTTGTATGAATATAATTTGTTGTTTTTTTTTTTTTCAACCTTAGACTTAGGTGTGATTAAATTTAAGTATGATTTTAGTGGACGCGCAAAGAATTTCAGCAGCTGATAATTTGAGTTTTTTCATTCTGCATTCTTAAAATGGTCGCGTTGCTTTCTTTGGAATTTTTTTACATATACCATTTAATTTGTGAATGAATCTTTCTGTAATTTGGACTAAAAAGGTTAAGGGAGCATTCTGAGTTTAGTACTAACCTTCTTATTCTGAAAAATAGGATAATTTGAAAGTCTGAGTTATTTCAGTATCTTTCAGAGTATACAGAGCAGCAGACTAACAGGCAAAGTAGGAAGAGGGTATTCTGTAAAAAATTATCATTACAGAGACAAAACCTATTCTTAAAAAAAGCTTCAAAGTATTTTTATTTTAAGTATGCCAGTGGGGTTAAATAATATTTGTAACTTCTGTTAAAGTAACACATCATAATAATTTAAAACAAAAAGTCCCAGTGCACTTGCTAATATCCTTTATGGCTTCAGTAAAATACATCTGAAATGATTTACAAAGCAAAGCTTCTGAATACATTCTTCCAGTTCTACATGAGAAGAGAGTCTGTTTATCTTCATGTATGTTTATATATACCCATGGAAATTATGATCTAAATGTGGGTACAGTACTAAAACATAGCCATATAAGCAGAATGAAGAATCCAAAGCACTTGCATTCTGTCATTTATTGCACACAAGTCATGTATATTGTATAGGCTCTGTTCAATTCTGTATCCTGACCATAGAAGGAGTCTATAGAATCTGTGCTGTATCTTGAGGAGGCTGACAAGAGGATGGAATGGGGCTTGTAAGAAAAAGTTCAGAGCAGCTGCTTGCTGAGCAAACTTGTCTGCTTTTGAGCATCCTGACTGAACACTGTCAGTACTAGAAAGAGCCAAGAGCTGGAAATGTGTTTGTGATGTCTGATATTAATACAGACTTGCATTAACTCACCTTATTAAAAAGCAAAATTAAAATCACTATGGAAACAGCCAGGATGACAGTCAAGCTTAGTGCGAGTAATGAAAATATTTTGGAATTTTAAAGTAGAAACAACTGACCCAGACTCTTTCTCAATGTTGATCTAGCTCTCCTTAAACTTCTTGAGTCTGGTTGTGACAATGTGCAGTGTGTGTTAGGCACAGTGGTACACATGTACCATGGAAGTTGAACTGAGCAGTTGTTCCAGACAGAGAACCAACCTGCAGTTTCTTATGCTGATTGATGTTGAATCTGTTTGTCTTCATGAAAGCCAGCCTGATGTTGTCTTACTGCATGCTCCAGCTGGTTTTGTTAGTTGTATGCAGTCTACCAGGCTCTACTACTTCAGGCAACATATGCCTTTCTTTTTAATATTATATTACAGAAATATATTTATGATATGTACAATTTCATGTGACCATGTGACTTCTGCCATTTAAATGACTACATTTTCTTTGCATGTTCATCTCCATTGGTGCCATCCTCTACTTTGGCTTTCTTCTGGACAATGAGCAAAATTTCTTTTTTCTTTGACACAAAAACACTTAAGGAGTTTGTGTCTCCATCTGTTCCCAGCGTTCCCAGTCTTCTCCCATCTTGTGTTCTTACAGGAAGGTTGTGGAAAGAACCCAGGCAGCTGTGCAACAAACAAATGTTTGCACCAGGGAACTTCCCATATTCTCATAATTCGCTGTTATTCCAACTGCTGTGTTCTACTGCATGATGATCTTTTTGCTGCCTTTTCTTCCCAGCTTATTCTTCTCCATGCTTATTCCCTCTCTGCCTTAAAATGTGGCAACAAAAGTTTACCATGTCTTCTGATGTCTGTCTGTTTCCTTATCTGAAGGTTTTATCCTGCTTTTGATACAGTCCTAATTCAGTTCTTTTCTCCAAGATTCAGATTTTGTATGGTTATCAATGATTTTATGTTCACTTTTTTTTTTTTTTGCCCAAATAGAATATGGGCCTCTTCAAGCGATGATATCCTGTACGCTGTTTATCTTAAAAATCATTGCCTTTAATGGACTCTCTAGGTAGGTTTCATGAGAGCCAACACTTGAGCAATTTAGATGTAATTTGCCGAGAGCGTGCTTGGGCTGTTGTTTCAAACTACTTTGGAAACTACTGAACCGATGTTATTTAAGCCGTATTAAACTCTTCACCCAATTGTGGCCTAATCCTTAAAAACCAGTAGAGTAGGGCTTGTTTTTGAAAATGCTGCCTCTAACATCTGTGGGTCTGTTCACTAAGGCTGACTTTTAAGCTCATTAGGAAGTGCTGAAGGGCTGAACTTTATATTCGCTGTGTTAGTACTAAATACTGTAGTTTCAGCTTTGCTGCTGTTTTACACCTCTGAAATTTTAAAGAAAAATACAAAAATGATGTATTGCAATAAGCTAAGGAGATGCATGTCGGCTTCATCTTCTGGTCTTTGTAGAAAAGATGAGCAGGTTATTCTGTCTTTAATAAGTTATTGAAAAATAGTAGAAAATGATGATGCTAAAGCCACCAAATTAGAACTCTACACTTAACATTTCTTTCACCTGGTGACTAGAATAGATTATTTTTTTTGAGGCCGCTTTCCTGAATGCCTATTACAGCGTGTGAGACAACAAAAGGGACATCAAACAATTTTTCTTCCTTCATGGATCAGTCTATTTAGTACTTATTGAGCTGCAGTAGTTTCAGAAAGGGAAAGAAAAATTCATTCTGAACAGTGGATGGAAAGATTACCTCTTAAGTCCTTTCGAATACCGGGTTTTGTAATAGAGCTAATAATTCAGTTTGGCTGAAGTGTTACAATTAGATCTACGTGGGCTGAAATTTTATTTGCTGCTGCTATGTGTAGCCTGCTTTCAACTTGTGTGTGCTTGCTCAAGGTAAGAAATGAGACAATCATTAGACTGTAAGAATGGTGACCAGTTTTAGTAATTATCATGGCATGAAGCCATGGGCTGCATTAAAAAAGGAGCGGCCAGGAGGGAGAGGGAGGTGATTGTCCCCCTCTACTTGGCTCTTGGGAGGCCCTATCTGCAGTACTGCATTCAGGCCTGGGGCCCCCAGTACAGGAAGGACGTGGAGCTCTTGGAACGAGTTCAGAGGAGGGCCACAAAGATGATCAGAGGGCTGGAGCACCTCTCTGTGAGGGAAGGTTGAGGGAACTGGACTTATTTAGCTTGGAGAAGAGAAGGTTCCAGGGAGACCTCATTGTGGCCTTCCAGTATTTTAGGGGAGCATATAAACAGGAGGGGGAACAGCTGTTTACGAGGGTGGATAGTGATAGGACAAGGGGGAATGGTGTTAAGCTGAGACAGGGGAGGTTTACATTGGATATTAGAAGGAAGTTTTTCACACAGAGGGTGGTGATGCACTGGAACAGGTTGCCCAAGGAGGCTGTGGATGCCCCATCCCTGGAGGCATTCAAGGCCAGGCTGGATGTGGCTCTGGGCAGCCTGGTCTGGTGGTTTGCGACCCTGCACATAGCAGGGGGGTTGAAACTCAAGGATCATCGTGCTCCTTTTCAACCCTGGCCATTCTATGATATGGTAAGTCATGTGTGATGAGACATTGTATTACACTGCAGTGAAATATGTACCAGAAGAACATAGAAAGGTAAGGAAAAAAAATTAACCAATATGGATTTTTTTCCTGTACATATAGCTTCAAGAAGTTACTACTTTTATTCTCACTGAAGATCGTATCCCACTTTGCTATATTGCAAAGATTGTGAATCTTACATTCTGTCCTCTGAGTATAAGGTGAACATGCTAAAGTACGGTTTCTCACTAAATATTTCTTCTAATTTAAGGAAGAAATAAGAATTTTACTTCCACCGAAGATGAGCCTAAGCTTAAAATCTTCAAATGAGGAATTAGCAAGTGTATATTATTAAAGCACTGAGACTTTTAGCAAGTGGTGACTTCTGGCAAATCCAGGAAATTGGTAACATCTGGAAAAATATATTTGTGTCACTTCCCAGAAGCAGTGAAATAGGGAATAGAGGATTATTTTCTGGTTTAAAGGGGAAGAAGAAACTGTTCTTCCCCTTCTCTACCATCCAGCAGAGCAAAACAGAATTTCTGAGGTCTGTAGGAATGTGAGCTTAGTGTCGCCACATGGTGCTCTATGAAATGCAAGATTTTTAACTTCATAACAAATTAAGAGTGAAGTGCTTAGACAGACTTAGCTCATTTTTAAATTTAAGGTCTTTGACCTCTCGCTTTATACCTGTTCTTTAAATTATTCCCTACTTCATCAAAGGAAGCAAACGCTGAAGGTATGTGCGTGGCGGTCAAAGGAGGAATCAAGCTGCCTGTATTTAGCAGTACCTCCAAACCCCTGCTGCTGCTGCCTCACTTACTGAGACACAACAAATAATTGCTTCCTGTGGTTGCTTGTGACTCGATGAAGTTTTAGCTCTATTGGCAGAGTTAAGGGTGGGCTGGGTGCCTGCCTGGGTTTCTTCCCACCCTTTTACCTCAGAGTTCTACCATAATTCCCCCCAGAAAGTTTGAACAGATTATGCTATTTTGAAGAATGTTAGTTCTGAAAGCTGCATATGGTGTAATTTATTGTATAATTTTCCCTTTAGCAGGAATTACCCTTTCCTCTTGGAAATAGCACGTTTTGAACGTCTGGCAAGGCAGAAGTGAACTACATGGATGCTTTTTTTCCTTGTTGAACTTTTTCATGGGAATTCCTTGATGCACAATCAAGGTCATATTCATGTCATATTCTTACCAAAAAAAAAAAAAAGGAAAAAACTTTCAGCTTTGAAAGTCTGCAATTTTAAAGTTGTTCAGATGAAAATCTGTCTTCATATGAAAATGTGCATAGTGTTTCACAGATGGTATGGCTTGTTCAGCTCTGAAATGGGTAGGGATTTTGGTTCTGAAGAGAGGGAGCAAGTCCTAATAATGACAAGTAAGTGTAAGTTGTATAGCATGTCTCCAAATAGAGATAACTTCTCTAATAACTTCTGCAAAATGCCATGCTTTTTATGAGAAATACTGTGAAACCAATTCCTGTGCAAATATCTTCTGACTAAGTAATGTTTTAAAAAGTGAGTGAGTTGGTTCTTCTTGCAGAAGCTGTAGTAAACTCCTCTGGGTGACAAAAGAACCTCTGACAATTTTAAGTCTTTTTGCTTAAAAAATTTACATCCGTGTGAAGTCTTTCAAAAAATCTTAGTTGAGTTATGCGATCTTGAACACTTTCACTATTTTTTTTTGCTGTCTTGAACAAATTTAATGATAATCTTTTCAACTCTTCAGGTATTAAAAACATCTTGCACCTTGCAAAAGTAAGACTTCCTGCTAAATGAGCAAATGCAAATATTTGGGCCTAATTGAACCCACCAAATGCTAGGTACCTAGGGGAGGTTTTGGTCCTACTTTTACATGAAGCAAACATCCTGACATATGGCAGAAAAAATGTTGTAATTCCCAGATGGATGTAATCCTGGAATGTGTGTTTGTCATCCTCATCTACAATGTTAGGATTATTTGAGCAACATTTTTTTCCACCTGAATTTATACAATCTTGTTTCGGTTTATTTGTTGTTTAATTTTTCCAAAGTTAGCTGAACTTAAAGTGACCTCCTCTATTTCCAAGCTTAAACTAAAAATGTGTTAAATCCTTTTTATTAAAAAAATGATCTCACCAAAGCTAGATTCTACAAGAAGCACTAGGGGCAAGGACTGTTTCCTTTGAAATACTCCCGGCCTTGAAGAGGAACTTTCCAGAGGAAGAGTAAAGACTACTAAAAGACTTATTCATAAGACATGTTTAGATCAGTCAGTGAATGATTACTTTCATTAAATTTCTTCTGTTGAGTTGCACAGACCTCCGTTGGTGTGCTTAGGTAGTACACAAAAATCCAGTTAAAATAACCAATGGTAATAACATCTAAAATGTGTATTTGCAATCAGCTGCTTGCTTTAGATGCAGTGCTAGCCATTCCTTGAAATAACTTGATGTTCCTAGAGAATTGAAGGTTTTCCTTAGATTGATTGATTTATTTATTTTAATCTGAGGACAATATTTTTTTTTTCTCTTGTAACTTGTCAAGGACGTGGAATTATTTATTAAGCTATGATCTCTGAAAGTAACTAATGGAAACCAGTTCTTTCACTGATGGTAGGCTTTGAATCGTATTCAAAAATGGTTTGAGTTGTTATGGTTGAAGTTGTTAACTTGCCTTGCTTCCAATGGGGGGAAAAAAGTTTTTTTTAACTTTGATATCCATTTTTATTTAAAAATAATGTTTCTTAATATATGCAGATATAGTATGTTCAACTACATTTTCAATTACTTGTGGTGCTTTTACATTCTGTAACGGTTCTTTTTTATTAGTGTTTCTCTCAACTGACTATATTTCAACTACAAAAGTAGTTATTCTGTTGATTGTTTTTATTGTTTTAAGGTACCCTCTTTTAATATGAGGGCAGCTTGTTGAAATATACAGACAGAGTGGACTGTCAGATATCACTGCCAAGACAGTTTGTACATATTCATATATGTAGGTCATTGTGTGTTCACTGGTAGACATTTTTAAGCTTTATTGTTATTAACCATTTGTGTTGCACCATGGAATCATAGAATGGTTTGGGTTGGAAGAGATCATTAAGATCACCTAGTCCCAACCCCCTGCTATAGGCAGGGACACCTCCCTCTACACCAGGTTGCTCACAGCCCCATCCAGCCTGGCCTCAAATGCTTCCAAGGAGGGGACATCTACAACCTGTTCCAGTTGCCACCACCCTCACAGTAAAGAATTTCTTCCTAATATCTAGACTAGATCTACCTTCTTCCAGTTTAAAGCTGTTTCCTCTCGTCCTGCCACTGCTGGTTCCTATAAAAAGTCCCTTCCTGGCATTCCTGTAGGCCCCTTCAAGGTACTGGAAGGTTGCTATAAGGTCCCCCTGAGCCTTCTCTTTTCCAGGCTGAAGAGCCCCAGTTCTGTCAGCCTGTCCTTGCAGGGAAGGTGTTCCAGATCTCTGATCATCTTTGTGGCCCCCCTCTGGACCCAATCCAGCATATAAGTGTCCTTCTTGTGTTGGGGGTCCCACAGCTGGATGCAGTACTCTAGGTGCAGAGTAGGGGGGTCAACAATGAATACCATGAACGCATAAAGTGATGTTTTTGTGCTATAATCCCTGTACTTAATTGTTTTTATATGTTTATTTAAAGTTAGTTTTAAAATACATCATGGTATATATCTATTTCAGTAACGTAGTAGCTTTACTTTGTTGTTAATGATGAAACAGGCTGTGTTTCCTTCAAGAATCATGCATTGAGATTTGAACGCTCTTGTGGTCAGATGTTGGATGGACATTCAGAACTGCTTTATAACTCAGAAAATGCTATCAAAAGATGGAGGTGATAATAGGCAATTTATTTTCTGTATTAATTGTTATCAGTTACTGCTAATGAATAGAACAGGAGGAACAATCTTCTGAGAATGTAAGCCTTCAAAAGTGAAATACTAGACAGGAGGGAAGGATGGTGGAAAACAATTAAGGAAACCACAACAAAGAGATCCTTTGACATTGTAATATCTGAAATAGCAATAAACAAGAAAACATTCCAGTGAACCTTGCTTCATTTTCTTATAATTCTCTTTTGAAGAACCTCGAGAGCTGATGTTGACTTTAAATGATCAGTCCAACCATTTCCTTCAGCAAAGTGAAAGTGGCTGATAACTGCGGATGACTACTGCTGTTTTAGAGAAGGGAATGGAGCTTTTCAGATTGCTTTGGACTTGTAAAGGTTCCAGGCTTTTCCTGTACAGAAATCTGATCAGAAAGTTGCATTCAAAGCTGTTCCTACGGTAAGATTTGTACATAATCTCTTATTGATTCATATTTCAGTTTAATTCTGGCTTGTAGCAAGTTACTTCCTGGGGTAACACAGGATTCTTCATAGGAGAACATGAGGAGCCACGGTCCCTGAGGAATCACATTGTGAAAACAGGCTTGACTTTGTACACACTAATATAGGTCTGTTATTCCCCTTCCACATCTATCACAGCACATTCTAAATGGTGGCTGATCTTTTATGCAAATAGCTATCTTATTAGGCGTTGCGGCTGTACGTGCTAATGTCTCCATGGGTTTCTCAGGAGTTTGCTATCCAGTCATCAAAGAGGTGGCAGTGAGGGATGCTGGCTGCGTGGCTTTGAAGAACAAAAGAGATCTGCAGCATTTGCAGGTTCTGGGTGCTGGGGCCTGTAGCACTGAGTCACAGGGGCTGAGACTCTGCAAAGTAGGCCTTCCTTGTTCAAATAATGGGAACTATTGCTTTTTGTCTGCAGTTTCTTCTTGTGCTTTGTTGGCATTGCAAAGACTGCAAACATCTTTCACAGATGACATTTTGTTACAAAACATTATTAGGCTATTGAAATTGCAAGAGGAAAGTCTAAACAGTTTCTTGCAGTGGCATAAAATAAGCCAAGAGCTAGTTCTGCTGTGTAAAACCTATCTGTTATCTCCTCAACTAGCTGCAAGTTGGAATGTTACCTTGATTTTCCACTCCTGTTATGATGGGAACCTTATGTGAGAATATCAGACAAGAAAGTAGCTGGGAAACATAATAGAGGGGGGAAAATGCCAATTGGTTACAGCTGACTGCTTGTACATTTTAGATAAAAAGGGAATATTCTCTGAATCAAACCACAGTGATGTGTGGAAATGTTAGAAGGCTATAATTGAGTTTTTGGTTCTGATTAAAAAAATAATAGTATTCTTTTGTATCTTTTTATTACTCCTGCATGCCTTTTGAAATGATTACTGATGGTCCTGTGTCATACCCCTTAAATTAAGGAGCATTCAATCTCCTTTGCTTCAGTTTTGTCATTTGGCATTGTATGTTAATAAACAGGTTAAAATAAATAGGTATGTGCTAATAAAATAGGTAAACACAAAAAAAAAAAAGTGTTGTGGTTTTAAAAGCACACATCACTGGTGTTATCCTCTACTCTGATCCTCATCTGTGAGTATGAATGGAATACCTGGGGCTGCTGGAGGCTGTGACACCTCACAGCCCACTCCGCAGGGACTCATCCTGCATTTCTGGGTGAAGTTTGGCACTGCAGGGCCTTCAGCTGTCACACTTCCCAGACTGCCTTGGCAGGGCCTGGGGAATCTCCTCTGGTTGTACATCCTTCTCTAGCTGGTTCTGCCTACTGTGAAACCACTGTGTATGCCTCAAGGCCATACGTGCACAATCTGTAGTCAGTTTGTGGTTATGCAAGGTCATCTGGCCAAAGTTTGCTCTTGCTGCTGCCCTCAAGCAGCTTGATTGTTCAGTCCCTTCTGCAGTCATAGTGCCAGGCGTCTGCACTGTGAGATGTAAGAAGTCCTTTCACTTGTGGTTGTTACTGAAGTACTTTGAGGGTGGCTTAAAGTGTCAATGCTTTTGCAGAGTGGCATAAAATGGGCACAGACCCACTTTTGACCTCCAGTCTTCACTTGCTTTCCACCTGTGGATGTCTTGAGGCCATGGCATGAATGTGGGAGAGTGGGGGGTATTGCTCTACTTTAGGTTTCTGCTCTGATCTTGTGTTCAAGGTGGCCTGGGGGAAACCTGATAGGTTTCTTGAGTAGGTGCACCCGGCTGGGTGTGCACACACCACCTGGTCCTGCCTCAGGCTCCTGGCCAGCTGTAGCTGTGTTTACCATCAACAGGAGAAGTTCACAGTACTGCTTTCACTCTGTGATTTACTAAAGAAAAAAAAAAGTGAATGAAATTCAGGGGTGCTGAATGGTGAATTACAGTACCATGGGTTTAAATCTTTCTTTTTTTAATTTAAAGTAACAGGCATTCTGTAATGCTAATAGTTCATGCCTTTTCATGAGGAAAAGGTATGTTTAGAATTTATCTAATAGCATTTACAATGGTTCTGATAAAATCCAGAATCTCATTGTACTCTGAGTAGGCTTCTGTCTTCGTGTGCAATTTAGGAAATGTTTTTTGCTACAGTTTTCTTTTTCTGATATTAGAATTCATTGATTTCCTTAATGAGTCACTTAGGAGTAATGTCTTTTTTCTTTTTTTTTTTTCTTTCTGATACTGACAGTGATTTTTGAATTGAAAACAATGGGTAAGAAAGATGCCTCTACGGCAAGAACTCCTGTTGACCAGTACAGGAAACAAATAGGTAAGATATCTGAAGAAAAGTTTGTGTGCTTAAAAAAGATCTGTTTTGTGTTGCTGGACTAAGTTGGTTTAACAAAATATATTATTTCTTCTCAAAGGCTTTGTGTTGTTTGCAAGTGATACAAGGTAATACATGCTCCAGGAAAACAATTTTTATATGCTGTTGACTACTCCATTCAGCAAAACATTTCATGCAGACATTGTTTTGTGTATTTATTTGTTTGTTTGTTTAAAGTCATCAGTCTGTGTTTAGAACTGGTAGTGAAATGCTGCAGTTGGGTAGCAATGTGATATTTCTAACTACTGGAATTTTCAGTATTTTTCTGTTTGTCTCCAGTTTTAAATACGGATGTTTCTAGAAAGGAATATTGTTGATTCTCATAACAATTTTTGATATATTGAATGAAGATAGAGATTTTACATTTACTTTCACATTACTAGATTGTTTTAACATTTTTGAAATTTCTTTTCCCAATTTTTTCTTGCTGTTTACCCATTGCAAATATAGGTAACTTGAGTGGAAGTAACTTGAGTGCAAGTGCACACACACACATGTTCACAGGAATGCACGCACAGCAGACACAAATCCTTCTTTCATAGTACAAATACGTAGGTAAATAACTTATTTTTGGAATCTGTATACACCTGTCGCTCCAGATGTAAAATAATATTATAAAGGACATACAGTATTTTAAAATGAGTACCTTAACCTCTACTCAATTATTTAAGTAAATGATTTTGTTTTACAGTTGCTAAGCAGCCACATCTGTGTTTAAATATGCAGAAAAACTGTAATTGTCTGGGAAGAAAAGGCTGTTCATAACATACATTCTCGTGGTGAAGGAGCTAAGATTATGTGAACAGTCATAATTTTATTGTGTCTTAATGTTTTCTGTGCTACCTTACTATTTTTGATATAATTGTTTTAATGGACTTGTATTTCCTAATGTTGGGCAATTAGTGTATTAGACTTCCTCAGTGACTGAGTCTCTGATATAGTTAAAAGTGTGGTTGAAAATCTCTACCTTTACAGATGGACAGAAATATACGAGACAATGTTTGTGCAATTTAGTCTTGGTATAGAGAATCTCATGAGGAGAAGATGGCACCGCAGATATTTCATCAGTATGGGCTAGGCAAGTGGGAGCTTCTTCATGTGAAGACAATGCTTCACATGAAATTGGGAGTTCAGAGAGAGGCCTATAGAGTCGACTTTTTGACATTTTCTCAGCTTCTCATTGTGGTCTGTGCTTTTCCGGCTACCTCTTTGAGGGCTGCTTTTCTTTGTGAACACTTCCATGTGACTACTGTTAGAGTCATGTTTTTTGAAGTCTTCTGCAGGGCAGAAGAGACCAGTGATTTTGAGAGGGCTGCTCAGCAGAGTAGGATTGTGGTGTGTGATGTTTCTCTCATTTCAGCAGGAAATTTTTCTGCAGGGACCTCTGGGACCATGGTGGGCCACTGAAGGACCAGAGGGAGGGTAAAGCTGCTGCAGTATATGAGACTCACAAAATGACCTCACATTTCAGAGCTTGAGCTATTTCTTGCATATTAACACCACTTGGCACTGTGGTTGCACGTCTCACACCTGTATGCCAGGACTGATCTGTGGTGTCTTATGTTGGGGGGATGACACTGCTGTAGCAAGGAGGTAAGAGAGTATAAATCGGGGTCCAGCGCTCAGAGGGATGCTGTTATGCAGCTGACTCTTTTGTTTCAGACTAGGCTTGTACAGCGTGTTGTCTGAACAGTTTGGCACCTTCCTTGTTATATGATGCAGCACCGTGATCTATTGGGTACTTCAAAGTGTAATGTCCAAGGGGTCTCATAACAAGCTCATTTTCCTTAGAGGTGACGCATTGCTTTTAGCTTGGCAAAAGCAAGCGTTAAAAATTATTATAGGGAAGAATCTCACACTGGCAGGCAAATAAACTATGTAACCTATGAGGTGTTTTCCTGTCTCCAGTTTTTGCGATTGTATTATTCCTTAGAGGTCAGACAGCAAGAACTAAAATAGGCAATCCATTGCCACTTGTTCTGACAATTGTTTCAGCTCCTATTCTGGTCGTTCACTGATACACTATAGAGTTTGTCAATGTAAATTAGTTCTCTACTCTTTCTGCTGAATTTAATGAATGTAACAGGGGGGAGCTGAGAATTTATGGGTATGTTTTTTTACTTTAGTGTTGCAAATGTGTTTGAGTTTTACATATAGGTTGTTTGGGCAAGCTTTAGACCTGGAAACCAAGTTTAGTGGAGCTATTTCTCTATTCTCCCTATGCTCCCAGGTGTTCTACTAAAGTAAATACAAATATAATACAATAAACAGCTTTTCTTGTCATAGTGAATATAGAAGAATTCTTTCTTTTCCTTTTTTTGCCATTACGTCTTGATTGTTTTTTTTTTTTAATTTAGTTCTGTGCAAGTCATGATAATTAATCTGTTTGTCACAGTATCACAGAATAATTGAGGTTTACAGGGCCCTGTGGCTTCATCTGACCCAACCCCGCACAGGACCATGTCCAGACAGCTTCTGAACACCTCCAGGAATCGGGGATTCTTTCTGAGCAATCTCTTCCTGTGTTTGACCACTTTCAAGAGTTTTTTTTCCTGTATTTAGATTGAATTTTCTGTGCTTCTTGTCCTGGCACTGGGGACAATGGAGCAGAGCCTGTCTCCATGTTCTCAGTGCTCCCCTTGAAGTATTTACAGATATTTATGAGATCCCTTCCAGAGCCTCCTTTTCTTCAGGCTGAACAGTCCCAACTCTGTCTTTCCTCATAGTAGAGGTGTTCCAATCTCTTAATTTTAATTCCTCTTGATCTAACTCTTCATTATCTGATTTCATTGACATACTTATTGTAAAATCATATGAGAGGAATTTCAATTTTATTTTAAAATTTAGTCTTCAAATACATTCTGAGCTGCCAAATCTAGATCCCTTTGCAAGGATGCGTTCGTATGAGGCTGCTCAGTGGAAGACCCTCCCGTGTACAGAATGCTGTCACTCCCCAGGACTGTGTAGCTTGTGGAAGGGTCACTCTTTTTCATAGGAGAAGAAACAGAAGAACTATGTGTCTTGGAGAAGAGTATTTGCTTGCCCTTTCCTGGGTAGATTACAGTCTAGAAACGGTGTTGTAGTTTAACTTGGCAAGCAGCTCAGTGCCATACAGCTGTTTGCTCCCTCCTGAGTGAAGGAGAGAACTGGAAACAAAATAGAACTCTTGGTTTGAGGTAAAAACTATTTACTAAGAGAGAAGAGGAAAATGGAGACAAAAAATGTGATTATGACTATATATATATGTATATATAGTCACCCAGCTAACAATACAACCACCTGCTGACTGATGTCCCGCTACCAACACAACATCTGACTGTCCACCAACTGATGCCCAGCAACCCTCGAGCATAGGCCAGCCTCTGGTCAGCTCCCCACTGTGTTACAGCCTTCTGCATTATGTCACATGTATGGAATAACCCCTTGGTCAATCCAGGCCACCTGTTCTGGCTCTGCCCCAGCACCTGCTTCTGTGTCATAAAGGCAGCAACTCCTCCCTGCCCAGTGGCTCAGCTTGACTCTGGGTGCACTCCCATCACTCAGCAAAAACCATAATAGTGGTGTGATATTAACATCGTCTCAGCTGAAAACAGGACAAAAAATGGGCAAAGGGTAGCTGCATGGTGCCTGTTTTTAAAATCTTGATTTATCAAGCTCATTTATATTTCTAAACCCACTTATTAGTGGTTGCCATCCTCCCTCTTGGGGTGTTCAGTGCGTATGGATACTTGGAAATACTGTGATTGCTGCTGGCCACACAACTAGTTTTTGCTGACTAATGATGTCATGTTAATTTTAGTTCACAATTTACTGTTTCTTAACCTTGCTGAATGGATGGTAGCCAAATTGAAACATTCTTAATACCTTCTTTTTGGATGGAAAATGCAGTTTTGAAGGAACAGCATGTAAAAAATTCATGTCAACTTCAACACAGTTTTCAATTAGATTTTTAGTCAAGTCATTTGAACTAAAAACAGGTTTTTAATTTCATTTTGTTCCAAGCTTTCTGTTTTGTTCTGAGTTTCCATACGGCATGCCACATGCTTGCCCTATGCCACAGTTTAAGTTCATGTTGATCTCCTCAGTTCTGTCTCCTTCATGAGTACAGGATTGCTTGTGTTTTCTTTCCTGATGCGCCTTCAGCAGTTGCTTTTTGCTTTCTGAGGATTCCCCCAGAATAAAGGCTGATATAGCTTGTCTCCATCAGCTGGCTACCAGCCACTTCTTCCTCCACCAGCCAAAATTTGACTGTAGTGTTGTCTTGTTCAGCAAGTGCTCCTGTGGCCAACAGTGCAGGGAGAAGAGGGAGGTTTTTTCATATCAGACCAAACTGGCTCTGGCTGCTTGTCCCTAAGTGGGGCAGAGGATGGCAGCATCCTTTTCCAACTGGCTTGGACTGTGCCTGGAGAAAATAGAAAGGAGGAAGAACAACAACACTGTGGGAGTGACTGTGTGCTCAGTCTCCTTTGGCAGCCCAGGCTCTAGGGGAGTCACAAGGAAAAATCATTTTAATGCTCTTTTTTCATCTGTTTCTGCCATATTCAAACATATACATGAGCATGCAGGTATACATCCCTGTGATGCAGTAGCAAACAGTGCATAACATGTATTTATCCCTGCTGCTGTTTGTGCTGCTGTGCTTAATTTGATGGGATTGGAGGGGAGGTGTGAAAGAAGCATGCATCTTTCGGCATCTATGTAGCTTTGCTTCACAAATGCTGTGAAAATAGCAACAGGTTTTGCACCATATTTGCTTTGTTTACTGTTATATGTGCTTTAAGTTCCCAGAACAATTCCACATGTATATTTTCTATCCCTCTTCATCTGGTGTGTCACTTGCTCGGCATAGGAACCGCAGGATTTGTGGGTAGTGTTCATGACTCGTGTGATTGCGGGATCCTAAGCAGGCATACTGAGAGGATTATAGTATAACTAAAACCTGGTCTACAAATCAGGAATAGACATGCTTTTGGCTCACAGTACTATTGTGTTGCTGTAACATAATTTTTCATAAGGAGAGGTTGTTTGCCAATCATTCAACTTCCAATTTGTAGACTGAGAGGTCTGCTTATTGTCTGTTCTGTATCCATGGACTTGCTGTCTTGATTCTGCACGGCTGTAACACGTGTAGGCACAGAGCTCTGGGGTAAGCCAGGCCCTGCATAGCCCCTGGGAAGGACTGAAATTTATGAATGAAAATAAATTAACTTTTTGTCTTGGAAAGCTTGGTGCTAGACCAAGCAGGGCAGCTTGGTTGTGGTGGTGCTCTGTGATTTAACACATACAGAACCATTCAGTGATGAAGGGAAAAGGGTGGGAGATCAGGAGACTCTGGTGTGGAGAGAGGCTGTCAACCTCCACAACTACAGCTTAGTGGGTGAAGTGGCCCCTTTTCTAAAATCCCAAGCATGGGGAACTGGAGACATGTCCAAAAGAAAGGCACCTTCTGCAAGTGTTGAGGGTTACATTCCTGATAGGATGGAGAAGAGCCATGTGAACACCTGAAGTGAGACCAGGCTCCTGCACGGAATACCTGAGTTGTGTGACTGCAGAGAGGGTGGTCTCAGCCTCCTTGGGAATTCCCCCAGGAATTATTTGTGGTAACGTGGTTGTACTGATGACATGAAGGAGCAGATGGATAAGCAAAATGGGAGTAGCAGCAGCATGGACATCTCTGAGGTTCTCACCTCAACACACCAGCTCAGACCTAAGCATGGACCTGTTACCTCCCTGTCTGCAGAGAGAAGTCCTTCTCAGGTTGCCATATCCAGCTGCCCTACTGTTAAAAGGAATCCTCTCCCTTTACTGTATACCATGTCACCTTTGTTGTTCTCCATTATTGTTCACTTTCTATATTTTTAATAGCGTTAGCGTTCTCCTGCCTTCCTTACCATGAATAGTGCCATACGTTCTCAAATCTAATTGCCTTCCTTTTCAACTCAAAAAGAAAAAACATTTATGTTTTGATATTTTCTTCTGAAATAAATTACGTATTTTGAAGTGTAAATTTTTGGGTTTTTTTTTTGTTTATTTTGTTTTGTTTTGGATCAGGAGATGTTTGTTACCAGTGTCAAAATTTTAGATTTCACTTCTGAAACAATGGCAGCAGTGGCAAATAAAATAAAATGTTTGGATTGAATTTGTGCTGAAAATTTTAAAATTGCACTGTTTGTCACAAAACAGTAATTCCTGTCTCTTTTATCTTCTAGGAGAAGGCACAGGACTGAAAGGCAACATTTAGATAATTGAGAATGCTCTTGCTTTTGACAGGCAGATATGTGGCAGGGCTGTTGTCAATGGAATGAAAATTCTACAACGTGCATTTTTAAATAGTTTTTTTTTTTTTCCCCATATTTGCTATCAGTCAACTATTTACTGGGGGAAAGACAGGGAAATAAGTACGTGCTATTTTGCCTGATTTTAAGGAGGAGACCACTTCTAGAGTTTATTTAGGATGGAAAAACCACCTAAAAATTGGTAGTTTCCATATTTCTCCTTGAATATGGAATATTACATTTAGTCTTTCATATTTTTCTGATAAAGGCATACTATTAAGCACAGAATGATGAGAAGAAGGAAAAAACTCTCTCTTTTTACTATTATGCAGGACTATGAAAAGTTTTGGATTCTTTTCCTATGCTGAGTTTCATACCTTATGGTGATATGCTCTGGATACCATGTGTAGTGTTTGGCTGGGGAGGGGGTGCTACAGAAATTGAATTTCTATGTCATGAAAACTAAGCTAGATCTTTTGGTCAGTGGTGACCTCTTTCATTTCAGTTTTGTGCCAGTGGCATCAGTTCTTGGAAACTAAAAAGCAGCTCAGGGAAACACTGACATGAAGTAAAACTTAGGCTGGCTGTACTAATGTAATCTGCATTTTGTGTCGATTGGGATGTTTTTAAACATGTTCTGTGAAGGCTGATGATGGTTTTTATGCACATATGGTACGCAATCACTTATTTTTTAAAGTCCAAAGCAGTAAAGCTATATTTTATTGCCTTGGCTGAGAGCATAGAAGGTGATTGTAAATCTGGATATGTAGTTGTGTTTGTGTGGATATTACTGAGCAGGGACTGGAGGGGAGGTGGCAGATAGAAACATAGAATCATAGAATGGTTTGGATTGGAAGGGACTGTAAGGAAAATCTAGTTCCACTCCCTTCCTGCCATGGGCAGAGATACCACCCTCTCGACCATATTGCTTTAAGCTTCATCCAATCTGTCCTCAAATGCCTCCAGGGATGGGGCATCCACGACTTCTCTGGGCAGCCAGTGCCAGTGCCTCATCACTTTCTGAGTAAAAGATTTCTCCCTTATATCTAATCTAAACCTGTCCTCTTTTATTTTACAATTATTATTCATTGCCCTTTCACTTTAGATGCTGAAAGGCCGTAATGAGGTCTCCCCAGGGCAATTTCTTCTTCGGGCTGAACAACTCCAACTCTCTCAGCCTATCTTCAGAGGAGAATCCAACTCACTTGGCTCCTATCCCATCTCCACAGTAAATCCCTGTTGTTTCTTTGAACTTGTTTGATTATACTACTTCTAGTATACATGTATACTACAGTTGCTTCATTTTATAAGATGAAGGCTCCTTGTCTGCTCTTATTTTGAGCTCATGAACCATATCACCATTTCACTCAGTGGAGTCGCTATGATTTTTTTTTTTTGTAGGTGCAAATGAGAGTGAAATTTGACACGCTGTTTCCAACTGATGAGCTGCATTTCAGTTCAGTGTTATTTCAAGCACTTGCAGTTTCTGTAAGGTATCTGGTGTCTACAGAAATCTTGCAGTGGTGCATATTTGTGTTTGTACTTACTCTGAGCTGCTTCATCCATTCTTTAGTGAATTCATTTTTGCAGTCAAAAACCATCCTAAAACAACCTCTTTGCATCCTCTCGAAAATACATAAAAAAATTTCTGCAGACACATGAGTGCATATATATTACATTCAAAAGCAGAGTAGTTTAACAGTTTTAGAAATTCTTGTTCCAGTCTTGGAAAATCTTAGCTCATATTCATGAAGGTTAGACTTCAAAGTACTCATATGTGAATGTGAATCTGTAAATCTAACTGGGACACACATTTTAAAAAAAGGTTTCAGACATCATATTTCGATGTGTACAGCATTATGTATGCATTCTCTACATTTGGTGCATGTGCTTAAATTTCCAAGTAATAATATGTCAATATAAATGCAAGGCGGGTTGAGCAATGAACTGCAAACCCGATTTCCTCTTATTTCGTCTTTAGGCAGCAGTGCAGAAGGTGTAAGAATGAAATGGTCAGTGCATGCTCTTGCACAGATGCTCTTACTAGATGTTTAAGGTGAACGTAATGCATAGTAGTTGTAACTGCATGTCTTCAGTTACAACACCACAAGTTGTGCTCTTTTATTTAATGCAGATAGATTTTGCCCAGCTGTTGTCCCAGAATGGAGGGTCCATTAAATCTCTGATGCTTTGTCTGAACTAGCAGAAATGAAGACTGCAAGGGGGCTGGTGAACTTCACAGGGTGCACTGGAGGGAGAAGACATACACAAAATCCCCTTGGTTCAATTCTGTTCCTTTCAAGAGGTTTGTCTGGAGCGGCTGTTGTACTTCAGGATGTCAGCATGTGCTCTCTCTATTTCAGCAGGTATCACACCTATTTATGACATAAAAAAATGTAGTAGATGTCTGTGTTCTGAGTAGGCATGACTACAGAACTGTCATCTGGCTTCTACAGGATGAATCTGTAATGATTTTTTACATATTGGTGACGTTTGTCATGTGGTCCATTAATTGTATGTTGACAGGAATTTGTGTAGCTTATTTGTATTAAAATTTTATTTCAGTGGGACTTTTTGCTTCCATATTATGCCTTATATTGAAAGAAAGAAATTGGGAACTAGCTTTATTTCAGTTTTTAAGGTCTTGAACTATTTATGGGCTTGCTAAGTTCTACATATAACTTGCAGGCTTTGAGTGTTGGATGGGAAATGAAATAGCAAGGCAGCAGGAGAATCATCTAAGTGATCTCAAACTGCTCGAATGAAAATATAAAAAGGCAGTTGCTTGATTTGAGTTAGAGATACAGAAATTGCAACTATCTTTTACTTGATGGTAAGGGCTGATCAAAAATAAGCACTATTGAAAATATTCACACATTCAAAGTTATTTTGAGATATTTCAGTTGTATAGCAGTTGGATCAGTACAGCAAAGCACTGTGAAGTGAACAAACAGTTATACAGTGAGAAGTGGAATGTAGGAAATCAAATAGTCTGCTCTGAATACTCTGATTGCAATTAATAAATTTACAGATAATATGTAAGGCAAGTCACTAATCTGTTGTTTAATATCTGAAATAATCTCTGAAATATTTTGTTTGAAATCTTACAATCAATTTTCTCAGCTACATAGATGACCTATTGACCACAGGACCAACTGGATGTATTTTGCTTGGCAAAGCTATTGATACTCTTCTAAAATAACTCATGTATCAAATAATATTTTCAAAAGTATTGATTGCTTGTTCCTAAAATCAGAAAATCATAGAACCACTTGAGTTGGAAGGGACCATTAAAGGTCATCTATCCAACTCCCCTGCAATGAGCAGGGACACCTACAGCTAGATCAGGTTGTTCAGAGTCCCATTCAGCCGGACCTTGAATGTCTGCCACTGCATCTCTTGGCAGCCTGTTCCAGTGCATCACCACCCTAATTGTAAAAACCTTCTTCCTTACATCCAATCTAATCTTGTTAAATAGTGGAAGTTTTAAAAAGTCTGCCTTTTCCTTAGCTTATATTCTGTAGATGTCTTTATCACAGTGTCTGCAATGGTGCTAAAAGATTTGTAGCAGCACTGATACTCTGATTTGTGACTTTGAATTTTTAACTGAAAAGTAACAGTGAATTTAGAATGCATGTTTTGCTTGTTAGAATTAATTTTAATTCTTAATTCTTAATTGATATTTTAAACAAATGCCTGAGAGCAGTCATGTTTGTCAGAATTGGGGTTTGGATGATCTAGGGGGTAATAGGTAACAGGACGTGACACAGCTCCTCACTAAATCACTTGCTTAGGTTCAGCCTAGGTGATAGTCATGGGAAGATGGTAACTGCCTGGCAGATGTTGGGTGGCGTTTATGATGCGATGTTTGTGCATTCAGTTCCTAGCGGAGAAGTGTTGAAAAACATCATTATTTGTTGGCAGTCAAAACAGCAAGGAGCTGGATAATGCACTAGCATATGGAGGGAAGCAGTGTATCTCAGCATTAGGCATGGTCCCTTCAGCTCAAGGTTATGGCATAATGATGAGAGCGACCCAGATTCACTGTATTCACTTGTATTCAAGTGTGTGTTAAATCTCTGAGCTTTGGACCCTTTGAACATTTTGCATGTGCTGGCCTGCCTGTTGGCAGTGCTAATTGTGCAGAGAAGAGCAACGGAGCTGGTAAAAGGACTAGCAAACACGTGCTGTGTGGAGCAGCTGATGGAACTGGTGCTATTCAGTCTGGAAATGTGGAGGCTAAGTTGAGATCTCATTGTTCTCTACTGTTACCTGAAAGGAGGTTGCAACAAGGAGAACACTGGTCTCCTTTTTTAGTTGACAAGAGATAGGACAAGAGGAGATAGTCTCAAGTTGCACCAGGAGAAGCTTAGATTGGTTGTCAAGAAGAATTTTTTCATTGAAAAGGTTGTTAGACATTGGAACAGAGTGTCTGTAGCAGAGTCTTCGTCACTGGAAGTATCTAAGAGATGTGAATCTGGCACTGAGGGATGCGATTTAGTGATGGGACTCGGCAGATCAGGTTGATGATTGGACTTTGTAATCTTGAAGGTGTTTTCCAACCTAAAAGATCCTATGATTCTGTGATTCTAATTAACTGGGCCATGATGCTCTGAATTGTGGCAGTGCATCACCTTGTTTGAGCTTGGCTTGTACCAAGCCAGTTCAGAGGATAGACAGAACATATAGACCTTGCCTGAGGAACCTTCAGTTGATATCACTATAGATAGAGATGGAGGAAGTTTTAAGTTAAGGTAGAATACAAATATGTCCTCCTAGCAGTTTTTGAGTTATTGACTGAAGAATTAGAAGAATCATCTATGTGGGGCTTTTATTCTAATAGGTGAAAAGCCTAAGTTTGGGCTGGTGATTTGTGTCTGCAGTTACAAGTTAAACAAGCCTGGGACGGCTATCTGCCACAGATGCCAACAGGCATCAAACACCCCTGACCATACTGTTAAACTGTTTTATCCCTAAAATGGAATGGTGGTATGCCATGGCTGCTTCCTGGAAGTTGCTTACAGCCCATCTTGACTCTTGAGCCATTTACAAGAATTGCTTGGGAGCTATTTCCTCAGGTACAAACTGCACCGCGGGCTGTCCTAGCAATTTGGTAGTGCAGACAATTGAATTCCTGCTCCTGCTGGCATTATATAATATATCAGTACACCTGCAAACAGATAGCCAGAGTGTACAGTTTAACACTACAAAGTGACCTTTAGCAACGCCTACCTAAGGTCCTTGTTGTTCCTGTTCCCATGTCACCTTGTATACTCTATCATCATTTGTGATGGTGCATCATTTGTGATGGTGCAGCTGTTTGAGTGCTGTTTTGACCCAGCTCAAAGAAAAAGATGTGCTGAGCATTTTTTCAGTTGAATCAATTCCCTGATCAGCTTTGTCATTTGACTGAATGCAACTATGCTTGTATGCATGGAAGAGCAGGGTGGCATACTGCAGGGACTGAGCCACGTGCCAGAACTCTGGCCAACAAATGCCATAAACCAACATTGCTGTTAAACAGATGTAAAGCCAAACCACAGCTCGAGTCAGTCTAGTGAGAGCCTTTATTCCATCTAATATGCATATTGAGCAGATCAGGAAGCAGTGTAAGAAAAATTAGCTTTCCATGTAGGCTTCCCTCGGTTTTCTTGGAATCGGTTTTTTATTTCAGTCTGATGATGTCTCTAGGTTAGATCTTGATGAATTATATTATGAATAATAAATACTATAATTGTAGTCCGTCTGTTTTTTTTAGGTATTTTACCCTGAGCGCAGTGATACTGTCTTTCATAGATGTGAAAGGCACACCATCAGACCTAAATGTGGTTCTTTTTTGGCACAGCCTTTTTCATAATGTTCAGGTATAGTACAGATGAAAAAGAAACAGAATGAAATGATTATTGAAAGTATCTCTGAAGAAATACTTTTCCAGAAAAGCTAAACTAAGTCATATGTGTCTTTTCTGGAATAGATAGGAACAGTACAAACTAGAATGAAGTGTACAGGCAGAAACATTGAATAAATTGCAGATCAAATAGAACTGAAGTTGCAGTCCTTAACATACTTCATAGTGTGAAGTGTCTCAGAAATTCAACCTGTTAAGTACAATACCAGATGGAAATAATTGGTAGAAGTACAAGAAAATCAGACTCCTGTCTGCAGCAGAGGAGGCTCTGTGTATCTTGATAGGGAGCTTGGAAAGCCACAGACCACGTAGCATATATTATGTGGAAGATTTCTTGCCCAAATAGCTTAATGGAAAAAGCAAATTTGACCTGTTGTGTTTCTTTAGAGAAAGCTATCAAATTCTAATGAGTAATCATCATGAAAGGGTCAAAAAGGGAAGTGATTTTATGTTCCCTTCAGAGAGGGAGAATAAAATGTTTGACTGTGGATGAAGCTAAAAGAAAAACTGTTCATGAAGAATCATCTTCCCCTTTTGCTATATCCAAATACTTTTTAAGCAGTTTTTTAGATGAAAGAGAAACACTTCCAGCAGTCAAGAGGCCATGGTTAGAGGGCTGGATTTTACTGTGATGGAAGTTTGGGACAGATATTGAACTACTGAACTGAGGAAAGTTATTTCAGATGTTCTTCCTTGTAAGTGAGAGGAAAATCTGGTCCATAAGTGTGAAGAGACTGGAAAGGCTTGTTATGTTGCTTGATGATTTGTTTATTGTCTGTTGTCACAATAGTGTCAAAGAACTGTGTGCGTTGATAACTTAGTAATAATTTTGGAAAAGTTTTGTGATAAAGAAAGCTAAACGCTGGTAGAGGTTGCTCAGACAAGATGTGGAATTTCCATCTTTGGAGATTTTTCAGCACATGTAAAGGCCTTATCCACAAGAACTAACTTAACAAAGCCTGACTTTGAACAATTAGCTGTAGCAGAGGTCCCCTCCATACTGAATTATTCTGACATTCTCTGTGATTATTCTTGTTTGCTTCTAAAACACAGGGACTATTTGCTTAGAATGGTGCTGGCATAAAGTCAGCACAGAAAACGTTCTCAGAGCTGCCTGCTACCCTCCTTTGCTTGAACAGATAGAGAAACAGAAAGCTCATGATATGGCATGTTTATTAAAGTAGAGAAAAGAAATATTGAAACTATTGGATAGGACACTGGTGGTGGTGCATTTGAAGTACTGAATACTGTTTTGCTCGTCCATGTTGAAGTGAAAGAAAGAGAGGTGCTCAAAGACCTGCTAGGGTGACCAAGAAAATAAAACCAATTTTTAAGTAAACATGCTTAGCCTAGCCAAACACAAGCTGAAATGAATGCTTTGGGGGTAAACGCTAGGAGAAGACAAGTCTGTATACACTCAGTCTATAATGAATATAAATTTTCCATAAAGAAATACAGCTAGAAATCAGAAGGCAACAGAAGACTGAAGTTCTTGACTGATGTCCTACTTGGACAACCAAAACAACCAAACAAAAGCTCTAGATTTTTTTCTAACTGATTGTCTCCTGTGATCAGTTTGGAACAAGACTGAATGATATGAGTACTTTCAGTAACAGAGTACTGGATTTCTGTAGTTCACAAAGTCCTTTCTAGTCATATGTTCCATATGGACAAAGTTTTACTGTGAAGTGGAGCAGCTTTCTGAGATATTTATAGCTAGAAAATGCATTTGGAAGGATTACCATAACTTTCTGCCTATAGTTTTCCTTATGGAAAAATTAATACTGGTTATTTTAACCAAAATTAAAATTTCTGCAGAGATAATCTTGAATTTCACAAGCTTTTTTTCTTCTTGTTGGAATGAGTATGAAATTTATGCTGAAAATCTGGGATGGAAAAAGAGAAACGAAGGAAAAGGACACGTTTCTGTGGTATCATTACCTTTTATTTTTAGTGCTTGTACTCTCAACATAATCTAGTGAAACTATTAAAGCATCTCCACAGCATCATCTTTACTGATTGTTGTTTGTTTTTTAATAGCTACTAGGTGCATTTGCTGTTGCTGCTTCTTTTGTACTTTATTTTATAGAAGGGCAGTGCTGAGAGAGAGGCTGAGTCTATTAGTCATTACAGTATGCAGTTTCTTGGTAGGTCCCAAGATACATCTTTGACTAGACTTTTGTATGTTACCCCTTGGCCCTAGCCGTTGTGTCATGTCCCACTGCAGGAATAGGATGTGACTCAGGCATTCTTGTCATCACAGAATGTCAGCGAGAGACAAAAAAATGGTTTATACCAAATACTTATAGCAAATAGCTCATCTCCAAGGGGACAGAAGAGAGAAGCAGACAGTATTTGTAAGTTCTTAAGGAAGCTGAGAATTTATTTCTTTCAGTAAGTAAATAGGAAGAGTTTGGAAAGAGTCTGAAGGTTGTAGAATAAGGGCATGGCAATACAAAGGCATTCGTATATTCATTGCATACATTATTGTCCTTTTTTAGGTAGAGTTTTCCTTCTGAATTAAAACCATCAGTTTATTTATTAAACAGCATATGCAAAATCGGCTGTTTCCCAAGAATAATTTTAACCTGGTTAATCACATTTTAAATGAAATTCATGTGGGTGTGCAGCACTAAATATTGCTGAAATCGTCAGCATAAGATTACTCTGATCATGGAACTGCACACCAGTAACGTGAGACACTGCAAAACTTCACTCCTAGTATGTCTAGAGTAGGTGGATATTATTGACTGAAACAGATTATAGTTGGGTAAATCTCTGGAGTAGGAAAAGATTAAGGTGCATGTATTTGCTTGAACTGTTGGTCACTAACATATCAGATAGGGCTGCTGTTTGATGGAGGAAGGGGATGTTGGCCTCAGAGTAGTGAGGTAAGGCTATTGTCATGTTTTGCTTTGTAAAATCTCTGCACTTCTACTAGCAAAGAAGAAGGAAGACTACACTAGTATGTAAATATCTTGTACAAGGTGATACACAAAACATGTGGCTGAGAGAGGAAGAGACGTTCTGGTCCTCATCTATTATCCTAACCATAAAGACATTTGTCATCTTCCATTGGTCCCTTGCCTCATTTACTGCACATCACATGACTTGATCAATGAGTCTTATCGTGCATGTTTACTTAGCTACTGAGAGAGGAAGGGGCTTCTGAACAGCATACGTTATCATAAAATGGAATTCTGTGTTCTGGTTTATGTTAGAAGCAGACAACTTTATGTTTGTTCCTTGACTTTTCAGTGCCTGCTTTTGCACTTGTTAGTACCTATCTATATTAAAAATACAGTTAGGTGAGTAGCTAATGAATTTTTTCTGTGTTATTGCTGTGGGAAAACCAAAGCAACAGAAAATAAAGCACACCACTGAGTGAATTGTCAGTGAATCCTTTTGCCACATTTTGTAGTCCTTTTATAGTGGTTGAAACATGAGCATAAAATTAGCATTGTATTTCTGACAAGCCTTTGGATTTTGCACCAAGAGAACTAGGAGTTAATTCGATGAAAATCTCCATTTCATGTGTGTTTGAGTCAAATTTTAGTTGAGTCAAATTTTAATAATTTAGTGGCCTCAATTCGGCATATGCAAAATTGCTTTGCTAAATTCTTAGAGCCTAAGATTCTTAGGCATAATCAGATCCACTGGCTTTTCCCTTGGCCTAGGAAAAGCCTGTCATAAGGATTGCATTGTTACTGAAAGTGAAGTTGTGTCTCTTTTCTTCTGAAGAACTGAACTGTTCAAAAACAGACCATGGGGAGGGTGTGTGGCTTTGTTTTCTTCTGTGTATCTGTATCTGTCTATGAAACAAGACGTTCACAAAAACAATTCACTCTGAGTGTGAGACAAACCTCTAAACTGTGAGGAACTGAAAAATGAGTGAAAAAAAAAAAAATGCATTGACTGTTTCTCACTCTGCATGCTATGTATAATAAATGTGTCCCTACTGGTATGTTTAAAGAATCAATCAGAGGGAGGAATGTTAATAGAGAACTGTTCTGGTACTTTACAAATAACCTCTTTCATCTGTCTTGAGCAGTGCCTTGTCCTCTCTGTTGGGAGCACCCTGTCATGGGAAGTGAAGGAGTCTCTGCTGATGCTGCATGTCAGGACTAACCCTGAAAAGACATATGAATAGAGTTTCTGGGTGGTAGGTAATGGTGCTGCAGTGAAATTCTGCATCCTGTGTCACCCACTAGACGGTGTGACTCTACGTGAGGGGACTTACTCAGTAAAGAAAAAGATGGGGGTAGTTCTATAGGACCTTTGTGATGAGACCACTGTCAATATTAAGAGTTTGAGAGGAAGCAAGCATAGCTAGGAGTTAATTTTCTCTTCAATTTAGAGTATTTTTGTATGCTTTTAATTCCAGAAACTGAAATTGCTTTGTGCATAAGTTTATAAATATTTATCATGCATTCTTAATGAATAAGAAATTGACTTTAAGGGTCAGTAGAAGATTTGGTTACTTTTTCAGGTACATTTTAATTGTTTCTCATTATATTTGTAAATGTAATTTTAAAATATTTTAAAATAAATTAATATAGGCCATCAGAGAATCATCTCTAATAGATAACAGTCCTAAGTGCTTTTCACTCCTATTACACTACTACATCAGAATCTCAGCGATTTTGATGAGTACCAAAGTCTTGCAAGGCAAAAAGATTTCCCAGGGTTATACAATAATTTTATGGAAGATCCAGGAGTGGAAAGCAGCTTCATGCTTTATCTGCTCAAACACTTTTCCAGACAGTACGCTCTTTTCCTCAGCGCTCATTCCAGCTTTTATGTTTCCTACAAAGGACAACATACAAAAGATCTTCCTATGGAATCAAGTTTTTGAAAAATATGATGCTTTGCTTCTTTGAATAAACTGGCCTAACACGTGCCTTTCACTATTTAAATTGTTCATAGTGTAGTCAGGTTCAAAATAAAACCATTGTTGAAACAGATTTGATTTGTGAAAAGATCAACAGAAGGCTGATTCTGCTGATAGTGATGAAACAAAATCAAAAGTTTTCAGATAAACTCATTAACATCACTCTGATGGCAAAATGATTGGAAAAAATACAGCTGAATAATTTCAGTTAATTGACAAATTTTAATGCCTGTAGAGAAGGCGTGAAGTAAAATCTATCTGTTTCATATATCGAGGACTGCAGTGTTTGTAAACAGATAGAAGATATTCTCCTATAAGACAGGAATAACATGCCATTGTTTTTACATGATTTAATACACTGCACACTAACCTATAGTTCCTCTTCCACAAGGTTTCATGAAGGGAAATGAAAAGGTTGGAATAGTAAGTCTGACAAAATAAAAATAAATGTAAGAGTCGGCCAGACTTCTCTACCGTTTCTTTCTGTATTAGCAGACTTTAGTATCTTAACACAGAGATGGATCTCATCACTGTCTATAGCCCAGTTTTGCTTTGAAAGGTAAAATTGTGCCTCCTAATATGCCTTTGAGGCGTTATTACACTTTTAGTTCTGAAGTCCATAAACCATTACTCTGGGTGCTCATAAATATGCATTTCCTTTACACTTATAAGTAAGCTGCTATTGCTGTCATTCACTTTAAGTTAAGACCTGTCAGGTGATATTTCTGTTGAAGAGAAGAATTTTAAATTATGGGTGAACTGAAGATACGTAGTTTTTACAAGTGCTAAAATTATGAGTGAGTTGGAGAGATTATTCCTCACAAGTAATTTTAGGATCCCAGGGGATAATGGTGATGTATACAAGAGATGTTCCCTTTTCCACTAATTCCATTAAAAGCCTCTGATTTCTGCATTGCTGGAGTGAGATTCCAAAAACCTGCTTTTCCATCTTACATAATCACTTTCACGGTATCCTGTAACATCCACCTCTGCTAAGACTGTCAGTGCGTTGACTCCTGGAGTGACAGTGATATATAGGTCTGACAAAGCATCCTTTGCTATATGCTTCACTGAAGTGAGAACTGCAAATGCTGACAGTATTACTGGAAACCTTTTTCTTAGGCAGAATTAATAAATTGCGACTTGTATTTTGGGATGGTCTTGTAATATACAGCTGGTCCAGAATGATATGACTTACTAGTTAGGAATTACTGCATCTTGGCAGACAGCATCCAATTTATTTTCAATTCTGAGAAAAGCATTATCCACTGGATAAGACAGTGGATCAAGAGTTAAGACATTCTTCTGGTGCCTGATCTTGTGCAAGTCTCTTCGCTCAGATGCCTTTAGTCCCTTTCTCCACTCTGTCCCTTTATAGGCTGGGTCGTTGTCCTTGGTGTGTGATCTAGCTGTGAGCGTTCATAGAATGTCTCCTTCTGACCTTGCAGCTTCTCCTCTCTTACGTAAAATCCATGAATCTCTAAATCTCTAAATTTAATCCATTACCCACAAGTTCTGCCTCCGAATCCAGGTATTGTTTGGTTCAGAAATGGGAAGCTTTTCTTTATCAGGTTGTGACAAGTGATGAGTTAACAGCGAGTCAGTCTGAAGCAAAAAATGCTTTTAATCTTGGCAACCATGGCACAGGCTAAGTTTAAAAGAGATTTCCACCGAGCAGGGATTAGAGAGAAGCGTCTCCTTAGCTGCACAGTCTCTGAGTCTCTGTTCCTGGCCCATAATGTGACTTTATTTACAAAGTTATTTGTATGCCACAAGGCTTTTTTGTTTTTTGTAAAATCTGAAATATGATTGAATGATGACTTAATGTATTAATACTGCTCAAATATTGTGTGTGAGAAACAAAAACTAAAACTAAATTAGGCAAGGATGCAACTGTGGTATCTTCAATAGATTCCTGTACTCTTTATCAGATGACCTGATCTGTGCCCCGAGTTACTAGTTTTTCTGTGCCACTCCAAGCCATTTCTGTTCCAGCTGGGGAAAAGGAAGCTGTGGGTGACAGACTGCGTCCTTCCTATTGTCGATTGCCACCCTCATCTCTCCTGTAAGCAAAGTCCTGCAGCAGAATGTCTGGTCAGGCATGGCTAGGAAAGTCTGTGGCTCCTATGAGGGTGCTTGTGAAAGAGGCAAGGGCATGGGGTAAAGGGGTGACTCCGGATCCATGTGGTGTCCCAGTCTCACTGTGATGTCCCCCAGGGACAGGACACAATTGACTGGGTAGGTTGAGCATGTCAGGTAGTGAGGAGTTAACTGTAGCAGGAGAGAAAAACTGCTGACCTTTTGAAGCACCACCGACCCTTTGTGCGAATGGTTTGCTATTACAGTGTGTGGTGATGTTGCAGTGCTTATTCAGCAACCGCTCTAGTAAGTGATTCACTGATATCGTCTGGCACTAGCGTGATATATACCAGAATAACTGGGAGTAAATTTCAAATTACCAGCATTGAAAACAATTTTTAGGCAGTGGTTTCTTTGATCCTGTTAACATGTTCCAAGATTAAACTTCTTGCCAGAGTTGTGATCTGGATGTTTCTTTCTGGTTTAGAGTGTTGAACAGGTTTTCTTCAGTGGGGAAAGAAGGAATGGAATATTGCTTTCCTTTGAATTGGGATCTCAGAATCATTTACATGTGTACTGGTGGTGGGTTTTTTTTGGGGGGGGAGGAGGGGTGGGTGGAAAGTCCACAATAGGGAATCTTTAACTTGTACTGTGACCTCAATCACTCTTGTTTTATGTAAAGTTCAAAATAATGTAACTTTATGTAAGACAGTGGGGGGAATCTCTGGCTATGTAGTCATGGGAGCGAGGAGAACAGAGATGTTTTGTGGAGGATCTGTAACATGGATATGTTTTACTGTGGGCAGCTGAATTGAATGACTTGGTCATCAGCCTCCATATTTTCCTTTATTATCTTTAAGTGCTCTCAGTGGATAACTATTAGCAGTATTTTTCTACCCTCCTGCGTATAGTTGGACTAGCTTTTACTGGAGCTAACCTGTAGTAATTATACAGCCAACTTCACAATCGCAGTCAAACAGATGGGACATACAATAATCATAAATTATTGAATGCAGTTGCCTCATCTTTCGCACCCTTCAGGACAGGGACACATAGTGTCTTGTAAGCACCTAAAGTACAATGAGGAGGAAAATAGCAGCCAATGTTTGTCAGTCCAATCTGATTTTCTTCTGTGACTGAGAAGCAAATCTTACAGAGGAGGAACAGGTACCATACACTTTGACTCTTTCAAGTCTTTTTGACCATATATTCTGATAAATAGAGATACGTGAATATAGAATCATAGAATCCTTAGAGTTGGAAGGGACCTCTGAAGGCCGTCTAGTCCAACTCCCCTGCAATGAACAGGAACACCACAGCTAGATCAGGTTGCCCATGACCCATGCCCATGACCTTATCCAGCCTCATCTTGAAAGTCTCAAAGGACAGGGCATCAAGCACAACACTAGGTAACCTGTTCAAGTGCCTCAGAACCCTCACTGTAAAAGATTTTTTCCTTATATCTAACCTAAATCTACCCTCTTTGAGCTTGAAGCCCCTTGTTTTGTTGCCATGGACCCTGCTAAAGAGTATATCCCCTTCTTTCCTGTAGCTCCTCTTTAAGTACTGAAAGGCCACTATGAGGTCACCTTGCAGCCTTCTCTTCTCCAGGTTGAAGACCCCCAGCTCTCTCAGCCTGTCCTCATAGGAGAGGTGTTCCATTCCATGGATTGTTTCTGTGGCCCTCTGGATGCACTCCACCAGGTCTATGTTTCTCCCGTATTGAGGACCACATCTAGATGCAGTGCTCCAGGAGGGGCCTCACCATTGCAGAATAGAGGGACAGGATCACCTCCCTTGACCTGCTGGTCATGCATTTTTTGATGCAGCCCAGGATGCACTTGGCTTTCTGGGTTGTGGGGGCACATTGCTGGCTCACATCCAGCTTGCAATCCACCGTTACCCTTATTTTTTGGCAGGGCTGTTGTCAGTCCTTCTACCCCCCAGTTTGTGTTGGTAGTGTTACCTTGACTCAGGTGCAAGACCTTGCAGTTGGATTTGTTGAACTTCATGAGGTTCACCTGGGCCCACCACTCAGGCATCCCATCCCTTTTATGTGTCTACCACCCCACAGATTGGTGTCATCAGCAAAGTTGCTGAGGATGCATTCGACCCCACTGTCAACATCTCTGATGAAGATACTAAAGAGTATCAGACCCAGCACTGACCCCTGGGGAACACCACTCGTCACCAGTCTCCATCCAGACATTGAGCCATTGACCACGTTCTCTGGACTCAGTCCTGCAGCCAGTTCTTCGTCCATTGAACAGTCCATCCATCAAATCCATGTCTTCCCAGTGTGGAGAGAAGGATGTTATGGGGTACCATGTCAAAGGCCTTACTGAAGTCGAGATAGATGACATCAGTGGCTCTTCCTTGTCCATTGATGTAATGATGAGCAGGATCATAGAAGGCCACCAAGTTGGTCAAACAGGATTTGCCCTTGGTGAAGCCATGCTGGTTCTCCCATATCAGCTCCCTGTTCTCCGTGTGCACTAGCATTGCTTCCAGGAGGATCCGTTCCACGATCTTTCCTGGCACAGAGGTGAGACTGATGTGTCAGAAGTTCCCAGGGTTATCTTTTTTACCCTATCTGCAGCCACTATGAATTTTCTCCTCAGGGCTGCACAAACCAAGGGGCCTCAGTTCTCCTCATACATCTTGCCCTCCAGATCTTTCCCCATCTCTGTTGCCCTCCTTTGGATGCTCTCTTATGTTCTTCTGTTGCAGCATCCAACATTTATCCAGGGTTGGTCCCATCCTAGGTAGAGAATCTATCAATATTGCACGAAGATCAGAAGAAAAATCCAGAGGAGAGCAACTGGGACCCAGAGAGGACTGAGGAACTGGTGTTTTTCAATCTTTAGAACAGAAGACTTGAGAGATACAATGACAGTCATTAAATCTACAAAAACCTTATGCAATGAAGCGAGTGATAAAATCAACTGACTTCTGAGTTCATGGTGGATATGATGAAAAGTAATGCTTTAACAGTTCATTAAGGGACATTTAAATTAGACATTGGACCTGAAGAAAGCTTTAAGGATAAAGCTTGTGAAGCACTAGGGGAAAGCTAGGGTACAGTCTTATTTTTTTAGCAATGTTAAGAACCACACAGACAAAAATCCATCAAGAATTATGTAGGTAAACTTCATCCTCTCTTAGGGCAGGGACAAACAAAGTAACTTTTCAAGGTCCCTTCTAGACCCTTTCTTCTGTGATTCTGTAGTTACTGTGTCTATCATGATTCTTAGATGGTCTTCTGGGTATTATCAGAATCTGTGGTGATAATGACACTCTCTCATCTTTGCTACACATCTTCTACTTGTAGATCCTCCTCTGCTTAGATTTTTACCTATTAAGTGAACTATGACTTTAACTTTGAATAGCATATATTAAAGTCTGAAACTGCAAGAGATTGAGATTCCAAAGAGCAGAAGAACAGACACAGACCTTGTGCAGTTCTGGAATGACCGTGCTGCATGCTTTGTCCGTCTGCCTAGGAAGCTTTGACCAAGAGTCCATGCATCTGTTTCCACTTATTTCAAGGTATATCACATTTTCCTCTGCTTGCAGCCAGCAAAGTTAATAAAATCAGCGTAAGCCAAGTTGGAGCTAGGCTCAGCCTGTCTCAAAAAGGCAGAAAGGCTCTTTGTGAGCTGTATGGCCCTTGTGCCATGCACTGAGCTGCCTTTTTCACACCTTTTTTAATCCAAGAAAGAGTATGATAGTTTCCATTGTCCAAAAAAATCAAATCCTTTCCAAGTGTAATCAAATTTTTGATAAGAGCTATAGCTTGTACTTACATTAATGTGGTATTTCACTCCTATGCAGTCAAATTTGTTTTTTATTTCCTCAGTTTCAGAATTTATATTAAAACATAATTGTTTATAAGAAAGTGCAAATGCTAGAAGTTGCTCCATAGCAAAGTAACAAAAAATTGCTCAAAACTACATGTGCACATTCATGCATGTACATATTATGTAGATGGAGGAGAAGTGGAACACTCACTCAGTGATCTGTTTCAAATTAATTGTGTTAATTTCTTTTTAAGAAAGGTATTTAATGTTTCTTGTAGTTGTCTGTTTGAGTATGAAATGTTAAAGAGATTCTTGGAAAGGTTAATTGAAGAACTGTCATCATTTAAGATACTCCTTTTTAGATGGAGCTATTACTTTTTAATGTCTGCTGGCATGCATATGTTGGGCTTCAACAAAAGTTTTTAAAAGATAATTTAGTTGTGAAATATATGAAGAAAAATGCTCATCGAACAGTGTCTAGTAAGCATGAATGTTTTTACTGCTGTTCTTCGTACTTTTTATTATGATCTTGCAATTAATTGTGTTCCACAGGTGTTAAAAATAATGAAATTTCACGACTGCATTAACTGATTTAAAATATGCTTTTTTTCATTATTGACAGCCTATTTTCTGAAATCCTTTTCTATATTGTTAATATATTTTTTGAAAGATTCCTTAAAACAAGTCTCAGAAAAGGTGCTAATTCAAATCCTTTTAATTGTCTGTTACAATCAACCTATGCCTAGTAGAGACTTTAAATGTAAAATGTTTCTTTAACGAATTAAGGCTTTTCATGGCAACTTGTAGAAAATTGTGAAGGATTTTCTGAAGGATTTTGTTTCCTGTCAGAATATTATATTTAACAAATATTACCGGACTTGAGTTCTGGAGTCAAGGAAAGATAGCAATAATTAAATGGTTATATTTTGGCATACTTAAGGAATGCTTTATATTTTGATTTTTTTTTTTTAATCTTGCAGGCAGTGTAGAAGAAACTTATTCATTTTAATGCGTCCTTCTAGTTGGCTTAGAGCCGAAATATAGTTGCTTGAAAATTAATTTACCCCTCATGAATGACTGGTTGGATTATCTTTGTAGCATTAAATGTCAACCCTGAGCTTAGAGCACATTGTGTCTACAGTAAAAAGTTGTCCCTGAGCACTTAATGTTGTGTTAAATGATGATGTGTCCTTTACAAATGTATTATTAGTGTCAAGCTGTTCTGTCTCTCAAGATTGAAAAATGGTCAGTGATTTGAGCTGCCATTAAACCTGAATAAAAAAGAGAGCAACTGTGGGGGGTTTTCATGCTTTTTATGATTACAGACATGTTCTTGAGTATGCTTAAAACATAACAAAGTGTTTCTGTTAACCTAAGACTCCAAAACCTCCATTTGTAATCACAGCAATTAAAAACAAGAAAGCCTGTCTTCTGCTTCTCTGGAAAAGAATGGCCTTTGAGTATGTCCGTGCGATATTAGAGCAAAAAAAAAAAAACAATTGTAAATTCTTGAGGACTTAGTCCTGTTTTTCATGCTCATGTACTAGAGTTCTTGCACCAGTTCTCAAAGGTAGATTACCCTAACCATTACTACTGATAATTTATGTGCTCTCTAATTTTAACTGAGGGAGGCCAGATTTTTTTTTTTTTTTTTTCGAATTTTGTTTTCTGAGATTCCTTTAACATCCTGGACCAACAGTTATTTCCAGGTGCCAAGTTGTAATGTTATAGATGATGCATGCATATTTAAAATGTAGATGTCAGGTATGATTAGAGTTTCACTGAATTCAGATTCTGTTACTCAATGAATTGCAGTCACTGGTTTAAGATCTCTCAAAGAGATTTAAGCATGCTCTTTGGTATGCATATCTTAGGATATGGGTGCAATTGGTTTCCCTATGGAGCTGTGTGATGTTACAAAGTGCTTAAGAAAACACTTCCTTCTGCATGCCAGACACGTAGCTTCCTGCCATTGGTAAAGGCAGGTAAAGAAAAATTCTGCTATGGTGTATGAGAAAGCCTCGTTTTCAGGAGTTTCAGAGCATGTTGGAAAAAAATAAATTTTATTCCCTTCCATTAAAAAGTAAGCTATTGTAACATTATAGAACTGTTGAAAGTACAAACTAACAGTTTTTACAGCCCGCTGAATTCCATTAGTTTCTGTTTCACAGAATTTCAGAGCGGCTGAGGCTGGCAGGGTTCTCAGGTCTGCCTGGCCCAGCCCTTGCTCCAGCAGGGACACACAGAGCAGGGGACACAGACCCGCGTGCAGCCGGATTCTGAAGATCTCCAAGGAGGAGATTCCACAACCTCTCTGGGAAACCTGTGCCAGTTCTCTGGCATCTGCACAGCACAGCAGTGCTGCCTGGCACTCGGTAGGAATCTTCTATGTTCCAGTTTGTGCCCATTGTCACCTGTCCTGGCACTGGGCATCACTGAAAAGAGTCTGGCTCTGTCCTCCCTGCATCCTTCCCTCAGGTATTTATGAATGAGGTCCCCCTGAGTGTTCCGTTCTCCAGTCTGAGCAGGCCTAGCTCTCTCAGCCTCTTGTCTAAGGAGAGGTGCTCCAGGCCCTTGAACATCTTCATAGCTCTCTGTTGGACTGTCTTCAGTATGTTCAAGTCTCTCTTGTATTAGCACTAACTCCAGATGTGGCCTCACCAGTTCCAAACAGAGGGACAGAATCATCTCCATTGACTTGCTAGTGATATTTTGCCTAACGCAGCCAAAATTACCGTTAGCCTTCTTAGCAGCAAGGTTACATTGCTGGCATGTGTTCATATAAGGTAAAGCCTGACTTTTCTCAAGAATGCAAGATGCAACACACTCGAGGTAGAACATGGAAATTCTAATTAGGGAGGAGAAAACTGTTCTTACCATTAGAATGGTAAAATGTTGGAAAAGGTTACTCACAGAGGTTTTGGAATCTCCTCCTTGGAAAATATTCAAACTTTAGCTTGACAAAGACTTGAGCAACCAAAATTAACTTTCAGGCTGGATCTGTTTTCAAAACTGGCTTTGTTGTGAGTAGAGGGTTGGACCAGATGACCTCCAGAAATTCCTGCTAACCTAATTATCCTATGACTCTGCAGCTTGAAACTCCAGGGAACGTAGCTGGTACACAAGGAAAGACCTGATGAAGCACTGTAATAATTATGGTACATCAGTACAATATGGTCTCTGTATTACAGACATAGCTTAAATGGCTTAGGAGCTGTCACGGAATAGCTGATCATGGGTGGAATTCACTAGGAACCATCAGTTAAGCTTACAGTTCCTCTGTGGATCTGTATGGTACAAGTAATGCCTAAGCTAATAGTACTAATAGTATCTAATACTTAAAAGGTAATTTGACTGTGTCTGGAAATGTCTCAAGAATCCAAATAAAAACATGTAGGACACTTCTTGTGTTTCTCTGCTTCTCTTTTAGATATAGTCCCTTTGGCTTGATTTGTTACACCTAACTTTAGAGGCTAAACCAAAGCTCATGATCTGGGTGCTGAACAACTCTATGATCTCTCTGTTGTCAACAATAAAATAGGTACTGCCAAAGGGCAGTTTTGGTTGTCTTACATGGCTGCCACTCAGTCTTTGTAGAAGTCTCTCTGTGGGATGCAAAGAGACTTACAGCTGGCAAGCTCCTAAAAATCTTATGACTGTAATGTGTCTTGTAGATTGTGGAGAACAGTGTGACTGGGCATTCCTCTGTCTTGAATCCTTGCCCCTGCTAGAAAGAGCAACTTCTCCCTTCTACTTGTTACAGTGGGGAAATCAAGGAGCTGCTCCAAGTCAGACTATAGAAACCCTAAAAAGTCCAGAGGACCATTTTATTCTTTTGTGCTTGCTCAGTAGGATTTAACTGGCGGGTTTCTGGAACCTTCAATAATTCAAATTAATAATAAGAACATTAATTTCAGCTTAACTAGGTATACAATTTCACACTACCAGTTTGACAGCAAAGCTTGTCCCAGCCTGTTTCTAGTTTTTCTAGTTTCTAATAAGATGTTTATACATTTTAGTCTGGGTTTCAACATGAGGTACATTAATATATTTTAGTTAAACAACTAGCAGTAATTAAAATTTACCCAGGAGTTGTGGTTTTATTGTGCTTCAAACAATACTTTTAACATATGAAATGGATTGCTACTATGTGGAAAAAATCTGAGTAATGTTTTGATTATAACACTAACAGAGGAAGATTCAAGACAGTAGTTTGTTGGTTGCTACGAATTATGCTGAAAGTGTTGAAAGGAATTTTAAATTCATAATGCTGATTAGCAAATTTTACTATCTGCCAGGTTTTTTGGCATGCTGTAAATAACTCATCTTCAAATAATTTGTCTGAGTAATTAAATTTAGATTGCACATTTCTCGTTTCAAATATTTTGACTCTTATCTATTTGTTTTTCCATTGTGGCTTAATTGGTGTGGTCTATATAAACGGACAATAAATTTATATACCTTTGTTATAAAGATCAGTCAGTGAATAGAACTTGGTATTCATCCCAGACAGAATTATGATTGAATGTATTTGCAAGATTAAAGCACTGAATTTACTTTTTTCTAATTAAAGGCAATTAAAGATTTGCAGACACAAATAAAAGACAATGAATTGAGGAATAAGTGTAGGAGCAAGTCCATTTGCAGGTGAAAAGAAGTGCCTTTGAAGCAGAACCAGCTGTATTTTCACTGAAAGAATAACAGTTTAGGAAGCTTTTCTGCATGTGCTCGCTTGATAGCATAATGTACTCATAAGCAGCTTACGCAGTACAGTATTCAGAAAATAGCAGTGCATTAATTTTTAAAGTAGAAAATGCAGGCGAAGAGCAGTGCTGCCGCATGATGATAATGAAGGTGGATATTGTAAAGTCTACCGAGAGAAAAGAAGGCAGTGAGCTCCCGAAATGTGAACATTTATAAAACAATAACCAGATATTCATATGATAATAAGCTTGGACAACAGTATCAACAAAGGCCAAAGATGCAGTCCTGTTTCTGCTTAAGCCTGATGAATTGAAAAACAGAGAGGCAGTCTTTAGTCAGTTATTCAAATCCAGTAGTGAGCAATTGTTATAATGACAGAATAGACATCTAGAAAGGTCAGGAATCTATTTTTTTTTTTTAAGAAGTTATGATATAGGTTCAGATTGTATGGTAAATGGCAGCATCTTTAAACAAAATCTAAGATGTAGTCAGTTTTCTTAAAATACAGTGTTCAACATGTTGCATTATTGGTTCCTTGTGTTGCAGAGCTTGTTATGTATGCAAAGCACTGTGTCTTACATACTATCAGGTAATGTTACCACGTTTTTGCAGAGTAAATAGGAAAGGTCACCCAGAACTTGATGAACTTGTCTAGCTCATAGCTGCTATTTAGTTTAAGTTTTGCATTAACAGTGATATCATTTTAGGCTTAGTTAAAAAGAATACAGAACATCCCAGATCAGATCTTATCTAATCTGTTATTAAAATTATTGAATAGAAGATATATAGAATTCCTTTCTCCAGTGTGAATAGAAGTAAATTTTTTGGAACTCTATAGCTTTTTAATCCTAGTATCTTGAAAAGAAAACAACTTTATGCTGCCTACCGTATGAATCCCTAACGCTTGCTCTATGGGAGGTGCCAACATTTTTCACAATACAGCAGTTTAGTAGTTGAAAAAGTCCCTATCTTTCACTCTTATCTTCATGCTTTACTAATTCTACTGCTAATAGAAAAGTTTTCGTTTCATCTTCTGGGGAGTTTTCAAAACAGGATTGTAAATAGGAGCAGCTCTGTTCAGCTGGCATTGAGATCCCATTGCAACCAAAACAATAGAAAAAAAACCAGGCAAACAAGGATGGGATAAAGAGATGGGATGAAGGATGAGCTCTGGAGAACTTCTGAAGGGCTAAGGCAACCTCAAGTACTAAAATGAAAAGATGGGTGGTCTTTGCAGCTGGACTTTGGAGGAGCTGGCCAGAGGCAAGACAATCCAGAGAGGACATGGCTATAGATGACAAGAATACCTTTCTTATCATGGACTAATTCTTTGGCCTTAAAAATGGAAAGAAAATGATGGAATTTGGAGAAGTTGTAGAGATATAAGTACTGAGTTTGTAAAATAAATAAATAAAAGTGAGGTAGTTAGAAAAAGAAGAAAAGAAAGGAAAGCTGGTACTTGAGTTTGACAGACGAAATGAAGAATATATGGTAATGACGATGAGAAAAAGTAAAAAAAGGTAAAGGATTTTGCTTAGGTAATACACAAAGTAGGATTTGGTCTGGAAATTTTCCAGTGATATGATTTTGGCTTCTTTTCTTGCCTTTCTGTGTTCCCCCAGGAAAACTCAGTGACTGTCTTGAATAGACATTGGGTAGAGCAGACAAATGGAGCTTTGTTTGCCGAGTCCATCTTAACTGGTTTTGACGATCACTTCCCAGGATGAAGAAACAGCTTTAGCTGAGGACTCTGATGGATAAATGTACAAAGCTTTCAGATAAGTGAGATAAAACTGTAAGAAATTGGAAGTGTGAATATACATACTCCAACTGGTTGAATTTGAAGGCTCAGAGAGAACATAGGGAGCTAGTACTAGTTATTTCTGCTTGTGTTCCAGGTGGTAATGATCAGCATTCACGTGGTTGGGGCTTTGCATTTCAGAGTTCTTTATAGTCCTGTATTGCAGATGTTTTTCCCAAGGCCTCAGAAAGTTCATATGTTTTAAGAGTCCTTTAGTGCAATTGCTAAATCTGGTTTTCATTAGGAAGGACTTCACAGATGCCCTTTTTAAACTTTTGCACTTGGTAGACTCAGACTGTTTCTCTCCTATATATTTTTTTCTCTGGCTTTTGCATTTGAAAGAAGAATGGTGGAATAATGACAGGTACATTGATTTGGAGAAGCATCAGCTCTGGAGTAATTATTTAAATAGCCTATTCCTTATAAAGGTTGAGGTAGTTGTTCATATCAGATTTAATATAAATCTGAAAGTATTCTCTAAATTACAATCCAGTCTTAACCATAACCATGGTTTTAAGTTGAGGGAGGGGAGATTTAGGTTGGACGTCAGGGGGAAATTCTTCTTGGTGAGGTACTGGAACAGGCTGCCCAGAGAGGTTGTGGATGCCCTGACCCCGGAGGTGTTCAAGGCCAGATTGGATGGGGCCCTGGGCAACCTGGTCTAGCATTAAATGAGGAGGTTGGTGGCCCTGCATGTGGCAGGGGGGTTGGAGATTCATGATCCTTGAGGTCCCTTCCAACCCCGGCCATTCTGTGGTTCTGTGATAACTGGAATAGACAGTACCAGAGTGCTTGAAGCTGAAGGAAGTAACACCAGTCAGCTTACTCTTTGCTAGGAATAGGCTTGATACTCTTGATTAATTTCTTTGGGAGACTGTGTCCTGTGCAGTCTTTACCTCTGCTCTAGTAAACCTTCACAGTTAGTCCTTGGAGAAGAAGAGGGAGGAGAATGGGCAATGAGAGGAAAGGTAGGTGGGGGACAGTATCTAACTATTTTTTCTCATCCCTAAGGAGCCTTGCAGTTCTTTCTAGTTTTCATTACCTAATGCCATTGCATCACTGGAAGGGAAACCTCTGACTGTCCTGCTTTATTTACCCCAGATGGGAGAACAGCAAATGTGAATTATGAGAACTGAAATTGAACCTAGTTCTTGTCAGCTTTATACTTCTAAATGAAAGTTTTTGTCGTACTTAAAACATCTCAAATGGATAAATTTCTATAGTTTGTTCATGAGTAAGTAAGAACAGCTGTATCGTTTTATTGAAAGTTGGCTCCAAACAAACAATACAAAACAACCCCCCTCCCCCCCCCCCAAAAAAAAAAAATCAAGGCTGGGGTATATCTAATGCCAAATTTCACCCTGGAGTGAATTTTTATGAGTTATAAACTCCTGCCATTTATAATGGAAATTCTGACAGCTCTTTAACTATTTCATTGCAAAAGTACGTCTGCAGTAGTTTGGGGAGGGGGGGGACACATTCTCTTTCAGTCTGGCTTCATGTCATGACTTTGCTGTTTTGGTTGTTACTGCAAATCTCTCCATAACTGTTCGGACTATTACAGCACTGAACTCTCTGATGCATCTTATTATCAGATATCATTCACTTCTGAAGAATAATGCTGCAGTCATCCCCTCCTGTAAACAAGATATGTTGACTGGATGAATATAATGGAACATCAGACATAAATAGTCATTTTGTCATCTTTTCTTCACTCCATTTTCTAAGAAGGCTCTTTGGATGTATGCTTTTTTCAAATGATTTCAGTTATTTTTCCTTTTGTCAGTGGGTATTTTCTAAGTTATTTCAGGTCTTCAATGAATAATATCTGACCAACGGATAATACGGAGACCTTTGCAGTGTTTAATCCCTAGGGTTGAGGAGAGATTAGACCATGAGAGCAAACAGCATATGCTACATGTAGAGGAGCTCTGCATTGAATAAGAGCAGAGAGATGAAACAGAAAGTGTGTACAAAGATACAAGTGTGTATCCAGGGTATCACTGGAGAAGATCTTTCTTTTCCAACTGATGTTGCAGAATTCCACCACTGCACTGTAATATCTCAGTCTGGAGATTGCTCTACTGTTTATAAATGCAAGACCCCCATCTGGCTGATTAAATGGGAGTGTTACATGCACAGAAATACTGGGCACAGCTCTAGACAAAAGGTTAAATGATTTGAATGTGATAGTGGTGAAACCTAGATGTAAAACTAGTGGTGAAAAAAAAATAATGTAGGATTTCTTCTTTAAGCAATGTAGATTAGGTTTGAAAATAGACAAAAAGTACAAAATTCAGGCATGCACTGGGGAGAAAAGAAAGAGTTGTGCTACCCCTCTGAGCTGTTTCTTTACAGATTTCCCTTTTTTTTTTTCTCCTTTTCTGACTGTATCAATACCTTGACTTCTGGCAGCTTGGAGAGGCTATGGTTAATAGTGTGCAATACAGCGGTAGCATGTCCTTTAAATAGCAAAAATATCCCTGAGAGGTATCGAGTATTTTATGCTTTATTATTAAATTGAGATAAATGATTTATACCATTTCTAAGTACTCTCATGTCCTCCTCTGAACTCACTTCATATGGACTCAGTCCTGAAGCACTTGGCTGCACGATGTAGTGGCTGTAAGAGGTGGTTCTCATAATTTTTTAAAAGCACATCTAAGACACTTCTAGAAGTTTCCGTGTAACATGTTTCTATAAACAGATGGTGTGAAACAATGGTTTTATTAATGCTTACTTGGATTGACCTGCATGTCTCTGAGTTCTGCTGCTCACAAATAATGTTCCAGTTCAGAATGATGAAACATTTACGCTCTCCATAATGTCATGTATTACACATTTATAAATGCATTAGAGGTGGCTAACCAACAAAAATTATAATGAAAATTTTGCTTTGATTGAAAAGCGAGGGGTAAAACGTCATCCTCCTTTAATCTACTTACTTGCAGTCTGATGCTTACTGAACAATTTAATAAGCATTGTACTAGTGGATGGCTGTCAGTATGTGTATTTAGATGTCTCTCTGAAGTAATAGGTTCTATACTGATTTATCAGCTCTTGCTTGTTGCTCTCATCATCTGAGTTTAGGAACATTGTTCTTCTGATTGGGCCCCTGTCCTATAAAACGGCTTCTGTTTAAAGTGCTGAACTATGATATGTTTTCAAATGTGAGAGCTGACTTTCAAACTGAGATAATTGCTGACATTCTTTATCTTTTTTGGCATCATTTTCAATAAATGTGTTTTTCTGCTCTAGGAAAGCAAGATTATAAGAAAACCAGACCTATGTTAAGAGCAACAAGATTAAAAGCAGAGGCCAAGAAAACTGCACTAGGCGTAAAGGTAGAATTCTCTTTGATAGCTTATTCCACCTTTGTGTATTTGTTGTTTCTTTTCCCCATAGATGTGCTGCATGAATATTGATTTCTGAGAGATATTGTTTATGACACTTCAAAATCTAAGTGGAATGCCAGAATCTAAAATATTTATGATGGATTGCTTTTACTTAACCCTGAAATAACTAGAATAGTGGAAACACTAAAAGATAGTCCAAGTTTTTGTTATGATGCATATTTATTTTAATGCCAAAATATTGTGTGCTTAGAAAATTGATCTTTTCGGGGTGCCACTGTACACACAAAACAAATGCTTTGACTAGTTCATGTTGTTACAAAATTGACAGTAAACGTCTAGTTTCTTCCTCTTCCTTCCCTATACCCAGGAGTAATTTAAAGACAGGGTTTGATAAGTGTTGTAAATTCACAGCATCATTATTTTAGTCTACATCCATGTGTACTGCCTCTGACTTGCAAACTGTAGGCTTAAGTAAGAGCAAAACACCTGGAGAGATACTGAGCTTTATTTTGGAAATGTCTCTTTTTCAGGAAGTTATGAGGTATAATAATGGCCAATTGATCATGACTGTGAATGAGAACAAGGAGGACAATTAGGAATAATCTATGCTATCTACTATCCTGTATCATCAAAATTGAATTTTGCTGAACGTACATTGTTTTATCTAGGTTGCATTTGATATTTTTCCATCCAACTTTTTTAAAAAAAAATCAAAGTGATGCCCAATTAACTTAGCAGCAAGGATAAAAAAAAGTGTAAAATAATTATTAAAAAAGATTAGAGAGCTCGGTATTCTAGTGAAAGAAACTTCAGAAATGTTAAAAGGAGGACATTTTCTTGTATCTGGCAGATGAGAAATCAGTTTTTTCAAGTTATAGCTTATAGCAAATGCCAAGGTATTACTACCAAGCTGTAACAGCTGTTGAGCTGCCAGATGATGTATTTGGTTGTCTTCCAGAATTTGCTATTATAATCATGAAACAGTGCTTTCTTTTTGCTCCTGATTGCTGATCTCGATCAAGCATTACCGTGCGATGCAGTATGTTTTCACAACATAATCTCCTCAGTTAGTGCTGTGTGTCAGCTTTTAATGAGAAAAAGTAGATTGCCTTTTTTGTTTAAAGGATAGATTATTAACCTTTTGTGTTTGATGTTTTTTCCTTCCCTTATTAAATTTTGCTTTTTCTTTTCATTTTACTTTCAATGCATTGACCTTTTAAAAGTGATGTTCTACTTGGAGACTTTTACTGTACAGCTTAGTTCTTTAGAAATGTACAAATTTTATGTGTATGTCATACAAGCGAGAAAAATAGGAGCCTTAGTTCCTCAAAACATGTTTATTTCCTTTGTTCTTAATTCTTACTTGAAAGCAAATTGAAGGAGAATGGAAAAGCATGTGTGTAATCATATGTATATTGAAACTCAAACATTAGTGAATAAGAAGAACAAGAATTGTTTATTCTGTACAAATGTGTTCCTGCATATTTTAGTAGAATGCCAGCTTTGTTGCAGTTAAAATGACTTTTTCCATCAACATATGAGCATGCTCTCCAGTCTGTGGGGTGTTGTGTTCTTGGGGTTATCCTAGTTGAAATGTCCTAGGTTTGCAGTTCTGCCTCTGTGAAAGGAGGGAAGAATGGAAAAGAAAGAGAGAAAGAAAGAAAGAGAGAGAGGGAGAAAGAATGGAAGAGAGGAAGAAAAAAGATTGTTTAAGATGATGTCTTCTGACTCTAAAGTCTCTTGCACACGTGGGCCTTAAAATATGACTGATCATCTTCAAACAGATCACAGTCATTTGCCTTGCTTCCTAATTGCTGAGAAAAGCTGACAGAGCTTAAGCAAAAGGAAAGGGAAGGTGGACACCACAGATGTGCTTATGGGGAAGGAAGCCAAGGCCTTTCTGTGCATCCTTTTCACTGAGCCTGCTTAATGCAAACAGCCTTAGACTTGCTAAGTGTTACAGTACTTTCACCAGGATAATGACAGTCCCTGTAGAATAAAACTCTGCCCTTCCACTGACCGAACCTACAATGCTCAGCACAGCAATTGGGTAAAGTCACACCTTTTTCCGTTTCTCAGTGGCAACACTTCAGCTTGCTTTATACTTTCAACTGGGAGAGGCTGCTTGGTGATGTGGCCTCTGTGTCCCTGGGGAGCACCCTCCCAAGCTGACCCTCTCTCTCAGACAAGGATTGCTTTGCTCCATCCATCCTTGAGTTCCTCTCTCTGCCCAAGAGCAATCTTACGGCAGATATTTTCATCTTCCACACCAATCCAAAATACTGCTATTTTGTCATCTGGATAAATTTGGAAATGAGAATTTCTTGAAATCTCCTTGGTGTTAAACCGTTCTTATGCCTCTGACAACCAGAAAAAGGAGAAGATTTGAGGTCTCATTATGGTATATATATTTGTGAAATCATTTTGAGGCTAAATGCACATTACTTTAATTGTTTGTTTCCTAATATTCCAAGCTTTGAGTGTGCCTGAGCTCTTCATTTGGGAAGATACTGTCACAGCTGTCGCTTCACGTTAGCAAAGTTAGCATGGTTCACCTTCCTAAGGGTGAGAATTTTGTACTTTTATGTGATGCAGACTCTGATTCTGTGACAGTTGATTAACTTCAGTCTGTGCTGAGGAAAGAAAAGTGATATAATTACAGAGCAATGTAATAAGTAGACAGCACTTTAAATAGAAATGTCCAAGGTTATTGTTAAACGTTTGAAAAAACACACACATTTGTGTATTCACCTTTTATTGTTTATCTGTGTTTGGTACACTATGCAGTATGCAGTACTTCAAAATATATTAACACTTTCGTAGAAAAACCTAAGTTGCTTTTTAAGTTACTGTAGAGGAAATGTATCTTTGTCATATAATAAGTAGAAGTAGAAGGTCTCTAGGAAAGGGGGATATTTTTACAAGTCTTTGAAAATTCCACTTACAACATTTACACCATTATTACCTCTAGCACTGTTTTCCACTAGGATTTAATTCATGGGGAGAACAACCACTAGTTGTAAGCACAAGTATTTAGGGAGAAAGAGGAGAGGAGTGGAAAACAGAGGAGGGATGTAGTCCTCAATATTTATCAAGATAATGAAATTCAGCTGTTGTGTATTTCACCACAAGAGCTGACAACATTTGCTTTAAAAAGTCCCTATAAATGACATAAAACTTTCGAGAACCAATCCCCTGGAGATCCTTCACATTTCATCGCTGGCATACTAATTAGCTTGTCTTGTCAAACTTTGATTGCCTTGTCATTTTAATGCAAGGTTTAAAGTAACAAAGTTTCTTTCAGTCACTGCCATTTAGTACTTTTTAATTTCCCCAATGAGATATTTTATACATGTTGATAATGTCAGAGAAGTAGCTAAGCACTAATAACTATCAAAAGTTAGTTCAAGCAAGGTGACCACACTAGCATTCGGTGTATAATATTTGTTCTTTAAACATGATTAAAAATTGGATGTTGTAACTGAGCTATTGTACAAGCTCCGTTTGTATGTATGACACTAATTGCAGATGGTTCCAAATATATGGTGTCTCTTGGAAAAGCAGGACCCCATCTCAAGAAACAAGTTGGAGGGAAAGCAGTATGCTGGATGTCTCCTGGTGTTAGCATACGGCAAAATTCTTTGTAGCAGTACCAAAAAAGAAGCCTCCAGGCCTTCTCTGTGTGGGTGTTTTGTTGTCTTTCAGCTCATGCTGGTGGAAGCCCACCTGGTCATACTGCCCAGGCGATGCAGCAAGGACTCTACATTGTCAATTCTAACTCTGCTTTTTGTGAGTGAAGGAGGAGGTGCCAGCAGAAGGAGTGAGGAGAAAATAGTTTGAGGAATGTGCAAGTTCAGCCCTAAAAAGCTGGGGTTTTGTAGGCAGAAGCCACTAGTAATGGGAATTCTTGAGGGAAGATTGTTTTCACAGGCTGCAAAAATGAATCAGTGGTCCATGGGATAAGTGATGAAGTTTTCTCTCTTGGTGAAAGGCAGACACAAATCTGAACAGTAGTGTTTTACACCCACTTGCAAAGACATAATCAACTGCAGAATAGCACTCCATAGAGAATTATTAGCAATACAGTACATTGATTGCACTAAGGAAAAAATGCTTCCTAGCAAAGTGTGAGCTTACTGTCTGTCATTCTTTTGCATATCTGTTTAATCTATTGTTTATCTAGCTAGCTCACTATTAAGAGTTTATCTCATCTGGAACAAGTTATGTATGAACAGATAACAAAACATTCCTAGTGTATTTTGGCAAAGGGTGTTCTCTGATTTCACGCTGTTCATAATCTGCTAAGTTAGTGGACTACATTTGCCAAGATATGTTGGGAATACAGTTTCATAGCTTTGCAGAAATTAAGGGCACGAGGGACTATTAGATCATTTGATCTGGCTTCTATGTGCTACAGATCATAAAATTTCATCCAGATACCTTCAAAGAAATCCAAGCTCTTTTGTATGGCCAAAATACTGTGTCTCCAAACTGGTTTATGTGCCTCACATAAGGAGCAGGGCAGCTTAATGTGCCACCAGTGAACAAAGTGTGATATTCCCAGTGATCCCAGCAGTCAGACTTTGATTCCTGACCTTGAAATGGAAGGGACAGAGAGGAAAAATGCACAAAGTGAAAAACAAAATCAGATTGCTCCCATCTGACCCTCGCCTGACCTGTACTGTACACTTAAGCACAGTAATCATGGTGGCTTTCAACTTCGAACAAGATGCACCAGGCTGAAGCTTAGGAGGATTTTCTGTACTGTCTCGGAGCAGCGGTCTATCTTTCTCAGGCTTTGGCCTCAGTTATGATCAATCTCTAACACTTCAAAGGGTAACTGAAAGGAAAACCAGCAAAACTTCGTATCTCAGGAATGAAATCAGTACAATTAAAGGGAAGCCATAGAATCACAGAATGGCTTGGATTGAAAGAGACCCCAAGGATCAAGTTCGAATCCCCCTGCTATGCAGGGCCACCAACCTCCAATCTGGTACTAGACCAGCCTGCTCAGGGCCCGATTCAATTCATCCACAGCCTGTCTGTGCAGCCTGTTCCAGCACCTCACCACTCTTTCTGTAAAGAACTTCCTCCTGACATCCAATCTAAACCTTCCCCCCTTGAGCTTAAAACCATCCCCTCTTGTCCTATCACTGTCTACCCCTGTAAAAAGTTGATTCCCCTCATTTTTATGATCCCCTTTTTAATACGGAGGTGCTCCACCCTCCTGATCATCATTGTGGTCCTCTTCTGGATCCTCTCCGTCAGGTCTAAATTTCTTGGAAGAGAAGGAAACTGCTTGATCCTGTATAGAAAAGTCTGAAGCACAAAAGCATGAACTATCATTATTTTGAACAGTCTAGTACTCCAGAAGTTGTAAATACAGCACTCCATGTCAGCAATCTCAGTCATCCCATGACCCTGAAGGTGGAAAGCAGTCAGCTTCCAAGACTAGCAACAGGGATTTCCTTTAGCACGCATCCAAGTTGAAGTATTCTTCCCAATAGCTAAAGAATATATATTTCATGCTATTTTATTTTGTTGAGAAATATTATAAAAGATGTACAGCCATGGAAGTCCAATATTCTCCCAAAGAGACAACTCAAATGTTCAATCATTCCTGTTCCTAGGAAACGGTATCTTATTTCAAGACTGAGCTTATCTAACCTCAGCTGGACCTTGAGGGGTTCTTATAAACAAGGTAGAAAGGCCTCACACTGTGAAGCATCTTACTTAAATACAGGTATATGGAATATATAGTTATATGTTGTAACCAAGCTACCTCTCATTCTTCTCTACAATAAAATAAATACCAGTCATCTCCCTACTGGAAATCCCTTTCCACATCTAGAGATCACACTGAAGGAGTGGTTACCCCTTAAATTATAAGACTGTTTTAGACTCAGAGGTTTTCAAGGTGGAATCCTTCACTCTTTCCTCATCTGGTCCTTCATTTTTTTCATACCCTCTTTAATCTCATTTAGATCCCAATTCTGCAACTTATTCTATCAAAACAAATCTGAGGACATTATCTGAGCATTTTGGCATGAGAGACATAAAACTGACAAAAAACGATAGGAGAATTAAATCTATGGTATCCCATAATGGCATGTGTTTCCTGTATGGAAAAAGTTTCTGACAAAGTTACCGAAGCTGAAATCAGTAGAGTTCTCAGAAAATATTCAAAGCATTAGAAAATACATCAGAAAATTGTGTTCCTTTTACAGGTGTCTGACTGTATTTTGGAGTTTGAGAGCAGGGATGTTATTGCCTAACATTCTTATGAAAGAAAAAAAAAAGAGGGAGAAAAAGCCCTGTGATCATTTTAAGTTTATTTCTATTGGACTTTTTTTCTGTATTGGTTAATTATTCATGTTGAAATCCTCTGAGTAAATGGATTTTGCAGAGTGGTGATAGGGATGATCCATAACGTGCAAGAGAATGGGAACTATATATGCTGAGCGGGAAGTATTTTAACATTTCATTTCTATGCATGACTTAAAATACAAATAGCAAAGCCTGATAAGTATAAAACAAATTAGAATGACAATATGTACTGTTGTTGCAAATACAGTGCAGTGGTGTAGCATCTCATTTGCTACTTACATTGCAAAATTTATGTTTCTAAAAGTTCATAAACTGGATACAATTCTTTAGAGACTGTATATCCCTGTCTGAGAGCCAGGCATCCTTTGTTGGACTATTTATTGTAGATTTTTGTTTCTCAGCCTTCTTCAGTAACTCAGAATTAAGGTGCTTGCATAGTTCACAGGCTGGGAATTTCAATAAGGCCTGTCATTCCCAGGGTTAGTAAATACTGATCCAGGCACCTCCATCCTAATGCCTGTGTGAGGAAAGTAATGTTCTCTCGCAAAACTTAGCAGAGAGGAATTAAAGAGCTGCTCTCATCAAAGAGATACTGAGAATAAAATCAAAATTGTCCCTGTTCCACTTCCCAGAATACAAATCTTTAGTGCAGACGTTCCCAGAATTTTGCTGCTGCTGCCGCAGAATTTCATAGGAGAAAGAGGACAGAAGGGAGAGAGGCAAAAACTACTGTAAAACAGAAAGGACAGCAAGTGTGGCATCCAAACGAGGGAAAAATTTTTTAATACCGGAATGAATTTGCTCTCAGTGTCAAGTGTGAACGGTGTCTGCATTGCACGGTTTTGTTGTCCACTCTGGTGAGCAGATGGAGCTTGCAGTTGTATGTCACTTGTTTATTACATCCTCTTAAGATTAGTAGCTGTGTGACCAGATGGGTCTGGGAGCACAGCTGTGGATACAAGGAAATAAATGAAACCTGTCTGATGCTGCCGTGCCCTTTTGTGAGATACTGACGTGTTGCAACTGCAACAAAGCAAAATCACTTTCTTTAATATTTTAGTGAATTAGATGCATTTTCTTTAATCAAATCATTTGAAAACAGGAAAGGAAAGCTCAGAGGATGATATAACTCTAAGAGGAAAATGTTGTCGAAATCTTCAGCAAACAGCCTCAGCCAATTTACAGGAACAATTCTTATGTAAAATAAATTCCAAGTGCACATCAATTAATCATCCACATAAAATGTAAAGCAAAAGTTTCTATAGAGCAAAGATTCCCATAGAGCATACACCAAGGCAGTAGTATTTCAAAGTTTATTAGATGGCATATGTTGAATTATTGATCCAACATTCTGATAAACTATATAATGCATTTATGTAAATGCAAATGAAATGCTGTTCTCTAGAAGAATGCCAGATAATGGGCTAGACTTTAAAAAGTGAAACTAACACACTTTTAACTCCTTCATGGCAGTAGACGTGCAAAGTCAGTCACAAAGCAACCGCAAACTGGGAGATCGTGAAGGGGTCCATCCTGTGGTATAGATCTCTACGTGTGACCTGTGTATAGACCCATCATCTATGCTCCACTCATAGTCTAAGGCATTTTTAGAGAGTATTTGCGTGACTTCTTTTTGACATCTTGTTTGGGACACAAGGAATCTTACACTGAATAGGGTCAGATGCTCTCCTGTGACTGACAAGGTTGTCTGATAGCGTAGATGAACTACAGCTGTCTCCTTTCAGTCCCACTTGAAGAGTAAGGTTGACACACCATTTTCTGTACCAATTCAGGTTACTTGCTATAAACACATTGAACTGTTTTACTCCTCTCCTTTTAAGTACATGGGTGTGTTGTTCTTATGCAGACTATTTGTAGGTTAGCATGAAGCTGAGACTTTGAGGGAAGATTATTACTTCTTTTTGAAGAAGGAGGATAGTTTGTGGAGGTGAGCAAACTCACCTGAAGGAACATAAGGTTTTTTCCCAAATTTATATTTCTGCTTTTATTGTTTAACAAAATGACAGTCAACACTATAAGGAGTGTGTGGTGCTTTACTGGAAAAAAAAAACTTAAAAATGTGAAACACTGTGACATTGGAAATAGTGTTAAAAAGAGGATGTTCACACTCTGATTTGTTGTATCTGAGATGTAAAGCTGAAGTTTTAACCGAGTCCAGCCTTAAGTTAGAATATGATGGTAGGCATTCACATAATGAGTATGATGTTTTGTAGAAAAACATTTTTCTGATTCTGAAAGCTGCTATAAATCATGTATACTTTGGAAGATGTTTTTATATTAATTAAGGAAGATGCAGCGAGTTGTAATATTTTATGGGAAGAGAGGCAAGTGCAAGTGCAAATTGTTGTGCTTTTTGCCTTATTGCAGAGGGGAAGGAAGAAAAGTTTCATCCAATTCTGAAGGATTTTGTAGATCCATATTGTGATGCATGCCAGGAGGTTGGGAGGTAGAGGTAGCAATTTTCATTGACTTCCAACATACTGTGTTTGCTTCATTAAAAAATTACAAATTTGTTGGCAAAAAGCAGCAACATATTGCTAGAAAACATCAAAATTCACAGTGTAAATTCGTAACTTAAATTTGTGTTCAAAACTGTGGTTCATGAGTTCTGTGTTTTCTTTTAAAAAGGAAGGGATGGAATAATAAAAGGACATAAAGCTCCCATTTCTAGGTCAGACCAAAGATCTTTAGGCCAAATGTTTCTGGCAGTGCATCAAACTTGCAGAAATGTTTACTAAGTAAAATGGATTTTATAACACTCTGAAATGGTAATCGAGAAGAAATCATTATACAAAGTCTGATGTTACTTTGCTATGCAGTGTAGAAAGGAAATAACATTTAAACTTGTTTTTTTTTTTTTTAAATTATGATACTGTTTCTAACAGTTTCTGTCTTAATTTTTTTCTCTTACTTCTACAGGAAGTTGCCCTTGTCCTTGCAGCTATATTGGTACTTCTCTTGGCTTTTTATGCTTTCTTTTATCTTAACATTTCCAATGAAGTTGACCTTGATCTGGATCCAGATGAAAACTAGCAGATGCAATGAATCTATCATCAAGATTTCTTCAGCTTGAACAAGACTACGTAGGAACACGCAGTCCCTTCACTGGGAGACAGTAAACAATGCCATTTCTTGCAGTCCAAATTCATAAGTTTTGCAATACGTTACTTCTACATTCCAGATCTCCAGAAAGGAAGAACACTCATGCCCTGCAAGCATATTTGGTTAACGCCAAAACCAGGAGCTGCAGCACAATATGAGAAGTTTATTGTTTACATTATATTTTCTCAGGCAGAGAACTTTGATGTCAAAAGACAGGTGCTATTATTATCTTGGGTATTGATGCTGACTTCACAGGAGAAGAATCTGCCTTGACTAAATTTAGGAATCAAAGCTTCCTAATAGCTGAATTAGGTTGTTTTTCTTTTCCCAAAAGAAAGCGGAAATATCATACCAAAAAAAAAAAAATCTTTTATTGATTTGTATTAAAGTATATCAAACCCCCCTCTTTCTTTCTCTCCCTTTTTATCTTTCTTTTAAATGTGTATGCACAAATGCACTCCCAAAGATGGAAGAAATTGTAGGAAAAAATTATCTTTTTAGAAGCAGTCTGTCACCTCCTATATGGACTTAATTTTATGTCATCCCAGATTCTGTGTGCCCATATATCTACAGTAATCTTTTTCATTCTTTTGCCAACTGTTCAGCACACATGTGTTCCGTCAGAAATGGCACCTGGATGACAGAAGCTCTAACATTCGCATATGCCTCTGAAACACAGTTCTTTGCCTCCTGTGCTGTCTGAACTAGTGTAAATAGAAAGTTCAATCGATGTTGGGTTTAATTAGTGTATTGCTCTATTATCAATATAAAGTCAAAAGTTGTATTTTAATTATAATCTTCCTGCTGGTTGTGATATCAACTTGTTCTACCTGTTAGGAGGGTATTGTAAAAAATATATATATTTCCAGTAATAAAATCATTTTATCATCAAACTAATGTATGAAATTGTGAGTATTAAGAATCCTTTCATGTATACTTCTTGTAAGTGGGAAAATCTTGGCTCCATGTCATCCTTTAGTTCTTGCAATATGCAGTGTGGATATCATTTCTGATGCCTTTGATAACCACAAGCAACTTGAGGAAGTCAGTATGTCAAAGCAGCTGCAGGAAGCTGTAAAATTCTGGCTTTACCCTGTTCTGCTTCAGCTTTGGCACATTACTGAGCTTATGGTTGTAAAGGATTTCTTTTGATCCTTCAAAAATGTGGTCAGTTTTTCTCTAGTTTCTTTTATTTTTGAAACCAAGAAAAGCATGGACCCATTGCTGCCAAATGTGTAAGGGAGTTAGGCAGAGAGTTGCCATAATTTTGAAGTTTTATTAGCAAACCAGCTTGTCTTAATCTTAGGTACCCATTTCAGTTTTAGTTGCAACTGTGGCATTTACTTACTTGTTCTGGAAATGCTTCACTGAGATTCCATATAGTGATTCTGGAGACAAGGGCACACCAAAATCTAGCAACTACTATAACGGAAAATATATTTATTTTAAATTGACACGGTCCCATTATCACCACTTAAGGAACTTAGCTCAATACAGTTAGTTTTTAAACCATATAGTAACTATGACCATATATGCTATGAGTCTTCTCTGTCATACTCCTCATTCACTTTATGCAGTGCAAAACAGCTGCTCTAGAAATATAGAGTACACCATCTTCCAAGAAGAATATGAAAGAAAAATACATGCATGCAAATATTTCTCATTTTCTAATTGTGACTGTTATAGATATTCATGTGCCTGATAGTCTGCTAATGCTCCTATAGATGACCAAACCTTACTGACATGTTGCATTTATGGCGAAGCATTTTCTGACACATGGCCCGCTTTTCAGTGGAGAGAAAAGCTCATCACAAACTGTCTTCTTGGATGTGACATGCTGTTTCTTTCACCAATGGCACACCACATGTCACAGAAGCTACAGACCTCTCCTTTTACTTTGCATGAGCAATTTTCCTGCTCCATAAAATACTGGAAGGATTGCTGTGTTAATGTTTGTGTGTAGCTCCCTGGGTGATATGTGTTCTGAGAATGATGTGTGGTTATCACCATCACACAGGTTGTCTTGTAACTTGCTTTCTGAATCAGTCATATTAAAAAGCATGCTATTCCTACTGTCAAATTTATGAACATGATGTTCTTCAAAGATCTAATTTCCCATAATTATGACTCATAGACAAAATCCAGTGTGCGTATGTGTGTGACTGAAGCAGCTTTCCTGATTTGTGGCGTATCAATCCACATTGCCCACAAGTGCCATAGTTTGCAGCTTGTCTGTTGGCTTCATTTCAGTTAGACCTTTTCATTTACATGAAAGATAAATATAATGAGAAATTTTTCTGTTGCTTAGATAAACTGGATAAATTTCTGTTCAGTGTACATAGAAATACCTGGTAAATATTACAGCAAATACAATGATTCTCTTATCAGTACAATAATTTCTAATGGGACCATGTCAATATTTTTTTAAAGCTAAAAGCCTCTACCTCTCATCAAATTCTTCATCCTTAGTGTTCTAAAAGGCACAGACACAACAATATTAGAATTGAGGTTAGATTGTGAGCTTTCTCATTCAGGAGTATCCCGAGTTCAGGATCTAATTTACTTCAAGGGGATCATAATCCAGCCTGAAGTTACTTCTGTTTTCTAGAGCACTGTTGTGTCCATTCCTGTAGGTATGTCTTGCAAATATATGGTTTATTTTACTTTGCTTATATCTCAGATTGAAATATGCCTCCTCATTTTTTTGGGGCCATCTATCTTTGTATGAGTTGCTTAGTGCTTGTTTTAATAATAAATGGATTTTTACTCTCTTTGTGCTCTTGTTAATGTTGGATGTGTCACACTGAATTATATATAAATTATCAAAGACATTAAGGCAGTCTAGGTGGCACAGTGTTCCAATCTGAGCAGTGATACCAGTTTTAGAATATTTGGATTATTCTAACCATTTCTAACCCCTGAGCTCATATTAAAACTAAGTGTCGCCTATGAATACTTAAAAGACAGTAAAAGAGAGCTTTCCTTGGCATCCTACCCAATACCAATACAGCAGATCTTTTTCTGTGGACGAAGTTGTTCTGTGTACCTACCATCAACTTCAGATGGATTGATTTTATTATAAAAATACTGTTGTTTCAAAGACAGATTGCTGATCAAATCATTTACACAGGAGCTCTGGTTTGACTGGGTAGTTTTTTTCAAGGAAATTCACCTCTGGGACAGAGTGGAATTCAGGCTGCTTGTGGAGTACATGGAGTTTCTCTGAGGCAGAGGCTGTGCAGGAGGTGCCTGTGCAGGGCTCTCCTGCAGTGGACAGGAGTGGATGTCCCATCTGGAAATGGCTCTAGCTAGGAAAGCACTACAGTGTTCAAGCAGTGATTTTGCTCAGTAAATATTTCCTCAGCAGTTTTGCTTTTCCCTTTGATCCTACAGAAGCAGAACCAGGACACTGACCATCTCAGGACACAAACCTCAAACTAATTTTACTTGTGCCACTGGTGAAAATTGCCAAGGAAAGGCTTTAACTCCTATTTCCTAGAGTCCATAAATACATTTTACTGGAAGTTTAGGAAGCATGTTAAGCATTTCCCTAATGGACCCTAGAGATATATTTAAACTGTTGTTGAATAGCACTGTATTTAAAGTTCACTGCTGTGTATCATACAGATGTTGTATGATTTGGGATGTGTCGTAGCTCCTTCCATTCATCAGACCAGCTGCAGCAGGGACAACATGTACATACGTAACTGCAGTGATACACAACATGAACAAACTCAAGTGTTCATTTAGGTGTAGTCTGGAATAGTTGAACTAACAAGTTGTGTTGGAAAACAGCTTTTAAACCCAATCAAATGAAGGCACAGTGAACGTCCTACAAAACTACCCATCCCATTTCCATGAAAATTGCTACATGGGAAGAGGTTTATCTGCTGACTTGAGGCCAAGTTGTGAATGCTGCCCATTCAGGGATGAAAATATTGCTAGCAGCTCCCAGTAGACTGATGATTCATTTTGCTTTGATACGGAATTGTGCCTATAAAAGGCACGACTGAGCCAACTGGTGATGGTCAAATGCATTCGGAACAATTCTCTGTAAAGTACTGAACTTGAAATGCAGAATGTGCAAGTTAGGGTGCCAACAGGTTATTACAGGTCTTAATCACATTACAGTAGCATAATAATTGGTGATGTTTATGACTAAGAAAATAACACTATGGCACATCAATAAGATAGCAGAAATGTGATGTTGGAACTGCTTCTTAAAAGATTTTGCAGTGGACTATGCCCACGCTTCGGGAAATTAATCCATGAGATGAATAAACTGGCAAAGATGCTCTGTGATTATATACTTAAAGTATTTTTCCCTGAAAGGGCCTATGCCAACATTTTGCATCACTTTTCCTCATCGTCCTCTTTGCTGTGTTACAAACTTTTGTAGATATATTTCTACACTTTTCCAGGAACAGAAAATAGGGGTTTTTTTGTAGTTTATGGTTGCATTTAAGTTATAGAATCCTCTGCTTTTCTTTCCCCCTCCCTTAATCACAACCAAATTGGTGGGGAGACAGCCAAAATGTTAGGTACCAGTGTCTCTCAAGCAGATGTCACACCGCTATTTTTTAGCTCGTTTAAATGAATAAACATGTAAAACTGTGAAGTATTACATTTTAGATTTTTTTTTCATTAAAAAAAAAAAAAAGGACAATCTGTTTACTGTCCTTAATTGAGACAACAATCCTGGTGGCTGCCAGTTTTGGCAGTTTTAATGATGAACTATAAATATTGGGACAAATCAACTATCCAGTGATTGTGAAGAAAAGTTCAAGCGGAAGCCTCATTTTGCGTGACTACTTTTTGCATTGCTATATTTTTTCTAACTTACATAATTTACACTGGTTTTGAGTGCTAAAGCCACAAATAAATACATGACCAATCAAACAATAGTTGATTCCTTTGTCTTGTTCTTAATCACTGAAAAGCAGATAAAAGCTGGCAGCCCTGCAGCACAGTTCATGTCTTGCCCAAAATCATAGAATGATAGAATCCTTAGATGGGAAGGTACCTCTAAAGGCTATCTAGTTCCAACTCCCCTGCAATGAACAGGGACGCCACAGCTAGATCAGGTTGCCCAGGCCTTATTCAGCCTTACCTTGATGGGGCATCAACCACATCACTGGGCAACCTGTTCCAGTGCTTTACCACCTTCACCATAAAAGACTTCTTCCTTATATCTAACTGAAATCTACCCTCGTTGAGTTTGAAGCCATTTCCCCTTGTTCTATCACCACAAACCCTGCTAAAGAGTCTGTCCCCTTCTTTCCTGTAACTCCCCTTCAGATACTGAAAGGCTGCTAGCAGATCTCCTCGCAGCCTTCTTTTCTGCAGGCTGAAGAGCCTCAGTTCTCTCAAATCTCAGTCTCCCAAAAAGGTGTTTGTTCAGGTCAGTAGTAGAAGAATGATATGAAGAGCTTCACTTTGATGAACTGTGGAATAACTGAGCAGCATGTAGATCTCTGAGTGCTCGCCATGTCATAAAGAAATTGTAAGAACTTACAAAGCAGAACTACAGGAGGTGAGTATGGAACATGGTGACCAACTGATCACATTCCTCCTGGTAATGAGAGTGGAAGGAACAGAATTCAAATGGCCAATGCTTACAGCAGACAGCCGCCTTGCAACTCATCGCATTGCTGGAGAAGAGTGTGGAAGAAAGCCGAATTCTGATGTCAAATCAGAGCTCCCTCGAATTTTTTATTTTTCATGTGGCAAAATGATAAAGATGTCTGGGGAAAAAAAGAAAAAGAAAAAAAAAAGCAACTTCTCTGTAAATCAATGATTCATTTATGTAATTAAGGAATAAACTGGGTTTGGGGTAGTTATACAAAGCATAGGTCTGGCTAATGGTTGCTACTTTCAAGTAAAAAATTCACATTATGCCAAGCTAGAATAGCTTTGTGTGTGTGTTGTTGAGTTAAATGTAAATGTTCTTACAGATATTGGCAATATCTTCGTTTCTCTGGAGACACTTTCTCCTGTGACACGAACAGCAGAGAGGACAGATGGGGAGGGAAGTGGCAGGGGAGCCCTTTTGCTGATTCTGCAGTCCTAAAGCATCACCCTCACTCAGAGGGGAGCTGTTGGTGTTTAGAGTAGGACTGCGTGCCTGCATTGCTTTGGACAGGCTACAAAAGAGAACAGAGCAGAGCTTAACCTACAGGGTGAGTCTCCTACCATCACTGGTGCCTGATTTCTTACCACAAATAAATAGAAGCTGAGATGTTGAGGCTTTTTAATTTTATTTATTATCTTCTCAGGGAGGTGCCAGAATAATTGTTTTTTGTTGTCCTTTTGAAAATTGTTTCTACATAGTTGTTTCCTTTGCCTGGTGTCTGTAGGGCTGCCTACTGTTACTGGTAGGAAGCTATAGGTGTTATCCTTTTGCAAGAGGGGATGACCTTCCATCTGCCCTGGGCAGAAGCTGAAGTTATCTCATGAAACTATTACTTTATGATATAGAAAGACCTACTCTGCTTTGGGAAGGACAGCAAAATCTGAAGTCGGGAAGGTTTTATTTAGCTTTCTTACCTCAGGGAGCCTTCGCACCGGCCCACATGGTGAGAGTTTTTGTGTCCTTATGTGCTTTTGTGTCTTTTGATGACTTCCTTCAGCTTCTCATTTTGAAAGACAGCTAAGGTGCTGTGGTTTTCTACTTAAAGAAGGGCTCTTTTAACAACTGTATCAGGGGTTCTTGCTGCCCTAAAGAGCTCATGACTGTTCCTTCTTAAAAGGTAGATGATCATATCTGTGTTTGTCTGTTCATTAATTGTAGCTATTCTCAATCTGCTCTTCTCAGGCACTACTTACCTTTGTGCCACTGTTTCTCTGCCCTTTGAATAATAACACAATGTACTGAAAAGATAAAACAGTAGAGGGGCTTCTTCAGATCGTTACCAAAGCCACAAATTCATTTAAAGTTGGGCAATATATGTCAGAAAAAATTTCCAAGAGTGCTATGCAGATTTTGAGTATGAAGAACAGCCCTTTAAAACCTACTGTATTCCCATAAATGCCATTTGACAGTCTTTGCCCTTATACATGAAGATACGTGGCATTGAAGTGAGTTAAAAACATGAGTTAATCATGACGACACTTCAGGTTTTTCTTATAGACAGTCAGCAACTGCTCATAATTAATAGAAAAGACGCTTTGTCTGTAGGTGATACAGTTTGGTTAAATGTACCATCTCATCTGAAATGTTACAGAACGATAATTTACCCCCTTTTGGTTGTATTAAAACAGGAATTACTTATTGTATATATGAATTTCTTCAAAGACTGATGCTGAAATCTGATAAATTCTTAGAAACCTCAGTTCTATGACTAATAAAAGCAAAGGTTTTGCCATTTTTCCTTGTCAGCTAGTTTTACTTTCCATATTTGGAAATTTTCAAGTTGATACCGTGATGAAGTGGGTAATTCCTGAAGGGCAACTTAAAACAAAGAAAATAAATGCTTAAGAGACTCTTCACCTCTTGTATTCACACTGCAGTGACTGGGCTATATTGATGTTACAGGGTGATGAAGAGGCAATGCAACTGAGACTAGAGCCTAGAGCTATGTGAAAAAACACCGTGTACTCTTGCGTCAGGTTAGCACAGAGATAACAAAAGATGAAGATGCTGAAAAAGTGACTCGGCGTCCCTTGGAGCGAGAAGTATTTGCTGAGGTTGTTTGGCAGTGAGGTACCAGATATGTCAAGCTCCATATGAAGGGAGGAGGGAGCCCAGGCAGATGGATCCCAGGACATCATCAGGGACTGGATGCAGATGCACTGCCAGATGCTGCTTCTTATGCACTCCCTCCTACGATGGCATAGACCCAAGAAAACTTACAAGAGGACTCTTGTGAAATCTGTCTCTCCAGGAGTCAGAGTTGAGACCACGAGAAGCATCTCTCATGCTAAGTATGAAGAAAAGTTGGTCAATTCATTAACGGCTTAATATTATATGATCTGCAAGTGCTAAAATAAACCTTCCTTGACCTAACAGCAGGGGTTCATTTGTGAATGAATCTTTGCAAAAGTCTAGGCACCTTACAGATAACCAAACAGTTTATAATACTTGTAATGGGGAATGTATGCAGCTGAACAAAAGAGAAAAAACATTTCAATGAGAAATACAATAATTCTGTTCCAGAGGAACTACAGAAGCCCATCTCTGATGGAAGCTGAAGAGGAGTCATTCACACTAATGATGACTGCCTTCTTTCATCATCTGCAAGTAACAGTACTGCACATCTTTCCACCCAGCCAATACAAATACTTTAATTAACAGAATTACAAGACACCAGGCTACCTAACTGCCCCACTTTAGAGAGCTGCAGAAATAAAGCTTTGTTATAAATATAAATACTATAAATAAAGTTCATTAAGTTATAACTTGCATATAGATACCCCACTATTATGGGCCTTGCAGACAAATATCAAAAACAGATCCACCAGCAAGTGCTGGTGGCATGTGCTGTCAAGAACTTCTGTGTCTTAAGGAATACAGAGATTAGCACACGTGTGAGAATTTTTGTCTTATATTGCTTCTCTCACAAGGTGTTCCCTGACCTTAGCATAGGCTGTGAGGTGAAGTTGGCAAGCTAATCAGGAAGAAAAGGAGGATATTCTGTAAAACCTCTCCTATATGCTGGTCTTAATCGTTTGGAGGCAGATATCACAGGTGTACTTGGAGGTGAAACTGGGATAAAGTACTCCAGTACACTATTGTACCTCTTTGGAATCCACAATAGAACAATCTTTGGGCCTTGTGTGTCCAGTAGACAAATAATCAGTGATGTGGAAGGCTGAATGTAAGGTCCTAAAATGAGAGTAGCAAACAGCAAGCAGCATAGTCCCTACTTCCAGAACCTCAAAACCACAGCTCAAAGGAACTGGCTCAATGGAGAGGCTCTGCCTCTGCATCCGAAACCCAAGCCTTTGGCCAGTTGACCCTACCTGGGAGCCTGGAAAACCAAACCTTGTGTGGCCACTCAGCAGCAGTTAGACATGATGTCTACCCAAGAATGAAAATGCTCACACAGGAGAAGAGGACTTGAAAGCCTCTGTGTAATGCTACCACCCACTGACACCCACTATTTCTGAATTGTTTTGCTGGCATTCATTCCTCTGATAACAAAGTTGATTTGACTAATATCTAGTATATCTAACTAATTACATGGTTTTTTAGATGTATGGTAGCTGAATCCATTAAAAAAAAAATAGAATGAAAAAAGAAAAAAAAAGCCCATACACATGGTGATTTGATTCATTCTGGCTGGCACAGATCGCCCTTGGTCACTGAGATGGGTGCAACATGTCCAGCAAGGCACCTCATGCTGGAGAAGGCCCCAGTCTGCTCTCAGTTACACCCTCTTGGGACACTTCTCCCCACATTGTCTGCTCAGGGAGTCCGGAGTCCCTGCAGGGCGAAGGTGGCTGACAGGGCTGCTGCATCAGCCCCCTGAGCTGATTGAACACTGACATGGCTTATCCAGGAAGCAGTACTGAGCAAGAAGTATCCTGAAGGCAAAACCAGGGCAGGAATGCAGGTGTGAGGACGAGCAGAAGCCTCAGGGGACACAGAACCTATATGTTAAGTTGTCAGGAGGATAATGTCTGAATCCAGATTTAGTCATAAATGAAGGGAATTTAGATTGGGCTGACTTACAGTTGTTTTTCGGCTGATCCAAATGTATAGTAAACAACTGTTCACACTAGAAGTTACTAGTGAGCAGAAAGCAGTCTGGAGTTGCATATGTGTGACCATGCCTTTGGAGGGTGCTGCCCTACTGGCTCGTTTGTCCTGACCACAAAGGAACCTTGTAGGTAGCTTCTGCAACATCCAGATGACAGACTGAGCCATTTCATGGCATGCTAGCACTGAATTTATGTGTGCTCAGGTTTGTGGGACCATGATCTGTAGGACCATGTCCCCAGCTGTGCCTAGGATAGAGCCATAGAGTCATAGAGTGGCTTGGGTTGGAAGGGACCATAAAGTTCCTCTGGTTCCAATCCTCAGCCATGGGTAGGGTTGCCAGCCGCTACACCAGGCTGCCCAGGGCCTTATCCAACCTGGCCTTGAACACCTCCAGGGATGGGGCATCCACAGTTTCTCTAGGTAACCTGTTCCGGTGCCTCACCACCCTCTGATAAAAGAATTTCATCCTAATATCTAATCAAAATCTCCCCTCTTTTATTTTACAACTGTTCACCCTTGTGCTATCACTTTCTGCCTGTTTAAAAAGTCAGTTTACCTCCTGTTTATCAGCACCCTTTATGTACTTGAAGGCCACAATGAGGTCTCCTTTGAGCCTTCTTCAAGCTGAACAAGCCCAACTCCCTCAACATTTCTTCATAAGAGCAGTGACCTCTGACCACTTCTGTGGCCTTCTCTGGACCCACTCCAACAGCTCCACATCCTTCTCATTCTGGGGACCCCAGAGTACTCGATATGGGGCTTCGCAAGGGGCACAAAGGCTACCCAATGTTTGTTGTATATGAAGGGTTAATGTGTATGACAAATTCAACTTTTTATTTAAAGTTTTAAGTTTGCTGTAGCATCGATTTATCCTCTTTGTTTACAGCTTATGGAGAACTTAAGAAAGTGAAGCAAAACACTGCAACATACATGTGAATAGCATGTACTGTAGCCCCAGTGTGTTCATTATAAAGGCTCTCTGGATCATTAGCTTTGTAGTAAGTGAGCAGACCAGAGCCCACTATGTTCTTATACAAATTAATTTTCTGTGAACTTAAGGTTATGACAAAACAGAATCAGAATGGCCAAGGTAGGCAGGGCCCTTGGTTCCCTCAGGCCCACTCCTAAATGGGGACACCCAGAGCAGGGAGCCCAGGCCCATGGCCAGGTGGCTTCTGAAGGTCTCCAAGGAGGAGACCCCACAGCCTCAGTGCAACCTGTGCCAGTGCCAGTTCCAGCACTGCACAGCACAGCAGTGCTGCCTGCTGCTCAGAGGGACCTCCTGTGCTCCAGTTTACACCAGAAACAATAACTCAGAACATGTAAACGCCTACTTTTAGATCAGACTAGGACAAGAAGGGCTTTTTGGTTAAATCAGAAGCCAAATACTTTTCCCCTTGGGAAGAAGGATCATTTTTTGCTTCACTCGTGTGTTTTTGCACTAAACAAGTGGTGTGCATTTGCTATGTTTTGTAAAAAGCCATCATGGCAGAGCTGCAACTTCTCAACACAGTTCTGAAATGAAAATGTAGAGAAAAGGCTAGACACTCATTTCCAAAAAATAATTGAATAGTTGTATACATTCTTCAGTCACAGCCTAAAGTACTTATTTCTAATGATTAACTCATTAATAATTAAAAGACTTTAAAATGTTTTAATAATTAAAATACTTCAAAATATTTTAATTAAATCCCTGATTCGGAATACTACAAAATTCATTAAAATAAATGTGACAGGTTGGGATGAAATAGGCATCTTAAGCAGCAGTTCACTTTTCTGATGGTGTGATGCCAGCACACTCCAGCCCTATTATACAACCATCAGGAAGCTGCAGCACTGGGCCCATCACAGGCAAAGTTCTCCTTCCCAGGTTCCTCCTCAAATTAGCTATGAGAATATCTGTACTGATTAAGGTTTTGCCTTTAGGGTGAGGCAAATCTCAGAAACCCAATTATTACTAAATACCCTGTAGAAATTTTCAACAAAGCTAGTTTTTTTTTTAAATATTGCTTTCCTACAAACTGCAACTTAAATAATTTTCTTTTTATTGTTACTTAGTTACAGTGTTTTTCCCTTCTCCTGATCCTAATCTATCACACGGTGTTGATATTGTTTTGGTTTAAGCAGATGTTCCAGAGGTGACTGCATTTCAGTAACTGAGTAAAATGGTCCCACAGCATCATTTTGCAAATTTTGTCGAATTATTTGTGAAGAAATACTCAAATGTGAATTACTCTGCTATTATTATTATTATAATCATCATCATCACAATCTAATACTAGGAGTGGATAATAAGGATTTACTTGCCCACATTTGGAATAGAAGCCCGCAGAAGAACACAGAAAAGTTATTTGTCTACCTAATGCTTAATGTGAATGGACACATAGTTTATCATCAGCGTTCTATTTTTTGTCTTGGCTCAGTTAGCACTAAATGTAATGAAAACAGTTTGGAGGTATTTGTCTGAATTCAATAAACAAATGGTTTTAAACACTTTTGAATATGAATTTCACGTTATGGCTTCATTTTCCTGGCAGGCTTTTTCATTCAGTTTTTGGACATTCTTATGCTGTGTGAAGCACTCAGAGAAACAGTTTACAAGTGCATCACACATGTTGCTCATTGTGATGAGACTCATAGCATTAAATAAAATGCTGCAAAACGTTCTACATGGAAATCTGCTACCTGTTTATCTAAGCATGGTATGTATATTTATTCCTAATAAAATCCAGAGCAGTCTTTATCAACATAACCTGCTCCCCAACCATAAGGGGAAATGCATCCTTTGTAACTTTGAACCATATTGGCTGATGGCAGAAAAACATCTGGAAGCTCCAAAATACGAAACCCAGATTTTAAGAAGATTTTATCTACCACCACAATCTGGCATTGCAACTATGCAGTTTCCTGGTTCCCTCATCTTTGGTTGGGTGCCCACATTCCATGAACACCACACAGTGAATGTCAGGTGCATGAGGACAGAGCATGGAGCCTCATGTCAGTCAAGCACATGGAGATGGGGAAACCAAGAGACTGTCTCAAATGAAATGCCCTCCTCTTCCCCACCATGGCATTTGAATTTCTATGCCATGATGTCTTTTAAGAGATCTCAAACCAGCCCTGGGGGAAGGTAAGTAGAGGAATGTGTATTTTGCGTCCCAACTAAGCCGGTGCATGAACTGAATGCTGGGCAACTTGACTTTTTTAAGACTGAAGAGCTCTTAGATATCGGCAGGATTCAAGATGTCTGGAGATCTTCTGTGATGGCAGCTGAAATGATGGAGGTGCAGAAACCTCCTGGATTAGACAACAGAATCTCTGGGATAGATGTAGGCACATGAATTCCATCTCTTACCAGATTTGGATGAGGCCAGTGATCACATCACTTCTCGGTGATGTGTAGCAATAGGACAAGGAGTAGTGGTCTAAAACTTGAACATAGAAAGTTCCATAGAAACATGTGGAAGAACTTATTTACAGTAAGGCTGATGGAGCACTGAAACAAATTTGCCCATAGAGGTTGAGGAGTCTCCTTCTCTGGAGATAGTCAAGACCATCTGGACGCCTACCTATGCAATCTATTGTACAATACCTGCTTTGGCAGGGGAATTGGACTTGGCGATCTCTTGAGGTCACCTCCAACCCCTGCAATTCTGTGATTCTGTGATATACTGACAGGCAATGGGCATGAAAACATGTGAGGGATTTCTATAACAACTCTGTGAAATAATAAATCCCACAAGGGAACTCTAAATCTCCACACAATGTAAATGTTTTTTACATTTAATTGCTATCCACATTTCTGACCGGCTTCAGAATAATACAGCTGTGAAAGTAATTAATTAATATAGGAATTAAGTTTAATAAGAGCACAAGGTTTTTGTGCTTGCCCGCTGGTTACGGACACTAGCTAGCACACAGATAACAGGTTGTTGCCATTGTTGTCACCTCATTAGAAAATTAGCATTTAATTAACTTAGGAAGATATGGAACAATTTCGATATGGGAAATATTTGTACACATTGTCTATTGCAATTAAAAACGCCCATCTAGCAAAAAGCACAGCAGCCTCTACAGCTGGTGGGTGTTGGCCCACACAAACTAAACAGGCGGCCGGTCTGTGCAGCTGCAGTCATTGCCTTTGATTTGGAGGGTAAAGGAAAACTGTGAGACGTATTGGAGACACTGGATGAAAGCAGAGATCCAGCAGTGGCATCAGTGCCCTGCTCACAGGCGGTGCAGCAGCATGCGCTCTTCCCCAAAGTCTTCAAGCATAGTGCTGGGCTGTGAGCTGCCAAGGGAAAGTTTGGAAGGGAGGACAGCTCTGCTTCAACCAGAGTCTCCCACTGGAGTGTTTCCACTGACATCAGTGGGGTTTCATGGCCCCCATGAGGTGTCCTGCTGACAGCTCCAGCACTGCGGGGAGCAGCTGCGAGGAGCTGCCCAGATGTCAGTGTGGCTGGGGACTGGGGGCAGCAGGAGGTGGAGGGGGGAGCTGCTGGAAGGCAGCAATGTTGAAAAAAATGCCTTAAGTCTTCTGCTAGCAAACACAAAATAGGAAAAACAATCCCTGATTCTTATGCTGAATTGTTATTCTGCCTGGACGCTTTCATTTGGGTTGCTGCAAGACCACAGCAACAATCAGATGGCAGTCAAGCTGGCTCCTTCGGGGTGAGGAATTCACACCTGCGTGTGCCAGTATGGCCACGTGCACACACAGGGGACTGCCCCGGGCAGGGGTGAGCGGTTGTGTCACCTCTGTCATCCCTCGGGCTCGCAGCAGACACTGAAGCCCTCTGCACGTGTTCAGCATTGCACATGCATGGTCATGGAGCCGTGCCAGCATCCCACGAGTTCTCCCACTGACGTCCCTGCAGCTGTGGCTGAATATCTCCTAACCCCGGGCTGAACCGCCTCTCGGCAGCAGCTAGCACTCCTCTGGACTCTCCAGGTACTTCGGAGAGATGTGTCACTGCCCTTGCCAACAAAAACAGGGCTTCCAGCCCTTTGCCTGCCCTTCCCCAGCCTGCAGAACAGGCTGCCACCTGCGAGGAGCGGTGCAGCAGCTTGTTATAGCCTCACTGCAGGAGATGGGTGGGCTGCACTGTGTCAGTCTATCTCCCAGGGGGCAGCTCACCCTCACCGGTGCGATGAGGTGACAGGTAGGGACTGCCAGCCCTCATCAGTCACACCTGAGCAGCCTGCACTGCTGCCATTCCCCTTGCAGGGAGTGACGGGCTGCGCGCTGTCAGCAGGGAAAGGCCCGAGGTGACAGAGCTCCTCCTGAGGGAAATTCCCACAGCTTTTCCTGTTTATCCAGAACAACTGCCCCCTATTCTTCCTCCTGGTGTGATGCGAACCAATGTCGGGGCTGGTGAGATGAAGTGGCATTGTACAGCAATCAGTGTGGATGCCTTTTTGCGCATGCACTGAAGTGCGTGACACTGCCATTTGCTGCGTGTCAGGGAGATGAATAAAGTGGTACTCCTTCAGACTGCAGCTGAATGGGAAGCTGAGCCCAGCACTGGGGGACAAGGTGTGCATGACTGTGTTACATGTTTTTAATTGGTGGCAGCAATTAAAGGATGTTTATGTGTGTGAAACGACTGATGTACACTTGTAGATGAACATAAGCACTGAAGCTTCGCTGCTGCTTGAGAGGGAAATGATCCCATGCAGGGGAACTGCAGCAGGGCTTTATTGCTCAAAAGCCTTTTGAAGTAAGATCAGCTCTGAAGGTCAAAGGTGGAAATTATGTATCAAAGTCCCATCAGCACCCTGTGCCATTAGTTAAATGACTGAATAGAGAGGCAAAAAGAAGCAAGCAAACAAAAGCTCTGATTAAAATCTCACTCACTGTGTTGGTCTGGTACTTTCCTGCAACCAGTTAAGGAATGGGTACTTCCAGCACCTGAATGGTCCCACTGACCCATTGAAACGAGCATATTTGAGACACACATTAACAAATAACACTCTCGTTGTGTTTCTGGTTCCAAAGGAAGATGGAAGGACAGACATCGGTCTGACAGTGCCTGATAAGTGTGTGACAGACCGACTTACACCAGAGACTAAAGAAGAAAATGCCATCCAGTCCTACAGTTTTACATGAGCCTTTTTATCTTCCTCTGTTTATTCTTTGCTCTCACAGCCAATAATTTATCTTCGGTGAGATTCAGACCACCTACTTTGGTGCTGAAGTCCAAGAATATGATTTAGAACCCTACAGTCAGTCACTGCTTAATCCTAGGGGCACTTTTATTCATGCTAGAGGCTAGAAACCCCTGGAGCAAACTGCTCCTGCTCAGAAACGTTCGTGCAACTAGAGGAGCAAGAATCAGAGCACAAAACATCATCTTGTGTTTGGACACAGCAGCCAAGAGGCAGCTGAACCACAAGTAACCATGGGCCTATGTGGGCTCCCTGCAGGTTACCCTGCTTTCTGAAGGGGATGCAAGAGCCACAACTGTACTCGTTACTCACATGGGGCCAGAACACAATAGTCTCTCCCACAGCTGTTTGAACTGATTCCTTGGCAGGTCACTACCCAGAAAGGTTTGGGCCTAAGCCCACCACTTATGGCCAGACAAGGTCTGGTTGAGGCCTGGGAAGAGCACTAGTCAGACTTTCTGTCCAGCAGATGTAGCAGGTGAGGCAGCATTTCAGGTGGGAAGAGTGTTGAGTTGGACGTGAGCTGCAACATGCTTGCCCTCAGGACAGAGAAAGTCTTGATTTATTTAAGACTTGATTTATTTAAGATCCGTATTATGCCTTTTTAATACAAAAACATCATATATAACCGCTGGATTACTTTTAAAGCAGTGAATTCATAGAGGTTCCTGAAATACAGCCTGTTATAAAGCTTCAGAGAAGGCTGAAAGTGTGGAGATGATCCTTCAATTTGCACTCCTGACAGCGCAGGTGCATCCATCCCTCTCCTGCCCAGCTTCTGCTCTAGTGTTGCTCTCTGCTTTCTGTGATGGCCCCATGGGAGGTTGGACCTGGCCAGCAGCCAAGCACACCCAGCTGCTTGCTTCTCCTGCTTCCCCCATGGGTTAGGAGAGAAAATTATGGCAAGAGTGAAAGAACTCCTGGGCCAAAATAAAGACAAGGAAGTTACCAATTATTGCTACAGGGAAAACAGACATGACTTGGGGAATTTAATTTATTTTAAATATTCAATTACTGATTCAGATATTGTAGAACAAAAAAAAACTAAAAACAAAAACAAACAAACAAGAAAAAAAAACACACAAAAAACATTTAAATACTTACTTAGGGAAAACAGCTTTTCCCTTCCCTTCTCTCTTCCCTTTTCTCTCTTCCCCATTCCCTCTTCTCCCTTCCATCTTCCCTCTTCCCCCTTCTCTTTCCTTTTCCCTGTCCTCACTTTCACCTCAGACTGCTCTCCTCTCCCAGTCCTAGTCACATTGATACCACTTCAGATTTCACTCAGTCACTCCAGTGAGGTAACTGGTGATACAGGAAGGAACAAGGGCATAGAAATTTATTTCAGTCATAGAATGACATAAGTTGAAGGAGACTTTAAAGATCATCCAGTTCCAACCTTTTGCTGTGGGTTGGATGCCACCACCAGCTCAGGCTCCCCAGGGCCCTATCCACCCTGTCTTTGAATGCCTCCAGGGATGGGGCACCCACAGACTCTTTGGGCAGCTGTGCCCGGGCTTCATTGCTCCCTGAGTAAAGAATTTCTTCCTAACATGTAAACTAAATCTAACCAAATCAAATAAAGTAAAATAGTACTCAAACCAACTCTCTTGCTGCTGGGCTTTGATTGACAAGCTGAGGGTAGCAAGGAGAGGGCTTCTTTTTAGATGCTATAACAACTAAATCAAGTGTCCAAAGTTGAACTGGAGGTTTGGTCGCTCTGAACCTCTTCTGCTTTTCTCGTACATAGCAGCCACTTTTACTGTCAGGATTTGTAAAGAAATAAAGTAATTGAATCCTTACAACTCATCCAGTTTCTGTTCTCAGAAAATGTGAGGAGACTTACACTACTGAATGCTAATGAAATTTCAGGTAGCACTAGGTGTCACGTCCATCCCCGACCCACACACACACTACCTACATTCTGGCATTTCACTAATTTGAATTGCTCATCTATTTAGAATGTAAATTGCTGATCTATTTAAAAGGTACAGCAGGAGCACAGTTTACATGGACATCCAGCTGGGATGGAGGGTCAACATTCAAGTTCAGTGTTTTCTTTCTAAATAACTTGGCTGCTCAAACAACACCTCAAGGATTTGAATTTAGTAGATCAAATTTTCTTCTCAGTACATCTCCACTGACACAGCTTAGGTCAATGGACCAGCTTGTGATCTCAGTTAAATCAACATGTATTGGAAGTAACATTACAGACTAGTGGAACTCTTCCAGATTTATATTGGTGCTAATGAGGCCAAAATCTGGTCCAATACGCTTGCAGAGATAGAACAGAGGGCAAAGCCTTCATTTCATTCCTCAAGTAAAATATATCACCCTGCAGCCTTTTAAAAATCTTTGAACTTTGTATAACAAGAAGAATAAACAGAAGTCATATCAAAGGAATTAGTCTAAAATTTATCCTCTAACTGATAGTAAATCCTGGGAACGTTCCTGGGCAGATGCAAAAAATGCTGATTATTTCAGATAAACTACATTAATGTTCTGGTTATGACTTAGCAATTATTTTTTAAATGTCTAGATTAACACAATATTTTCAGATGAGAAGGATAATGCAAAGTCCAAGCCTTGCAAAAACCGGAGTACATTAATTTTGTTAGTGGTAGTGACAATCTCATTTACATTATTCATTTTTTTTTATCACCTATATGACTATTTGTATTCCCAAATATCTGGCAATTGCTTTCATTTTTCTGTCTCCATTGTCTCTTCTTTGTGATTCATCATCTTTATTTTTAAGAAAATATTTCAGAAAGGAAAGAGGGTTTTTTTTTCATTATGTTCATGAAAAACATTATGAAAAAATTATAGCTGATATCGCTATATCTATTTTTGGAAAAAAATATTCGTTTGAGTTCTTTTTGAACGCTTCTTATAACTGAGGAGATCCCCCACCTTCTTATTCATTGTAAACATCAGAATTCTTCCTGTTGGATGATGGGAAGTGGTAATTACCACTCTGATAGTCAAGCTCATGGTGTAAGTTAATATAAGTGCAATGCAGCTGTACGGCACAAACGGACCATCAAAAGTGGAAGCATGAACTAGAGAACAGCAAGAGCTCCAGCTCCTTCAGCTCCTGCAAAATGGGACAGTCTGTAGCTCAAAAGACCCTGCCCTCTGGGTCAGGGGAACAGAAACCTACATAAATGGCTTTCCACCAAGATGTCTCCTTTTTCCACATGTACAGAATGCTGGACTGTGAGTGTGGGAGAAAAAGAGCAGAAAAGATTTTTCGTAAAATGAATAGCAGGGGATATCTACATTGTCCTGTCCATTTCCTATCAAATTGAGTAGGGAAAGGAAGGAAGGAAGGAAGGAAGGAAGGAAGGAAGGAAGGAAGGAAGGAAGGAAGGAAGGAAGGAAGGAAGGAAGGAAGGAAGGAAGGAAGGAAGGAAGGAAGGAAGGAAGGAAGGAAGGAAGGAAGGAAGGAAGGAAGGAAGGAAGGAAGGAAGGAAGGAAGGAAGGAAGGAAGGAAGGAAGGAAGGAAGGAAGGAAGGAAGGAAGGAAGGAAGGAAGGAAGGAAGGAAGGAGTAGGACCAGGCAATAGGGGAAAGCTGAAGGAAGGTTTTAAACTGCCAGCATCCCTCTGGAGGGGGCTGTTTCCAGTCTCCCTTCTCTGGGAGTCCCATTTTTGGAATGTTGCTTTTTTTTTTCTTCTTTCTAATTTCTTTACTCTGATTTTTACAGTTCTATCAGTGTAATCCGCTACAGTGTTATGCAAATCAGTGGAGCTGTGCTGATTTGCATGACAAGAACATCACACCTTCCTACCTGGCACTGAGACTGAAACAACGAGGCATAATTTTGCACAGGTTTTTTATTCCTGTTGTAGTCAGAGCCTGATATGGACCAAAAAAAAAAAAAAAAAAGAAAAGAAAAGAAAGAAAGAAAAGAAGAAAAAAAGAAACAAATGTGCAGAGATCTTTATTGTCATCTCTAATGAGAATCTGAGCTCCAAACTTCATAGTTTGTGACTGTGCATAAAATTAACTGGATGTGTCTGTTAGCGGATCTGGCTGAAATGGTGTGTGATTATATCCCATGTGCATATTTGTTTTCAGTCATATTTACAGGGGTGCCTCCATCCTGATGCTTCAGTTAACTGTTACTTCAAGGAAATAAACAGAGGTGAGGGTCCAGTCACCTTCAGCTGTTGGAAGCTAATAAGGTGTTAATGAAACATTGGCAAATAGCAGCAGTTTAGCACTCGGTTGACACTTGATTTTTAAAAGAGACAGAGTGTAAATAAGCTGTGTTTGCAGTGAAAATTAAAAAAGTGGGAGGTGGGGGAACAAATAACACTCTCACAGCTTATTGGTTTTAAGCAGGGAGCACTTGATAGACCACATCAGGGAGAGTAATTCACAAGCACAGTCAATGGCTGTCAAAAAAATGTAGGATGGCAAAGGGATCTGCTTTCACACATTGTTTTTTAGACACTCTTTTATTGCAAGAGCAGCTGATGCCCAGTATAAGAGGGCACTTGGCATCCTTCTCCAGCCCCTGGAAGTACTCTGGTGAGCATCTGGCTTCCCTCAGAATACAGGCCCTATGGGCTCTTGGGTGTTGTTCATGAGGGATGTGCAGTCCCTGTCTGCAGGGCACCTAAAGCTGTCAGGGAGCATGAGCTCTGACATTCCTGCTGCCTTACAGGCAACAAACTGCACCTTGAGAAATGGTAGGACTTGGAAGATTTATTAACCTGTGTCCTGTAGTGAGGCTATAGAGGTGATCTATGGGATGCAGGGAGCAAGTAACTTAGGTTTAATACCAGTCAGCTTTACATAAGGTAGTACAGCATCACCCAGAGTGAATCTTTCCTTTTTTCACCACTCAGTATAAAATCGTGTCCCAAAGATGGTACAACCAAGCTGCACATGTCTCCCCTGCTTTTGGCTCTGAAGGAAGAGGAGGACTTTCCTTAGCGAAGGAGAGGAATTAAACGAAGACAGCGTGGTAGGCTACCATGTCAGATGGATCTTGGAAGACCATTAGCAGCTTTGTTTCAGAGTGGCTCCTTCACCAATACCTAGAATAGATTTAGGCTCTGTAGCAAGGTGCATATTTGTGACTGATGCACTGAGGATTTTCTGTTACTCAGTATACCCCTAAGTATTCCTAGATAAGACAGCCTACAACAGAAGAACTCACGTCAAGGCAAGAAAAAAGAAAGGGGAGGATATTCCGCAGACATGACTTTTCCTACATAGTTGCAAAGGCAATGTTTGTTTTGCAGGTGAGCAGCATGTGAGTGAAGTTTCCTTGCCGGGCTGGAGAGGTTAGTGGATTCCAGCAGATTATGAGCCACATCTGAAATTACTTCAGCAGTGCAGAGTTGTTAATCAGTAACCTCAGTTACTGATTTATTTTTTCCCTGTTCTCATGTGTCACATTCATTCATAGCAGCCCTTACTATAATGCACCTTACCAGCATAAGGCAGATCCTTTGGCACACATGCTGTATAATAATCCCTTACTGTACATTACAATTGCAAATTAGAGCTAGCTTTAATTTAAAATGTAAAAAGTTTCATTTTCTTGAGGTAAGGATTGTCAGAGGAATAAACCTGTGGGTGTAATATACCCATGGGTACTGGCAGTTCTGAAGTGTTGAATAAATGAAAGCCACAAAGCCTATATTTTTGTTTAGGGTAAATAATGCCACACATAAATATTGAAGTATTGAACATAAAACACGCTATGCAAAAATAGAGACTTTGTTTGCTTGATTCTCCCCAACGTGTTAGAAAAGCTTTAACCCAAGGGGACTGTAAGCGCACTCTTTAAAACGAATTGAAGTGCTGTATGTTGTCTATAAATTTCTCTATTGAATTACTGTCTTATTTTCTGTTTGCGGCAATATATTGTTTTGTTTATGAAGACTATAGCGCAGCTGGTATCTTCTGGTATACTGTAAGACAAACATCGTGCAGTATGTTTGCTAAGAATCTGTAAATTTGCACTTCCCAAATGAGACAGAATCTCACATTCTCAAACGCGCTTTCCGGCAGCACTGGCATTTGACTACAGGCAATGCTAGGCTGCTGGGCTGGGCACAGGAGATAGTGGCTGCTCACTCAGTACTTGGGATCAGGGTTTCCCTTGGTCAGGCTGGCAAAAAACACTGAGAGCCCTTTTTCTGCCTTTGTAGTATATGGTCCATTTCCTAGGATAATCCATTTCTTCACTAGCTGCTATTATGAGGACATAAGACACCAGGAGGTGCACTTTGACCTCTCCTGTTCTCTTCTGTCATACACAGAGTATTTGAAGCTTTTGGCCTTTTGTGCTAAAGGTCCAGTTTTGTTGTAGGATGTCAAGGCTCCTTTTGTAAGGGGCACAGAGCATAATTCCTATGATGCTTTTGTCACAACAGTGTATTTGTTTTAATGACAACTAATCCACCTTTAGCAAAAGCAATTGACCCTTGGTGATGGACTAACTTTCTTGCTATCAGAGTATGGAACATTTGTTTTGACATTAATGTGATAATACTAGTACTGGTATTTTCTCTTAGTATTGTGCTCTGACTTCCAGCCCTATGCAGCCAAAAGCTGTGAATGCAAAAATGGCATGTTCAGTAGTTAGAATTCAGAATCTGAATAAGGAATATTTTGCATATTGATTTTGGATCCTTTTTCTCCTCGCTTAGCATTTAAAATGAAGAATACAAAGTCTGTTTCCTTCACATCCAGGGCAGCGTAGCAGCAGGTTGTGTAACCACTTATAAAACAAGCTATTTGAGGCTATGAATCTAGAAGAGAAGATAAAGGAAAATGATATCATTCTCAGTGAAGCAGAAAGTGAAATGGGGACTAAAAACATAGAAAGAATGAAGGAAAGAGCATTAATATTGCCAGAAATAAATCATTTCTTCTGGGGTAGTTTAAAGGAAAACGAAAATTATTGGAAGTTTGACACATGAGGAAGATCTTAACTATTACTGCACACACTTCTGTTTGATTGCACTTCTTGCAGAACATTCTTCCTGGTGTATCTTATTCTCAGCCTGTGAGGACAATATTTTCCTGGGCTGCACAAGAATTTCAGGGCAGGAGTCAGTCTGAGATAAGACAGGCACACTTAAGTGCCTGAATACAAATGTCTTAATCTAAAACAAATCTAAAAAGGTCTGTCATTTCACGGCTATTCCAAACCGATGTTTAATTTCAATTATGCTCATTGAACAGGAACAGTCGTCTCCAGAGGAGCTGCCATCATGACCTTGCTGAATTGCTACTGGTTGGTTTGCAATATGCAATGGAGAATGGTGGTTTTACCATGCTGAAGGCAGGATTCTTTAGGCACGGTACAGGTACAACATATTTTACTTCCCATCTATACCTCCTGCAGAACTAGCTTTTAGTGTTGTTTGAGCATCAGAGTTCCTTTCAGCTGTAGCTTGTGAACTGCAAATACCACTTGCACATATGTTAGCAAGCACCACGGACTGACTGCAGGTTTCTTGCCGTTTTGGATAGCTCACCTTATAAACGTCTTGCACAGGTTCAGCATGGCCATGGTTAATTCCTAATCACAAATGAAGAGAGGAAGGAAGATATATCTGGACAAATGAGACAAGTTCCTAAGTTGGCAATGAATCAAATGACGTTGAGACCTTTCCACAATGGCTAAGAGTACTTTGTGCTTTCTCTCACTGTGGCCAGCTAGAAGTTTATACAGGTGAAGCCCTGGTGGATAATTGCTAGGGCACTCCTGATCTCCAGCAGCTGGAGCACTGAAATTAGAAGCTCTGTTTAACTCTGCATTCTCTGTATCCGGATCAATAGTCATTCTGTTAGGAGGCAAGCAGCATGACCATGCACAAAGGGTTGAGTCCTTTTTAATTAAGTCTTCCCATGATTATTATTTTCCTGGCATACAAAAAAGGAAAATTAACCTATGCTCACCTTGCTTCCAGTCCCTCTTCAGGAGTTTCTTTCAACTTGTCAGTGATCGAGAAAGAGAAGCAATTTCTTAGTAGATATTTATCTGAAGGGAAGAAGTTGGTAAATAATTACCCAGGCTTGTGAAGTGCAGGTGTTCACTAAGTGTACCCTGACATAAATATCTTCCTTTTTTATTTTATTTTATTTTAATTTAATTTTTTTTTTTTTTTTTTTTCTGTTTGTTTTCTCTCTCCTGTTTTATTCAGGAGCAGCTGAGTGTTACCCAGCAGGGATATCCACCTGTGGTCACTGGGTAGCTATGTCATAAATGTTTCTGGAAGCTCATTAAAATAAATCCAAATTCCAAGTGATTTTCTTTGCTTCTGAGCATTCTCTTAAAAATGCTGCAGCCAACATTCTATTACATAAAAATATGTGGGTTTTTTTCATAGACTTGTCTTTTATATTACTTTAAAAAGCAGTTGTTTTGGAATTTAATGTAAAATTAAAGCAAGCCCATTCTTCCTCAGTAGGTTGCAACTTGAGTCTTAAAAAAATGCTTTGCAATGCTGGAAATTTTTCTTTATGGTTTGCATTACCAAAATACTGTTTGTTTGAAATACTGGCCATATAAAGAACCATTTTTCACTTTCCCTTTTTTGTCTTAATCAGTCTTACTGCCCAGTTCTGTTTTCCTGAGTCAAATCTTTTATATAGATGCCTCTCAAATCATTTCAAAATGGCTGGCTTGATCCAAAAAGTCCCTGAATATAGAGCAATGCTCAAAAACGTTTTTTCATCACATTTTTCTGGGAGTTGGTTCCACAAATTCTTCACATTTCTCTTCACATTTCTTCTACTTCTCTTCACATTTCACAAACCTTCATTATAGCAACATCCATTTACAGCGAGTTTTAATGAATGGTAGCACAGTTACACTGGTGGTTTCTGCTTGGAAAGAAATTAATATGAAAATAACTTATCTGTTGTCCTCTTTGAAGGATCAAATCAAGACAATGACCTCATGCAGTGAAATTGGGAACCCTCAGCAAATTTATGGATGACACCAAACTGTGTGGTGCGATCAACACGCCTCAGGGACAGGATGTCATCCAGAAAGACCTAGACTGATTCAAGAAGTGGGCCTGGGTGAACCTCATGAGGTTCAACAAATCCGAGTGCAGAGTCTTGCACCTGGGTTGTGGCAACCCGTTATCAGTACAAGCTTGTGGATAAAACAATAGAGTACAGCCCTGTCAAAAATCACTTGGGGGTACTGGTGGATGGCAAGCTGGACATGAGCAAGCAATGTGCCCCTGCAGCCCAGAAAGCCAACTAGGTCCTGGGCTGCATCAAAAGTAATATGGCCAGCAGGGTAGAGGGGTGATCCTACCCTTCCGCTCTGTGCTGATGAGGCCTCACCTGGAGTGAGGTCATCATCCAGATGTGGAGACCTCAGTAGACATTCAAGGTCAGTCTGGAGGGGCTCTGAGCAACCTGAATGAGCTGTAGATATACCTGTTCATTGCAGGGGAATTGGACTAGATAATCTTTAACTCAAATGATTGTATGATTCTGTGTAAGTTTGGAGCACAGAGAGCCTCCCTAGCATTTTTATTGCCTTTTTATATATGCAGTAATTCCTGTATTTTATATGCAGCTCAAAGTATGTGTTAGGATTCCTGGTAGATGCATGATCATTTACCAATGAGGATTTGATTTGTCAAAAATTGAAAATATTATGTAATAAAAATCTATTTTCCTATTTCATCATTTGTTGTTGTATGCAACATAGTAACAAAACCCTGGCAATTAAAACTTCAAGCTCAAAATGTTTCTTTGCCATGTGCAAGTCTGCAGGAACATGATATACAGAGACTGAATGCCATTAAATGTACAGCTTTTTGAAATTTCTTCAAAAGTCAATAATGCTGATGTTAGTTAAATGTAGAAGGTAGTGTCTTAATTATTATTTCCTGGGTGAAAAAAATGAGAAAAAAACAAACAGAAGAATAAAAGTAGTGGTCATTAAAACTCAGGACATGGTGTGATCAGTGCTGACATAAATTGTTCAAGGAGCATCTCAAAGGTGAGCAAAGAAGACCACAGAGACTTGGAGCGTGGTAGCAGTTAAGAACTGGCATGACAGACTTTATGAAGCAGTTCTGAGAGAGAGGATCTTGCACGGAGCTCAAATATTGTTCAGTGATGGACATAACTTCCAGCTGGAGAACCCTGGGCAATAATCTCAAGTGAAAATCAGCTGCTATTGAGCACGTATGGTCTCAAGGGTTATTGTACCTGAGCAATGACATAGCTCATATAAACTAGTTTTTGTCTATGTCATTACTATTTTCTTTCTATAATAGGCAAATTTCTTATTCATGCTTAATTCACGATGGTAACTTTGGTCAGCAAACAGATATTGGAAAAGAATATTTATCATTTAGATATTCAAATAATTAATTGTCAGCATATGTTATATTCCAGTGGGGAATAACAGGCTGGTGTGTTTGGGGATGAATGCATAAACCATTCAGAAACTGTTTGAAAATAATTAAGGAAATAAGATGCCTACTGTATATAAAGTGGGCTTTTAATTATAATAGAAAATAAATTCTTCAGAAATCATTTGTAAGATAACTTACTTCTCAAGTGTATTTTGGCAAGATTTCAAATAATTTATCAGCTAGTGATCACATATTGTGTGACAGGATTATAACTAACCCAACACACTATACCAGCCCAGATATAGCAGCTCAGCTCCCATCCAATATCAAGGGAGGGCTGGGGACGTACAGAAAGAGCTGCATCTGCGTTCAGGTACTTTCATTTGCAATATGTTCCGTTATCGCAATGCAAGAGGAGAAGTGCAAAGTGCACTGTCGTGCTGAACCTAAAAACCTGTCCCAAGGGTTGATAGGTTGGTGGCTGCTGGGAATGTAAATAAGTGTCTACTCTGCACTGCGATGGTGGCTGCATGGTAGGTGAACCAATTGTTATTGAAATCAGATTTAATCTAAATCTGAAACGAATATATGAACATTTCTACTAAATTAGCCAAAGCATGCAACACAGAGTTTAGACTTAATATTTTATGCTAGCTTCATGCTTCCTCTTTCAGGGCAAAGGGTATGGCATCAATGTTTGTCAGAAAGTTTTGTCTGAACTTTAGCATTCCCTGAGTTTCAAACCATGCTGCAGTGAATATTTTGGTGCTTCATGTGAGGTTATAATTGTAGAAAACAGTCATGTTTCTGTGCCTGTATTAATGATCTCTTGCTTATCAATATTTCATTAATAATTTCAGTGAATATAGGAAGAATTCAGAAGATGTCACCTTAGATTACAAACTGCTGATTACAGTGTTTTTTTCAGAAAGATGAAGATAAAAAGGAAGATGCTTTGGATTTAACATGTAAGCTACCACTCACATAATTGTGAGAAGGTGCATGGTTCTATATCATTGCTGGTTGTATATCATGACAATCTACCCCTTCTTATTGTAGAATCACAGAACGGCCAGGGTTGGAAGGTGTCTCTGGAAATCATCTTGTCCACCTTGCCCCCAACTCCAATTCAGGGAATAGTTTTACAGAGCAAGGAGTATTTCACTTGAAAATAAAACATTTATGCTTTTGAAACCTTTGAACTTGTATTAGTCTTGACAGAGTGACCTTTGCTAATAATAAATTGAAAGTAATCAGATTAATTTTTTCCTGCTGAAATACACATGACTCTTAAAATCTTTGTCTAGCTTAGAAACTTCTTTAATATTTGAGGTTTCCACGAAAAGCCCCTTGCAAACAGCTTCTTTTCTTCAGCTGCGAATCCCAAGCTGTATGCAAAGCTGAGGCTATAGCCCACAGTTTGCATTAAGTAGCATTTGATTAGGTGGTAATAACATTAATTGACACCCAGAATCTGTTGGCTGTAGGTGATCTGAAGTGATAATGCACTGGAGCTAAACATTCTGTTTTAAGTCAAAATGCTCCCTCAGCCTGGGGAAAGATGCAGGTGCTTGGGATAAAAGAGTGTTTTGTAAATGAAGAACTTGAACACTGCGATTCCACTTCATTACTCTTCTGCTGTTCCTTAATGTAAAATGATTACTCTATTGCTACTTTTCTTCTATGTTTTATAAGTATTAGAAAATTAAGCAGTAAATGCTTAAGATAAAATATGACCAAAATATTAAAAAAAAAAAAAAAAAATCAAAGCAAAGAAGAAAAAAGATACTGAATATCTGGAAATAATTTAGAAATATTTCTTATTCAAAACAGTGTATCTATTATTAAAAACTCTTGCTATAAGTGGTTAGTTTTTGATTTCTTGCTTGGCTTTGTTACAATGAAACCCTCAAAATATTGGCCTTCCTGGGAAGTTTGTTTCTGCTTTGTGGATTAGGGTCTTCACAGAGATAGAATACATGTTTGCAGCTGGCAAAACAAATGTTTTAGTGAATGATAATTGTTCCCCAATTCCCACAAATCCTTACATAAAATATAGACCTCATTGTGTTTTTTAGCGACCTTTCTTGCATTTAATTAACAGCTGAACCGTTGCTGAATTGTTTTTGATACAATCAGGAATAAGGCTTTTCAAAGATTCTACTTGGCAGTGCTAACTGAGTCAGTGCTCTGGTAATTTTGTGCTCCTGGGAAAAGCAAAAACAACAAACACCTATAAAATTAGTATAAGCATATATATATATGTAGGCATGTCGTTTTAAATATAATTTGTCTTTGTTGTCAAATTACAGGTGTACATTTCATGTTCTATTGTATTCTTTGATAAGGACTCTATTGTCCTGTAATTTTCTGATCCCAAGACCACAAGGAAATGGGAAATGATATGTTTATCAGTGTGTGTGGTAACAGAACCAGAGCAACCCTGCCAGGACCAGGAAGGTCTTCTGCTATTGGAAACCACAAAGTTTTGTCCCTGCACCACGAGCCTGGCTTCAGGCAGAGAACAGTATGGGATGGCCAGGCAGTAAACCAAGGGGCATGCCTGTAGTGCCTCTCACCAGCTTGTGGTGCATAAGTGTAGAGCTTACAACTTGTTTTGCTGTAAGGAATGATGATTCCAGAATGGGGTAGAGAAAAGTTTTATGTTCTATTTGAATAAACACAGTCCTCCTTTTTAAAACTCATATCCTGTATTTATCTATCTTCTAAATGACTAATTCTTGTGGATAATTCAGAACAAGCCTTTGGTGTCCTTAGTTGTATCCAAGAACAAAATATATACTTTTTATTTTTAAATAATAAGAAAGAGCAAACATATAATTAATGAAAACACCTATAGTGAGTACAGCTGTGTGCTGAAGAAAACAGCAGCTACACATGTAGATCAGTATTTCAGATCCTGTGCTATTTGAATGTCCTTGCCATTTCTATGGGTAAATCATTTGTATAAAATGTGCAAGAGAAATGTGTAACATAAACACAACAAAGATCCAATTCTTTTCTTAGACTATTATATAGCTTACATAGCTTGTGATTCCCAAACAAAGGGATTTTGTCAGATAGGGAACAATATGCATTGCTGCAGGCATGAGAAAGGAGAGCTGTATTTGGAAAGTATTACAATTATAATGGGAGTAGATTACGAAGCAGATAATTACGGTACAGATACAGGATCTTCCCTTCCCACTGGGATTCATTCTCACTCTGTTGGTGTAACTTATAGCCCCAAGGAACAAGTTTAGTTTCAAGCCTCTCCTTTCTAATCTCTCAGTCTTTTAGTGTTTCATTGCATTAGTTGCAAAGGTTCAAGGAGGTCACTCCAGAAGATATTCTCTCCAAGGGATTAAATTGACTCAGAGGAACAAAGTAATTTGGAAGACTTTTTGCAGAAGCCTTCTTCTACCTTCAGACTACAAAAAGTGTCCTCTTCCAATTCTGCAAGGCCATTCCTGTGGTGCTTCACTCTTCTGATTTGTATCATTCTGCCTTCAGGAAGATCAAAAATGAGTATGTAAACCTAAATAGACTTCATAGTCAAACTAAATTTAAACAATGGAAGCAGTATATACTGTATGTTTAAACGTATGTGCTTGGAAGATAATTCTGAATGTGGAAATTAGTTATTTGTATTTTTATTGGTTATTATAACATTTTTACTCATTGAATTAGATTTATCTTCTGAAATATCTTTTGATATATATATATATATATTTTTGGATAGGGAAGAAAACTTACTGATGCCTCTTTAAAGTCATTCCAGAAAAGTGACAGATTAGAGGTTTGGTGTGAGTTTTATTTCTGAAGCACTCTGAAAGGGTTTTGAACATAATTATTCAAAAAGATGTAAAAAAAGGAATATGAACATTCCAAGCAGGGAAATTAATCCTAAATTTCAAATCACTAGGCTGAGTGGTCAACTATAGAAACAATGAACAAGAAACATGTGTTACTATACTCTTTATCTGATACAAAATGTTGTTAACTGAGTTTCTGATCTGTAAATAGAAACCCATCAATTTGTATGCTAAGCACATGCATAAGGACAAGAGAGGACTTGTAAGTGGAACAAAGAATCACCTTGAAGTGCTTCAAAGTTATCCAGAGTCATCAAAACAGTAACTGAAAGTACCATCAAAGCAGTAAGCATCATAGCTTCTATATAGCAATATGTAAATAATTAGAGGAGAGCCATCTGTAATGCATTAAGAACAAGAGTCTTCTGGATATTGATCTATTAACGCATACATATATTAATGTATTAAATGTGCTGAGATGTACAATGATGTGTGTTCTGCCAAAGTAAAGCAAAAACAATTTTTAAAGCATTTTTAGTTATTTTCTGTGTGTATTCTGGGTTTTGTCTTGATTACTTATACTAAATTTAGCCTTTATTGATTACATTTATGTGAAATCTCTTTCATTAGCGCACTTGATATAAATAATAAAAGGCTTTTATTTGGTCATTCAACACATTCTAGTCCAATCTACATGCATATTATGCATCCAATTAATGTATTTCAATGTAGAGTAAAAAATTTGGAAAAGTTTTATAATTGCTGAGCTTGCTAGAAGAAAGAATGTATATATTCATGAAGTGAGCCCCGTCGTTCGATGTTTTGCATAATACAAGCCCTAGAACATCACCAAAAGGCAGCTCTGCTTGGAGAAAAATGCTGACTTCATTGTTTAATAGAAAAATAGAAAATATTATTGATTTCATAGTAAAATTAAATATGCTGGCTTATTTAAGATGGAATCATGTTTAATTCATATCTGTTTCTATTTATTTTGCAGAAAGTTACATGCAGTTTAATATTACTGAAAAAAATAGTACTACAGAGTCAGGCTTACGGCTTGCAGTGTGGTAAGGATGAGCAATGTTTAAATGCACACTCGATAGCTTCATATGCATACCATTTGTGTTTGATGAGTAGCAGATAGCTGTACTTACCAGATAACTTTCATTGAATCCTCAGATAGCATTTTTCTCCAGCAATACTAGTTGGTTTTTTGAAACACTTTTGTAAAAGGTTGTGTACTTGATTTCTTTGACCTATATCTCACTTTTCTTCATGAAAGTATAATTAAAAACAATTTTGATAATATTAGATCTAGGAAAACTCCAATAATTTAGAAACTGGGAAAGGGCAACCTTTGTTCCAGTGCTTCCATGGATGGTGATGAGGAAGGAGGACAGAGGGACAGGAAAAGAAACAAGTATTAGTAGCATGATGTCATATGTGGGAAAAATGGTATGCAGGAGAAATTAGGCAGCAACAAAGTTATTCAGGGAGACTTCAACATCATCATGGAGCAAATCATGTGCTGGGTCCCAGCTCGTATTACAGGATCTTAACCACAAGGCTAATCTGTTCCAAAGTAATAACAGTGCTCTGAAATTATAATTTCACTTGGCTTCATTTCCTGTTGTGCTGGCTGATGGTTTTCAGTATATATGGTATCTTACCTCCAATTTTTTATTAATTGGTTGGCATTTGATTAACCACCAGTCTGCTGAACAACAGGGAACTTTGTATTTGAGCAAGCTGAGGTGAAAATTGAGTCCAGTACAAGTCATTTGAGTGCAGCTGAGCTGGAGATTCAAGGTGTTAAGTACTTTCTGAAGACTGTTCTTATAAATCGGGCTAGTATAGGCATATACAACTGTGTAATACGAATTAATACACTTACACATATTTTATATTTTAGTACAGCTGGACAAAGGAGGTGCAGTAAGAAACTAAATGACTTAGTGAACATAGTGAATAGCAATGGGACAAAAATATCTATATTTTACTTAAGGTGTAGCCAGAATTCTTTCTTTTGTCATTCTTGTTTTTGTTTTTTTTTGAACATTCCTCTACACTGAATATGAAAGTGGAGAACTGACGTAACATGTGGCATTTGGTTTGTTGGTATTCTTTTTTCTCTTCAGCAACTATTAGAATCATAGAATCACCAAGGTTGGAAAAGACCTCCAAGATCTAGTCCATGATTGTCCAACCTTTTGGCTTGCCTGAGCCACACTGAGCGAAGAGGAGTGGCCATAAGGTTGCATACAAAATATATAATAACATCCAGGCTGGATGTGGCTCTGGGCAGCCTATTCTAGTGGTTGGAGACTGCTTGTGGCAAGGGGATTGAAACTAGATGATCTTTGAGGTCCCTTTCAACCCGGACCATTCTATGATTCTATGATTCTATGTATATAAGTAGCAACACTTATTTTTATGTATTTTTATTAAAATATAAAAAGCAGGGAGCAACAAAAACATACAACTAGTGCAATGTTTGCCCTTGTTTTTGTGAAACTAATGCATCAAGCTGGTTTGATAGCAGTGGTTGCCATTCCTATTGAGTTCTCAAGTTGTTTGTCTGAGATTTTTGATGAAATATTACTTTTCCTGTGCTTCATCCTTGACAATAATTGTTCACAAATATATGTACTGTCAGAAAGTGATGACATGAGTAAGCCATGACTATGAAGTAAGGGATATTTTTCACTGGTAATATAGAGCTTATGAAAGACATTACTAAATTTTTCTTTGAGTTGAATGTTTGACTGCAACTCTATATATTCCATGTGAAAATTTGCAAGTATTGCAACTATGTCAACAGAAAATAGAGCCACAAATAAACAAAAAATGATTTTTTTTGAAATCTTAAACCTATTCTCAAATTTATCAAAATGTAAAACACAGTTTTTCTTTACAGTTCACACAACTGTGTTCAGACAGTGCATTGAAGTACATGAAATTATTTGACATAACTTGAGCTTGCCATAATTTTAGTTACATTTGAAATGCTGTTGTTTTCTGAAACATAGCCTGGATAAGGTGATTTGCACCTTAAAGACACGTGTTTAACTCATTTAAATGAGTGGTCAAATCCACCCATTTTTAATCTTTAGGTTCTGGCACAAATATTCCTTTTGATTACAGAAAGGACTTGATTTCACTTTGGAAAGTCTTTTTAGCATTTTGCCTAAGCTTAGCCACCTTTCTTCAGAAAAGTAAATCATGACCCCATAATCAGCATCCATGCTTTTAATATTGGTGATGATTCAGTCCCTTCGACTTTATGAAATTCACAGCTTTGACGATGACTTGCGTATCCATTTTTAAAGCTTTTGCACATAAATTTTCTTGATGTCTGATGCAGTGAGATTTCATTAAATGTGAGTTACTGATGGTAATTGCATCATCTACTGATTTTATAGGTCCCTCTTTTTTACCAGCCATCACCAGGGCACGATAAGTAGCTATGCCAGATATATTGACAAAGGTTAAAGAAAATCACTTTAATGTATTTTTCTACTGCTTCATACAAATCAGGAGATTTAGTTGTGTCTTTCAATGGCACCAAAGAAGCCATTTCTTCAGTGACATTATATTTGTTATCAATACCTCTAATGGAAATGGCGAAGTGAGCCATATCTGTAGCATCATTATTTTCATCTCTCGCCAAAACATAAAATTTTAAATTAACAGCTTTACTTTCCAAATTTTTTAGATAGATTTTTTTTTTTTCTTCAATTCATCTGGCAATAGTCTGACAAGACAAAATGATTTTAGAAAAATCTGTTGGATTTTTTTTTAATCAGGACACTGTATATCTGTTGTGTTTTCCATACATTGCTTAACGAACTCACCATTCAAAAATGGTTTTGATTTTTTTTTTTTTTTTTTGCAGTCAGATTTGCTGTCACGTAACTAGCTTTTATAACAGAGTACATTTGAGTTTTAGCTTTTTAAAAAATATTTTGTTGAGGTGGCAGCCAGTTTTCAGTTCCACTATTTTGTCTTTATGAAGCATTCCTTGATATGCATTGAATTTGGCAGCGTGTTTCTGCATATAATGTCTTTTCAAATTGTAATCGTTGAGACGTGACATGATTTCCTTGCAAATGAGACACAGATCCATATTATTTGGCAGCACTGCACTGCACCCTACCCATGTCCCAGGTCTGAGTTGGGCTGCTTGGTGGGCAAAGCTGCTGCCTTGATGACAGAGCTGAGCTGCGGAGCCGAGCTGAGCTGGGCTGCATGCTGCCTGTAGGCTGGGTTGGATGTGCATCATCTAGTCCAACTGCACACTTATCACCAATATTTCTCAAATAAACCATGTCCCTTAGTACAACATCTAAACATACCGTATTGCTACTCTCTTCTCTCCAGCAGCCAAAATAGAATTAAGGATATCTTGCTAGAAAAGAAATCTACAAATGCCTGTCCTGTTCCCAAAGGAAATGTTTTTGGAAAGATTTTTCTTTGTATATAGTAGAGCAAAGTTCTGGCTAGTGTTGAAAAGAGCTTCTTGTGGTCTGCCTCCTTTTATGTTTTTTACTCTCTGAAGTGCCCTTTTACCATGTGAAAATTTACTGCATAGCAGAGGAACACAGATTCTGCAACTGTAAAACACAGATTTTAAAATGTTATGGAATCAAAATACTTAAGCACAAAAGCTTCTTGTTTTTCTAACATTATAGGAGTGAGAAGGGTCCATAAATTTATAAAAACGAGTCATTAGCTTGAATGTTGTGTATGCTGTACTTGTCATGCAATTTAAATTCTGATTTACAGGCTTAAAATGTTATCAGTTGAGCTAGAGTATTATGTAATATCTGAAGTAACTGTACATTCTACATTATTTAGAAGCATTATTCTTAAATAAAAACAAATCATGCTCAAGTTTTTTGGGGTTTGTTTTTTTTTTTTTTTTTTTTGGTTAAATTTATAAAGGGGAGCAAAGTGACCACTAATCACCCGCAGCTTGCAAAACTGATTTGTGACTATAAATGGGAAGGGAGGAAAAAGATTATAGGGGATGAGAGGTTAACACTGCATTGAGCAGATTGGTTGTGCTTCATTCTGGAGCAACTTTGTCCAAATAAATTATAAATGTGGTAGCTCAATAATAAATGCGGAGCAGGAGGGTGCAAGCAATAAAATTAGGTGAATGCATTGAGTGCTCAGTTTTTTAGTTAAGTGGGTGGTGTAATGCAGTAATAGAAATCTGTTACCTACATACTCTGTTTTAATGAGCAGTGCTTCATTATATTGCTGTAGTGAATGTTTCTCATTTTCAAGAAGAGCGTATTGTTGTGTATGTATCTTTATGAAAAAAAGATACACTCTTTAAACTGCAAAGTTGTCAACATGCCATTCTTGATATATACATACACACACACAAAAGCATATACAGTCTATATACGTATATAAAGCATAAAATGATTAAAATGTTCCTGAACCCATGTATACGATTTCATGTTTGTAATATTCATTTTGTCCTGTTGAAGAGAAATGCTGCTTAATTTGAATGAGACTGTGAATTTTGCAAAATGAGGATGTAATGGCATTTTACTTAAACTTATGGCATCTCTGTTCATATTGTGTGGTTCAGGAAGAGTTTCTTCATAATTAAAGTGTCAAAAAACACATTTGTATCAAGAATGATGAAATTCATTTAGGATGATTTGCCAGAGAATAATAACTTTAAACCTTTTCCCTTCAAACAGAACTGTTTACAGCTTGCTCATCAGTTGTCCAGGGTCCTCTTATTTCCTTCTCATGCTACTCATGGAAATGAACCTTTCTTTTACAGCATTTCCTTTATTTTCGCGTGCTTTGATATGTACATTTTATGGATCATTTATTTGAGAATATTTTATTGGTGTTTTATTTGAATATTGGCCAATATTTTTTTAAATTTTGTTTCACTGCATCAGTAAGAAGCTGTTGTTCTTCCAGTTCAAAGTGCATAATTTGTGGAAGTCCAGATTTTTGCAGTAACCTAGAGAATTTTTGAGAATCTAACCTCCAAAATCTGAATTTGCTCGTAAGTAGAGCCTGACAGTGTAATACTCAGCTTATTAGTTCACTGTTGAACATAGCATAGCACCTCTGGCCTTGATTCAGCAGTCTTTAATACATGAGTAAGTGGTCTGCTGAATCAGGGCCAGACAAGTGCAATGCCCGCAGAGGGCAAGGTGAGTGAAAGAAAACGCCGCTCACCCAATCAGGTTTGATTTCTTCTTCTTAATAGAGGTGCAAATCTGAAATAAATCAGGAGTGTGATGTGCATGCAGAAACAATGTCAAGAAAGAAAATAAACCAAAAAGTCTTATCCAAAGTAATCTTAAGTTGTGCATTTAGGACAATAGTGCTTGTTCTATCAGATGGAACAGATTAGCTCAATCTTGTCTGTTTTAATTGTTTATTTGTCAATTGATTGATTACTCTCTGGGGTTGTTTATAATAAGGGTGGGATTTGCTGCATCTTAACGGCTATCTGAAAACTGTCTGGAATGAGCTTCTTTAAGTGGAAGGAGACAGGCTCTCTCTGGGACCTGATTTATCCCATCCTGGGGTACATGTGTTGAATTACCCCCAGAGTTGCTGCTGTGTGGAAGACTGGAGTATTTTCTCATCAGAGAGAGGTTAGGTGAAATGAAAATGATGCTACCGGACCAACTATAATAATCACTTATTACACAGGTGTCAGTCTTGCCTCTTGCCCAGCAGAATTAAGACATGAAATGAAGGAAAGAAATGAAATTTAAAGTTTACCCTTGTGTCTGCATGAAGCAGGTGTCTGAAAGCTAGCCAAATAGCCGGTCTTTAGATGCAGTTCAATTTCTGACTAACTGCTGTAGGAAAAGCTCTCTCTGTTCCTCACATAGACCTAGTTTTCAGTTATCTAATGACTTTGTGCTAATGTGACCCAGCATTTCTTTCCACTTAGCTATCTGCTCCATTCAGGTTTTTTCCTTTCTTGTTTACCACTGTCATCAATACTCACCAGGCACCTAATCCTGCAAAGTGTCGAGTTCTGTCTGGGAGGTATGGTCTGTTCTCTTTGCCCAGCTATCAGGAGTCAGGCTGTCCTGTTTCCCACAAGATTTGACTGGATAAGAGACAGGTAACCATAAACAGCATTGTAGCTGGTTTAGGATTCTATCCCAGCAAAGGTCAAGTATAACGGTGCAGTGAAAATAAAGCATTTTGAGTCATTCATTCCTTTAAAAATGTTTGTACCTTCCATGCAGCTGAAAAGCCATAATGCTTTCATTAAAAGTCACATCTGTGGTGAATTAAAACAGGAGCCTTTTCCAGCCAAAGTGTATTTGTCAGGTTGAAAGTTTTTCTCTTAGCTCCCGAAGCTTTTTTCCAAAATCCAGGGGCTAAGACAGAGAGCAGACCTTGTCACGAGCTGGTACTGAGGTTTAAGTACATTCCTGCTACGTTATTCACCATCTGGCTCCAATTTGGAGGTACATCTCCCTTGTGCTCACTTTATTAACCTACATATGACTGGCTCTTTTGTTTAATGTGGAAACGAAAAAATAGATGGTGGGCCCAAGAAAAGTAGTCTAAAAATGTCTTTTTCCAGATTTTCTACTCCTTGTGGCAAAATAAGCACTTTCACGGAAAATGTGGTGGATAAAAAAATATATCTTTTAAAAGTTATATTTTCAGGGTTGGCATTTTCAGTTTTATGTGAAAAGGCTAAAGCAAGTGTGAAATCTTAGTTCTTCCCCTCTTCCCCCCCCCTCACCCCCCCCTTTTTTTTTTGAGACCAACAAAACAATTTCTACTCCAAATTGACTTCAAAGATGGAAATGTACCACATCCATGACGGTCACCTAGGATAGCCAAAATTGATACTTCCCCTGAGAGTGTGCCTTGAACATGAGCCCAGCCAGCAGCCGTGTATTTGTCAGCTACCTCCTGCATGTATACTTCAATGAGAAACCATCACAAAAGCTACTTTTGGTTCATCCATCTAATAGATGTGGGACCTGGTAAGAAGTGAAGGGACTTGAACAAGGAACTGAAGTTACTTTGTAAATGTCTGTAGAAATGAATGTGTTTGTTGTTGGATTTGTATGTTTAGGATAAAAGACTCTGCCTTTTCTGCTGCTCACAGGCCAGTTCACCTAGAGAAATTTTTACTTTAGAAGAAGTGGAAAACTTCAACCATCTTCAGTTTCATTAGTTCAAGAACAAGGAGAACAAGCAACTATCAGGATGACAGCCATAAGCAGAGGAGCAATGGAGCTGGGCTTCTATATCACTCCTAACTGTCTTCATTCTTTTTTTACTTAAATGTAAGAGCAGAAAAGTATTGAGAAGTTACTAGGAAGAAAAGTGTGGACACAAGTGACAGGAAAAATTGCAGCTAGACAATAAGAGTAAGCTGTTGTTTATACCACTGTGGTGCCCAGATGTCTCTGGTATTATTCAGGACTCCTTGTGCTAAACTTTGTATGACTGGGGAAGAAAGTCTTTGCCCTCAAGGATCTTAGTCTATTTTTGGGAGGTAAAATAAATAATCTTCCACAATTATTAAGGCTTTTAATGCCCACCATGCATAATGTATATGTATAAAATATATCTCTATCTGTACATACATACACATATAAAAAAAAATCTGAGTGCTTCTGTAGCTATTTAAAAAAATGGGTAAGCAAAGAGACCTGTTTTTATTTTAGAAACACTGGCATTTTTCACCCTAACATCGCACATCACTGATGTCAAAGTCTTTCCCACTCAAGAAAGATGCTCTCACATTTTTCCAATAAGGACTGTTATCTCAGGGGGAAAGTTGTGCCAGGGTTTACTCCCGTTTTTTGGCTGAGTTGCTTCACGAGGGAAATGTTTTCTTTGAATAAGATATTTGGATGTATTACAAACAGTGTAAACAGCTTCCCTCCACGGTGGAGGAGGGGGAGGAAACCATCTCTACTCTTTACATGAGAAGTGGCAGATTTTCTGGATCTTTAGCAGTGCCTTGCCGGATCGTATATCCCAGGGAAAAATTCTGGCTCTGCAGAAGCCCACAGCAAAACTTCTGCCAGCTCCCACGAAGCTGAGCAGATGCAGGACTCCTCAGTGCTCATGCTCAGTGCTCTGCAGTAACGTTTGTGGGGGGTTTCTCCCAGAGCATGCATTATGCCAGGTCTCTGAGCTTATATGGCCCCTTTCCGTACACTGCAGAATCTTATTCCCTTATATATTTTTATAGACATAAATTTAAGGAAAATACCCCGGAAGGTAAATTTTTATTTTGGTCTTTCCTCAGGTTTGATTGCTTAACCTTCCTCATTTTGCAATTATTTAAAAGGAAAGGAAGATAGAGATAAATGAGAGAGTACTATTTTCCCAAGCAAAACCAAAGAAATTGGAAAAAACATTGAAAAAGAATTTCTGACACAGTCCAAACTGTCTCTGCAATTCTGTGTTTTCTCCTATCCTGCCAAGTTTCATTGTCCCTTACGGACGAGGAGCAGGAGAGGAGACTTTGCCTGTGTTTTTCCCAATAGATATTTCTGGAGTAGTGGGAGCAACTGATATTGAAGAACACTTTGATATTTCCAGGTTTCAGCTATTGAACGTTTCTGAATTTCACTGTCAGGTGCAAACAGTAAAGTTACTGAAGGGATTTCATTATTGCCAGGTTATAATATTATTCAGAGCCCACTGTCCCTGGAGGATGCCTCTGGGCTCATTCATGGCTCCTCCTAAATTACAGGAAAGAAGGCTGCAGTGGTATTTCCCCCCTACCTGAATTTCACAAGCTAGAAAACTAAAGAGAAGTAGCTTGAGTTAAATACTCTGACTCCTCTTAACTATTGGAAGAGGAAATTTGTATGCTGAAAAGCTGTTAATTCAGTGTTCATCTTATGCTAGCCTTTACCAGTTTATTTTCATTCACAATAGATTTTAACCTTTTGAGCATCTTGACTCAGGAAGAAGCCATTATTCCTTCAACAAGCAAATTGTTCTGGCTATGGCAATCTTTCTCTCCATGCCTCTTATCAGCGGTGATGGATGTGCCTTGCTGTGGCCTCCCTAGAGCAGGAGCTGATGTCCCTGGGGCTGACATGGGGCCCTGGGCAGGACAGGGATTGCGTCAAAGGTGGGCAGGGACAGGCAGGGCTGGTGCGGCCCCAGGGCACATGCAGAAAGTGGAATCCGTGTGCTCGAACCCTAACTTCCCTTCAGGCAGAGATGTTTGTTTGAGTCTCTTTCTTCTATCAAGTCACTGACTTCGAGGGGGAACTTCAGATATTTGAGATATTTGGTTGTTGGTTAAAACTGATTGAAATCAGTTGGATTAAAACTTATTTGGCAGCAAAGGTGGGTAGGTGCTTCTGGGATGGAAATTAAGTTGCCTCCTGGTGCTGACTGTTTTTGAACTGGGTTTGAGGCTTGAGACTTGAATATGACTGCAAAGGCACTTGGTTTTCAAAACGATGCGTGTTTTCCCTGAATCTCCAAGTCTAATTTACATGGAAATGCAATAATGCATCCTTGAGCTTTGTAGTTTTCCGAACTGCTTCTTCTAAAAATGGAACTGGCTGTTTTCAGATCTGCAGGACTGTTGCTTTCCATGATCAGGCCTACATTTCCAGGCAGCATTCAGGATGCAAAGTGATGTTCCCTGTGTGTTTCTGTATTTGCAGGTTGTATTTTACCACTGGCTTTCTCATAAGAATGTTTTGACCTCCATGTTTTTGTCATGATGAATTTTTATCTCAGATTACCGCGTAACTAAGAATTTCCAGTAGCATGGCTAGAAGAAAAAGAAAAAATAAGTGACATCCAAATAGCAATAATGATAAAATAACTCGTTCTTACAAGGTTGTAATCTCAAACCAATCCACTTTGACCATAGCCATGGCAAACTGCTGTCTGAAAATGACTGCCCTATTCATCTGTTAATATTGTTAGAAAGAGAGCTACAACTGTACCTATCAGTGTAACTAAATTAGAGCAGGTTCACATAAGGCAGGCACACATAAAAATGTACTTATGAAACAGATGTATCCCTCAACAGGAAAATGACAGCAATTCTGATAAAATGCTTTTATTATTTACTTTCAACAAGTATCTATGGCTGCAGCTTGACTATTGTTGAATCATTTCAATAATCTTGTTAGAGGCCTGGCAATAAAAGGAAAAGCACTTCAGTGGAGTGAAATGGCGCAGCTCCTGACAAGTTCAGTGGCATGTCAGTGATACGGTGGTATTTTTTTAAGCTGTCGAAACACACAGCAGCATAAGTGGGGAATTGCTTTGAAGCAGAACACATCTTTTCTGTGGGAGGCAGCAGCTGGTTAAGCCCTGCCAGTAGGCACTGTGGGTTGCATGGTGTTGATGGTACACGAGATGGATGGCCCCTGGGCAAGGCAAGCCCAGGTCTGCTGGGGGCAGGGATTGCACTCATATCTCATTGGGATAAACATGGTAGTGCAAAGGATTACCCTTGGAAATTAAAAAAAAATTTTGTCCTTAATCTGAGCAAGCAAGGCTATCTGTAGACCTCTGCTTATTAAGTTCTATAATGCTTTCAGTCCATTTTCAAGTTCCTCTCCAAAGTCAATGCCCAGAGAGTCATTTATGTCAGACCTAAAGTTGTTTATCATAGAATCATAGAAAATCCCAATTTGGAAGGGACTCCCAAGAATCAATGAGTCCAACTCCTGTCAGACCTAAAACTTTTGGTTGGTAATTGAGGGAATTCTGAGAATGGATTCATAAGGAAATTTGTAGTTTTCTTCTCAGGTTTTCTTAGAATTTGGAAGAACTGTGAGATGATAACTAACAATATGCACAGAATATTACAGTTGGCAAGTAAAGAGGTATCTTTTGCTATCTATAGAAATGTAGAAAAATAGTGACTTGAATATGGCCACGGAGGATGTTTGTGGCAAGTATATCTTTAGTGTATTTAATTTTAATCTGCTACAATGTATCATTGCTTCTACTTCAGAATGTGGAGCACTTTATTTTTATTTGTCCTCAAACTTCCAGGAACATCCATATCTGAGCAGGATTTGAAGCTCTGAGCATTTCAGAACAGGGGCTGAAACTGTCTATAACATTAAACTGTGGACAGTGCATATGAAACATGTTGTGCACTACAAAAGATAATATAGCACAACTGTCATGATTCTTTTGGTAACTGCTCCAGGTGAATGTAAGAATTTATTCTTTAGCAGAAGATGTTAAACTCTAGTTATGAAGCATTAAGATTTCTATAGCAACAGAACTACAGAAGTTCTATTATATATAGATGTAGAATGTATATATGTAGGTTGCTCTGAAAGTAATGCCACTTATTTATTTCCATGGAAACTACAACAGATTCAAAAAGCACAATGACACTATTTAATAAAGCAAGTTCTCAGCTATAAAATATTATTTTTCAACACAGTCATTACCATTAGCTATGCATTTTTTTCCAGCCATGAGCACCTGCATGCTGCACTCATAAAATATAAGCCAGCAGAGGTGACCCACTGCCACTGTCACCCCTGTTGAAACATGCCACTCACTGCCTCACTGTGCTCACATCCACTGTTAGATGTCTGTAAACATTCAGCAAATGTTGATGAATATCAATGGATGCCAATTTTTCTGCATGGAGGAATTCAACGACGTGTCTATGCTTCAGCCACGTTTCCATGTCAGACACCATTTTGTCAGACTGCACCTCTGATGCCATCTGTCACACGGCAACAACATGTAATGGAATATCAGTAGGAAAGTTCAACCTCTACTACCATCCCACCAACATCTGCCTCAGACGCCATGGGCCATCATAAAATATGAGACATTACCTTCAGAGCAGCTCTTATATGTGTTTCCATATAGTAAAAAATTTATTCAAATATTTTTAAATGTTCAGTGTAAGAAAATTAAATCTGTGCCTGAACTCTTGAACTTTTTAATCTTTACCACATTTTCAGGATCTTTCAGTGTAATTGGCTACTTAACATTTACTTTAAATAATTGTTCTACATTTATAATATTTTCTATTGTATGTTCATATCTTTTTACATATATTTCTTCTTACAGTGTTTTGTGGGTTTTTGTTTTTTTTTTTTTTTAACCCTTAAAGGCCATCTAGTCCTCTTCAATGAACAAGGGCACCTACAAGTCAATCAGGTTGTTCAGAGCCCCATCCAGCCTGATCTACAATGTTTCCAGGGATGGGTCATCCACCATCTCACTGGGCAAACTGTTCCACTGCCTAGCCATTCTTAGTGTAAAAAATGTCTTCCTTATATCCAATCAAAATCTCCCCTCTTTTAGTTTGAAATCATTACCCCTTGCTCTATTACAACAGACCCTACTAAAGAGTGTGAACCCTTCTGTCTCATAGCCCACCTTTAGATACTGAAAGGCTACTATTTCAGTTTAGAATTCATAAGTTTCTGATTTTTTCTCCCATTGCTCTGAAACATGCTGTAATTAGATTCTGCCTGAAGGAGAAGAATTATTCTGAACATTAGAAATAAATCCACTGCTTCTTTTCTTTCTACTTTATTTTGATTTGACACACTGGGGAGTTAAAAAGAACCTCATATGTTAACAATGTAGAATTTTAACCAACACTATTCCAAGAAACAAGATAAAAAGATTGAATTTTGAACTCTGGTTTTCAAAAAAGACCACATACTTGGATAGCTTGGGAAGAAGTTAACAAACACAAACATCTTAGACAGTTGACTAATATCTTTCCAAGGATGCCTGATGAGTTTCTGCCAAAATATTTCAGGCAGCCAAATGAAATTGCTTCAGTTTTGGAGCTACCATTGCCTGGTTGCCCTGCTCAGCCTGAGAGCCCCAAGGGGTGGTTAGAATGGGGAGATTATAACTAGTCTCTGCAGAACAGACATGACACCTATAGTGAAAAGATAGAGTTAGAAGGAAGGTGGGAGACAGGAAATTAAGGATTTTGCAGGAAAAGGCATTTTTTTCTGGAGAGAATTTCCTTCAGCAGGTGCCTCCCTGTTCATGACAGAGCTTAACTGCAGTATCCATCAAGACCTCTGTTTCCAAAGCACATGTGAAGTTCGTCTTCAGTTTTACCTGGTAGTTCCAAATACTTTGAGTGCTATAAAGATGTTTTCTTATAGTGACATGAAAATTGATTTCTGGTCAAACCAAATACTCAGGAATGCCTATCCAAAGGCCATAAATAGAAAAGCCGATATTGTATCAGTGAAAGCTGGCAAGCATGGGGAAAAAAGTTTTATTCATTCTGCCTACAAGAGCTATGTAAACAAAAACAAAACATTCTTTCAGGAGAGGACATGAAGAACTGGCAAGAAAACAAAAGTGTAATGGAGAAGATTTCTAGGCCACCCAGCTGCCTAATTACTGGCAGCATCTCTGGATTTTTACAGCATGCCTCTCTAACAGTCTTTTGGAAAACAAAATGCCATATTGTTGCAAAATAATTACAAATTTAAAGAATTTTGCACCCTGTAGAATTCAGTTTTTACCTACAGTGGGATTTTTAAAAGATTTGTACTGTAGATTGAAGTAAATAGAACAACTTAACTGCTTTTTGTAGCAAATCAAAATTTAATTTGCCAAGAAGAGGGAATTGAATGTCTAGTTTCATTTTCCAGCTTGATCTGGAGGACAGTGTTGGCATTATTCACAATTTCCTTGGGACAATAAGGGAGCTGCTGGGATTCATACAGCCTTACACTTACAGTGTCCAGACTGTGCTGTTGTGGAAGCAATCCCCTGAGTATTCTCAGTAACTTTTTATATCTGATTCTTTAATGACATTATTAAGACTTGATGGACTAGAGCTCAGGATGTTTTTGAGCTTTGTTAACACACTCTTTCAAGATGAAATTCCAGCATTTAAAAAAAAACAAGAAAAAAAAGGCTTGTGGAGAAAACAAATAGGTCTCATTCCATTTCCTGAAACTGGCCTTGCTTGCTTGTGGATAGAAAAGACCTTTGCTTATTTTAATAATGCATTCCTAATCATAAACAGCTGTATAAGATAATGCAGATGTATGTAATTATAAAAGTATTTAAGTTTTCTAGGGTTGAATTTTTGCAGTCTTTCTGGGTTCAGAAAACAATGTTATAAATATATATCTTTTATTTCCAGATCTGAACAAAAAAAACCCATCATTTTGTTTTTCTTCAAGTTGCTGCTCTCCCATGATGCATCATTGATGCTGTTAATACTTTTTCTATGTATTAAACCTTGTTATCACAGTATTACTGAGGGAGTAATTGCAATCCATTTAGCAGAAGCAAAAAAGAAAAAAAAAAAGACGTGAGTTACTTACTGCTGTTTCTGCTGTCTCTAGTGACTAGCGTTAATTAACTCTGGTTTCATCTGCACTATAAAAATGAGCAGTTTTTAAATGGTTGTGAAGTAATCTCGTGGCTCTACTATATTTGTAAAATGTATTTCCATTTTTAATCCATGCAACCATCCAGCAGTTTGGACATCTTGCAGATCACTCCAGATAGTATACAAGTCGTCTCAGGTATGTTATGTGCAATTCTGTTTACAAGAAAGTATCAGTATCTAAAGCTTCAAACACAGGAGGATCAAATGACTCCAGATTGGGGTGGTTTAATTTGTCTTCTCTTACTATTTGCACATTTAAGCCTGTCTCCAGCAGCACCTCCTGCCCTGGAGGAGTTTTTTCTCAGAGCCCACTCTGGCCCTAAACAAAGCTGTCTCAAGTGTTTTTTCTTCTGTCTGATTGTCATCCATTCCTACACAAGGTGATCAACAAAGCCTTGGAATCCATGAAAATTAGATTACTGAGGGGATCTGCATATTTCTGTGTTTTTGGGCTCTACTCCTCCTCCCTGGAGGTGTTCAAGGCCAGGTTGGATGTAGCCCTGAGCAACCTGGTCTAGTTCCTGATCTGGAGGTTGGTGATTCTGCCTGCGGCAGAGGGGTTGGAACTTGATGATCTTTTGGGTCCCTTCCACCCCAAGCCATTCTATGATTCTATGACTCCTTCAGTCATTACCTGTTTTACCCAAGTATGCTGCTTGCCTTCTCCCAAAAATCTGAGCATCAGCTCAGTAGTTACATGTGTCACCCTTAGCAATGCTTAACCCAAACTTTGTATTGGTTTCTCTGATGATTGGCAGGTAAGATCACATTTATTATTGCTTATAAGCAGTATTTAAATCTTTTTATGTGCATAGCAACTGTAAATGAGGGTTTGCAAAAGCATTGTCGTCTGGTCCCTTCCAGTGCAACACAGCTAGCTCAGCACAGGAAAAAAAACTCTTATAAAGAAGGAAAGTAGTCATATTGAAGCAAAGTATCCTAGCACAGAGTGTATTCTTCTACTGTGAACTCTCTTGTTAAAAACAATTTTTAGACACAAGTGACGAAAACAAACCACTAGTAATATGCACTCTGGTGAGTGTCCTAACAAACTCAAAAATTGAAAATTGATCTTTGTCACTGGCAAGTTCCTCTATTCCCAGAGGGTAAGAGAGATTTCAGGACACAATTTCAGCAGAAAAGTTTGATGTGTTGGCTGATGATACTCTGCTATGTTGGATTTTTTTTTTTTGGTTGCTTTTTTTTTTTTTTTTTTGTCTGGTTGCTTAAATATATTATTCCAGCAATGTAGTGGCAGGACAGTTGCTGATGTTCTGAACTCATTGCCTTAGGTGACTAAAAATGCCATTTTACTCTGCATGTGATATTGATTATTTATTTTCACCAACTCCAGTTGCAAATGGAACCTCTGTGGTGGACACTAGATAACATATCCTAAGGTGATCCTTGGCATTTAGCCTATTAATCTAAGACCTCACCCAGCTCAGTTGTGATGGATGCATCTTTGTTGCCCAGACTTCTTATATGTATTTTTCATTAGGTCGAATGTGAATTAGTGTACGGTGACATACACCAAATCTGTGTGCTACACTCTGACGTGGGCTGCTTGAACCTTTGCAATGCTACAAGTGTAGCTTTTAGTTATTTTAAACCTTTGATATGTAATAGAGAAAAATGCTTGCTGGACAACAAATAATATTGGTTTGTTAATTGCTACTTGTGTTAAATCTTTGGTATATGCGGATTGCTTACAAAGAGTGGGTAGCTGTATTCTGTCTCATTTAAAAACAAAAACCAGAAAATATTACATTGTTGCCTAACAGCTCTTGTATTATCTTGGATTGTTATGACATTTCCTCACATAGTACAACATAATGGCAAGAGAAAGTGAAAAAGCATTCTGGCCTGTGAGAATGTTGATGTAAATAGATAATGAAGCTTTCCATTGTATACCATGATAATAGCCTTGGAATAGAAACAGATCTTTACATGATAGCAGTTTTGATTTATATATTTACTTGGATTTATATAGGCATTCATCATGATTCTCTACTCCAGCACAAATAGTTACATATAAATTCCTCATGCCAAGATATCAGAGCCATTATCTGCAGCAAGACCTTTTTCAATTGTCTAACCAATTTAGCCACTGAATAGGATAAAACTTCTTTCACCCTAAACCTCCTCACTGTCCCAGACCTTTTGAAATGCTGAATTTTGGACTTCTTTTAAAACAAGTGAAGGAATGAGTTCATTCAAGTTCATTGCATCATGAGTGCTCAGTCTTTTCAAGCATGAACAACTGAGGGTTGGCTTTGTGGCAGTCTTGCTACAGCAATATGACACTAGGAGAGAGCTACTTTCAATTGGGGCTCTAGCTGGAGTCTACTTATTAACATTTTTAGCCCATACAAGCCAACTACCATCACAGTCTGTCAGTCAGTGTGAGGTCTGGTTGCAGCATCAGCCTCATAGTGGAGATTCTGTGGCTTAGACAAGTATGGTGAGAGACAAACACACTTTTTTTTCCTGTAGGATATCAAGATCTGATGTGATCCTCTGGTCTCAGGTATACAAGAGCAGTATACTGCAAATATCTCTGACTTCTAGCATCTCTGCATCTGTCACCTCCATTTCTGCTATCTATGAGTGAATCATACAGACTGACTCCTAGAAGCATCCTGTGGTGCAAAATAACCTGAGATATACATCAAGGTTACCTCTGAGAGTTTAGAACTGAAATGTAGACAAATTTGCTGAAGGCTATAGGGCATGATATAGATGGAGTTCTGTATTAAAGGAGCTGTAATATTAAACCTATATGTCAAAGGAGAAACAAAGTCTGCTATCACTTGAAGTCAGAGGGTCTTGACAGCAAGTTAAATCTCCACAGGGAATAAAAGGATCAAAATAATTTGACTTGGGATCCCCTCCCTGAACAGTTACAAACTGTTGTAACTGAAATAGTCTTAATAGAGCAATAGCAATGTTTTGCACTTGCCTCCAAAACAAACAGCAAACTGGTACAACCAGAGAAAATCTGCTCTAAGTGTATTCCCTGGTGGTGACAGCAAATGGGCGTGTGGGTATTCTGCTCCCAGAATGGGAGTTTCAAATTCAGTAAGAGTTACCACCATCCCATAAAAAGAAATTGTGTGTAATGTAGACAAGAAGAAATGAAAAGCTTTTCTCCCAACTATTTTAAAATTATTTCTTCTCAAGCATCCCCTTCTGCTACGTTCACCTTGACCACTAGACTGAAAATCCATTATTTGATAAATTCTGATTAGCAGCCAAGAGAAAGGCATTATAATAGCACTCAGGTGCCTCGGACTTGAGAGAATTTATAGCTGGACTACACATTTCAATAAACATTTATACATTAGACTGAGCAGAGAAAGACAAGAAGAAAAGAAACTGGTGCTTTAAGATATCTTCTTAGGTAACTTGACATTGGGCGTCCAAAAAATAAGGTGATTCAGGAAAATGGCATGAAAAAGGGAGGAAAAAAAGGCAATAGCTGGTGATAAAGATACTCAGGAGCCAAAGCTCTTGGCAATGTCCATCAGGAGCTTGACAGTGCCAAGATCTCTCATGTGCTCTGAACTTGATGGACACCTCTAATCTCTTGCACCACAAAGAAAAAAGCAAATAGTTTAATTGTGAACTGCAAGGTCAGATTTACTACATCATTATTGGAGATTCTTTACTTGCATAGCCTAATAAAAATGCTGAAATTAAAAGGAATTAGAAAGAACAAACTCTTATATGCTCAAAAGTGATAATATATATATTTTCAGCCCTCATAAGTAGTCCTTATATTATGCATGTTAATACGTATCTTTGAGTGATATTAAAAATAGCGTTCTGATCATATGACAAACCAGTTGCTATAGTAACTACATTTTTTTGCCATAGAACAGCAAAGTAATAATGTGTAAAATGTGTAAATTATCAGTGTGTAAAAGCAACTGGTGCATCTTCACTCTGCTATTCTGCTTTAAAATGAATCTTTCTATGAATATACATATCTCATTCATGTATTCTTATGACACTCCTGTGGCTGGCTCCATCTCTTCCATTGGCCGCCCTTGTCGTGCTTAAGTGAGATGTGACATTTCAGCCAAAAGAAAAGGAGCAGAAGCAGCAGAGATAATGGCCTCAATCCAAAGTAGAAAGAGTTACACTGATTCTAGTGGACTTTGCCTCAAGCCTTATGCAAACAAAGGTGATTTATGAAGGATAGCATAAAAGGACAGAGCTCACTCATTTTTTCATGCCTGTTACTACATTCTCTTGCTGAAATCTGAAGAGATGTTGCACTTGACATTGGAGAGAGGTAAGATCAAGCAGTAACATGTTGGAGATTTCCACAGCAGCCTGAGAATCTGTGAATGTGGAACCAATTTTCCAGACTTCATTTCCCATCACCCCAAATTCCAAGCTTCTAGATTTACATGCCCATCATGTGATTGGGTTGTTTGATTGTTTGTTTGTTTCCAGTGAAATTTCTTATGGTAGAGAAGTGTGACTAAAATTTAAGAGTGGATGAAAAACATGGAATGAAGTTCTGGCCTACCAGGAAATCACCAGCAAAACTGAGGGTATTGCACTTTTTCTGTTTAGTGTTACACTGAAGAGGGCAGTGACCTGCTGGCCTGCAGGAGGTTTTAACCCCCCAAAAAGCAACAGAGATATTTAGCGTAAGCTCCAGAGAGAACAACAATGTTCATAGCAGTGCTGGCTGGAGATCAGACCTATTCCCATCTAGGGGGAATTATACAGCAAATCATTTGACTCGCTCTCTTTAATTATATTAGGTGACTGTGATATTTTCTTTTACTAGGCTTTCTCATTTTGCTGCAGTCCTCATTTTAAAACAAGTTAGTTGAGTCTGAAGTCTCATACAGATTATAGAATAATTCCTAATTTTAAAGTTTCTAGGTATTGTGTTTTCCTAGTTGCAACCACAGCGTAGACATAATTATAATCTGCCTTGTAACAGCACCTGCCTAAGTGGAACAGTTATTTACTAAAACTCCAGGAGGGGCTCCAGATTGAAGGAGACAGCTGTGTCTCTAAACTCATTGGTAGCAGAGTACTAAAACTTCAGTCCAGATTTACTGTAGCTGCACTTCATGATACAACCCACACACTGTTCTGCACAATACAAGGGCTTTTTGCTCAAATAAGACAAAAAACGTTACTGTAGCAAATATAAATTCCAAAATTTATTTATTTACTAAGTTGTTATCAAGATCTTCTGCCTTTCCTTGGAACATTTGAAAGGCAAAATCACTGTTGCCTTACATTCACCTGCAAGCATGCTTTGTGGGACATTATGATACCAGTCCAGTCTGTAACTTGTTGGATCAAAGCTGTTTATAGTTATTTTCTGAAATCTACATATGGAAATCAGCAGACTTGGTATCAAACTTGGTATGTACAAAACAATTTTGTTACCAATTCTGTATGACACAAACTAACATTTTTCCGTTACCTGTGGGATTTCTGCAGTACCAGCTCAGTCACTGAATGCTGAATTTTAGACTCTATCTCTTGAAATTGTGACATAAGAATTCTATGGATATTCCCTTTCCTTCTGGTAGGAAATGTCAACTTTTGGCATATATCAGAAATTGGTTGGTTGGTTATGATGTTTTTGCACCTTCTGCTTTCTTTGTGCTCTTCATTCAGCAGTCTAATGGACTGTCATGATGCACTGTAGAGGTAGCAAAAGCTATTGAGGTGGCCCAGGATCCAGAAAATGTGGGGCTCCAAAATGCTGAGTGCCAAACAACTTTATTCACACATCCATTAATCTTGATCACGTACTGCTGCCCTAAGATACATGCCTGTATTTTTATACACACTGTAATTAAAGCAATTGCAGTGGTAGAGATGCCAGCCCAAACAAGAGTGGAAGCATGAGGTGTCCGACTTACAGTTCTTGTAATGTATTACAGAGACATTTCCAAAAAGTACACCACTAGTTTCAGTTATAAGAAAAAGCCTTGAGATGAGGAGATTGTGTTCACCTGTATTGTCTTCACTTTGACACCCGAGATCTCTATGTGGAAATCCAGGGTTTTAAAACAAAGGAAAATCCTTTTTTCTCCCTTGATTATCCAAACTAGAATAACCTCAAAATAGAGGAAAAGACTACGGAAAATATTTTATGAGAAGTAATGCAGGCAAAATAATGATGAATAATCATAAAAATAAATATTATATAAATGATTTGTGGTAGGAAATTTTTAGGAAGTGTAAACTCTGTAAAATAGTGACTGGGTGGTTTATTGTTCAAGTTCCCACATATTCTTCATTTTCTCAGATAATTATTTTTATCTGACAAGAAAGAGTTAAATAATATATTTCTTTGCCCTTTTTAAAGCCAAATAGTAAAGTATGTCCTGCTGTATGTCTTCCTACGCTTCCTTGATATTGAAGTTGTAGCCTTTGTTAGCAAGTCACCTTAAACTTGATGACTCATCTTGTGGAGTCAGAACTGAATTATTTAAAACACTTGTCTTTCTAGCGTTGTGATCTTTACTGATGGTTATGAAATAAGGCTGATAATTAGGAGCTGGTCAGGATTTTCTGACAACATAATTTAAACCAATTAGTTGATCTTGAAGTTACAAAGGTATGAACCAATTTCTTGGGTTCAGTCTGGGATTCCTCAGCAAAACAAAGACATTGTTGGCTACTCTTAAGTCATCTCCTTCCCTCTTGCAGTTGTGTCCGTTTTAAAATCAGGGCTTGCAGCTCAGTAGTTAAGGATTTCCCATTCCACTGGAAGTACACCAGGATTTTTCTTTTCTTCCCCTTTGCCATTTCTTCTTCAAAGTGCTAATATTCAGCCATCATGGGTTCACACCGGTACAGAGGGGATCTCCATTAAAATTAATGGAGAAAATCTTTCTGAATTTGGAAGATTACTGCAAGCCCAGCTGTGATCTGAAGGTATAACTATCCATATCAGTGTATTCAGATATGAGACATTTTCCTTTCAAATGGGGAGCAGACAGCTCCCAGATGCTCCCATTTGGTTATGCAAACCAACACCTTCACAACATGTAGCTTGCATGTGGTAGCTTAAATCATTTGAAGGCCTAGAACTATATTGGAATTCTCAGGGAATACTGTACAAATCAATGAAGGAAAAGACAGCAAAATCTAGCTTTCAATTTGCTAAATATCTGGACAGAAGCCAGAGGTCCATTTACATATAAATATACAATTTATAACGTGGAAATGCTTCAAGGCCTTGTATGCAAATGCTTTGGATTTTCAGAAAAAGAAAAAAAAATTCTCTTTATCCTCTCGTCTTTTGTTTCAATTAAATCATGTTTCATTGTTGCATGCATTACAATAAATTAAGAGGGCAACCTTTTCTCTCTTTGAGAAAAACTGCCATATAAATGACACTTCCTGCATGACATAAAAACTCAGATAATTGTTGTACAATTAATTTATCTAAATTAATTTTAAACAGAAAAAAAATGTATGTTTTTGTTATAAATGTATCCAGACCATTCAGAGAATAGACAGAATTTGTTTTCTAACTATTCCACTCTCTTCAAAACACCATTCCTCCTAAATGGACTAGGTGTTGGTTTTTTTTAGCTACTTATGTTTTTCTCATTACTGTTTTTGAATGTCAATACATTTCTGGATTCTGGCTGAGTTAAAAGAGGTAAACATAAAAATAGCATATCTGAGAAAATATTTCTGAAAATATTTTCAATATTTCAGTTTTTTAACTAAAACTTTGCTTCATGCTTATTTTCAGTTGCTGTTATAGTGAATTTATTTTATTTGCCATTAGTAGCACCAGCAATTGTAAGGAAAACAAACTGACTTTGCAGCACAGAAATTATTATTGTTATTATTATTTTACTATGAACTGGTATATCAAGTATGGATAGATTTTTTAATAAATTGCACTACAGTCATTTATTCAGAACCAAAAGTAATTCTTCAAATATTTAATGAATGGATACATGAAAAAATACTTTTGCTAGTCAATTAATCCCAGCGGGGGGGGAAACAGCAAATTCCTACCATTTCTTCAAGTTCCAAAAGAAAATCCCTTCCCATGGGAATAAAAATCTCTTGAATGTACAGATTAAAGAAACGCCAGAATTTAAAAGAATGGACACTGAGAAGGAGAATTAACGTTGATGAAGAAGCTGGGGAGAAATATAGTCCTGTCTATTTCATTAGGAAAGATGATGAGGAACAAGTATTTGACAATAAATTCAGGTACCTGGGTAGAAACACTGAAAAATACATTTTCCTGGCACAGATTGTATAAGCAGACATAACAAAAATAAAGGAAAACTGGTCAGAGACAGCTTGGACTTACAATGTAATAATCCATGGAGATGAGGAGGAAATTGCTTAAGGAAAATTGAAAAAGAAAATAAAGATGAAAGTAGTACACAATTTTGGATGCTAACAATATGGTAAACTGTTAGAAAAGGATAGAGTACAGAAACTAACATGTTGGAGTGAAAGAAAGCTTAATAAACACATTGTTTTCCATGTGGTAGTAATTACTAGTAGAGTTGGTAACCAACACAGTTAGACTCAGACTGGCCAAACATTTATTGAACAGAGAAAGTTTTGCCAGGAACTGCTACACTGCTGTTAAAGGAGATCCCAGCAGCAGCCTAAAAAGCACCATTTGCTTGTGCAGTTCTGTCTGGACATGGTCTTATGAATGAATGGACCCAGAAAATTCTCCAAGTTGATCAGGAGTGGTTTCATTCTAAATTAAATGGAAAGAGAAATAAAAGCAAGTGCTTAAATAAGGTTTCCTTACTGTTTAAGATGTTAAGGAAGCCAGTTAGAGAAGTGAGCTGGATTGAAAGGTTCAGTGCCTTGCATATGGATGAGTTCTGAATATTTTAAAGTCAAAACAGCAAAATCTCTCTAAAATTTTGAAGGCAAGGAATGTAGAAAGGATGTCAGGTCCAAATACACTGTAAATAAAAGTACTCATAAAGGACAAAAAGAATGAACAGAGAAGCCACAAGGAATGGAAAAAAATATTGGTCAACAAAGAAAGCTACTTGAAAAGTGAAAAGCTGTTGGGTAGGTAAGAGAGAACTCCTTTAAGTCAGACTGAATTAAGCATTGCAGAGGGAATTAAACAGCAGAAGGTTTAACAGTAGTAAAGCTAAGAAAAGAGGAATGAAGAAAGCCATTTTCCTATGAAGGTGTTTGGGTTAAGATTTAAGATTTACTTACAATATGAATAAGATTCCTTCTTCTTTTTTTTTTTTTTCTTTTTTTGCCAGGCTTTAATACATTGGGCAATTATTTGTCTTGCCAAATAGATCAAGATATCTAATGAAAAAGAAAAGTTCAATCTGACATCATAGACTCACACACTTACTTTTGTTCCTTTTCTTGAGAAAGAAATTTCCACATTTGAGACAGAATAAAAATCCAGGAAGTTTAATATCATCAAGCACAGAGAGAAAACATGATATGATAATCAATCCCATCAATCTCGTATGAAATAACCAGAGTTTTTTAGCTATTATTTTTACATATTATTTCAATAGGTGAAGAGTATGTCAGGAGAATAGGATTTACAAACCTGTGCTATTTGTGGTCAATGGAGTTAAATCCAGTTGGCAGCTGTCCATGAGCCGTGTTCCCCAGGGCTCAGTACTGGGGCCACTTCTATCTAACATCTTTATTAACGATCTTAATGAGGGGATTGAGTAAGTTTGCAGATAACACCAAGTAGGGAGGGAATGTTGATCTGTCTGAGGGGAGGAAGGCACTACAGAGGGACCTGAATAGACTGGATTGATGGGCCAGGGTTAAGGTATGAGTTTCAATAGGGCCAAATATCAGGTCCTGCACTTTGGTGACATCACCCCAGGCAACCCTACAGGCTTGGGGAGGAGGGCTGGAAAGCTGCCTGATGGAAAGGGATCTTGGTGTAGATAGACAGTCAGCTGAATATGAGCCAGCAGTGTGCCCAGGTGGCCAAGAAGGCCAATGGCATCCTAGCTTGTATCAGGAATGGTGTGGTGAGCAGAACTAGGGAAGAAATTCTGCCCCTGTACTCAGCATTGGTGAGGCCTCACCTCAAGTACTGTGTTCAGTTTTGGGCACCTCAGTACAGAAAGGACATTGAGGTACTGGATCAGGTCCAAAGAAAGGCAACAATGCTTGTGAAGGGCTTGGAGAATATGCCCTACGAGGAGAGACTGAAGGAACTGGGGCTGTTTAGTCTGGGGAAAAGGAGGCTGAGGGGAGACCTTACTGCTCACTTCCAATATCTGACAGGTGCTTACAGTGAGAGCGGGGTTGGTCTCTTCTCACTGGTGACAGGTGACAGAACGAGGGGAAATGGCCTCAAGTTGTGCCAGGGGAGGTTTAGGTTGGATACTGGGAAAGCCTTCTTTACAGAAAGGGCTGTTAAGCACTGGAATAGGCTCCCCAGGGAGGTGGTGGAGTCACCATCCCTGGATGTGTTTAAAAACCATTTGGACATGGTGCTCAGGGACATGATTTAGGAGAGGGTTTTTAGAGTTAGGGTAGTATGGTTAGGTTGTGGTTGGACTTGATGATCTTTAAGGTCTTTTCCAACCTGTCCAATTCTATGATTCTATGATTCTATGCTCCTATATAAGAAGAAAGTGTGTTCCAAATTATTACAGGTTCATGAGCTGAACCTCAGCAGTACATAAAGTTTGGAATGAATTTGAAAGGAAAGTATAAGCAAATGCATGAAACTGAAGTTAAAAATTCAACTTTCTTGTACTAAAGTTAACCTGGTATTGCTAAGAAAAATAACTGGCTTGCTTATTCAGCTTGGAAATAAGATAGGTAAAATCTGCTTGGACTTCAATAGGGCATCTAATGGAGCTCTCTGCTGGAATTTACCACTTGCAGTAGAGAGGATGGGAATTAGCAGGAAACTTGTAAAACAAGTAGAGAGCTGACTGAAGGCAAGGTAATCATGCAATGGCTTGTGATTAAAGAAAAATCATCAGGTTTGTAGGAGGTACTCTGAAATCTTGAGGGATCATTAGGAGCTGACTATGGAGACCTAATCAATTGTCATGACTAGAGCATGTGGTTACGGTTTATGTGGAAAGTATTTCTTTGCAACCTCTTGACCTTCATGATAAAAACAAAGCATGTCAGCAGCTAATACATAGTTAAATGGCATTCTGGCTTTCCCTACTGTAACCAGTTCCTTTGCCTATACCTTTACTTAATAGCTCTAGTAAAGACAAAGACATATAAAATGGCAGTGTGGTAATGAGACAAATTGGAGATTTTATCAAAATAAAGAGGTTCCAAGCATAGTGCAGGCAGGAAGATCTGTGTTACCTAAAGGACTGTAATAGTAGAAAGAAGTTGCAACTCAATAGGAAAATGCACAAGGTCAGTTACAGGAGCAACTAAAAATTTCTTTGAACTGAGAGCTCCGTGGCAGGAAATGGCAGAGGAGGAGAGGAACAAAGGTACACTCACCAGCCTTAGAAGATGTTGGAGCCATTGGAGGATTGCTTCCAAAAGGTGACAAGCATGAGCCTCACATACACCAACTGAGCCTCATGTCTCAGCCCACAGGTATTAATAGGAGTTTACAGAAAGTGTTTTGCAGTTCTCTTCACCTGTACTAAAAGGAAGTTCAAAATGGAATACTGATTGTTTGGAGGAAAGGATAGGTAGTTTTTGTTAGAAGAGATTGGAAGATCTCAGTTGGTTTACCTTGTGAAGAAAAAAGAACTGGGAGAGAAAAATACGGCCTAGCAGGGGAATAAAACCCAGCATTTGATGGGTCTTTTTGGGAACAGGACAGGATTGGTTAAATTCATAGTAATGAGTGGGCCAGGAGTTAGATGAATGTCAAACTGGGAATTAAAAGGTGTCTGATTATTAGAGAATAAATTCTTGAAATTCCTTGGGATTGGAGAGTCTTCATAGCAGTATAAGCTGTATAGGAGTAAAAACCAACAACTCTGTTGTAACAGAGACTGGACCTAATGACTTGGTAAGCTCTCTTACAGACTAACAGAGGGCTTTTTAGTACTGTTTAAATGTTAAGGAAAGAACGGTGCAGCTGTCCAATGAAGTTCTTGGCAGTAGCCTGCAGTTAATTGTATGCTAAAGTGCAGTTCTTACTGAAAAAGGGTTTAAGGACATGTGGAAATTGTCTGCAGAATTAGGACAATAGCGATGTCTGGAACTGCTAGTTGTGCTTATCTACTGTTTTAGAGTAATTTTGTTCTGCCCTGTCATTTTAAAATGCATAGCAGAATGTTTTAGTGCTGCATTTTTATATGGTACATTTGAATTTTTTTTCCTCTTTACAGAACTCAGAGTAAAAGTCAGGAAGATACAAGTCCTCTTAATAGTATGGCCATAGGTCTTTCAAGTTTCTGGCAGCAGTGAAAGTTCACATTCAGATCTGTTCCTTTAATTATGGTCAGAATAAGTATCTATCTCTATCTTCAAGTGATAACATATAGATGTTCTTGCTGGATAATTTGTATAAGTAAATCTTTGTCTTCTTTGGCTAGGAATATTAATCAATTGAAATTATTTTTCTGAATTTTTTTAATGTTCCTAGTCCTACAGTGAATGAAGGCCCTACGGACTTCCAGCTGTAACCAGAATTAAAGAAGAAGTGGAGGAGTAGATCCATAGTTCACTGAAACCCAGCAGTTACTTTTAATCTTCAATGTTTGGAAATAAACTTATTTCCTTTAACCTCAAACTCAATGCGAAAAAATCCTTGATGATTTCAGCTGAAGATTGCACAGTTGCAATGGAAGGTTGCTGTAAAGCAATTGCAATGATGGGCGATGCATGTAGTTAGGTAGCTGGAGGGTTCAAAATATTTTGCTATACTGTAGAAATGCAAAGGAAGATTTGGGTCTTTGTAACACTGATGTATGAAGATTTTAAAACAGAAAGGTCTTAAACAGTGAAAATTATGTGTAAGCAAAAGGTTACACTGTACAGTAGTGAACAACAGCAAAGTTAAAATGATGAAGTGATCTCCAGGTAATAGTATACAGTGGCCTTCCATGTGAATCAGTCTGAAGGTGCAGTGTTGTCCCCACATCTTAGGTAAGATTAGTATAGATGTTAAGGGACAGTAGGAGTTGCAGAAAAGGCAGAGTTTATAGTAAATTACTTACAGAATGGAATGCTGGTAAATGATAAGAAGAATTAGGTATGTGGCTGTAGAAAATGAATTATTTAGAATTATATTTTAACTGGAAAATGTTTCTTTAAACTTGAGGAGTTTAAAATTTGCTGTTATATATATTATAAATATAATATATTGTATTTTTTTGTGTGTAATTTTTTCTAGCCTTCAAAAGGCTAAGTTTGTAGTCAGTCTGAAGAACTTAGTTATACAAATCATGCCAAGATTTTGGATTCACGTGGAGTACCGCTTTCAAAATAAATACCTAAATTACTGCTAAGTATAGCTGCTTAGGAAGGATACAGTGGGCATAAAAAAAAAGTTTTTTTTTTAAAAAAAGGAACTGAATGTCTTTCCAAGTCACTAAAAACATCATAGAATCATAGTATGGTTTGAGTTTAAAGGCACCTTTAAGATCATCTAGTTCCAGCCCTCCTGCTATAGGCAGGGACACCTCCCTCTACACCAGGTTGCTCGCAGCCCCATCCAGCCTGGCCTTGAATGCTTCCAGGGAGGGGGCATCCACAGCCTCACTAGGCAACCTGTTCCAGTGTCTCATCACCCTCACAGTAAAGAATTTTTTCCTATTATCTAGTCTAAACCTACCCTCTTCCAGTTTAAAGCCATTTCTCCTCATCCTGTCACTACATGCCCTTATAAAAAATCCCTCCCCAGCTTTCCTGTAGGCCCCTTCAGGTACTGGAAGGTTGCTGTAAGGTCCATCCAGAGCCTTCTCTTCTCTAAGCTGAAGAGCCTGGGGAGGTGATTCAGTCTTCTAATCATCTTTGTGGCCCTTTCTGGGCCTGCTCCACTATCTCAATGACTTTCTTGTGTTGGGGGCCCCAGAACTGGATACAGTACTCCAGGTGGGGTCTCACAAGAGCAAAATCACCTCCCTCAGCCTGCTGGTCATACCTCTCTTGAGGCAACTCAGGGTATAGTTGGCCTTCTGGGCTGCAAATATACATTGCCAGCTCATGTTGAGTCTTTTATCAATCAACATTCCCAAATCCTTCTCCTCAGGGCTGCTCTCAAGCCATTCCATGCTCAAACTCTATTTGTGCATGGGGTTGCCCCTACTCAGATGCAGAACCTTGCACCTTGCACCAGAACCTTGGCCTTCTTGAACTTCATGAGGTTGACGTGGGTCCATCTTAAGCCTGTCCAAGTCCCTTTGGATAGCATCCCTTTCCTCTAGCAAATCTTACTGGCTTGCGTCATCAAGAGAAATAGGAAGGCTGAGCTTTTAGAGGCATCTGAGATTAAAACATTTGGGAACAAGAAGAAATGGAAGGTAGAACTTGAAGGTAGAACTTGACTTGGCATTAGGCCATTTAGAAGAAAGGAAATACTGATGGACTGAGCTACCGAGCAAAGACACTGAAGAGGACTCTTATCAACCATCTTTCCACACAGGTCTACTTCTCTCAGTTCCTCAAAATCCCTTCTTACATCTTACTGTCTCTACTGTCAGAGATACGGTAACTTCTATGGATTGTTTTTTCCAGTAAGGATATTGAGGCAGTGGAACAGGCTGCCCAGAGAGATGGGGGCCTGCCCCATCCCTGGAGATATTCAAGGTCAGGCTGGAGGAGCTCTGAGCAACCTGATCTAGCTGTGAGTGTCCCTGTTCATTGCAGGGGAGTTGAGCTAGACGGTCTTTAAGGGTCCTTTCCAACTCAAAAGATTCTAGCTGTACTCTTGCCTGCCTATAAGAAGATTGCATTACACTGCCTAAGGGAATTATATCTGACATCTAGAAGCTGATGAAATTTATTGAGCTCAAGTAAAATTTTGTTCTGGCAAACTGAGTATTTACATTTGTTGCCCTTAACGCAAGAAACTATTTTAAGCATCAATATGAATAAAGTTATTTTGCTGGATGTGTGGAGTGTTATTATTCTTTGTACCTCATCGTATCTGGTGTGTAAAAATACTCTCAATGGAAATACCTGGACCAAAACCAATGAGGAAGCTGCACACACACTCCAAACACCTGCATATCACAAAAAAATTTAACGGTGCCAGCACCAAATAGTTCTGGTTTATCTCAGAAGAATGTTTGCAGCTAATCCTCTCTTGTGGACATAGATAAACATACCGCAGCTAATACATACTTATCATAATTCAGTTGAGACATTTCAGAGTGCACCACTTAACTGCTTTTCAATTTCTTTTCCTGTTTTGTCATTATCATTCTTTCTCAAAAAAAAAAAAAAAAAAAATCATTTACAGGTGATTGTTTGGCCCTGTCTTGGAGCTACACCCGCAGTGTACTTCAACTTTCTTTTACTTTCTCTGTTCTTTCTCTGTGGGTAGAATTCTACAGAGCTGCGAGAGAGGTTTCTGTTGAGCACCTTTAGCAACTCTGCAAATTTCTCAGGCCCTGTGCTGGCATTATTAGAGTTGCTTTGGTGTAAAAAATTAATATATATATTTAGTTGGTTCAAAAATTAATATACATATTTAGTTGGACAGTTGATTTTGAGTCGGGTTTCAATTTTCATGTCCTGAGTGATTTCATTCAAATCAATGAAATGCTACTTATCTTTACCTTTCTAATCCAAATTTTATAAAGTAGTTTACAGATACACCACTTTATCCTAGCTGGTTCTACACATTTCTGACCCTGTGCTCCTGTTTGAACTGCTGCCATGTCTTTAAACAATTCTCCCCGTAAAGATGGTATTCTTCTATATGGCTCTTCCCTCCTGCATATTCCTCAGTAAGAAATTTGCTGCTGGCCCTTGGCTAGGCATGACAAAAGTTCATCTTGCTTGAGTTTCCTCCTTGTCTGGAGACTTTCCTGAAATATTTTCCTGTGTTTCCACATCATCACTCCTTGTGTGGTCTTCAGTTGTTTTATGGAATTTCAGGGAAAAAACTTCTGGCTCTGAGGTAAAAAAGAGTTCTCAATTCCATTTCTATAATGTGAAGCTCTCTGATATGTTTTCACTGCTTTGATTTATTCTAACATGCTTTGGAGTGCATGCAGAATGAATGTCTTTTGTCTTTGATTCCATGGCCTTTTGGGCTAAGAGCGCATTTGCTGTGTGTACAGGTGATACAGCCATTCTTCCTTGCTGCACTGTGAACATTTATACTCAGCCAGGGTTTATGGTGGCAGCAGAGTAGAGTTTCCTTCTGCTTCGCCAAAGGTTGTGAGGTCATACCTTGAAGAAATAGGAAGAGAGTGTTAATTTGTTACATTAATTCAACCACCTTTAAAGGAACTGTATCTCACAGATTCCTCATTCCAAATCTATCCCTGATCATGTATCCAATAAATCAGATGTCTTGCCTCTGTGTGAATGCCTCCTGATGGGCTCATCCTTTGATTATGTATTCATATCTCTATCCTCTATTTGCTGCACAAGCTTACCTAAAGCATGTTGCATCTGAGATCAGGAATTAAACACAATCTTATTGTATTCTTCTTTGCAAGGTGTGGCAACAGCAACTTATTTACCTTGTACATCAACATATTCAATGTGTATTTTTTCTGAGATTCACTATAGTAGTTCAAAAACTTTTTTTTTTTTTTTTTGGTGAGGCACATTCTCTTTTACATAAATTCTTCCATTCTTTTGATGCCCAAAGTGGATTGATAACCATTACTCTTTGAGAGGAAACAGAAAGCATACCAGTGTAAGGCATGGTATGAACTAAATTCAGTTTAGTTTTGCTGGGTAGGAATTATGTGACTGTGACAGTGTACTCACAAATTATTATAAGATCAATATGTACCTACCTGTCTAAAATTGGATGGTGGTTGAGTATTTTCTGGTAGGACACTTCAGCTTCTCCTAGTTTTCTGGTGCTTTGTTTATTGACTCTATCTTCTGTATGCCATTTGATTTACAGTGCTAGCATAAATTCTTTGAGAACAGACATTATGTTTCTGCAGTGATTGGCAACTGATCCAACTCAGAGCTATTCTACAAAAATAAAGACTTGACTTTAAATGCTGGTGGGTATTTCTTACAGATATGTGTAGCATGTAATATCTTCAAGAGGACATCCATATATGATTTTGCATATAAAGTGGGCTTGAATACATAGGCTTTAAGGAAGTGCCTGTAAGCCTGTTTTAACCACCATGGAAGCCCTGGAGCAACTGCAAGGCTAATACTCCTGCTTAGTGATTTTGAATAGTTTGTAAGCTGCTGTAAAAAGAAAAAAAAAATGTGTTGTCAAACTCTGCAACTAATTTACTCCTTCCAGTCTATAAAACAAGGAAAGGAAACATCTGTTTAAAAGGAAATGTAATGGCAACAGGGATTATACTTCTCTCGTCTCTGTTGTTGTTCGTTGTGCTTAATAGGTTTAAATATACAAAAATGAATGTCACTGATTAATAAATAGTAATATTTATTAAAGCTTGAGACCCTGTACAAGCCTCTGTATATGAACATTTTTTGTGACACTGCTGGCATTTCTGAAATAAATTAAGCAGATGTGGGAACATTCCAGACATTGCTGAAGACATAGTTCACTCCACTTGGATGAAGTCATGGCAGAGTTAGTGCAGATGACTGGAGCTATCAACACAACTTCTTTGTCCACAAATTCTCTGCAGAAAGGGTTAACACGTAGCAAAAGACGTGTCCTGCATGGGAATTTTCATATTCCTCTGTGTGATTCATTTATTTATGTGTTCTATGTCTGTCTCTCAGATTATTCAACCCCTGGTACACAAGAATAAATGCTTTGGAAAGGTTAGCTCTGCTTGCAATAAGCCAGCCTCATCATCTTCAGGACTTGCAAAACCCAGAGACTGTTTCTTGTGTTCACTTTATAATGCCTCTGAAGAAAATGCACTAGAACAGCATTCAGTGGAGTGTGAAAAACACTAAAGGGTTTTACCCTGGCCATTGTTTACTGTGAAATGTCAATCTAGTTCTCTAGCACAGCTTGGGCCGAGGGGCCTTTCCTCGTCTGCTCTATTCTACTTGGGTTTTTTTGGTCTCACAATAGTGTGGTTTTTTTTCCTGCCTATAAACTGAGAAGACAATCCAAGGTTAAGCTGTTGCTGACAGAAAATAAATAAATAATTTGAAATGAATGTTTTGACATAATCAAGTGAGATGAACAAAAATACTGGGGGCATGTTCTATTGATCATTTCTTACTCTGGAGTGTGTAGCACTCAGTTACTGAGCCATGAAGACCCTGGAAACAACCCAACCAAGCCATGGGCATTACTCTATAGATTTGGATATTGATTAGTATTCAGAAGTTGTAAATGTGCGTGAATAAAATAGTGTAAGAAAAAATTTTATTGATTCAAACACTTCAGCAGTATGTGTGAGAACAGCCAGGAGAAAGTTGAGGAGTAATTGCTTTAGAACAAAGAGCAGAGAAACCTCTGTAGGAAACACAGATGCTCATGAGAATCCAAAATAAAATACAATGAAAAGCAAGGAGAGAAGGTATGTGCTCTTAAACCAAAACAACAAATAAAAATGTCTTGGGGAAAAAAAAAGGAAAAAAAAGTACTTGAGGAGATGTCCACTAAATTACAATGGACAATTCAATACAATGGGTTGGCAGCAGTTCATGTTGGAGATCTTTAAGCACAAATAGAAACTTTTGCAGTATATTGGCTTTAAGGTTACGTGTAGAGTTGGGATTCTCAAGAGAGATGGTGCACCGTAGCTAGGGCTAAACGCTCCCGTACTCATTGTGCTATAGCACATCTCATGTGGTCACCATGTGTTTGTGGGTTCTTCCAGCTTGCCTCGGGTAGCTGAGATGGCAACCTGTAAAAGTTGCATAAATGGGTCTTGGCTTGAGTATTCTCATTTCTTATTTCCCAAATATTTTTGCTTCTAAGCACTATTTTCTCTTCATCAAATCTTTGTGCTCTGTAATACATAATGCATGATTTGCAAAGAGTTATTCCTCTCCCACAATGACTGACAGAATAAAATCAATGGTGGAGCACTTCTGGTGGGCAGAGAGGTAAACAAGCGAAACACAAATTCTAAACTCTTGCTGAAAGGTCAGGGCATTAAACCTAAGACTTAAATCCAAATGAAGCACAAGTAGGAGTCCAATTTTTGTATAAAAATTAATAGAAATTTTTCCAACCTTGAATTTTCTGAACTACTGCTAAGGAAGCATTTTTGGGGTTTAAAATCAATTTATAAGACCAGCATCTTTTTTTGCCTAACTGAAAAAAGGCAGCTTGACAGCACTCTGTAACACGGATTGTATCTTTTTATTTTCTTTTTTCATATCTATATATTTTAATCAATCTGGAATGCCTAAGGCTGATGCCGTATTTTTACCCTCATAACACCCAGTAGCTACTTGCAGTTGAAAAGTGAAATTCGAGGTTGAAGAGATTTATTTCAAAAGAAATATACATATGTATTTAACTCAGTGAAGACACTAAGATGAAAGGAGGGACTTTTTGTTTTGAATTCTTCTTTATTTCCTTGAAGACTCACCAACCTCTGATTTTTTAAATAATTCTCTTACCAATGGAGAAAGGAGAAATAAATCTGTGCTTTGAAATATGTCCTCTTCTCATGAGCAGTGAAGTTCAGCATATGCAATGCCTCATCAGAAGATGAGTGTGCCTTTTTCAATGTCTCTGAATGGCAACCATTGCTTTTACAAGACCACAGAATGCTACAGCTTAAAAATACTGTACACAGACTTTTGTCTATGTTTGTCAAGTTTGTAGCACTTGAATTATTGAATAAATTAGAAAGATTTGAACCAATGGGAAATGATGCCATTGGTTTTCTAGCTTTGATCACAAGAGGGAGTATTTGCAAGTAATCTTTCCTTGTAAAAACAAAAATGCTGCTTAACAGTATGAGCAGTAGATTTGGGCAATTGACTGTTTTCTGCAATTCATCAGCAGCATCCATCTCAAACTCACAACAAGTACACAGAGTGTATACTTTCTTGTTTGTATGTTTGTAGAAGTACACATGATGAGGACACCCTCAAAAATTTGATGTAGATTGCATACCAAACACAATGAACTGTTTTAGAGGAACAAATTGTTAGTCTAGCACTTGGTACCATAAAGCCTTTGTGTCAGAGAAAGAAATAAGCCTTTCTTCCACTTGTATCTTTCTGTGCAAAAGCGGCTGAATCTTGCCACAAAGGAACTTTGAATTTTTATTAGTTATCATCTCTTTAAAAATGATTTTTCTTATTATAATATAATATTAGCATGTCAGGGAAAGGAACATGTGGAGTGTAAAAAGAAAAGAAGGCCATTTTGGACTAGTGTGATTTAAAGGTCACTGTTTAAAGCTATCTGCAAGTTCATAACAGCAACAAAAAAGTCCTCATTCATTACCAGTGACATGACTTGCAGCTGTGCTTGGTGCTGATCTGTTATCTTACATAAAGTAAAAGGAAGACAACCCTGCTAGTAGAATTAAAATAATAATAATAAAACCCTAATGTTGCCATAGTACGTCGCATGGACCATGCAAACATCTTGAAACTATGACATGCATTAGTAAAACTCCATAACTTTTCTGTAAAATACGGAATAATTTTTGCCCTCTCTTTGACCTATAAGCAGATTTTGATCCAGAGAGGGCCACATTGCTCAAGTGGTTGGAGGGCAAGGGTGCAAAGAAAGGAGGAGAGCCAGCGTTGTTGTGAACATAGAGAATTGCTTGAGGTTTCAAACGAAAATGGCCAGAGGTTTCACAACTCCCAGATTACTGGGTTAACCTTTTCCTTGATTAAAAATGTTACAAAACTACTTGGGGATCAGAGGAACATGGAGCAGGGGAAGTATTTGCTTTAAAGCCACATCGTCATATCGACAACGAGTTATGCTCTATATAAATGTGATTTTTTGAAGACTGCAAGATCAGTAGAAAATTTACATAAAATCAAATGTGGAAAATATTCCACCAGGGGGAAAAAAAAGAAAAAAAACAAAAACTTTTGTTTGCATTTAACCACTCTACTGCAGCATCTGTGATCCAAAGAAAACAACTTCGTTCAAATTTTTCAGTGCAAATTTTTCTGGTCTTCTATGGGAGCAATTAATCATTTCATAATAAGGAGAACTGCTCTTTGTGGTTGACATGTACTTTTCCTGACCACACGGAGGTGTTCTGTTGATGGTTGGCAGAGCAGCATGTCAGGATCTCACTTACTGATTCTGGTGATAGGTGGTAACATATCAGAGCCAGTGGGAATGTCTGAGCAGCCAGATTGTGAAGGGCTGGAAAATGCCAAGGCAATGCTCAGAGGTGTGAGCACGGATGGTGCTTCTTTGCCTTTCTCTCTAAGCTGTCATGCACACCTGCTGGCTCTGCAAAGCACTACAAAGCTGCATGCTTGAGGTTTGCACATGTCAGCAGGTAAGCAAGGTAGAATGAGGAGGCACAGACAGCCATGGCCCCGCATGCGTCTGTCTTCACACTTTGAGGGATATGTTGTTGCTGCCTAACAAAGGGAAAGTAAAACTGGATAGCTTAAAGTGAGTTTTTCTTAGCACTGGGTTTGTCCATCATAGTACATAGATTTGCCATAGAGTCATGAAATGGTTTGGGTCAGAAGGTATCTTAAAGACCATCTAATTCCAACCCCTCAGCCATAAGAAGGGGCACGTTTCACAAATCAGGTTGCCCGAAGTCCTAGACAGCCTGACTCAGAGTGTTTCCACTGAGATGGCATCACAACTTCTGTGGGCAGTCTGTGCCAGTGTCTAACCCTGCTCTTTATCTTCTATTCTGTGCCAGGAGTCACTCTCATTAATGCCAGGAATAAGCACTGAAATAGCTCTGCTGGAGCCAACTCCTACCTACCCTGTCCTCTGATGAGTACTCTTCTTGAGGGTACATCTTGTGCAGAAGAGGCAAATAGGATGAAATCCATTCCTCCCCAAATTAAAGTGTCCATGTCTTGGACATACCTACTTCACAACCCCAAGAGCAAAGAGACAGTGGCTTTTTTTTGGCATTAGCTACAGCAAGGAAGCTTTCTAGCAATGAGTTAAGAGAGTTTCCTCAAAGCCATCATTTTTTTTCCCAACAGTTACTCAATTTCTCCTACTTTTTATAATTGATTTCTAAACTGCTTCTCTAAAAGCTGTGTGTTCCCTTTGCCACGGAGTTGCCCTTAAAAACAGGATCAAGAGAAAGAGAATATCCCTTCAGCTCAATGTGAATTGCAAAGCAGAGCTCTCTCCTTCCATTCTTAAACACGAAGGGTGGTATGAGTAGCAATGCTGACAGTGTACATTTGCAGATGCCACCATATGGGTCTTGAAAAACTAGTTGCACCGATGATTCCCTGCACATGTAGGAGACAGTTTGCATTGTTGGCATCGTCCCTGCACAGAAACAAGCACAGCTTAGCAAAGCTAAGCAGATGGCACTAGATCTGGTGCCAGGGAAGCACTGAATTAAAGGTTATACCCACCAGGTTTGATGCAGTGCCAGTTTGAATTGGTACAGAAGCTTCGGCCCACCTGCTTATTGGCCCCATGACATCTGGCATCTTTTTTTTTTCCCCCTTGGACTAAGCTAAATGCAGCAAGGAAAAATGTCATTTTAAAAGCTAGTTACCAATAAATGGGATTAAAATTCTCTAAGAAAAGTGAAAGCTTTACAAATAGATTGTGCTTAACACCATTATAATAGAGAATTTGGGACAGCTTTGGGAAGATTATATGGTGGAAAATAAGGGTCTGGGTAAAACCACAGAACCACTTTATGGTCAGGGCGGTGCACTAATGAGCACACGTAACTGTTAGGAGTTCATGGCTATCAGCAGCCTGCACATAGCAGCTCACTGTCTTCAGACTGTCACCATACGTATGTTATCACTCAGATTTTACGCCGTGCCACCTGAGTGTGGCCAGTGTAGGTGCCTAAAGAACAGCAATGCACTCCACTCAGCGTATTGTTCTGATCCACTTAGGTTTCTCCCTCACTCATTTCTATTGTCCTACATGCTGCACTAGTCACCTTGTGAAGACGGCTATTTTTTTTGAACCAGTCCCTTCTTCCTCTTCACACGTTCACATGGTGTATACACCAATAAGCTGCCATGGGGACTGCGCTTGTTGCAGAGACTAAAACTGTTTATATGTCTTCTCCATGAGGGATTTAATCCTTGCTCCCTTGGTGTGAAATGAAAGCATGCAGCTGTATGGCACTCTGGAGATGATTACCATTAGAGCTAAGCCTGAGTTTATACACACCATGAGCCAGATTAATCAACAATTTATTGACTCAAAATTGAATCCATACAGCATTGTTTTGGACTTCTTTTATTTATTTATTTATTTTTTAAGGAGGGACTCGGGCTGCCTGAATAATTTTGGTGGAGAATTGTCAGAAAATCATTGAACCAGATTTATTAAATATCTGAAAAATAGTGACAGGCATTGTGTGATTTCTAAGGCTCCATCACAGAATGGCAGGGAAGTCGATTTGCTTATAAACTGTAGACATACATTTTTAAATCATCCGTGCTGGTTTGGCGTTTTCATTACAAAAGAAAGAAAAAATGATCAGCTTTGGAAACTGCCTTGAATTTTCTTGGCTTCTGTATAGTCAGCAACAATGTTTAGGAAAAAAAAAAAAAGAAAAGAAAAGCTGATAGGAATGGATAAATAAGGCAATATATAGCTGCAGAGATAAGTGTACTGATGAACCAGTTACAACATTTTTTAGCAAAAGAGTGTTGGTCTCCTCCACAGTAACATCAAAAGCACTGGATGCTTGGCAATCTTTAGATTGAGAATGTTTAAACAAAACAAAACAAAAAAACCATTATTTAGCATCCAAATTTTCCACTTCTGATCTTGGAGATAGAAATTATTTGCAAAACCCACTGAAGTCAGTGGAAAGTCTGTTGGCTTATGTCCACCTTTTCTTGACTTTGATGTCAGTTATCTCTGCCTCTTGCTTTCTCCAGCACATACAAAGACATATTGCTTTCTACTTCTGGAAGCCACCTCAAAGATTGTTTACCAGCTCAGATATGCATTGAGTTTCAAGTTGGCCACTGACTTTCTAAACTTTCCTGCAGCAGAGCTTTGGAATGTACCTTGGCTACTGATTTTCAGAAGTCCATGGCTTTCAGCCCTAGCCTTCAAGATTTGCAGCCTATGGACAACAGCCTCTTTGCTGTAACCAAGGATGCAAGAGCTGGAACTCTTTGGCAAGGTACTGGTGATGATCAAAGTCTTAGAGGTAACTTCTTTCTCCAACTCTCCCTGATGCAGCCTGTCCTGTGAACATATGTGTGATTCTCCAGACATTAGGGGTACAGGTGTGAAAGGACAACTCTCTTTACGTAAGATCAGGTGGGGAGAGCCAAGCTGGCTTGATGTATTTGTCTTTAAGTGTTGCCAAAGCAATGTTTGGGCTATCATCTTGTGTCTTATTGAATGCCTACACTTAAATAAAATCAATGGGCCAGACTTGGAATCTTTATTTACAACAGATCCTCCTCCTCATCCTCTTGGGAATTTGTCATTCAATCCAGTAGCAGAACCAATTGAAAATTAGTTTGTTTGTTGCTGGCTTTTTTTTTTTTAATTTATTTCACTAATGTTCTATTTATATAACAGATTGGTAAACAGTTTGGAGCAAAAATGCTTTCACTGCCTCCTCAAATTTCCTTCTCAAGTGCTGCTTTCTCAGAATATAATCTATTAAAATTATTCCCTTGCATTTTGAAATTACAGGCCATATCTCATTTAATCAAGGAAAATGATGCTGAATTTAAGATACCATCCGTATAGACAAAGGTCATAAATGAAACAGTTTATTACATATTGTAACCAATATACAATGATGATATAAATCGTTCACTAACGATTTGCCTGAATTCAGTCTATTTTCTTCTCTTATGGCTTATTACTCAGATGTTTCACTGGGAACATCTTCATCACTTCTATCACCCTCTTCATCATCTTCAGCTTCTTCCCCACTTCTAGGGCTTTCATCATTCTCAACTTGGAACGTAAATCTTCATTGTCTCCTCCCAAGGAATTATAAATATGGTATTTCCTAAAACCTTCAGTGTAAACTCCTGGTTTTATCTTATCCCATACTGCCTTAAACCAATGACAAAGCAGTGCTGCAGTAGAACCTCTTTATCTTTTCTTTAGAGGTTACAGCAGGAATCCCTGTCAAGAACCATAAGGGCTACAAATGCTCCTTAAAGGGATGTTCTCTAATACATCAGGCACCTGCAGTTGTGACATTCCTCCTGGTACGACTGCAAGAGTAATATTCATTTCTCCAATGATATCCTTAACAGCTGATGTTAGATATCCTTTGAATGTACCTAGGACAAATATTCTCTTTTTGCATTCCAGCACACCTGGTCTCTTGTTCCAAACGATGTTCAGCCAATACTTCATTAAATCTGTAGATATCCATCCTTGGTTTTGACATCTAACAATTATTCCAGTAGGCAGCTGGTCCTTCAGCATTGTTTTACGCTTCAAGATCACATACGGTGGCAATTTCATACCATCTGCTAACACTGCCAGCACTGCTATACTACACATTTTTTCATTCCCCAAAGTTTTGATGATGACGGATTTTGTGCCTGTTTCTTCAATGATGTTATTGGTTGGCTTGTCAAAGGAAACTGGTGTCTCATCTGCATTTCCTATTTGGCTCAACAGATAATCGTGACCTTTATACAATCCAATCACGTACTGCTGGAATGGAATGAATTTTTGGGGTGAAGTCAGAAGGTAGATATTGGCAAAGCAAAGTCCTTCTCTGTAGGCAAAAGCCATTATGACTCATCACCTGCATGCACCAACCATTAATGGTCTTGAATTTTTGCCATGGAATTTATTATGCTTGTCCTACTTCTTGAGATTTCAGTTTACTGATTTCCTGAGTAACGTTTTTTTTTTTATTATTATTATTTTTTTGAGCGCACACATTTTGCATCTTATTGTTCTGCTTGACAGAGAGAGTGGACTAAAAGACCTTCAGAGGTACCTTCCAGTACCTTCCAGACTCAACTGTTCTGTGGCTCTGTGTTGTGTGCCTGTGATACTCTATGGGAGTGTCCTTTTTCAGGCACTGAATGATTTCTGCATTGAGTTAGTGCATAACAGCTTCTGTTTTGATTGTTTCCATCTTGGCACATTTGCCTCAGTAACATTATATTTCCTCTTGGATTCACAATTGTTAGGTTTTTTTCTCTGCATACAGTACCACTGTGAGATTAAAATTTGCATTGTAACTCCTGCTTATACTATTTTTATGTCTCCTCTTGCACAGTCCCACTCATCCCCAGATATTTTGCTGTTTTTCAGTTTCTCTAATACTACTAACAAACAAACAGACAAAAAGAAACCCATCCCCATACAGTGGAATTCTCTCAACCACCCTTATGTTTAGCTAATGAGTGATAAAAACAGTAGTAAATCACTGTGTTGTCCTGTTCAAATCCTGGGCCATTTTGGACATAACTGAACATATAAACTAATGAATTTCTCATGCTGCATTGCCATGTTGTCATATCATGCAAAGGGATATTGACTTTCAAATTTTAATTTAAACATTCTGGAAACAAAACATCCTGGTCTTACTTCTGGGTACATGCAGTATTGTTCAGCATTGTTAGAATGTTAGTCAGATTTAGTCGGTGGGTAGTCAGTAGTCAGGAAACCATCAATACATTTAGTCTGTATATCACTCAAGAATAGCTAATTGTATTTATTTAACTATTTATTAAACTAGGTCTGCATATCACATGGCCTGTGAAATCATCTTTTTTTTTTTTTTTTTTTGCCAATTGATTCTATAGACACTGCACGAACTCCCTAGTAGAGGCAATTTGGCTATGTAGTAGCCATAGCTAAGATCATAAGGTCACACCCATAAGCAGGATGGGGCCACATGCCCCATCGAGGCACACATACCTTTGGTCTACTGTCCAGTCAACCAACTAGCATTTGTGTACCTCCACATTTCTTCTGATATTCCCTTGCTGTGCAGTATGTGACGATTATATTGGATCTTTAACGTAGACATTTCACATGAACAACATACGATACATAAACTACATAGAGAAACCATGCCACGTTGAGTGATTATAACAACCCACATGCAACCTACTTTGTGCATAAATGCATAAAAGAAGCTATCAGGAAGTAACACTCTGACAGTGAAAAGTTACTGTCTTGAAATATTTTGCCAACTTTTTAAAATATGGAAGTCTACAATAAATAGAATGAAATGATCTGCATTACACTAAAAACTAGGCACATAATTGCCTGAAACTAATCATTAGCACTGTTTGAAAATAACAACAAAATAAATTGGTAGCATCCTACACTTCTACTACCTTAATCCGTAACAGTAAACGCTGAACTTCAATTTTTTTTCAGCCAGAGACTAATTCCAGATAATAAACTTTGTGTTGCTGTGATGCCTCATAGCAATGGAATGTATTTAACTTCTTTAATTAAGCTACAACCGGATCCATTTTAATAAGAGCATTGTTAGTTCATTATTCTGGTGGGTTGGATTTAACTTCACAAGTTACAGAGTAGAACTATTTTATAGACTTTCTTTATTATTTGAATGGTAGACAAATAAAAGTGAACATAAAAAAGGTCATTTGTTTTTGAAAGTTTTATTGCTACAGTTGCAGATAGTACGTATAAGTGTAAAATGACTGGGGCCATATTAGTTCCGCTATATATTTCTGGTTTTGCTCTTTAAATTAAAAAAGTGTGATGGCATGAAAAACAGATGCTTTCAGCCCATTTTCCTCCAAAGTGAGAAAAAAATGTATGTTCCTTCTGAGATGCGAGGGAAATTGTATATAGGGATGGATCATTCCAAAAATGTCTCTAGTTCCTACAAAAAATTATTTGGAATTAGCATCGACAACATTGTAATTCACAGACTTAAATCTAAATTTTGGATATTAGTGCTTGAAGCCTAAGAAAACAAAGGTTTTGTTTGTTGCAAAATCAGTGTAAAGCCTCAAAACAAGACTACATGTACACGTGTTGCATCTTACTTTCTGAGAGAGATCTTGAAGCTGGATCTGGTAGCTGCAGATCTGCTCCATGCTGAATACTTCTGCAGTGCACAAATGCAATGTGCTGTGAAAAGAGAAATGACTGGAAATCTTCTCTTGGCAGGTCTGCATAATCTTGCTGCTTCTGAGTTTAGTCAAATATCAGTGCAACTAGATCTTTACATTCCCTTTACTTCAGATATTCTTGTATACTCACAGGAACAAAATAAACCTAGGACAGCTTACAAACTCTTCTGGGTGTGTGTTTAGATTCCTCTTTTTTATTAACTTCGTATTCATTAGTGTTAATGTAATCTCTTTTCTGTGGTATAATATACTAATTTTTGCCTAGTTATTTCTTAAAATATTACATACTTTTTTTTTTTTTTTCTAGTTTGATTTTGCACTAAGGTTATTTCACTTTCAATTTTGTTTCAAGAAACCTTAGAAATTTTATGCTAAAACTGAGGATAAATGTTAAGAGTACCAACCAGAGTAAATGTTAGATTATCTGTAGAGTATCAGACCTCTTTTTTAATGCTGTTTTGTACTGGCACATCATTTACATATATCAGTTTCAAGCACTAGCACTAGTAGACAGCCCATGAAGTATCCAGATAGAAAACCTGCTCAGTTGGTACTGAATTTGCATTTAAAAATGGGATTTTGCCTGTAAAAATGCTCTAGTTTTCATACAACTGACATTGCCATACTAAAGACTGATCCCTGACAAAACTCAAGGAATCACCATTTTAAAATTTGGGTTTCAAGATCAAGTTCAGCATTATTCATATTACTCCCACTGATTTCAGTAGTGGCATTTCCAAGGGCATTTGTTGTCTATGCAGTTTATAAAGCTTTAAAAGAATTTGCAGTATGCTCTTCATTTTAAAATCAAGAACGTTTGAGTGGGAGAGAAATGTGGGGAAAGGACTTGAAGAGCTTCATCTTAAATACAGCAGGTGAATAATTATGTCATTATAATCATACATATACATATATCATAATAATGTTCAAACTCTGTTAAATGTTTAGATGGTCTAAGTATATATGTATGCATATTTCCTTCTTTAAATATCCTTGTGATATAATAGAAAATACACGCTTTTGAAACATGCCTTAAATGGATTTTCAGTTTCCAGTGTAGTATTTCCTAAAAAAAACCAGAATGGATGTTAACTGCAGTGATGGCTTTTCCTTGGACTCAAAAGTCAGTGAGAAGAAATATACCATTTAAACTGTATCTTTGGATACATTACTTCAGCACTGCTTGTCAAATGTAAGCAACACAGTAGCTACAGTTACAGAATTATAATGAGAAATTATATGACAAATGGTTTTAGGAAAAAAAAGATTATTTGTTTGTGAAAACATGCAAACAGAATTATACGCTTAATTATTCACACAGCTTTATTATTGATAACAATTCAAAGTCCAGAGGAAATGCCTTCAGTATTTGAACAGTAAAATTAAGAAGCACCTATAAAATGTGGAACTGGCTGTAAATATAATTAGGTCCTACTATAATTTGAAATTAATGTGGACGTAAGGACCCAGCACTAGGTCAGTAGTGAGCGATGGTGACAACTCTGCATGTGACAGTCAAAGCATCTAGTGAAAGTACCCACTACAAAATGTTTTTCTCATACCTACAGGTAAGAGATAACTAAGCAGTGACTGCTGTTATCAGAGTTTTCCATGCAAAAGATTCAGTGTGCTCTAAAAAAGTATCTGACGTGTGACTACAATGTCGCTAAGTTATGACAAGGAAATATCTGTGATATGACAGTGGCATCGTACAACTGTCAATATAAAGTAAGTGCGATGGGATTGCTCTGTACTCTAAAGCAACTGTCATGTAATGCGGGCTGTGACTAGGCTGTAATTGCAATGTGACTGCAATGTGCCAGCAGAGTGACTGATAAGTAACTCCTAGAAGAGAGGACTCTCAAGTAAAATCAGCTCTAATAGTTTTAAGTGCTGTGGACCCTATCTGCGGTGACAGCAATGCCCATCAACCTCAATGGGCTTTCAGTTGGCAGCTCATGAGAGGCCAAACCAGCTTATTGCTTGTGGCTGCATCTTGGATCAAACATTCTGATGTCTGATCAGACTCTTGGGGAGGTCCCAGTGATCTGAGTGGTCCGGGCCAAACCTCTGCCCTGTGCACCTGACCGTCTGTATAGGTCAGGTGTTCCTTCTCTGTGGAATTAGTCCGAAGCTCTGAATGCTACGGGCAGTTGGCAAGTGAGGAGAGAGAATATTACAAATTAATTAAGAAACAGGGAAGAAGTATTATATTCATATCACAGATGGAGATATTGGTGTTCAGATTAATTGATTTACCCTGAAGCTATGCAGCATGTCATTAGCAGCTTTGTGATTGCGGTGGCTCTGGTTGAAAAACGGTTGTCACGGATTGTATTCAATTTTCCAATATATCAATGCAGTAACCTAATTCTCTGAAGGAGAAATATATTTTTTCTTGTAAAAAGAAAACTATCAGAGATTTTCTTTTTTTTAACTGCCAAGATTTCGGTTCTTCTCCCCTCCCTGACTCAGATTTCTATACCTTTCCTTCAAATAATATTTGGAACATTACAACTAAAAGGAGGAAAAAACAGATGAAAGAGTAAGAGTATTTGTACTTCATGTTTTCTTTTATTTTTTGAAAGTACAATGATCATCTTTACTCTTTAAGGAGTTCTGGGTGGAAAATGAAAAGATGCATCAGAGCATTTAAGATGAAGTCATGGATATGTTTTCATCAGTGAGAATGAAGAAGTCAGTGGTGTCCTCCTTTTGTTAGTTCTTGTTTAGCAAACAGAGATCAAACTTATTTTCTATACTGCAATAATTAAGAAAAGAAATATGATGTGCAGTAAAGGTAATAATAATTGTTAGCCCCAAATAAACTTCTGATGGGAATTACAATCTGTAATCTGCATCTTTTACTTTAAGTTTGGCAAATACCTTAAATAAACGCTTTTGTTCTCTTTCCATATCATTGTATTTAGTGTCCCGACCATGCAGTTTGAAGCCTACTATTTGCTGACTTCTATCTATACTCTGTTTCACTTAGTACTTACTGGATAGACCCAACAGATGTGGTGGAATGTGATTTGTACCATAGCAGGTATTTTAGAAAACATGTTAATTTGGAGAACATTCCTTACTTGGGAGATTGTACAAAGTGAACTTCAGACCCATCAGGTTGTAAAGGCTCATGTGGAATTGTCGCAATCGGTCATACTAATTTTTCTTACTGCCTTTGGAGTCAATAATCTGAGCAGTAATAATTCCTTAGATCTATTGTGTCAGTCCAATTCCTAGATGTGCAATTTACCCAGAAATTCAAAGAAGTTATGTAGTCAGATCTCTGTCCCCTTGCACTACCATGTTCAAGAATCCCAAATACCTTAGTTCATGTAATGGATTGTTGGTATGTCTGTCATTGTATTCAGGTCACAAATCAAACCAGCTGTGTTGGAAAGGAATGCAAACATCACTCAGATGGAGAGTAATGTTTCATACTAAATAAAGGAAGTGAGGAGTAGAAGTTTATCCTATCTGAAAATGGTTCTGTTTCTGCATACCAATGCCTTTTATCAGCAGAAACACCTGCAGTCACCATAAGTTCCACCCTTCAAAGGCAACATTTTCATCTTTTCTTTTTTTTTTTCTTTTTTTTTTTCTTTTTTTTTTCTTTTTTAATATAAAGGAACAAAATAAGTATACTGATGTGCAATTAATTGTAAAGGCTCACTGCTGAAAAGATTTACTTGTGGTTCAGCAGTGTAATCATCTGTTGGGCATTTGCTATAAATCATGGGTGTCTGCTGTTGTCTCCACTAATTAGTACACTAACTTATTATTAAGTCCCTAAAACATTATACGAGATCTGGGCTGCACACAGAATTACTGGGAGAAGGGAAACACTTGAAGTTTTATTGCACAGCTACAAAGCATACAGTAAATGTCTGGGTGGTGGACAGTTGTAATGCATAAGACGAGATGGAATATATATCCTTTAGTAACAATTCTACCCATCCATAAATATAAAAAACCTTTATTGTGCAGGCTTCAGTGTGCCAGTTCAGTCACTCAGGCACCAAATAAAGGTCTCAAGAACAATAATTCAAAGCAACTGGTACAGTAGAAAGTGAAGTTTTAAACAACAGTAGACAAGTTGATTAGAGCCTTTGGAGATGCAAGCCCTGAAAAAAGGTTAACCTTTGTGAACTTTGAATACAAAGCTTTCAGATGAATTTTATATGAAATCTGGTGACAAAGAAAAGCACTATTCAGCAAGGGCTGATTAATTGAGTTACACTTCATTGTAAACCCCTGACAATGATGGAAAATAAATTTAGTAATGTGCTTTGTAGCCATGCAAGTTGATGGGATCTCACTAAAAAGCAAGAAACAGACCACATAAAAGCCCTGTTGAATACCTCTGAAGATAGTCTGGTGAGTGAAATGTAAAGCCAGGATTTACAAATATTACATAAGTGAACACTGTTACTGCACTCAGGCTGAAAAATCCTGTTCAAATCCAATAAGTGGTTTAAGATGTGCAAATAGAGGTTTCTGCAGGGAGTCAGGCATTAGAAGCCACCTGGAGCATGTGGTAAAGATTGTATCCATCAATACAGCAGCTGGGCTGAAATTATAAAGAGAGCTGCTTTCCATCACGCTTGTTTTAATGCATACATTTCTCCTGTCACTAGCACCCCAGGAAAACTACTAACTACAAAAACGAATGGTACCCATTACCTGATATTCATACTTGTGACAACAGAGACAACAATCACAACACAACAGTAAGCAAAAAAACTGATATCCAAATTATTTTTAAGTTGTTGCGGTGGAGAGATCTTGAGAACCAGTTAGTTGGTAATATTTTAATAACACTGTAGGTTAGAAGAATGAAGCAGGCATCTGGCATTCAATCTAAAGTTTCCTTCTGCTCCACACATTCCATCAAATCATGCACCAAAGCAGTTTAAACAAAGATCGGTAAAATTTTGTTCCAAGAGGGGGAACCCCATGTAAAGTTCAGCTGCATGCCAGCACTGAGGAAAATGTGACAGTAGTTTTCATTGTGATTGTTTCAAAATAACATGGATTTGCCTTAAATGTGTTCCCTATGCACAGAGAGTGCTTGTTAGTTATACACTAGCATGCAGTGACTGCAGAAGCAGATGCAGGAGGCAGCTGCTTGCCCCAGGTAGCCCAGCAAAAAATATCAGTTTCTACAACTGGCAGGGGTGAAGGGGTCAGAGAAATGTAGGCCTCACATTACAAAAACTCCTGAGAAAACGATGCACGAGTGCCACTCAAAAACAGGAAAGGAAACTGTTAAATTGCTCGCTGTAAAGTCGTGTTAAAAAAAATAATAATAAAAAAACAAGCAAGCCATATTGCATGAGCAGGGACAGACTGTGCCACTAAGTCACAGGCCCATGCCGTGGGTGGTGTTGGAGCAGCATTGTTCCCCAGCAATTAAAATGAACATGCATGCCACACGAAAATGCAATGTGTTCTTCCCCTGCGAGTTGTGCCCTCCTTCTGCCTGCGTTCTGCTCACCGACACTGTGATCATGACGAGCAGCAGCACTCCTTGGTGCTTCAGAAGAGCTGTGTGATTGCAAGCGTCGTTGGCGTCTGTTTGCAAAGAATGGAACTGAACTAGATTCCTCAGGTGTTTCTGCTCCCTCTTCCAGTGTATCAATTCCAGAGTAAGGAGCTTCCAATCCTGAACTGAGATCACCGTGGTATTCCACGCCGATTTGGAATAAATGCTGATGCTGGTTCAGCAGGTTGTGCATGATGTAGGTTGTGTAGGAATCTCTGTGCAGGACAGATGTGCAGGGAGGTGCCCACTGTCCTAGATCACAGAATCATAGAATGGCATAAGTTGCATGGGCCCTTAAAAATCATTCAGTTCCAAGTCCCTGCTATGACAAGGATTGCCACCCACCAGCTCAGGCTGCCCATGGCTCCATCCAACCTGGCACTGAATGCTTCCAGGGATGGGGCACCCACATCTTCTCTGGGTAGCACTGCCAGGACCTTATTGCCCTCTGAGTAAAGAATTTCTTCCTATCATCTAAACCTCCACTCATTTAGTTTAAAGCCATTCCTCCTCATTCAATCCCTGTCAGACCAAGTAAAAGGTGTCTCCCTCCTTTTTATAAGCTCTCCTCAAGTACTCAAAGGCCTCAGTGAGGTCTCCCCAAAGCCTTCTCCAAGTTACACAAGCCCAACTTCCTCAGCCTTTCTTCATAAAAAAGGTTCTCCAGCCCTCTGATCATCTTTATGACCTTCCTCTGAATTTGCTCCAACAGCTCCATGTCTTTTCTGTGTTGGAGGCCCCAAAGCTGGATGCAGTATTCCAGATGGGACCTCACAAGGGCAGAATACAGGCAGTCAATCCCCTCCCTCTCTCTGCTTGCCACCCCTCTTCTGACGCAGCCCGGGATATAGTTGGCCTTCCAAAGCACATTGCTGGCTCATGTCCAGCTTTTTGTCCATCAGAACTCCCAAGTACTTCTCCACAGGTCTGCTCTCAAGGAGTTATCCCAGTCTGTACATGTATCTGGGATTGTCCTGATCCACACCTTCCACTCAGCCTCATCAAAACTCATTGAATTTTCGTGGGCCCACTTTTCAAGCCTGCCTGTGTCCCTCTGGATGCTATCCTTTCCTTCTGTTCTATCAACTGCATCACCAGATCAGTTTCTTATCATTTTTCTTTCCCTTCTGTTTTTTTTTTTTTTTCCTGTTATTGTCTACAAAGAGAACAGCAGGTTTGTATTCAAGCTTTTCCACAGAGCAGCTTTTCTATCAGTTAATCATTTGTTGTGTGTTAGGAGAGCTGACAACAACCCAAACTCTTTCATTGTTTTCTTTGCTGTGGAGCTTATTTCCTCTGTAGCCAGTCCAATTCAAACGTTTTGATGAGCTACCGCAGCCCTGCCTTGAGCAATTAGTGGACCAAACTCATTGAGACACTTCCCTTCTTCTGTTCTTCCCCTTACATGAATAGTGATACGGATTGGAGGCTGTAAATAGCAGGGTGAGAAATATTCCATGTCCCACACGTGCACACAGATTCTCATTAATCTCTGCTGGGCATCCTCCAACTCCTTTTTTCCAAGACTCTTGCTTACCAATCTGAAACAATGTAGTTATTATAACAGTCACCATTATTTTTGAGGACTTTTTTTCTGAAGTATTGATGGAGGAGGGGAGAGAAGAGAGGTTTCCCACTGTCCTTTCCTCCAAATTGTGGATCCTTTTCACTTAAAAGAAATCTATATCTCTTTCTGCTGCCATGGTGATTCAATGACTTTGAGATTATTTTGCTAAACCTGCCTCTCCCAAGAGACAGTGATTTTGATTCTTGCTGTTCTTAGACAGGTCAAGAATCGCATTAGCTCGGGTCAAAAATGTTCCCAGTACAAGGAGGTGAGTTTCAAGATCTTGACAGAGCGGCAAAAAGGACTCACTCTTGGTTCTTGTGATAGACATTATGATGATGTCAAATAAAAGCTGTTTTGCTGAAAGAAAACTCTCAGAGTACTGCTGTGGGCAGAGATGGATGAGAGGTGGGGGTAAACCATCCATCTACAGGGAGGATTAGGAAGAACTGTGATAGCATTGGGCATAATAAAGGAAGAGATGGCAGGAGAATGGCATTCTCATTTTACATCTCTGAAGCCATTTAATTTGAGACAAATTGTGTGGTAGCCACTCAGTAGCCCAAAGGCAGAATCATGTTTATGCTTTGCGTATCTGTGATTTGTGTCAGACAAACAGCAGTGAAAAAGGCCTCTGTTCTGGGTGTGCATGTGCATGCAATCTGGTCCATTCACAAATCTACTTTCATTCAGTACTCTTATTTATGTATATACCAGCCAGCTATACAGTGGAGCATGGAGCCCTTTCTGAGGATACAATTGAAAAAATTAACCTACTTATCTTGAAACAGAACTGGGTAAAAAGCAGAACTTTTATGTCCCGTGTCAAAAATAATACTAAAATAAATGATCTATTTTGAATCATGGTTAGAAAAATTACAGGAATTTCCCAAAATGGTTAATGGTAACTTTGTTATGATTATGTCTAATACTGCGAATAATTTATCCGTATTTTCAAGACGAGATTTTATTTCCTAGTTGGGAAACTGCTGAGAGATTCCACAAACTGATATTTCTGAATCTTTCTTTCTTACCATCAAAAGCTCAGTAAAAACTGTTTAACCTGTTTCTATCTTGAAATTCTCTCATCATGCAAACTTCATTTGTGTTTTAATATCTTACATGCCAAGATTCACACAAAAACTGCAAAGCACTTTACAAGAAGTGGGTTATGTCATCCATGTGAGGGAGATTTGGAAGAATGCTGGTCGTATCAACAGATTTCTTACCTTTCCTCAGTCTCAGTTTGAACATTCAGTAAATCTGGGCTCATTCTGATGCTCACTGGGGTGGTTACATTCATGGCTGTGTTTTTCCAAGGCTTTAGCAATGTCTTCAAATTCTGACACCAGTCCAGTATAAATACAGGACTTAGTTGCCACAGGCAGAGACACAGCTCAGGGTACACCAAGTTCTCAGCTGATCAGCTTCTCAGCTCTGCTTACGTTGTCCTACTTGCATGCTGCTTTCAAGGAAATATTTTGGGATAGAATATATTTCAGTTTATAGCAATAATAGTGTGCTGCATATAGACTTTTTCCTCAGTAACCATGAACTTTAACTTTTCTGTATGAGTGCAGAATATGGCAGGGAATTTTACTTCTTAATGTTTGTGTCATGCCCTGACCTGTTCTTCATGACTTCTTTCTTCATCTGTTATTTTTAGCTGACAGCCTTGTAAATGTAGACTTGCCAGTAAGTGGAGTTCAAGTTCGGTCTCAAAAAAAAAAAAAAAAAAAAAAAAAAAAAAAGGCTTTTAAAAAATAAACATGTTGTCTAAATGTTAATTTGAAGAACGAAAACATTTAGGGTGTGACAATGTCAGAGTTTCTGATTTCTGTGCTTTAGAAGGAAAGGAGTAAGGAAAGAAATCAGATGAATCCCTTCCATGGAAATTTGCAATTTTGTTAAAACACCAACAGTTAAAGTCATTAATTTATGACTCATTCAGAGCTGCAAAGCAGATTTTACCTATATATGACAATACATACCTGAACTCTCAAAGGCAATGGAGCTGTGGGTTGTTTGTCTTGGAAAGACTTTTTTTTGTCATAATTTTTACAAGGTATATATATTTTTACAGGAAATTTTGTCTGTTTCTGCTATTCTCAAAGAATGCTAACGGGGAAAAACTGACACTGCTCGCTAGTCCTGGGAAAGTTATTAAGGGATTTGATTCCCTCACCTAGAAGCACAGACCAACGTTCACTCTGCAAGGACTGGAATGGTGTGTCCTGTTGCAGAGGGGGAACGCCATGGATCTGCTTTCCTGCAAATCTTCCAATTCTCAGCATTAACTGCAGTAGATTTTCACTGCAATGCAGCTTCTTTGAGGAAGTTCAGGTTAGATATTAAGAAGAATTTTTTCTCCGAAAGAGTGATGATGCATTGGAACAGGTTGCCCAGGGGAACCCTACTGAGGTGTTTAAGGAAAGGGTAGATGCAGTTGTTAGGGATGTGGTTCTGTGGGCAATAGCTGTGGTAGGTGGACAGTTGGACTGGATGATCGTAAAAGTCTTTTCCAATCTTAATGATTCTACGATTCTCTTCAGCTGGGATGAAGGAAAAAACGCAGATACATTTCACAGTGGAAAAGATAATTCAGAGATCCATAAAATGGACTCGAGGGCTCCAACTTAGTCCTAGGAGAACCTCAAGCAACCAGGCACAGAAGTAAATGTTTAGATTCACAGTCCCAGACTCTGAAAAAAACCTGCCAGTGTTAAGGTAAAATATGAAAAAACATAACTTTTGACTAAAAATTAAGATTGTAGTATGTGTAGAATTTTTAATATATCTTGAAGTATTAGAAATCAGCTTTCCTCATGCAAATTATAGTAATTTTAAATGACAGACTGTGTGGGAAAAAGGTTGTCAGAGAAAATCTTTACTTTCCAGTACATGAATATCCCCTTGGCTGAAAACTGAATGCAACCACTCATTTCCTGTCCTCATCCACTTTGCACTGTTCCTTTTCCTCCCTTCCTTGTGTAACTGCCTAGATTAGGCCACATGTGATCAATTTATGGATGACTCAAAGGCTTCACCAAAAATATGTCTTTTCTATGCGCTTCCTCCCATCTTTACCCTGTGCCCTCACTTTAGGAAGTCATTTGAAAAAAAAAAAAAAAAAAAGAGTAAGAAAATAGACTTTGTTTTTCTTAGAATGACACTGATCTCCTACTTTGCCAGAATGGGACTGACCTAATTTTTTGTTATTATTTCATATAACATTGAAGCTGGAGAAAACATAGCTTTCCCTACAGTAGAGAAATTTGTATACAATTTGCTGTTGCTGGACCAGTTCCAAAGTTGCTATATGGGGATTAATGGTCCCACCTGATCTGAACACAGTGCTTAAATGCCAGTAGTAACATGGGAGCTGAACTACAGCCTCAGCGTTCACCATCATAACTTCCGTAAGTATCAGAGGACATCTTAACACTTATACCTTCACCTTTTTATTGAAAGTTCTCCTTAGGAAAGTGAATCATCCTGAGGTACATTTTAATTCACAAGGGACTCCTCAACCAAAGGCTTAATTCTGCTCAGACTGAAAAAACATCATGTGCCCTCTTACTGTCTATCAACCAGATTTTGATTATTTTTCAGTCTTTATTTTTCAGCTCCTTCCAGAACAAACACAGTCAACAGAGATACACATCTTCTAAAACTGTAGTATATAGAAGCATGGATATTTTTATGTGGCAGAGATCCTGGCTTTATTGTCAACCATTAGGCCAAGTTAACTATTCAAATGTTCAAATTCAGTTTGTATGCTAGTGTTGGAAGTGAACAAAGATATTTGAATATTGCATGGAATTCTGACTTTTCAAAGGTTGTATTTTTTTCTTATTTTGTGAATATGCCTGCTTTCCTATGTATGCTTCAATTGAACAAATATCCTCTCTGTATTTCAGCGCTCAAGATGCGTTTATAAGCTACATAGTTTTCTTTGTTACTGCAGACTTTCCCTTCTCTCTAGCCTCTCTAGTCACTCATAAATAAAACAGACCACAGTAAATTCCTATTTTTTTCCATCAACATCTCCATACTGCATTTATCTTTGTATTTTTGAATTGACAAAAGTTAACATTAAAATAATATTTCTTTCAATAAGAACTATTAAAAAAAAAGTGAAGTAGGACAGACTAATTTCAATTAAATCTGTGCATTTTATCGATTTGCTTTGACTCTACAAGGGCTGCTCTGAAAGTAATGCCTCATGTTTTTATGTTGACCCATAATATCAGAGCCCTATGTTGGTGGTATGGCAATAGAGACCAAACCTTCTCATCAATATTCCGCTATGTTTTGTTGCCATGTGAAAGATGGCAGCAGAGGAACTGTATGACAAAATGGCGTCTGACATGGACATGTGGATGAAACAAAGCTGTGTCATTGAATTCCTCCATGTGGAAACACTTGTTTCATCACAGCTTCGTGAACGTTGATGGGGACCAAGCTGAGCATAGTGAGGTGGTAGGTGATGCATTTCAGGAGTGGCAATAGCGACGTGAATAACAAGTTTTTGCTACAGCTATACATGGTTATGACATGCATGCTCTTGTTCATAACTGGTGAAAATGAATCGCTGATGGTGATGGCTCTGTTGAAAAACAGTATTCTGTAACAGAGAATTTGCTCTTTCAAGTAGTGTTATTGTGCTTTTTGTGTCTATTGTTGTGTCCGTGAAATAAATAGGCGGCATTATTTTCAGAGCAACCTACATATATTAAAATGACAACTTACTTGGCAGTTGTTGTTAGATCTAATAAGGACAATGAGCCTTTTCAGGTTGGCACATAGATACCAGCAAGTTACACGTGTATGCTTCTGTAATATGTATTAGGTATCTTGACGCAAAGAAAGTGTAAACATGTTTTTACTCTGCATCTGGTACTAGCGTAGCCAAGCAATATCCTAAAACATGACAAACATGGAGAAAAAAATTAAAATCTTTAGTAATATTTATATTAACATAAATTAACATAAATATCAATGTCTGATTTTCAAATGGGGTTTGGCCAATTTTACACATTTTTAATACAAAATAATTGTAAGAGATGAGGGAGATGCACTTAAAAATCTGTAATTATGACCACATTTTTCCTTCATCAAGGAAGATTCTGCCAGGCTTACTCATGAAGCCCTTGAAATAGTGCATTATCTGCTTGTGGTACTGAATTCACTGAGGTTCTCCATGTATTTACATTGCTTTCTTGTTTGTTTGTCTGGGAAAGATGCAGACCTTGATCACTGATGCAAAGTATTGTAAAGTGCTTATTCCTATCTATTGCTGAATTTCCTTCTTCCTCCATTCAAGTGTAATCCTTTTGCTCTTTTACATATTTACAGGTTATAGATGTCTCAAGGAGGACAAAGACATTTGAAAAAATAAAGGCTGTGTTCCAAGAAAGCAGTATTGATGTGCTGAAAGAAACAGAATCAGAGAAAAACTTTATAATTGAAAATAAGCCTAAAGCGAGTGTAAATTATGCCAGGTGTTATGTGGCTTTTGAATAGTAAAACCTTGTCATCCTCTTTTTCTGTTGTTCAGTACTTGCAGTCTTTAATAACAGTGTAATTCAGCTCCTTCTTTGTAAAAATAAATTGACAAATAAAATGAATGTTCGCATATACTTGTGTGTGTATGCATATATGTATACCAGTGAACTAGCATCTACATACATATATAAAGAAACATATTCTATTCTTCTCCCTATATTCCCAGGTGATCCTGGACAAGCTATGCTAAACAGAGATTCTGCACTAATTTGTCTGTTAACAGGTTTGGTCTGATATATTTCATCCATGTTCAGAACTCGTTGCTCCCATTGATATATATGATAGTTTTGTTTTGAACATACAAAGAACAAGATAATGCTAATTAATCGAGAAAACGTATCTCACAGTCTCAGATTGGATACCCAACAGCAGCAGAGATTTTTAGCATCACTATCTACAGCTCTTGTCCCCAGCTGAAACATAAAGAGTAGCCGTGCCGTCATTTCACAAGGTTGTTATGAAGATAAGTGTGATTAAACAAGATTTGGATAATGTTGTGATGAGCACTGGAGAAACATTAATCATTCTGATTTTAGATGGCTGTTTGAATAGTATGCATCAGGGGGCTGCAAACGGGACAGGAGAAAGAAGAATGAATAGTTGTTCATTAACTGAGTAAGCACGCTCTACTTTGAACCCTAAGCGAAATCAAAATGCCATGCAAAAATGGCTTGTGATGAGGTAATCAGAGGCTGTATTACTAAACCTACATACAGAAAATAGAATTTTCTAACTTTACTTTCTAACCAAAATTAAAGTCTTCGAATGTTTTTTAAAACATTTTACTTGTAATAGCCTACTAAATTGCATTTCCTACTTTTGGAGCTTTGTGATTTATATGCGAATCATTTAACATTGCTGTATCTTGCCACCTACACTTGATATTTTTGCTCAGTACCTGCTCAGGATTTGCTAACATATCCTAGTCAGGTTTTTCTTTTCTCATATATTGGCATGTTTAGGTTATCACTGGGGCAACTTTTCGCAATCTGTTCTTTATTCCTTTTTCTTTCAAGAATGAGACTGAAGAAAGATTTCTTTCCAAAAATTTGTCTCTTTTTTTTCTAATCAACATGGTTACTAGAGAAAATCCACTCTTTCTGCAAATCAGAGACCAGCACTGCTAGGCACTACTGCTCACATTACTCATTGTTTGATGCAGCCCCGCTGCTCTGGGATGCAGCTTTGCATGCACACCTTCTCTCCTATGGTTTACGGGGACATTCAAAAGGGAACATGATGAAATTGTTTGAGGACTGAAGAAAAGCTACCTACCAATAGTCACAGAGTTCTGAGGGCAAATTGTTTCCATTTCCAGGATGTTTCATGCAAATTGTCAAGAGAAAACTAGATATTTCTTAGCTTTATCATTAAATAGAAACTTATTCAATGTGACTTCAGCAGCATTACAGCATGGAGTGTATTTTACAGCCCTGCCCTGCTTTACCTGCCCTGTACTTGGCGTTCTTACAGGCAGTAACTGTGCACACTGCAGACTGCAGCTCTTTGAGCACATTTAGTAATGTGCACACCACTACAGAAGAAAATTGGGCCAGAAATCATAGTCTGGAGGCAAAGAGATTTCCCTTTCATTAAACTAACAGCAGAAGCTCTACCAAGCTTTTCTCTGCAAGCTGTCACTCTTGGATGTTTCTATAGACTTTCCTAACTGCTAAGTTGCAGTAAATAGCAAATAAAATAATTTGGCCCAGTCATCATTTGGATCTATGAAGTTTTACATCTCAGAAAGCTCGTAACAATCAGACAAGCTCAACAGATTTTTAAGAAAGTGTAATCAAAAGCCTGGAGGATGTGTTAGAAGTAGGAGTTCTGCCTGACTCTGCTAGTGAAGATGAAGCCAACTGACAGTGCATTATAAAGAGTATATGTCTCTGTTGCAGTGCCTTTCATGGAAGAGCACTTGATACTTTCTGATGATGAGCAAAGGGATTGAACAGTGTGGTTTTAGTACAGCAGTCATGCAGTCCCAGCTATGTGAACTGAGCTCAGAGAGGTAGTGGCCGTCTGAAATGTTTGACTTATGTTGGAGGGTTGCTGTTAGCCATAGATCAGTGCTTTTTGGACATTAGTAGGTAATTTGTTCTTTTTCTGTAGCAGGTGAGTCATTAGAAAATAAACTAGAAATTAATTAGAAATAAATGTTTATCATTGCATATTTGTTGGTGGCTTTTTTCATTTCATTTTTGTTAAGCATGATACAAAGTAGTATGGCCTTGCACTGTACGTGATGGGTACGTTCCAGGGACAAATCTGCATGAGTCAGTGCTGATCCTGTAAAGCATGTTTTAAAAGCATTCAGTTGGTCTTATCATCAGAGAAGATAGAGATGTTGTATGGCAAGGATGTCTTTGCTGTGCTGCATGTATAGTTCCAAAATCACAGCTTGCTCTTTGAATCATCCAGAAAGACAGAGGGAGAAAAACTGCTGGGTATATAGACTGTGATTGCTTATTTTAACTCAATATAAAACATAAGAATACAAGACTTCTGACAGCTTTAAAGCTCAGCAATCTCCAATATGTTGATTCTGCTATTCTATACATTTAATTTTCTTTTTAAAATGTATCATATTTCTCCAAGCAGCGATTTGTTTTTCAAATTATCGTTGCCTAGCTAAGACTTGTGTACCAGGTGCCATGTAAAAGCATGTTAAAACTAGATAAAAGCAATTTATCCTGCCCTCTAATTAGAGATGTCTTGTCTTTACCACTGACAATAGCAGTATGCAGCTGTGGCAGAGGAGAGATAATAGCACCAGAGCAGGGAGAAATTAAAGATAGGTTATCATATGTTGGCTGATGTAGAGTGTCATCTCTCCATTGCATAGCTAAGATGGTCTTTAGGAAGAATACTAACTTAGCTCTTGGCCTGACTCAAGCAGATTTATTTTAGTTATTAAATCCAAGATAGGGTTTTATTATGATGAGGCAGAGGGGGCAGAATAATAATGTCTTCATTAAATACACAGAAAGAGATTGTGACTTGCTGTGATTACTGTATCAATAAATACATGCACACCACATCCCAGAATGTGCTGGATCTTTACGAAGGTGGGACTGACATTCATTTTTGCCCTGCATAGAGTTCCTGTTCCAATGAATTGACCGAGTAAGAATGAGTGCTGTGGGGGTCATATAACAGCCCAGTGACATGCCTCAGTGACATGCCTCCTGGACGATAAAAAGTGAAGCTATAGATCAACAAGAGGCTTACAATGAATGGGAAAGAGTGACATAAGCCTGTACTGAAATTCTCTTTTTAAATTCAGGGATATCAACATTTGATGTACATGAAGTCGGCTCTGAAAAATTACTGTGGTAACAGAACTTACCATCAGGGTTAGGACTGAGCAGTTCCTCAGGAGCTGGGAACAGGCTTTATGTGGGGAACTGAGAGCAGAGCTGGAGATATGATCTGCGCTGGCTTTATTAAAGCTGATTTCCTCACTCTATAGCAGTAGTACTTGGGTAAAACTCCTAAGTCATCACCATAAAAATGTGGTTGCCATCATGTTCAGGAATTAAAAGACTGATCTGTTGTCTTCAGGAAAGTGCTATCGGGGGAGTGTTATCACTCTTACACTTTTTTCAGGACAGAAAAGATGTAAGACCAAGCCCAAAGCTCAACTCCAAGGGAAAGTGTGTTGGCAGGGACAAGGCAATGGAGGGGAATGGGATCATGAGCAGAAAATGGGCAAGATCACGTGGCAACGCTGTGTGCTTACACAGCCATTGATATTATCCCTGCTTTGGAGCTCACTTATGGTCAGATATCTTGGACTGTATAATGTGGAATGTTGTACTGAATAAGCTTTCCATGTCCTAGATCCTGACAGTGTGAGAAGGCATATTTCACACCTTACTAGAGTTCAAGATATATGTGTAGATAGTATAAAACAGAAAGAATGTAGATCAAGGCACAGAAGAAAATTGGATATTGTATGTAGAATTCAGTCAGCAACAACTCTTGCAAGTCTAGACAAGCTCCCAGAATGAGTAATATTTGCATCAACATTATTTTAGTTGGCAAATAAAATGTTTGCTTAGAATATCACGTGTATGAAATTATGGGTCTGTATTTCTTTTGCAGCGCGATGCCTGGGAACAGCACTTGTAAGTCCCCTCATGCTGCAGTATCACAGGTACTCCCCAGTGTTTGAAAAGCAGATTTATTTTTTTTTTAATTTTGTCCTCTCTAGCTCCTGATTGCAAGGAAAGGATATCAAAACACACCTCAGTCCTTCTCTTGTTATATCAGATACAGACATAAAGTTTGGATAAAGTTTCATATGCTGCACATGACTTTACTAAAACATGTTGATAGACAAAAATCAGTTTACTTGATTTGAAATAGACTGATAAGTTCCTCCAGAGTTTTCACCTGACTAGATCCCATTCGGGACCGACAGAGATCAGGCTCATCCTATATTAAATAAAATGTTGATGTTACCTCTGAGTGTAAGCAATTCTTGTAGCTCCCACAGGGATATTGTCAGTGAAGAGGCCTGGAGATAAATCTACTATACATACTCTGAACAGTGGTACCCACAGCAACAGAGAATTATCTCCTTACATTAAATCTTAGCTTTGTTTTCTGTTCTCAGAGAATGTGTATTTAAGCACTGAAATTAATGAGTTCATCTATTTCTATATTGTCAGTGTAAGACAGAGGGTAAATTTGAAGGTCTTAAAAATGCATTTATGTAGTGTCTGAAATACCGCAAAATTTCACCCTGTAATTTTAGATTTATATCCCGTGGCTCTAAGCTTTTCAAATCATTTTCTGACTTTATAAAAATAATTTTATGTGATGCCTGGTGGGATTTCAATGTGTACTGTAGGACTGTAGCTAGACTTTCAATTAATGACCTCATGCTGCTGTTCAGTGTTGCTGGGGAATTGTTCAGTTTCTCCAGGACCACAGCATCTTCATTGTTTTAATTGCAGTTAGGTCACTGACACTCCTATATACCTGTTAGGTTACATTGCTTAATAGATGCTTTTTTTGTTTTGTTTGGTTTGGTTCTGTTTTTTTTTAAGCTGCTTTTATTTCCTTTTGTTTGCTGAGTAAATCAATGTTTGTAAATGTTTATGATGCTGGCAGCTCTGGGAATAAAAATCCCAAATGTTTCTAAGTCACTAACAATGTGAACTGTGTCCTTCTGAGTGACTGTACTTTTCACAGGATCCTTGCCTTCATAAATTAGTATGAATATATGATGTAAATGCAGCTCATCCTCTCATGTAACCAATTAAATGCTGGTATTGCTGTGTTTCCCCTTGCAGACAACACGTCTTTATAATGCAGGCCAAATGCTATGGTAACAGAGAAGAAAGAAAAAGGTAGAGGGCATTCCATTCAGACCAAGTCAACAGCAATGTATACAGTTGCCTCTAGCATGGAGATAGCTTATAGAAAAGGTTTCTTTGGCACTGAATTCTCAGGGAGAAGAAAAGAGGAGAGGGGAGGGGGAACCACCAGGAAGAGAAGTCAACAAAGTCGGCAGCACGCTTGTTGCCCACCACTTGGAATTGCATGAAGAAGATGGGGAGTGGAGGAGTGGGCTCCCAGAGCACTACAGGAAAGGCCAGAGACAGGGAGGTGTGATGGAGCCAGAGATGAAACACAGTGGTGGAGAAGGAGAGGAGAGGAAAATGGACTTGTGATGGACTCGGTAATATGACGGTAGAGAAAAGACAGAAAGCTTAAGACAAGGAATAAAAGGAAGAAAGTATCCAGTCAACTCTGTATCTGAGAAAGGAAAAGGAATAGGAAAAGGAAAAAGGAATGGAAAAAAGAAAAAGGGAAGTATATTTTTGGGCTTGGGCAAATGATTTATGATTCATGAAAGGAATAATGATGCCTTTATGCTGCTTTAACAATTATTAAATCCGTGAACTAGCAGCATTTTCCTGAAAGGTGAATGGTCTTCCAAAGATGACATTAGCAGATCTTCATTTGAGGTTATATTGACCTTCTGTTCACACAAACTTGTAAAAGGAATGTGGTAGGTGACCTCTTACAGTAAATGGTTGATGAGGCACTAAAATAACTGTGTGCTGACTCCTTTTCTAGACCTGCCCCCGGTGGTGACATTAGGAAAGTGCATGAATGCCTGTGACAGGAAAGGCTGAAGATGAGCAGACATACCTTCCAGTACCAGTCGCCAGCCCTGCCTTTCCCCTTCTCAGTAGTGAGAGGAATGGCAAATTTTCTTCCATGTTGGCCTTGGTCTGCTGCTTTGCACTCCTAGGATCATGGGTTAGCCCCAGATTATCATCTCAAAGGCAACTCCATTTTTTTCCTACACCCTGAGAAGACATAATCCAGTTTCTGTCCATTCCTGTGCTTCCTGCAGAGTCTGTAAGAAGTTGGCCTTCACTCTCGGAGAGAAACCTCCCCTGAGCAGCGAGGCTGCCTTTGTGGTTTGTCCCTAAGTGGCACAAACAGAAGAAGCTGAGATACTTCAAAGGGGTTCTTGAATTTTGAAATCACCAAGCAATTTCCTTTCAATCTTCTAGAACTCAAAAGTAGGTAATCTTAGATGTGAGAGAAGATGATGCTGCCAGCAGCACGTATATATTTACACTTTTAATGTGTATATTGAATCTGGCAATGATGATTCTGAACTCGTGAGTCCAGTTCCAGCCTTGGCTTGTGTTGTGAGTTTGCTCTTATTGCTGAAGCCAGACCTTTTAGAATTGAGCGTGTGAAAACTGCAGACACTTGCCAAGCTAGTTGGGCGCACAAATAGAATCACAACTGACCAGAGACACAATGGAGTTGGTTGGCTTCATGTACAAATAGCTAACTTGTATTTGCAGTCCAAGCAGCTACACACATACCAGGTCTAAGACTTCATTTTTCATAAGAGAGAGACGACTTTCAAAACTGGATGTTTAATACTGTAGATTAAAAGTACAGAGAAAATAAAGTAGCAACTAATTTGCTGCAGTGGTGGGCTTTGAGGTTAAAATCATTCATATCCATAAAATATTTTAGGTCATTGCATAGAGGTGTACATTTTACAGAGCAAAGATATATATGTAATTGGTAAAATGCAGTATTTCGTGCACAGAATATTTTATGGAGCTCTCTAACGGACTAGGTAAATGGATTGCTCTATAAAAAGTTTACCAAGGCAATAAAAAGATCAAAGACATTTTTCACATTGCATCTCAAAACATCTAAACCACTGAAGTTTAAGAGTTGTAATGTGACCTTGCAGCTTTGAAAAAATTGTTACAATGACTAATTGTCAAGCTTTGCACTTTCAAAAGGTGATGACTGTATGGAAGTTGAGATCTGAAGAAGAATAGAAGTGAAGTGCGTGTGTAAGAGAGGCAGAAAATGGATTCTGTAAACAGCCAAAGGCAGAAAGTTTTAGACACGGGCTATAATTAAGGCCTAATGAAAGAAGAATGGGCATGACATAAACAAAATGCAAAAGAGTTGATTATAAAAGGAGGGCAGAGAATATGACAATGAAAGGCAATGTCCCAGTATAAATAGAATAAAGAGCACATACAGAACAGTGGGAGAAGTAGAACATTGTAAAGAAAGCAAAATATGCATGTAGCTTATGTAAATTTCACGAACTATAATCAGCATTTGCTTTGGATTGTGTCAGTATTTCACTCCTGGCCTCACCATTCAGGAGATAAACAGACATGCCAACCGCTAGCTAATAAAGTTTTTATAATATACATCAGAATATTATTTTGTCCTTCTCCCCATTGCTGCTACATTTTTATATGAAAAGAGTATATGAACTGGTGTTACATGCTGTAAAGGACAGAACCAAGTAGCCACATACAGAGCTTCAGCCTGGGACATCTTAGGGGTGGGTGGTCTCAGGATGGAAGCCACCTCAGTAAGGATGAGGATCATCAGCCCATATTCCCATGCCTTTCTGCTATGGTGTTTGATTGTACTTGGGATAATGAAACAGGCTGTGGGGCTGCTCAAAAGCTCATGAGAGATTAAGCTGATGAGTTAGGACTCAGAAGCAGAGTGAAGCAGATAACTGCACATCACTGATATCACCCAGTGCTTGGTTCGCAGATCCAAAATCACTGCTGAACATCCCCTGCAATATTCTACACATCTATTGCAAAGCTCTGAATCTCTTTGGCTCCCCAGAGTGCTCAGCACACAAAGCACCCTAAAAAGTCAGGCTCCTGGATGTGGTAAGTGTCTCAGACAGTCATAGGTGTTCTTTCTTCTCTGCTCAAGCATACTTGTGCGTTCAACAAATCATACACAACTAGTTCAAATTACTAGTATCTCATGAAGTTTTGGAGTGCTTTATGAATATTTTCCTAATGTTTTATGCAAACTATTTTGCTTGTTTTTCAGAAAGACTTTATTTGCTCATTGAACCATTGAACATTTTTAGGAAAAATTCACCTATTTCATATATAAAATGTAATAATCCATGCAATAGGAGTTGTTGGTTTTTTTTTTGTTTTTTGTTTTTTTTACCCAAAATTGAGTGTAATTCTTTGTCCTGGAGGGAAGACCACACAGGCTTTAACCAAGTGAAAACAGCTGTGTACAATCTCTGGTACTTGCTTTGCAAGATCACATCTGTGTGGTCAGCGTGTGCTGCAATCCTGTGAGCAGACTATTTATACACCAACTATTTAGATGTGTTGATCTGTCTGAAAATGTCAGTAGCTGCTCTGTTCACTTGGTCATCAAATTATATTTAGGCAAATCATTAAAGAACGGCTTGAAACATATACCAGCATTTTTTATTATTTTCTCTCAGTTTTTACTAACTGATAGTCACCTTGAATATTTTCCTACTTTCCAGTCCTCCTGTAGGAAAGAAAGAAGGGTGTGCACTTTGCTTGTGAAATTCTGTACACCAGAATGTCGGTGTAATGCCTGCTTCCCACTTAATTTTCACTGAGACTGTAAGCATCAGGAGCTTTGCATTGCAGAGGATAATGTTCCTGCATGTGTATCCAAGGTGAGTTTCCACTGTAGTCTATTAGATTGCATCAGACTTTCAAACAAATTCAGTTCTGGGACTGAGTATTTCCAGAGATTTGGCTGCCTACTCAAATATAATGAGAATACCTCATGTATATGAGCAGATACTTGCCTTGAGAAATACATCATTTTACAGGATCTCATTTTGGAATAGGCATAGTACTGCTGAGGTTGTGTGATAAAATGTTTTAAATGGATAATGGGTAGCACAGACTTGTAAAATTGCCCCTGAAAAAATGTTATTTTTTCAAGTCCATTCAGCAGAGAAATACTGGATGTAAAGACAGCTGGTTTTCTGACCTCAGTTTAACAAAGACGAGAAAAGGCCAAGTGGGAGAGTTGCACCATTGCTACAGTTCACAAAGTGATGTAGTTCCTTCTTTGTTTCCCATGTTGTGATTCAAAGGTGAGCACAGAGGAAAGCAGTGCAGGGGGAAGGAAGTGGTGATAAGAACATGAACAGATGAGCCGAGAAGTAGCTTGAGTGTTTCTTCATTAATTGATAGGCCAGTGTAATGTGAGGATGAAATAATGAAGGTATCCTAGCAACTATATTTTCATAACAGCCATGGCCTGTAACATAGTGATGAATGCCAGCCACATTTTATTAATTCAAGAGGATGAGGGCAGATAATTTTAATTAATAAAACCTAATGGCAAACTCCAAATGCAGAAATGTGTTGAGCCCTAAACAATGGGTATCAAAGTGATAGATTTTCAGAGCTTTTAGATTTCTCAAAATTTGAAATTGTGGATTAGTCACAGGTGTTGTTAAAACAGTTCATATAATGACGGAATCATTAAGATTGGAAAAGACTTCTAAGATCATGTAATCCAACCATCTACCTACCACCAATACCATGTTTTTTAGTACCACATCTACACATTTCTTGAACACTTCAAGCAATGGTGACTCAACAATTTCCCTGGGCAGCCTGTTTCAGCACATGATCACACTTTCGGAGATGTTTCCTAATACCCAAACTGAACCTCTTCTGGCACAACTTGAGGCCATTCCCTCTCATCCTGTCACTGTTATCTGGGAGAAGAGGTCAACCCTCAACTTGCCACAGCCTTCTTTCAGGCAGCCATAGAGAGTGATAAGGTCTCACCTGAGCCTCCTCTTCTTCTGAACAATCCCAGCTCCCTCAGCCAGTCCCCATAAGACTTGTCCTCCAGACCCTTCAGAGCTCTCTTGCCCTTCTCTGGATATGCTTCAGGGCTTCAATGTCTTTCTTGTCGTGAGGGGCCCAAAACTTAACACAGCACATGAGGTGCAGCCTCACCAAAGCTGAGTACAGGGGGACGATCACGTCCCCGCTCCTGCTGGCTGTTGTTTCTGTTACAAGCCAGGATGCCATGGGCCTTCTTGGCCACCTGGGCACACTGCTGGTTCATGTTTAGTCAAGCATCAACTGACACCCCCAGGTCCTGATGTTACTCTTAATTTGTAAGGTAAGAATCAGACCAGAACCTCCTGTCCTTACTGCTTATAACAGGGAAAAAAACTAATTTTAGAGGGAAAAGCTTCCTTTCCAGAAGAAATCTTCATTGGCATGGACCCTGTCACCTCCCAGGTGCCCACCAGTCCTGTTCCCTGCGAGGAAGGAGCAGAGCTGGGGCTTTCTGTTGCTTTGCCAGCAGCACACATGCATATTGCACAGTGGCAGCCTAACTTGTTCCTGGGCCAAGCAGCTGTCACTTAAAGAGCAGCACATGGTTTGTTGCAGAGCAGATGGAATGGAGAATTGACCCTTTAATTTATTTGTACATTTGTGTATATAATGACAAGAGTTGTACAAAAATGAAAAGTGGAAAGGAAAAAAAATAAAACTTAAGATATACAGGTTATTCCATGTGCAGAATAGGAGGAAAAGAAAAAAAAAAAAAGGAGAAAAAAAAGGAAAAAAAAAAAAAAAGTAAGGAAAAAAACCTGGAGTTTTCCAGCTGGCATAATTCAGGTTAGCTTTGCAAAACTTATGTTGCTACAGTGGATTTCTGCCAACTTATACCAGCTGATGATCTGGCTGATTATGTTTGTTAATTTGTGATGTCTTTAATACCTTCTTAGACATTTAGCTCTGGAGATGATTTGTTGGACTCACCACACTCTGGAATGAGTATTAATTTTTCTATTCTGTGCAAGCCAGGTCAAACCACTGCTGCAGGCTTTACCCTTCAGTGCATTCCATCAAGACATTTCCATTTGCAGTTCAGCTGGGCTGTCCTGGCATGCAAGTGCCAGCCACATTAAGAGGAGGCACATCCCTCAGATCTCTGGAAAAGATCTTCCTGGGATGACACCAAGCATTGCCTGATGGTGAGGATTCTTTGAATCCATTCATCAACATAGGTGATAGGACTGCTTCTTTGGGGAGAGTAGGTAACAACAGATTCCAGACCCATCCCAATATCAGATAATTCCACAGATAATCATTCACCTTTATCTGTGCACAGCTGACATGCTTGCTGGCTTGTCGTTTCCACTGTCACAGACATTGCAATTTAAGTGTTATGAAGAAGATCAAGAGGTTTTTTCCCCCCACAGTATCCCTGATAACTGTTTTGGTCATCCAGTGTATGGATACTGTAGGAGTAGTGGAGACAGCTTTCCCACACTACTGAGAGAACATGGATGAATACGTTCTCATGAGTCTAAATTTCAATGCGCATTCTCAGCACTTTTGCTTCTTTCACTGTCCACAAGTATTTCCTCAAAATAAAAAGTTGTTCACCTAGAAATATTCAAAAGGGAGGATGTGAACCCAGCCTAAAGGTAAAGATATGCCACATGCCCTGAGTGAGATGGTATTTCATAAAGGCGTGGAGATCCTACAGCATGAATCTCACACTGCATGAAAGGGTGGGAATGTCGAGTAGAGAGAGGCTCAGCCATATGTTCCTGTGAAAATGGCCATGTAAACTCAGTGCTAGGGATTTCTGGTTAATTAAAGAATGTAACGAATGTGTAATGAAAGTAACACTTACCTAAGTTAAATAAGTCCTCTATAGTGAGATTACTCATTCTCAGTGTAGAAATACTAACTGACAATTTTCAGACAAGACATCTTAAATTTCTCTTTCTTCTGTTGTTTTCACTTCTTCGCCTAAGCACTCATAAATATGAAAATGCAATAAGTTAATCATGGAAAATCTACTACACTTAACAATTTCCCCTTACATCATTTGAGTTTAATGTGACTTACTTCACTCATTTTCTTTTTTAGGTCTTGAACCATATATTCTGAGAACACCTTTACCAGTATTTCTATATTTCTGTATGTTCTAGGGCCAAATTTTTGTTTTGACCAAATGAAATATACCTTGTGATATCTACATCAAGCAATTTTGTCAAACTTTTTTTCGTTTCTATCAATTCTGTAGGAAAATAGCAGAACACATCTGTGCTTTTACATTATTTTGGTGTTGATGGAATTGAATCCACCATGACCAGACTACTGGGCAAGATGACTGGTAAGACATTAGAGATGATGGCTGAATATATTTGGAGCAGAGGTGACTTCAGGGGATAGAACAAGGTTAGGAATTGCCCTGAGAAGTTAGAGCCCAGAGCACAACATCCTGGAATAAATTGCTCAAGCTATTTTCTTTTCTGAAGAAAATGGCAGGACTGTCTTACATTATTCATTTTTAAAGGCAGAGGTTATTTTATTTGAATCAATGGTCTTGAACTATACACGTTTTTTTAGTTCTTTTTTTTTTATGTTTTTTTTTTTTTATGTGCATGGTGTTTTCTTTCAGACCTTTCTCGGAGGCAAGAACACTATGGAGAACAGCTGATTTGTCTTTGTCACCATAAAGCAGACCTTTGGAGCCCTTGGCCCCAACTCAGATATGATGGTTTAAAATTTGCTGTACTGTGGTGTGTGGTGATAGATAAACATAACTATTAACACAAAAACTAGTAATCCAAGAGATCCCATTTTAAAATGCTGTTCTATTTAAGTAACCCTATAGTTAGTTTTTATGTCAGAAATGTATTAATGGTGGGAGTGAAAACTGAACCCTCCTTCTCCCTCTACTATTCATGATACCTTGATTTTTAAAATAATATATTTTATTATTTATTTTTATTATGTAAAAATAAAACAACATTTTATTTGCAAATTAATTATATTAGAAATATGTAACACTTATGTTTAATGCTTACAAGGTTGTGTTTTGTGGCTGTTAAACTGTTCCCTAAACATAATTGTTAATTCTAGATCAACCGACCAAATGTTTTTGTGAGGCTGAGCATCCTCATCTCTTAATCTGAAAGATTTTATAAGCCGTTTTTGTTTAGTTGAATAGCAAAATGGAAAAAGGTTATTAACACTTGAGGATGTGAATGGAATAATAATGTTGATCTGTTTACAATATACTTCGTTACAAAATGCTTAACAGATAGAGAAAATAAGAAGCTAGAGAAAAGATCGTGCAATACAAATTCTATTAACTATTCCTGATAAGATAGTCCTCATTTCAACCAATTTTATCCAATCTGTTCGTAAAAGTCCCACATATTTTAATATTTATTAGCATGATTTAAATGCCTAAGATGCCTACTCCCAAAGTACTGTATATATTATGAGGTGAAATTATAACCAGCAATAATTTTTTATTAAAACTGTAAGCACTGAAGATTCTACACTTGTCTCTCTGAAAACCTATAAACCTATCTAAAAACAAAACAAAACAAAACAACAACAACAAAAACACAAGACATTAAAATGAAAGTAGAGAAATTAAACAATTTGCTCACAGCTATGAAGGCATCAGCAGAGTTAGAAAAAACTCATCTGCTCCCTGAACTTCAGTCTCATGCACTATACAATTTTGCTTTCTACAGCTCCATTAGAAGGACCCAATTGGCACCCAATTAGATGTGGTTGAGTATCTGAAGCAGAAATTCCTGCACAAAACTGTGAATGAAGCAATCTTATTTCAGTAAGCTTCTGCAGGTTGCCAAAAGTCTGATACATGCAACCTCTTTTGAACAAAACTGTGTATGAACATGAGCTTGTTTTTAGTTGATTTGTGGCTAAGCTGAAGATTTAGAAAAGTAATTCTGTAAGGTGGCAGCGGTCTATTTCCACTTTGGAAACAGTGTTAAGTAACAGTGTGACCTGAGAGGATCTAGAAGCTAGAGATCCAGCGAGATGACCACATCAGAAATGGGTAATCATTTGTGAAGAGAAAATGATCAGAAAGCAAGGCAAAACGCTATCATGTTTTATCTATCTGGGGAATGGGGGGGGGGGCTGTTTATGATATTGCAAAGTAAAATCTATCCTGCTCTTTGAATGCTCACATCAAGGGTAAGCATTTGAATAAGTGTAGCATTTTCTTCAAAATACCAGAATCATATGATGCTAATGCAAAGAATATTGCCCAAGGTTTCCAGACAGTTTGGGCACCCAAATACCATTAAAAGTAATTCACCTTAAAAAACTCCTGTTACTGCATCCCACCTTATGGCTTGTGGAAGAATTGTGATAGACTAAAAGAAAAAAATGCAAATTTCTGAAACAATCTTGGCAAAATTCTGAGATTTTTGATGCTGATACTGAATGAATGATTAATACTCAATTTGTTTTCTTTTCATATTTTATAAGATGTTAAATACAGAAGTGCAGCATCTTGCTTTACCCTGAAATATCATCAATATATTTCAGCTGTCTTTGGGCTTTGATACAAACTTTGGATATAAACTGATTTTTGAGTACTGTTGCAGTGCTGAAAGAGACATGCCTGAGTTTCCTGCTGAGCCCCAGTGGCTCCTGGTTAAGAATCTGGTGAAATTTCTGAGAAACATTTCTGTCTCAAAGCTCTGAGAACTTCTGCTTATGAGTTCATAAAACATGAGAATAGGTACAAATTCTGTACTGTGATTCTTTCATTTGGTATTCACATCTTCCCAAAATTACCTTCCTCTACAATATTTACCAAATAATTTCTCCAGCAACAAGACATGGAAACTGTTGACTCAGAAGACTTGATTTTGCTACAACTCAGAAGCTCCTTTGTCTGTCACTTTGAGAGTATTGCATGTCCTGGAGTCATGAAATTAGAAGGAATTCTAGAAACATGAATGAAAAAACAAATATGAGATGTGACACTTGGAGGAGAAATATTAGGTTCAATTGCACATACACAAAGAACAAACCCAATCCCACAGTCAGCAAAAGGGCACGCACAAACCTTTGGACCTAATCCAAACATAAAGTGCATCAAAAGCTCTGTCAGTTTAAAGACGGAAAGGTATTGAATAGAAATGTTCAAGCATAGATAGAGTAAAAGCATAATTTGCCAAATGTTCTGCTGTACATTAGAGTTTTGGTTTGTTTTGAAGAAATTATGATTGGTACAGTTTTGAAGAGCACCTAATCAAGAAAACTGCCTCCTCATTTGCTTATAGATACATTTATCAGGCACCAAAATCAAGATCATAATCACAAGTTCTTGCTGTATACAAAATACAAACATTACTACAGGAAGTATGTTAGCAGTCACAGTTAGGATTCTGGAATAATTGTTTTTGGCTCAGTGGCTTAATTTAAATGATTGTTGGAAATTGTATCATCCTGTTAATTAATCTTTTTCTTTTTTTTTTTTTCTTCTGGCAAACAACTTCCATCCCCCAAATCATCAAAAACCTGAGCAAGCCCTAGTTATTCACAGTGGTTTTGTTCCAGAGGATGGGAAGTTTCCCTTTTAGACAATTTTTCTTTCAGAGAGAATGCAGACAACTGCCTTTCTCTTTGAGACAACTGTCGCTGGCTGCTAAACAGATAGCTTCAGCGATTCCTTTAAAATAATAAATCAGCTTTGAACGTGAGAAATATTGTAGAAATCCCAAGTATGATTTAAAAAAACCAAAACAAAACAAAACAAGAAAACAATCAAACCAACACACAGATATGCAATGCAAAGGTGTGGAGAGGTTACAAAGAATAGCAGCAGATGAACCCACATAAGAGATTGTTTCAGTGGTAGTTTATTATTACTTGTTAATACTCTAATTAGGATAATCTTATTTTTATCCCTTGCTAAATGTTCCTTCAGAGGGATTGATGTGTAGCTTTGCCATTAAATTCAGCTGTTTCGCTCTGCTTGGAGAGGTGCTCTGATAAATCACCCTCACAGACAGAAGCAGGATGAAGTGGCTTGCATTTGGCTTTCTTTTCCATGAAGACTGCTGGTAGAGGAGGACTTGGCTGGCTAAAATCTACCTTAAGATCATATTGAAACCACTGTCAAAAAAAGTCTGTATTCCAGTTTAGCTGTGTTTGTGTGCTCAAAACAAAGTTTAAGTTGTAATGCAGAGAATTCCTTCAGATCCTGCTTGAAAGATCTGCCCTGTGATTCCACTGAGAGCATTCCTGCCTAGGATTCTTTGACACAGTCTATGAAGATGTGTTTGGAAGTAATGAAGCAAAAAGAAGGAAAGTATTAACATGAAAGTTAATCAAGTAATTTTGATTTCTGAAATCTATTGAAGACAATGGAAAAAGCACCCATGTGCTCAGATCTACTCTTTTGTCAAGGTTCTTAGCTTTTTTTCTCTAGATTGTGTTTTAGTATGAAATCTCAATGACTAACTCAATAAAGTGGTAAAGTTTTCTTACATTATAATACTGCGGAGCTAATACCAATACCAACAACAAACTTTATACAAGAGTTTCTCAGGAGGAAGTGAAACAATGCTAATTTCTATTTTACATATTATTTAAAAGTATTTCCTTTGAATGTATTTTTTTTGTGCTTTTTTTGTTTGTTTGAGATAGTGTTGTTCAAATGTTATCCTGCTCATTTTTTCTGTTCACTGACTTGAAAATTTAAACATATGAAGGAATGCATTTTCTGTTCTTCAATGTGATAAGTGTTTACAACAGCGCTAGAATAAATCACCCTGCAATATGCCATTTCCTATGAAATCATCAGATAGTTACAATTCAAAGTTATGATACTCTTGAGGGACTCAAAAACCGTCACAAGAGTGCAGAGAACCAGAGAGAGTACAGAATGACTCCTGCTTTGGTCATGAAGCATGAATAAATGTCTCATTATAGAATTATACAATCCTTTATATTGGAAAAGACCTTTAAGATCATCAAGTCCAGCCATCAGGCTGAGCTACTGAGTCCCATCATTATACCACATCACTGAGTGCCTTACTCACACATCTCTTAAATACATCCAGGATGGTGGTTCCACTACTTCTCTGGATAACTTGTTACAATGCCTGATCACTCTTCCCATGGGTAAATTTTTCCTAATATCTATTAATCACAAACAACATCTCCTATATATCCTTTTTTTTTTTTGGAGATGGAGAATAGAGAATGGAGATGGAGATGGAGAAAAAGCTTCATTTTTTTTTCTAGTGTTTTCTTTTTAAATTCTTTTCTGTTCTGAATACATCAGTATTATTTAATAGACATTTTGAATCTTCTTTTGTGCACTGCAATGGAATTCTGAGTCCTGTCCAAAGTAACATGAACAAATCATGTTAAGATCGTCGTCTGGCAAATGCTGTCAGTCTCCATCATCTGATATTATGTATGTATTTATATATATATTTAAAGAACATGGATGTAAAATGTACGCTATGTTCTAAATCTATTTAAATAATATATATGCTCTACTTAAATAATGTACGTACACACATATTAAATTCTCCACAGTATCAACAAAAAAGATTTTAAAATTCAAACTTTATTTTTACTTCTACTGAAAATAAAATAACAGTAAAGTAGTAGAGGAAGTTCTGTAGTAGTTTATTATAATGATTTCAAAAATCTCCTAAATATAAATAAATTCATCGTGTTAAACCAATGCTTTTCTCTGTCTGGTTTAGTTTCTTGTATTTGCTTTTTTTTTTTTTTTTCAGATACTTGAACAAAAAACTAAGGTAAATAGCATGATATGGAAGCCTTATATCTGGGCAGCACTTTTTAAATCAAGTCAAAAAAGAAAGAAAGCGTAATGGAATAATTCATGTCACTCAGCAAGGTTTCAATGAAAATAGATCTGTCAAAATTTCTTGACAAATTCACAAATTAGATTGATGTGGAAAGTTTGATGAAATAATAAACACCTATAAAGAATTCAGCTTAGTCTCCCATAATATTTGGTTTAATTTGGTATATGAAATACATACAGCCAGTATTAACTGGATTAAATACAGTTCCCAGCAGAATATAAAATGCAATTGTAAACTGAAATCGTTGTCCAAAAGGAGGTTTCTAGTGGGTCCCTCTGGGATCTATTCTCTGCCTACATACACCAACCTCGGTGGCATTTGAATAAGAATATAAAATAATTGCTGGCAACATTAGCAAAATATTAAAAAGAAGGCAACAAATAGAAAATAATCATGGGACAAAGTCGATGTGCTTGGTAAAATGTGCTCACTGCTACACAGCTGAATTTCAGCTTATTCATTGAAGAACAAAGAAACTAATCTTAAAATGCATCTTTCTCCTGGAAACCTGTGACTGTGGACTAGGAAATATGGAGAGCGCATTAGTACAGCCAGCCAGCCCTACATGAACTACCAGCATGATGTAAAACCACTTTGGGATATACGATGGGAGAGGCTGTTGCCATATTGATGGCTGTTTCGTGATTAATGCTGGATACATTCTTCCGGTATTGTTGACTGTAACAAAATAAAAAGCACACTGGCAAATTCGGAATGACTGGGAGAATCTGTTCAAAATTAACCTGATAGCTGGAAAAAAAATGTACTACAGCGATTCTCAGGAAACTAGAACTAGTTAGCATATCTAAGGCAAGCTAAGGAAATTACTTCATATATTAAATTAACAATGAGAAATATGAGTGCATTTAAAAGCTGGGGCAATTATTGCAATTAACCGGGCAGTGGTGAGGTCAGAAGTACCATTTTTAGGTAAGAAAGCACCTCACAGAATTCAAAGGGGTTTTTATCATCTTTTCCTTTACACATGTGGCTTTAAACATGCTTTCGTGAGTGTGTTTATCAACGTACCAAACAAAAGGGGAGAGATGACCCAAGAATTTAAGAGTAGGAGTGTCTACCTCCTGCTGGGCTACTTCTAGTTACAGAATCAATAGCTGTTTGCTGGAGCAAAGCACCTGGGAACAGGAGTGTAGTGATGCAATGCTTTACACTTCTTCCCAACTCCCTGCTCTTGTTTACACATTAAGATTTAGCTCCTAGCTTTTGCTACCTCTGCTCCTTGGAGGGTATACCAGATTGCTGGGTTCATGTCTGCCTTACACAAGACAGTGATTCAAATCCATCTCTGTTTTAAAGCCCTGGTAAGTAATGAATTATAAAAAGAAAATATTTTGTACATAATTAAATATATATATATGTATATATACACATACATAGTCTTTGTCCTTTGGTCTGGGCTTTTTTTTTTAATGTTCTGTGAGACTGATAAAATCCTAATTCATGTTCATGCCATATGGAACGTATACTCTGAAGACCCAAAAATAGTAAAGGCTTAGGACAGCAGTGTCAGGAAAGAGAACTTTCTGACTGGTAAACTGAGTGACTGTACATGAAGTCGTGGAAATAAAAACAAGAAACACATGTATTCGTGTGCTGAAGTCCCGAAGGTGTTTTCCCAACAGGAACGTTCTATAAAAGACTTTTTAATATGTTTCTTCATGATTCTGTCTTCAAATGCCATCTGACCTTAATAAAACTTCCCTGGCTGCTTTACTGAGTGTGCCACACCATTCCTAGAGGCCTCTTACAAACAGCAGTATTTTTATAGTCTTCTCTGATAATCTTTCAGAGCTGAGCCCAGTTCCTGATAAATTGGGGTTATTTTCCCTGGTTGATTGCAAGTAGTTATTAAATATGTAATGCAGTGTAAAACATGACCAGGAGTTTACGTGTGGAAAATTTTAGATGAAATGTGAAAGTATGAGTAAAGAAAAATGTTTCTTACTTTACTTAGGTGTTGTGTTTGTGGTTTTTTTGTTTGTTTGTTTTATTTTTAATGGGAGCCACTAATCATAAGGAGAAAAAGTTGTGCTAAATATCTTGCTTTTTAAATACACTGATTTTATTCAAATATTCCAATAGTAATTAGTATAGGTTTCGCATCATCAGTTGAAAGAGGGTTCTGCAGCATTCTACTTTTTCTGGAATTTCCTACCAGATATTTTCTACTGCTGTGCAATGTTTCTTTCACAAAGCGCCGTGGTTTATGTAATAAGATGTTGCATAAAATAAAGTGGCATTTCATTCTTCTGCTTTTTCCCAGGACATTGCATTAAACAAAACATTCAAATTCCACTTCCAAATATCTGTACTTTGGTGGTGTTCACCTCTAAGGATATTGTTTTAGCCCAATCTGAATGCTCACCTTGAAGTTGGTTGTGTTCAGGCAGCGTTCACAGAACAAAGGAAATCTATTTGTGAATTTATTATTCATGAGCATTTTGGTACTTTTCTCTCTAACTTTTGCTGAGGGCATAACTCTTCAGTGATGGAGAAAGCAAAGGCAGTGCAAAACTTGAAGCCCAAATTCTCTGTTATTCTGCACAGTCTTTACAAATGTGCTTGTGAAGGAATTAGAGACAAGGCTTGTATGGGTAGCTAGAAATATTTCTGCCAAAATGATGCTGATCCTACTAATGGGCCACCACCTTTGACTTGCTCACATGTACGCAAATTCTGCTTACACACTTCATAGATCAGTCCCTTTCTCTAAAGACCTTTTTGCTGCTAATTTGTATGGAAGTGGTTCCTAATTCCACCGTTCATTAAGTAAGGCTGTGAATGTATACCACATAATTTTGTTCCTTTTGCTTTGCATTTTTCTATTCAAGTGTGTATCTAACATTCTGTTTCTTCTTCCTACTAAATATCTATCATAGGGTGTTCTCACATGTATTATATCTTACAGTTTTCAGCTTTAATTTTGTTTTTATTCTCTTCTTCCTAACCACTTAATGTCATTTTATGTATTTTTTCCTCACTGGTATTAGTAGTTCCTCCCACCTTCATATAGACTTTGATTTTCATTTATATGCTACATAACGAATGATAACATCAAATATGCCTAGACTGAGTACTTACCCGTGCAGTACCCCAGATGAAACTTCTCCCTCCCCTAAACTGATACACAGCCATTTATCATTCCCCTTTGTAATTCCCCTGGAAAGGTTAGATCTAATGGGTTTCTAAGCAAACACATAAAATCTTAACTTCCCTATCAGAAGTGAAGTGGTGGAAGACAGAGTTAGGACTGTCTTTCATCAACATAATATTTATAGCCAAGCAAATGAACACTTCAGCTCTGCAAATCCTAAATTTGTTGCCAGACAGTATCTGGAGATTGTTTTGCATGTTTTGATTAAATGCAGATTCCTTAACTTTTTTTTTTCTTCTTTTTTTTTTTTTTCACTTTAACAAAGACAGAGTCCTGGTTTAGTTCTTGTTCTTTGTTTTCTCTGGTAAGGGTCTATGATGAATGAGATGTCCAATTAATGACCCATGTCACTGAGTGTAAAAAGTTTCTTTGTTCATGAATATAGCAGTTCACTTGAATTAACTTTTTACAACAGTTCTGAGGCAAAATCCAAACTTCTGCTCAAACCAGGCGCCTGGGGAGGCATGTAAAAATAATAAGTCGCAAGCTTTAAAACAATTTGGCTTTTTTATACAGGTGAAAGTTTTTGGATGTTTCAGTTCTGCCACAAGTTGGACTCAAGGAAAGAAGTAGTCTACTTGAGTAAACAAAATGTATCATTTAATATGTTTGGATTCATTTACTGCTAAAGTCTGTTGTCACGGTACTTGAAAATAATATATTTGATTCATAGGTGTATGAAGAAGGAAAAGATGGACATTTGCAATATTGATACAACTGTATTAACAAATTACTAACTGAAAATTCATTCCCATGATCTGTGTTTCCGAAAAAGTTGCAGTCCTGATTTTACTGCTCTCAGAAATGTTTTTCTCATGGCCTGTATGACAGACATGGGAAAAAAGAAACCTTCATTGGGAAAAGGAGTAAAACTGAAACAACTGAATTTGTCTTTCAAGCCAAAATATCTGACAGAGCTGCAGTCACCCCTTGGTGGCCCATGGGGATGGGGCCTTGTGCTCCTCAGGAGCAGCTCTTAGCCTATGCATGGGAGTCCACAGTAAAACTCTGCATGAAACCATAGGTTGTATCAAGGTTAAAAAGCAGAAATAATTGCAGAATTCAATAGCACTCATCACTGTAGCTGTTGAATTTCCAGTCACTCTTTCATATGACTCTTGCAATCAAAAAGCTGGAGATTGATGAAGAAATTTGCCCTGTCACATGGGAGCTTTATGAGTTCCACTGATGTTTTGTGATGTTGCGGTGTTTAATGAAAAGAGTGTCGCTAACAATTTGTGGTTGTGATGTGCTACAAAAAAAGATTTCTGTTAAAGAAAATATTGCACATTTTAATTTACCCTGGAATGTTTTGCAGACCAGCTTAGTGCTGGAGAACAAACCAGCTCAGCTGCCTCTAGAATAGGTTTTGCACACTTCAGCCTTGTTCAGCCACAGTTTCACTCATTTATGCCTAAATTTGACCTCCCCATTCCTAAATATCAAGACCCCATTGCAGGGAGATGTTTCATGAAATTCTTCCCTTACCATGCAAGGTTACCCCTGATGCGGCCTTTATGCTCCAGCCAAAAAGTGTCTTCCAGCCTCCAGCCAGGTCTTGTGACGGGAACATGTAGTTGATGTCTCTACCGATCTCTGGATGGTCAAGTCAAGGTCATGCTAAGTGCTGATGATGATCAGAAGAATTCCATTTTTGTAAAGCAGCAGTGGTCACAGAGAAGAGCATAGAAAAAAATGCATAATGTACCCCAAGAATAAGATAGAGATGGTTGGAAGGAAGGATAAATATCCATATTTCTGATATTGGCTTTGCCATCCAATTCCGTTCTGGTACTGTTTCACACACCATGTTGCAGAACAACAGATGACTACAAAAGAGTGGTACATGGAGAACAGAGATGGCTTAGAGGGGATTATTGTAAGTGTTTTTTAATCCTTGTTCAGCTTGTGTGCTGCAGAATAGCATCTAAATATGAATTCTGCTAGCAAACTGCTGACCATAATTTTCTAGTTCATGTAAGTAGGCATGGACAGTGTTATAAAGCATTCTTGACAAATAATATAATACTTCACTAATAGGCTGTATATTAGCCAGAGGAAAGTTTTTAGTAATTTGAGAATCTTGTTAGCTAGTACTGCTTGAAATATGATGATGATTGCTTTAAAAGTTGCTTTATTCTGCTTCCCATAAGACATTTCCTGCCCATAGGAGTCACTGGTAGGGTGAAATATCAAAATATTCATAAGTTCTTTCATCAAATATCAAAAGCTCCCTATTTCCCCAGAGAAACTATTTCCTCTATCAAAGGATATGAGAAATTATCCAGAATCAGTGTTGCAAGAGCAAATCCTCCTGCTCCTTCCTCTGTCCCTCCTTTCCTCCTTCCAGCTCCCTCTGAGGCTACTGCATGCACAACTTTCTGCATTTAAGTGCAAGAGTCAGGGAGGACACTGAGAGATCACCACAACCCAGTCAGCATGTCACCACCAGCATCTTTAAAACCTTGCTGCTGATTTGCTTGCTCTGTCCTTTACCTTAATTCCTTTTTTTCCTGAGTGAATCTGGGGCAATTTAACTTTTGCCCAGTGAGAGATTGTGCCCATTTTGCTTGCTTCCCTCTTGGCCAACTGGTCCCTCATCTATCTTTCGCCTGGCTCTGGTGCTCATCAGGTCCTTCACTGAGCTAGATCATTAAGCTCCTGAAAACCACTCTGCATTCCATTACATTTTTTATGAGTATCAACATTGCCACTTCTTTTGCCTTAGATGTTTCAGGATTTGGCCTAGAAGCAAACTTCTAAACTTTCAGTATTACCTGTTAATAAAGTATTTACCTGATACTGAACAACAGCTTCACAGAGTAATTCAAGCTTTGGAGCAATAAAATCCTAATCCTTCTGTTCACTGTTGAAATTTTTCTCCTCTCCCCCTCCCTGCCCACTGCCTTATGAGCAGTATAAGTTGGTGTGACCCCATATGTACAATCACATTAGATGTGATATGACTGAGAGATTAATTTTCTCCTGTCAAGGTGCATGGTAAGATTGGTTTCACTGGTCTAGAGAAATCAAGGTAGCTGTGCTGCAGAGATGTTGGCTTGTATTGTGCACTGTATGCTTATTGACTCCTTAGGAGAAATGGTTGTCCCTGACAATCAGCCTCCGGGTAATACAACATTTTCAAGAGGTATTCCTGAGAATACATTTTAATTGTTGCATATCTTGCACCATTTCCATATAGCACACTGGTTGCCCTTCCTTCCTTCTATTTTAAAGACTGATGCTTTTTTTCTTTCCTAATTTCTATCTTAGATATGGATCCTCTAGCTCTCACACTGGTGAGATTCCATTTTTCCTGCTATAAACTTGCTCAGCCTTGACACTCTTTGGAAGGAGAGATGACACCATGGCAGAGAGGGGTCTGCATTATGCATAGCTGAAGTATTTAACATAGCTAACGGCGCCCGCAGCGCACACCCACAGAGCTGGCTTTAACTTAATGAGACAATTAAAAGGGAGTTTCCATTGTTTGTACAACATAAATAGAAAAAGAGTGGGGCTAAAAAAAAAGGGGGGGGGGGGGGGGGAGGTATCTTTATTGCTGTTTTGAAGAACTACAACCATATAAATGGTACTGAAAAACATCTATGAATCTGTTGGCTGTGACAGCACAGTCTTCTCATTCTGAATAGTGTGCAGCCAGTAAGGTTCTAAGAAAAAGAATACCACTCTGTTTCCAAACGAACTTTAAAAGAGAGAGTCAACTAACATCTTAGCTGATGAGCTGCAAAAAGTGCTGTGTTTATTTGTGTCACAGGGAATCTGCTGATCAGGGCTGTCATATACACAGAGAAGCCTGCACATCCAAAGCAGTGGATAGACTGCCTTTCCTTCCAGCTTATGCTGCACTTTCTTAGAGTGTGGGAATCAGCTGTGAAATAAGCATGCAAAATGCTTGTTTGCTGGTTTTGAACAAGTGCAAATTTCTGTTCTGCTCCACAGCTGGGACTGAGCAGTGTGTGGCAGAAAGAAAGTTAATACCAACCTGCTGCTCCTGGGAGGTCCTGGAGCAACGTGTACTCCACACTAATAGCAGCCTTGGGGTTCTGTTTTCCTGATAGACCTTCAGCCTTCTGGATTCATATCCTGAAACTAAAAGCCACACTGAGACTGGAGGCAAAAAGAGAAAGAAAATCATCACCAACCTTTGTTTTGGAGAGGCTACATTGAAGGGAAGAGTACTAAGAAGCTTCGCCCTGCAGCAGGGCCTAGCACAGACAAATAAATTGCATGGAACTATTTTCACATTCACCTATATAAAAATCAAAAGTATCTACAGTCCATGGGCAGCGATGATAAAGTCTCTGTAAATCATGTTCCTAGGGATGGGTCCAGGCTCATGGTGTCATTCTAGATACAAGAGTTACTTTATCAGAGCATTGATTTGGACGTCTGTTGGATCTCCTTTCTCTACTGAACAAATTAAATGTTCTCACAGAACAAAATTCTTGGCTGAAAGTCCTTTGGAAAAGGCTCTGAGATGCTGGATCACACTTGAGTGGGGGCTATCACTTGGGGAGCTGTCAGTATGCACAGAGGACACTTCATTCGCTCCCCTATCTTTCCCTTCTTTGGATGTCTTTTATTCTATGATGGGAAGAACTCACTCCAGAAGTAATTGTTTCAGCGCTAGACAGTTTGGCCACGTGTGATACGCTGTTGAAAGCGGTGCAGGAACAAGAGTTCCTCTTTGCAGTCTGAAATACTCATTCTTTCTGAGAGCCATGTTGCAAGCTTGGTTTGCTAAACTTAGCTTGAAGCCCTTCTGCAGAGAAGGCAATTGGCCTCCCATCCAAGGAGGATGGTCCCTGTGTGGGGAAATGTGGCTGTGGAAGGTGGAGGGAAGGGTTCATTTCCACACTGCATGTGGGGAACACACAGCTTCAGGGCACCATTTCCACAGCCATCCCTAAAGAAGTTTTTAGGAAGTAAAGTTTTTAGGAAACTTTAACAGCATTTCAGGTGGACGGTGAAATGAAGGGATATTTTCATGTTTGGGTTGCAGAACTAGCTTCAGTGGATGTTAAATTACATCAGCTTTCTGCAGATTCCTGCAGAGAAGATCTTTAGTTCTGTTCTCTTTAGCTCTGTTTTTAATATATCATTCTCAGATCTGACTTAGCAGGACTTTGGAAATATGCTGTATTTCTGCTGCTTTACTCTTGTGTTGCTTTGATAAACATATTTTCACAAGCTTTAAAAAGTGCCTGCAATTCAGAGTATTGCTAAAGCAGCAGATAAAGGCAGCACTGCCCTGAGATGTCCATATCTAGATGGGATTGAGTATTAATTTTCTGTACCTTGCTTCCTCCCTACAGACCAAATATGTCCATAATTTGAAAACTGTTAAAGGAGTGTGAACTCTTAGGGGTGATAATGCCATATAAAGTAAACAAGATGAAAGAGATCCTGGTAAGTATACAGGCTTGGCAATATCAGTTACAATGATACAGATATAATTGCTTACAGTTCTGGTCTAAAACATGAAAAAGACCTGCCATTTGGTCAGTCCACATTAAATAAACTAGAGATAGTGCTTTGATGTACCGATCTCCTTTTCCTTTGAGGGTACCTATTTAAATCCTGCAACACCTTGCCTGTAATGATGAACAGCGAGGGTCTGAGCCTGCCCTCAGGTTGGCTAGCAAGGTCCTATCACAATCCCCACACCAACGAAACTGCTCGAAGCCTGTAAGCTCAGCACTACTGGCTTCAGAGAAACCTCACAGGTCTGTCTACAGGCTCACAGGTCTTGATGTCTGCTTTGTTTCACCTGAAGTTATCTCAAACAGCTTCCTTTGCCCCTCCCCGGATGATCCTTTGCTCTGCTAACACCAGATCTGCTCTTCACAACTTTTGTTAATACTTCAGTGTGAGCTGAAGGTGTAATTTATTTTTATGACACTTTTACAGTGACAGAATCCATAACATGCCTAATTGAAACATCAAATCCTTTGGTCAAAATTGTTTCTTTCATCTGAGGGATGCACCAAGCATGCACTTGTCAATATGCATCGTGTCTGCACCAGAAGGACTGCTAACAGAGTTTCACCAGCAAATCTTTTTATTTCCTAAAGAGTGGGTCTTCAGCCAGGTTTGTATTTAGATGACTGTCAGGATAGCAAACCCTGTTGACAGCCCAAAAGCTACATTATACACCTATTAAAAATCCTTTAACTCATGACTGTCCATAAACTGAACTGCTATTCAGAAGTTTGGGCATCACCTCACAGAGGTAATTTTGAAAAATTTATTTGTAAGGGCTTGCTTCAGATAAATATCATCAAGGCAGCATTTCAAAAGCAAAGCCTTCTAATCTGCGAATGTATTTCATAACATCCAAGTGTTTGGAAAAATAAAAAATGTATTGGCTCTGTATCTCTCACCACCTTATTAGCTACGGATAAGAAATGATGTGTTTGGTTTTGTTTGTTTGTTTGTTTATTTGCTGTTTTTATTGGTGCTTTGTTAGGGTTTTTTTGTTTGTTTGTTTTGTGTGTGTTTTTCTTTTAATAAATACTTTGGTATTTAATTTGGTATTGGAATTGAAAACTGGAGGACAGGTCTTTCATGTAGATCCAGCCAAGGAAAAGCTTAACCATTTCAGCAAATAAAATTAATGATATCAGTAAAACCTATTACTCACATAGTTATGTTGACAACATTCCTTCTGATTTACCATGAGTTTAGAGGAGTATGGGTTTGGGAATTGTTACTGTTTTTACCAGAAAACATTTTCTGCTTATTATTTTTTTAGTTGGAATTACTTTACTGTTTATACTTTCTTTCTTTAATATCAAGTATTTATTTTGGATACTTGTATCAAATAATTATTTCAAAATTTAAAAAACAAACAAACAAGCAAACAAAAAAAACAGTTTTCCAAACATTTTAATTAATTTTTAATCTTTTTTTTTTTCAGAATGGCAATCAAATTCACAAATAATTCGAGTCTGTTATGATATTTTTAATGGAGACTGCATTACTTAACAATAATTTTGTTCATTTCTATTAGTTCCACTTGCTTTTTCAAGACAGAATTAAGGGAACAGAAATACTGCTGAAGTGATATCTTTGTTATCTTTTTGTTGTTGCTTAGAATGTGTGTTTGCTGGTTTTTTTTTTTTAATGAAGCTTTTAAATGATAATATGTATCTAATTAACAAATGAGAACAAACATAACAAAATTTCACTCTTTCCACCTTATATGGCCTTACGAAAGTATTTTGCTGTTGATTTTTCTTACAGCAAAGCGGTCACATAGAGTTGCCATTCCACTCCTCAGATAATAGAGCTATTGTTTGGGGTTTGCAAATTAATGTTAATAATGTGGATTTTTTCATGTCAGCATTAGGGCTTCCTGTATCCATGTCCCTAGCACTAAGGTGTCAGATTATTTTTTCTTAGTTCATGCAAGAATATTCCAAGCACATCTAAAAGACTGATGTAGCATTGAACTTTTTGAAATAGTCTGTATTATATTATGTAAAAGATGGCTTAGGGCTTGTTTCTATCAGATATACTCATAAGAAAGGTTGCTTGCCACTGTGAAGTAACGTTTGAGATTGGTTGGGTATTGATTTCAGTGGGATTTGGGCATTTCTTGACAGCTCTTTAAGAGAAAGGTCATATTTTCCAGCTTTTTTAAACTTTGAATCATAGAATCACGGAATCACCAAGGTTGGAAAAGACCTTCAGGATCACCATTCTCACTACACCCTCCGTATAACATCTAAATGTTTCTTGAACACCTCCAGGACTGTGACTCCACCACCTCCCTGGACAGCCCATTCCAGCACCTGACCACTCTTTTGGAGAAGTACTTCCCAGCTGTAGCTGATACAGGCATGGCAATACACTGTGCTTCTTTCACCACCAGAAATTATTTGGTATAAATTTTGTTCTTTGACTTTTTTCGTCTTCTTGTATTCAGTGCTTACAAATCAGGCTTGAAGAACAGAGTTATTACTGTAGCACATGTACCTACAAGTCAGTGAAAATGAAGCACATGTACATACATACATATAGGCCACAAAAATTACAAGGTAATAGGGATTATTTTAAACCTCTTCTCTTGCAGAGGGAATGCATCTCAAACATCTCACATCTGGTGAAAAATGAAAGCAGAATCACAGAATGGCCAGGGTTGGAAGGGACCTCAAGGATCATGAATCTCCAACACTCCTGCCACAGGCAAGGCCACCAACCTCCCCATTTAATACTAGACCAGGCTGCCCAGGGCCTCATCTAATCTGGCCTTCAACACCTCTAGGGATGGGGCCAGCCTGTTCCAGTACCTCACCACTCTCTCTGTAAAGAACTTCTCCCTGACATCCAACCTAAATCTTCCCTTCCTCAACTTAAAACCATTTCCTCTTGTCCTGCAGTTATCTACTCTTTCAAAGAGTTGATTCCCCTCCTCTTTGTAGGCTCCCTTTAGGTATTGAAAGGCTGCAATGAGGTCACCCTGCAGCCTTCTTTTCTCCAGGCTGAACAAGCCCAGCTTCCTCAGCCTGTCTTTGTAGGGGAGGTGCTCCAGTCTCCTGATCATCTTTGTGGCCCTCCTCTGGACCCTCTCCAACAGCTCTCTGTCTTTCTTGTCCTGGGGGCTCCAGACCTGGACGCAGTACTCCAGATGGGGCCTCACAAGAGCAGAGTAGAGGGGGACAATCACCTCCCTGTCTCTGTTGGCCACCCCTCTTCTGATGGAGCCCAGGATACCATTTGCTTTCTGAGCTGCAAGCTCATGTTAAGCTTTTCATCCATCAGGAATCCCAGGTCCTTCTCCACAGGGCTGCTCTCAAGGACCACTCCTTCCAGTCTGTATGGATGCCTGGGATTCCTCCGGCCCAAGTGCAAAACCTTGCACTTTGCTGTGTTGAACCTCATCAGGTTCACCCGGGCCCACCTTTCTAGCCTCTCGAGGTCCCTCTGAATGGCATCCCTTCCTTCCACCATGTCAAACACACCACTCAGCTTGGTGTCATCAGCAAACTTGCTGAGGATGCACTTGATTCCGTCACTGATGTCATTGATAAAGATGTTAAAGAGCACCGGTCCCAAGACAGAACCCTGGGGGATGCTGCTCGTTACCGGCCTCCACCTGGGCATGGAGTCATTGATGACCACCCTCTGTCTGCGGCCTTTCAACCAGTTTCTTATCCATCGAGTGGTCCACCCATCAAATCCACATCCCTCCAGTTTGGAGATAAGGATGTGGTGGGGGACCATGTCAAAGGCCTTGCTCAAGTCCAGGTAAATGACATCGGTCGCCTTTCCCTTGTCCACCAGTGCTGTCACTCCATCACAGAAGACCATCAGATTGGTTAAGCATGACCTTCCCCTGGTGAAGCCATGCTGGCTGTCACGGATTACACACCCTTTCCTCATGTGATCAAGCGTGTCATCCAGGAGGATCTGTTCCATGATCTTCCCAGGCACAGAGGTGAGACTCACCAGCCTGTAGTTCCCGGGGTCCTCCTTGCTCCCTTTCTTGTAAATGGGAGTGATGTGACCCTTCCTCCAGTCATCCAGGACCTCACCTGACAGCCACGACTTCTCAAATATGATGGAGAGCAGCTCGGCATCCACCTCAGCCAGCTCCTTCGGAACCCTGGGATGCCTGCCATCCGGCCCCATAGATGTGTATGCATTCAGTCTCATGAGGCAGTCTTGGACTTGCTCTGCCCTTACAGTGGAGGGGAATTTACTGCACTGGTCCCCACTGAGAGGGATACAGGGCTCAGGGATGTGAGAAATACTAGAATCCTGGCCGCCAGTGAAGACCGAGGCAAAGAACTCATTCGGTACCTCAACCTTCTCTTCATCCGTTGAAGCCAGTTCTCCTTTTACATTTACCAAAGGAGGTACACTCGCTTTGGCCTGTCTCTTCTGGCCAATGTACCTGTAGAATATCTTCCTATTGTTTTTCACGTCACTCGCCAAGTTGAGTTCTGCCTGCGCCTTGGCTTTCCTGATCTCACAAGTGGTCTGCAAGTCTCTGTATTCTTCCCAGGTGACACGCCCTTGTTTCCAGGGCTTGTACGCATCTTTCTTTGACCTCAGTATGCCCAGCATGTCCTTGCTGAGCCATGACGGTTTCCTACCTCCTCTGCTCGCTTTCTTATTCAGAGGGATGGAAAGCTCCTGTGCTCTCAGAAAGGCAGCCTTGAAGAGTTGAAGAGCCAGCTCTCCTCAACGTCTTTGTTTTTAAAGACAGCATCCCAGGGGATCTCGGCCAACAGTCCATTGAACAGCTTAAAGTTCACTCTTCCAAAGTTCAGGGTCCTGACACCACTCTTTGCCAGGCCCACATTCCTTGAGATCATGAACTTGACCAGGGCGTGGTCACTGCAGCCTCCAACCTTAACACCTTTAATGATCGAAAGCATAAACATAAATTAATTTAGCTGGCACATGTTTGGTAACATACACTAAGCTGAAGATTTCTCAGGTTCTCAATTGCACAGTTTAAATGAAATCTCGATTCCAAATGCTTTCGGAAGATATGCTTTCTTTGAGAGTTTGTCTTAATAAAAAATTATGGATAATTTGGAAAGTTCAGAACAATTTGTGAATTCCAACTCCTAATACACCCTCAAATCTGAATATTCTTGAATATAGTGTCTGCATCCTTTTATTTTCAAATTGTTTGCTTGAAGTCTCCATTTTAAAGCTGTATTACTTATTTATTTATGAATTTATTTTTAGCACATAAATCCAGCAGTCTGATGAAGAATGGAAGAGGGCTGTGATAGCTGGTTTCTTTCTGTATACTTTTATAGGTCGGATAATTAATGTCAGAACCATGATATTTGTATGTGGTTGATTTGGGATGCTGGGCATGTCTGTGTACTAACATGCAATGAAGATGTTTTTATTGCTTTCCACAACTGTTGGTGTGTACAAATAGCAGCTCGACTTTGATAGGTGAGCTAACAGTAGATCTAGGCTGCACAACAGGCAATAATAAGGATAAAGAGACACCAGTGCCCTAGGTGGATTGGATTCTGCCCTCTTTAAATACTCCTATTTGATCAGACATCATGGAAGAATGCACATCATAAATACATGCCTTACTCTTGAGGTATCTTTAAAATAACTTCTTGTTAATCTTTTCACTGTTAAGAAGTGAATTCTTGGGGTCTAATATACACAGTTTTTCCTAGTAGGGGAGGAAAAGACTGAGGGAAGAAAAGTGAGACTGCACGATGGGGAAGCCATTCACAACCAAATAAAGTGGGGGCAGGGAAGGAGTTCATGTCTTCATGTTTGCTTTAGTAACTTATGATAGCACTCATTCCACCTGTGTCCTGACAGCTTCTCATGACCACAGAAGCTCACTGCTAAAAAACCCAACAAAACAGAAAACTTTGTATGAAGAAATTATTGCATCTTTTTTTTTTTCCCCTCTTCCTGCCACTCAAGCCAACTTTCCTTTCCACTTGCCTGGAAGCAGCTGTGCTTCCACTTTTTAATTGGAGAAGCAGTGCTGCTTCATATGAGTAGCACCGGCTTTTGGCAGCTTGAGATGTGTTAAATTCAATCAAAATACCCATGAGCAGCAAAGAATCAGACATTTTTTTCTTCCCACTCATTACTTGTGAAACCTTTCCCAGGTAAAAAGCCTTTCAATTTTTAATTCGGTTTTTAATACCTCTTGCATTTAACCAGTTTAAGTTGAAGAAAGATAACATTTTAGATATAATGTGAATTTGTGTAGATGAATGAAATTATTTTGTGAAAACTGATGATTTCCCACCTATCATTTCCCAGGCTGGTATGTCATTGTTATGAAATGTCATGTCTCTTTACAGACTGCCTGAAACTGATTGACATAACTGGAGAGGATGCTTTGAAACTGTTTCATGAGAGTTGAGGGCATTTGGAAAAAAACTCACTTGTCTAAAAAATCACAGTTTGAAGGGGGGGGGGGGGGGGGGAATTAAATGTCTTGGCATAAAAAAAATATATATTTTTGAGGCATGTAATTTTTTAAAAAAACTGTTTCATTTCCAATTCAAGATGATATTTCAAATTAGGGGAGGAAGCAGAATGCCCTTATTTCTCATTTTGACACTGTTTTCATGAATAAAATATTGGGTAAGTCTAGTCATTGGCTAAACTAGAAAATATTTAAACTGTTGAAAGAAAACAGGTTGCATGATTTTGTCAAGGCCTTGTTCATGATTTTATGAGCAACAATTCTGCATGTCAATCTTTAAATATCTTTTCTGCACCCATTTAAATTAACAAATCTCTCTAAATAATGTTGAATAATGGAGAAGGGACTGGCAGAAAGAAACAAAATCTGTGTCATGGAATTGCATTAAGAAAAAGAATTGGAAAAGAAAAGCCAAATCATACAACCTGTCTAGTTCATCCAATGTCAGAGGCTGGCATGGATCATGGATGGGCTTAGAAGAGACGTGGCTTAGACTTAATAATGATTTTCAGACTCCTATCAGCTGCAACATCCTCCACTCACCTTAGCTAGCTCTCCTGTAAACTACATCATATCTATCATCCTCCCTATGGAGTACAGTCACATCCAGAATGGTTTAACAATACTGGGGGTAGGTTAGGAGAAAGAGGGGAAGCAGATGCTTGAGTACTGTTGAGCAAATGAGGTGGGATGACAATGCAGACAACTGATAAAGGAAGATGTAGATAGACACCCTGGCACAAAGGGTTGGACTGTGTCCTGGCACCACAGAGGACATCCTCAAAGCCTTTGGTAGCTTTGAAGCTATAAATCCTTGGACGATGTAGTATGACTAAGCTTGAAGTCCTGGTCTATTAAAATACTATTCAACAAAATGTCCATTACTGTCTTCTCCAGACTTGGACAGCTACACAAGCAAAAGAAAAGTAATCTTAGTGCTGTTCAGATCCTCTACTTAAATACACGCACTTAAATATTTTATTGAAATATATATTACTTAGCAGTTATGCAGGAACACTATCTTGTATCATTGAATATGCATAAGGAAACTTTCCCCTTAAAAAATTGCCTGTGGATCTGCTTGGTTTTGTTGTACTAATTTGTATGTAGGACTTGCTCTACATCTAACTACAAAAAAAATAACAAACAAAAATCTTTTGTGGAAATATACAGGAAAAGAAAAGTGATTTCCTGGTACAATACAGATTTGTACTTCCTTTTTTTTTTTTTTTTCCTTTAATTTGCAATGCTAAAATTAATTAGATGAACAGAACAATCCCAATGGAATTTTCATATGTATACATTTAAAGCATCTCAAAGCACAATAAAGGATAAGAAGGATAGGGTGGAAGAGGGAGAAGGCAGAAAAAGGAAAGGGACATAGATGTGGTCTGTATGATTTAATATATTTTTTTTCTATTATAGCTGCAAAATCTTATGAGACCAACTGTGTCTGCCAAGGGTGTAATGAAGGGAAGAACCTTGCCCACATACTTTTTAAAGTGATGAAGGGAGCTTTTTGAACTCTGTAAATCACTCTATCTGCTCTAGAGGACAATGATCAATTTAGATTTCTTTCCTAGACTAACAGATCCTGATTTCCTCTAGGATCAATGGAAGTAGTATACTGCCATTATAAGGATTTAACTTAACTGTTGTGTCTACCTCTCTTTGAGTGTTTAAGGGGTCATAGGATAACTGGTCCAGCTGACCTTGAATTAATTGGTCTGGCTCATTCAATGCTTTCTTGAATTTCGATTTAAGTATCTACTATTCATTCATTTTAGATGTCATAGATGTCACAGTAGATAATCTCTCTACATACATGTTCAGTTTCCTTCAGCATATTCTTTAAAGGGAAGAATATCCACCTACTAGATAGCTGGAGTGAGGAGCTTGGAGATACTTGTAAGTATAGCTCTGTCTGGTGAAACCTGTAAAACTCACTTTTGCTTCACTGGGAATAGATAGTGCCAAACCAGAATGCTTGTCTGGAAATTGTTCTGTATATCTGCTTTCAAGCATCTCAGCTGAATTATAAAATAAAAGCACCTTGATGCCCAGCAGAAACTAATATAAAATGAGCAGAGTGACTCTATGAGTCAGGATCTGGTATTTCTGAAGATATTTTTGACCATAACAACATATGCTAAAGGGAAATGGATTTAGGCTGATGGTGAACTGATAATGCTGATGAAAACTTTTGCACTAACTTTCCCACCCAAGATAGAAATTGCCATGTGGAGAGAAGCTTCCTAAAGGCTGGTGCACTCAAGCTCTGCAAACCTGGTATAAATGAAGGAGTGCCTCCAACTAGTGTTGCAGTTATTTCTCAGATACAGTACTTAAAAATTTTGGCAACTACATCCCCACGCAGAAATTCATAGGCAGTCAGTGTATGTTACCAAACTCCTTGGTATCTGAAATCCTGCTGAAGGACAGGGTAGTGGGTTAGAAAGCGAATAACTGCTCTGCTCAGGTATCCAGATGTTCCTTAGCTAGCATGACAGAGAGGACTTATCTGCTCTCAGTATGGTGGAGAAGAAATGGGTCCTGATGAAAACATGGAGCTGCCAAGCAGAGAACAGGATGAAACTTTGAGCAAACAGAGGAGGACTCTAGAAATATCAGCCCACCGCTTGCCTGCAGAGCAAGAAAATAAGTAGGTGTGATAGATTTGATGGCTGTTCTGCAACTGGCACCTCCAGCATTTTCCACCAGGTGAAAAACCTCACTGTGAGACATTTCTCAGGTGCCCAATAAAACCTCTTATTTTGGAAGAATCTAAGCAGGGGCGAACTTGATTTTTTCCAGATGCTTGTACAGTTCTTTTCCCCATTCTTTTGTTACATCCATATGTAGTTCACTTTCTCACTTTTATCTCAAAGGTTAATTTCTTACTCAGAAGCAGTCCTAGATAGCAAAAGTTCTATTGGGGTAGTGATGCTCATGAAGTAGATTTAACTCAGGAGTGCTGTGTTCTCATACTGACAGTATGTATTTATATTCTCATGGTGTGGTTGGGGTACTACTGGATGCTTTAAATACTGTACTCCATATCACAGGCATGAGTTCATACCTTATTCCAGATCTGTGCTCCGAGCTGATAAAGCCATAAGCAACATTTCAAATCATTATTCTGGACATCATTTTGGTACAGATTAGTTATGTGTAATGAAAATATGTATCTAAAAAGATAACTTGAACATGCTGGGGAGACATCACTCAATGAAAAGGTGAGATTTGAGAAGGCAGACAGCTCCATCTATGCAGTGATTTCTGCATATTGTGTTTGTGCTCATGAGCCAGAGATATCTCAGTGACAACTGAGCTGTGTGCATGAAGACTCCTGAAGTGAGCTGCTCTGGAGTGTTCACCTTTATGCCCAATTAGTGGAAATAGTGAATTTAGTGTGGGATAGATCATTGTCTGGTACAGCATGAAAGGGGCTCTTAATTGATGTTGCCTGGTATGAGACTTCATATGGAAAAAGCATTTAAAATAGCCACGTAAGTATCTGACCGTACTCTTCCTAACTAGGACTGCAAATGCAGATATTACTTTATGTGACTATGATGATAGAAAATTACACATCAACTCTGCATGAAGCCTGGATATTCTAGCAATGATGCCATAGGCAAAAGGAGGGCATCTCAGAGGGAAGAAAGAAAATATTTCTAAAATTCCATAATCCTTTTTATCTTCTATCCTAGAGTGAACTATTACCTCTCCACAAGAGATAAAACTCCTTTTTTCTCTTTCTTTATAAGAACTCATCCATCCAGGAGAAGATGGATTTAATTGCCTCAGAATTCATTCCAAATGAATAGTGATGGGATATATATATATATATTTTTTTCATAAAAGCTCTTCATTATGAATCTACACACTCAGGAGACAAATACATCTTTGTATTGATATCTGGTAAATATAATAGCCATAATCATAAATGAGTGTGTCATAACCTATTGGTGTAACATCTTCAGGAGGAAACAAGAAGCCAAAGTCAGCAAATATTCATTTAGGCTACAGTATGAAGCAAAGCAAAGAGTCCAGGTAGGAACCAGAAGGGTTTCAGAGGCAATTCTTCAGTTAGAGTCATTCACTAGAGAAAACAGAGATCTTAGCTCAGTAAGAGTGGCTTCAAAACATGCCTTAGGAGCTCAGCTACTGCCTGACAGGGTAGCTGGAGATTTGAGGTAGACTTAAATAGGAGCAAATTCAATGTTATTTAAATATATTTGGGGGGGGAGGGGGAAAGTGTACTGTGATGATACAAGATGATACCTGACAAGTGGCCCAGCCTGGCCCTAGGTGCCCACCCATCACTCTGCAGTAACCAAACTGTGCTGTCCTTTTAACTCTATCTGGGCTGAAACCAGGACACAGGGAGGGTGCAGTGCACTGCCAAGTCAAGTTATGGCAAGTAATTATCTGCATTTTGATACACTGGCTAAACACAATCCTGTGAACAGTAAAAAATATGCAGCCAAGCTTTCTGTTCTGGTAGAGGAAATCTGAGGACGAGTTTCAAGATTGAAAAAAAAAATCTTTTTTTTTTTTTTTAATATTTGCAACTCCATTTACCAGACAAAAACATTCCTTGCTTACAGTCACGTCTTATTCATGTGCTTTCTGGCACTACATACATTTGTGAAGAGATGAAGTACAGGAGAAGTAAGATTTCATCACAAATCTCTGATGAACACCTTGGGAACTCACAAAGAATTGTAGCCACTGCCACTGAACTAGGGATCGATGAATTAATTTCACAAAAACAAGGTCACAGATCCCACGAGTTTTGTGTTTTAGTAGTGTTCTTCTTTTGTTTTAATAAAAAATTATTTGAGATTAAAATAAATTTTGTTACTTATAATACATTAACTATGTGTTTTATAAGGTCTGCTCCAAAAGTAATACCTCCTATTTTATTATGTTGGCCTAGTATGTTAGAGGTGGGTGTTGGTGGTATGGAAGTAGAGGTTGAGCCTTCCTGCCAGTACTTCATTACATGTTGTTGTTGTGTGACAGATGCCAGCACAGACAAAATGATGTCTGCTATGGAAAGTGTGTATGGAGTAAAGACTGAATTTCTCCACATGGAAAAAATGGGACTCATTGACACTCACTGATGCTTGCTGATGTTGATGGAGACCAAACAGTGGATGTGAGCACAGTAAGCAGGTGGATGGTGTGTTTCAGTGGTGACAACAGTGACAGTGCATCACCTTTGCTAGTAAAGATTTTTATAAGCATGTCATGCAGACTCTTCTTCATTGCTGAAGAAAATGCATAGCTAATAGTGATGACTTTGTTGAAAAATAGCGATTTGTAGCTGAGAATTTGCTCTATCAAATAATGTTATTTTGCTGTTTGTATCAGTTGTAGGTTCCTTGGAAATAAACAGGAAGCATTACTTTCAGAGCAATCTTTACATATGCAGCCCAAGACAATTCCTGTTTACTCACTGCAGCCTAGGCAAGTAAACATCCGTTGACTAAGGCATAGCTATTACACGTGATGACAGGCAACAGAACCCTTTCTTTGGTCAACCCAGGACTTTCCCAGAGAAGATGCAATCTGCTGGAAGACTTGTGTACTGGAACAGGAAGCAGAGCAGGATGTTTGGAGCCAGACTTCCAGTAAAATAGATCTAGCTGTGTGCTTACAACCCATTTTAGCAGTCTAGTCTCTATGAGGAAGCCAGCAACAACCCATGTTGTGAAACTTGAAATTTTCACTGACATACTCAGACCTAAACAAGCTGTCCCACAGACCCAGCAGAAAGCCTTTGAAACCCCCATACAACAATCTGTTTCAAGCTCTTCAAATGAAAATCCAGACTTATGTTCTGTCTACTTCCAAACTACTATGAAATAACTTCACAGCTTCCTCTTGAGGTATTTTTCCATGTCAAGATTTTCTACACAGCTCATTGCCACCGTGTCTGATCTTAATCTACAGCCACTCACTGGGAAATGGAGGCCTAGATAACTAAAAGTGCCTTGCCCAAGGTTGCACAAGGAGTTCAAAGCAGCACTTTGAACCAAACTCAAGCCTTGGGACTTTTATGCATTACATATTAGGTTTCCTTCTTTCCCCTTACCTCTGGGAATGGAAACAGACCACAAACTCCATACTTCTTACAGCAAACTACCTGTTTTGTTATTCCATCTTTCAACCTTTGCCATAAATTCCACTTCATTAACATTGGCTGAAACACCTCAGTGAGCTGCACAGCTTAGGCTGTAAAATGTGTATCTGGTGTGTAGGCAGGAGAATCTCTTTAGCCACAACCATCCAAGAGCAGAAACAACGTTTTGGGCATTCTGAAATGAGTCATCAGTGAGTATTAGTGAACACAGATTTATTTTTATAGTTTTTAGCTGTTTACCACAGTTTAGGAGTAGTAGGGTCTCCCACCACACACTGTGGAAAAGGCTTTTGCACTCTATGCTAGTGGATAATGATTTTAAATGGGCAACCTGTGCAATGCTGAAAGTTAAATCTCATCTGGATTCAGTGTTTCCTCTCCGAGGCAGCCTTGGAGAGATGCATTGGCTGGCAGTTCTGCCCATCTGCAGATCATTACTGGTGCATGTGACAAAGGAAACACCTGAGCAGGGAAGCAGAGCAGTGTGCAGTGCTTACAAGCAGGTGTTGCTGTCTAGAGAGCAGGCTGAGCTCTGGAGGGCACCTGGAAAGATTCAGATCATCAAAGCGCTGAGCACAATTTGGCTGCAGATCTTCTGTGTGGTGCTCTGAGGACCTAATGGTCAACAATGGGGAGAGATGCTGAACTTTTAATAAAGGAGAAGCATAAGAAAATGGATGAATCTTCCCCCTGTTCTGACAGGGTGTCTAACAGTCACATCCTGAGGTATATGAGTAGAAGCTAATCTGGTGAATGAACGCCACTTTGATACCCAAAAGCAAGAGTGCTGCTGCAGTGTTCAAGCAGTCGTTGCTTGCTTTTGCTGGTAGGCCAGCCCCACAGAACTTTAGACAGAAGATTCCCTCAGAAATGAGAAACTGGATTTTCATCACCCACAAACAGAACGTGTGACAGACCAAAATAACAAGTACACCACCTTAATAAAGATACTTTTTAAAGAACACTTGCAGCTTGCTGTGCTGATACACAGAAGTTCTGGGAAATGAACAATCTACCAACCCCACACAGCTGTTATTTACAAAAATAGATAAACACCTTCCTTGTGTTTGCAGCTCTGTTTATCAAGAAAAAGTAGTTTGTGACAGAAAGCATCAGAGAGAGTTGAAATGATGGATTTGGAAGGAGGCGGGCAGCTGCCATAGCTGGAGAACCATCTCCTGTGTGTGCCAAGAGGTGAGCCAAGCTGCGCCCTGGCAGGCTGTGTTTTTCCATTGTATCTGCTTTCAGAAAAGTCTCTGCTTCCCAGAAAACCCTGTAAAAAGGCATGTAACAAGGTTCTGAGCCAGAGAGGAGGAATGGGATTAATCCAAAGCACCTTCAAACAAAAGGAAAAGTTTAAGTGGCAGCTTAGCTTCTTGTTTTAAAATGTCTTTTAACTGGCTTGAATTTTTCAGGGCAGAGATCATTTAATGCCACAAAGCCACTGTCCTAAAACACTGTGGTTTTGTGGAGGGCAGAACCAGGTCTCTGTCTTTTGCTTCATCCATCTCTGTACTCTGTAATAACAGCACATCTGCATTTTTATTCCTTTTTGTGTAAGGCATGGGAAATGAGGCGGGTAACAGCATTACCAAGGGCAATAGACAATGGAAGATTGACCTAGGTATATGTTTAGCTAAATTAAGGAAAGGGAACGTGAGATAAACAAGCATCCGGGAAGATGGGCACTGAATTTCCCCACCAGTAACATCTCTTGAAAGCTGCTATCAGCAGCACTCACATCTCTTTGATCTGAGAAAAGACAAGGCAGAGTGCACAGCTTCTTTGTGCTCCTAAGCGCTTTTCCCCCCAGAGACAACTGTGTGATCTACTGTTCATGAAGTTATTTGAATATGAAAAGCAGGAATTGGGTGAATTAACCTTTCTACTAAAGCGCCTCAAATACCTTGGGTTCAAAAGCTTAAGTTGTACTTGAACGATGCTGAACTGAGTTCCACTTAGCTGGATATGAAAAAGGACAGCAAGAGAGAACTGGCAGGGAAAATAACCTGGAACAGAAAAGTGCTGTGAGGAAACTGATAAATAAACAAACTCTGGGAAGAGACCTGAGGAGGAAAGAATGGGGTCCTAATAAAGAAGTAAAACAAGGGGGATATGGTCTTCAAGGCCACAAGGAGCAGGCTGCCCGTTGTATCAGAATATTCTGCTACTCCTAGAAGCACTGTATGATAGATCACCACCTTCTTTAAACATAAAGCAAGAAAAGTGGATTTATGGAATAAAAAAATTGTTAAATTCACTTCCTCAACAGGAAGGAAAAAAAAGTCCAACAAACAAAACAAAACAAAAATCTCCTGTGAGCATCTACATGCAAGATATCAGATAAATGAATGAGTGAAAGAGTACAAAACATGCCAGATAACCCACTACAGAAGTAAATTAAGGTTAATTGATTTTCTGAATAGAATAAAGAAGTAGGTGTTATACATCTTGACTTCAGTAGGGATTTTGACATTGTCTTACACAATATTCAACAGAAATAAGTGAGGGATACGATGCTGTTGTGTAACTCCATATGAAACCATGCCAAGAATGGTTATCACCAGTTCACTATCTGACCAGGAGGATGAATCTCCAAGCTATGTCCTGGGGCCAGTGCTATTAATTAATTTAAGATTCTCAATGGTAGAATACTAAATATGCCGCGGATACTAACCCAGGAGGAAATGTAGAGACTTTGGAGAATTAAAATACAGGATGATCTTGACAAAATATGGAGAAATTGCCTAAAGCAAGAGTGCAACTTGATGAGATGTGGGCAGCAGGATGGGAAGTGGATGACAAAGAAGCCACTCCTCAGAAGCTGGAGGCATGAAATGAACATGAATCAGTAAGGTCAGAATGTTGCCAAAAACCCAAACATCGTGCTGGGATGTATAAAGAGTGCTGGCATAGGTAAGAAATATAAAATAGTCCTTCTGGTCTCACATCGCAGCTGGAGAACTCTGACCAGTTTGGAACAGCGCATTTCAAGAAAGATGCAAATCAGCCTGAAAGATTCCAAGGAGAGGAGCAAGAGCAACTGAGGGTCTGGAAAACATGACCTGCAAGGGAAAGCTGAAGTCACTGGTGTTGTTTAGTCTAGAGAAGCAAACTGGATGGATGTAAGAAAAATCTTCAACTCTACCTGTAAAGAGAAAAGAAAGAAACTGTTGTCAATGTCCAAAAGAAGTTCTGAGCTTAATTTTCAGGAAAAGAGATTAAGGGAATGCTTTCTGTGCTAGTAACAGAGTGGATTGCCTAGGAAGCCTTTACAAACTCCACCATACAAGGATTGATAAACAGTTGGACAAATGTCTGTCAAGTATAATTTAGTAATAGCTGATCCTTTCTTGGTGGAGGGGATGGCCTAAACGATCCCTTGAGACTTTTTTTTAAAACATTATAAGAAATGGGTGGTAGAAAGGTATAGGTTTAAGTGAATTAGTGTAGGTGATACAGAAAAGAGTTGGGGAAACATCCATTCAGAGAGTCTGCAAAATTCCAAGTTACATATGCATGGGCTTCCCTTCCCCAAAGGAAGATGTTCTCATAGAGGTAAGTCCAATTAACTTTTCAAGCACAGTGAAAACTGGGGATGTAGGCCTTCTGTTTTACTGTAGCAGCAAAGTTAGGATATCTCAGGTCCTCTACTAGGATGCTGATGAATTATACTTTTCTCTTGGTAGTGAGATAGTAGTTTAAATAAATGTAATTCTGGAACTGGTATGAGTTTATTTACAAAAATTTATATCTACAAAATTTGAATGCAAAAACATCTTGTTCTGAATTAACTAAGAGATTGGTAATAGATACTTTTCCTAAACATCCTCTGACTATTCTTCTGTATCTTTATCCATCCTTCTGAATCTGATTTTTCTAGGAGCGTCCTGAAATCTCAAAATAATCTCTATAGTTTGCACAATATTTTTCATCTAACAAATGAAAACTGGGTTTTGTGAAAATTATGCAAGCTTCTGCAGGGTCTTTATAGGGCCAGTGGTTGGCCTTGATTCAAAGTTAATTGATGTTTAGAAAAATCCCTGGCTCCAGGAATGCCCTGAAATTTGGTAGGAATACAGTGTTTGCAAGACCTGCAAAGTCAGACTCCTGAACTTGACTGCATTCTACAGATATCAAAGAACTGTTGGGGGCTTGCAAATTAGGTCTATCAGCCACGGACAGTTACCTTAAAAGAGATCTGCATCCAGGTAGATGGTTTATAGACTTTCAGGCCACACTGCTGGTTTAGATTTGAGGAATTACTTTGGAAGAACAAGGCGGGTTCTATTTTTGACATTTCAGCAATGAGACCACTTGTACATTATGACCCAATTTGATTTACTGTAAGAAAATAAGAGTGCTGTAATTTGTAAAAGACATTTATTACATGAGTCAAAAAAAGAAAAAGGGGAGGGAAGGGGGAGAGAAAGCAGCTTAACATCTCTGTCCATCCCCATCTGGTTTTATTTTAATCTCACTCTAGTCACATATGAAATTTTGCTTAGCTGTCTTCATTTTCTTAGTCAATCTTGATTAATGGCCTTCAAAGTAAAAATAATTGGCCTGCATCAGGCTTGTTTTATAACTCTTGTTCACAAAGAATGTGAAAGGCTGGAAAATGAGCCTAAACAGAAGGAATGCATTACGTTAGCCTTTGAGAAAGAGCAGTCCTCCAGTTGTGTTTCACTGTGTATTTTTATAACAGGCGCCTCCTTGACTGTCCATGATATTGCAGATATGCGGTGCCAAAAGCTTTTGTATACTTCATCAAACTGACCGTGTCACCTCGGGATCTCCACGCAGCCACATGTGCTGCAGCAGCACGGGCAAAGCCAGACGGCACTGCGAAATGTGCGGCATGGAGTGGGTGCTCTGAGAAACTGAAGGGATGCTTTGTGCCAGAGATCTCCTATGGCTCTGCTCCTGCTCTTAAGCTTCATGAGAGTCACTGTGAAATTCAGGGAGTGTGGATTGATTAGCAGCAATTTACTGAGTTCAATTTCTTTTTAAATAAACAGGCAGAATATGTGCTTAACTTCAAGGTAAAAAAAGATATATTTGGTATATCGTGAAAAGACACTATGTGGAGGGTTGTTTCTGTTAGGGCAAGCATTGTTCCCTTTTTTTCTTTGGACAATATAGTTCAGTATAGTGCCTCCTTTGTGTAATACACAAGCCACACTACCTTGCTTGCTGAAGGGAATCAGCTTTCTGTCATAGATTTTAGGGCAAAAACATTAACCGTATACTAACCAGAGAGAAATCATATATCAAAAACATTAATTGTATACAACCAAAGAGAAATTAAATATCATTATGTGAGTTATATGTAAGTCACTCTGAAAGTAATGCTTCCTGTTTATTTCCATGGAAAATACAACAGTTACAAATTATTATATCATATACTTATTTCCTTCAACAGTTTTGAAATACGAACAGTTTATGTTTTTCCTGATGCTTTTCATGTAACAGCCTCAACATATGAATTGAACTTCCAGTAAGCTTCCTAAGATTTCTCTGGAGTATGCATGTGATATACTTATGATATTTTTGCCAGATATGACTGGATCCAAACTTGGTCTGAAGACAAACACTTTTCCCAGAGAAGCTGAGACCAGCTGCTGAGTCCTGTATCTTCTCTTCTCCCAGCAAGCAAGCTGGGGTTACACAGATGGTATTTTCATGTCAGTGCAGATCAAGCCGAGCATTAACCTCATGGCATGGACCAAAATCAATCTGCAGGGATGCCTGTATTCAGTGGGAGAGGAGTGCATATTTTCTTCTTTTCAGAAAGTGACACACAAAATACAGATACGAAGAGATCCCATTCCCTACACTCCAACATTTTCTATGCTGTTCTTTTAACCAGTTAATGATGTACTGCAACACAGGTATGTGACCTTCAAAGAAGTGCACCATGACACTCTTCTTTGATGTCTAACCAACTTTTGGGAAGTTGCTTTTACTGCAGCTCCTTTTAGGAGGGAAGGTAGCCAAGGCTGATGTAAAGTCTATGAAGATCAGAAAGAAACTCGTCACATTCCTCCTCACTACTGGAATGTCTGGTTCTTCAGTTGCAAAGACTTCCCAGTCTCTAACATCTTTTGTTCATGGGAATTGTGGAAGAACCTGGGAGCTCAAGAGGGAAAGGAGAGGCCTTCTCAGGCATACATTCAGGGAAATGTCACCTGATGAAACAACAGATTCTATTCCATAAACATTAAAGCATTGAAATATGAGTACCTTCTTGTTCCATGGACATGTTTTTCAAGAATTTGTCATTCTCATCACTAAATGCTTTGGGCTGTAGTTTGTTCAGCTTTGCCTTCAGTTACATTATGCCTTTGTTACATTAGACAGCCTTCATATACATAGTTTGCTCTGAAAGTAATGCAACAGATTATGTGCAAAAAGCACAGTAATACTATTTCATATGCAAATTTTCAGCTACAAAATGCTATTTTTCAACACAGTCATCACTATTAGTGATGCATTTTCACAAGAGCCTGCAAGCCATACTCATAACAATCTTTATCCGTGAAGGTGGCCCCTGTCACTGTGGCCACTGCTGAAACATACTACCAACCACCTCACTGTGCTCACATCCACTGTTTGGTCTCCATCAACATTCAGCAAGCATCAATGAATATCAGTGGGTGTCATTTTATCATCATGGAGGAATCCAAGGACACATCTTTGCTCCATGTGCTTTCAAGTCAGAAACATTTCGTCAGAATGCCCCTGTGCTGCCAACTGTTACACAGCAACAAAATGTAACAGAATAGTGGTGATAAAACTCAACCTCTACTGCCTACTGCCATATCACCATCATTCACTCCTTATGTTGTGGGCCAACAAAATAAGAGTGGAGGCACTACTTTCAGAGCAACGCTTATATGAATCTTCTGTGGCAAGATTTTTTTGCAAATATATTGTGCGAGTGAGAGAGATAGGAAGGTGCAAATCTAAGGCAGGTATATCGTACCTTACAGTGGCAGTCTGTACTTGATCCCTTAGTTTTCTTAGGGTCCACCACAGTAACTCTGTCCATTTTTTGGCTTAGAAAGATGTGGCCATCAGAAAGAATGAGATTGTGTTTGATGACTTTGCTGGCATCCAAGTATTATCTTTAAATGTTTTGGTATAGGAAACGGGCTGAACTTGAACAGCACAACAGTGTGGCATTAACAGAATACTGGCTTTACTGGAAGATCTTAGTGCTGCATGTCAGTGCAAATCTGCCAGGCGCATGCTGTAGTTATCTATATCAAAACAACAGCAATTGTACTGATAGTGGTGTGTGGACAAGAGAGGAAAACCTAGAGAGAACATTGATGTCGTTTGACTTCTGCTTTTATTCAGTTACTTCTGCTAGTCTTTCTTTTCATGATTCACTCCAACCAGTTGTTTTGCCTCAAATTTCAAAAACTAAGCTCATTCGAGTAATTGTAATCTTTCTTTATAAGTTTTGAAGTCCTCAGAGTAGAAGAAAATTTTTCACCTCTTATCTAGAAATAAACAATTGTTCTTTTTTAAAAAACTAGTTTGTCCACTTTGTGTAAATTAACTTTTGTTGTTGTTGTTTCTTTATTTGCTTCCAGTTGACTTCTATTTTCTTTTGGATTCCATATCTCCATTTTTCAATTTTTTGTGTAATTCAATTCATGATGGCCTTTGTGAAGCTAATCCAAGTTTTTTTGTATTTTTCTTGTAAAAATACATCAGTGGTACTTTATGTCTTTACTAATGTGCACAGAAGGTGAAGTAGAACTAGGAAAGTTACCCTAAGCAAGGGTAACAAAGAGGTCCATAGGTACAGACTGGTTCTTATATGCAAAAAGACAGAAAACATACTGAGAATACAAGAGAGAAATAAGAAGTTGTGAATTCTACACAGAATGTAAGTTAGAAATAACTGCACACTGTTTCTCACAGGAGAAGAGCGAGGGGACTCCAGTGGCACTATTGATAGCAGGTTATAAGAAGGGGAAACATTTATTCTATATAAGCCGTCATCGCATTTTGCAACTCAACATGCTGTAGAGGCTAAAAGTAGGAAGAGATTCTGTGAAAAATGGGGTTTTCTGTGAGAGCATTAGTCAAAAGGACATGGGTAGCTCTCCCAGGTGGGTAGGTGCACAGACAGGATATGGCTGGGCATGGTATGTCCACCAGCTGTGCTGGGATACATGCTGAACAGAAGCACTCTACTCGCATATGCAGTGAGCACAAAGACATCATATCACCAGAGGAATAGGAATTCCAGAGAGAAGTAGCACGTCATTTGCACAATGTTTGCTTGAAGAAGCAAAATTAATATCTAATAATTGGTGTGGGAAAGGAGGAATAGTCATGCACATTTTCTGTGAGAGTGCTCAAAGACCATCCTGGTTCTTTATTTTTGTTCTTTCAATGAGAGCTCCCACAGAAAAAGCTAACTGATGGGAGCTGATGCACAGAGCTGATCCTTTACATACCCTCAAATAATATTTTCTCGTTTCTAATGTGCTATGTGAACCTCTGACAGAAGTGAGCAACAGAATAGCAAGAATCTGGCCATTGTGTGTTTTATTGTTCATAAATTCATGTTGTTTCTTTCTTTCTTTTTTTTTTTTTTTTTCATTCTAATTGACATGTCTGTCTTTTCAGGAAATTGATTTTTCAGTTCAAAGCAGCTTTCAGAGGAAAATGAAAGAAGAAACTGAAGACATTCTGAACCCATTTACATACTTCTAAGGAATTAATCCACTTTTTCAGAGGAAAAGAGTGACAAGTATTTACATTTACTTACCTCAAAAGAAGCTGTGAAGAAATTAACATTTACATCCTATTTTACTTATGCCAGAATTTTTTTTTTTTTTTTTCCATGTAAAGTCAGCATTTTTTTACCTCTCCCTTACAGGATATGCACATCTAGAGTTCACAGGTAATCACCTGAGATAGATAGATATATGGCTAGTATTCTTAGAGCTGCTAAACTGAGGAACTGGCCTGGTCTTGCTCTTTGACTACAAGAACTTTCTGAGTTACTATAAACCAAAGGATTTCTGCTTTACAGTGCTAATATACCTACCTATGCATGAGCAATGAATGCTGTGTATATGCTGTCCAACAGCCTGTGACATACAGCCACTTCTAGATCACTTAAGGTTTGGAAATGAAGCCTCCTTCATCCTAACAATAGATTATTTACGTCATAATGTGCTATTATCACAGCTCGTGGTGTTGTTACTACAAAATGTCATAATAAAGTACTCAGCTTAGGTGTGGGATTGGATGTGAATCTGAATCTGCTTCTGTTGGTTGCTGAAGTTGAGCCCTACCATGGCAAAATGCATTTCTTTATTTGTCTAGAAAGATTTGGGATTGCACATGATTTTATCCATGGTAAACATTTTGTTGTATACAGTATACTAATTATTGTTGAACTGTAGTGTTTTTCTAGCCCCACTGGTATAATGGAAATTATACTTCAAACTACAGAATATTCTTGGAAAGGGAATGTAGACATAGCAAAGAGCATCATCATTTTGCTGTAATGATAACATACCTATTTACATAATGATAATGTACATATTTACTGCCAAGCATGTTTGTTCTGCATTAGCGTTAGCAGTGTGAGAGGGAGAACTGTAAAATGGAACTTTGCTTTGTGTCTGGTGACGGTTGTTTTACAGGGATATGAGGAGCAGAGAGGGGTGAGAGAGTGCAGGAGTAGCATTATGCGCGAGGTTTGCATTGTGTAGGAGATCTGCACATGCCCATTTGCTTTCCTTCCTTCTTTTTTTTTTTTTTTTTTTTTTCATAGGGACCTTGTCTGTTAAGTAAGTGAAAATCCTTTGTGAGATCCCTGGCAGCAGGCATCAAAAAGATGCTAAAAGTCCATGTTAGCTGCGTGCTCTCTCTTTGAACATATTCTCAAGTAATGCCACCGTTGGAATCATTTAATCTGAGAGATTAAAAAAAAAAAAAATCTACATTTTTGGTTGCATTTCAAAACCTGTAAATCTCTGTATATGTCTAAAGATGAAGAAATCTTACACTTGGAGGAGATAGGAAAAAAAAAATTTAGGATACTCTGTTTGGTGAGCTGTCATATGTTTTCTGAACTTTTTGTAATAGGAAGAAGTCTCTAAAGAGCCCTTTTCTTCACTCCTCTAACAAAGGCATGTCCCAGTTTATTAAAAAATCATACACAACAATGCTGCATGCCAGCTTTTATAGCCCTAATGAAAATTTGGTCCAGAGCACAAAAAATATCTGGAAAAATGCCTGAAATTTCCCTGTCGCAGATGTTTCAACAGAAGGTGCTTGCATGCCATTCGTTAATATAACGCCATACGGGACTCGGTATGACCACTGCAATAACCAGTAAGTAACACACGCAGTGTGCGCATCACTGCGCCAAATTTTCCGTCTGTTGTGTGGGGCTTGTATCCTGTGGATTGAGACGTACCTTGATGAAACTGTATTGTCATTGAATGATAATATTTGTGGATCACTCTGCTAGAAAACATCCTATCAAGAATGTGGGAGGTCTGTGTAAAGAGTCGGCGCAGCTCATTGGCATTGCAGTCAGTTAGGAAGGATGGGAATGTTCATATTTATGCCCCTTTTTTAGCCTATCTTTCAGATGCCAATTTACAGGAGCAGCACTCCAGATATTAAAGTACTTTCTCTTTGAGAGAGGCTGTTGAATTTTAATCTCAGGCATTATGTAATTAAAAGGGGCATGTGAAATATAGTCATTATCGGTACAGTGCAAAAAATTACACAGGCATAACAACATTCTCCTGGGAAAATTATTTTTTTTTATTTTGTAAATTCAAAAGAGGAATAGATTGGAAGGAAAAAGGGGAAAAAAATCCTGAAGTATGCTGTACACCATCAGCTCTCATACTGTATTCTGAAAAGCAGAGAAGCACCTTATTTAGGTGATTACAAACATTTCTGTGTGCACACAGACAAATACGGTCTTCAGCTGTTGGAAGAAAAGCTGTATGTGTTGACATAGAATCATAGAATCATAGAACTGGTCAGGTTGGAAATGACCTTAAAGATCATCAAGTCCAACAACAACCTAACCATACTACCCTAACTCTAACAACCCTCTTCTAAATCATGTCCCTGAGCACCACATCCAAACAGATTTTAAACACATCCAGGGATGATGACTTAACCACCTCCCTGAGGAGCCTATTCCAGTGCCCTTTCTGTAAAGAAGTGTTTCCTGATATCCAGCCTAAACTTACCGTGGCGCAACGTGAGGCCATTTCCCCTCATTCTGTCACCTGTCACCAGTGAGAAAAGACCAACCCCGCTCTCACTGTAAGCACCTTTCAGATATTGGAAGTGAGCAGTAAGGTCTCCCCTCAGCCTCCTTTTCCCCAGACTAAACAGCCCCAATTCCTTCAGTCTCTCCTCATAGGCCTTATTCTCCAAGCCCTTCACAAGCCTTGTTGCCCTTCTTTGGACCTGCTCCAGCACCTCAGTGTCCTTTCTGTGCTGTACCCAAAACTGAACACTCGAGGTGAGGCCTCACCAATGCAGGTGAGGGCAGGATTACTTCCCTGCTGGAAGTATGGTGCTCACCACATCATTTCTTATACAAGCTAGGATGCCATTGGCCTTCTTGGCCACCTGAGCATACTGTTGGCTCATATCCAGCTGACTGTCCATCAGTACACCAAGGTGCCTTTCCTTCAGGCAGCTTTCCAGCCACTCCTCCCCAAGCCTGTAGGGTTGCCTGGGGTTGTTGTGACCAAAATGCAGGACCTGATATTTGGCTCTATTGAAACTCATACAGTTTACCTTGGCCCATCGATCTAGTCTGTCCAGGTCCCTTTGTAGTGCCTTTCTCCCATCTGGCAGACCAACACTCCCTCCCAACTTGGTGTCATCTGCATATATGTATGTTTGAAGGAGATGAAGTGGACTTGTCCTACTTGTAGAGGCAACAGTCCTGTCTAAAACTCACCCATGCTGTGGTGAGGATGTACATGCACTTCCTGTAGACGAGTCTGACTCTTGGAAACTCTTCTATGAGACGTAAATCTGTGAATGACAGAGGCTTGAGGAATTTGCACTGTTTTGCATGGTTTTCCTCTGTACTCACCATCAGACTTTCCCATGCAGGTTCACAGATTCATAGTCACAGAGTGGCTTGGGTTGGAAGGGACATTAAGAATCATCCCATCCCCACCCTCTGCCATGGGCAGGGCTGTCCCCCACCAGCTCAGGCTGCCCAAGGCTCCATCCAACCTGGCCTTGCACGCCTCTGGGAATGGGGCACCCACAGTTTCTCTGGGCAGCTGTGCCACTGAATTTAAGTTGGGATTCAAGGTTTAGTGAAGTCAACAATTCAACAGAAATGAGGTTTTTCCTATTAGCTAAGAGAATTACAAAAGTACGATTAGGTTTTATTAACTGTGCTTCTAGAAGATTTCATTCATATATGAAATGAACCTGGAAAATATTTATGGGTCTGAGACAGAAACAAAGTCACTGAAACAAATTCAGTCTGAGTTGAGAAGCTACATTTGGAGGATTTAAGTTCATATTTCGTATGCAAGGATTTTCTTGGTAGTATTCCTACTACTGTAAAATTCCCACTTCAGTAATCCAGTTAGGCTATTTGTACTATTTATTTTTAAGTGCCATATCTTTTCTAAGACAAAACTAAATATAGATGTTTCCAAAGGCATGTAAACCTTCGAGAGTAAGAGTAAAGCCATATCTCCAGAGAAATAGAGATAAGTACATCGTAATAAAAACTATATATTTTGCTTATCATGCAGCATTTACAAAAGACCGTGACTGGATTTTTTTTTGTTTTACTTCACATGTGATTTTGTATCTAACATTTCATTCTTGAGTATGATCTGCCACCAAAGACATGGAGTTTAGACAAATAAAATTCACAGAGAATCCCTGGGACTTCTGCAAGAAAATAACATACAAGCCAACCTAATCTTACCACATGGACAGCTTGCTGAATGTCATCTGAGAAACAGAGGGCAAGCAAGGCATAGAGGACTACCTCTCAAGCCTTTCAAGCTGAACCTCAAGAAACTTGCAAACGAAACGTAATTGTATGAATAGAAAAAGTATAATTACCCAACCTTTCCTTTTATCTGGGAAAAGATCGACATTATTAGAAAGGATTAGCTGCAGTAAGTCAATGCTATCTGTAGGCTGTACAATCATTATTATCTGTTTTTTTCTGGATATTGAACTGATTGAATTTGCAAATGCATTTTCCCTGCTCTGTATAAACTTTTTTTTTTTCTGGAAGTTAACGTAAATGCTTATTACAGAACTGCTTTGAAGGAAAAGTATGGGGAGGAGGAGCAAGGAAGAGAGGAAACAAGTAGGAAGCGCCTTGATTAATGCCCACCAGGCTGAATCATGTTCTAGCCTGGTGTCTCAGAAGAGAAGTGTGCTGTTTCTTTCTCTAAGCATTTATTTATTTGTAATTTGTTTTGTCTTCTGTAAGAATTCTTTTTGCTTTTGTAAGCACACACCTGCTCTATTTTCTCATGGCTTCAGCAGGCAGATTCCTTTTTATATTGCCTTTGGAAGTACATTGTTTTCTTCAGGTGTTTTAATGAGCTTAGTTATGATTAGGGGATCAGAGAAATCAGAGCTGGAAATGACCTCCCCAGGTGAATTCTTGCAAAGCAGGATGCTATCCCTAGCTGTGGAGCCACTAGAGGTTTTCTTTGAATGCTGTTTGCAGCTAAATCGTTCCCAGATCTTGAAACAATCCTCCATGGGGACTGAGTCCCTTCTGAGGCACAATACATGCGCTCCAATGTGATACATCTGGCAGCTGTCATTGTGGGAAAGGGACACTGCAGAGCCCTGCCTGGCTGACTGTGTGTAAGTGTGTGGCCTCAGGGGAAGAGTCCTTGCATTTTGGGGCTGGCAGCTATTCTTGTTCCCCCTATGAGTGCACTTTGGAGGATCACTCTGAATCTGCTGGATAAATTAGGGCAAGTCTGGGGTTTTCTCTCACTGCTCCTTCATACTTCCCCTCCTTCTGCCACGCTTGATCTCTGTGGTATGGCCCAGCAAAAGAAGGCAAATGAAATGAATGAGTACAATCATCCTAGTGTATAACATTTGCAGCCTGGATGAGAGAAAGAGGACTCAGGCACCTCCCATGGAAGCCTGACCTTGCAAGATTTCCAGCAAAGCCTTCCAGTGAGCAGAGATGTCAAGGCCTGCAGCCAGAGTCGTTGCTCTGCTCTCACATGTGGTTTGCAGGGCTTGAGAACATTTCTGATTTGTTGATTGCCTTTCTCTTCGGAATTAATTTGCCCCCATCTGTGTCTCCTCCACTTATTTGCATTTTTTTATTATCATACACAACTTTTAACGGTGATAAGACAGTGCAGTTCTCAAGGTGTTCCTTAATGTGTCTGGATATGCTATATTTACTCTGGTAGAGTGAGACTCCTAAATCTTCTCTGCATTTATTTGGTACCTGTGATCTTCTTAGCTGTTTTTCATTAGCGTCAGTGTATATTAGGTCTTTTGAACACACTCAGTGTGTTTGTGCATGGATGAGAGAGTAAGAGTAGGACAGAGAAGGGAGACACTGGATTCATTCATTAACCCTGAGATTGCCATTAGATTTGCAAAGCCAGAGACCAGCCTGTTCCTGTTAATCAACAAAACACAAATATTTACTCTGTAGCTGAAAGTTTCTCAAATACTGTGCTCGGTTTTAAAGTCCCTATGAATCATTTTGACACATCGTAATTCATTTGCTGAAAGACCATGTTGTACGTAAGAACTACCATACTGCAAGTTTCCAGTTTTTTAGGATGCTCATTTTCAAGAGCATAGAAAGGATCTCATCTACCTCTTTGCTAGTGAAAGACCATTCCTTTTAGGGTAGTAAATAATGTCCTGTACATTTCTACAGCATTCAAGACATGAAACTTCTACCATTTATTCTGAAATAGAAGGTGAGAATGTTTATGTGTTTTTATTCTGTTTCATCTAACCTGAACTCAAAAAAGTACATAAAGGATTTTTGTGTGTGTGTGTCAGTATTTTGCCTACTTCATTCCCTGCACCCCCCCCCCCAAAAAAAATATATATATACTTTTTTTTTAGAAATCCACATTGTAACTCAGAACTTCCATCTGCAATAACATCTTATTTTTCTTCATACAGGTGGCCAACATTTCTAATTTAGTTCTAGCCAAACTAAACATCTGAAGCTGTTATTCTTAGCAAATAATCTTGAATGCAAAGGGCTTACTTTTTGGACAAGAACTGATTGGCAAGGAAAACACATAGCAAAAATAAAATTGGTTTTACCTTGTCAAACCACCAAAAACACTCTAGGTTAGTTCTGCTCATCTTTTCTTTTTTTTTTTTTTTTCTGCATAATCTGTATGTCAGTAGTAAAGTCTTATTGGCATCAGGTATTACAATATAGACTTAGAGAACAAGCAGATTCTTTCAGACTAGCTGATAGCTATGTCATAACAGATCATGTAATCAATTCTCATTAGGATCTATGTGTATGTTCCTTCCATTAGTTCATTTTATATTATTTCTGTGGCATAATTTCTGAGCACCACAGTCCAAGGAGTGACTATCTGGAAACCATAATATTACTTATGTGCTTTAGATCCAAGGACTTGGAGAGAATAATTTTTAAGCCATAGTCCTGCAATCCTCTTGAAATATCTACCTTACTGCTCAAATCCTGGTATTAGAAGAGTGATAGTTGATAGGTAAGTATGAGAGAGCATAAAGGAAGAAGGAAAGGAAAAAAAAACCTTTTGCATACTGTGTATACGACTGTATATGGTAGAAATAGAGGGAGGTTCTGGTGAACAATAATACAAATACTGTCTGAGAACAAGAAAATTTTTGGAGATTGTCTGTACTGTCTTTGCAGTCAGAGGTGTTATTTGCAGTTTTCCAGATATTACCTATCTGAACAACCAGATATCAGCAACTGCCTATTTCAGGGCTGGAAGGAGGCAGATCTAAACTTCTCCATTCATCTGGTTTATTAAATAGAGTGTAACACAGTATGTACAACTGCACTACATATTTACCCTGTCTGTATATTATATTCCAACTTGCTGGCTAACAAATTGTGTGCACTACACACCACTTGAAGTTAACAGCTAGGAGAACTACGGAAAACAGTCACCTATTAGAATTCCTGAGTATAATGTAAGGTTGTATAGCTCATAAGAAAATTAGACATGTTAAAAAGTTTAATACTGTTTGACTGCTGGAGTTAATGTCTTAGCTAGCCATCACTTATTGGCAAAGTTACTCTTCAGTAACATGTGTGGTTGATTTAACATTGTTTCCTGGGGATGTGAGTTATGTTCCACTGGAAAGAAATTTTTAGGCTATCAAGTCCAAGGCCCTGGTGCTGCAAGCCACATATGGACCATACAAGATGCTCTTCTCTATACTGCTCTTACTTTCTTGAGGCAGCCTTGTGCCAGAGAGATCTCTCTAGTATGTGTGCTGTTGTATTGCCACTTCCCTTACTGAAAATATGATAATGTACTCATACCCTTTTTGCCTCTATTTTAGTTGCTGTTTTTCTTCAGTGTTGTTTTGGTAGCTCACAGACATCATGTGACTGACAGACTGACAGCCACTGCCAAAAGTTCGCCTCTTCCAGTAAACTAACCTGCCAGTTAGTCCTAGCAACTTGTCATCAGAAGTAGAAGAGCTGTTGTGCGTTCCAGGTCAGGCCTATAAGAATCACAGGGGATCAGACATGTTGGTTACAGCTATGTGAATTCTTTCCTTCACCCAACATCAGAGCTCACTCCACCCTTTTGTTCTGTCTGTGTCCTAAAGGAACACTGAATGGGACACCGTGAAACATCATCTTTTCCCCCCCCATGGAAAAGGAGGATGAGTCTTTCTTGAAGGGCTAGACAAGGTGCTCTGAGGGGTGCAGTACCATAAACAATGTTTACCAGTGGAAACCAGCCACCCATCATTGGCAACATCCCACCCTGTTCCTACTCCAACCAGCCACACATCTCCCTTTTCACTGACTGAATGGCTGTGTGTGTGTGGTGGATGACTAGTGGTGGCTTTGTGTTGCCAGGGCACGATGCCACAGAGCTGCATTTCCCCTCCGCATGGCCTCCATTTGCCTTTTTCCGCATGATTATCACCCATCTGTTGCCCTCTGCCACGTGTGGGAGGGCAGCAGATGGGCCAGGAAACTGGAACACAGGAAAGCAAGTTATTTGGAGAGGGAAGGAAAGACAGCGTAAGGTCAGAAGACTGATCCTCAGACAAGCTCCAGGCAAAGGTGTACTCCATGAGTGGGTGGCTCACTATCTACAGAAACTCCAGGAAGAGTAACTAGGCAAAAAAGGATGGCAATCAGAAGGCACCATTTCAAGTGGTTGAAAGAGTTAGGAAGTTCTGTTTGGCATTGCCAGCCTGATTATTTATTCTCCCTGAAAGAAGAAGTCTTTCCCTTACTAAGCCATGATTTTTTACAAATCAAGCAGACAGGAAATTAGTGCCTGTTGTTTCTCAGTTGAAGGACCGTCAGCTTCATTCAGTTTGTTGACTTACCTGTTAAGGACCATGATATTTATTTACATATAATTGCACAACCATAACATAAGGCATAAGAAAGCAGACAGCTATTTCTCTGTATCTTTTCCAATCTCCATTTGTGGTTCATTTGCTTAGTCTCCATGATGTGGGGCAGAGAACAAGGTGACCCCTACAAAGCCATCACATTGCTCTCAGCACTTGGAACCTCTCTAATAGGTTAGAAAGGAAAATAATAGTCAAACCAAGTGTTTGATTACCAATGCTGTCTTTACCAGCAGGAAAATATAACTTCATAAATGTGTATTACCAGTATAAGAGAGATTTTGTGTATAGCATTCAAGCACTGCTTCTTCAGCGGTAATCCTACTGGATAGTCTTCTTCAGATTCTTGTTGACATTGCTCATAGTTGTCTTTTTTAAAAAGCATGTAGGCTCTTCTCCCTATATTTATTTATTTATTTTCAATTGTCAGTAGTAAGAATGACTTTGAAGCAACTGATGTTTTCAGCAGGGGCCACACATGAATCTGTATCCCTTTTGTTTGTAGCTGTCAGTGTCACACAGTTTGATTCCAGTGAGAATTTAAAGTTTATACTCTGAAATCTGCTGATAGATTCTGATCAAATGAATATTTCAATGTCCCTCCAACATCAGGAAGAAATAATGCATGCAACTCCCACTTCCCCTCAGAAATGAGTGTCATTAAGTTTTACTCTGAGAATATACAAACACTGCGCTCATCTTTGCCTTCACCTCTTTCATCTACCAAGGTAAAATGCATGAATAGGGATGCAAAAAGATTTGTGACTTGGAACAGGATTTGTAGATTTTATTCCTAATTATCATTATTTCCCAAATTCCTGAAGTTCTGATACTCCGTAGAGCATATAATGTTGACTTGACTGAGCTGTGAAGTATATCAGAGAATCAAGACCTCACTCAAACAAAAATACACGCACAGAGAATTTTAAGTTAAGTTGAAGCGAAACTTAAGTCTTAAGTTAGGGAACTTAAGATGGTGGGAATCTAATGAAGAGAAATGATGCAGTGTTTAATGGAAGAAAAGAAACCACAGTTTTAATATGTTTGGAAGCATTCAATTAAAATCAGAGATATTTTCTTAAATGGCTGCATGTGTGTGTATACGATATCTGTAATTAACATTGATTAATGCCTAACACTTACTTGTGATTAAGGGCTGAGGAGGTGAAGCCTTCAGCATCCCACAGGATCATGCATCTTCAGGTGCACATGAATGGCATGGTACCTGATAAAATATTATCATGTGTTAAACTCAGTTTGCTCTGATTACTCCTACAGCAGTCTCGGCAACAAGTTCTGTTCCCTCATGATTAGCAGTAACCATGTCAGAGGAACACTGGGTTATAACAGACCTCTGTGTATGCGTCAGTGCCCTAGGTAATTTGAGTAGAGTAATGTAGAGGATCTCCTACATGCAAGAGCAGTGTCTCATCTTACATACCCCAAATCAGGACAAACAAGAACTTAAATCTGGATGTTCCTTGTTCCTGGCTAGCAAAAACCAGTCCTTCGCCTTCTACTAGAAAGTCCGGGTAAGAGCAAAAAAATATTTTGAGTGAGGTGTTGTTACCAAATATGTTGATATTGGACCTGGAAGCTCCAGGCATGAGGCTGTAGAAGTGGAGAAAGATGTGAAGCAAATACTGACAGTCAGTTGGGCAGGGCCCCCTATTTCTGGTCTGGGGTCAATATCACTTATTGACATAAGCTGTTTTTAGAACATATTTGAAAAGTTTACTTTTTTTCTCACTATATTCTACTTTGAGAAGAAAAAAAAAAAAAGAAAAAAAAATTTTGAAACTCTGAAGGTTGTGAGAAAGTGGAACTTCTCTGCTCAGCTCCATGAGTGGTTTCTGGATTACATAGTAAGTCAGCCATGCTTCAGGCCATCTTACCAGGCAGGCCTCTGTAGAAACAAAAATGCACCCTGTCTCTAATCAGTGCTGTGATGCAAAAGAGAAATCTCTGGCTTCTTCCCATGCTCTGTAGATAATAGAAATCGTTTCAGATATCTGAATTTCTGTGCAAGAACCCCTCAGCTGCAATAGTCAAAGGAGTGGAAAATACAGGAGACTCTTTAGAGAGTTAACACCCAGGCCTTGTGAACATGAAGATGATTATTTTCCTCTACAATGCTTTTTCACATGTGATAAGCTTGGCATGTTGCCTTGGTTAAGTGTCAAGCCCTGAATGTTTTTGTTTTTGCCCTGGTGGTCTTGAGGAGTTACTGGAATACTTGTTGGACCTGTTTTATATCAGTGTGTGCACTGATAGTGACATTGAGAAGAAACAGGTAGAGGAGTGGAGGAGGGATCTGGATTTTCTCTCATTCGATTCTGATAGCGGTCTCCCTGTCTGCCCAGGCAGCCCTACAGCTTTCTTCAGTCTGTCTTTGGCTCTTTCACTGCGCTTTTTGCATTATTACATTGTAATCTCTTCTTGCTTTTTTTTCTTTTTCTCTTCCCACCCTCCCTCCCCCCCAGCCCTTTGCTCCCAAGAGAGAGTTGTCAAAACTCCTTATCTGTTGATGAATGAAAGGAATTTTTGTCTCCACTGCCTGGAACTGGTTAATGCAATTCTGGACAATACTGCTGGGTCACTGAGTCAAGCGAACAGCAAAAGTTTAAATACATAGAAAGATTTTGTTTTGTGCCAGTTTATATCGTCATCTGCAGATATTTTCTGCCATGCAAGGAAGTGAAAAAGACAAGACTGTGGGCAGTTGTACAGAGTTTCTAGAGTTGAAGAATAAACATTACCAAATTCTGTAACTTAAATGCTGGCAGTGAGAATTCAAAAAGGATGCTTTAACATTTGCACCAAAAAACATTTTTATTCTGTTGTTGGAACAGGTTTTCTCATTACTGTTCATTAGAGTTTGACATTAATCATACTATTGTGGGTCTGATTTGAGAAATGGTACTTCTGGCCAAAACCTGCTTATCTGAGTAAAGACAATAACCATTGTCCAAGAGTATGAGATTGATTAACAGCTATGCCCTTTGGCCCAATTCTATAAGGTCCTATGAGTGGACACTTTGCAGAACTCAATTCTAAACAGATCAGGAAATACTTGAACTCTGAAACTTAAAGCCCAAGTTCATTCTATGTTCAACATTTTTGTAAGTTACAGTGCTGAGCACAGACTTGATTCTATCTTTGTTGAATTCAGTGGGAAACGTGTTGTTAACTCCAGGGAGCACAAGACCAAGCTGTACCAGTTTGCCACAGGCCCAATTCTACTGCCTCCTAATCTTGTACTGATAGCTCTCTCTGGGACAGAAAAATTTTTCTTTGAATAACTGGATAAACATATGTGTGTGCAACTCCTGAACTCTACATAGAGCATTATGAGCTGTATCCGTTATTGCTAACGATTACTCATAGATTCTCGTGTTGATAACACTTGTGTGTGACCACATGTAGTCATAGAAAAAATACATGTATTTGTGGAGGAATATGCATTACTCCAAGTAGACTCTTCTCCACAGAATTTGCATGAACAAAACTCTGACTAGATAAATGTTCATGGACAACAGATAACCAGCAAGTAATTATTCCTTTGAATGGAAAGTCTTGGCTTAGAGCATGAGCCAAAACTCCTGAAAGCCAATAGGAGTCTTCCCAGGGATTGCAACAAGCTTTGTATCCTGCCCTTAATTCATAGCAGTGTTTGCAAATCATCTTTTGCAGTATTCACCCAGCTGAAATCATACTGCAAGCATATTCATATGGTATATTCACATAAATATGTGCTGTGATTCATAAACAAATTACATTTGCATCTGTCGGCTATGGCTGGGAAAATGACAATAAAGAAAATAACAAAACAGAAAGGAAAGGGAGAAAAAAGTGACTACTGAGCGACACTGATAGGAGGAAACTCAGCTACATTTCTTTATCATGCTAAGCATCAGGTCACTGAGGATTAAATCATCCCCTAAGGCCTTTCAAAAGAGTTGAACACTGAATAAACTCTTTATTTCTGTAGACTAAAATTGGCATTATTTACTTCAGATTGTCTCAGGGAAATGTTTCTGAAGTAACTCTTATGCTCCCTATCCCATCTTGACTTTTCTGGTGTGTCCTCTTTACACATCTGAACTTGGTAAATCAGTGTGAACGACCACAGAATTAAACACCAGATTTAAGGTTCTTCAGTAGCAGTTCTTGCACTACAATAAGAAATCGATCTTAAAGAAAAATAACATGCTTTTATCGGTGTGTGTACGCACATGTATGCACGCATTCTAAAAAGGCCAATTTTAGCTTAAAGGCTATCAGTTTTACTTCTGTTGCCCTAGGAGAGCGTCAGTGTATGTTTTTATTAATTCCCTTTGTAACATTTTCTTCTTAGTCGAGAAAATGACCCCTCAGCTGATTCTGCCACCACTAGTTTATGAAAAAGCAGCAGTAGATATGATTAAAAGAAACACCTGCTAAATCATCCTTCTAGGTATGCCAGGGCTCATAGGCAACCAGGAAAGATCCTTGTCATCCACCTACCCAGGCGGAGTATGTCAGTGCAATCCGCTGAGCTGGCTTATATGCAGTGTTGTAATGTTGTTTCTTCCCAGGCCATGAGCCGGCCTTTGAAACGTCTTACACATTTTTCCTTGTTCTTGTTCTGAATCCTGTCCCTTCTGTACAGAGTAACTATAAAAACAGGAATCTCAAAGCAGGCTAATTGTTTTGGATGCCCATTTAAAGACAAACTAAATAGATCTGATTTTCAGAAGATGCTGAAACACAGGAAGTTGGGACCTATTAAGATATTTCAGTTTAGATTTCCAAAGCCAGTCATCATTTCTGCAAATTATATTCCAGACTTATATAAGCCTTTTGCTGTAAGGACAGAACGAGCCCTTGCTGTAATGCAGATTCTTCTGACACAGTCAGAATCCGTGTGAAACCTCATGACGCCTGTCTTTGGTTTAAGAAATAAATGAGTTAATCATAAAAGCACATATCTAGGGAGTTTCAAACTATAGAATCATGCAGACTTTGTACAGCTGGGCTCTTGTAATCAGTTATAGCACAAAAAGCAGAAAGGTCCTTATTACTTTCCATATAATTTTTTATTTCTCTCCAAATATCAATGCTATATTGACTGTTAATCTGAAAAACCTCATTTAATGTCAGCTTGCTCACAGTTATGAAAATTCAGGTAATGTATTCCTGCTACTAATTGTATTTGAGAAAGTGTTATTAATTTCATATATCAAGTTCGTAGTGGCCATCTGTTCCCTCCGAACTGCTGCGTCTCCCTCCATCTGCCCTGTTTTTCTTCTGCTAATCGGGTGGCAAGGGCTCAGATGATTGGGAAGTTTCACTCTGACTTTTGATTTGTCACTCATCATCAAGCCAGCTGTGCATTTTTAAACAGACTCTTGCAACGGGTGGTGCTGAATTTAAATCTTACTCTCTGATTTTTTTTTAATAAAACTTTTTTATATAAAAAAAATCAAAAAGAAGACAGATTGTGTTTTCTGCAGTGTAAAATGTGCTTTGCTGCCACTAATTTGGCTGCATCTGCGCTCTCATGAATATAGATGAAGGTACATGTCCAGGATATTATTAGGGACTGTGGAGAGAGGGAACGAATGTCAAGTGTGGTGAGACACCACAGGTTTCTAGTTCTCAGAGTAGTGAGCAAGAAGATGTGAAACTTCTGACTTCACCTGACACCAGGCTGACGTTTTAATGTTTGTGCAGACTTTTAAGAACAGGTACAAAAACCAAAAAATGTTCATGTGTCTACGTGGGGAAAATGACTAAATAAAGGTAGAATGGTTTTTAAAAGCTTTTCCCTCCTTTCCTTCCCATGAATCCCACCACAACAATTGGAGATTACCATTAATCACTGACAAACACCCAGGATCTGTTTTCCATTGCTGTGAAATTCCAATTTCTCTGTTGAAGAAATGTGGGAATTATCAGATGGGGCAGGCTTTGAAATCCCTGCAGACCCCAAATTTGCAGAATACTCCAAGTACTCCATCTTGGAACACAGACAGTACCAGGTGCAGGGGACAGGGAGGAATGAAGAACATCAGAGAAATCAGACAAGACACAATCTATGCTCAAGAAGCCCTTCTAACTTCTGATAATAAAAGAACGATCAAAATTCTCAAAAAAACCATTCATCTCCTTTCTAAAATCCACATTGCCCTTAGATATAATGATTGTAGATACTACTGTTATCCATGCAAATACTCCATTCCTTTTGACTCTTGCTAAAATTATTCAAACTTCAGGTGAAAGATTAAGTATTTATGCGTGATAAATAGGGGATATTGCAAGAAATGATTGGATGACATCAAGGCAGAGAAACTTCAAGCCACCTAAGAAGGGGAAATTCCCAGACAATGAGGTGTGTTAAAGAATCAAAATTGCAAGGGATATTTTAGAAGCCTCATCATTTGGCCCATTTGAAACTATGTCTGACAAAACAGCAGAAATCGTGGAACAGTGGAAATCAGGTGAACTGGAGAGTTTGTCAGGCTCCTTCTATCTCAATTTTCTATTATCCTGTGATCTGATTTATGAAGTCCAGGCAGCACAAGGACATTTGCAAGTAGGAATACATCATAGAACCTGAAGCATATGATACTATTTTAAAAGCCTGAGGTGAAGTCTGATGGCTTCTCTTTGCAGGGGTTCCTGAGAACATTTCCTCTGCTCTATATTTATGAGAAGTCTGAAATAAAGCTTGCATGTGCGATCCTGTGTATTTGAGGCAGAGAAAGGAAAGAAAGACTCACTGAACCTGTCACCTATTATTTGCTATGCATTCTCCACACAGAGAATGTTCACCTTTGAAGTTTGGTGCAGTTCTTTACAAGAATGGAAAAATGTTCTCTGCTAGAAAGTATTTCTGACAAAGCCAGTTCTACACAAAAGTATGCACACATTTTATAAGTAACTACTCCTTTATTAAAATCACTTTACTCTTGTTTGATTTTCCCACTTGAACAGTCCCAGAGCTCTGATAAAATCTAATCAAAATTGTCATATTTCACTTGATTCTTAGCTGCTGCCAAGAAATACCAAAAATATTACCTTATCCTGTTGTGTAAGTGCAGACCAACCTGCTCTACAGTTTTGAGAATGTCATCAAACATCTTTCTCATCTTGATAGCACAATCCAATAGCTAGGTGGTGTTCTTTGGCTGAAGGCAGTAGGAGCTGGAAGACTGTCGCCGTGTCCTCTGTCTAACAGCATTAACGTGAACTATGATTGTTGTAATCCTGTGTGCATCTATTTATATTCACAGCAAATATAATTTTTGCATATCATTATAATGCTTTCTATCCACAGGTCACAGCATTTGTACATGCAGGTGATTCGTTAGCCACATAGCTGGTAATTTCCAGGTAGACTTGATATACTTGTGGGTGTAACCATAGTAACTGTGTGACACTTTCAGGCACTTTCCCAAAGATATGTACCAAAATACAAGATTGGTTGTGTGGGGTGAATCGCTAATGACTTAAAAACTGCATCTAGTTACAGTCCAAGCTTTACAAGTTAGCAAAAACTTGCTTTGAATCTTAACTCCTGCAGTAAGTTAACACTGAAACTTTCTTTTATCCTTGAGCACTGTTATGTTACCAGGAGCTATGAAAGGACATTAAGGCAGAAGATGTGAGTAGAGTAAGAAACTGTCCATCTTTAAGAAGGATCATAGGGCTTCTCTGTTAATTATCTTGCATTTGTTTGTTGAGCAATACAACTTTTTATTATAAACCATAAACAGAAGCATTTAAATGTTGAAACAAATCCTTGGAGACAAGAAAAAGCATGTTGTTGTATTCTGGCTCTACGGTAATATGAGGTCTAATTTGATCTCTGGTTTGAATTTTTCAAGGTGCTCTGTGTCTTTTGTAAGGGCTCACATATGCTTATTTCTGCTCAAGTGAAGGAGATTCCATAACTGCCACTATTAATACTGATATTTACCTGGCATCATTACTTTGTCTATAGACCACAAGTCATCTCATTCTTCTGTTTATCAAACAACCAACCCTGAGACAATTAGTACCATAACAAGTAAAATAAAAGCTGGAGTAAGATCCGGGTCTCTTGCAAGATCTCCCAGCTCATTACACTTCAGCACAATCCTACATGGTTGTATCAGAGAAGGAGCCCAGCTGACTTTCCAAAAATCCAGGCAGAGGTCACAGACAATGATTGCAAAATGTGCTTACACAAGTGAGATGCAAACCTAGGTGGAAGTAGCAGATAAAACAGCTTGGTTATGAATGCTTGTAATAAGATTAGCCACCAGAGCTAATTCATATAACTTCTGTGGAAATTTTCAAAATAGGGAAAACTCACAAGAAAGTGACCCACACGTGAGTCTGACACAGAAAAATTAGTTTTGTGTTTGATGTTTGAGTCAGAATCTACTAAGAAAGGGGTTGTAGTACTCCTTTCTTTGGATGTCTGAAGAGAATTTGACTACAGGTAGAGATAAAAAAAAAAAGAAGTCAAATAAAACAATTATATTCATTTTACTTCCAAGCCACATACCAATCAAAGAGCTGGTGTGATTGCCCTAGCTAATTATCCTAAGTGGCACGCTGAGGTATCACTGTGCTGGCCTGCCCTGAGGAGGCCCTCACTGCAGCAGGAGAGGCTCTGTTGCCTTGGAGTCACTGAAAAGTATACAATGGGGCAGGAGTCAGACATTTTTCAGTGCAAAATCCAGGAAACTCACCAAAAAGAAAAAAAAATATTTCATCTTCATTTTTCTTCTCTACATTTTTTCATTGTTCAGTCCTTGAGAAAAACAATCAGATGAGGATGGAAGCTGAATAACTGCAAGCCTTATACAAACTCTTTTATTGTCACATGGACAAAAGTCAGAATTTTAAAGGGATGTGTCTAAATTCAAAGAATTGTAGAATCATAGAATCACAGAATGGCCTGGCTTGAAAAGGACCTCAAAGATCATTCAGTTTCAACCCCCTGCCATGGGCAGGGCCACCAACCACTAGACCAGGCTGCCCAGAGCCACATCCAGCCTGGTCTTGAATGCCTCCAGGGATGGGGCATCCACAACCTCCTTGGGCAACCTGTTCCAGTGTGTCACCACTCTCTGAGTAATGTTACAACACCTTCAAATACTGAGTTTCAAAGGACTAGCCTGGAGGTCATTTGTCTGTAAAGAATATGTTTGCAACAAGAATAATCACCAAACAGTCTTGATTGTATTCTTTCCAGAGGAACAAAGCACTAGTCTCCTTTCAATTGTCTGTGGCTGTGTCTGAGAGCAACAGATGAATTTCTAAAATTCATGGATAGAAGAAGTCCAGACTCCCAATGACCCTTTTACTAGGTACTCACCCACATACATAACATCAGCTGCCAGAGGCCACTGTATTAAGCTGCTGTAGAAAACTGAGCCTAAGAGATAGTCTGATAAAGACATGAGGTTTTTATAATTAATGGCTGATAAGAGATGTCAGTGGGCAGAACATTCAGACTCTTCTTTCTGAAGACCGTCTCAAGAAAGGAGAATACATACTGTCAGCATAGCAAAGACAGAAGGATATGAAGCCTCCATGTAGCATCCTTTATCCCTCTTTTACAAGAAAATTACTCATGAGGAGTAATCCTGTTCTCCATTTTCCAGACAGGAATGGCAAAGTGTAGCACATACAAAACCTGTACAATTTAATTCTGTCTGTAATTTATAACACCAAGAATAAGAATAGAAGTTAGAATCCGTGTATTCAGTTACCAGTATAGTAATAGTTATACTAAGTCCAGTCCTACATCTTCTCGAATCAGTTATTATACTACTGGAGCAAATCACTGGTGACTAATAATAAAACATTTTCCTCCTCAGAGCTCCTTACAATCCCTATCACCAAAGAATAAAAAGTTAGGTTATGCTTTGGGAATCCATTTATACATTCAAGGATAAGAGCGGAATTAAGGAAAAAGTCATGTCTCAGAGCTAAAATACCGCTATCCTCTCTCTCTCCATGGGTAATGGAACAGATTCACCTTCACCGTAACATTGGACAGAATTACATGTTATAGTCCTTGACATGCTTTGACATGACTAATGTGACCCAGCTGGTCTCAGCGGTAGAAAAATGTGAACATAGAATGCGTGGTTTATGAGATACACACATGCGTTGACAACAAAAAATACCCACGATTGTGTTTGTGTGATTAATCCAAAAACAAAAATAAAAAGAAATTTGTGAGCGTACAAGGGACTGCAAATACACAAGCTGACATATTTCACTATTTACATCTATTGGAAGGAGGTAGGTGACCGCATGTTTATAGACAGTGGGTTTCCAAGTGTGCATGTGTAAACTGTTCCCTCTGTTGTTTAGAGGATGACCATATAGCCAGGTGTTTTTTTTTTTTTCTGTAGTGTTTGAGAAGGAACCATATGATAGCATGTTTTATTTAAAATTGGGCTTGTACTACTGAGGCTGGAAACTTGTATCTTTAGAACAATTTCATATCGCATAGTGCCGCCATATGTTGCCTACTTTCGTGTTTTTGAAGAGATTGCCTACTGCCTAAAGGTAGCATGTCTCAGATTTACAAATCACATATTGCTTTAGGGCAAAAGTGAAACCACTGATTTAAGAGAACACAATATGCTTAGTTTAAGGGTGTTAATTCAACTCTATCATCCTCCGGTGTTCCTTACATTGAAATATATTTTAGTAAGAGGGGAAAAATTGCAAAGATTGGAACTACAGGTTCAGTAATTGTGTTTCAGTCTTAAAAGGAGAGAAGAAACTGGCTGATTAGCTAGAAGGATCCATCTAGCATAAGTGTTCTTGGAACCTCTCGAAATGAACACTCTGAATTATGAAGCTGGCCTTTTACATTTCTCATCATTAGCGTAAATGGAAAAGTAGCCACTACTACCTTGCGACTAATTTAGCAGACAGACTTGTTCTAACATTTGCTCTGAATTACCTCGTGCATATTTTAAAGGGAAAACTTGTAATTTATTTATATATTTTAATATTTAACTTTCTTAAAAAATTTGGATTGCTCACAGTAATTTAATACATTTCTAGTCAATGTTTGCCTTCAGATAGCTTCTGCAAATTTAGAGACAGAAAAGTTCTAATCCCTCCAGATGTAAGATCATTACACAGCTGTACATTCTCCATTACTTTATCTAGTTTAAATTACAATATTTCAAATGACAAAATTTCTAGTATTCACCCTGAAAAAAAAATATTAAACACTAAAATAATTCACCTTGTCTGCAGTGCCTAGGGGAGAGGAACAGCTCTTACAAGATTCTTACTGTATTTGCTGTTATTTCTGCTAGTGTATCTGATGGAGAGGACAAAAAATAATATAACATCAGAGTCCCATCACAGAGAAGTGACCGATAGCAAAGACAAGGCTCTCCCTGAGAGCTCCTGCTGTAGCCATCAGGCTGAATTGCACGAGTGGACAAAAAATGCAGCACAGGATGCTGCTGTAATGAGGTGGCTGTGCTCAAGGTCTTGGAGACAGGGCAAATGAGGTGTCTGACAAAACTAGGGGTATTTCACAGCAAGGACTCAGGATCAGTGTTAGTATGTTTTTGTTATATCTGGAACAGGTTATGCAGCAAGGCTGTGGATGCCCCCTCCCTGGAAGCATTCAAGGCCAAGCTGGATGGGGTTGTGAGCAACCTGGTCTAGGGGGAGGTGTCCCTGCCTATAGTAGTGGGTTAGAACTAGGTGATCTTAAAGGTCCCTTCCTACTCAAACCATTCTACGATTCTGTGATCCTATCAGCCCTATTCCCTACCCTTTTAAGCTGAATGTAAGAAAATACTTCACAGGTGAACACTAAAACAGAATCTGAATAGGTCATGTGTTTACACATCCTAGTTTCTGCAGTATTTAATTCTGGCTAACTTAGGGACTGGAGCAGTAAAATTCAGAAAGGGCCTTTACTTTTGTTATAAATACCTTTTAAGCAGTTTATGTATATTTTGCTTTCTTGTATGGCAAATTTGGTAATAAAGTCATTTTCATGCACTGTGATGACCCATGAGGTGCATTTTAGCAGGGCACTGATGCTCTGGCTGCTGGGACTCGTGGGGGCAGGTGAGGTAGCTGCTTGTAAGAGAGAGTTGTGGCACGTGCTAAACAGAGCCTTAATTTACTTAATATCGGTATCCATGTTAACCTAGTCCCTTTCTCCCTTAAAAAAAAAAAAAAAGGCAGTTTATAAGAGGCTTTCTTGTCAGGTAATAGCTCTCTGGGTTTATTTAAAGAGCCCTTTCTTGGCAGCAGGGCAGCAGCCCCCCTCGAGGACGGGAGATTAGGTGCGGGGCGGCTTTGTGCGGCGTGTGCCGCGGCCGCCAGCCCGGAGCCCCCGGGAGGGGATTAAGGCCGTTCAGCTGCCCGGCGCGGGGTGGGGCTTTGTCCCGTTCGGGCTGGCAGATGGTGGCAGCCAACAGGTGCACCCCGATGGCAGCACCCAGCCCTGCGCATCTGCTGCCGGCCCCGCGCCAGCTGCAGCGAGAGCGCTCGTCCCCGGCACGGCAAGGTGCTGAGAGACCGAGACTGCCGACCTTCAACTATTAACCTTTCCTTTTTTTCTTTTTCTTTCTTTCTTTCTTTCTTTTTTTTTTTTTTCTCTTTACCCTGAAAACAGCCGGTATGGCAAGAATGCTTTGATCTGAATATTACAGGATGGAAAATGAACTGGGACTGGGAGGTGATGAGCCAGGGGAGGAAGTGGTGGGCAGCTTCACCCTGGGTTGCACGGTGAGTGACATCCATTGTGTTGTAGGGCAGCAGGGAATGGAAATGGTACTTGCTCTGAATTTATTTGTTCTGCTTAGGAATACAAGTAGATTGCTGAGACTGGAATTTCTGATGCTGTTCACACCTCCCAGCGTGAACCTGATACCAGACTGGTTTATATCAAGAATAGTAACTCTGCACTCGGGCAATATTACACATTATTCTGTCAGTGCGGCTGTAAGCACCATAGGAATGAAGAGGATCAAAATGACAATTAATACTCCACTTCTGAGAGTGCCTGTCTTAGTTTCTGAAGTTTATTCTCTGTACTACACTCTCACTTGACACAGCTCTGCATTCAACCCCTTTCATTCCCAGCTTGACCAGATCTTTCTGTAATCTCCTGCCTCCTACTTGCTTCAGTGAAGCCCTAATCCAGCTCAGCTATCAACCTGCACAAACAAGCAGCTCTCCAGCTGATCTCTTTGGCTCTGAGTGAGACTTTTTAGCTGTTTTCTCCACTCTTTAACTCTTCTTCCTCTGCTTCCATTTGCTCTCCTTTCAGTCTGACTTGCACTAAGGTCTGTTCTTCCCCCAGGGCTCTCTGCTTCTGCTGATGTTCTGGGTCCATCACAAGGTCTTAGCAAACCTGGCAGTTTCTGCTAGACTAACAGCTGTCTTCATACTCCCATAGCTCTGGGGCTTCCTGGGGTCAGAAGCACATCACAAAGCAATGAATTTCATGACTCCCATGTGAAAAAATTACTGGCTTAAATGAAGTTAGAAGAAACCTTCTGGTCCAGAGGATGCAAGCCAACCTGCTGGGGTCCCACAGCTGAGCTGCTAAAATTTGGCCAAAGACAAAAAAAATTCTACAGGAGATGGGACATACTTGAGGTGGGGCAGAGCAGTAAGTTATTGCTCCACACCTACTGAGTTTTCAGAATGTCCAAATGGCTCAGCTGAGCTGCAAGTGGTTGCTTCTTGTTTTTGGCTGGCCTCAGTTCCTCAGAGCATTGGAAGGAGGAGATGCAGACACGAGAAGTGTTTCCATCACAGAAAAACCTGAACTACATAATGTCTGGAACGATGGCTGATGGTGTCCAGGCTCGTCTGGGTTGGGGAGCTGGAGAACAGCTCTGGCGGCACTTACTTACTGAGTCCGGAGTGTCCTTTAGATGGCTCACTTGGAAGACAATAAAATTGATATTTAGCAGATTGCTGTCTCACACCTGAATTGCCAGAAAGGGGTACAACAGCCTTCCAGTGACAAAATCCTTTGGTGAGAAAAGGAGCTGTGAACTACAGTGACAGAGAAATAACTGTAACCAACCCGAAGGATTAGGAGGCAACCAATTGCTGTCTCTACAATACTAGAAAATGCCCAAGCTCATAGACCTTTATTCTTTCCATGCCATTATTCCTTTGTCATCTTCTTAATCTGCACATGGTTGTTCTGTATTTCTTTTGGTATACTAGAAATACAAAAAAAAAAAAAGCAAGAAAAATTCAAAAAGAAGAAAGCCCTCTAAATAGTTAATAAACATCTTTACCTTTATATTGTTTGTAAAATTTTAAGAAATATGCAGTGTAAAAATTGTAAAGATATCTCTTCTGCAAGCATAACTATAAAATCATAAACAGACGCATCAGAATTACTAATGTTTAGATTCTGTGATTTTCTACTGTAGCTACTAAATTGTGTAGCCATCACAAATGTCTCCATAGCACTGACCTCATGATTCTCAGGACTCCACAAGCTGTAAGAAGAAACTCTTGTGAATAAAGGCTCCATACTCTCCGGAAAATCTGGAACAGTTTTGTACAGGTGTGCAGTCTGTCTAAATACTGTTTAACACTATGCATCATGCTTAGTGGGTGATGGGAGAACAATAGCACATTCTGCAATATAATTACTGTAGTTACAGAGCAGAGATCATTCCACATCAAATCCAACAAGTTATGAAATAACATCCACGTATTCTTAGTATGTTTATGTATGACATTACTGTTTTGAAGTCTAATTACTTCTTGCACATCCTTGTGTCTAAGCTCTGTATAGTGTGAAATTAAAGTCTTTTTAGACCATGGCGAGCTTTTATTTCTGGTTTGAAATCCATACTGCCTTTGCTGGTAGGGATGCTCTTACTGCAGCCTCAGGAGGCTCCTGGAAAGCAAGCAATACTGTTTTCTTCTGTAGGAGCAAGGAACCAGCTCGGAAGGGGTTAAGTGGCTGGAGACCAGATGCAGCTGGGCCCTGTTAATCTGCAGGGACCAGCTGCTTTGTATAAAAAAGAAGACAAGAAACAGAGTGGCTAGGGCTGGGGGAAAGCTGGGGGTATTGAATTGCTTATGTTCTGGGAAAGGGAATGAGTGTTTGCATTTCAGATGCTCGGTGCTCTGGAAGAGCAAGAAGAGCTCTGTAGGTATTTGGGTTTGATTGGGGAAGCTGCTGTTGCTGGTGGTGACTGACAGTCCATCCAGGGTACTGGCTCTTAGTGTTCAGGTGCTCCTGAAATTATGGCTTGCAGGGTAGAAGCCCAGAGTAACTGAGCAAGACAGGTGGTAATAGGCTGCAAACCAGCCTTGGTTTCATTTGAATGCTTTTGAAAGATGGAAGAAGATTAATGGAAGCCTCAGCACCTTCTGGATTCCTGATGCACAAGCCAGGGTGACTCCTTTCTTACTTAGCAAGTTCTCAAGCAAAGCAACTTCCGTTTCTCAAACATAATAAATAACTTCATCTGCTCCAATGTGCATCATTGCAAGGATTGTACCTGTGTATGCTACATCAGCATCATCCACTGTAGCACCTGCCTGTGACAAATGGGGTGTAGGAAGAAAGCCCCCAAGTAGTTTTCACTATATCTTTTAAGTATTAATTCTGAGCAAGTTCACTGTTCAGCTTACTGTATTTGCTTTGAATGAAATCTAGGCAGAAGTTGAATTGCATAATACTATGTACAGAGCTATTGAAATATATTTAGTGATTCCATTAGAAATCTGCTGTTGAGCAAGGCAGAGCATATGGAGAGAAGTTGGTGAAAACCCGATTAAACATTTATATGGAGCATATTTTGATTTAACTTGCATAAATAATTCATTATTTTTGTTTTCTTGTTTTCTTTCTTTCAAAACCACCCTTTTCTGCATCTACTGTGCTAAAAATAATGCTACCCTATCTGCAATAGGTAAGTAGGGGGAGCGAGTGGGTACATTGTATGTACCCATCTATGCCAGAGGCTGCCCTCTCTCAGGTTTGATAGGCCCACATTCTTTAGAGAAACAAAATGCTTTATTTCTATCAAATTCACAGTAGTTTTCTTTTGTCCCTACATATAGCAAAGTAGCAATGTTCCAAGGGCAGTAATTATTATGCAGAAGTGAAGTTATGCTGGGAGTCCAGATCAACAGGAGAATTTCCCAAAGCTGAATGGGATGGCAGCTCAGATATCAGATGACTGATCTATTTTCTAAACCAAGTAACAGTTTTAAAGGGAGATTCATTTCTGAACTTTGCAAAGTCTGGGTTTGATATTCTAGTTCAACCTCAGTTTTTGTACTCTGCTGGGATTCAAGGTCTGATTTGCAATAACACTGAAGGTCTTTTATGACTTCTTGATATTAATAATGTGGTATAAAGTAGGTCTAAATCCTGTTTTAAGGCCCCCTCTTGCCATTTAATATATGAGGGAATTCAAGCTCCTTCTTTCAGAGTTGATCTGAGGGAGCATTCAGGCACCCCAAAGCACAGATTTTCCTCTGAAACTCCTGTGAACGAGGTCTTTCACAAAAACTGCTTCTCTTTTCCCTCCTACTGAGTTTCAGAGTTCAAACGCTGGCAATTTCCAGTGCCATCTTTCCTTGTCTCCTCATTACGAGTGCGATTTCATTACCTGTGGAACAACCAGCGCTCACTCACCGCCATCGGCGCTGTCCCCAGAGCCCTCCTGTGCTTATGCCACTTGACCCAACAGCGTGCCTCTCCTCCATGGCACATGGGAATGTGCATCTCCACATCATTATCAGCAAATGGGGCTGCTGCGGGGTCATTAGCACAGAAGAGAGTCGCATTTTTTTCTGTACAAGGAGTGTTTTCTTGCAAGCTTTGCATGGCTGTTGCTATCCTGTGAACCCTGAGTCCTGCAACCCTATGGCATTGGTCACTGTGGTTCAGCAGGGAATTAAATTACAAATTACTGGGAGAGAGAGGCTGTCAGAGTCTTTTGAAACAGAAATATCATGTCATAAATGGATCGTGCTATGTCAAGTCTTAAAGGGCCTTGTGAAGCTGCTCAGATAAAAGCTTCTGATAGTGTTAGCTTGCCAATGTATTAATCATTATGTGGTGAAGCATAATCCACTCCAACTCTGAGAAGCTCTGCAGAGTGATGCTGGTATTTTAGCCACTCTGTGGACCGATGATTCTGCCTTCTATGAAAGCCAGCTGTTAAACTGCAGGAGTGTTCTCTAACAAAAAATAATACTCTCAGCTTGTGGTTTTGACAGCTACATTTCACTTCTGTCCTCTCTCCAACCTGCTGGGAGAGGCTCCATGCCATGAGCTAGAGCAGTGCAGGTGGGAACTCGGTGCTACCAGCCTATGATGGGGCAGGGCAGTGCAGGTAGCAGCTCAGTGCCATGAGCTGGAGCAGGGTGCATGCAGGTAGCAGCCGCCAGGTTCATGCCACTGGGAGATGCCGTGGTAGCGACAGCATGTGGGGGAAGCGATGCTGGTGGTGAATTTCATTAAAAATCCGAGATGTCTATGCACACAGCCTTATTCACAGTTTTTTCTGTATTGTGATTTTAGGATATAACAAGGTGTTAACAAGAAAAACATGTTTTCATTAAAGCTGTATACAAAATGTATCTTTGCCCTGAGCCCTTCTGTGTGTTTATTTTTCTGAAACAGTCTGTTCCTTAAAGAAACAAACAAAAACTGAAGCAGGGAAAGAAACTTTTACTTTCTGTTTCCACCCCCTTTGGTTCCCACCCAGGGCCAGCCGTGGGCTGCCAGGTGGGCTGGGCTGGCCAAGGTTAGTGCCTTGCCTTGCCTTGCCTCACCTGTGGGTCTCATTTCGTTAAGCTGCTGTAAACATTTGCTCTGTTTTCCTTCTCAAAGTGAAAACACAGTAAAAATAATGGCTGCCATAAATACTGCACTAAACACTTTCTAAAAGGTTATAGTTCGCAGCTGTGAGGTCGCTGCCCTCCGATTATGATGCAGCAGTGAGGCAGGATGCCTGTCCTCGCCCAAACAGGGAATGCATTGCCTGCCCACTGTGCTGCCAGCATTTCAGCTCCGTGGCTCAGCACAGGGAAGTCTTGGGGTCAGATAGAGGATGCCAACCTGCTATTGCTTCCTCTATATTGTCTATGCATCCCATCAGTGCCTGCACATGCATGTCATTCCTGCATCCCATCATGTCCATAAGCTGTGTGTAGCAACTCATTGAGGAGGGTGACTGGGAAAGCAAAATGGGGGGAGAGCAGCAGAAGATGAGTTCAGTTGTGGTGGAGGAGGGATGCAGAGGATGTGTGAAAGACAGCAAAAAAATAAGCTTACAGCGTTTATGGGCATTGGAAAGAGGGGGGCACATCAGCTGCCTAAGGGATGCAACAGACTAAAAACACAGCAAAAAATGTAGGAGGACAGAGGTAATACAACATGGAAAAATAGAAATACAAAACTACAGGAACTAGAATTTTGCTGTAAAATTTGCTGATGTGCAGTGGAGAGAAAAAGGAATTAAAACTGGAATTTTAACAATGAATAGATTTAAAAAGAGGTAGGCTGCAGTTACAAACCTAAGAAAAATATCAACTGGACTAAGGTGGGTTTCATAAAGAGTCATCTAAATGCATGTCAGTGGAGAATGGGGGTTTACCTTCTGCTGAGCAGGCAATGTGTGATGGGTGAGACCTTAACCTTCCTTCTCAGTGAGATTTCCTGGGCTAATTCTCTCCTTACCTGTCAAGGTAAAACTGCATTAAAGCCAAGCCATTTGGGACCAGGAATGGGAGCTATAGACTTGTGGGAGAAGAGGAATAAGCTTGGACCTAAGGGGTGATGCTTGTGGCTGTTTGTATTTGTATGTCTGTATCTACAACTGTGAACAAACTCTCTGTTATGATGTGACAGCAGTTAAGACAACCTGTTTCATCCCATACTCCTGAAGCATTAAGAATCCTTCTGGTGTATGTGCTGCACTCAATCTGTTACAGGATGGATTTTCTCATTTTTTCCTATTTTTTAAGTGTAGGTACATCAGATTTAGGCAGACTTTCCCATTCTGTCCTCAGTCTTAAAGTCGTCTTTGTGATTATAAGAATGTATGGAGAGGCTTTAGTTTTTCTCAGATTTTAAGAGCGTGAAGCTAAAATCGTATCAGTCCAAAAAAATAAATGAACACCCACTGTCTCTTGATTATGAAGATTGACCATTAAAACCATAAGACCTGCTGTGAGATGGGCCCTCAACTAGATGTGCTGCCAACTTAGACCCATGGAGCCACCCATGCCCTGGGAAGACTTCCCATCATTTGGAGAGCACAAGTGGGACTGTGCACTTTTCTGATATTAAAGGCCCTTAAATTCACAGTCTGCTATAATAAAGCAGAAGGCAGAGAACAGAAAGCTACATGCTGAGATCAGCCTGGTGAGGACTGTGAGCATTGACCTGGTTCTCAAATATACTGCAGGACCTCAGGTTTGTTCCTGATCACTTAGCCTGCTTTCCAGCTGCCGTGGTTTTTATTCCCGCTCCATAGATTTTGCTGGAGAAAAGCAATGGAGAGCATTTGGGGACAGTGTGGCCCTTATGAAACTAGCTGGAAATGGTGCAGCCACAGTCTACGTCCCAAGCAAGAAATTCACCCTGGCTAGAGTTTTACATTCAGTTTGGGAATTAATTCAGTACTTCTGCCTTTTGTATACACTACTGGTTTGGAGAAAGGAAGAAAAGGAATACTTATTGCCAGGTTACTATTGTAACTGGGCACATGAAAAGTAGTTTTAATCCATGCTTAGTTTAGCTGGCAACTATCTTTGTCATCAACAAGGAAAAGAGTAGCCTTGTACCTGCAGGAAGCAAGGAGACAGAACTGAGGTGTACATTACCACTCCCATCTGAAATGCATGGGGTGAAGCTGCATAAAATTTAAACCAGTCAGTGTGCATGATGTTACTTGCACTTGAGGACACACTGTTGCTACATAGCGCTTATTTTTTCAGATCCATTAGCACTGCACTTTCTTGGAATGTTTTATTCAAGAATTAAGGGAATACTTTCCCTTTGCTTTGTGTTTATTACTTAACCTTGATATTCTGAACCTTTATTGCTTAACCTTGGGAAACCAGATTGGTTATACCTTCCAGAAGTAGGTGGTTGCAATGTGTGAGGCACACAGCTGTCGTCAGTCTGTCTGTCTGCACAGGGCTTGGGAACTATTAAGGCTCTCAGATCTTTCCCCCACGCCAACGTGGCGCGGGAGTAATCGGAGGTGTGCTGTGATGTTTCTCCTCCTTTGCCCTCCTTCACCACCAGAATTAGCAGAATGACCGTGCTTTACTCAGGACTTCTAAGCTTTGACTTTTGTCTTTTTCTCCCTCAAAAAGGTATGTCTAAATAAGTCTCTCCAGAGAAATTACCTGCACTGGGTGAACCCAGATCTTGCTTTGCTTTTATTTCTAAGACTGCAAATGCCTTTTTTGCAGCTGGCAGTAATCATTGCAACAGTGAGAGAAGGGTCCACTCTTGCCAACCTCTACCATAGTGTCAAGAGAAGCTCTTCTGTATTTCATAAATTATGTTGGGTGTAGAGTAGGAGAGGCAGTGCAGAATGTGATACTCTGGGAGTCACTGACAGCCTATACATGTTAGAACAGCACCGAGCCTGTACCCAGATGTGCCTGAGGGATGTCCCATGGGACCAGCACCCAGCAGAGCAGGATGGAAAAGGCAGTATGGCTGATAAGCCTTCAAACATCAAATAAAAGGACTCATGTAAAGCTTTTCTGCAAGTGAGAGTCTTCATTATCTTCTGCAGTTCATCTGTTTTCTGGGAAAAAACTTTTTCTTGAAAGTGCAGTTCCTCTTGCCTAATATCTGCTATGTAAGATGACAGTGATAGTTGTGTAGGTAGATAATCTAACTCGTTATTTACATTCTTTCTATAGGCATTAGATAGATATAGTCATCTCTTGCAATATTTCATTCCTTAAAACAGTGAGGTCTCTGATGTTGCCTGAAAGAGCATGCTCGGTGGACAGGAATTGAAGTCAGGTGTATCTTCAGACATCTAGAGTGAGTTGATCTGAATCTTGCTCTTAGAGCCTGTCTCAGTACATAATGTGCAGTTATAGTCCCCTGGCTTTTGCCTTTATCACTGGCTTTTCCTCTGAATGTTTAAAAAAAAATATCACTTATGGAGGAGGGGAGGGGAAGGGAGGGGAGGGGAGGAGAGGGGAGGGGCGGGGAGGAGAGGGGAGGGGCGGGGAGGAGAGGAGAGGAGAGGAGAGGAGAGGAGAGGAGAGGAGAGGAGAGGAGAGGAGAGGAGAGGAGAGGAGAGGAGAGGAGAGGAGAGGAGAGGAGAGGAGAGGAGAGGAGAGGAGAGGAGAGGAGCCATGGAAAATGTTGAGAATGAGACAGTAGGGGGTGGTGGGAAGTTCCCTAGTGGCACTGCCCATGTGGCTGTAAATCCAGTGGCTACATTCATACAGGTATTGCTTCTGAGCTTGGTACATCCATGACTATTGGTGATATGCAAAACAGTGTGCTGGCTGCTCTGAGCTGTCCAGGAAGGAACAGATCTCTGCTCCTTGAGACTGCTTTTTTTCTGAATGCCTGACAGCCAGCATCCTTGTACATCCCCTCTTAAAACATTCCTTCATTTACAGGAAATGCCAATGTTTTGTATTGAAACAGCTGGCCAATTCAAACCAACTCGCTATTTTAACTGCTATTGGGTTAAAGTGGTAACTAATGACAAATAGTGTTCAATACATGTCTAAAAATAAAATATTTTATTGTTCTCTACTTCAAGTGTAACCAACATTTCTTTGTGATCAACTAAATGACTTTTGTTGCAGGAATTATTACTGGGGCAATTTCCACACATTGTTACAAACAGACTAACCCAATGCCTACAATTTAAATAAATCAAGCCAGATGAGAAGGTTCAAATACATGACACAAACTTGACAAAATAGCAACATGACATAAAGGGATGCTGTAATGTCTCCATGATAATGGTTGCAAGGGATTCTGTATGCAAAATGTAAAAGACCTCTTTTCTGTATGCTGCCATATGTCCACTGCAATTTGTGGACATATGGACGTAGGACTCTCTCATGTGTAATGTATATCACACAGACAAAAATAAAGCAGGAGCAAAGGGCTAATATCATGAACACTGTTTAAAGGACAAATTAAAGTGTTTGTTGTGAAGAAAACATGGGTGTACTAATTAATAGCTCAAGATTACTTACTGGCAGTGGCTGTGACAGCTTCAAGTTTTTGATAGGTTTAAATAAAAGACTAAGCTGCACAGAACTAAATCTTTGACTTTAAATCTAATTGTGTAGATAAAGTCTCCTTTTGGGGGAAATGCTCTGGCTGATCTTTTAAATTGCACTTTGCAGTGTGACTTAATGTATCTGCAAGTTTATTTGTAATACTAGTTGTCTTTATTGCTTTCTGCCACTTCTCACTGGATGGGAGAGTAGGGTTTCAAGCAAAAAGGACAAGTAAAAGAGCTCATAAGAAGTTTTCATGTTACTGAAAATATTTGGAACACAATTTGATTTCCTGGCCAACAAGGAAGAGATAATGTACATTGAGTGATACGTACTTGTTTTGCTTTCATTTCTCTTGAAAGCAGAAGTGGTCTGTTAGATCTTGCTTTGCCAACAAACAAAATGGTGTAGGCTTAACCCTCACCTCTTTGAGAATCAGGGATGATCTATGTCAAAGCTGGTGCCCTCTTCACTCAGTAAAGTCAGCCATTTGTGTCATCTTGCTGAGAGCTGCAGGCTGAAGAAAAGGGTAAGAAAGACTACCTGACACCCAGAAAGAATGGCAAACAGGCTTGCGAGTTAAGTACGAACAGTATCACAGAGCGTGCTACCTCACTCTATTATCTTAAGGATTAGCTTTAAATTTTCTCTTTTGCTTTGCAAGCAGGGCTGGAAAACGACTCTAAGTTAGGGAAGGACAAAAGGATTTTTATGGCAGATAGAAGCTGTACCCTGAATATTAAGAGCACAAGTGAGATCTGCAGCTAATGTGTGCACAGCAACTTGCTTCCACAGGAGAGACACCAATTTCTCCCCCAGAGAGATTAATCTCCTCATAGATGAGTCATTCGAGCATAAAGAAATATTCTTTGGACATGGTGCACCAAATGGAAGCCCATACATCAGACAATGATGGTGTATTATATTGAGATGTTTATAGGATTGGGACATGCCAGCTGGGATGTGCAGCTTTAAGGGAATAAAAAAAAAAAAAAAAAGAAAGGATTTAAGGTGGATCTGCAAAGAAAATCATTCAGCCAACACTACAAATGAGCATACATTCACTTCTCACCTTGTATGTATTTCCAGAGAAAGGGGGATATCTGTTCTTACGGAAAATATTTACTCAGATTGGTATCTTGGCTTTTTTCAGCTACATATTCCAACCTTTGTGACAAAATAATAGGATTGCTGCTCCTTGTGAGAGCTATACAACGAGGAGCATGCTCTGGCCAGGCCTCACATCATTGCTGTAACTCAGATCCTTTCTGATATTGTTATGTTAATAGCAGTCATACTGACAGTTTCTATAATTCCTGCAAAGGCTGTGAACAACTGCAATCTGTCAAGGTTTTCTGAATACATTTTTGGAGAGCAGGTTGTTAACAAGTATTCAGAGGCATGAACTGTTAACTTTTAGGCTGGAGAAGGTAAGAGAAATGGTGTAGGTTTTCTTCCTTCTGCAACTCTCCTGAGCATCACATAGCGTAAGCCTATCAGCTTACTATTAAAACATAATGGACTCGTAAATCTTGACCTACAAATCGATGAAGGTACATACTGCTTGGTGATCGCCTTTATTCATTTGACAGAATACCACTGATCACAGCTTTCTTGCATTACCAGTCCATGGGTGGAGGAGCACTGGTTAAAGCGAGCTTTCTTTCAAATCAATGGGAGCACTTCAAGCATGCTTCCTATTTCTGCAAGTAAGTATATAGATGCGCTAAGTAAATTGCTATTAATTATTCTGTGCATAATTAACTTCCTCTGCACTTAGGCAGCACACTTCCCCATGTAGACAGACAGAAGCCTTGACAAGCAGAGTGATGTATTTCAAAAACTGTACTTAAAGGCTTTCCCAGCCTCATAGAGGGTCGATGTGCTCCTGAGTTGTGGCTCTACCAGTTCACTTCAGGAAGGGGTAGGCAGGTGCTGCATGTCTATGTCTGAAACGGCACTGGGGCAATCTAGAATCACAGACAGCCTCACAAACACACCTGCACAGTGAGATGGGAGGGCACAAGTGTAAAACTGCTAGGGGTATATATAAGAACATGCCTTTTTTACAGAATCCCAGGATGGCTGAGGTTGGCAGGGACCTCTGGAGCCACATGCCCACTCCCTTCTCCAGCAGAAACACCCAGACCAGTGTGCCCAGGCTCATGGCCAAGCGGCTTCTGAAGGTCTCCAAGGAGGAGACTCTCTGGGCGACCTGTGCCAGTGCTCGAGCACTGCACCACAGCAGTGCTGTCTAGCTTCAGTTTGTGCCCATGGCCTCTTGTCCTGGCACCAGGCACCACTGAACAGAGCCTGGATCCACCATCTCTGCACCCTCCCTTTGGGAATTTACACATATTATTAAGATTCCTTCTCTCTGCTGAATAGTCCCACCTCTCAGCTTTTCCTCATGGGAGAGTGCTCCAGTCCCTTCATCATCTTCACAGCCTACTTGACTCTCTCTAGAGCTCCATTTTCTTCACACTTTTCCTGCAGAGAAAATATTTCTTAGCCCTCTCATAGGAAGTATCTTTCAGCCCATATTTGCTCTCACCTTTGGAGTCAGGTTTTCCCTATGGGAATTTCTCTCTAACAGAGACTGGCTTAGATTTCATGTTCCAACCTTACAAGTGGCATAGTTTTCTCTTTGCAACATTTAAATCTGTTTATATTGGGTTCTGCCACAGCTCTTAGAATAAAGTAGAGTTGCTGAGGTTTGTGATACTGCCTGAATGTGTGGCGTGAGGTGGCCATACACTGATGGCACACATGCCTGGAATAGCTGCTCTGACCCTTTCCTTGTGATTCTTGCTTGAGTAGGAACTAGAACAAAAACAGATTAACCCTCCAGAAAGTTTTTCAAATTAGTGAAAACAAAAAGACCCACAATCACAAAATACCAACCAATCTTTTCCAAGACTTTGTCCTTTTCATTTCCCATCATCTTCTTTCTAGCAGGCATGCATTTCTGTGCAGAAAAAATAGTATACTGGCAGCTTTTTGCATGCTATGTGTACTGTTCCAGACTTGAGGCTGAGAGTGTTTACCTTGCAAATGATCATCTTTTTATGTCATAAAAATTTCTAGTGGTAAATAATGTCTATCAGGCAAGCTTCCTGCTTAGAATATTTAACCGTACTTCATTTCCCTGGCAGGAAATCTGGATTCTAAGAATATTTCAAAGCATGTTTTAATGGATGGTTGTGAAACATTTTCAATTTTAAGTTTTACTTACCTATATCAGGAGAACTGGTGGGTTTTTTTTCAATAAAATTTTTCATTTTAAATTCATTCTTGCCTCAGAAACACATTATATTTTTGGTACATGATATACAGTAAGGAGAAATCATGCATATTTTATGTGCAACACATATTGAATTTGTAATATGTGTCTGATAATGACTTTGTACTAAGCTCCTATTACTCTACAGTCACAATGTAATTCCTGTCCTGAGCTAGACAGAGTCTGCTTTAGTGCAACTTACTTGCTTATACAGTTGTGGGAAACCTATAAATCTGATAGGACTCTCTGATGAGACTTTAATACACCAAGGAGAAAAATAATACATCATGATAAAATGGAATCCAATACTTGTTTTATTCTGGATGGTCGTTGTCTTTTAGTGTTTAGAGACTTTTTTCAGGCTTACGTACATTCTGAGTATGCTTTGTTTTATCACAGAATCATAGAATTAAAGAATCGTAGATTCACAGAATGGCTTGGGCTGGAAGGAATATTAAAGACCATCTAGCTTCAGCCCCTTCTCATAGGCAGGGCTGCCCCCCCACCAGCTCAGGCTGCCCAGGGCCCCATCCAGTCTGGCCTTGAATGCCTCCAGGGATGGGGCATCCACAGCTCTCTGGGCAGCTGTGCCAGGGCCATACTGCCCCATGAGTAAAGAATTTCCTCCTAACATCTAACCTAAATCTCCCATCTATTACTTCAAAGCCATTTCTTTGGATGGTGTCCCTTCCTTCTGCCGTATCAACTGCACCACTTAGCGCAGTCTACAAACTTGCTGAGGCTGCACTCAGTACAACTGTGGAAAGATGTTCTATCTCCAGTAAGACATACTATTTCAGATATATTTGGAAAATTTTTGACTAAACATGGGTTCACTTGGCAGAGAGAATTTTTTAACGGTTTCAGCAGACTGAGTTGGTACAAGTGCTGCCATAAGGAGAACTAATTATTAGATTTGGAGGTTTATGTACGTATATTTATATATGTATCTGTAAAAACATAAGGGAATAAATATAATGGACGCCTGATATCACTGTAAGTCCTGCATGAAATAAAAGCTTAGCAAGAGCAAGGAGGTAGAACAAGACTATGAACAGCATCAGGAAAAATGAGAATGAGAGCTAGGAGTTATTCATTTTCCCACAAGATGGTTCTGACTTCCCGCCAGAAGGTCAGCATCTGATAAAGTATTTTACACTGGTTCCTTTCTTTTTTTTCCATGATCCTTTGGAAAGTGAAACATCTGGGCTTAAGCTGGTAGAGGACAGTCACAGATTTTGACTTCCACGTAACTCCACTGAGAGAGTGGTATATATAGCTAACATTTTCACTTGTTAAATAATAGACATAAAGTCTTTGTTAATGCTCTGCAATAAATAGTGGTGTCATTTTTATGGCACATTTTACAGTGAAAAAGGGAATCCTCTTATTTCAAAATAAAACATCAAAATATGATCTTATTAACATCTTCAAAGGGAGAGTCAGTAAAACTCCTCTCCCTCTTTTCCCTCTCCTTTCCCCTCAATTCGCAGCTTTTAGTGAACAAAAAGAAGCTCTCCATAGGAAACACATCTCATCCCTCATAGAAATCCGGCACAGCTGGACTACATTCCTGCCATGCAGGACAGCATGTTGCTGTATGTTAATTTTCTCTATTGCTGCAAGCACGCATTTAAACATTTCCCTCAATCAAAGCCTATGGTCTGGAAAACAGGCATAATTTTTACTGGCATCTCCTTCTTCTGAGACTTAGTAATCTGTTCAGGGACTGGCACACATTCGGGACCTCCTCCAAGCCACTTGCTTAGAAAATTGGAGCAAATGTATCCTGAGTAAAGGGATTTGAAAAGAGTTCCCTTTGGGATCCCCTCAGATGCATATAACTGGGTCTAGGCTTGAAGATGCTCTAGACTAATTCCAGGCATTCCTGGGCTTCCAAAAAAGGAAGTCAAGAAATTGGTGCAGAATGGGAGGATCTCATGACTGCTACCTAAATATTGCTTCTGACATTTAAATGAATTAGTACAGTTCCCAGAAGATTAGGGTTCTGATTCCTGAAGATATAAATGCTACTGTAATATTCTTGAATACCATCACTCCTCCTTTTACTTTCCACACTTGCAGTATCTCTGGGCAGTCAGTCCTCCTTCTGCAGCGACCTGCACATAAATATCCTTCATCCTTCTAAGTATATAACTGCTAAGGGAAAAAGAAAATAGCTGGAAATAAGAGTCTGTGATTTGACTGGCAGTGACTGAATGAAGCAGTCACATACCTCTTTGTAGACTCAGGCAGCAGGAGCAAACTCTTGCACGTATATATCAATGCTGGACTTCACCTGGAGAATGAACAAATTATTTCTGTTTGTGTTGCAACTCATGTCAGAATAATCAGTAGATGAGATTGGAGGAACTGTCAGATCCCCTTAATAAAGCTAAAGAATGTCCTCAGGTTATGGTAAATGAGATCATAACCACAATTTAAACTCACAACTGTGATAGATGTGTTGGTAGCTGCCATTATTCCAGGTCTGAGTAGGAAATACACCCATGTGTAAGTGTCTTCACATGAAAATTCCACATAACATACAAACAGCAGCATTTTCATGCAGGATAGTATTGCTAGGTGATAAGCATAAAACTTGTGTTACATCGCTCTTACCTGAGGGTAAGTAAATTTAATTTTTGAGTCTGAGATCTGTCAGCTGATCAGTGTATGAACTGTAATGTCATTGTCCATGTAACATTTTTTGTTTTCTTCTTTGTTCTACCTCTCTGAAAAAAGAAAGAGGAAAGAAAGAAAGAAACAATAAACCACAAGTTGATGTGCATCAAAGCTAATGGATCTTGGTTTCCTACAGGTGTGCATCCCTCAGCAGCCTTTGGTATCTAATCAGAAGTTAAATTTGGCAACTCTTTGTGTTTTCAGTGGGAACTCTTACAACTCCGTCCAGTTTTGTTGAAAATGGCCAAAGAGATCAAAGATTACAAGCGAGAAGAAATTCTTCTCAACTGTGTGAATACACAAATTTAATTTCTTCAGAAAATCAGAACAAAAATGGACTTTGATACTTTGATCCAGCCATCAGGTACCAATCAATCAGACAAAAGAACAATAGAAAAATGACCGCAAGAAAAATTCAAATGATTAATAAAATATTTAAAATTTGATTCTTCCTCAGTTTGAAAAGGTGAATTAATGAACACATCAATCAAACCCCTGAAATCCTGAAACCCTTCAATTTACTCTTATTGTAATTGCATGGCAGAAAAATAGCCTTCACCCAGAGATACACACTAAAATGTAATTAACCTCTTGTTTGTGTAAGAACTTTCTTGGGGAATTTCAGATGCTTATTTGGGGCTCTCAAGTGGTATTGAATCTTTAACAAAGACATCATTTTTCATCAGTGTTCATTTGTTACTGGAGTTAAATGGATGTTAAGAAAGGAAAAAATCTAGCTAAAAACATCTGCTTTCTGAGTTGTCAGATTTCTTTATTCTCTCAGGATGTAACTATTTGACTAGTTCTGCAGTTAACATGCTGTCCTCTAGGGTAGACAAGACCTGGATTTTTAGCATTATGCTACTTTAAAACAGGCAAAAATCTCTCTGTTAATTTGTTAAGGATGTTTTTTTGGCTTAGAAAATTCTTCAAGTCTTTCATAATTGTGTACACAAATACACAGAAACAACAAGGAAAAAGCCCTTATTTCCTTCTCTCCAGTTGATTTCTAAAGATCTTTAGCTCCAAAAATCTGTAGAACCTTACATCTAACCCATTCTATTTGTCTGGGGACGAAAGTAATCTATAAGATGGTGAAACAGACATTCAAAACAAATTCATGGAGGAAGTGAAGTATCTACAGAAGCCTTCACAGTTTTGTTACCCTAACATGAGTTGCATGAAAATCAATTAATTGATTGAGTTAATTGAGTTAAGTAATCTAATATTGATGAATCTTGAAGAAATTTGGGGGAGATAAATCAGTAGAGTTATAGTCTCCACTGTTTTAGAATCATATTGCATTCACAGAATGAGAAATGTTCTCTTACATGCTAATACAATTTGATTTTAGCTGTGGGATTATAAAATGGTGATAGTGACATGTACATACATTTATAGAGAGATCTACGTATAAACACACGATGTGTGTTAATAGCTCTAGTTTATAAATTCAATTGAATCTTAGCTTGAATATCTTGAGGGCTTATCACAAAGATGTTTTGAAAACTGTACAGGAGGCCCAGCCCACAGATCTGGAAATAATTCTTATTTGACTGCTAATGTGGTAATAACAATACATATCAGGACAGATTTTATTATAGTATTTTGGGGATATAATTATAAAGGTGAAATATTTGGATTCGGAGTTACAGCATCGCATCATGTGTTGTTAAATTACATCTGGTTATAATAATAATAATTATTATATATATATATACACACTATATATATATATATATATATATATAGTATTACTTTTCCTATTCTAATATAGAAACATAAATACTCAAGTTTCTGGAATCAAGCCCTGACGATGGTATCTTGTAAGACGAAAAAGGCACTTTCTTATTGCTGATCAACTAAGAGCATCATCTAGATACAAAGAGTAAGGGAATGTTTACAGTAAAGGCATACTGAGCATACTCCTTAGCTGATACAAGAGGAGAGTCCATGGAGAACTGGTCTTCAGAGCATACACAGACAGCTGGGATGGGCCATGGGTCACTGGTCAGACAGCTGAGGTGGGCCATCTCCACCAGGTCTTTCCACAGAGCATTAGCATGAACCCTAGCCTTGAACCTCTCTGATTCCAAAAACATCTTGACTTTGCAGAAGGTGACATACGCAGAATATGATGTAGAGGCAGAACTGGGGTCAGCTGTGGGTGATCTCCAGCTCAGCTCTTCAGTGTTAGCCCAGATGTACCCATATCTATGCATTCTGGGTTGGCAACCAACCAAGCACACCATCATGCACTGAGCGTTGTTTCTATACCTTGGTTTCACACTGCTTGGATTGGAGTGACATTTGACCTTGGTTGTCAGAAAAAAAAAGACTGCTAGCAATTATTTAGAACCTAATTTTGCAAATTTCCCACTCAACTGAATGAGGGCTAATTGGATGAGTAAAGATTTACAGGGTTGGTTGTCTATGATATAGCAACATAGAAAATCCACTTGTCTCCAGAATTTGATTTTCTTTTTTTGTTTCTTAGAGGCCTGCTAAACTGTGCTTTGCAGTGTGCCTTATGTTTATTCATTGACATGCTGCATTATCTAAGCAATACCTTAAATGTATGTCCTGAAAGATGTAGCTAAAATATTGTGGTAGAACAGGAGTATTCTGTGAAGCAGAATAGCTCTGGGTGGCCAGGCAAGTTATAATTTCTTAAATCTCTGTGAAAACATACATACCTCTTTATAATACAGTCCCTGTATACTGCTTTATGCATTCCTAAATGCACCAGGACTCTTTTCTGTTTGCTCACATACGTCTCCTATTTTTGAAACGAGACCTGTAATGTATGAGCAAGCTGGAATTCAGTTGTTTTCATTCTCAGTTCCAGGTTTCATATCAGAGTTTCAGAGGATTAGGAAAGTGCCAAATGTTATATGGATAGCAAATTCTATAAAAGTATATTGCACGACTTGTTTCATTTCCCAGTTTTAAGACAAAATTTTCTTCTTTTTCTTTTATTCTAAGAGCTATTATATATCTCCAAATAGTGCATTGTTCTGTTTAATTTTAACTAATGAAACCTTCCCTAATCAAAAGAAAGCTAATTGTCATTAATAGGTAAGCAGCACAGTTGCTTTAGTAATACTAAATCCAGTTAGCTATGCTGAAAATGAAGATCAGCCTAATGCAGACGGAGCAGAGAACGATTTTGAGGAATCATTTTTCTTTAAAGTGTGGCACAATTCGTATGATTTTCTACCATAACTTATAGCATTAATAGAATCAATACATAATTCAATTTCCTGCTTTTTCTTCATCATTTTCCATATTTGATGTAACAATAAGTGGCTGAATGTATATGACTTTGTGTGGATTCATCTCTTTAAGGTATTTGTGGGAGAGAACCTTTTTCTGCCACCCAAAGCTGTGGAAATTTTGACTTCTAGCGTACACTCGTTTGTTTTTAGGGCCACTTTACAGAGGCTGGTAAGACAGTGATAACTGCTCCATCTTTGAATGACTTAGAATTGCTCCAGTGCCACTGCTTCAATCCAACATAGAAATTTCTTTCTCCTCAAACAAGCAGAATTCAGCTTGGCATTACAATTAGCTGCTCTTTTATTCACTGTCTCCTTTCCCCCAAGCACACAAAGCTGTTTGCATGTGCTGTGGAGAGAGAGGTTTAATAAATCAAACAAAAGCACTGTTTTCTTCTTCATATTTTTCAAATAACCTCTGGGTAAACGAGGCTTTACTTTTTCTTTTCTTTCTTTTCTTTTCTTTTCTTTTTTTTTTTTCCTTGAATCAGGTTCTTGTTTATGAGAAAATGAAATGTTCCCCCCAAATTACTAATGAATAATAAATTGTGTTCCTTGCAGTAGGTATATGACCCTGCAACATTAATTTCCGTTAGCTGTTTATGTCTCATTTTACTTTGTTATTTGCCTGTGGAGAGACTTTTTTTATATTTTGTGTATTTTGAAAGAAATATTGTTTGTGTGAACATTTAATAAAAATTTGCTGTCTTTCTACCTGATATACAGTAAGGTTTTACTAAGAGGAAATAGGTCAGAATTTCTTTTTTTCATACTACAATTAATATCTAGATTAGCACATTGTATTTTTAACCTTCAGAATTTTCTTCACACAAAAGTAAATCTTAAGTTTTGTCATACCTTATAATTGCTCTGACAAAAACATTCACAGTGACATGAGTGGTGGCTCTGGCTACCAAGACAGATTTTCATAATAATGAGTTTTTTCCTGTAGGGGGCTGTGAACTGCTAATTAGCATCTATGACCCAATATTCTCAGCAAATAAGAGTAATAGCAGTAATTTCTAGCTTTATGCAGGGTGCAAGTCTAATATTACCAGCACTTCTGTTTCATTTGTAATTAACTGCAAGCAATTATTATGGAGTCAAGGAAGTATATCCTAATGCTCCTAGGTAATAAAAAAAAATTGAAATGATGTTTGTAAAACTCATATGTTTCATGCTGGGTGCACTGATTTCTTTTAGAGAATTGTGATTATGTGCCTATCAATTAAAAATTCTTCTTTAATGTTTCTTTACATTGATATGCTTTTGCATGTTGATGTATAACTATCTCATATTCAGTTTAATCTTTTCCTTTTTTAAAATGATACCCTTGAAATTTCAATTAATATTTTGACCGCAAGACCTCAGTTAATACTTAATCTGACTGCTCAATCTCAACGTAAGATTTAGATGATACAGAAAGAAGTTGTTTACATTTGATTTTATGAGATCTGTAGCTCAGATCTGTTAGAACCATGACCAAAAAACTAGTGACAGAGCAGCATGTACTTGGATAGCATCACTGACTTTCCTAAGTAAGAATCAGATCTGCTGGTGTTTTTAATCAGCAAAATAATACATAAGACTTTCTCTAAATTGACTTGCTTTTCACTGGTTTTATTCATTTCCATGGCAGTGGGCACAGCTTCGAAATAACAGCTCTAGGTGACAATTTCGTAGATTCTGGAATGGTACTGTACCTCGTCTTTGCTTTGAACAACTCAGCATATAACAGACTTGGGTTGTTTACTCAGAAATATGATATTGAATACCAAGCTCTGTATAGAGGTGAGTATATAATCTTTTTCCTGTTTTTGACGAAGCTTCAGATATTGAGGCATCTTCTCCACTTGCAAAATGCACTACGCTTTTAGGATCTATGGTGTTGAAACCATTTTAAATATATGTAGATAAGATCAGATTTTTCAGAGTATAAAAGTTATGCTGCAGGTTGTGAGTGACTTATCATGGCGTCAGCTGAGACTCAGTTCAACTCTGTTCAGCGTCGCTCAGAACTGTCATTCAAGAGATTTGGAAGGCAAGGAGCTTATATCTTTACAGAAGCCACAGACTGCAAACAAAGTTTCTCAAACTTTGTTTCATTCACAGTGTTAAAAAACATGCTTTGATCGATCACACACGGCATGTTGTAATGACTCCTTTGTGTGGCTGATTGAAAATGAGGCTGAAGAGAGTGAATGAAAAAAACAGAGGCTTTCTTTCATGTTAATTGTTTCTTTTTTCAAGCCTCTGTCAATACTGATCACTGTTAGTGGTCAGTACCTTAACCTAACTCTTAATTAATCCATCTTAGTGCACTTACCCAAACAAAAATGAGAATTCATCCGAAGTCCATTATGGCAGTCGTCACCAGGATCTCTAACAGACTTTGGTTCTTTAACTCACTGAAGCAGTTTAAAGAAGATTCATCAAACAGATTAATTTATTTGGTCAACATAGAAGTCTGAAAACATGGCATAATGTGATGATTGCATATCAGCTCCTGTTAACATCCATCTATCCAGAAGCCTAGCTCCAAGTATGAGTTTCACAGCTTTCCATAATATACATTTGAACAGTTCCTTGCACTCTGTATTACAGATTTTCCTGATTATTATTGTATTCTGTCATGTGGCTATTGTTTATTTCAGTGACTAATTTGGCCATACTCATAAAAATAGCAAAATTTTTCTGCCATGGATGTTAGTACCTGTTGCTATACTTTGACTTTGCAAGACTTGCACCTTCACCATACAGTAACAGACACGTCTTTTTGAAATCTTTTACATTTCCTTGAATAATACTTTATTACCCAAATCTGTAACAATCACTCTCTACTTTTCAGGTCTATCAAACCAATTAGATTTCTTATTTTTCAGTGTTCTCTAATGCTGTTTTTTGACCTCAAATGATGGAACATAGCACTTCACATTTCAATCTCAATACTGCCAGCATTATTTCTGCATACCAACTGTCCAAGCAGAAACCACCATTCTCAATGGAAAATGTTTGATATTTATACCTCTCTTCTATTTAATTTGGCTTTAATGCTACCAATATAGGCTTTTGTCTATAACTTACATTTTCTCATGAAGTGTTTCACAATTTCTCTCATGAAAAACTCATGAAAAAGGTCAAGAAACAAACTTTAGGAGGACAAAAAGATCACACTAGAAGAAAGCTCAAATTGTAATATACCTCCTATGAATACCCACAATAACAAAAGAAATTTCCATATGACATTTGCTCTCAGAGTGAGAGGATAAACCTTGAAGTAAGATTTAAAATGATGTAATTATTGTTATGTTTGGTTTCTTGTTCTCCCACAAGTATCAAAGACTAGGTATCTTTAGAACAGTGGTAAGCTATTAGAATGTTTAATTATGCATTTATCTGTACATTATGGGCCATTATTTATTGTGGGCTTTCCTTCTATGTTAACTAAGCTATATTATCATGACTATATGTAGAAATGATCGTGCTTATTTCAAAGATTTTTTTCTAGAATAAAGACTGTGAGTCATTTCTGAGTAGAGAGACCCAAACCTAACATCAGACACTGGAAAATCAGGTGTTCAGTCCTGGGTATTTACTCTGGTTAATGCACCTCTAGTGAGTGATTCATCCCATTAATCTGAGATGGGCTGGGGCATAAGTTGATCCAGTTTCTGATGGTCTTTCTTTCTCTCTATTAAGCACAAAGACACCCTAGACAGTTAAACTAAATTAGTGTCTTAACATTTAGGTGAGTAAAATGAAGTAAGATAAGTCTCATCTTAAGTGTCTGCTTACATCTGTTTCAGTTTTTGTTTCTAAGAGGAAAATATTCAGTCTTTCAATTTTCATCATTTTCAGACTTCACCCATTTTCTGATGTTGATAAAACACATGATTAATTCCATTAGTGTGGTGCACAGCTTCATCTCTAATCTAAAGTATTCTTGTCAGAGTACTCTTACTCATTTCATGCTTACTTTGTGACTGCACTTAATAGTGTTTCTATGTGCTAAGTTACATGAGAAAATAGTATTTAGCTTCAGTGCAATTCAGTACTGCTGATATTTTCCATTTTCCCTGAATTTCTGTTAGAGAAGAAACATATTTTTCTATGCTTTTGAACTTTCTAGAAAATTTGTATCTAAATTTGTAGGAAGAACTGCTCAGATGAAAAGGCAAAATATAAGTGCAGTTACTTATAAATAACACTCAGAAAAGTCCATACAGTTGTCATAGAATGCATTTATCATCAGATATACTTCCCTGAGAAAAAACTTGTGTTTTTAATGGTAACATTTCTGTCTTCATATTTATACAAATGAATACAGAATCATCAAGAGGTAGAAATCACCTTTTACACACCACTCCCCAATAGATGACCAAAAAATAATAACAACCATGAAACTTAAAAAGAAATAAAAAGGCAGACTTTTCCTGCCACATGAGAACTTGAGGGCTCATCTTATTGTAAGAACATGAGGAAATAAAACAAAAGCCGAAATTATTAAGAGTAATACATATTCTTGGAAAATAGTTATTTGGATTTCTGAAGATGTCTTTCAGAAGAAGTAAGCATCCACAAAGACTCTCCACTGTAGGGCAGAATGAGCTGTGCTGCATTCTGTTTGAGCTGTCACACTTCACCAGGAAGAAAGCCTCCCTCTCCTTTCATATTCACCAGTGTAAATCATGAATGTGTCTGGTGCAATGAGGTGAAAGCATAAGCTGTCCTACTACGTGGGTGGAATTGACATCTCCCTGCTTTATACTCCTGTAGGTGCCTTGGATGAACAGTCATAAGTCAGAGTTTGTCTTCGTGTCATCAACATACTGGTTTGCAGGATTTTGCAAAGTTGACTTTCAGGCAATAGTTTAAAATAGAAGCTGATGGTTATCCTTCTCTTTGCCCTAGCATTCTTGCTTGCATTTATCAGTGGTGATAATGTTTCTTAGAAATGGTTATTCTTCCTAGACATATCTTCTTCTATTACTTCATTATAATGCATTCCCTTTTCATTTTTCTCCTCCTATGGCCCCTTCCATCACTTTTATGTACTTTTCTTGAGACTTTATAACTTCCTTTATTGTACCCATGCTTTCTTTCACCTTTCCTTTCCCCGACCTTTCTTTCAATATTTCTTCCCTAGGAAACACAACTCACCATCCCTGTTGCCCATCTCCTGATATTTGGAGGCTTAACTTTGACATTTTGCCATTTGTATGGAATTTTTCATGGTTCCTCTCATGAAGCACAGATACAAGGAGGAAAACACTAAACCAAGAGTCTTATTTGTTGCATTAGATGTTAATAATGGGTGTGATTGCCACAATCAGTTAAAGTGAAATGACTAGAAAATTACATATACTCAAGCTCCATGGACATAAAAAAAAAGTAACATTCAGTAAAGTAGCAGTGAGAGCAATTTTCTTCCATAAAAAATACTGAGATATTTCAACATAAGGAGAAAAAGATTGCCCAGAGGGAAAAGTTACACCAAAATGCCATCAACTAGGGAAACTGCATATTCTACAGTTGTCCTTTAGAAGAGTATTTTCTGCTAATGCTGCTATTTATCTCCTCCTTTCTCTGCAAACTCTGAGTGCCTCCACATTATTGTTGTGATATGTTTTACTTGATTCATCCATTTTGCGCAAGCCAAGCTCTTTCTACATCACAGTACAACAGATACATAAATTCTGAAGTCTAGTACTTGCACTTTCTTGCATTTATTCCAATACTTCCTACCTTATAGACACTTCCATTGATTTCAGTAAGATTACACATACACGCCTCCATCCTATATTGCAACTTTTCTTTGGAATTCTACTCTCTTCAAAAATGAGTTCAAATAAAAGTAGTACTCATGTAATACCAAAGCAGTAGCCAGAATAGTAACTGAAGAGTGTATTTCTGTTTCTAGAGTCAGGTGATCTCAGTATAATAGCACCTTATACTGTCTTTAAGCAGCATGGGTATGGATGCTTGTTAATGAGAGAAGTGCACTCCATTAATGTGATCCAGCTCTCATGACAGATAACAGGTAGCTCTCCATTATCTTTAATGGAAAATAGGATCAGTGTGTCAGTGCTCTGAAAAAAAAAAAAAAAATTGTTAAAATTCATATTGAATAGTGACACGACAGGGAGGAAAAATTCCCTCCAGCCTTCAAATGCCTTCTGCAAACAGTTATCTTGCTGTTTAGCTTCATAATAACAACAGAGCTAATCAGAGTTTCTGCTTAATTTGAAATACATATTCACTTTCCAGATGACACAGGAAAGAAGAATGCATTTACTGTGCTTTTGGCAGACTTGTAGGGATTCCTTTGAGTGGATAAGGACCTGCTTTTCTTCCAGGTAATTTGGGCCATCTCCACTCATTTGATTTTCACTATCACTAAGAAACAATCCATGTAGGAGTTCCATAAAGCTGCAAATTACTGTTGAGTTCAAATCCTTAAAGGCATTTCAAGTGCACATTGTAACAGAGACTCATAGTAATCAAGTTGCAAAAAGACTCTTATAACAGCCATCTCTCTCTTTCTGAATTGCTAGGGAGCAGGCAGATGTGGAAATTATGAGTAATGTAATTGATGATCTTAAGGCTTTTAAATACCCAAGCTCTCAACAATCAAGATCTATTTCAGTTCAGAATCTAATAAGTAGTAAATACAATAGCCTTTAGTAGGATGCTTTATCAAGTTCTCTGCAGTGCTCCCCTCCCCCCAAACAACCCCTCACTTTTATAGGCAGCGTTACCATCTAATCAGCAGACAAGTTGGAAAATTTTATTGTGACACACAATCATTTTTAGTTCATCATATTTCTCTTTCTGTCACATGCAGCTGCAGTGATTTGCTTATAGGGTACAAGTTCTCAGAGGTTTTGTCCTGATTTTTTTGCACCGGTGAAAAAGATAATAATGACATCTCAAACTTCACTCAAACTTATTTAAACTGTACCAAGAAAGAATATTTCTTGTACAAAAATCCTCAAAGTACTGATGAAATAAATTAATGTCCTATAGATTTCACAGACACCTTAATTTATAAAAATGTTTTGTAATGATGATGGTTTGGAGGTATATTCCGTGTATACTGAATATGTTCTAGAAGTAAAATTCCAACCCAACAGAAAAGCAATGTATAGTGAGGAGTTAATTTCAATTCTTCATATTTTCCTTTAATCCACAGACCAAACTGAGTGAATTCAACATTCTACATTATGTTTCAGCTAAAAAAAAAAAAAAAAAGCATTTGTCAGTGAAGAACCCAAATCATGCTGTTACCATAGGTATAGAGCCTAACACCCTTGCTTACGTGTTAATTTATCCACATGAAAAAAAATCATGTTAGTGTGAGGTGAGTAAAAAATATTTGCACCACTGGAAAAACTGCTAAATCACATTTCTCCAGATTCTCTGAAAAGCAAAATATGTTGCAACTCTGCCTTTGATATTTCCTAGTTTGGGAGAATGAAAACAGAAGGCTTTTTTTTTTTTCCCCAAGAAAGAATATATTTAAAAAAAAAAAAAAAAGAAAAAAAGACGGACTTTTCTTTCAAAACAAGGGAATGAAGGGAATGAAAACTGAGAAAATTTGCATAGACATCAAAAAGCATAATTTGTTCAAATGGGGCATTTCTTACTACTTATACCACCGTAATTTAAAGGAACCCACTTTCTTTTGGGTATACAATTACAAGAAATGGTACTTAGGTCAGCTGGGGCAGGAGGTAATACCTGAAATCTGGTGTGCCAATACTTCACTTATTTTACTGCAAACAAAGAGCTGTGCCCTAGAAGATCCAACAAAATGAACAGCACCTGTTAGGACACAGTAATTTGGTTATGCTGTTGCAACATGTTTCCGGCTGTCCTAATGCTGCAAAGAAGGCATCACTCTTAAAAGAAATACTTACAGTGTACAGTTAATGATCCCTGTCCAAACTGGTACCTGGATGAGACCCAATGACATAGTGCAATGCAATCAATTAAATACAAGTCCTCCCTTCCAGTCTTAGCAATTCGCATGTGGACAGCTGACCTATGTAGACATCTCAACACCACCACTACAGCCCTCTCCTACTATGCAACCATTTAAGCTGCCATTCTTTACTAATTTTCAAAAAAATGGGGGGGGGGGAGGGAGGAAAGAAAATGTTAGGCTTCTTTTCATTCCAAATCTAAAAGCTGTTGTGTCTTGTCAAAGCATTTGAGGCCCAGAAGAGAGAAAACCCAGGGTGGTGATCTTTGCAAAAGACACAGGTTCAGCTGCCTTGATATACTGCTGGGGGAGGGGGGTTGGACATTTTCTTCACCTACACGCTTTTGCAGGGAATCCCTGGAATGTCCCTCAACCATCCTTCTTCATTGGTCTAAAGAAAACAATTTAGTCAATGCCATCCTGTTTCCACAACCTTTTTTTTTTAAGCTGATGAATCAGCATCTTTTTTGGGGGGGGGTGAAGCGGGGGAGGAGGGTGGGAAAGAAAAATTCTATTGTAGCACTTCCAATCCATTCTATTATCAATTGCAAAATTATGGCTATTGCTATAAATGGTTTATGTTGGAAATAATCAGGAGAGTCAAGCCAAAATTGAATATGCCTTGTGTCAGGGAAAGCATTCTGTATCATTTTAAATCTCCCAGAGTACATACAATTTCTCTAGGTTCCCTCATTCTGAATATTAGCCCTGCAATTTAGGCCCATGTTTGAAGCCTGGCAGATTGGGAGGTATGATACTAATGCATGCATTGATTATGAATGCCCGGGTTAAATGAACAATTATTAACTAGTGAATGAGATAGTTAAAGAACGTCTCAGTTTACTATTAGCTGTATTTCCCAGTGACAAGACTGAAAGCAAGCTAAAGAATCTTTTGGATGCAGGATTGTTTTTCCATGGATGAGGGATTACAGATTGGCTTTTTAACTTCAGCTTTTCCAAATAGTTTTTCAGTTATTTAATTTACTCTACATGGAGTCTATTGATTATTCAAGTTGGCAGTCAATTTTATAGGGCACCCCGCTGTTTCTTTGCTTAATGTAGTCAATGATTGTAATTGCTTGATCAGTGCAGCCCATGAAATAGGTTTTGTGTCTTTTTTACAATGCATTGATGGCTTTATCTGATGCAGTCTTGGCAGGGTCTAGGTTTTACAGCGCTATCCTGAACTCCCAGAGGTCTCTAGATTAATGGCTATGGCTTTCTGTTGGAGCTGCTGATACTGCTCTCCAGAATGTATTCACACATCTGGCATGCCACACTTGGCAGTTGTGCCAGCTTTTTGTTGCGCAGTTACAGAATATCTCACCAGTGCCTAGTTAACTGTTTTCACTAAGGGAATGAGATAAAAAGCCATCCACAGAGTTGCTGGCACGTGCTCTATGTCATTGTAATTACAAATTTTTAATTTTTCTATTACACTTTTTATACGGCCAATTGATGTTTAGAAACAACAAAATACACATGATATTTGTTGTATGAACTCTGATTTTATTCTGCAAACGATACCAAGCTTATTGTGATTTCCTCTAAATGTCCCATTAACGCTTTCTTTCCAAAAAAAGGAAAAAGCTTTCTGCTGTATTGTCAGTAAATAAATGGATAAAAATTGCCTCTCTTTGGCTTGATTTTTTTTTTATGTGCAGAGAGAAAGGAAATGTGGGTGGAAGAGCAGAAACAGAAACCTTGTGACCTTGTTACGATTGAAGTAATTCTTTTGTCTTCCATTGGTTCATGTTAAATTACTTAAGCTTCATTTAGCTCTGCTTGAAAGTCAGTGTTTCATATTTGGTAGAATTTGAATCGTATTATTAGACATGTAAAATGTAGTCCTAATAAGCAGGCCAAGAAAATGTAATGAAATATGCAACACAGGTGCATAAATCCATGGACAATATAATTATATAGCACACATACACCATTTACAGTGCCTAAGGTGACATCCTGCCAAAAATGTAAAAGTGTGATAGATTTTGGACCAGCTGTGGTATGAAGTGATTTCCTCAGCTGAGTTTGACATAGAAGCTGGACATGTGCAACTCCTATATTAATTCTTTTCTCTCCAGGTAGTAAACTGTAAATGCATAATGCATCTTTGTGTAGTAAAGGTCTACTGAGAAGACATCTGGAATTCAATATTTAAAATTCCAAGTCTCTCTTTCCACTGAAATTTCAGTTATATTGTGCAGTAACACAGGAATCATATATATCTATAGGCAATATTAATAATCCACGAACCCATGTGTTAACAATAAATAGCCTTAATAAAATCTGTCATGGTGAAAAATAATGAGCATAACATGGCAAACACGTTCAGGGTTATGGTCATTGTCTTGACATCACTGCTGGAATATTTTATGATTTCTGTTGATTGTCGTGAAATCCAGTTGTGTTCTACAGGTCGTTCCCCAAAACTTTAAAGCATGTAAGTAACTGCTCATGTGAACTGTTCCGCTAAATTCATTTATCCCTGTGTTATCAGTGTTAAGGCTTTAAACAGATGCCTCCTCTCCTTCTAATATTACAGCTGCTTCTTTGCATGTTCTGTTCCACTATGAAAAATTGTGTTACTTTTAATTCAACAATATTTTGAATCCTTGGCTTGAAGGACTGAGGATTTTCAATACAGAAAATGTAAACAACTCATAGGAATCTAGAGCCAAATGACAGCAACAAAAATCTTACTAGTCGCCTATCTAAAGTAGCTCTGTATTTTCCATTCAGACATAGGAAAAGATACCATCACCCTTTCCATGTTTCCAGAATTTCTGAGCATTTGTAATGCCTTAAAAGGTAAAAAAGCCTCATACAAAAAATGTTAAGTTAAGGGTTTTGTGGTTCAAAACGATTAACATTTTACCCTAACTGGAACAATAAATGATAGTAGCATAATGTATTTAAGAAAAGGTAAGCCAGTCAAGAAAATATAATATAAAAAGGAAAAATAAATACTGTAAACTCATGAACTCATATTTTTGGTACTTCTTTTTCCTTTCCACTTTCCATTTTGACGCTAAAAGAAAAGGTGAAGAGAAAGTAGGATAATAAACACTGATAGTTGAAAACATCCTTGAACAGCTATGTGAAAACTTTCTGCAATATTTTTCCCTGAAAATCCAGTTGCAATACTTCAGTTGCAATATTTCAGTCTTTTCCTAGTTTTGCTAAGTAATTGCTGCTACTAATATTGCTAGGCGTTCCTCTGAGTAACTCAAGGCAACCTCATATACCTCAGTGGAAAACACTGTACTTACTGCAGACTTAAATTTATATGTTTATAAATAATAATAGTCATTGATTCTTAAGGTGTTTGTTCAATCTATGTGCTAAATGCAGTTTTTTAGCATCATTTATGTAGTCAGTTTTTTCTCTCCATCACAACTTGTTTAAAAGAAACATAGGCAGCCCACAGAGAACAAGTGTACTGGCATACCTCTTCCCTGGGACAGGTCCCACTCCCAAGAGACATTTGTCACTGACCCTAACAAAAGCATCATGTCTGAATAGACCAAGAGATAATCAAATTAGAAATAAGTAAACTGGTTTAGATAAAAAGCAGGGCTTTTTCCTTCACTTCAACTTCTGTGCACAGAAGGAAGCACACAGCAGGAAAAAGGCTTGCTTTAGCCTTGAGGCTCAGACTAGCATGAGCCAAATTTTTAGGAGTCGGAAACAAGAGGCATCTGCTAAAGTATCATAAAAGAGATGTTCTGTGTTCCCTAAACAGCCTCAGTGGTACTGGAATTCTCTAGAGAGATGGTCCTCACTGGATTTCCAATCCCTTTAACTTGAAAAACAGTTTGACCTAAGAAGATCTCTGCTAATTCAAGGGACAGATGCAAGATGGAAAGGAATAACTATGATCTTCCAGAAGTTTCAGTGTAAGTACTTTGTTGCCCGATTTTCTATACTCCACTGGAAACAAAACTGAGCTCAGCTGAGGGTCACCCAGCTTAAGTGCTTGGGAATGAGACACAGCCAAGTCAAAAAAGATTTGTCAGTCTTTCACATTTCTACACACTTACCGCCCTGTAATGAGTTATTTTAATGATGGAGAAGAAAATACAACTTCCATTTGTTGAGAAGCTGAGGAAGATGATTCACTAAATTCCTTTCCCAAGTATTACTTTTATAAGAGTAAATATTGTATTTCAGCACTTGAGAGCTCAAAAACATTCTTTATTCTTGAAATATTTATACATAAAGAGCATTACTGAAATAGGAGTGCTTGATTACTTGGATTGGGTTGCATGATTGTGACATACTTATTTTTAGTCCTTGTGCTGAATGGTAACAGGAGACAGAGATATGAAAAAAATAAGAAGGATAGATTCATAGCTGGTGAATGTTAACTGTTAAACAACTTGTGTGTTTCTGCATATGGGAGATGGCAACACTTTGGAATTAAATTTCTGGTGCATCTTGAATTTACTTGTATTTGGAACAGCTTACACAGCGATTCACAAAGCATAAAGTCACCGTAGATGGACATGATATTCCTTTCCTGTGTGAAAGTAATGCAGAGATACTGTAAAGGGGCAGAGACATTGATCTTGCAGCTCAGTACAATATGTGCAAAGTAACATGCAAAGAGCCACTTCGTCTGCTGGTACACAGAGCTGCTTTTCAGAAGGGCCCAGGGAAGTGTTCAGAGCACTGCAGTGTCTGCCCCAGTCCTATCTAACTGTATGGTGTAGCCACCATCCCAGGTAATTACTCTACTGGCACACACTGGAGTTTTTCCATCTGAGCTGCTTCCTTTAGGTACATTGCCATCAATCATGCTTGTCCTTGAAGGCTTAATGATATGGGATTGCTAGGCCTTTATGGGATGCGTGCATGCCATTATCAGACAAGTTATCTAAACTGTTGCTTTTAGTCAGATCATTCCAGACTGATCTATCTTTCTAACAATACTTCAGCTGTTAATTGAATATGGACAGTAATGTTTTTCATGTTTCTTAATTATTTTACTCTTCTGAACCAGGTTCCTTTTGAGGATATTTATTTATTCAACCACAATGGTACATACACTTACTGGCTGCAGCCATATGAGCTCTGAAAAACTGTCTGTCTCCACTGAGAGCACAGCCCTGCTCTGAAAGGAGTCTCCAAGAGCCACACAACATAGATCGAAGTCAGCTGCACAGCACTGATTTTAGTGTCATACCTGTTTAGTTTACAAATGTAGAGCAATTTCTATAACCGTGAGTCCGCATTCCCTCTCATCTATCAGCATAATCTATAACAAAGATTTCTTCAGCTCAGTTGTCTCAGTGCAACATGCACAGCCTCTCAGTCTCCAGAGGCCATGGACTTCCCTTGGCTCAAGCAGGGACTGGTGAAGATCTTTCAGACAAGGTGTGAATAACCCCATCCTGTTCATCCTGCTTAACCCTGCCTGGTTCTGCATGGCCTGTAGCATCAGAAAGTAGTGGAAAGGGCTTTTCACGTCACTTGCATAAGCAGATTTGTTCCAATTTCACAGGAAGAATAAATCTGTTTTCCTTTCTCTGGAGAACATAATGTATTTTCAGGAAACCAGGATATTTCCTGTATACATCCATCGTGTGGTGTTATGGAATTGTATCAGTGACAGGGCATCAGTGCAGTGATGACACCAGGACTTTCTCTCCAGACTGTGTTTTAAACAAACAGGTAGTGTTTTTCCAATGGCACAAAGAGCAGCCAAGAAAATCTCTTCTTTCATGTTTATTTAGTTTTGAAAGACTTGCCTGAAGGTTCATTGGCGTTCCCACAGCAGACAGTTTGTGCCTGGGCTTCCTTGCAGAGAAAAGGGGGATATTCCAAGCATGTCAATATGTCCTTGGCTGCAGAGAGACATCTCATATGAGAGACGGTTACAGCTTCTCCCACTTCACAAACAGTTGCTCTTTATGTATGCACACTGGCGCAGCTTCACCCTGCAGTGTTTAACTGGTGCTGTTTATGCTGATTGTACTCTTACCGATTTCACTGACATACTCTCACCTTATCAATACTGTCACACAGGTCCCCAGAAAGAGGTTTCTCTGATTTTCTCTGTCTGTGGTGTCCTTCTCCCCATCATTCGACAACTATGCTGCCTCCATCTGCTTGCCCATTGCTGTTAACTTGACTCCTAGGCCAACTCAAGACAGGAATTTCTCTCTCAAAGATGTGAAGCCACCACATATTTTCTGAAGCTCAGTAGCTGAAGGAGGAACAAAATGGGAGTCCTTCACAGGGGAAGAGTAAACCTAGCTCTTAAAGCATCCATATGCTTCCTGCCTGGCCCATTGACCCCAAAACTACAAATGTGTGTGCTTGGTACCGGGCATGGAGGATGGCATGTAGCATAGGCTCAGCAATGGGGAAAGGCAGGAGGACATAAGGGACCTCTGGAGAGGGCAAGGAGGTTTCTGCAGTGCTGGGAGATTAAGGCTGAATTCTGGCAACTATACTTTAGGGCAAGCACTTAGTTTTTCTTCCTAATATACAGTCCTCTACTTCTCTCCTAATAGAAATAAGAAGCTTGTTGGAGGATTCTGCCCCAACTCTTGGCCTTCTAAAAATATGGTGAGCTGCTTTCCTCGTGCACTGAAGGACCTACAGAATGCAGCTGCTCCTCAGCATAGCAGTTACTCTCTCCCCAGTGCCAGCACGCCTGCCCTTAGTGTAGGCACTGAGGGACGTCTATCCCGCTCTGCAGCCTGGACTCAGCCCCATGGAGACCTTCATGGAAGGATCCTTGAAACATCTACCACATGCTCAGGCAATTGTGCACCTCAGCTGTATGTGAATCCCTTGCCAAATGGATGGAGGCTGCAGCCCTGTCTCAGCCCTCAAGTAGCAGCAGGTCCCTGCAGCATCCCCAGCAGAAACCAGCCTGCCTCTCAGCAGCTCTCAGCCTCCTCCTCAATGCCTGTGTGCAAGGCTCACAGAAGCAGGGATGAGCATTGCACACTCATGAATAAGTGTAATTGAAATTCTGTTCATAGCTATTTGGGGAGAAAAAAAAATTGTCAGTGTAATTAAAATGCACAGGGGAAAGAGAAGTAGCCTATACAGACACATTATGTTACGCAGCACCCATCCAGACAAAGGTCTTTGTCTATAAAAAGCTCAAATATATCTGAGATAATTGCTGTTCATTGATTGTGCCTCTGAAGTGGAGTCATTCTGGCATATTCCACCTTGAGGCTGTCTTCTATGTTTCTTTGAAAGGGAAAAATTCAAAAGTTCAAGTAAAGACACAAGTTCAGTCAAATATGTGGCAGTAAAAGCCTGATTTACAGCGTTAAGGTTACTTTCAGCTGACCTAGCCCTAAGTGGTGCTGGGCAGTTTTGTCTGATCTTGTGTTAATGCTGTTAGCCTGTGTTTACTAAATGATTTAGCACTGAAATGTTGGGAGTTGCCAAATATTTGTCTTCTGTCCTTTATGAATATTTGAACAGCTTTCCCCAGCTCACTCTGAATGCAGAAAAGGGTGTTAAAAGTATTGTGCTCAGGTAGCATTACTCTGCGGATGCTGCAGGCCAACAGCATTCTTGCATCAGTGACACCTTTGGCTCTGTACTAAATAAACCAAAGTCTGAAGAACAAAGCCGTGTGTTTGAGCCCTACTTCTTAAGTTCTTCAGAAAAGTAGGTTTGAAAATAGAGTTCTTTAATCCATCCATAGATACATATTTTTTTCAACTCTGCCTCATTTTAAATACGCTAACATTAAAGAACCTTTAGGTGAACCAGCTTTACATTAAGGGCAATATCCAAAAAGGGTGAGAACCTGAGTTCAAGCCCAGAAATTCTCACGTACTTATGAGATGAACTTGAATGTATCTCCACGGTGCATTTCTTATCCAGAAAAAAGAAATGTGAAGTTTAAAATCAACAGCGTGTGTGCAAATGTACTAGGATGTCATGATATAACATCTCAGCCATTGTTCACAATTTCTGCATATAGCCAGTATCAATGCACAAACGAATTTCCTTTTATAACACCATTTTTCGCATTCCCTTGCAGACCCCAGCATAAACAGACACACCATTCTTCACACACTCAGAAGTGCAAATCATTTTCACTTCTAAATGTGACTGCACAGGGGCAGAGATATTACTCCAGATAGAATTCACCCAGCAATAGTACTTTCCAATTTTTTTTAAACACAGGTACAAAGCTGAGATGAATTTTCCTGAAGAAGTTGACCCATAAGGTAGATAATTTTAAATGCCAGCCTTGCAAGGAAAGCTGCAGCTTCTCACATTCTGCAACTTAATCTTCTGCATTGTGGATTGGAAGAAATGCCCGTTTAGTGTGAAAGGATCCAACACAATTTTGATAGGGTTGCTGGATTTAAAGGATCAAGACTCGATGAGAATATAACTAGCCATCTCTCGTAGGTCCAGGTACATAATGCTTTATGTTTATTTTCCTTATGTTCTAATACAAGGATGAATTCTTTTCATCTGCGCTTATTGGTAATCATTTTCATTTAGTATGTCTGGAAGAAGCCAAGAGTAATGAAAGGAGACACCTTCTCATTCATGATTTGTTTTTAAATATTCCTCATTTCTTTCTTTCTTTTTTTATCCCTCCGCATACTGATATTGCATGCATGGCTTGCTCTCAGCTTGCTATGAAACAAGCTGGGGCAAGCCTTGTAATATGATTCAAATTGTAAATCTCATGTCTTGCATCCCCCAAACACCTCATCTTATATGCAGTCTGGAACCTTCATTCCAGTACCAATTAGACTAATATATCCACCCAGCTCCGATTGGGGTGATGGATCGGCTGGTGGGGGAAATGGAGGCGATTTTCTCAGCTCCTCTGCATTCCCATAGGCATGCAGCATTTGACAGATTGGGCAGAACTGCCACGAAAGAGTCTGACACAGATGGTGTAATTAGAAAATGCGAAGTGCGAGTGTGAAATTTATCTTTGATCAGCACCTCCTTGCCAGATTGTCATCTATGTTAATATGATGATGGCTTCTTGGAGATGGATAGAAGAAAACAGCAGCCTTGAGGAAGAAATGGAGACAGTTCACAACGTAGAGAAGATATTTTGTTTAACTCTGAAACTCAATCAATTTCAACACAAGTGAAATGTGATTTAATGTATTTAATTCATACGAAAACAAATTGAATCCCATTCTGATACCTTACTTTGTTAGGCCTATAATCAATATGGAAAAATCCTAGTTTTTGTTAGAAGAAGACAGAGATTAATTTTTTATGAACAGTTAGATAAAAAAAAAAAAAATCAATCAATACCTATAGGCAGACTTGAAGCTACGACATCTCTCTTTGTAGACACCTAATGTAATCTAAATATATGCCCCCAAAAATCATTGCAGAATTGCCTGGGCAGGTTTAAGGAGTTAAAAGAGCTGTTTGCTTTCTTGCTTTGTATTTTCCATTCTCTCAGAGAATCTATTCAGGTTCACTACAGAATACAGCAATCTTTAACTTCTTCATTTTTTCCAAACGAAGATTCCAACTGCTCATTATTTTTAATCTGTAAAGACAGGCAAACACTCTTTGCCTGAGCAAAACGTTTTGACTGTTTATCTGACACCTCTAGCTCTTCCAACAGTCTGAGGTGTGCTGTCCTGCAGCAGGCCATCACTGTCCTTCAGGCACCAAAGCGCTGCTTTCAAACACTGGAAGATTTAGCCTGTGTGAGACTGGTGTCATTTTCCACAGAAAGAAACCAAAGCACAGAGCACAGAGGTGCAACCTGCCCAAAGTCACAGAGGAGGCACGATCTGGGCCCACCGTTCCCAGTGGGATCCCTTGCACCAGCTTGGCCTTGCCGCCGTACTGCGTCTTGCAGCCTGGATCCGGGTGCTTCACGAGGTTTAAGTTTACAAACCGCTACGCCATAGTTCATTTTGCGAAAAACTGCTCGAATGTTCACATGAATGGTGCTAATTTTCAGGAAGGTAAATTAGCATAATTAATGACCAGCCAAATTTGGGGGTAATACAGTATGTAATTAACATTAGAGAGTTCTGTTGTACCACCTGCCCCCACATTTCATTGTTGCAGTGTACGAACTGTACAGGAGGCTATTTTCCCCTTTGCTGCACTGAGCAGAAAGCAGCTTTCTTCATCAGAATAAGCCATTAGCTGTAATGGCATGTAGGTGTAATGGAATGTGCTCGAAACATCTGTGCTGAGAGCAGGGGAGAAATTGCTGCATGCAGTCGTAGGCCTTTGGGGAGCTTGATTAAGGATTGCTTCAGAGAACTTGAGATCTGGCTTGGGATGCAAAAAAGAGAAGAAAGGAAAATAACACTAATAGATTTACGGATGTACTGCAGGGAGAACAAAGGATTTTTAATTTTTTTTACTTCCCTTTATTGCTCTTATATTGCATCTGTTCTCTGTTGGGCTTTCACTTATTGAATTGATCTGGAAAAAAAATGTAGTTCAAAATGCAGTTTAGCAAAAGACATCCTTGCTGTATAAACATGAAAATAGCTTGATTTTTTTCTCTTTGTTTGCTAATGAAGACCTCATTGAAACCACAAATAATTCTAACAATAAATATTTATTGCACATGACGTTAGCCTAAATCTTTTCTTCATCTCCTTTATCTAGAAATCATGCGAACAAACGTTAAAAAAATAAACTGCACATAAAGACAATTCTTATCTTACACTATTTGTATTTCTGGAGCACTCATCTGCTCCTTCTTGTGTAGATTTTTTTCAGGATTTCTTTTAAAATGATTTTCTGATTTGTTTCTCTTCAACTCCATTTATTTGCACACATTTTTAATAACCAGTGGAATATAAACTCTCGGTACACAATAAGAGTAATTGCAGAACCACTGGCCTATGTCAGTTCTGACTATTGACCCATCAAACTGTGAAAAATCTGAAATGCAGTTTACAGGATCTTAGGCGAGTTGATAGGGGGGAGGAAAGCAATGTTCTAAAAGATTATTTTGATACCATGAAAAGAGAAGGGTTAAATGTTTGAAAAATCCATATTACAGAAAAGGGAATTAATGTTCTGCATGGGACAGATGTGGCTGTATCACACAGAAAATGAGAAACAAACCCACAGATATTGGGTGGTTTAATGATTAAGTAAATCTTTCTCTTTCTAATTACAAATGACAACAAAGCACTGTGTTCACTGGTATCCATCTTCCTTATGAAATAAGAGGCTTTCTGAGTTGGTGCCAAAAATGCCTTACAATGAAGTTTAAAATATGTAGGGAGGCAAAAATGTAATAAAAATGCAAAAGCTAATAATATTATGGCGACTGGCATTGTTTACAATGTAGAGCACCTGCTGTTTTCAAAAAAAAAAAAAAAGAGAGAGAGAAAGAAAAAGTGAAATCATCAAACTGTTCTTAAATGGAAAATCTGGGCTCTCTGCCAATTACACAATGTGTTTCAGGTGCACTGTAAATAGGAACAATAAAAGGTGCAGAGGAAAGAATCTGAAATGTTAAATCCCAGAGACACGAGAATATTATTTGATGATGTTACTTTGAAAGGAATACTTGGGTATCTTCCAAATTTCTTCAGTGTAAAAAGATTTAAATTTTTGCCTTAAAAAAAAAAAAAAAAGTTGTAAAAATGTAATTATCCCTTTAAAAATCCTGATTAAATTAACCTCCAAAAGAAGACGATCTAAAGAATCCAGAAAATCCACCTGGATTTCCCTCTTACCAGTCTGTTGTACATGGGAAATTCTTGGAGACTGTGGAGAAATATAACAGCATCATATTCTCTGACAAAATAATAATAAAACAAGAACCACCCCATTAGGCTGTAATTCTGAATTCCAGCCCAGTGATGAGTTCCTGTTCACTGAAGTCGGAATAAGAATTTGACACTCTGTGTGGAAGGGAACTTGTCCTATTCTAATACCTTGTCCTGTGTTCCAGGGAGTTATATTTCTGTGCATTTATCTTGTGGCTGAAGGGCTGCAGTTGCAGATAAGAGCTTTCTTCTAAGTGTAGGGAACAAAGCTGGGATGAAAACTGGTCCCTTATCCACAGCATCAAAAAGACAATGGGATATTATTAAGTGTGAGATATTACCTAAGTGTTTAAGCTTTCTTTTTTGGAGAAAAGTACTTGGGTTATTTGTTTTATTTCCATAGAAATGAGATGTACTGGATGGAGGTAAGCAGGTTCAGAAACCTACAATCATAAGGGGTCTCTTTCAGCCTACGTCAGTGAAAATAAATAGGATGAATGGTGGCCCCTCCTGTGGCCTCAGGGCTCTACACAGATCAGTTCACATTGCTCACGGCTTACTCTTTTCTCCCCTAGGACAAGATAGGCTCATCCTCACTACCTTTGGGGAGCACCTGCAGACCTGAACAGCACTGCTTGACAACGGCCAAATGCCAGAGCTGATAGTAAGGGTTAAACAATATGGATCTCACAGAGCAGTGCTTAGACATGTCCTAAGCCTGTTTAGTTTACTAGTATAGATGTAGCCTTGGAGACCAGAGACCAGATGCTGTGCATCTGCTACACTCCCTGTAAGATCAGCCGTGGTTATTTCCATACCCCATATCTACAGGGAAGGCCTGTAATATAGCAGTAATCACTTTCTTCCCATCCTCACCTGAACCATGAGCCAGATCTTCATTTCAGTAACCCTTGAATAAATCAATAATCCTTCTATGTGACTGAAATCAGATGTATGACCTTTTTATTACTCTCTCTTTCAGGTCTTATCCTGCCAGTTTTCCCTGTTGCTAGCAGGAACGGAATAATTTCTTCTATTGACAGCAGTTTGTTATTCGTTTGATGCTGGCAATTAGTCTAACTTTCTGAACAATGTCTGCAAGAAGCCATTTCTCTTAGTAGATATAGAAATTGGGCACACCCTTGGTGCTATAATTTTAGTGTGATATGTAGTATCAAGCTACTTCCATGTGACATACCCTCCTCATAATTGCTTCTATTTTTACTTCTGTGACTAAACTGACAGAAGACCGTAGTGAGGAAGCAAGAGGAAATAGGTGTCACAGTTTTATTCCACTTTTGTAATATATTTTTGGAACTCATGTATACTACAACAATGTAAAGCGGACAAAGTTAAAGTGACATGGGAGAACAGCTGCAGGGCTGAAGAGGGAGCAGGGCTCTAGCCAGCTGCTATTACTGTGCTGATATTCTGGTTTTCTGGTATGGATCTGAGTGCCAGAAACAAGAACTGCAGGTGTCTTGTGGTGGTGGAAGCGGAAGGAGCAACATCTGAAAGGAGTTCAAGGAATCGAAAAAGTTAGAATGGGGAAGGAGGAGGAAGGAAGGCTCTAGATTAGCTCTGCTCACAAAGTTGTTCGGGTATTGTTTTTCTTCCAGAATCAAGAGAGGTCATTATCCATACTGAATATTGGGGAATCTAAGACAACGCCTATCCAAGCAGGTTTGAAAAGCTTTAACTATTTTAAATTGCTATGGATGAAGTATTTTAAAGTATCATCTCTCACTCTCTGACGGATGAAACTGAAGTCTCTTTCTTCTTTGGCCTTTCTGGTTAGGAAGGACTATTTCCACTCTTCTATAACTCCAGAATTTCTGATGACTTTCAAATAGTGTGAAAATTCAGTTAAAACTCATGGGTGATACTGCCATCAAATTCAGCAGCTAAATTCTGCAACTTCACGGGGACTCAAGTTTTCTGTCTGTTGAATTAATGATTTTCCATTCAGTGCCGATTCCCACATATAGGACATACACAAACAGGTATGCAGGAAGCACTCCTAAGTGCCCTCCTAAGCTGATGTGCTATCGAAATGATTTGAAAATAAAATTCTTACAGCAAAATTCTGTACCTTATTGGAGATGAAACCAGTAGCACAGCCTGGAAATTACATTTGAAGGGTTTATAAATTGGGAGAGATGCTTAATTTTTCCTATACTTTCTTTTACGCATCAAGTACTTTTCTTCTGTCTAAAATCCAGTTCCCTATTCAGTATTACAGAGCTGTAAATAAAAAGAGCCATAATTACAAATTTCTTACAAAGTTTGTACTTGAAGACATATATAACCAAAGATCAGACCTTTCGTTGGTGCAATAAATATCCAAGGCTGTAGTAAAACCAAAACAAATCAAAAATAGAACTATATTCCAGTTAATTGGGCTTAGACAGAAATCTGATTGTATGAGCTGCCTAGTTTAATCATCTTATTCTACTGGCACCACTCTTCTTAGTTATCATATCAAAGCTCTTCTTCCTGAGATAGGGAATAAGAACATGGATCAGTCAGTTGGAGCCCCAGCTGGTGAAATTTTTGTCCTAGTGAATTCAGGTTTCAGATCTGGCTAGCTTAGAAAAAAGTAAAATACAAAGGCAAACAAAGCAAACAAAAGATACCTCAAGAAAGTGTCACCATCCATACTGGCTGTCAAAGAAAACTATGCTTGAAAAATGCATAGACAAGCTGGAGATCATCCACACTGGTGGTCTAAAAAAATGTTATTTCAGACTATCTAAATTCAGCCAGGAATACTGTAAGTTTGTGAAAATCTGCCTTGTTTCGGAATTTGACAAAGATATATATCTTATACCTATGATTAAATTCTAAGGTTTGGTTTTTATATTTTTCAATCAAACCAATGTATTTGCAGCTATAAAGATAAAAGGGAGTTAGGAAAAAATGTAAAGTACATTTTCCCCTTTCTTCTCATGCTTCATGTGAATCCATCTTTTTCTTCAGTGATTTACTCAAAAGACAGGAATATAACCAGCTCATTGTTACTGAAATTCAACTGGAACTTGTTGCCCTCCAGAAAAGCACAGAAGAAATCCTGAATGTCCCTGAGGGATTTAAATTCCCTGCTTGTCCTTGAACAATCAGGCTACCGAGTTTTATTCCTCTGAGAAACTGATCATCTGGCATGAAAGCTGTGCAAAGACCATTTGATGGCTTAAGTCTATGCCCCTGACAAGAAGACAGCCTGACTTTCAGCTGCTCCAAGCTGCTGCAAGATGAGTGTGTTGCATATTCCCCCACTGTAGTTATTTATCCTCTTCTTATAGATAAAGATCATCTCCCTCACATTAAAAAATAGAATATTAAAAATATTTAAAAATAGCAACAGAGAACCAAGAGTTAATGGTTAGTGTTCACAGTACAAAATGCAACTAAGCCAAAGGAGCCCTTTAAAATCCAGCACAATATTGAGACTGTCTTCCCAGATATCACAGCAAGCCTTAATAGCTTTACTTCAGGTTCAAAACAGATAAGACCACAGGTATTGGCAAGAAAACAACTGGGAGATTCTGATGACAGTCCCTTTTTGTGACTGCCGAATGGCTTATGTCATCCTTCTCCATAAATCCTCAAGAAAGCTTGAACTTCTTGTTATGTTTTTGAAGCTTGAGCATTCTTCAAACTAGCCCAATCATGCAACTGCTCAGCTATGGGGACACCACCGTACTTGATAAAACAGAATATGCATCACACTGGCTGGTATTAATGGGGAAAGGCAGAAGCAATCTTAAAACATCTTCCTAGTTTTCATCATCTTATTTGACTTCCATTAATGTAGAACATGAAATTTTACCAGACAATTCTTGCATCAAACCCACAAATTCTAAAGAAGCTATGATGTCTGCTTTAAGTATCTAATCTTCTCTTCAAAATTTGAAGTTGCAAAAAATTGGACTGATTTCTTGATGCTTATTTCAAAGAATTCTTACTGTTAAAACTTGTATCTTCTCAGATCTTTGTTCCTTAATTTAAACATTCCTCCTCTTTATATAATCTACTACCCAAAGATATACACTGTGATAAAATCATATCCTACCCTTTAACTAAGGAAGCTACTTAGACTGATCTCTGCAACCATCACCTTCTTCCATCAGACCCTAATTACTTTGTGGTTCTTACTTTGTCTTTCTGATATGATTTAACAACAACAACAAAAAAAGCAACAAACTTTGTGATGTCAAGTCTTCTAGGCATTTACATAGAATTTCCAGGCAAATATTTTGTTTGCTTTTTGCACTCCAAGAACATGTTCAGCCAGTTTTCCACTGTAACTCTCCCTTCCTTTTTTTAAAGTCTACTGACATTTTTCTCTTACACTTCTGACTTTTTAGCTATGGATAAGATAACTTCTATTCCCCCAGATCACTGACAATTATGTGATAGGTTCCTGCTATCAATTTGAGTGTCCAGGGTCAGATGGCAAGATGTTGCAAGTGGAAGACCTTTAACTCAGCAGTGTGCTTCATATCCCAGACTGACAGATCTCAAGCTTAACCTTCAAGGCCTTTGTGCTCTTCTGGAGCTTTTGCCTGAGGGCTGCCATGGGCAGCAGTTGTACTTTAGTCTATATGTGAATCTATTAATGTGGCTACATCAGCAATGTACAGATTCTCCATGCAACACAACACATTGTGATGCTGGCTTGGTTGCCACACTGGAGCTCCAAGCCCAGCAGACCTCCAGGGTGTGCATCCACCAAAGGTGACAAATTCCTCCTGCAGGAAGAAAAAAATCTCATTGTGCATGTTGGTGCATAGCATTTATGGCAGCGCTTGACACATTTTACTGCTTATGTATGAACATCCTCACCACATTGCATCAACAAAACAAGATATATTTACTTCCCTGTACCCTACATAAATAACCCTCTGGCTAAAATATGCACTCACTCCTTAAAATATATCATGAAATACATCTGATTTCTTTTAGATGTGCTTCTTTGAAATTCTGATTTTGGACACAGCTTGTTTCACTGATATAAACATGTTAATAGAGAGTATGTCAAAAAGTTTATTGATTTTAATTCTTGAAACTAAAAAAAAACATAGAAGTTCTGTTTTATGCTCTGGGTAAGTAAATCAGCATCATGTTTCTACTTTGCAGCCAGTGAACCATGCTTTATGTTAATCTCTTCCTACAAATATAGGAACGTGAACAAAGCTTAGTAGTGGAGAGAATACACAAATTACCTCCAGCCTTTTAGAGGCACAGGAAAGGCTTCAAACACCAGCAGATATATGACTAGTTTATCCAGGAAGCCTTGTTTCTAAAAGAAAAAAAATGATCCCAAGCTTCGTGTTAAATAGTGTAACGCTAGATAATATTCTTTGAAGCATAACAGGATACGACACTGCTTGTTCATGTCAGACCTGAAGGAAAACAAACCTGTTTTCTGCTTATGTTCTAAACCAAGGGCGCACACATACGACATGAGCTAGCACACATACACTCACGTTCAAATACATGCATATATATATTCAGACAGATGTTTTTTTGCAAATAACAACAACAAAAAAATGCTGGATATATGGCCCCTACCTTCCTCCCACTATGAATGCTCTTTTCGTTAGTCCACTGAATAACCATTTGTCATAGGCTTTACTGTGCCATGAAGTTATGATTAATATTATGGCTCATGTACAGCGGGTTGAAAGACCACATTCATTTTCAAAGTCACGTTGCATTGATTAGAATTCACTGCAGGTTATTCAAATAACGATCCTCTCTTTTCCCAGGAGAATCTCCGTCTGATTTTTCTTTATACTCATTAAAGATCCCAGGTGCAGACAAAGCTTTACATACTTCTAATTTGCATTATCCTTGGGAAGGAGGTAATTCACATGCCTTCAGTATATAGCACTTGTTTTTGTAGTTTGCTCTTTCCTATCTGTCTATTTAAATAAATCAAGAAATTTAGCCTTTATAAACCTTCTGACAATAGAAAATGCCAAATTTTATTATGCTTAGTAATGAGCACATGTATTCTGAAATATCAGTTATAATTCAGATTAAGCAAAACAATTCCTTCCTTGCTTCTCTCCACATTTTACTTAAAACACTATATATACTCATTTTCTCAGGTGCAGGAGAAGGTGAATTTTTAAAGCAAAGATATAGATTTAATATCAGCCTTTGACTGATGTAAGAATATCCCTCAGTAAACACCCTGTGAGAAATCATTAGCAGGATTTAATGGTTTTCTTTTTCCTTTTTGTTAGCCATACATAAAACAATGAAAGTACATAGCATCTATAATTGCTTGGTGGAACATAGCAGTCCCATTAACCCCCAAAATGCAGCACTTGCATGGTTTTCACATCTGGTTTCTGAGGCATAAGTTGCGTGGGCCTATGTTTTGCTATGAAATAATCTGTCTTGGACTATTTTTATCGCGAGCCTTTGTGTAATGAGTTTAGCCTGAAGCAGACTGACAGCATTGTTGACATTTCATTGAGTTTCCATCCTCAAGAGAGAGGAAATTTTAGCTAATTAAATAATGTTATAGTGTCTTAGAAACTACAAAGGCAATGGGAAACCACACAGCAGTCATACTGTATTTGCTAAGATCACTTGTGTATTCCTGAGGTTTTATTATGCAGAAATCATTCTTCTAACAGTCTTTAAAGCAAGTCGTACATTAGATAAGCTTTACATAACTCAGGCTTGATAATAATATTTGTAAACTGGTTTATGTATATATGAAATGAATCCAAATGGGGGAAAATGCTATCAAAGAAATGTTGTAAAAGTTACTAGTCTTCATCATTTCTTCATCGGTGACCAGATAGCGTTGTTCATGTGTGCTGGGGGCAGAGAGAGAGAAAGAGCTTTCTTCTTTTCCTTTATGGTTATCAAGAGAGCAGAGCTCCTCCTTGACATTGAGGGGGCAAGGAAGGGCAGGGAAAGACGGCTTATGGAAAGGCTGGCAGAGTCACACGGGTCTCCTTGGAGTGGGGGGGAATAGTTCTGGTGTAGGATTGGTGTGGTGGGGCCAGCGGGTTTCTCTTGACCCTGCACATTCTGTTCTGAAAGACCAACCTGTTCTGTGGGTGACAAGCCACTGGCCAGAGAGCAGCAAAACAAAGGGCAAATCATATCTGCCATGAAATGGGCCAAGACATGGTGCCTTCTGTGACGTTCCACCAACACTCTTTCTTAGTCTCCTTGATTCCAGTTGTCCCCAAAGCTGGTGTCACCCTTGATGTCCTCAGGGATCGTGGTGGTAGCAGCTCCACCATGAGCCTTGAGAGGTGCAGCAGCACATAGGAACCTCCACATACTGTCTTGCACCCAGAAACTGTGGTTCTTGCTACTGATGGGTGCTCCTAAGTGTTCATACAATAACACTCTCAGAATGGCTGCCACATCAGGAGGAAAATTATACATTTCCATATTAATTATTTGATTTCTTTATTAGTATGTCAGTAGTTCCCTGAAAAGCCACCAGTTATATATCTAGTTTCACGACTTTTAAATGTGTCATGATATGATGAACTAAAGCACAATAGTTAGAAAATACTTGCTGAAAAAATGCGTGAACTTTATTTTCTTTCCAGACATGGGGTGTTATTTGCTGGTAATTTAAACCAGAAGCCACTACCACGTATCCTTCCAAATCTTCAGTTCACAGCAAGGAGATTTTTTATTTGCATAACACCTTTCCTCCTAGAACAGCAAAGCACTTAAAAAAAATTAATTTAGCATTATAATCTCCCGCAGCGGTGATTCACCCACCGTGCTTGCAGTGAAGAGCATTAGACTGTCCCTGTGAAATCAGAGCCACCAGGCAGCACCAGAACACTCCAGGACCCAGAAGAGCTGCTATGGTTTCTGTTAGTCCACATGTGTGTGCAGAGGGACATCCCTGCATGATTATTTCCACCCGAGTGACTGTTGGTTCCTCTCCTGTGCCTGGCAGCATACCTGTTTCAGCTGCACAGGAGGAAAGAGGAAGGCGCCAGAGCATCCAGTGAGCTCCCCAAAATCTTAATTCGCTCAATAAGCCTTAGGGAGTCTGAAAGATTTTATTAGCCTTGATTACATTTTGCTTGGGATCATGAGGTCAGTGGGATTGGCGAGCTTTTGTTTTTAAAAACCTAACTTGCTTGCCAGGCGAGTTTTCCCAAGCCCTCATTTTATTGTGGTTTCCAGCGGGGGATCTTGTTTCAAGGGATATGATCAAAGTAAAGGACATTTCTTCTGGGACTTATTTTACATAGATTAGATCTCATTATGCAACTTGCTCTTTAGTCTATATTCTTTTTATAAGCTTCTGGCTATATGAATGAATTTTACATAGTAAAGTGTAAATTTATTATAATGAATACACTTTCTGAGTGAAAGGGAGGCAAAATACAACATAGTATAATACATTCGAGCTTCCTTATCAACAACAAATTTTGGCATTGCAGCAGTTTAATCTTATCTCAAATAAGGTTGATGTACACTAATTTCCATGTAATTTTCAGCTTTTATTTTAAATTAAAAAATAAACTCATTTTCTGGAAATAGTGTCAAATTTTACATTTCCTTCCTTCATATATTTTTTCAACCTTCTTTCAAAGACACGAGTGGTTACTTAAGGTTTTAAGATCTGCACTCGATTAAGTCATTACAACTTGACACCTTGAGAGTTCTACCAAGGTGGGAATTTGTGATAATGTCCAGCAGCTCCTTGTACTGCGTGTTGGACAATTTCTGTTAAGACTGGAAACCGAAGAATTTAAATATTAACAGAGAATAGAACTCAGCATACACAGGAATTCCTTTCCAGCATTCTTAAGACTTAGGGATTAGCAGAAGTGGGAATCTTTGTTAAAAGCCTCATTCTCATACAAATAAGAACAGATTTTTGAATTTATACTTCTCTATTGTGCATCTGAAGTTCGGGTCAATGCGTGATAAGCACATGCATGCTCATTGAATATTTATGTAAAAGACATGATTTTATTTGCGGAATTTCCTCATGTGAGTAAGCAGGTGTGTTTTTATTTTCCCATAATTTTGCTTGATTTAAAGCTAGCATTATTGAGTGGCTGATAATTTTTCAAATGTTTCAAACAGTTGCATGGAATCAATTGTCCAGTTTTGACAAGTTTTATAGCAATATGCCTTCACCTTTCAAGTTGCTTTTTTGAGAAGGTTTTTCAGTGCAGTTGATAATCTCAGAAGTACATCCAGCCATTTATACTTTTTCTGTTCTACATTATATAGGGGAAACAAAGAAAAACTTTTATTGTGCAAAATTTACCTGAAGTTGCTTCAGTCAAGACATCCAGATTAGTCTCTGAGATAGAAAAGGTGTTAGCGGTCTAATAATTGTTCCTTATTAAATTATGTATAAATAATAAATGCTCTAATATCTGTGTGAAAATTTTGCCACAGATAAAAGACTTCCTTCATTTTAGGCTTAAATACTGGAGGCAAATTGGTGCAGAATGCCTAGAGGGCTTACTATTCCACTGATGCTCTAGTCAAGAGGCTTCATGTGCAGAGAATGGGATTTTTGTAAGTATTTGGCCTTCATCACCCCTGGACCCATTGCATTCAAATGGTGATGTAGACACACTGAACATACCTGAAAATCCCTTACTTGTTTTTGTAAGGACTAGCTCCCTATAGAAAGCATCCACACCTGAAGTCTACTTCTAATTGTACATAGTACCTACCTACCACTTCTTTCCCAAATCAGATTAATTCTGGTATGAAACCTATGCAAAAGCTTGTGTACAAAGGGGTTAAACTCATACCAGCTAATAAAATGAAATCTTATTTACAGCCTGAAAGCAGCTATCATATGTTTTTCCTAGGTTATGATTCAAAGCTTACACATCTTTAGTTTATCATAGTATAAGGCAGCCTCAAGAAAGGAATGTTTTTCATTTAAATGGTTAATTAAGACTTGGAGACATAATTTTTTTTTTTTTTTTCCTGATCAATGCAAGTCAAATTCTTAGTGAAAGTGGTTGAATCATCTTCAGAACTCTGATCATAATTAAACCACAAGGAGGTTGTTATGATTAAATGTGGGAAGCTGAAAATATGTGAACCATAACAAAGGATCTGAATTCACTTCAAGCTTTGCATAAAATGCAGTTTCAGATTTTTTTTCTTATCTTAGTATGAAAAACCTTTCATCCTCTAGTTTCCTCTTTTTATTTTCAGAATTTCTTCCACATTCAGTTACATTTCTTGTAAGGAATAATTAGAAGCAAATCTTGCAAATGAAACAACTAACGTCTGGCTTTCCTAATTTACAAATACTCCCTATGTTCTTTGTCCAAACTATGGACTTATTTTATTTTTTATTAAAAATACGTAATTTTAATGGATGCTCTTTTAGTCCTCAACAGCTACACTTACTACATTGGTAAGCAAACATTTACCCAAATGACTTCCTCACAGCTGCATAATCCATACATGGTGTTAGTAGTCCACAATAAATTTCTAAAATCTATATTCTATATAGAAATAAATTTCTAAAATCTGTATTCTTTGTGTTCTAATTCTTTATTGCTACAATAATTTGTTTCTACTTTCTAATTAGGCAGTGTAGCTTTTACAGAATAGATTTTACTCAGAATATTTGTTTTTCTGTTCACATAATTTAATTTTGAGTACTTATACTCACAGCACACACTTATCTAAATAAGACTAAATTCTGTTGTCTTGCCTTGGCAAAATTCCCCTTTTAAAACAATGAGTAGGAGACATATGACTGTATGAACAGCTATTAAAAACAGTGCTTATTTCTAAAACAAAAGAAATGTCAAGATGGCCAATACTAATTTCAACAATTATATGAACATTTCTAACTCTGGGAAATGCAGACTTGAAGGAAGATGAAGTTCTATATCTTGAATTTTATTGCACCATTTCTGATCTGCGAGTAAAGCATCACTAAAGCAGAGTGAATTAAACTGTGCAGGATTTTGTTGTTCATGTCCCTCTCCACTAACAGCAAAATCAAAGAAAGCAGGTTGGAAGACATCCCTACTAAGTGCATGGCCAGAGAAGATCCTCTTCCTTTCACGTTTCTCATTTCAGCTAGAGAAGGATGGTTGTGAATGTTCTCTGATGGTATATGATAACCACTAAATCCCAGAACCAAAGTGCTTACGTGCTGATCTAAAGTCTCCACACAGTGGCTTCAAGTTGGAGTATTAGATGCATAAGTAGGTCTGGAGGATAATATTTCAACCAAGAGAAAGTGCATTAAAGAGAGATGTGTCTGGAATCCAGAATACTTGAATCAGGTGCTTCATTTCGATATTTTTATATGCCTGAGTAAGACATAATTAGGACTATGTCTAATCATAGTCCAGAACCCCCTTCAGGAATATGGTGTCTCATTCTTCAGAGGCAGTGAGGGCAACACTTTGATATAGAAACAACTGCTGAAGGAGAACTGCAGAAGGGTCCCCTGCTACTCTCTGCACAAGCATGAGAAAAAGGACCCCTAGTTTTGAGGTCGTAAAATCATGAAATGGCTTGGGCTGGAAAGGGCCTTAAAGATCATCTAGTTCCAAACACCCTGCTGTATGCAAGGCTGCCACCCACCAGCTCAGGCTGCCCAGGGCCCCATCCAACCTGGCCTCGAATACCTCCAGGGTTGGGGCATTCACAGCTCTCTGAGCAGCCTGTGCCGGGGCCTCACCACCATCTGAGTAAAGAATCACATCTTAACATCTAAACTAAATCTCCACTCTGTCAGTTTTAAACCATTCCCCCTTGACCTATCACTATCAGATTGCGATAGATCTTCTTTTTATTATTTTTCCACCTCCACTGCAGAAACTTCCTTCTTGTTGAAGCTAAATCATTGAATAGAAAGGAACAAAAGTTGTCCAGAGTCAAAACAAGGACCAGAGAAAACAAACCATGACTGTGTAACTCACTGACAGGGCTGTCTACCTGCATAAATGTAGGTACTGCAGTAGCCTAGAAAATAGGAGTTTTTGCCATGTTCATATATGTACTAAACTTCATCTTGATAGTAATTAAGTTGTACCTACCTGATTTTACCAGTGACTGTGTCATTCCTCAGGATATGTATTCTCAGTACCCCATAAGTCTCTGGAATAGCATCTCACCCAATGCAACCTTCTTACAACCAACAGATGTGCAATCACAACACAGCTTAGTTCAGGGCCAGGAAACTGCTCTCTACATGCCAAAACAGTGAGTTTATTTCACTGTACTTTATAGAATAATTAGAGGTATATAACTGTATTTACAGTTTTTCTGTGAAGCGGGAAAGAAAAGGAAACAGCATTCCAGAGAATGATAAAGTGAGAATGACTTAATTGCAGAAACATACTGGCTAGGAGATTTTTTTCACATTTTAATGAATAAATGACATATAAATACACTAAAAATAAAAGGCACATAAGTAGTTATTTACCTACAGATAGAATAGAATTGAATGAAATTCTTGTATCCTAAGAATCCTGACACAGTACTCCCACTTTGCAGGAAATTTTTAATTATGTCCAGGACTGCTTTAGTAATGAGAGACAGATTCTTGTCCAGTTGAGCCAGTTGCAAAGCTTCTGTTTGTTTGATTTTTGCCTGCCAGCAGAAGGAATAAGTCCCTAATCCATATCACCAGCATGTATCCTCATTTAGCTGGGTCTAGACGTTAAACTGGCTACTGTCACACTGAGTGTTCATGGTCAAGGTTCAAGTAATGGCTAATGCTCTGAGTGAGGCTACCCATAAGTACATTTTAGTTGGGAATGCATTGTCCTAGCTGGTGAACACAAAACAACTCCCTAGCCATTTAATTATCTGAGATTATAATGATCCTAACTTTGAATAGGATTTTCTGCCACACCTTCTGGTTTCTGAAAAGCAGCACCCTGAGGCAAAAACAAATTTGTCCCCTTTGCTTTTTGTATATTTGTAATATTTCTAATTTAATTCTTCCTTTTTTTTTTTTACATGTTCATTAGAGGGCTTTATATTTGCTGTTTCTTCACAATGCCGGCTGATGATAGTTAGTTTCCCTCTTGGAGGCATTAAATGTATGAAAATAGGGTGCACACACATGAGGAGATGCTTACTCATGCAAATAATCTGATTGAACTCAGTGAACTTCCTGAAGACAGCATTACTCATGCAAGTAAGTGATTACAGGACTATGCCACACAATGAACAGTGTGGGCCTGATTATCTTCTCACCTACACTGATTCTGCATCATTACAGTCCCACCGAGTCTAACGGAATTACTCTTGATTTTCCCTGATTTATAGATATTAAGATTCAAACAGCCATTTCAAAAACTTACCTCAAAAATAATAATGGCTGCAAGATGAGTCATTTAGGTACAATGCAACAGAAGGAGAACCGCAAGTGCCTTTGTGTTATGATCTTGCTATTGCTCAAGCCCATCATGAAGGCTGATTCCTGTCTGCCTGGGGTTGCAGAAGTCTCAGTCCAACAAGTAATACTCAGTTTCCATAATTCTTCCTGGCCCTGGGGATCAAATTTACTTAATGTCCTGGGAGAAAGTTGAGTCAAATGTTACTGCATTCATGTTGCACAAAGCAGAACATAAGGATAAATGGGATTAATTTAAAACATTTTTGAATGCTATAAAATATATGTGCTCTGCAAATATTCACAGGTGGCCAAGACCCAAGATCCTTGAGAGCATTATAAAATGAATGATGGAAAATGTGCAGAAGTAGCTCACAAACCCCTTTTTAGATGATGGAAATATCCTGAAAAGCATCAGGTAAGTGTTAGAACTACCAGAGAGATTACTCACAGCTTTCTTCAGTGAGCATCTCTATGGAGAGCATTTCTCCCCCTTAGTCTGGGCAATGTTTTACGTGAAACTGAATGGGCATTTCCTAAAAGTCATCCTGCACTGATTCCAAATCTTCATTTGCTTCTCAGAATTCTTCTCAGAATTGTAATAACTTAAAAATTCAACTTCATGTTTTTTTCCAAATTAAAAACTCCCTGACTCTCCAGCATGATTGCTTTGATGAATTGAGCCCTTCTAGTCCATTTAACATGAAATAACAGACTAGTGTTGATGGTGCTTTTGTTCTTGATAGTGGGAGAACTTGTTACTGAAAAATTAGCTACTCACCCTTAAGCAATCACTAACATTCCAGTTCCTGAATATAAAAATGAAGAAAGAGCAGATGGAAACAAACAAAAAATGTATTAATAATACATAACAAAATGATGCCTACAAATGATGCTGCAATAGGAAAAAAATAGGAAAACTACAGTTTTCATTGGGTCTTAATGTATGTATCCCTCTTTAATGCTCCCATCTTCGAGCAGTTCTGTTTTATTGACACAACAACACAAATTGCAGAAGTAAATTGAATCACAGGCTCAGAATGTAAAAATCAATGAGAAATAATTTTGTAGCACTAAAGTGAACAGTGTAATGCTAGGTATTCATTTAATTAACCATGAGCCTTTCCACATAATGCACAATCATTGCCAGCTTTTCAGCTCACGGTTATTCCAGGAATAATGGGTTCGGGATTCGTCTTTAGAAAACCTGCATTAATATTTGAAAGCATTTAAATCCATTAGTGGGTCATCTGAACACTGCAGGTCACTTTTACATTGCTAATTGAAACAATAGTAATGGGTTATAATCTACTATCTAATAATGCCTGGAGTGTTTTACCGCTTTTATATCTGCAGATTCCAGGAAATATGTAAATTTGATGCTGAATTGTTATAAAATATGGAAATTTAAGCTGCAGACATGACATTTTTTCTTAATATAAATTTAAATGTAAAAATAACAACACACACAGCATTAATAAACTGAAGAGTTACACTATATTTTGATGTCAGGATAAATTCCTTTCTATAGACCTTCCAGTGTTTGTCGCTTCTGCGCTGTAGGCTCAACATCTGGCATTCACATTTGCAACATTGCCATTAGGAGAAAGTGAATATCATTAAACCAGTGAGTAAACAATCATGTCATTGTTTCCATATGCAAGCTATACATTGACTCAGTCTGCTGTGTTCTGACAGCGGTGTTGTTTTTTTTTTTTTGTTCACCATGAATTGATGCAAACCTTTTATTTTTCATAGGACTTTCTGTAATGCATCTGCATTTCTCCTGCATATGGAAATAATCGTGCCATATGGAAATATGAATTTAGGTAAGCTAGGCTCAGTTTTGTGCTTTTTTTTTTGCTTTTTTTTTTTCTTTTTGAATTAAAAGGTTCTGAAAGGTAAAGTCACTCTACGAATCTTGCAGATAATTGAATAGAACACAAATTGATACTTAAATCCTCATTTTCATTTTTAATTAAACAGGCATCTTGCACATTTACCTGAATCTTCGTAGACTTAATTACAGTCTGATTGGGCAAAAAGATCCAGAGAAGAGCATCTCATTACACGTAGATAGGCTGTAGTGGCAGGAATGTGAGGCATGTGTATGAGAGGAGGCATGTGTGTAAGTGAACATGTTTAAATAATTTATTTAGTTAATAAAATATGGATAGCATGTTTGGGGAAAATTGTGGATCATTACATCACCTTTGCCCTCCCCTCAAAAATAAATAAATAAATAAATCAGTCTGTAATTTGGTTGATGGGAGAGAATAGAAAAATACGTAGTTGGCAATGTTTTAAACTGGAAATAATTCTGTTTTCAACATAGCAAACAAACTTTTTTTTTTTTCCCCATTGATGTGTGCTGCCCTAACGTGCCATTTTGTTTGGGAAATAATGTTTTTGTAAGGGAATAAACCCACAGCTTTTATCACTAATCCCATAGTGGCGTGATATTTGGTCCTCCGAGAATAGAGAGCACCTGGACCTCTCTTCTTGCTGCATATTAAATGGGGAAGGATCTTATTCTGCAGGGTCTGGTTGGAGGAGGCAGTCTGTCGCAAGAAAGCTCTAATAATTTAATTAGTATATTTTTTAAACAACAGCTATTGATCAGGGCTGTCAGCTGCTGTCAGAGGCAGAATCCCTCCTCCAGTGTCTCTCCTGAGACATGAGGAGGAGGAGAGCATATAGTGTTTCTCTCCACTGACGGGTATGCCTCTCCCGATACATGCTCTGCAATGGAGCTTGCCAGGTAGGGCTAACAGAGGCACCAGGGTCTCAGGAGACAGAAATCCTCCTCCAGCCCCAACAAGGAATAATGCATGAGCAGACACATCAGTGCTGTGTGTGAGAGCCAGTCTGCCTTGGGAGGGCTGCAGCAGGAGGGGCTGGTCCGTCAGGATAAAGAGAATATCACTTCTGGTTTTCATTGCTGTGCAGGGAGTGAATTAAAACAACCTCCACTGCTCAGTGATAAAGATATGAAAAGGCATTTGTAACCTGAATTTCACAACTGTGCATACCGGGAGGTTTTTAATTGGGTAGCAGGAGGTGCTCATGGGTAGTCAGTCCCAGATCTAGCTAGACACATTCTGGATGGGGTTCTGCATGTGTTCTGAGCCAAGCAAAAAGGACTTCCACAGAGCCACAGGAGTCTAGGAACTACCTAGAAATACTTTGAAATACCTAGAAATACTTTGTCTTTAGGCTTTCTCCAGCATAGAACAGCCCTTTCCAACACTCTTTGTATTCCTACGGGCACATGAGGAATTAGAAAACTTGCACTCTCTCTCTGTTGAGAATATCTCTTCTCTAAGAGCAGCCTGTGTTACCCAGCCAAATATCCAGAATCTGGATAATGGTAATTGTAAATATCATGGGTGGACGTTGCCCCTTGATTTCCATTATGCCAAGTAAGGCAAATCATCAGTCATACTTATCAGTAGGAATGGAATGTTAGTGGGATTTGATAAAAGCCTTTCTGATTGTATGGAAAACCAGCCCTGCATGTTGAGGAAGAAGCTGCCAGTGAGTGGAGTGTTTCCAGCCTATTCTCAAATTTGTGCTTGGTTGAGGTTTTATTTAACATTGGAAACCCCAAACAGATGACTATTCTGGATAATACGGTTTGTGCTGTTGGCAAGCATGCAAAAGAGCACTTATTAAACAAACAATTTTTATTGTTTTTAAAAGCTTCAAGAAGGGCTTTTTTTCCCTTCTTTTCTTGGAAAGGAGTAAGATTTGTAATTTTATGACATGGAAATATTGCTGTACTTTCATGAGGGCTTTTCTCTTAAAAACAAATATTCTCCCCCAACAACATGACCAGAACCTTTTACTTCACCTTATGTATCATAGGTTCAAGTGCAGATGCAACTGTGTACCACCACGATTGGACACCTGGCCTTGGGAGAATGAAGTGTTGTTCTTCTGAATAAGTGTCTGCATTCAAAGGGACTATCACCATTGGCAATTTCAACAGACGGGGGAAAAGACTAAATGGGGAGAGGAATTCCATCTACCACCCTGGAACAGTTTTCTATCAGCTGCAGCGGAGGTTTGTCTGATAACCAGAGCGCTTGAATGCTGCAGTCCTTTCTTCAGTTAAATTCCCCTCTGAACTAAGTTTTACTTGAGTGATGACAGTGTTTGTCGCATAATAAGGCCTTTAATTTGCTGCAATGTCAATAAGGCACCTTGTCAAGGATATTACACTTAATTAAACAATAAATAAACCAGACTCACCCTGCTCCAATCAGATAAAACTCGCCCGGCCGCACAGGTTGGGAGGCTGACATGGCTTGGGAATGTTTAGGTGACTCAGAAGTGATGCAGGGAGCTGAGACTTGCCAGGCTGTCATCCTGGGGGGGTGTCAGTGATGGTCTCGGTGAGATGTACTGCTTTTAGAGATGGAAGAAACACCGCCTTGGTGGAGCGGAACTGCCTGAGCAGGACGCAGGCTCTCAAGGAGAGCGTGTCCCTGTTGAGACATTTTCCCTTGGTAAAATTAGCAACTTGAGGCTCTGCTTCAGCTGTGCAATATGTTGGCCAAAATCTCAAAAAACCCTGGAACCAATTTATTCCATCTGGAAATCAGTTTCAGCTAGGGAAGCTCCTTTGCATGTTCATCTCAGCTATCAGCATTTGACATCAAAACCCGATGAAAAGCTAAATCACTCCTACCAAGCAGGTATTTTTACTTGTTCATTATATCAGTCCTTAAGAAGAGTTGCAGCTGAGCCTCTTGTTTAACCCCTTATCATTGATAAGAAATGAAGAAAAGGGGATGGCAGTGGAGAAGTACCCAGTGTTAAACACCATCCATGTTTGTTCTCTGCCAAAGCAGTTAAATATTCTTAAATCATATCTGAACATCTGCTTCTGGTTTAGTGCTTTGATTGAAATTATTTTAATGTGCTTCTACCTGAAAATGATTTCTTTTAAAAGGTGAAGGCTGGTGGTGATTTTCTCACTAAGACTGACAGCACTTCATCAGTGGAGCAGCCCTGGCTCTCAGGAAATCCGCCATCTGCTTACTTCTCCACTTTTTAAGGAACAGAAAATCTGAACACCAAACAGTAACAAGAAGAAGAAAAAAACAACCCGCAAGTGAACAATCCTAATGATTTTCACATGCAATGTGTTTCCCTGCATAGTTCACCAATTTTCACAGCAACTCCTTCTTCTAAACTGGTAACCCTGGGTAATCTGCTAAAAGTTTTCCACCCAGAGATGCAGTCTGTTTCTGATGAATGCTGACAAATGAAGTACTAAAATTATGAATGAAGCCTGCCATACTGGGTTAACTTGCTCGTATCTCAGAAATAGTCATTAATAGAGATTTTGAGTGCAAGATGAAGGAAAAAAATGGATACAATCCTGAAATCTGCTTTCATTCAAAAGTATTAGATTGAAAGGCATCTCTAAGACTATAAAATCCAGTACTGTTTATGGTCAATCATAAGGTAACCACTTACATTAGCAGTGTAAATGTATCAGTGTCCATCTGAAAGCAAGACTTCACTATTATTTCTCCTTATTGCAGATCCTCACTCATTTATCTACTTTTAACTTCTAATCTACTTCTAATTTCAATTATTCCGTGGCACTTTGCTCAGCTTTCAAAACCATCGTCCAACTGCAACAGCTTTTTCTATGTCCTGTGCTTATTCTCCTATGACCAGGAGTACAGAAAGCAGTTCTGCTCCCCAGAGATTTTTCCTTGTTGGATAAGAAGGAAGTAGAGAAGATTTGCTTCCTCTCAGGCAATATTTTTCACATTTTCCTATCTCAAATATTGCCCTTTCTCCACATACTTTTTGTCTGAAATCTGGGGAGTCAGGTAGACACATAACAAATAGAATCATGCAGTTGCCTTATACAGAACTTTTGTTACTACATCTCTCCTGAATGCAAAGCAGTTTTTTATATCTGAATCATCAAATCATAGAATCATAGAATGGCCTGGGTTGAAAAGGACCACAGTGATCATCTAATTTCAACATGTCAGCCACTAGATCAGGCTGCCCAGAGTTACATCCAGCCTGGCCTTGAATGCCTCCAGGGATGGGGCATCCACAGCCTCCTTGGGCAACCTGTTCCAGTACTTTGGTTGTGGACAATAATGCCAGTGGGAAAACTGTTGAGAATAGAATTACACATATATCGAAGAGTAGACAATGACTTTGATTCCTGGGTGCTGGAATAGATCTTTTAATGACCTAGTGAATCAACTTATGTACAGTCTTCTGCTTCCCCCATAACCCCTAGTGATTCCAGAAAAGCTGTGACATGCCTTCTTTTACACTCTGTGGGAACAGAATATATCTCCCCTATGCTCATGCTCACACTGATTGGGACCATCCCACTGTAAATCTTTCACCTGCAATAGCCTGCTACTTCAATTCATCCTAAATTCTTGCAAAAGTCCCCTGCAACTAAAGAGGATTTTGAAACCTCTGAATAAGATGCATATGTCAACACAGATATCCTCTATAAAAAATACCCCTTAGTTCCCAGGTAAACCAAATTTGGTAAGTATGTTCAAAAATAAAGAATTGAAACAGAAGAAAGAAAAGCAAGTTGCTATTCAGTTGAAATCCTCTAATCTCTAATAAACTGGGTGTTATAGCAAAATTAAAGAGGAAACATATGATGGCAATATTAAGACCAAAGGCCATTAGTAAAGAGAGGCTGTGCCAAAGCCCATATTCAGTGATATCTCTGAGCTAATGGACATAACATTCATTAGCACACCCAGTCTCATTCTGGCTCCCGTTAGTGGTACATTGTTTGCTTTATGCCTCTGAAAGTTGTCTTTCTTCTCCTGTTTTCTCCATCACTAAACTGAAAGCTGTTTGACAGCTTCTGGCATCTCTATTAAATTGCGGGAAACATGGGAATGACAACTTTTGAACCACACAACTAAAAACAGCCTCACACCTTCTGAAGCCAAAGCAGATCGTGCACTAGGCGGGTTCTTCTGATAGGGTTCAGAGAGGCAGCAGGAGGTTGTGGGCAGAGGGGAGAGGGCTGTCCCATTGGCTGGGATTTGGGTTTTGTTTTTATCATTACAGATCAAAAGGCTGCGATCATCCTTTCCGATTGCTCCTTCCCTTGTAAACAACCTCCAAGTGAGTTCATTAAATATTAAGAAGCCCTGATATCTATTAATGTTATCGGACATGTGAAATATGCCTGATGGATTTATTCTGCTGTAAAGGAAGCATATCCCAGTGTCCCTCCTGGGACCGTGCTCCAGCTGTTTAAACTATAATTCCATCACTAGGAGGAACAGTGGAGGCTGACCTCCACGAAATGTACTCATTGTTGCTCAGCCTGTGAATTGTAAATGAAACCTTTTGTAATAATGTTAAAATATGCATGTGGAGGAATTAAAGCATCGGAGGTCAGCGGCAGAGCCTCGCGGTGGGGTCGCTGTCGGCTCAGAGCAGCTGGTGGCTGCACTCCAGGAAAAATGATACCTAGAGGTTGTTCTCTGGGCTGGCTGCGTGCATGACTGGGCTTGACGGATCTATCGTTGCCTCTCCATGAATCCCAATCTGTTTTTGATTGTCTTCCACTTCAATGTCAGTCGTTCGAGAGCCTCGCTTTTTTGGAAGAGCTATGTTTCTGGTTACCTTGTGTCCTCTTCAGTGCCAGAGCCTTTTATTGCTCTACGTGGGATCATTAAAACATTATCCCACATTTTAAGCCTTAGTTTTCCACATATTGATTTTGCGTCTGCTTTCAGGTTATTTATGACATGAACACTATATACATGGCTATGGAAGAAGGAGTGTATGCATAAATTCCAGCTTGTTAATACTGTGAGGTCAGGGACAGTCTTTCAGTTTGGTTCTGAAGGAGATAAAATTAGCCATTGCCATGGTGAATCCTGAAAATTTACACTTTTGCTGAATGTCAATAAAATGGACCTATGACCAGGAGGTCCCTACCCCCTAGTGTTTAGGGAGACGCAGGCAAAGCTATGCAGTTAGGCTCTTGCACTATCCCAGCTCTTTTGCTATTCACTTTTAATGCACTGTGAAAGTCCTCACATGACCAAAGTGTTTTTGAAGGTTTTCAAAAATCAAATGGTCAAAAAAAATCTGTATCACCAGGCTTAACACAAAGATATCTGTCAGCTTCTCCACTGTGTTTACCACGGGATAGCTTATGCCACCTCTCCAGTGTTAGTAGGTCAGTTCCAAAAGCCAGGCAAAGGTTTCACCTTGATATTGGCAAGGCAAGGGTTTCAAAAGCCTACCGTCTTTGTTGCCATATCCTTCAGCATCTCAGTTCACTTCTGACATTGCAGGGAAATAAGTGGGCTTGCAGCTCTTTAGTAAAGGCTTTCTAAAGTCAGGAACGAGGACTAAGCATGGGAATGAGGCTTTGAAATACTAGTCCTCAATCTTTCTCTTTTGGACATCTACATTCAAATGGTGGAAATGAATTTGTCAGTTTCATTTGAATCATAATTTTCCAGAGCAGAAAAAATTATTTTAGTATCTGGCTCAGCCTGATGTTTCCATTGAGACAAAGTAGTGACAGCACTGGCCCACACCAGTTACCTCTGAAGAACTATGAGAACTGGTTTGAGACAGCAGCAGCTCACACGACGCCTGGTGTCTGTTTTAACTCTACACCTGTCTGTACATCACAAGAGGAATAAAGCTAAAAAAAAAAGAAAAAGGAAAAAGACTCCACTGTCTGAATAGATTTTACTGTAGTAAATGCAGAAAAAGATTAACTTAGACCCACTCCTGCTTTCCTTAAATGAATCAAAACTTGTATTGTCTTCAGCTAACCCAGTCTTTTGACAGAAATAGAGGGAGATTTGGTTATATTATTCATATAAGAAAAATCAGAGAATTTTGTCAGGTCCTAATCAGGTGCTGACCAAAACAGGCACAGAAGGAAAAATGAATTGAGCAGCTTATCTTCAAAGCACAGGCTTTGTTCTCTGAAGAGATAATGTTATTGTACAATCTTGCAGTTGCAGTTTTAAAGTCACTTTCAAAGGACTGTGCATTAAAGGCGCTGAGAAGACACGCTCAGATTATTCACAGCGATGTAAAGGAGCCCATTCAGATGGGGAATTTGAGGATCTGTTTTGCTTTCAGCTGCACCACACAGTCCTAAGGCTCTTTGCACTGAACAGAACATATTATGCACCCACTGTGCAGCTTCCAGAAGCCACCCACCGCCTGTGAGTGATGTCATGAGCAGCCTCGTGGACAACATGCCATGCCATCTCATGAACAACCCTAAGACCACCCCAGCAGACAGTATACTAACACCTTCTGACACTTGCACTGACTTCAGCCAAAAAAGAAGGGAGCTGGATCCCAGCAGGATTCTCTCTTCATCCTTGCAGGCTTTAGACTAAAAGAAACAATATGGGGAAAAATATATCTTTTTTTTCTTTAAGTAAAACATTTGAAATAGGAAGCTTTAAAAAAGAGAAAGAATCTTGATGGTTATTAGCTCTCTATTTAGCTTTACTCTTTCCCAGATGTTGATTCCCTCGGGAGTTCGAGCAGACAGACCACGGATCATCACAGCTGGCATCCAAACAGCAAAGTGCAGTCAATAATGATCCACAACCACTGCACCCAATCTTGCTGGCATTTGCCTCAGCCAGGATAGAGCCCAAATATGCTTGCAATTAGAAAGGAAGCAAGAATGTAACAGAAATACCGCTTCTTTTTAAACAAGTAAGAGTAGTTTTTCATGTAGACTTGGGACTGCGCCTGTAAGTAATTTGCTTTTGTCAAATGGAACATGAAAAGCATGCACCCAGTCCTGCAAATGATTACTCATGAGTGCAGTCTTTGCTAGCGCAAGCACTGGCACTGAAGTAACAGCAGTTTAGTGTGGATAAGGATTACTCGTATGAGGAAGGGCTTTCAGGATTGGCCCCTAGAGAGGGATGTGAATACTCCTTCATGGGACATAAGCTTCAGGGAACTCAAAATAGGTTAATTCCATGCCTGATTCATTCCATGGACCATTTAACGAGAGCCTCTGGAATTGTGCAGCCAGTAATGAACTGCCAAGAACTAAAAGTAATCACTGCTGCAATTATTAAAATTTACACTTGGATTCTGTTACCTTTGTGGCAGATATGGGTCTTGAATTAAGTGGCCCAGAAATCCAAGGAGTTCCCACAAATAGTTCAGCAGCCCTTTCAAAACCACAATCCTTTCACTTATTACCAGAGTTGCTGCTTCACAAAAGTGCTGCTATACCAGATTATTTTCTAGTATTTTTAGGAGGGTTACTGCATAGTTAGTAATACTGAGATGATAGATCATGAAAGAGTTTGTGTGTTTTTTCCCTAAAATTAGTGGGTCTGATCATTCTTCATGACCTGAAAACAGCTTTACATCCCCCCTCAGCAAAGCACGATGCACTATTGTGTAACTTGTTTGTATTCACACTGTGGACATTTCCTTTTTGGGTAGTTCTGTATTTCCTGTAGTACCATGGCCAACCATGAAAACATAGAGCAGCTTCATTCTATGAAATGCAGAGCTTTCTGGCCCTGGTCCAATAAAGCACTCGAGTACAGGCTTAACTTTGAGTACATGCATCTCATTGGAGTTGATGAGACTACTCATTAGATGCTTTCAGATCAGTTGAGTCTGATGGGTTTCACCCTAGGATACTTAAAAACAGGAGAGGAAAAAAAAAAAAAAAAAAAACCATGAGCTCTGCTTCTCATGCTAGAAAGGGAGAATATAAATAGCAATGAAAGGGTATTGATAGTGCCTGTTGTTAAGTGTAAACCATGATCTCAACTTAATTTCTTACACAACACTGGAGGAAAAAAAATTAATCAAATGAACTATTACTATAGACCAGAGAGAAAACAGAAGTACAAGACAGAATCATTGCAGATTTGTCAGGTACAGCTGATTCAGACTAGTTCTGCAGGAAATACCCTGGGGATGGCGCCAGCTTATAAACACATGTGAGTCAACAGTGTTAAACTACTGAATAAAAAAAAAAAAAAAAAGTAAACATGTCTTACTGAGTATTATAAATAGGAGTTTATATGTGGAGAGACAGCTGGAGTGATCTTTCTGTCCTCCTTCCCACTGGAAGAGTCTCTGCTGGGGAAATGTGGCTGCTTTTGAGCATCATGGTGTAGGAGTTCAGCCCAAATGAAAGTGATAGAAATGATAAAAGCTTTTACCTATTTGAGGTACAAACTTACCAAGGGACTTTGTTACACTGGAGCTTTAGGGGCAGATTACCAGAAGCATGAACGTACCTAAGGAAAGTATATCTAGACACATAGTATAGATTGCCTCTATTCCAATAATCTGTTGAAAGCAATGGCATAGACATTGATGTGTACACGTATCTATTTTGAAACATATCTTTAATATAGCTGTTGGAGGCTTGCGCACGTGCATTTGAGCTGCATGGAGATGCCTCTCCATGGAGAAGAGGACAGAGGCTTGAAAACAGTAGAAAACTCCAAGGGAAATGCAAGACATCATGACTTGGGGTCAGGTCTCCCTTCTGCTTATTTTCCACACACAAAAGAAGTAGGAAAGTGTGTTCGAAACATCAGAAAATTACTCTTCTATCTTGTGTTCCAAAAATCATTTTTCAGGAGAGAACCAACCCTTTATGAGGAATTAGAGATTTAAGATTTCCACACTGCTATTTGTTCAGATGACAATAATAACCTTTATTATTCAGTCATAACTGGGTGGAGAAAGTATAAGAGATGTATGGTTGAGTATTTATTTTATAATTATTTTGGTTAAAAATTCTATAATTACACATGTCACGTAGTAAGCACTTGGAATGAGACATAGGAAAAAAAAGATGTAATTTTTGCACTGCAATTATGCATTAGAACAAAATATAATCCCGCTAACAAGTAAAATAGCTTCATAGCCAAAATAGTGATGTAATGTTCCAACGTAGAAACCTCGTTGTGTGATTTTCTAGCCCTATGAACACATTGTTTGTACTATTCTGTTTGAAATAACATGTATGAAATACATATATTCGCAAAGTAGATACGGTACAGAGATTCAGCTTTGTTTTTCAAGCATACTGTTTGAAAGGCATTCATCTTGTGGTAAAACAAAGTCCACTTCATATAATAGTTCTCTTCTGGTTGAGGAGTGAGGTCCAGGTCTGAAAATGTACATGTGCTGCTACCTGAGTCCTCAGCCAGCTAGAAAACCCCTGGGGCTTTAACTACCGCTCAGCCTCCTTTGAGGATAAGACTAACACAATAATGCATTATGTGCAGACGTACTCTACTGCAATGTTCAAAAATTTAGGGTTTGTTTTTTTTTTTTTTTCATTTTTTTTGGCTGTAGATCCTTCAGAGAGAAAATCAAATCTGTCCTGCCAGAATATTTTACTGAGGTCTGCTGATCACATTGGATTTCTGATGAGCAGACATGCTTTTGCTGTGGAAAAGATGAAAACTGAAGCACAAGTTCTGATGCAATAAGAGACTGATAATGTGAACTAAGCTGTAGACAGTTATGGATCTGAACCTATGTTTCTTCACAGTTTTACACAGTGTTCCCAAGGTAACTAATGTCTATATGGATCAAACCAGTTTGCCCTAGGACAAGAAAATATGCTTTTATTTAACCATTTTGCTAATTTATGGTGAAAATGAACAAACAAATCCACAACATGCGAGCAACTTGTTGCTTCCTTAAGCTTTCTTATCCCTTCCAACTTCTAACTGTTTGCAAAGCCCAATTTCCCTATACAATCCTGCCATAAAGGGTGTCTATCCTCTCCCTGGACTACTTTTTCTCAGGATTACTGGAGATCCTCCTATCATTTCACTGTCATCAGGGCTTGAGAAACAAAACTCTGGCATGAAGCCGTGCTGGGTTCCTGCCATCAGCTAAGCTTCAACAGCCTGGCTTAACCTCCCTCCTTATACAGCTGGGCTCCAGGCTAACTTTGGCCAAGGCAACTCTTTCACATTCTTTAAAGAAAAGATGATGAATACTGCAGCATCCATAGTGCTACAAAAATTGGGCTGTGTTGTTTGGTGAGTTGAGATTGCTATTGCTAGGGACAAGGACACAAAACATACAAAAGCATACATCACTCTTCTTTGTGCACATTCTTCGGCTGCATACCCACTTCCCTTTGGATCTTGACTTAAGAAAACTCTTGGGAAGGGAGGTGATATTTGGTTTTCATTGTTTTATTTTTTCTCCTAAAAGAGAGGAATTCTGCCTACAGACTCTTCTGCCTTTATCAGACAACTGTGTTAGTAAAAGGACTAGAGAAGATTTAAAAGGATAATAGAAATACTTTGGATATCTATGAGCACCTGGGCAGTACTCAAGACAAACAGAAAGATTTCCAATGTTTTAAGGAATACTGGACCAAATATTATGTAATTGGTATAAGAGCTTCTCTCTTGGCATAGGTAGGACCTGTGGCTGTTCTGCTACGCTGGGTTATCTATTGGACTGGTTGATGTGAGTAAAGTGATGAAAAAACAACCTTTTCTTCTCACATTGTTTTGTTCCAACTGGAATTGGATTCATCAGAGAGTGAGAAATTTTCTTATTCCAACATGACAATTTTGTTGTCTTTTTTTTGTTGTTTTTCTTTGGGTTTTTTTTGTTGTTTGTTTTTTAATTTTACATTTTGGATTCTGCTGTGGGTTTTTGTTTGTTTGTTTGTTAGCTTTGTTTTTGTTCTCTTATTCATACCTTGTCTACTTTCTACATTCAACTTGCCTATTGACAAAGATACAAAACAAATTCCTTATTGCTGCCCACAAGTCCTTATTTACTTTCTGGGCTTCATGATGTAAGTGCCCTGCAGTATCTTGTATATGAAAACAAATTGTCTGGAGGGTTCTGAAAGACTGTTTTATTCCCTTTTCTGTTGTTATAAGACAGAGATCTAAACACCTTGTTTCTTGCTGACTGACACAAGAAATGCAATATATTTAATACACAAATTTAATGGAAAAAGATCGTCCTGTTACAGAGAGTAAGAAGCTGGGCTTTTTCTTGCTTTCTATTTGTACCAACATGTTCTATTTTAAAAAGATTTATTGTAGAGGCTGCATTCTGTATATGCAGATATACTGCAACAGATGTGCATTTACAGAGTATATTTCAGCCAATTTTTTATTATTAATATGAAAAGAAGCCTATATATTAAAATGAGGAAAGAGACAGAAATGACATCTATTGTGTATTACTAACACACTGCAGACAACAAGCAGTGACAGGCATTATGTCTCCATTTATTGCTTATCTATTGAAGCTACCTCATAACATCCCAATAAACTGTTACAACCAAATTTTGTACATGGAGCAGTGCTTCCAGGAATAGGAACGTTATTATCAGTGGTGTCTCCTGCATGTGAGCAGGATGAACTAGAGGGCCAAATCCAGATGGGCTTCTAGTGTGCAGTGTACAGACTGGCCTTTATGTTGCTAACATGTTAACTCAGGGCCCAGGGTTGCTTGTTTTTTGTTTTCTTATGTAGCATTAACTGGTATACGTAGTGTTAAATAAATAGTTGCTAGTCTATGTGAAACAAAATTTTGTATCAGGAATATGAAGAAGCTGAAACGGTGCAGTTGACTACAAATAAAAGGTAGCTGGTTTCTTTCTGTTTGTTGTTGGTTTCTTTTCATATAAATTCTAAAATAGATTCTACATATGAAATTCAGTTTGTTCTCTTCAGTGGAGACATTGACCATGTGATATATTTTGATTCTTTCCATTCTGTAAAGAAATTATATTAGAGAAATATTTTAACTTCTATTTTTTAGAAAATATTTTTAGGAATACACATTTTTCTATAAAATAGATCTGATGTACTTGTATCACTGGAGCTTCCACTTCATATAAACATTCAGAAGCTTTACTAGCCATGACACGAACATGTGCAAATGAAATTATAAACTACAGCTTCTAATCATTAATTAATTTCAAGTTATGGTCTTGGCCTTAACATTCAACATTTGAAATTCAATCTGTCAGTTCCAAGATAAACCAATCAACAAAGAAACAAAAAATAGATAACTTTTGACAAATTAAATCTAGAGCTCAGATTTCAAGTATTGGATATTCTCAGAGTTTCTAACGGTTTATAAGGAAGAATAATTCATACAGCAATCATAAATAATGTAAATAATGAATGCATTTGAGATTTTCTTGGTTGACATACAAACATTTAATGATCACAAGTGGTAGTGATGTGAAAAATGTATTGTGCTCATAACTATATTTAATTTGGATGCCCTACAAATCATTTCTTGCCCTCCCCCCTCACTGCTGGTTTCTGCAGTGCTGCTTTCTGCATTGGTCTAAAGCCATTGTTGGATTTGTGCCCTTGACAGCAACCTGACTAGCAAGTAAAATTCTAGTAGTTAATAATCCAGCCTTTAAGATGCATAATCATAGCAAAATTGCCATCTTAAATAAGAATTGTATAAAAGAATTCGGGAGATATTTCCTTGATAGAAAATGATAAAGAAAGACAGTAATTCTGTACCTTTATAACTCAGACCTCTACATAAATCTCCTGAGAGCTAATATTTCTGTTTATTCATAAAACTTCACTCCAACTTCACATCTGTACACGTTGTTCCCAAATTAATTAAGTCAAAGTTATAGAGAGCAGGTAAAATTACACAGGTTAGATCCACAGATTTACTGTCAGATTAATGTACAGTGATGTTCAGTTAACCTGCTCTCCAGTTCAATTTTCAGCTAAGGTGGGAAAAAAGAGGAGCCCAGGACATGGATCCTCTGGGTGCTGCCAGTTCTGATGGAAGAAGCTGACAAGTCACATCGTTGAGAGGCCACCAAAGGAGGAGCTGAAGGCCTGGGATTCCCATGGAGGGAAGGGCTGCAGACATCAGCAGGATTTTTTTTTCAATGAGGGAGGAGCTGCTCTAAGCCCAGTAGCTGCAGACAACTGACAAAGGCAGTCTTTGCTTATGAGGATACATGGGCAGACAAAGGATGTGGATGGGAGCTGGTTCTGCAGACTGCTTTTTCAGGGCAAATTAGTCATAACCCACATCCCTAATTTATTGGGGAATAGGTTCAGCTGGCATTCCTCGCAGCGGACGTACGTGATGAGGAGAGCACTGTTACCACCCAAACACTGCCAGCCTCTGCATCCTGCAGGCAGCCCATGCCAGCCGTCCTGCTCCTGACATGGGGCTGTGGGTAGAGGTGCCTGAGGTCTCCCACCACCACAGATGTGAGCTCTTTGGATCCTTGCCCCAGCTCCTGAACATGCAGCACCTTACTGAGCAACGGCTGTCAGCGGAAATAGTCCCTTTCATTTTCCCCTGAGTGACAAATATGCCTGTCTTCTCCAGCATCACGTGGTGAGACAGTAGTAAGCGTGCTTCCGAAGGCACAACCATACAACCATTCATGATTTTCTGGTTTTTGTGACATTAATTTTTTTTAGGGGGAAGGGAAGTAGGACAGAGAAGAGGCTTTGAATCCAGACAGACATGTGTGCTTTAAATTATGTTTTGTGAATTGAAGCAAGGCAGATGCTTCCAACAAGCACACATTTTGCTACTGTTTGCAAAGCAGACACACACTGGCACATGGTTGTAGGACATGAATTATACTTCTGTGCTTCTGATTTGTAACCACACCTGTATACCCTTAGAAATGCTAATAGAAAAAATATGAATTTAGGCACAAAGGAGAATCTAATAAGAGGAACATTTGAATGGGTAAGGAAATATCTATCTCTCCCCCACCCCCAGTCATTAGGGCTGGAGGAACATGCTTATAGTAATTAGGTAAGATTGATTTAGAGGCCGAACACCACCCACAATTTGTGTAGTCTGGGGTCAGGCAGGCAGCTGCAGAAACCGCTCAGCTAATTATGAGAATTCACTGTTCGTTAATAGAATCTCTCTCCACAAACAGCAGCTGTGTGTTTGCTCACGCAGATTATTAATTCTGGCCTTGCCTCAGCTGCAAGTTTCTGCTGCGTCGAAAGGAATCCTCTGATAGAAGTGTCAGTTATCACCCAAGCAATGCCAAAGGAGAAAGGAAAAGCAGAAAGAAAGGAGAATATCTTCTAATCACAGGTGAATAAAGATTTTTTGCAGATACCTTCCTTTTCTCTTTCTTACTCCCTAACAATTAAATGCCAATTTTGGAACTCATTAATCTGTAGGCAACCCAGCGAGATCTAATTTATACCTGTCAGGAGCAATGGGCAGCAGCTAATAGGAAAATAATTGCAATATAAGGCTGCAATCCCACTTGATATGCTTGCTTTTAATGGTAAACCTTTGATATGGCATCATTGGAATGTTATAAAGGATCATCGTCTACATCAGATCTGCAGCTATGTGCATTCTTGCGGTGATGTGTAAAAAAAAAACGCAGTTCATTTTTTCTCTGAAAAGGAGCAGTACTGTAACAAGTATATGATTATTTGTGGGTATAAGTTACAGCTCCTTATAAAATGAGAAAATAGGACGGGCTTTATATGCAGCATACCGTAACTCCACGTGTAGATATATGTAGATGTAAAAGGTGCACGTAGTGAGTTGCTGTAAAATTAAGTTTTGAGTAAATCTTGGCTCCAAGTAAGTGCTAAAACTCATACTTGTGTTAATAAGGACAGCAATGCTTTTCTAGGTTCTTAAATATGATATAGAATATTTGTAGGGTTTTGTGTGTGTGTAATAGCTTGATTTCCTCTCTGAATTGTATCACTGTCGTAGGAGGAACTGTCTGGTGTTCAGGTAGAGTTCCATTCTGCAAAACTCAGAAATATTCTCAAGATTGTTGGCATGTCTGTGAACAGAAGGTTCCTGGTGTGAAAGATAAAACATCCATATTGTGCATTTGGATGGAGATATGTGGAAGGCATGCGAAATACACCCATCTGCACAACTAAAGGGGAGCAAGAGCCCCATCCTTATATTGCATTGCCTTGTGAAGAAGGTATAACATGTTGGACTGCTTAACTAGGCCAAGATATAAATGCTTTCTTTGTAGTGTTATAGTGCTCACCTTCACCATGACTGAGCGTTCATATGGGGAAAAGCTTCTGATGCAATGATTCAGTTAAAGTTGCGTTGTTGTAATAAGTGTAGCACACTGATGACCACTGGAAAATCAAAGGAGGGGGTTAATGGTATGCAGTAGAGATCTAGTTAATCCCCAGGGTCTCTATATTTACCCAAAATTATAACAAATCTGTCCCAAATGCAAGCGAGGTCCAATGTCTTTAGTTTCTTTAAATGATGCTCAGGGAGAGTGTAGTGTTGGTCAGTAGGCTGTGATAAGGTAATATAAAGCCCTCTAACAAGTGCTTCTGAAAAAAAAAAAAAGCTTTTCCCTATGAAAAAAAGTGTTTAAATATTTTGTATTTTGTTCACCAAAACAAGTGCTTTAATATTTGACTTACAGTTTTTTTGAGAATTCCTTCAAGTTTCTGCAGAAGTAAACAAAAACGTGTTTTGATATCTTTTTTTTTTTTTTCATGAGAGAAGACATCATTTTGTGGCTGAAATTGGTAATTTTTCAAATACAAATGCAGCCTAAATTGGCAGCTGAATTTTTCCAACTTCCACTCAAATCCCTAATGTAACTATTCCATCATAAGTCTTGTGGTTACGTGCAGGCAATTGCACAAGAAAATGCAAAATCTTTACAGACGTCTTGAGCATCCATATAAATCTGGTCCTTGTTAGAAAAGGCCTATTAACACAGAAGGTTATGATAACTTTTTGACTAGAAATGACCTTGCCCTATTACTCAAGTCCTATCAATTTGCACCATTCTTTCTCGCCAGCGGTTATCAAGACTTTCTAAAGAAAAAAAGTACTGATACTCTATTAATAGCATGAGACATCAATCCAATGAAAGACAAACTGTAATTAATTTTCTGTAGCACTTACATACAACAGCATGATGACAGTTGGTAAGTATTCAGAGATCAGTAATGACCACTCTGGACTTGTGAAAGCAATTGGTATGAGTGAAGGAATAACTGCAATAGCTTTGAAAGCTTTTCTATTACTGAACGTTTGTCATTCATATTACACTACAGAAGTTTCTGTAAGAGATTTGCCAGTGTTCGAAATGACTAAGTTAGGTTTAACTGTCAATTTAAAGTGTATCAGAACACCTACGCCCTGGAATAAACCATGGCTTTTGGGTAACAAATTCATTTAGTTCTGTTATGGCAGGAGAAGAATATTACAGCCAAAAGGAAAGTGGGGTTTGAATAAATACAAGTAAGTTTTCTGATTTTCTTTACATTGAGAGAAATTTTAAACTTGGGTTTTTGTTGTTGTTTGTTGGTATTTTTTTGTTGGTGGTGGGTTTTTTTTGTAATGAATTTCAAGCAGATTTTTTTAAGGCAGCATTTAAAAGGAAGCTGTATAAAACCATTCTATATGTTTAAAGGACAGAGAATATTGCCTAATTTAGTGACATTCTTTGCTGTGATCTTACAGATGTAAGTATAAAATAAAAAAACCTCCCTAAGGTCAATCAACTGTTACAGAATACCCACTCCAAAGTTAAAACATTGAGATAAAAAATTGAGATTAGGTCTTCCCAGGCCTAACACAGTAACAGAAAGGTGAAATCGTTGGTGTGAGATTGCCTTTCTGTGAGGCTTTTTTTTTTTTATTTAAGACATCAAAAACCAAACTGCTGATCCTGTTTTTAGTCTCGTGAGCAATGTCAGTATCTGACACCTAAACTTCAATTTTCTCCTTTTTGTTCTGCATCTCTAGTTTTATTCCTTGAATTTAATTCATCCTTTGATTAGGAATCAGTTAAAGAGAAGACCCTGTTGATTTTGGTTAACTAACATTCACAAAAAACCTCCACAGGTTTAGTTTTAAAAAAAAAAAAAAAGTCTGTATATTAAAGGTCACAAAATCATTCAAAGGTTTTTAGTTTGATTTTTTTTTTTTTTTTTAGACATCCTCACTCACAAATTGCTGCTGTATATGGAAGCAACTAAGTTGTCCTTTGTTGATGTGTGATTTTATATGTTACAAAGTCAGATTTTCCTGACAGAAACTAGGGTATTAATCTATCAAAATCAGAATTCCAGTCCAAGACCAGCTCGGCATGGGAACTGTCCTGTTAAAAACATACATATATATATATGTTATCTCACCTGTATCTGCAGTCAATTCTGCTGGTCTCTGACACACTGGTCCAGTTGCATGGCATGTCCTTGCACTATACCACTAGCTGATCAAGCCAGAACCACAGACACTTAAAGAACTTGGTAGAGACTAGCCGAAAGGCTGAATGAGTTGGATTCACTGTAGACCTTTTTCATATGTTGCTATTTCTTTTTCAGACTTTCTTTTCTTTCAGTGACAAGTTTCTGGTTTCACGCGACAAGTTCCTCCACTCCAGCATTAGGTGAGCTGGGAGGTAAGGTCTATCCTATCCCAGTCTGCCCTTCACTATACACCCACAGTGTTGTTTAGTTTTGCCAGGAGATGTTTGCAGGTACAAGACCACAGCATGACTTTAATACTTGAGTTGCTGAATTGGTTCCTGACACAGGTCCAGTGAGGTGTTGTCTGCATGGAGGCTAGTGTCAGTGCCAAAGAGTGGTCTCCAACATATTTAATTTGCTAATATCAATGTATACTTTGTGGAAAAAGTCTCTTTGCTATCATCTAAAATCTCTCCCTTCCAGGGCTCTGATCTGCAGTGGTCTGTACTATAGTCTACCTCCCTCCCTCCCTTCTTTCTCTTTGAATCATAATGTATGCTGAAAAAGAACTTCAAGATTATTAAGTTCAACCATCAATCTGACCAACAGAATCTCATCACTAAGCTGCAAACCTTTACTGCTCCATGCCTCCAGGGATTCCCCCATCCCATTGGGGGATCCCACCACTTTGCTGGGCAGCCTGTTTCAATGCTTGACCACCCTTTCAGTGACGGAATTCTTCCTTACATCCAATCTAAACCCACTGTCATGCAACTTGAGATGATTTCCTCACATCTTATCACTTTTCACCGTAGTGAAGAGACCAACTCTTTCCTTACTCCTTCTTATTAGCAGTTCTAGAGAGCAGTAAGATCCTCCCATGCTGATGTTCTTCTATATTACAGTCTATCTTGCTTGTGAATTAAATAACGGCTTTTTTTTCCCCCTTTGATGAAATTGCTCAAACTGTAGCACTATTTATCAATTTTTAAAATGCTTCTAAGCAAAGGCTTACAGATGCACTGGGGTGAAGTGGTAGAAGCCTTGAACTGGAGAGGGAAAGAGCAGGTAGCCAAGAGTACCTCTTTCAGCCCACATTTCTGTGACTTAGGAAGTTTAATTACTTCTTTTTCTACAGCCTTAAAATGTTCCAACAGCATATCACTGGAGTTTATCATCAGTGCTTCCATTTAGATTGTCAGGGATTTGAAACAGCTGCCATAGCTTAAAGGTGCGCGAGCTGTTTTTCACAATGAGAACTAATGTAAACAAGTCTAAGGACATGTCACACTTCAAAAGGTAAAAAATAGATACTGCTAAATTATGTTGTTCTGTTCTTTTTCCACGATACCAATATTTTTTATTAATCCTCAAAATTAAAAATATCTCCAAAAGCCTAAGCCTTTCCGTCATTAATGCAATTTCAACGTAATTTGTTCATGTTGGAACAGAACTGTTGTATAGAAACAATGTTTATCACTTCACCATTATCCTTCTCTAACTCCACTGCAGTACTGTAGACACTTTGTCCAAGTTACACCTTCTCTTAGTTTCAGTTACACTTACAAGTATTTTTACTTAGTGTGGGTTTTCTAATACCAACATTTGTTGTTTGTGCATAAGGTTGCCAAGATCTTTATACAATGTGAATAATTTCAAGATTATAATGATATCCCCTGAAATAAATTATTTAATATATTTCTTGAAAGAGGAACTAAAGGAACTCTTCTGGGTAATTGGAGTGCAGGAAGCCACAGCACCAGTTATATATTCATTTTTCTCCTATGTATGCAATTATCCACTCAGCCTGTATCCATTAATATTATTTTTCTTCCTAAGCTGGAAGTATATAAAGCCATTAGAAAATAATCCAAAGAATTCTATTTGCTGAATAAATTTTAATTTGCATGGCACCAGGAATTTTTTATTAATGGGAAATAAATTATTGCAATCTTATGGAAGGCGACAAGTTAATAGCTTTGTGAAAAGTAATGGAGAGAAAATGATCTTGAAAAGGTCAGGTCTCCTGTCACAATGTCTTTATGCACAATTAAAACAAGTCAAGAAAGTGGCTATATAATCAGGACCATGAATATGCATTATATCCTAATGAGAGTGTGAAGATGGAGATGGGTTAGTGCTAAAGTCATGGTGAGGTGGTGACATAAAAATGGTAATTTGTGATGTAGTATTTAACTACGTGCTTCTGTTTCCTTTGGGAGAATTAACTCGTTGCTACCAGGCTATTGAAACTGAAATAGTTCAGTTTTACAGTATACTAAGTGAGAAGAGACTTCTCTGCCAAGAGCACATATACACACAGAATGAAATTTACCCTGAAATAAAGCCTCACCCTGCAGAGTTGATTATAAATCATAAAATATTTCTCTGGTATCGCTGTAACAACTCCAAACATTTTGTATCATTGCATTTTTAATAATAGAAGTTGAAAGGCATTTTTGCATCTGTAACAGGTAGATTATAACATGGCCCAAATTTTCTGTATTTTATTTCCTACAGTGCTTCTCTGCCAGAGGCTCTCCCCACACCTCAGTAGGAGCCATCATAGATCTTCATGCCACTAGTGACATCCAGGTCCTTCTGTGTACATGCTTTATGCTGCTTCCCAACAATCTCACATAAGAAGAGAGGGGACTTTGGAAAAGTTAGGACAGTCACACTTTTTTTTTTTTTTTTTTTTTTTTTTTTGTGATCAAATCCCAGTTCCTCCTGGGAAACTTGTTTTGAAATATGCCTGGATAGAAATAAGCAACTACATGCAGAAATTAACTTACCTTCTTAAGTGCTGAATTTCCTTCTGGTAATGGCTGTTTCAATGGTCCTGGTGCTGCTAATGGGTGCTATTGAGTCATGGTGATTATTCTACATTTTAATTGAAAATCAGTATGAACATTCTGATTCAGTGGTCATTTAATAAAAGATAATGGTCATTGAACAATGATTCTGATTAGTTAATGGCAATTTAAAGGTTTATAACACCTCTCACAGCACTGCTTATTTGGGTATGCTATTAGAAGTTACTCCCTAAGAGCATGGTTTGTGCTCAAAAATAGGAATAACTAGGGGGGAAGGAGATGCAGCTGGCATCCTACAATGCAGTGTTTGGGTGGCGGAGCCGCATTCAGCCCTGGCTGATTAGATTTCCATAGTTGGGCATTAAGCCGGTAGCTCTTCCTATACATTTACTCACTTACTCTGTACTTCTCTTGTTTTCTGCTTGCTTCTTTGCCCATCATGCTGTAGGTTTCTTAACCATGTAATCTTTGCATACTTTACATGAGAATAGAATTGCATACTTTTGTGCTGAAATGCCTGTCAGAATTCTTTTAATAATTTTGCTGTTATAAAATTAAGCTCTGAAGTTTACACAGGGAACAGAAAACAGGACACGTATCTAATTTACACTTTCATGTCTTGTCTGGTCACCATAGGTCAGTGAATCAAGGAGCTGGACCTGTCACCGTCAGCCTCTTTAGTCTACTGCAGGACTCACCATCTCTCTCTTTTTCAGTCTCTGTGGTGTGACCCACGCATTTTTCTCCCACTGCAAGCATGAAAGACTCTATTTCCTGGGATTAGTCTAGCATTTGTGAGTATTTAGAAAGCTGAGGTAGCAAGTACAGGGTTGTAACAGAGTACACGTAACCCTGATGCAGTTTGTCACTACTGGGCTTCAGCAGAAGGTTCAGCATCCGTGAAGAACTATATTTCTGTTTTGACACTGTCTCATAACTCTGTGGCTGTTCACAGAAGCTGCAGCTACAGGCCTTGTCATCAGGTCTGGTTGAGGAAAAAACAAATTGAGGGAACTTGTAAAACTGAAGTGTAACACTGGTAAAACCTAGGCAGTGAATGGTGCTTAGCTAACTGGTACATCCATTCATAGATGAAGGTTAGCTGCATTTCTTTTTTTTCTTTTTCTGCATTTGGTTTACATGTTGTTGAAGTACTTGAATGGTACTTCCAGGCACCTTTGTTTTATCCTGGGGAAGCAAGCCTCACCAATGCAGATGGGGTGAAATCATCTGCATTACTCACACATATTGCTGGTTTGGAAATTAACTGTGGTGACTCAAGGAAAAAAACCTGAAAACTTTTAAATTGATGGCTCAAGAAAAGCCCTTGGCTTGTGTACAGTTATGGTACAAAAAAAAAAAAAAAAAAAAAAACCCTATATGTACCAAAATAGACCTTTTTTCAATGCATTTCAGTAACTCTCCCTCAGATTACTCAGATTAAATATCATTTTGAATTCTTGCCACTTTGATGAGAAGAAGTAATAGAAGGGACCAAGAGGTGTCTCAAGGATAGTGCAGAGACTTTTGTACACACTGGGACTGTTTGTTGTTCCTGCTGCCAGTGATCAAAACAATAATAATGTGCATAGACTCTGTGCTTTAGATTGTCATCATGCATCACGGTCATGAGCACACCTAGTGCTGCAGTAGTGCTCAATTCTGAACATAAGAGGATATGAACCAGCCACAGAAAATGAGTGGATTACAAAGGACACACAAAATGCTTTGAAGAGTGAATTGAAAAGTAAATTAAAATATCATCTTATCAAAAATGAGGAAAGAGCTAACAAATGTAGGGATGAACTGTTTAATCTAAAACAAGAAGAGATGATTTATATAGTGTGTGCTGACCTTGTGGAACAGATTGCTTCAAGATATTGTTTATAAGAAGAGTTTAATAGGAATTTTGAAAAGAAGATAAAGCCTCTATTTAGGTAAAAGGGAACGTGTGTCCCTTAAATGGGTAAAAGAGAATGAGAACTTCTCATTCTAGTGTCTTTCGCAAAACTTCATGCTAGCAACTGCTGCCAAAAGGAACGTATCTGTGAGCTATTTTACAATGTCAGCACCTTTGTTTCTATTACGAAAGCAATGTTTCTCATTCTCTGCTTTCTCTTTTCCTTTGCCAGCAGCCCCCCTTCAGCCTCCCCCAACACATCATTTTACCTAGTGTTACAGTTACATTTCTTTGAGTATACTTGGAAGGGTAGGAGGCAAACTGACAATAGAGAAGGTCTGTAAATGAGGATAAGGCTGATAACCAACTGTATCAACTTGCCCTATCTCCATTACATTTACTACTGAACATCTGACATACTTCCCTGCAATTTCAACTCTCCTCTCCTCTTTTCTCTTCTTCCCTCGAGATGAATGGCTTTCCATATTGTTTCTAAACATCCACTCTTCAAGGTGAATGTGTGCCAGTTAGCCAGTCACAGGTGAGTTTCCACACCACTGTAAGGAGAATTTGAGAAATCATGACGAACAAGGGATTCATTCTGTAGTCTTCAGCTATCAAGAATGATAACATCCATCTGTGCCACAAACTAGAATTTTCTTTGACGTCAAACAAAGCCTAGGTTTATCCCACATTAATACATAGATTATTTAGTGCATGTTAAAAATTTGTTAATATGTTATTTTCTAGTGTTCAGGCCTTGAGAAAATACAGCAAAATAGGCTTAAAAAAAAAAATGTGTGCAACCCAAGAAGAGTTTGAGTTTCTGTATATATGCATATAGACGTGTATCTGTATATATATGTTGTGAGACTGCATATTCAAATACAAAAATTCAGTTCCTGGCTATTTGTGAGGAACTAATTCAGTGTAATAGATGAAGTGTTTGAAATCTGAAAGCAATGTTTTGGTGGCCAGAACAGCAAAAGGGGAAGGTGTTAAATATGGCTTATTAGCATTTTACGGACAAAAAGAAATTCAGAATTCTCTTGAGACCAATAGAGGGAGGAGAAAAATACAGTACACATGTAAATTAACAACCAGCAATCCATGTACCTAAGGAAATATCTGCAGGACATCTTAAATCATCTAGAATTTGGGTATACTCATTAACCCGTGGGAGTTAACCATCTGGCAAGTAGAATACAATGCCCTAACTAGTGTTGTAGTGTTGTTGTTTTATAAATCAGCCTGGATCCGACAGTATTGCTCGCTGAATGGAAAGTGTAGAGTCATTAACATCATACCAGTGACAGATCACAGCACAAAAATTATATCCAGCACAAAGAAATCATCCTCAAAAATTACTAGTGTCGATAGCTTTGATAGAATATGTGATACAATAACTCTGTGTATAAGTATGTTCCTGTCGAGAATTTCCCCTTTTTAAAGTAATGACAGCATTTATCATCATACATACACAGTTTTTTATCTGATATCACCAAATACAGCAAATATAATGCAAATGCAAATCCATACAATGCTTTCCTTTTCTAAATTATATTTTGACTGAAAATTAATCACAAAGTAAATATAGTTAAATTAGCTCATGTAAGTGTTAGGCTGACATGTGACACAGAAATGAGTATTAAATTTTACTGTAATTAAAATCCGATTTACGCCTTATTTATTTGGACTTTATCACACACAGACGGAAACAGAAAACATTTTCTATCTGTCTACGTGAAACATGGATGCATCTTCCTGAACTAGGTTTGCTGACATTAGTGAGCATCTGAGAAATAAGTCAGGAGTGCCCACTTTGTTTCTCCATGAACCACCACAGGCTTGGAGCAAGTTAGCATAAAGCTTGGCTGCAGCTCTGAGACCAATTACTAATCAAGTGCTGGATAATTGAAATCATGTTCCATTGTTTCTAAACATCTTGTCAAAGAAATCAAAGAATTCAGATTTAATTTGTGCTTAAGTGTGCATTCACGCATAGGCATGATCAGAGCCACAGCAGTGAGATGACCCTAAATAGGAAAAAATACACCCATGGTGGCACTGCAGTCAGTTGCTTCTACACGCAGATATTGAAACAAGGCTGATGTGGCAGGGGCTGCACCAATAAATCTTAGTATGGTTGTGCTTATTTTTATTTCCAGTACGCATCTGATGCCATAAAAGAGTAAGATAACTTGGGCTCTCAACAACAGGAGATAATCTAGATGTGGACTGAATACAAGGAAATAACTGGAAAGCATTGGTCTTAATAGGAAAGCAGTGTGAGTTTAATATACCATCTACCAGAAGTAAATGGAAATGTTGAATACAGAAAGTGCTACTGTCAACCTTAAAGTGAATTTCTTCTTCACTCTCTCTAGAAGTTACCTGTCTTTTTTGAACTGAGGAGCCCAGAACTGGACATAGTGACCCAGATGTGGCCTCACTAGGGCAGAGCAGAGGGGAAGGATCACTTCCCTAGACTGCTTGCCCACGCTCTTTTTAATGCTTTCCTGGATAACTTTGGCCTTCTTGGCCACAAGGACACATTGCTGGCTCATGTGTTGTCCACCAGAACACCCAGGTTCCTCTCCACAGAGCTCCTTTCCAGCAGGTCAGCTCCTGACCTGTGCTGATGTATGCAATTTTTCCTCTCAAGAAATTCCTCCTCTGCACTTACCCTTGTAGAACTACATAAGGTTCCTCTCTGCCCAATCTGTCCAGGTCCATGAGCATATTATGGCAGACAGAATTAAAAGCCTTGCTGAAGTCAAGGTACACAACATCCACTGCAGGCTGGTTTCTTGGTTTCTTCTTGTAGATCCTGGTCTGGGGTGTCATGGGTTCCTATAGTTTTAAGAGTTTGATATCTGGTTTTGGTAGTGAATTTAGAGAGTGGAGACTGAAGTTTTGTGGTCTTCAGGGACCAAGGTTCCTCCTTCTCACTGTTGTCTGCTTCTAGAATACAATTACTAAGCAACATATCTCTCTCTCTCTCAGTGCCTCTAATATTACACTGCTTTCTAACTGTTGCTTGCAGCTCAGTCACTTGTTATAAATGATCATCTATCTGTGCACACCTTGAACAAATATTTACCTCATCACCAGGAGAAGTTTCAGGCACTTGGTGCAACCGACCAGGTGAATCAAAGTCTCCTTTCTTACCAGAACTGTCTGGGTGGATGCATCAGACGTCTCTCAGGATTTCCATGTAGGGGCACCAGTTCTAGCTTTCAGATGAGTACTCACAACCATTCCGGCTGAGATTGAGTGTTTCTTCTGGTTGTGAATCTGCAAGCAAGGTACAACACACTGTCTGCCAAACTCTGCAACATTGTGCTGCTCCCTGTTGAAAAGAAAGAGAAGAAATAGGCAACCCATCTTGTGCCCTCCTTGTGTGAACGAAGAAAAAGATGCACCTTGGAAAATCGTCAGAACCTTCTGTCCAAACACTGCTCTGATGTTCCCAAACGTACACAGTTAATGCAGAGATTGCAGGCTCCTCACAGATGCAATTAAATCAAACAAGTGTAGACTATCAGATTTTGTGACTTTTTATGCCATGCAGCTTACTTGCTATAAAGCAATGGACTTGTTAATGGGATCATCAGTCCAAGCCTCACTTACTAGAAATCTCACTTTCCATATATCAAAGCTGCAACAACTTCATCCAGCAAAGAGCTCACATGCTTTATGTGCTTCATTAATGTAGTTTTATGGACCCTCTTTAGTATTTGACACTAAGATCTCAAAAATCTGAAACACTCAAATGATCATCTGAAGAAGCACATTAGAGTTCATCATTTTTCCGACATATCATAAACAATTAGAAAGAGAATTAAAAATGTTGGTGGAGTTGACTGGGCTTTTAAGATTTGTCACTAATTTATTTGTGTAAAGAAGGATCTGCAGTGTTCACTGCCTGCAAAAATATCAGTCACCTGTTCTTATTTTAATCCGCAAAAAATATGATCAAGAAGACAAATAGAAGCCATAAAATGGGAAATCACTTTTCCAGCTAGTCTATAAAATTAAAATCATTACAATGTAAAACCATTCGTAGGAAAATAGGCACTTGAATTTGAATATCATAAAATATCAAGTGCATTCTGCCTTGCACAGACTGAAAAGCCTAAGATTCCCCTGATTTTTTGGCTCTGTCATGGTCAGTAGAACTACCTGAGTGCTTTTGTGTGCCATCATTCCTCTTACACCACTGTAGTTGAGCTAGCATAACTCCTTATTAGGAGTTTGCTTCACGTGCCCCTACAAGCTATTGTTTCTGAAGCAAGCATTGGATTCAAACCACTGAGGGCTGTGACAAGTGCAGCCAGGCATCCTACCAGTTGGAAACAGAGTGCATAGCATTGCTAACAGTGAAAATAAATGCTATTGGTCAAGGTCATCACTTCCTGTCAGTTCATAGCTGAGGTATTGACTGAGTTAACTTTTTTCAGGGTTTGTCATCTTCATGGATGAGTAAACTCAGTTTACAAGAGATACAATTTGTATAATCTATACAATTAAATGTATGCACTAGGAGTGGCAGAAATGAATCCACCTGAATCCCTCAAGGAGCAGAATGTCTCAAGTAAATGTATGAAGAAGGCTAAGCAAGGTTTTTAAAAAATCTCCTTTAAGCCCACCAGGACTGAGAACTTTCCCTTGGGGTAAATTTAAAATTAGTTCCTCTTTCCTCTTTTCTTTTTTTCCTGACTGAGCTTTGAGAGATTTCAGAAACCTCCCATCTCTCATGCAGATCACTGAGAGAAGTTGAGAGGATAGAGAAATGCCTGTTCATCTGTGCATAATGCCTGGCTCTAATTTTCTATATAACTGCTCATAGCGTTCCTGAACTATTAAGCTTAATAAGGTCTCATGGGTCTGCATGTGCGTGAATGTTTTACCCCACAGAGCTCCTCTAACTGCTGTTATGACTGTAGGCTTATACTGAGAAATCAGCAACCAAACACATAACCTCCACTTCTTATCCCCCCTACTGCTACAGACACAACCTAGTAAAAGTGATGGATATCTGTGTTTTATAGATTATGAGAGGGTTTGCAATGGTCTGTAAAGTGGCTCCTCGAGGCAAGGAGAGGGGTCGGCTAAGTCTATTATCTGTTTTCCTAATCTTCTAACTTTGCTCTCAAGATCAATCCATTTGCTACAGCACACATTCTTCTTAAGAATGGCATGAAGATAGTGCCCCAGATAAAAGTCTTTTCAGAAGCTTACCAAAGAATGAGACAAAAAGAGAGAGGAAATTTTGGGAACATATTGGTTTCCACATATAATAGGTACAAAATTCAATGTGCTGTACAGATTGATCTTTACTTTCTAATTTTCACTGTTAAAATTTTTCTTTAAATGTTATAGAAAGACAAGATCTACAAAAGCCTGGCTATTTACTTAACAACATAAAAAACAAATAAAGCAAAATACAATATCTTATTGTATGTACATGGCACTGCTATCTGGGTTATTACTGTTTATCTATTTTTCTGTCAAAGTGCTTTTTTGGTGCAGAATAGAATATTCAAAACAATGCTTTCTTAAATAACTTTTTGATTTTGCCGAAGTATTTCAATTTTTCTACTTAGAAAAACCAAATTCCTTCACTGCATACTGAATCACTGTGAATTAAAACATCTAAAAGCATTTGCACATTTCATGTGAGACTGGTTCAAAATTAGGCTTCAGCCTATGCAATTGCCATGGTGCTACTGTTTAAGCACTTTTTCCATGCTCCTTTTAAAGAAGTAGACTCATAGACTGTTGCTTTTTTCCTCTTAGACCCAATGTTGGTTTGACAACATGCAACACAAACAGCACAGAGCATCAAATCTTCCCTACTGTTCCCACTAGACAGGAAGCAGCTGTCCCTATGCCCTGTCCCTGCTTTGCATTAAATTCTGTCCAGGTGTCAAGATGCATTTTGCTGCCTTTCTGCCTCTCTCTCGCTCTCCTCTGGTACAGGATATATCTTTTTTAGGACTGCTGTGAGTCTGATCCTTGTCTTTTCAGGGTCCCAAAGTCTTCTTTCTCACTGGGGTGAAGTTGGCAGAGACTTAATGCATTATTTCAATCTCACAGCAGCAAGAGACATTGTTTAATTCACTTAAATTAGGATAAACCAACTGAAAGAGAGACTGAGGAGTATTTATTGATATCAAGTTCAGACAAAGGTGGACAAGATGCTGAGGGTAGACCTCCAGCAGGAAGTAAGTTTTCCATACACTCTTGAATAAAAGGGTGTTCTGTAATCTTTGGCCACCATGTACCTTCTTCCTTTTGGAGGATTCAAAGAATAATTGTGATAAGAGTTTATTCCAAGCTGCAAGTTAATACCAGTAAAATCTCTGCTTCAGATTCACTTGAGTAAGGGGCATGTTAATTTGTAGTATATCATCACAGTTGTCCTCGTCTCCAGCTGTATTCCCAGCATAATATACTGGAAAAACACTTGCAGTTTTGCAGCTGGTAATATTTACATAGTCACTTAGCAGAGACTTTTGCCATCTTCAAACCCCTATATTTTCCTCCTTTTTTATCCATTGTATGTATATACTCATTTAGATAGACATAGACCACACTCACTCTTGAGCATGTATTTTCTTATTTATTTGCACTCTGAATAACAGTATAACCTGGTTTCTTAAATACTCTCCCAAGAACTGTGTAAAAGAAAGATAAAAATGCCCATTTAACAGGTTTGAAAGTTTAGTAAGTTGTTTCCAGATCTGGAGATTCATGATCCTTGAGGTCCCTTTCAACCCTGGCCATTCTGTGATTCTGTATAAAGTACAAGAAGACTACTTTTAACCAATCCCATAGTTTCACAGATGAATTGTCTGTTCTTGTTACCAGCTGAGTATTCTCTCACTGTGTCTAATACCAAAATGTTTTGAAGTACACTTTCCTTCTTTTTGCATTTTGTTCAAGAGAGCTTTTTATTTTGGTTCATCAGATTCACCTTCTCAATTGCCAATCAAATGCAAGATCTCATCATTTCATTTATCAAAGAAAGTAAACTCTTCTTCTCATTGAAACAACTGTTCAATATCCAAACTACATCTGATTTCAGAGAAAAATTAATTTTGTTTCTGCATTACGGTAATGCATTTACACCTGTCTTCATGGTTTACCAACCATAGCTTTCAGAACAACCTAAGCAGAAACCATCTTGCTGGGCAAGCTCCATGAAATGCAAATCTAAAGCTGAGAATTCCTTGCAAATAACCTCTACTATTACTTAAGGTATTTATATTTAATTTGCTGGGGGAAAAAAAGTTGTATCATAGAATCATTAAGATTGGAAAAGATCTTTTAGTCCAACCATAAACCCACAACCATTCCTTTGTTCCAGCAGAAACTCAGGATTATCTGTGGATAAATGTTCACATATCATGAATTATCTTCAGGATTTGCAACCTGATCAGTACGTATCTAACTTTCTGGCAGATTGGGTAAAGGTATTTCCTGTTATGATTTGGTGTGCACTGCAATGGTTTTGTTTGTTTTTCTATAGGCTTTAATGAGGTAGATCAACCAGGTATTTTACTTCCTTATAAAGCTGTATATGAATTTGCTTTAACATAACACAGCAAAGATGACTTATTTTTCTGTTAATGCCAGCAACCTTTCTCTGTATCAACAAGAATACTAGCTGAAAGAGAAAGTGAACATCTGTGTATGTCTCAGGTGCATTTTGGAATATGCTTTATTGATTTACTTATTCCATGTAGCCAGCAAATACACTGCCAGTTTCCCTAAAAACAATTTGATCAAATCAAACAAACTTTCTTTCCACTCACGTGATTGATAATGGTGTATTTCTTCAATATTTGTTTACAAGCGTGGAGCCACAAGCTATCTTGTAAATGAGATCTCCAGTCCTGTTCTGAAAGACATTAATTCTTTTTGAAAAGCCCACAAATATAAAATGATTTGAATGTGGTACATATTTTAACACAAAGGATGATAGTCTCAAGTGCTGAAGATAACTTAAAAACTAGCTTAGATTTCACTCGTATAAGTGATTTCTGTCTTTATGAAGAACTCAAAAATATCTGGATCCAGATCCTGAATAACATTCTTTTCAAAACTTAGGTGGAAGTAAGACTCAAGACTGAGCTTTTAGGACAATTCATTTTTTGGATAATTTCACTGACTTTACTTAATATATTTAAAAGAATAGTTTGTTATTCTTTTAAGTAAAATCTGAAGTGCCAGCTCCCTCACTCAGGGAGAAGCAGTGATGCTACTGCCTGGGTCCAATTCTTGTTCTCCAGAACCACTGCCAAAAAACTAACTTCAGAGAAACCAAGAGTTGTGCCAATGAAGAGCATGTCAAAGAAAAATCAGTGCTTTTTCACAGAGTCGGATGTTTGACCTACATCATTTCTTTTATTAAAACAAAAAAATGTAAAAATGTTAAAATAATTATCAAACCAACCATCAGCCAGTGACTGCTGAATCCTTCTCTGTTACCGTTCTAATCCAGAGAAACCAGGAAGGAAGAAAAAGAACAAGCTCCTCCCATTCTTCTTACAAAGGCAAATTAACCAGATTGAAGCCAGTCACTGAAGGAGGAGGAATATGCTTTTGCCACGTCTTCTTTGCTCCTAGATATGGGTCCTGGCAAAGATCACATCAACAAGATCAGTCCTTCCTGGGGTGCTGGATTTTTGAGTGGTAACACAGAGGAGTTGGGATAAGGAGGGCAGTGGTCACATATGCCTAGCTAGCTCGCAGGAGGAAGCATATGGCTACCATTTGTTCCACCAACAGTGGTGTGCACACACCACGGGCCCACAGAAGGGATGCTATTTCACTCAGCCAGACTTCCTTGCGGCTCTTCCAAGCCACCCGTTTCTGCACGCCTCCCAGGGAGTAAGGCGTAATCTGGCCAAAACACTTCTAAGAAGAAAGGCGCCTTAGCATTGCTAAAGCCTTTGTCTCTTGTCCTTTACCAAGTCAAGTGAGTGCTTTGTGCTACATCGCACAGATGGCTTGATGCTGCATGTGCACAAGTACAGCTGTTAGATTTGGGGCGGGTTACACGGAGCTGGCAACTCTGCATTTCAGTTGATAGCTATGAAATTAACCAGCAGGCAGATTTTAGAGAAGGAATAGGAATTGCTGTACAATATCTAAAAGATAAGATAGATGTTTGTGTCTTTAGCATCAGATGTAAGACAATACTCTTCCCCTCTAACAGATTTCAGCATTTGAGGCAAAGACTCGATTTTGTTCCTTGAGTTTATTTTCCTGACTCTGTCACTAATAAAATGCAATTTGGGTGTCAGCTTATCCTGTCTAGAATTGGGAAGGTAAAAGTGCTGACACGTAGAGACTTTATTTCTGGTTGGTGTGGATAAAATTTTTGATCTTTTGGTGAACTGTATGAAGCAGAATAAACTAAAAGGCAGACTTAGCCCTGATTTCATTCCAGGAGTCCAACCATCTGCAGCTTCAGGTAAGTGAGATCACCTTGAATGAATGGTTAACTTTAGGGAGAAGCCACTTGAATGCCATTATTCTTTCATTACCAACCCTGCAGGCTCCCTTCCTGCCAATAGAATCAAGCTCTCCCATGTCTTACTGTGAATGAATCAGAGCTGTTCAGCACATTTCAGCTCCCAAACATTAAAGCATGCGGTTTCAGATGTTTCAGGGTGGCGCTGCACATCAAGTACTAAATTTGCAATGTGTCTGCTCTCACTTGGTCTTAACTAACCCATGTTAGTTTGATTCACATTAACAGAAAGATATATCTATTAGAAGGTTTTATCTACTAATAATCCAGTAGGTTTCACTGCAGCAACTTTGGGAAAGTAGACCACAACATTTAGGGGAGGAGGTGAAGGTATTTAGCATTGATGATTTAAGGACTTTTATCATTTAATTATAACAAATCTATTTTTTCCATGTCCACACTGATTTTATCAAAAATGCATATTTTTGTTGCCTATTGCCTTAATATAATTACAGTCTTAATAGGCTTTCCTTTGCTACTGAACCTCGTCTTTCTAATTCTTGTAAAGGCATTAGCCACTTCAAGTAACCAGCATTCTGTTACTTGGGTAAAATTTACTTATTACAGGTAAGGTCCATCTTTAGAAAAACAGCTGAAAACTTAACTGAAACGGTTAAGTCAAGCATGTATGTGGCCAAGATTACAGCAGTGCCTCTGAACATTAGAATATCATTCCTAAACCTCAGCCCCCTCTCCTCCCCTCCCCCCCCCAAAAAAACCCAAAGGAGCCTACCTGCAGGGCTGAACATCACTAAGCCGACCTAGAGAGAAGATTGGCATCTACAGAATATAAAACAAGATTTAGTACATAAGGTGAAAGAAGTATCTAAGGTTCTCAGGGGAGAGACTATTTCAGTCTTTTGAAATAAGTGGTTTAAGTCTTCAGTTCAACTCCCTTTGTAATAGAGAGCCTATGTGTTCTCTGAGGTAGTCCACAAAGTATTGCAGCCTGAGTTCTACTTCATATGACTTTCGTTTAATGCATGAATGTAATTACAATTTTTAATATCTTATATTCTTTTATTTTTAGATAACTTTTATATGCTATATCTTTTAATTGTGTAATGAAATTATATAATAATGAGAGAAAAAATGATATATATAAGGTAAATAAATACAATTAAAAATCATAATTGCAATAATTTTTTATATTCTAGACACAGCAATTAAGTCTCAGGTTTTGCTTCCTCTTTTCTTGTACCTTACATTTTCATCATCATGCAGACCTGCATGTTCTTGCCTTTTTGACTTTGCACAGGTAAAAGTGAAAGTTGACTGATTTCCTCTAAGACTGAAAAGGAAATCATTGGCTTTGCTTGGCTTTGTTCCATGTCTTTGGTATCTTTATTGCAGTGGTGACTCAATCAAAATCACTGTGTAGTGAGCATGAAATACGTACTTAGTTGGTCTCATGAATATTGCATGTAAGGTGTTTAGTCACTTGTTAAAATCTCATGCAGGGTCTAGAAGTTTTTGATATGATGTATATATGAAAGCTTAAGTCTCTCTTGTTAGTCAAGGGAAAAGATAATAATTAAGAGGACAATTTTAAAAAGCTATACTTTTGACCAGGGTGCCGGGGAAGGCCAGTAACATATTGTTTCTGTGCTCTAGGAAAAATCAAGTAAAATATACTTGAATCTCTCTAGCAATCGTGATGTGACTGGTAGATATTTTGGAAGTAAAGCATTATGGAATACCTTAGCAACTCTGAGAATCTGGCTTGGTTCTGAATCAATAAAGATGACAGGACTGTTCACAGGATGAGTGAGTTCAGGATGACACCCTTCCAATATATAGTGAAGACACTTGTTCTAGCTGACAGGAAACCCCAATTAAAATAGCCTCTGTCCTTCCAGCACTTAACTCTGGGAAGTCATTAGTCATCCCAGGCTTTAAATCTGACAGTCAGGCAGTACTGGCTTTACTAAGGAGCTGGTAACAAAGGCTGAATGAATAAATATAGTACAAGTATACATATTACTGGCATCCATATGAGACCCAGCATGAATCCAAAAATAAGATCAATTCTCAGTGGCACCATGATCAAAAGAATTATTGACTACTGGTGAAACCTCTCACTTATCCCCAGTCACGGATTTAGAGGACATTGATGGATGGCTATTTACCCTACATGTCTACCTTCTTGGGGACAAGTTACTTTCAAAACTCATGTGGGATGATGTGAAGTCCAGAGTAGTTCATGACATAAAATGTCAAACCTGCATAGTTTCCAGCAAAATGCATCATGTTGAACAGCCTATATCAGACTTTGGAAGGAATGGCAACATTGTTGGGCAAAGTTACTTCAGTGCTTCTGAATAGTCCCATCTATCTGAACAGTAGTGGCTGTGTAGAGCCGACCAGACCCACCACCACCATGTCTAAACACTTTGCGTGTTTCACACTGGATTTGTTTTCATGCAAGAAAGAAGCCAGTCCATGAGCAGACTTCAAGAATAATGGGGACACGGGAGGTTTGGACTTTGTGCTTTCTTTACAGTTTGAGGGAGAAACAGTTTTGAAGACGCTTCAAGGATACATCAACATTCCTAGAAAAAAAGGCATTTTTTTTTTTCTGCATATTTCCTCCTATGTCAGATTGTTATAAGGCATTCTTGTATAGACAGTCCTCTTCTGTGAGGATTTCATCTATTGCTGTCATTTTAGTTTACAGTAACATATGTAGTTTATAAGCTTATAAAATGTAATTATAGACTATTTCAAATATTGTCCTTTTCATGATATCACAAATTATTTTAGAAACAATTGTGAAAATACAGTTGTATTGTAATTGGGAATCAAAAAGAAGGAGCTGACTGAGTCTGATGATACCGAGACACTGTTTTCACAGTATTGGCCTAGGAATAAAATAAAATTTAAAAAATCATAAATAATTTAAATGATATACCAAACCAAATATAACATTTTCTATTTTATCACATAATGCCAATGGTTCTTTAGGGTAGTAAATCTCTTCCTACTTCAAACTACCTACATACAGTTACCTGAAAAATTTCACCAGTACTGTGGAGACATTCGTTCCTTTAGCTAGGGTTGAATGTCACCAAAGAGATGTTTGTAATGCAGGAAAACCAGAGCTTCCCAAAGAAAATCATGTCCGTAAGAGCAATGTTCTGGAGGAATATTGCAAAGTCAGATGGGTTCTGACCTTATATCAACCAGTTCCAGCAAATTTCTTGTACTTTACATTCTTCTGAGTGCATCTATTCCATAGACTTCCTGCAGAGTTCACCTGCATTTTTGCTTGTAGTTAAGTAGTGGTGTAGGAGGTGTATTAAGAACAGAAAGAGAGGGCATTTTAAAATATCAGAAACAAAGGAATTTTACATGAAAAGAAACTAAATCAGAATTGCATAAATTGTTATCATTAAGTGTTAAAAGTACCAATTATTGTTGAGATTCCCTTGACAGTGCTTAAAAGTCACAAAAGACAGGATTCCTTGGCTCTAATTTTTAGATATAAATGAATGAAGTAACAGCTCACTGTCTCAGATATACAGTGGGTTACTGCATCTTAACAAAACAGTGATTTCTCAAAGCTACTGTACCTGGCTGTTTCTGTGCTGTCAGCTCATGGGAAATGTGACAACACATGGCATACATCCACACATCCATGATATCACACGGTGTAGGCATCGCTACAGTGGCCCAGTGGATGGACTGAGCCTTCGAAACACCTTCTAGCCTTTCTGACTCATTTCTGAGCTGTAATTACCCATCTGCTATTTTAAGCACTATGGTGTTTTTTGATTTTGAAAAGGGAAAAGAAAAAAAATGAGCAGGGCCTTAGAGTTTGATGTACCAGTACTATGAAGGACATTGACATTGAGCTTTGGGAAGAGAAGCTGACAAACTAAGTCAGAAAGAAGAGTAAAAAAAGGAATGCCAAGGTTTACGTGGTAAAAGAGAGAAACAGTAGGTAGGAAGCAGTTTAGGTATTAAAGGCAAATCCCCTCTGACAACTGCTGGATAAGAAAGCCACATGATGCTCTATTTTCTGTCTAAACTAAACAAGAGTTGCAGTCTGCGCCTGTGAATTTTTATTCACATATAATATATTTTACATATATTTCACGTGGGCTAGGTGTCTGCAGGTTAGCAGTGGTAAATACATTTGTTATTTATATCTTTATCTACATCAGTTAATGTCTTTTCTTTTACAAGCTCTCAATGTGAGGAGCAAGTGACCTCATACATGCTTAAAGTCAAGCCTGTGCTTAACTTTTTATGGGATCAGGTCCCATATTTTATTATGATATTTATTATTTATGAAGCAGAAGCCTTACAGCCAAGCAAATTCACTTTGCATTCTCTACATATTTTAATGCAAAAACGCCTTAGAACTGAAGCTTGAAAAATGTTTTCAGACTTGGAGGAAGTATTTTCTTTCTAGATCAATGCTGACCTAACAGCTTTATTAATTTACCAAGAGAAGAGCTATAACTCTATTGTAACTTTCCTGACAATAAATACTGTGGTAATTTCCAAGGACAAGTATTTTTTGTTGATCATTAAGTGCTAAATTTTTAGTCACTTCTCCCTCTGGATTAAATAAATATTATTAGTTTTTGAGTTGTGTACAGTAAATATGGATTGCAAGACTTGTTTGTCTGCATTTCTTAAAACATTTATGAACATTGAACAGATGAATTTGTTTTAAGCATATTTTTTCATTTGAACACTTTTCCCACTGGTTTTTAATATGGATACTGTTCATCACATATTGAATAAAGCAACTTTCACTTTATTTAATGCCTTGACCCAAATCACATTGTCTCTATAAATATTTTACAGTCTGTGTGCAACAAAAGCACGATTACCAAACTCATGTCTGCACTTGTAGGTAATATACAATAAAAAATTGATCATTTTCCCTTTTTTTTTTTTTTTTCTTCAAACAGAGAATTGGTGAAAGGAAATGTCCAATTGATTAGAAAGGGCGGAATGTGCATATATGGGTGTATATGTATCTCAGTATTGATAAATACATGGGTCTGTGAATACATACATGTATTTTAATACTTAGTCTACAGTGATAGGATGCTGGAAATGTGGAGCAGGTTCTTTTGCCAAATTTCTGCCTATGTTAAATCCATACATACACAAAACAGAAAATATTACTTGCTGCATGTCTCTCCAGCAGGTTTTTAGTGAGTCTGGGAATGAGTTTCCAGACTTGAATCATGGCTGCAAGTACAGCTGCATGTCTGGCAATCGGTCTTTGCTGGTGTTGAATTGAATGGGCAGATGTAGCTTAACAGCTACTTTAGAATTTGAAGAAATTATCTTCCTTTTTTTATTTGTCCCAAATTTTGCTAAGCCAGCACAATAAGGCCAGATGGATGTTTGGAAAGAAGCAATTGAACAATAAGGAGGAAAAGGAGAGAAGTGGTGAATCTCAGCTTGTCATCTTGGGTCCGACAGGAGGCGAAGAGCTTTACTGGCACAAGGCTCAGGTCATCAGCCAAGCCCATTCAAGGTTCTGGTCTGCAGAGAGCTGATTGACTGAATCCAGTGAAATAGCAGACTTTTTCTCATTCTGAATACAATGAATGTGATTTGAACAAAGCTGGAAGGTGTATATGTAAATGCTGATTTGATTTCCTTTTCAAAGCATTTCATCTGGGATTATAAAGGCACAAAAGAAGGTGGTGCACAGAACAAAAGTACTAAGAGAAGAATCATTTCAGCTTAATCCTGCTGTCAGGAGTGCCATGATTCAGGGCTCAAGTCCTGCTTTCACACCTTGGTTCATCCTCTCAGCTTTTCCTAATATTTACTGCAAACCATCTCAGTCAGTGACAGCACACATGAAAATTATGTCAAATATTTCATTTTGAAATTAAGCTTTGATATTCTTGATCCCTTTCTAACAATCTGTCTTTGGGAAATTCTAACTAAAAGTGATAAGCATAAAATCGTAGAATCATTGAATCATGGAAGCACAGAATGGCTTGGGTTGGAGGGTTCTTCAGAGATCATTCATCTCCAACCCTTGGCCGTGAACAGGATTGCCACTCACTAGATTAGGCTGCCCAGGGCCCCATCCACCCTGGTCTTGAGCACTTCAGCACTTCCAGGGGGTTCAAGCAGCAGCTGTATTACCCTTTGTCCCACGTGTATGAGAAGAAACTGAATTTTGCAGTAACGCCATTTTGATGGAAAAAATATATAGCAGTATTTCCTTCTGTTAAAAACTTTACTTGATGTGGCCTCCTCTGATGTCAGTGGAGGTTTTCCATTGACTTTTTTGAGGTTGAAACATGACAAAACTGGACATCAACTGTTTATCAAGTGTTTGCATTAAGGACTTACATTTAGTAACTCTTATGGCTATTTGCACTGAATATATTCAAAGACTTCCCCAGACGCAGCCTTATTGCAGCCTGGAAGTGTTTCCATCAGGAATTACTCCTCTGAAGCCATTATGACTGGCTTCTTCGGTGCCACATAGGTAAATGCACAAATTCGCAAGATTTGTTTTGTCTGTTTGCCATTGCTAAATGCAGATGTCAGCATCCCCTGTAGTGTTTTTTGAGATACCAAACTATAAGTAAAAATTTATTGAGTTACTGAGTTTTTAACTCAACTAACTAAACTGAACTAACTAAAAAGGAGAAAAAATAAAAGCCCTAAACCACATTTAATCACGTTATACACAACAGCAGACCTAATGCTAATAATTTCTTGTGAATATATGCTTCCCTCACTCCTTTTTTTGCTTTGTTCCACATTCCAGTAGGCAGCCTTGTCTATTTCTAATAAAAGGAAAAAATTCTTCCCTTCCTCACCAGAGAGCACTAACAGATCCATCGCCAGCTCTTTCACAGGCAGAAGTTGTCCCCTTTCCTTCCCCATCTCCCTATCTTGGCTACTTCTGGCACTCCAAGTGTTCTGTCATAATGCCTTGCAGAGGAAGACTGAAAATATGTAAAACACAAAAGCGAATTCAGTCAGAAATTACCTGGTTTAGGCTCAGATACAAATAACAGGTATTATTCTAGAGGTCTTTTTCAACCTTGATGATTCTACGATTCTATGATTCTATGAACATATATAAACTAAAAACAAACATTCAGATACCTCTGATGAACTACATAGCTTCTAGGGGCTGATTCTGAAAACTCTGTCTCTATCCTTGCTGTGAGCTGAATAATCAGTCTGTCCGTACAACAAATTTTAAGGTATATTTGTCAATAAAACTGATAAGCATGGGACTTGTAAACCGCAGTTGGGCTGCACTACGCCTTTCCTAAACAGTGAGAAGAAGCACTGAAATGTCTTGCAAAACTTGAAAACTTTCATTTGAGTTAACTTCTCTAATTATTAAAATAAGAAAAATTAAACTGACAGTGATCTGGATAATGTTGTTTAAATCTCTTAGAGTTGTTAAAGCAAAGGAAATATGCAGTTCAAAATACAATGATAATTGTTGCATTGGTCACTGCACAGTAATCATTAGGTGTGCACCAGAGTTTAAATGAGAGGAGCGTGTCTGAATGTTATCCCCAAGATTTCAGCAATTTGCAATTATCATGGTACTGCTGTAATACAAGACCTAAATTTCATAGTGAGTTTGGGTGGAAATCACCAGTTATTCTTAGCTGCTCGTCTGCAGAGTTCTGTCATATGAAAAGCAATTATTATTATTAATTGAGGTGGTGTGAGTGAGGACAACAGGAGGAGGAAGGAATCCATATAAAGGCTCTCCTGTTTGTGCTTGGTTTGTTTGTCTCCTCTCTCACTTCCACTTTGGGCTGTGGAGCTGGGGGGCTGTCAGCTGTCAGCTTGTCATTGCAGGCACACACTGTCCCATCTGCACTGCTGATGGTAAGGTCACAAGGGGTTTTACCCAAACAGGCTCTCAGGGGTGCAATAACATACCTCTTGATTTGGCTGTGAAGTTATACTTATTATTAATAGACAAGATAAGAGGCTGGGGCTCTATTCATCCACTTTAGTGCTAATTATTCAGTTTGATCTGAGCCGATTATGATACTGATAGATAACCACACTACATTTATAGCTGTAGCAAGCACTGGCCAAGAACTTTGGCTCATGTTGCTGTTTGGTTTATCTGATAGGAAGGGAGGAGAAAAAAAAGAAGCTGCTCTGGTTGATTAGCAATGTGTTGCATGGGACCATTTATAATGAAGCATATCATTTAAATTTTCCTTTACAAATGAGTCCAACTCTTTTTGCAAGCTGCAGGCTCTGTTAATTGTCACAAACATTGCTTTTTTTTTTTTTTTAACATTATTAGCTCTTTGGCAGGATCTCCATTGTTGACTAAAAACTTGGCATGATTGGGGTTGCTGAATAATTTAGGTTGTTGGCAGCTGGAGTAGAAGAACACACACATCTAGGCAGGCAGACGTGCTGCTCGAGCTCTTTATATAATAGCATTGTATACAAAGCAGAGTATAGCCAGCAATGACTTCTGTGTCTGTTTATAGGTAAACACTGATGTTAGTTTTACAGGGAAAAAAAAAAAAGAGGGATACTTCAGACTGTATATATGTGAGACAGATGCACTGCTGATTGTTCCGATGACTCCCTTAATCTCTGACTTTCACAGAATATGATTACTGCAGATTCTGAGGAGCAGCACTTCAAGTGTGCTTCTGTGCACTTTGGCACTTTGGGTCCTCCGTATAAACACTGCTGCACATAATAATGATGCTGTGAGCTTAGCCAGAAAAAGAACTCCTCACACTTTTCTTTTGTGCAGCAAATGGCACCAATTGTACTGTCAGTCACAGAGAAAATGCGCTGCTCAAGAGATGCCCATTTTGGAATTACATTTGTGTGCTCTATGAACTCCCACTTCTATCAAAGTGTCTAGAGAGTAAGTAAAATACATAAAAACTGCTGTGCAAGGCACCCAAAGGTTTAATGATGAGTGCTGGGCAGGTTTTTCCAAAACAGTTGTGCTCTGTTAGAATTCACCTTATAAATAAAGGCAATATTTGTTGACCTGTACTTCTTGTCTTATTCACGTACTTATGCCATTCTTAACTCTCAATATCACGATATTTATGAGATAGAGGTTGGACTCATTTATTTCAAAGATTCTGTAGTATCGAAGGAATAGGAGAGAAATCAAATATAAATAAAACATGAAGGCCCACTCTTAGATGTTCATTGTCCTTTTATTTCATAAGCAGACTTGTGCGTTGCCCCTCCATTTTTCAAGTTGCCATTTTCTTCCTAGGAAAGTCTTCTCCCCTCCTCACTGCTTACACCTTAATTCTACTTTAAATCCTTCTAGGCACTCTGCTTTCCTGGCCTTTTTCTTCCTGCCCTCAAGCCTGTGTCTCTGGAGAGAGAGGACGCCACTAGAAAATGTCTCTTGGATTTCTGTGACAGCCACTTGACAGGTATGATAGACTGTAATGAGAAATGAATAAAACACTCTCATAGCAGTCTCAACAGAGGGGAAAATAACTGAGTTAGAATGAAGATGAACAGGCTCTCTTCTTCCCCCGCTCCCATCCTGATCCCATAATCAGTTCTGAGCACAGAACAGGGAATGTGGACCTTGCTCTGCAAGGAAGCAGAGCGCTCTCTTGTCAGTCGTCATGGTTATTAGCTAAAAGAGAACAGGCATTGTTAAAACTGGAATTTTCCCCAATTACGCTGAGACACTTCTATGCCTAACAAGAAGTGCAGAGGGAACAGCAGGGTGAATATTTCCTAAGCACTCTAATACAGCTTCCATTTAGAGATGCACATACCTACATGTTTCCCAGAGAAAGCACCTGATAACTGTCAGAATGGTCTTCCTGCAACATGACAACTTTTGCAATCACATGTGGGAAGCACTTTGGAATTGTACCTACTGTGTTGTATTGAAATTATTACTTACTATATAGATTTTGTTATACAGTAATGACCAGCACAAATCCATGTACCATGGAAGACTGCTGATGAACCCATCCATCTTCAAAAAGAATCTATTTCAAGAAACTGTATTATGATTGCATACTTAAAAGATCATAAATAAATGGCTTCACAAATACATCTTTTTTTGCTGGACAACTGCATAAACATTCACATAATTTGTTAATTTTGTTAGATTTAAATTGTTTTTTTTTTCCTTTCTATTAACTTGTTTTTTTATGTGTGGGAACTAACAACTTAAATTGCCACAGGTGTGTTAAGGGATAGATCTGAAAGATCTATGTGTGGGTAAGAGGGAAGGGTATGTATAAGTAAGCCAATCCATTTCAACTTCACAACAGGTATAGAGAAAGTCCAAGTGTCTTAAACATGTATACTCATCCTGACAAAGCTTAGCACGTTCCAAAGTACTTTGCTGAATTGAGGCCATATTTAGCAGCTGGTTGCAGTTAGCTGTGTTGCAGCATAGGAAGTGAGTGAGCTCGGCAACTGATAGACTGTTAGCAACTGATAGCAACTGATAGCATCTGATAGACTTTTCCACAAACAGTTTAGGGGTCTTCTTTCATGAGAACAAACTGAGGAAAATTTCCATTCAGATTTTTGTGAGAAAATATATGTCTTGGATGATGTAAAAATGAATAGATGTGAAGCCCTAAATTGCCTCTATACTAGTTTCATAGACTGGATGCTTCTCCAGAATTTTTGCCCATGAGTTTCACACACTGAGCATTTCTGCATACAATTATTTAACATTGTCGTATTTCCCCAGAGGAAAAAATGCACCTGTGCACTCAGAATTCTGCAACACATGTCCCACTCAGTGTGCAGTCAGAAGTATCTGAGTTTTCATTCCTTAAAATATTTGAAATACTGAGATGGATAAAACTCGGGCTGGAATTGAAATGTCCCAGTCATCAGGCAATGCCAGAAATGAATGACAAATATTAAACCATAGATATAAATTAACAATGGGCTGAGTAACACAGCAAAGCAATTATGTGTTTCTCCAATTCAGCAATTTCACTGGTAGAACTATGAACATAGTTTTGTGCAAACTAATCTCTAAAGAAGAGAAAATAAAATCATGGAAAGGCAGTGAATGGTGCACTTCTCTTATTTCCTTTTGTCCCCATGAAAAGCATATTTCTTCTGCCACAGCAGTGGCAGCTCTTATCTGTTTGAGCACGAGAGCCTCTAGAGCATGAGAACCTTTTAATAAAGAAGACTACCCTTTTGTTATAAATCATTCATTGGGCAAGAAGAGACTCTTACAGGATTAGCAGAGTTACTTAGTTTGATGAATCTCATAATGTTGGAGTTTTAACAACAGACCCATAAAAAGGTTGCTGCTCGTACTTCAGCCCAAAGCACGGCAGCTATACACACATGGTTACAGAACGTCCAGGATGAAAAATTAAAAAGGCTGGGGTTGATTAGCATTTACAAGAAACTTAACAACCAAAGGCTCTGTAATCTGTATTGGACTAGCACAATGTTGAGTTGATTTTCTATTTTTTAATGAGTACTCGACTATGATTCTAGTGTCCCTGTGACAGAGATGTTTGATGTTAGGGTGGAATAGACTGAAAGCATCATTGACTGTGTCTGTTCTTTCATGTGTGTCTGGCACAGGAATGGTAAATAGAATTCCTGAAAATGAACTCCGAGGTGAGTGCAGGGCAATAGAATATCACTTCTTAGACAGACTTCACCAGCATACAAATGAAGGTTTTTGTCCACACTACTCTGAAAAATTTTACTGACAAATATATAGATAGGTTATACAAGTAAATCTAGTGAAGTTTTTTTGTTTGATTTCTTTGTTTTGATTGATAGGTTGTTTCTAATGATTGTATGGATTTAGACACTGGCATAAACATCCACATTTCACATTGGCCTCCCACATCTACATATACATCAGTACAAAAAAAGTAATCAGAAAAAAAAGTATATTCTGGAAGAAATCTTTAACTTGACATGGAGAGGAGAGGAGAGGAGAGGAGAGGAGAGGAGAGGAGAGGAGAGGAGAGGAGAGGAGAGGAGAGGAGAGGAGAGGAGAGGAGAGGAGAGGAGAGGAGAGGAGAGGAGAGGAGAGGAGAGGAGAGGAGAGGAGATACACGTGTAACATATTTACTTTCCTTTCAAATAAGTGTTGGACTCTAAGCATTTTTGTAATTTACACTGACAGTATTTTAAGTAATGACCTGGAGAAAGAAATTAACGTATTCATTACAGACTCCAGGCTGTGAAGATGTAGAATAAATGTGGAGAATGGTTTGACTGGAGAATTAGCTTAGATTTTCTTTCATCTCTTAATCCTTGGGGATCTAAGGTCCAGTTAGAGTGTATGGACGTCTATTTAACATCATCCAATGATCCTAAAGAGCTGTTCAGGTAACAAGCTAGAAACTCTGGGAAGCTGACTCCAGGTTCCACTGGATGTAATGGCAGCATCTCCATGGGATACGATGGAAGTCCGGACACCTCATGGGAACTCAGTGCATGTGTCAGAACCTGAACTAGAATCATCTGATGTCAGTGGCTGAGGACCATTCCTACTTTTGGCAAAAAATTACCTGGGATGGATCACCCCTTGTAGTCTTTCATCTAATGGTTAAGACAGATGCTGAAGTCACTGAACGGGAAGGTTTTAAAACCTCCTCTACTTCAAGTAATTTTAGAAACACGAGTGTCAAATGCATGAGTGGCTATTTACAAGACTAGACTATAAGGGGGTTGAAAAACAGCATTATATATAAATAGTTATACATTTTTGGGGCCTAATAAAGGGAATAAGACTGCACCCCAGAAGCCATCTTCAGAGGTGAGCCTCCACCAGAGTAAAAGGGTACTAAGAAGGCAACCATTCTGCAAAATACATCAGGATCTCTTCAGGCTTTTATGGATTTGTCTTCCAATCACATTTCCTCATAACAATTTGGAAGTGCTGAAAAATAAACCAAAAACCCATCAGCAGAACTGAACTTTTTCAGCTGTAATTGTTTGCCAAGGTAGTGAATAATTCTGGCATCACTGAAACAGCAATTTCAGTGAACAAACTATTCCTTTCTCCTTCTCCAAACTCAGGGATTTTTACTGATCCTTCTTTTCCTACTCCACCTTTCAAGTCTGCCCTTTTATAGGGGCTAAAATAATTTCCTAACTCATGTCAAAATTTACCATTTAATTTCAGAGATTGAAACAACTTAGTTTCCAAATCTGTGCTAGCCTTAGGGAGGCATTTGTAAAAAAAACAAAACAAAACAAAAAACATATTCTAAAGCAGTTCATCCTAAGACAAATTTCACAGTCTGCAAATTTTTGCTACAACATGGCACAGGCAATCATTTTGCTCTCTTTATCTCAGCTAAATCCAATAGTTTGTATAGTGAAACATCTGATGCACAGAACAGAGTAGCACTTCAGAGAACAATTGTAGATCTGGCCAACAAATAGAGTACCTTGTTCACAGGAAATTTCAGCTTAGGGGGCTGGTCTTATTTGTGTATGCAATTAATGGCAGGAAAAGCGATTACTTCTATTTAATTGTGGTCTGATTTGGACAGAAACTAAAATATTTAGAAATTTTAAACAAAGAAGGAATAAATGAGGACTGAACAGCATGATGAGCAGTAAGCATGGTAGTAGTTTTCCAGAAGTAGTAATTAGATCTAGAGCCAGAGCTGTGAACATATAATAGAATTAAGTCTATTAAAAGACACTAGCAATTGCATGCAAACAAACAAACAAGCAAACAGAAATATACTTCTGATTTTCTTTGTGCTGGATAGAGTCCCATATTACAAAACAGCAGGCTGATCTCTGAGGCCTGTCTGTTGCAGAAAAACTGCTAACTATGCTCTTCATGCCTTGCTAAGGAAAAGAAATCAAATAAGGCACCACTAGCTATTCAAAGCTATTTTTTGTGGGTTTTTTTGTTTGTTTGTTTGTTTGTTTATTTTCCTTTTTAACATCCTTTCACTAAGAACTTTGACATGCTCAACTTGGATTGAAGACAGTGCTAGGGTGAAGATTTTGGGAAGCTTATAGGAACAGGAGGAACAGGAGAGAACTATAAAAAGCAGGTTTTTCCCACCCTCTCTCACTACTTCTGATAGTAAGTAGATTAGATAGTAGTCTGAATAGACAATCTGTTATGATACAAATGTTTCCTACAAAAAAAGTCTCAGTACATCAACACACATCACACAACTAATAATGTCACTTAACTCCTCCATGTATAAGAGAAGACTCTTGAAGCTATAGTTCTAGAAATGTTGGTTCAAAGTGAGAATAGAAAACATGCTTTTGAGAAAACCAGCCTCCCACAGACATGCTTGTTTTCTGGCAACAACAGCATGTACTAAGACTTAGGTAGCAACAGCTTTTGTACATACACAGCGTATGCTAAATCATGCTAAACTTTACTAAAATATCACCAAAAAAAAAAAAAAAAGTAGTGTCCACTTCAAATTGGTTATCACACATTTTGGCTTGTGCTGATCTCAACTGTCACATCATTACCTGTTCTCTTGCAACTTACCTTGTCTTATTAATCGATCGAATCATTGTAGGGCCTAAGTGTTAAACTGACAAAATGTTGTACCAACAGTCTTAGGACTTGCCTTGTATTTGTTTGTATATCATCCTTTACCTAATGTAGATGATTGTATTTCTGACTATCTGGAAAATAAACAATGCTTACTGTTAAACAAATTTCCAATTATGAATGAAGGCAAATCACACCATGATAGTAATTCCTCATACTGACCTCTCAGAGAAGAAATTCTCTCCTTGTGCTTTAGATTCTGCTCTGTCTCCCTTCCTTGCATTCACTGATTCCTTTTCTCTACCTTCTGTCTCTAACAACAGTCCATATTTTTTGCAGCAGACAGACCTTGTGTTAAGCAGAAGGCTACGCTAATTCCAGCTGAACATGCTGCTTAAATTAATTGGGACAGAAACAAAATCTATCCGATTCAGATTCTGTGTTTCATCTTCCCCATTCTTTGAAATGAAGATGGCCATTCCACTCTCTGTTATTGTCCATGAGATGCAAAACAGAGGGAGGAAGGGAGAGAGGGAGAATAGAGATGAAAGTGGGAATCAGGGTTGGACATCTCCTTCTCCTCGTCTTGCATTTGCAATGTTGTAGTCCTGATACTTTTAAAGCTCTCTCTCTTTTGTGCCTTCATTACTTTTGTTTCCCCTTTCCTTACTCAGAACTGAATCACCAGACAACCTTCAGCACGTCCTGATGATGGGGAGTCTTTCAGATGGTTTTGGGCACTGGTTTCAGAGCACAGCAAACAGCTAGCAACAAAACACTTGAATTCCTTGATTTTGAAGATTCAGGCATCAAATATCTGCTATTAAAGTAGCAGATATTAATCATCTGCTATGATACTTTCAGCAGAAAGCATACAAATATCCCAGTGGTATCTTCTTTCTAAAGAAAGTATAAGAAGAGTAAAAAGATATTTCAGAAAATTTAGGATGTAAGGACACAGCTAGATACCAATGGATAAGAAAGAACAGAAAAGTGACAAGTTTTTTAAAGTCTAAAAAGCAGTCTACTCTTGAAGTCCTGTAAGATTTATTTTATTCAAGTGTACCACATAGCTAGATTCTTAGAGCTCCCAGCCTTGGCTTCTTGTTCAAGTTGCAGATGCAGGCTGAGTTTCTTGCAAGTTCCCTGCACTTTTACCATTTATAGGCATTTTTCCACTAGTTCTCTTGTTTTAAGCATCTTGAGCCTTGTGCTTTCTGCAATTCATACTACCAATCTGGATAAAATTGGTTTTAAAAAAATGAGGCTTAAAAGACCACATGTGGGCATAAATGTAAAAAAAGTAAAGCATATTATGTGAACAGCAGAGATACTCTGCTTAAAGGCACTATTGAGTGCAATTTTAAGTCACAGACATTACTACGATTTGGAAATGGGGATCTGCTTTGGCAATTCCCATTTTGTTAGTTAGATATATTATCCTGTTTAATCCTTGATAAAAGCACCAATTTTTATACAGACCAAAATACTGTCTTTATTGGAGAAGTGGTATGTATTCTTACTGCATTCAATTCACTAAACAAAGACTTGAAGAAATGTAGCAACTTTCTCCCTTCCTCCCTTCACAGTGGAACACAACATGGGTTAAGTTAATGCATGAATCTGATTTTTTAACTCCATGCTATAATAACTCAAAAGTAACTCTTGAAAATCCATGGATAATTACTGATTCAAATCTTTATAACTGTAATCAGATTCTGTCCCAATTAAATTATTCAAAAAATAAACTATAAACTCTTTCTGTGGAAGAGTCAGAAAGAGAAATCTCCGCTCTGCAACATCTCTAGCAGAACTAATTAGAGCCAGATTTTACTTGTTTGTCATAAATCTATTACTCACTGCAGATCTGCAGAATTAACTGTAGAACGTGAAAAAAATAGTGAGCCACGTTTGAAGTTTGGCTCAGAAAGGTTTGAAAAATCTCTCCTATATAACTGTTCAATTTTATCTCGGGGCACCAGAAGGCATCAAGCTACTATCCCTGGTTTTATCACTGAAAAATCGCTGCATTGTGAGTTTTATCAGTATGCTTCTTGAAGTACCCAGGTATCATGGCATTTTGCCCAATTAAACCTTGTTAGTACCGGAGTAAATTCAGAATTCTTCAAGAGTTTGCTTGTGTCATTAACATAAAGTCTTGGCTATGTTTCTTTCAAATGCTTTTGTTGTCCTTTCACACATTTCTGTAAGTGATAACCAGCTCAGTTCCTAGCACTTAGAATGGAGAAGCAATGTTCTCTACCCATTACTGTTACTGCAACACATTTTAGGAGCATTGTTATCAGTCCATAGATCATCAGTGAAAAGGTCTGAATCTGGACCTCTATAATTTTAGTGGGAAATAGGAAAACCTGGTTGAAGTGATGTGCATGAAAATGGTCTTACGTTGTTGCACATACTCTGGTTTGATTACTTGGATTTCAAGTGAAAAAGAAAGATGAATATTCATGGAAAAAATTGTCATGCTCCACAGAAAGCAAGTGTCAGGTGAAACCCAGCAAGTTGCAACACTTAACATGTTCACTAAAGGAAAATAAACTGTGAAAAGTTATTTAAAATCTCTGCTTAAGCCTGTCCAAATTTAATATGCATTGAACGAGCAAGTCCACCAGGTCATAGAGTACTAATAAACTTCTAATGCTCCTGGGGTCACTCTGGTCTTTTGCATTTGAATGTATCATGTTTATGACACTGCTGTAAATTCTGGACCTCAATTACTACATGATAACAAGTTTTTATTGCATTACCCTTTCGAAACCTGAGAACTTGCACTAGACATTGGGACACAGCTGGAAGATGGTCTGCATAACCAATTAGAAGATTACTTCTTCAAATATGTATTCTTCACTGCAGAGGCCTAAAAATAATCCATCATCTCCAGCTACCTGCAGCCATCACTTAAGGGAAAGAGAAAGAGAGAAGATATTTGGCTACATCTCTATGATTGCATAAACAATGTTTCGTGTACTTGACAAACTATATTAATAGCACCCCAGAGGGCATGCTCTGAACATGCAAAATGTTGCAAAGCACTTGTATTTTATGGCAAATCTTTTTAATTTTTCAGTTAAAATGATAATAACTATTGATTTTCCATGTAGCACTATTGCACCTAGAACACTTTCTGGCAGAGCCTACAAAATTTATTAAAGTCATTTGGTTTGAGTTGTCAGACATCAAATGTGTGATACAAAAATACAAAGGTTGTTTTCCCAGAATCCTGACTCTTGTTTTGTCCTAAGGAAACACACAGTTTTTCTTGTGCTTTTTTAAGCAGCTCTGATTTTAGGGTTAGTTGAGAAAGACAAACCAGCAAGTGTCAATCAGCAGAGATTTGATATGCTAGCTTGAAGAGCATTCCCACAGAGGAAGTTTTTGGAATGGAGGAGGCACAAGAAACAGTAACAGTGTGGTTCAATATATAGCATTTGTGTGGGATTATGGAGACTTCATCTTGCTAGGTGACACCTGTGAAAGAATTTCATCTAGTGTCCTCTATTCCCCCAGCTTCAATGTTTACCTCTCTTGTGGAGCTCATGGAGACTGAGGGAATACAGCACCAAAGCCAGCAGTCTAAGTTTCTTAGAATCATAGTCATAGAATCATAGAATTGCTCAGGTTGGAAAAGACCATAAAGATCATCAAGTCCAACAACAACCTAACCGTACTACTCTAACTCTAACAACCCTCTCCTAAATCATGTCCCTGAGCACCACATCCAAATGGTTTTTAAACACATCCAGGGATGGTGACTCAACCACCTCCCTGGGGAGCCTATTCCAGTGCTTAACAACTCTTTCTGTAAACAAGTTTTTCCTGATATCCAACCTAAACTTACCCTGGCCATTTCCCCTCATCCTGTCACCTGTCACCAGTGAGAAGAAACCAACCCCGCTCTCACTGTAAGCACCTTTCAGATATTGGAAGTGAGCAGTAAGGTCTCCCCTCAGCCTCCTTTTCCCCAGACTAAACAGCCCCAGTTCCTTCAGTCTCTCCTCGTATGCCGTATTCTCTAAGCCCTTCAAAAGCCTTGTTGCCCTTCTTTGGACCTGCTCCAGCACCTCAATGTCCTTTCTGTACTGAGGTGCCCAAAACTGAGCACAGTACTTGAGTTGAAGCCTCACCAATGCTGAGTACAGGGGCAGGATTACTTCCCTAGTCCCACTCACCACACCATTCCTGATACAAGCCAGGAGGTGTTAAACACCTTCCAGGTGTTTCAAGTTCAGTTGATTTCAATATGACCTGAATCTCTTTTGGAACAGAGGACTAGGAATTATTACTAATAATGATTATCATATGAGATCAACCAGTTGTGAAAGGAGGTAAGGGAGTGAATTATCCCAAATATCACTCAACACCACACACCACTCCAGATCTAAGGAGTTGTGTCAGAAGATCCTGAGAGTTCAGCTAACTCCAAACTTATTTTTGTTGCTAAGCAAAAGGGGAGGATGAAAACAATGTAGAGGATGGAGAAGCCAAGAAGTAGTTGAATTGAAGAAAAAAATAGGGCTGTCTGTGCAACATACCATCCTGTTCCGTAGGTACCACTGCATCTGTGCATGAAATCAGCAGCACTGGTGAACGCTCAGCAGACTCACGCACGTGCTATGCTCTGATTTTCTGAAACAGTGAAATTACCATCCATCTTGAGACCACCTGTGTAGCACATGACTCCTCAGGCCAGCACTGCTGGGATATTTGCAATTGCCTCTTCGTATGCTGTAGGCATCATCTGCATGTGGGCAGGGACGTGTATAAAGTTTCACATCCTGCTCCAAATGGATTACCAGATGTCCAGAAATCCCTGACAATTGTCCAAAATCTTTAAACTCCACCCAGGCAAAATTGCCAGGTGGAAAAAGTAGAAGTATCCAAGACAATTCAGATAATAGCTAGGAAGAGCTGTCTGGCAGCCAAGCAGGGACAAAGGAACAGAGAAATGTAGAAATGAGAAGGGAATGGGAGGAACGGGTGATACAAAGTTTTAGAAAGGAATGAACACAGTTTGGATAAGGAGTCAAATACTTTGGCTGTAACCCAAACCTTAAATTTAAACATAAAAAGGTTATATCAGTAGCATGAAAGCCCAAATAAAACAGCTCAGAATGTAATGGAAATAGCCAGATAAGAAATCAGTCATCATCTGTGTAGGTTTTCATTTGAAAAACATATAGGAGTAGATTAAAGCATAAAAATTGCAGATGGTCAATATTACATCACCAGCAGTCAAAGCAATATTTCTTCCTTCCTTCCTTCCACTGAACCAGAGCTTCACCTCCCACATCTTAATGTGTAAACTTTACTGTCAGAGGAGCTGGTTGAACAAGCAGAAGCCAAGGATTTCCACAAATAATTAAAGCATAAAAAATAAATAATAAATGATAGCTGCCAGAGAATATTCTCTCTTCTGCAGATATGGAGAGAAGGTACACAGGAGACCTAAAATAATCAAACATGCTCTTTTTTTTTTTAAGTCACAAACTCATTTTGCTTTCTCCATTCCCACTCCCATATATTCATCACATGTTTCACTGATTCTATAACTACACAGAGCTGGACCCCAGGAGGGTCCAACTCTGCCCTCGTTTTGCTAAGCAACACTTATGTGAACAATCACAGTGTCTAGAGTGGGATGATTCTCATGAGTAAATTACTAGCCAGTGTCAGAAACAAATGCAGAATCCCATGAAGTGTGCATTGTTTCTGCTGAAGAAGTAAGGCACGTGAATGCTAAATTAGAAAAAACTTAAAATTCTCATTTTTTATATATGGAGATATGCAAATAAAGCAGAAAAATCTTCCTGTTACTCTTTGCTGTTATTTTGTTGTTTTTCAAGTTCAGAATAGACCTGTAAATCAAAAAAGACCAAAAGGGAATCCGTTCTCAGACCCTTTATAAATATTCAGGAAGAAAAAAAAACAGTCTCCAGATTTGAGTCACTGTTTTCCTTGGGAAAAATGTTAAGAGCCTCCTTTCACTTTAGAATACATTTTTTTATTCTTGCTTTAAAATATGCCTGCAATTGAAAATGATGTGGCCTATACAACATGTTCAAATGTTGCTTTTTTTCTGCTGGACCCTTGCCTCATTCAGCACTCAAGACAGATGTGTTTGGAGACTTCAGCTGCAAAGGTCATTATTTTTAATATATTCACTGAATCATGTGGTGCAAAAAACAAGATGTTTAGTGAATAAAACAGATGATTTCAAGATGATGGCTTGAAGTCCAGTATTTCCTGATTTTTTTTTGCTCTGTAGTTTAATTTTTACTCTATAGATCAGTTTGTACATGCTATATAACTTCTTCTTTTTGTAATATAGCATATAAAAAAAAGTAGAAGTCCCTTTTCTGACAGGCTGTTCATCTCTGTCTGCTGTACATCAAGAATCTCCCTGACCTTTGGACCAAAGGATTAACTCATGGAGACAGTATGTTTCTGGTCTCTGGGAAGCAGTGCTGTAGGGGAAGCAGTCTTTGTCTGGCAAGTTTTACTAATACTGATGGCAGAAGAATACTGAGATTCAGGATTCCTACAGGCTTCACGTCTTAGTCTTTTGAAAAGAGTCTTCTCCAGAAGATAGAGATCCTACGGTCATCACAATGCCAAATGATCATTTATGCTTACTCCACCACTTCCTGTTAGTCCTTCGTTCTGTTTTGCTTTTTTCCTCCACCTAGTTCTTTCCTCACTTCCATTTTCATCACTTGTGTATCCCTGGGTTCTCTGTAGACTTAGAACAAAATGTATCTCCTTGTGAGCTCTACTTAAACCCAGTTTCCAAGTTCCTAGTATGAGCATCCTTGAGTGCCTCAAAGAGAAGATTGAAAATATTATTCAACAGGGACAAGTTCAACATTTTCAACAAATATTGCTTCTACTTGACTTCCAATTCTAAGAGGAAAACTATTCCATAACAACAATAGGAAAATTATTATTCTGGGCTACCAAGACCACTGGTCAGCCACCGTTAGGAAGGCCACTGTTAGGAAGCATTTAGAACAACACATTCACCAATACAAGCCTGTTCTGGTGTGAGCCTAAATTTCCCAGGATTTTTTTGTGGTCTTCAATGCCTAATTTACTCAAAATTCACCTGATTTACTGAAGATGGATCCACATGAGTTAACTTCAGATGCTTAAAATTAAGCCTATAACATAGTTACCTGTGTTCTCTCTGTAGCTAATAGAAAGAGAGAGAGATGGGAGTTGTTCCAGGAGCAATTTGTGGGAGTCAGCTTCTTCTCCCATGTAATTACTGATGGAACTAGAGAGAATGGCCAAGAGAGGTTCAGGTGGATTATAGGAAGAACTTCTTCTCTGAAAGAGTGGTCAGACAGTGGAAGGGGCTGCCCGGGGAGGTGGTTGAGTCACCATCCATGGAGGTATTCAAAAAGATTTAGATGTTGTACTTAGGGACATGGTTTAGTGGGGAAATACTGCTGGTAGGTGGACAGTTGTACTGGATGACCTTGGAGACCTCTTCCAACCTTAGTGATTCTATGATTCTGTGATTCAATTTACCCTATTTTTAGATGGATGCCTAGAAGCTGGTGGAAGTGGGGATATCTCTTTTTAGAAATTGACTGCATTGATGTTGGCTTTGGGTGACTGGAACTGAAGTAAAAGCATCAGGAGATCTATGGGGCCACACAGGGACTTTGCAGGGAATGCAGATGTAACCTGGAAATGAAAGCTAACCTTTTGACAGCAGAAGTCACTAAGAACCACATTATCAAAAGTGATCAGAACTCTTCGCATGGAGGAGGGTGAGATTTTGCCCATGGGCCGCTTGCTTTGCAACTGGGTACCTTTGCAAATGTGATGTCAAGACCCATATTTAGAACCTATGAAATAATCGGAAAAAAAATACCACAGCTTTAAACGAACTCTGTTCCTCTGTCTTCAAAGGAAACTGTGCTAGTTTTAAGTGCTAAAAAGTGTATTTTTATATCAGAATTTTACAGAGTTCAGTCCCAGATGGTTAATTAATGAAAAAAATATGAATGTCTCTATTATTTTTTTCTCTCCTTCCTTCTATAATGTTTCCAGGAGGCATAAGTGCAGTTTAAATTCTGAAGTAAAAAAATTTTAATTAAAAATTAAAATATGCCTCAAAGTGGCTCAGCTATTAGCTGCTTAGTGCGAATGAACTGCCCCTTTTCTCCTGTTTTCCATCAGTCACTGAGACCACCTGAGGTGCTTGAACCACTATTTAAATACCTAGGTACTGCACCCAGCACGTCCTCAGCAAAGGTCCAGGGTTTGAAATCTCTTCCTCATTTCCATTCCAAGGAAGTGTGAGTCAGTTGACCTTCAGGGCACTCTGTAAAGCTTAGTAAAATAGATGAACTTCAGATAGGCTCGAATAGATAGGCTATTGAGAAGGCGTTCTGCAGTGGGAGGTTATGCTGGTATGAGATGGCCCAAGGCACTTGTAGGAAATAAGTGCAAACTGAAACGTGTCTGAGAGCAGTGGGGAGAGCACATGGCTGGGAAAGCAATACTATCTGTCAACCCAGACCCAGTGCACTCACAGCTGTACATAGTGCATCCTATGCTGTGCATAGAAAAGCCAGTAAATGTGAATCTGACTGAATCTCTGTACAAACACTCAGATTTTATTTTTGTCTGGCATACTTCCTTACTTCTTAGGCAAATACTCCGCTTTCACTACCTGTACCTCACCTTCACTTGCCATGCCATACAGACACTTCTACTTTAAAGTGGAAATGCGCAGTGTTCCTTATCTGCCTTCCAGTCAGTCTGCATCTTCTCTTTTTACAGGTTTGCTCTGCCATGCCTTTTACATATGACTACTAAGGCCATGCTGTTCTTATGTATTCATCTTTACAGGCTTTTTGAAACAGAGTTAAGTACACACCGGTGTCTCGGCTGTTTATCATTCAATCTCACTCTTTGAGCAACACCTTCCTTACTTCACCAATGGGAATCCACAGTACAAGAATTTAGGAATTACTCACCAGAGAAACACTTCCCATCTACTTTCTCAGTAGATGGACAATACCTTAAAGGAAACTGGTATGGTAGAAACAAGTAATCCCAGGAGAAGCAAAATTAATGACGCTTCTTTTTGATGCTTGTGTGCACAGTGGGATCTGGTATTTAATAAGGGCACAAAGTCCATTTTAAGCTTCTCCCACATTTGAGAGTTTTTGTGATATGCACATTCTTTGATATCATGTGCAGGTGAGTTCACCCCGGAACTTTTCCTTTAGCAACGGTCCTAATAGATCCTTTTTCTTACATAACTTTGTATATATATATATGTATATATATATATCTTTGTATGAAACTTGTCCAATCTTGCTTTGTTGAACACCTCAAGCATTTATCAAAATTGTCTGACATCCACTGATGCAGTGGAGTCAGTTAGAAAGGTGGGCCTGCACACAGTTTGACTCTGTAAGTGCCATTTCTTAGGAAATCCATCTCCAAATGGCAAGAAACTGCAGTACCTGGCATGGTACCAAACACTTTCTGTCTAGTGCGGTCCTCTTTCTTCTAGAACTGGGATGAACACATCCTCTATAAAGGAAAGTCTTTCTCTTCCTCCCATAAATTTGTGTGTTACAGTGAGGTCAACTTTTGCAGCGGCTCCAAATCCTGCAGTGCACAACACTGATCTGAGCATGGTGGTTTCTGAGAATGTCAATCTTGTCCACATTGCTGTGTATCTCCTGTGATTTCACATCCACACATCATACAGAAGTAGCAAATAGAAACAATATCTTTCTGATGCCATATGAAAGAACAGAGTTGTATGGGCTTTTTTTAATGTGGGCACTGTCATAGATTCATCATATGATAACCAGCACTGTTGCAATAATATAAACACAATTACTATCACCTTTTTTTTTTTTTCCCCTAAACTAGTAGGTTAGTAAATGCTGTTCAGATTGGCTTTTTTTTTGCACTTCTGCTGATAGTTGTATGGCTAGTTACTAATAGATGAACCCCTTAACACAGATACTGATAAGATTTATGGTTCTGTAATTGTGTCTAGAAAATGCCAGTGCTCCTCCTTCCTGCTTTTGCATGAGATCTAGAGGCTCCTGTATGTTTCACCAGAGCAAATCATGTCATCAGGCTTGTCATGTTGTTCCCAGGATGGTACAGTTATGCCTCATCCCTTGTACTGGCCTACAATGTGCAAAGGATGGAAAAATAATATTTTGGTTTTTTTTCTAGTTAGTCTTCAACAGGACAAGTTCCTTGGCCCATGTACCTGTGTGCTAGCATGAGAGTAGTCCCAGAATCCACAGCTGAGGGTGCAAAGGCAATAGGCAACTAAGGCCTTTTAATGCACTCAGTGCCTGACTTTATCTTATAAATTTTGGTTTAAAGTAGTTGCCAAAGTGCGTTCCATGTTTTTCCCATGTTGGTGTCATATGCAATTGATTACAAGATATTCAATTCTGCCTCCTTGATCCTCAGTAGGAAGATACGAAAGTCTTGGTCATCTGAGAAGGTGTGGAGTCAGGCTCTATTGCTGCCAAAAGGCCAGGGGGACAAATGCCATGAGATCCTTTAGCAAGGGGACAGGACAATGAGGCTCTGATTCAGAAAAGCATGGCAGAAAGAATGACTTTTTGTCGCAAACACAAAAGTGTCCACCTGGAGGTTATGAATGAATAGGCAGAATTTTCTTCTTTTTCAAAGAAACAGGTGTAGTAATGACTGCCCAGACAAGAGCTGAATAGCATGTGAAAAGCCTTTGCTTGCATTAGCAGGAGATAACACAACGTTGTTACTAACAATGTGGCGAGCAAAGTATCTCTCCGGTCACCGGATTCCAACATTCTCCCTGTAAGACACAGAAACTTGCTGGAGCGGCATACCCTGGCAAAGTGACCTTTTTATATATTATTTTTTACTGCCTAGTTTGCACTTTGTTGACTTGGCTGGGCACCTGCTGTAAACTGCAAATATGTTCCTGTCATCCTGGCTGGAAACAAAAACAGTGAGCAGTGTAGTTCTTTGGTGGATTAGAGCTAGCAAAGAGCAAAAGCACTTGTGCAAAATGCTGAGGTAAATCTTCCCGTCCTATAACCTTTCCCAGCTTTGTCCGTGGACTGTGAGCAATTTCCAGAGATCTATCTGGGGCCATTGTTTCTTTTTCTTTTAAACAGCAATTGTACCCAAATACACAGAACAGATTTCTCTGCGAGCATTTTGACCAGCTCCTAAAGCAGCTGAGTAACTGTGTACAGGTTCATTTGTACCTGTGTTTCACTACTTGCACTTGTGAAATCCTCCAAAACCATTAACCGTCATCTAAAAGTGCTGTAGTCGTGTTTTCAGTGCAAGATATACTGTGTCAGCCTCTGTACCTACAGCTGGGTGAGGGTACAGTAAATTCTTTGTCTTTATACCCCTAAGTAATGTAATAAAAAAGCTTTCTTGTATCTGGGTTAAACATTCTTCTGCTCTATAGCTGTATAAGTAAGGTTGAAATACCTTTTGCTAATGTCTACGTGGCTTGGCAGAGGCAGAAGCCGCAGGTACAACATACTTGTATTTGGGTTCAAAGGGGAATAATTTCTGGATGAAAAATAAAGACCTTTGATCTTGAAACAAACATCTTCCATCTTTCTTTAAAGTTTATTCTGGTAATATGCTTAGCCTGAAGGGGGAAGAAAATCGCTGTATCGGAATTATAGGATGTCCCTTTCAAACAAAAAGTTGAGTTCTCTACTACTATTCTGCTTTGTTGCTGTTGTTGCTAGGTTTTTTTGTGGTTGTTGTTTGTGGTTGTTGTTTTACTTGTTGTTTGTTTGTTTGTTGAGTTTTTAAATTTAAGAGATCATAATTAGAGACTGGTTTTGTACTTGTATGGGAGAAACTGTATTTCAAAGAGTTTCATTAGAGCAGGATGCCGGTGAGGCACTTGGGTGCTCATGACATCTGAGTTACCACAATAACCATCTTGCAAAGCATATATATGATTACCTTCAGGATCCAAACAGCCATAGAAAATCCACTAGAAATATTGGAAATTTAAGAACTTGTTTTAAAAGCCTGAATAATTAAATGGATCTCCATGACACTAGCCCTGTACTGATAACATTTTCCAGTGTTTTTAAAAGTATGTAATTTGTGTTATTTTAAAAGTGTACCCCATTCTTCAAAACAAATCCAATGACATTTTGGATTTTTGATGAAACAGTCTCTCCCATTTTCACCCAGTTTAGATGCAGTTCCCGTTTCAATTCAGGGTCGGCACCTCCTTTGCAGAAAGCATCTCATGGGAAGCCACAATTCTTAAATGCAGGAAGTACAAACTGTTGCATAATATCCTAAGTGAGATGCCTGATTCATGAATAGTGCTTAAATTTAGTATGGTTTTAAATTTAAACTAACTAAAATAAATTTTTTGCTTAGTGTTCTCATTTGTTTTTCCTCTACTAGGTAATTTGTTTTTCTCAGAATGGATCAGAGCGTGAATTGTAAAGCACAGTAAAATCTCTATTTAAATGTTTGATTTCTGCCCATACTATATTACTGTCTTACTTGGAAAAGGTTATCTGGTTAAACAAAGAATGAGGAAATATGATGAGATCTGACTCCAGCTGTTAAACAATGAACATACTGGTAGCTGAGGCAATATGAAGTTTTGACAGAAAAAGCTCAATTGGACTGGACTATGCCTAGAACTGTTCTCTCCAAAAGGACCCAACTGTATTTGGGTCACCATCATCTCAAGAAGATTTTGTAAACAGACTGTCAGGGTAGACAGTACAGTGTTGAAAGTATCTGTGTGAAAAATGAAACTGTAATTTTCCAATGAAACAAGATGTTAAAAATAATCAAATGGAAGGTTTTAGTTTTAATTTCAGTGTAAATGAAACTGCAATCCCAGATTAATTAACTTCCCTGCTACAATCTGGAGTTCGTCAGTTGACATAAAGAGGGAGGAAAAAGAGGAACTGCTGCACTTGGGGAGAAAGGCAAGTGAGATCCTACATGTGTCAGGTGAAGTATTTCCACTGGAGACAGGAAAGCCTGTGTGTGCTTGTACAAGGAATCAGCAAAACTTCTTATGAAATAAAGCATGTTTGTGCTAGACCTCCATGTGCGAGATGGATGTGTCCTGACTGGAAATGTTTCGGAACTCAGCTCTGGGGATAGCAGTGAGAAAAAAGAGCCTATCTCAAGAAGAGAAACTAAAATATTTAGTTCATCAGCCTATCAAAACACAATCTTGAAAGGAGATGGGATTGCTATTTACTATGAAATAAGCATCAGGCAGAGATAAGAGCTATTTAAAGAAAGAACAGTGTCAGGCCAAAAGCAGATATAATCTAGTGGATGATAAATTTAGTCTGGAAATAGGAAAATATCTAACCATAAAAGCAGTGAGGTTCTGGAACAGCTTTCTATGGGAAATAGGACAAGAAAAGTTCCAAACAAATTTTAAGATGTAGTTATTCAGTTCATGTAAAGTTTGGCAGAATTGTTTACTCAAGTATCTCATCCTAATTTCCTTTGTAACTAAAATTTTGTAGACTTTCTAAGTTCATAGCATTATTAACACACGAAGTATTAATGTCCCAAGATCACACCCTAGCTCAGCCACAGGCAAAATATCTGTTTGGCAATGTCATCGTTTTATTATGCTCTATTTGTTGACTTGAAGCTGGATCCTTTTTCTGTACGTCTCCCAGGCCCAGAGCAGCCTGCCTAACTTTGAGAATTAAAGTTGGAATTTAAGTGAAGAACCTAGAAATACTAAGAGAGATATTTAATTTAACAGCAGAATACAATTTTTCACTCTGAGAATCTAGGTTCCACATCAGAAATGTTCCCTCAACAGTATATCCCTTCAAATGTGCTTTCTCTCTTTCATTAGCACATAAGAATGAATCCTTCCACAAAGATACTGGTAAGTTCCAGAGAAGAATTGGAGCTGTATCTCAATTTCTCTTCATTCTCTCCATTTTCCTTTCCTTCCTTATCTTTCTTGGCTCCCTTATGAATAAGCATTGGGTTGCCTGGAAACCTTGTTGTGGGGTGACAGCAGGAGTGGGTGGCACCACGCATCCCCCTCACTCCAGCTCTGCAGCTCAGGGAAGGGCTCCAGGGGCTGCACCCCACCTACTCATTCCTCTGTCCTATTATCATCCATCATGAGTCCCAAGTAATGTGTGCCCTTCTGTATGAAAAAAAGAACTTCGTTGCTCTAAAAGCTATTTATGAGCTATTTTTTCTTACAGAATATTTCTTATTGTATAGGTACAATAGTCATGATGTCTTTTCTTTTATTATTAATCTTTCCATGTGAGCCCATTTCTATACATTCCTGAATGTGATTCTATTCATGAACTGGAATGAACTGTTCTGATATCCTTACCTGAAACTTAAATTCCAAATTTGTAGGTAGCACAGGGAACTCCTTCAAGTCCCTATGAGAAGAAAGTCCATGCCTGCACTGCACCATCTTCAGTGGGATAGGTCTTCCAGTGGGAGGGCAGAGATCAGTCCAAACAAAAATGAGAAAATGAGTCCAAAAGAAAAAAGGAGAAAGCACCGAGCTGAGAAAAATAAGTAACAATAATGATGGTAGGGCATTCTTATTAAGATCTCTACCTGTCTTGGGAACAGTGGAGGAGTTGCAAACTGAAAGAAGATATCTGGATGGAGAGTCAGAAAGTTCCATAGGTGAGTGCCATATCTCCTGGCAGATCTCCAGCATGGGTCGCTCACCAGCTCTTGCCCATAGATTCTCAGTCCTAACTCTACTAGGGAAAGCGTCAGTCTTGCTCTGTGCTGGGGCTCTCCATGCCATTAGAAAAGCAGAGATCCTCCTTGGTACTGATACAGGTAGGTAGTAGCCCCCCACAGAAATGAAAATTCATCGCATTCCTTCAACTTTTAGGATCTTTGGGGACCATCTGGTCTTTTCCAGAGATCCAACCAATATTCACATTGCCTGCTCTCAGGCAATTGGTCTGATCTCTGAATGTGGGAAACCCAGTCTAACTAAGTCTCCTGTTGTGCTGAGAGAGAGGGACTGAGCAGCATCCTCAAAGCATCTGGATCATAAGCCCATTCTCTGGGTTCATAGTTCCAGTGATTACAAAGACAACAGACAGACAAAAACAGCCGCTGTGCTAGAAATGAAAAACGGTCATCACAGTACATTCTTCTACCAACATGGAAAAGAGACAGATTGAGGCAAACCATTAACATCCCCACAAGTTTCCCTCTAGGGCACCCTCAGGGTGAGCTCATTCCCATCACAGAAAGATGCTCCCTGGTGACTGCTGACATCACGTCTGTTTTGGCCCTCCACTGGGACACCTCTCACTGCTTACTGAAGGCTGCACATAAAAAGCTAGTTTGAGCTGGTGACCAGCCAATGCACTTCCTGAGGGACACTGACACTGCCAAGCCCTCCCAGCTCTCCTATTAAGTGTTTTACCACCCCACTGAAATTTCATTTGATCACCACTATGACTCTTTGGGCACAAGAAAAACCTTCTTGCAGAAGAGAAAGTGTCCTTGACATGTACAGAGAATCTCAACATGAAAAGTTGGTTATAAATGCAGGATCTAAACTGTTAAATAGTGTCTCAAAGCTGTGGTTGGACAAGAAATTAACAAGACAAACTGAAGAACTCTAAGGATTTCAGGCCTTTCATTTCTTTAAGAGTGGGGCTGATGGGTTGGTTGGTTTCAGAGAGCTCTCACACAGCTATATTTAGGGCTGGAGATTGTTCAAGTTCACATTTTAGCTGACTTGATGGAAATTCACACTTTATGAACAAGGTCGCTCTGTCAACTGGACCTCAGCACAGTGCTTTGGCAAAAAAGGCCGTAAGGCAAGGAGAGTTCAGGAAAGAGAAAGTGTTTAAAACAAACAAGAACTTTTACCAAGCAGCTTCAAACTGTTTAAGGGTCTTGGGTTTTGTAGAGCGTCCTTTTAGTGGATAAACTGTAAAGTTTGCTCTGTTGTATGTTCTACCTCTGTTGCTTGCTGGAGACGAGGATACTCAGCAGTAAAATGTATTATTAGAAATAAAAGTGTGCTCTATTTTTTTTAAGTCCTTGGAAAGAATTTGTAGGAAGTGTGAGCAAAGGGCTGTGCTATGGGATGTTCTCAGCAAAATTGTGATCCAGCCTTCAAATACGTATATAGATCTGAATGGTGCTGTTGAGTTTTCCATTAGTGTATGCAGCATCTGAAGTGAGGAAGGGGGGAAGGGCTAGTGGCCAGGAGAGTCAGAAGATAGTTTTTATTCCAAGCAGGCACAATCTGTTCATGGCTGCTTCTCGTAGATGCAGCTTCCCCCATATCCCAGCCACCAGCTGCATCCAGGCAGCCAGGAGAGGAGACGGGAATTCTCAGGCACTTTCCCCTCCCCCGCGCCCAAGCACCTTAGCCAAAGCATCTAAGAAATAAGTCCCATTTGTAAGATGAAACCCCAGAAATTTCCAATATTTGGATTTGGGTTCATTTCAAACGATTATTCTCATACTGGTTCACTAATTTATTATTGTTTTGCACATTTATTCCAAGCTGCATGAAGCCCTTTATGGAGGTATTGGATACATTCTCCCAAGCCCCTATTAACGCTAATGGGCATTATGCAGGTGCTTTAGCACAGCCTTCACCTTACGGAGTTTTTGTTACCTTAACTATTGGAAAGTGCATTGCTGTGTACACTGGGTGCCAATTGTGCTTACGAGAGGTAGAAAATTAACAAGTACAGAATTAGCCTCCATCTGAGACACATGTATGAGTTATTTGGAAAATATTTGTTTAGTTGCCTTGGAAATAAATAGCTCAAACTTCAGAACATTTTTTTAAAAGAATTCAATAACACGTTCCTAGATGTCCCCTATGAAAGACTAGTAAGAGCAAAATGCTTTTCCTCCAATCCACAAACTGATGCAGTTTTAAGTGAATGTGTAAAATTTCCCAGCACATCATTTTGTTGAAGATATTTTTACTAAAGCTCATTAGCTTTTTAAATATATTTTCTTGCTCTAATTTTCCTCTAGCAAGCTGAACTATGAGTCAGTCCAAATGAGATTTAAAATAGGTCTCAATTTTCTATGCATGTAACTGCTCTTAATTGCACAGAACAAGTTTAGACTGGCTCTGTCCAATTAAGACAAAAGGAGAAAAGGATAATTAAAAATAAATCATAACAATCAAAAGTTGCATTTGCAATTTTGCTTTAGATGCTCCCTCCTCCCACTTTTTTGAAGTAGAGCTTAAAAGAAATGGCACAGTGTCTTAAAGATGCATTGTCCCAGATCTAGCAGAGCAAGCATACTCATCTTTGTCAGCCTAAAAGTCCCTGTTTCCTTCATACAATCAAACCAAATTGTGTGTAGAATTAAATCTTCTTTCATTATAACTTTTTTTTTTTTTTTCCTTATTTAAACATGTTTAACAGGAACTGTTTTCAAGAAGAACTCACAGATACACACTCAGTATTTTCAAGTTCGCGGATGGAAGAATTAGCAGTTTCTGAAGTAGTTACAGTTTGCTTCTGAAAGAGAATGCTTTATATGATTATTTTTTCAGGAGAATTTGTTACGAAAAGTCGTGTAATCTCACAGCTGCAAAAGAAGTATTTTTGGAATAATGTATATTTGCATGTATGAACAGTACGTCTAAAGAGCACGCCTAAAGCTGCTGGTTAACATGCAGGTATTGAGCTGCTTTTAAAAGAGCAGCTTACAATTCAGAACCATACTGCCCATGCAAGGTTTGTTTCAAAATATTCATCAGGTTGCAGTACCACAGTGCAGACCAAGGAATGAGCGTTTCTGAGGGAAACCACTTGTTCTTCATTATCAATGTGTCAATGTTATTGAGAGAGCCAGAATAAATCAGTTTGATTCCTCTCTGACTACACTATTTGGTATGCTTAAGAGACATGGAAGCAGGTGGTACCAGATATACGAGGATAAGATCTCCTCAATTCTCTTTTCTTGGGTTGGTTTCATCTCACCTCAGATTAATCACCAGGAAAACAACCACTTGATATAACTGAATTGTCTTTTCTGTCCGAAAGGAGAGAGGAGGCTCAGTCTGGAGTCAGTGCCTTAAGTAAGTAGCTGCTGTGCTGACAGATGACTCAAGATGTATAAATTCCACTTTTTGATTCCACAAGCTAAAAAATGTTTCAAGTGAGCTTTCTGCATACTGTCTTTGGGACATCTGGACATCAGGTATATCTTTAATGCCATCTTCCAGCTCATGTTAAAACTCAGAAAGCAGAGTATCTCCAACAGGGAATGGATGCAGTCTTCATATGTAATCATGTTGAAGATACAAAAGGATCTGTAAATTTACTGTTTATAGCATTTTCTCCCGTACAACTAGCTGCCATTCTAGCTTTAACCCTAGCAATCTTGCTGTTCATCTCAGTTCACTTCCTAGAGTCGTGCTAATTTGTGAAATGTTCACAAGGCAAATAAAATTTATGTTGAAGAGTAATATTTAGAGTACTATAGCCAGAATCTTCTGTCAGCTCTGTAAAAAAACATGAGCAAGGGATGTTCACACTTGCCTAAGAAAGCAAGACTTATGTGAAATCTGTATTTTTGTCCATTTACTCTTCTGAGATGCATCTTCTCCCACTTTTCATATTATTTTCCTTTCTTCATGCTGTGCCCTGAGAAACACACAGCTCTGTCCCTTTCCTGGGCAGCATCAGCCAACGCTGAAGCTAAAAGCATCACCCCCATGACAGTCCCAAGCTCCTCTGGCCCAGGCTTGCTCCTGAGCTTAGGCCTACCATGTGGTGGGGTATTGCACGATGGTACCAGCTGAGCCATTGAGCCAGAATAAACAGAATGCATTTTAACATAAAGGGATATAGTACAAGAAATATATTCTCAAGTCTTGGAACTGTAACCATGTGTTACCATATTGTCTTCCTTCTGCTCCTTCTGTTTCTTATTTTCACACATTACTCCATTCTTTTGCAAATCTTTCTTCACAGAATGTTAAGAAACTGAGATCTACCTTAACTAAAAGCTGTTCTGCTATACATCATATTCATGCTGTTGGGCTGACTGATATCTTTCATCTTTCACTTTTCTCATGGCTCTCGACATTTTATATCTATCTCAGCTTAGCTTCATTTGCTATTCCTTATACCTTCTTTTTTGCCTGCTGTGACGGTTCTCTAATTATTTCTTTGTGCTCGGCCATATATTCTCACTTAGACTGGCATTACAATTGATAGAGCTATCATATATCTCTGCAGTTCCGAGATGGAAGAAAGTCGGGCTAGATTTCATTTCCTTGCCAATATATTATTTCTTTGGCTTTGTTTCTTACAGTGTTTTCCACACTTCATTTTAGACGGTTTCAGTGAGTGGTTCTCAAAGTGTGGTCTACAAATAACTGTTTGACAGCAAAGACGTGGTATGTGGTCAATGAGCCATGCTGCCTTTAATAGTGTTTTCAGTTAATATTTTGATGATATACGTGCACAGAGGTACTTCAGAAATTCAGAGATGACCAGTTGGGAGCACAGAAATTCGCAGACCTGCTAGCATAAGCAATATAACTTCATAGTTTCCCACTGACTGACTTCGGGCACAGCATATTCTGCTGATGGAGTACATGCTGATGAGGGTGGCTTTTTAAAATTAGAACACAGAGCACCTCCTCTGCCACTACCAATCTGAGCACTGAAAGGTGGCTTTCCTTCTGGGAGGCATAATCAGAGATTGTCTGGCGGTGCAATTACCAAGCAAAAGTCTTGTTTGAGGTCTTCTTTGAAGTCTTTCAAAACGCAGTAGTCACTACTGCATTTAATGCATTGTCTGACCCATGTTCCCAGAGAAATGAAGCACTCGGTTTTACAGGTATGCAGTCCAGTGAAATCTTGCAGCATTCAAGGAATTGCAGTCTCTGGCCAGAGGCAACACGATTTTCAGCTGAGGATCAGTGGGTCCTTCCCATCTCCTATTCATTCCTTAGGGCAACACAGCAGGAATGAAGCTCTAGGTCGTGGGACAAAGCTGTTGCCCATGCCACCGCTTGCTCACCTATTGCGGGACATGGTCCAGCCCCAGGTCAGACAAGATAACTCTATATCCTTCCTGGCTCTACAGCTCCAAACCAGACAACAGGTCAAGGAAGAAATGCACAATTCTGTGAAACTCTAAAGCACAGATATGTCTTTTGTCAAGCTGTTGGGAATGAAAAATAACAAGGATAAAAACACAGAAAACATTCATTGTTTTATGAGGGTTTTTTTTTCTTTTTTTCACAAGAAATCTCCCAAGATCAACTTTGCTGATTTAATTCATCTAAGGGAAAACTAAAATGGCTTCTCCTAACCTCCTCCCTCCTCCCTTTTGTGATGTAAGAAAAGTCAAATCAGCATCGAGGAAGTTAGAATATGGCAGTATGGAGAAAAACTTCTCAATACCCCACCAAAAACTGCTGTGAAATTTCTGTGAGTGTTCAGAGAAGGTCTGGGGAAAGGCTGCATTCAGTTTCAGTGTAATTTGTGCTTAAATAAAGAAAGGTTCATTAAATCCTCTGTATTTGTAGAATCACTGCAAAATAATAATAAAATAAAACTGGAGCAAATAATTTTGATTTTTTAATCTCTTTTTCAATGTATCTATGGTCGATATACATTTTTTTTTCACCATGGTCATAAATTATATATTGTATTTCTGAGCCGTGTTTTTTCCTATCCTGACTTATGTTAATCAATGTGTTTGTTACCACACATCTTGAATACTGCATTTCTCTGGTGGCTGGCTTATCATCATCTATAATTATTCCAACTCCCAATTAGGTCTCAACTCTTCTGTAAAGTTATTTACTTGCTTCGAGCAATGAGACAACGTTATATCCCTTTTTTCTATGTTAGTGCTCAAAACATATTTCATTAAAAATTCTTCTGTTGACATTGGAGTCATTTCTTGTCCTCCTCAGGTCACTGTACCCAGGGCTTCTGTGATCATTTGTACTTTATTATATCTTTTATACCTTTCTCATTTATGTAGTTACATCTCTACACAATTCAATTGCTATTTAATATTAGAATTATTAACCCACACACATGCAGTGAGTGCCATACATGACACAATAGCCCCATAAACAATGTCTCGTAACAGCACAACCCCTTCCAATCATGGGTTTAGAAACCTTTCAGAAGAGTTATTTTGTGAATGTTTTTTCTGAGTCATATTGCATGAAATCCTGATTACCCAGGAGTATTCTCTCACTTTCTAACATCCCAATACCAAATATGGAATTAATGTAGAAAAATACAGCAGAATAGTAGCTAGAGAGAGACACAAATGGTTGAAAATGATTAAACAAGCCCTGCTGGTGGCCTGTGGATGTTTATGATTAATGTAGATTTAATCATCAGCATGTAATAAAAATTCATCTCTTCTAATTGGCTTTTTTTATTGATGCTTCTGCTGCAGAGGAAAAAAAAAAGTAATTCTTTGTATTAATGTTTAGAATTCTGCAGTTGCAGGTCTGTGTGGTATATGGTTAGGATGTGTGTACAAGGTAACACATGCATTCACAGTGTACTTTTAAATGCATTCCCAATATTAACAGTCATCATTTTATGGCCAAAAGATCTAAGGAAAAGATCTAAGGAAAAGAAAGAACCCTCAACACCCTCTTATTGTTTCTCTAATTATTATGTGTAGGATTGATTTTAAATGAATCTGAATGCAGGCTACAAATCCTGGCTTTTGGGATTGGGTGCCTGCTCACCAGTTATTGTAAAAGTAATTAGCATAGCAACAAATCCTGTTTGAGAACTTGACAGTGACATTAGACTCTCTAAGTATTTATCTTAATTTCTATTTATTTATTTATTTATTTGCTGCTGAAAAGCTTCAAAGACTTGAAATTTTAGAGTTACTGTTGTTTGTGTAGGCTCTGTGCTCTTTCCCTTGTAAATATTGGTGTGCTGATTCATGGCTCCATAAACCCTCATGTTTCTTTTTAGTCTGAAGACAATTTATAATAATAAAAAAGTAAGAAGGTAACAAGAAATGTATAACAAGACTTATTGCTGGATAGTATTTCCCTCAGCAATAACTGGTGCAGTACATCACCGATGTGCAAATCAATGTGTATGTATCCTTTCAATCACCAATTGATTTTGAATGGCTTTCCCTGCCTATGACAGGGGGTTGGAACTTGATGATCCTTGATGCCCCTTCCAACCCAAGCCATCCTGTGATTCTATGATTCCCTTTTAGAAGACTTATTTGTTAATAAAATGAAGTGTGAGTACCTGTTTGAAACTCTCTCTGTGGGCAGCAAGTATTAATGATCTCAAAACTGTTAGAGAAAATGATACCGATTTGGGGGATGTGTGTTTCTTGTTTGATTTTTGTTTTGTTTTTTTGTTTTGTTTTGTTTTGTTTGTATTGCAGTAAGCACGTTCTTACAGGCAGGACCAAATTTGTTTCAAGTTGAGCTGACTCCTACAGAACAGGATTTGAAATGGGATGTTGCCAGGTCCTGTAGGGGATGATTTCTGGCATGCCCACATACAGCCCCTCAATGAGTGTTATGGGGGTTTGCTAACCCCACACTCTTCCCATTGCACAGAACCTGCAGCATATGGTGGTCTGGGCACGTCCCTCTGGTTGTCATCTCCAAGGCCACCAACCCGCAGCACCCCTCTCCATCTCTCTCACCTAAGGACAACAGATGAGGGCCACCATCCCACCCTGCTGTCTTCCCAGCCTTTCCCAGGGAAGGCCTGGGTTGGCAGGGCCATCCCCATGCACCCTACAGTTCCCATCAATGGAGCAGGGTGGACGGGATGGTGACACCGCGCCGCTTGTCGGCTGCATTGTTCTGCTCAATATGACGCAGCCGGTGTGAAACAAGCGGGACGGCTGATTTGAAGTAATTGCTCTGACATAGACTGATTACTACAGTAACAACAGTCGGTTAGAGTTAAGGAGTAGCTTTGGCATATGGTATACATTTGTGGCGGGGGGGGTGGCAACGGGAGCTTTTTTAATTTTACAGATTGCTTTATGTTTCAAAATGCTGGCGTTTTCTTTTCCTTGGCTTTATTTAGAAAATATCAACAACAGGCATCTGAAGGAAAAAAATTAACAAATATTGTTACAACTAAATGAATTCAAAGCAACATATATCACAGCTGTTAGGATATGCCGTACAATCACAAATTAGTCATCGTTGTTATTGCAGGAAATACAACATTTCACCTCATAAACTTTCAGCTCAATTTTCCTGATTGGTAAATCCAATTGGAGCCAAATTTCCAGTTGGGCCTGGAGCTACTTATAAACACTCGATGATTTTGTACATGATATTGTAGAGCCTAATTCTGGGCCTTTTTTTTTTTTTTTTTTTGCCACTGAAACACTCCTTAGTCTATGCTTTCATTTTTACGTGTCTGGAATTCACCACTGAAAACATCTTCTGCATCAGGCAGTGGTAGCCGACCGCCTGTTGGTGTGGGATAATACGGCCATCTGACCAACACTTAATTTTTGTGGGAGGTCCTTCATGCAGGTATACAGAATAGACAGATACACCCAAGAGCAGTGAAGCCCAGATTAATCCCTCACATGACTTAAACCTAAAAGAAAAAAGGGCTGAAAGACAGTCATCATCATCTTTGGGAAACATGTTGAATATTACAAGGTATCAATGTAATTATACCACCATATATTTTAGAACATTTCTAGGTAGCAAGATCACCAACTGCCCTTTTTCTATCTTAATGCCTAGAGATTAGCTGTTCTGTGCTGAGTACAGATACAACCCTCTTCTATCTCTATTCAGATCAAAATATGCATATCCCTGAAACAGAAAGGAAAAGAGACTTTTATTCCTATGTTCTACATTGTACTGTGTGTAATAATATATTCTAAGGCCAATTCTTGCTCACCTTGACTGTGTAATAGTCAATGAATATTTCGGAGGTCCTTTCATAGAGATTTACTTTGAAAAGCAGTGCAAGTGAGACAGTAATCAAAAGTGATCTCAGAAACACTTTCAAATAGAAAGATATTTTAAAAACGCAAAAATGTTCAAAATTCTAGTTTCACATCAGACAAGACAAAGTATACAGGAATAAAAATAGGGTAATAATGTCACAAAGTGGGAGGAGGAGGAGAAAAGAAAGGAAACATACATCTGAAGGACATTGCACAATTCTGTTCTTATTGTGGTCATTTTTCTCTCCCCTCTCTGGTCGAAATTTTAAAATATTACTTTGTAAACAGCCTGAAATGCATTCTCTGCACACAGCGGCATGTTAAAAATTGATGGGAGCCGACTTGTCTGAATCCACTTCCAGGCCACTTTGCCATTCACAGCGTTGCGAAACAGTTAAAAGTGAAAATAAAGCCGCTTCTATCATAGATTAATAACTTTTATTAAATTTGAGTTGAATTATTTATGATGCAAACTGTTTGATCTATACTATATCTGTCACGGATGAAACAATCTGGATGGCTGAAACGTTATCACTGTTTTAAAAAAGTCAGAACTCTCTCCAAAACGTAACAAGCCCTCATGCTGTTTGAGTGTTAGACTTCTGTGCTAAATACCGCGAGGAGTCTGTGTTGTTTCTCAGATCTGGGTTCTGTGTTTGGAGTGCTGAATTAGGTGCAAAATAATTGGCACAAAATAAAATCGAGTGTACATCTGAAGAGCCTCCTGCTCACATTTTGCAACATCGGTTAGAAAGGCTGGAAGAATATGTGAAATGAGATTTTTTTTTCACTTCTGATAAACACAGATATCTTTTCGTGACTCATAAATTCGGCTTTGCAATTGGACACCTATCATAGGTCAAGCACAGGATGGGATATGCACTTAATAGAATTCACATATCATTACATAAAAAGTTAATTATATAAGTTAGAAATCAGTCCGATTTTATTGTTGTTTCAAGATGTGGTGAAAGAAAACAATATAGCCATCGATAGAATGGCTTAAAAGCTTAGGTAAGTGCACGTAGCATTAAATACAACATGTAAGAATTATGATTGTCCATGAGATAAGTTCCATCACTGCATTAGTCTGAGACAAACACATTCAGTGCATGGAATGGGAGACTAAAACACATCTCCTATTTTCACCATACAGCACCACTCCAGAGAACCTTCAGGTTCACCCCCATCTGTTTGCAGGGTGATATCCCGTTCTCAGGGAAATTCCGACCTCCCATGGGAACTGGGCCTCCCTGTATCCAGCCCCCTGTGCATCCCATCCCACCAATGCCCCTTGTGAACACTGAGCACGGCCTGGCCCAGTGGCTGTACCCAGGTGCATCCCACTGCGGCTGCAGCCAGGATGCATCCTTCACAAAAGCACACCTTTAGTCAGGACAAAATGTGAACAGAAACATGCATTTGAAAACCACCCAGGGTACAGAGGGAAACTTGATAAGCTGCATCTGGTAAATAAGCAAATGGTAAATAAGGTGTGTTTGCAGAGGAGCAGGAGCTCATCCCGCTGGGAAATGCTGCTCTGGCACAGCCAAGCTGACGCCTAGGAGGGAGCAAGAGCTGTGGCATGGCAGGGAGCAGGCACAGGAAGGGATCTACAGGAGTTGTAAAGCTGTGCTTACTGTCCTGAGATTTCTTTTCTTTTCTTTTCTTTTCTTTTCTTTTCTTTTCTTTTCTTTTCTTTTCTTTTCTTTTCTTTTCTTTTCTTTTCTTTTCTTTTCTTTTCTTTTCTTTTCTTTTCTTTTCTTCTTTTCTTTTCTTTTCTTTTCTTTCTTTTCCTTTGGGAAACTGCCTCTTTCACAGATTATCCTATATTTAGAAGAAAGGAATTTTGAAGTCTGTTAGTTACCAAGGACTCTTTAAAGGGTGGGATGAAGTATGCTCTGATTTACTGAAGGTTCAACGTTGAAGTCACATTGCTGGAAGTTAAGACCCCTTTAGCTGGCTCACTTGATGACTTTTTGTTGTTGTTCCAGTTACCTATTTAATAATGCATCTATGCATATATCACCCCTATTATTAATAGTAAATGTGCATTTCAACATGTCAAGTTTTCCTAGCCCCACTTTTGCAATTTTTTTTTTTAATATAAAAAAGCAAAGGCATTTCCTAGGGCACATGCTGCCAGACACCCAGCATTTATCTTATCTTAGTTGATGACTTTCCTTTTATCCTGAAATGATTTGACAATGACTCTATGATTTCCTGTACAAATTACCCTTTGAAAGTGGCAGTGGCGCTTGGCAGCGATCTTCACTTAATTACTGAGTGGATTATTAGCATACGGCTTTTTTTCACCCCTTCATTTCTTTATATCTTCTAGATTGCGCTGACAGTTCCCTTTCATTGCGTGCTTTAGCTCGCTGAATACTAAACATTATGCAGATTGCAGCTGAGAAGTACCCGGTCTACTCCAGCCCTCTTCCCCCACTGTCTGCGCTCCGCAGAGCCCTCCTTGAAGGAGAGCAATTTGTAGGTCAGAAATCAATAGTGTGTCTGCGAAGCGCATTTGTGGGGTCTCTGCCTTCGACGGAAAAGGAATTAGTGTTTTAAATGAGTCTCATCCTAGAAGGCAGCGAGTTGCATCACTTCTTTTTGTTTCATTTCTCTTGAAATAGTCTTCTTGGTTAGGTGCCGCTGGTTCTACATTGTTATTGCTTGTTTGTTTGTTTACTTCCTATTTCTGACTGTCCATCAGGCATCAGTGATCCTACAGCTAAAATAGCAGCCTTTTTTTTCTCCCAGCCACCATCTCCACAGACGGGTGCTGCTCAGCTGAACTCCTCTGCCAGGCGAACATGGTTATTTATTATTTGTCACCACAAGATGAGCACAAATGATAAATCAAACAGATATCCTTCTTGCTCTCTCCCTGCGAGGACTCTTCAGAGGCTGGGACAGCAGGTAGTGCACATTTGCACAAATGTCAGGATTTCTCCAGCCTCATGCTGACCGCCTGCTGGCTGTTGGAAGTCCACACTCCACTTCTTTCCTGGAAAAGTTCGAAACTGCAGCTATTCCTGGGTTTCTTCCCTGGTATTACTTATGCACCAATGAAAATAAATAGATTTTGTGGTTCTCCTGGTGCTCTGTCTGCAAATGTCATCTGAAGTCCAGCTTCTATCACAAATATAGGTGCTACTGGAGCCACGCACTTCAGCATTCACATATTCAGGTGATCCGTGTGACAAAACTGACTTCATTTCACTTGCAAGAAAAGTGTTGGGACTTAGAAAAAAAAATGTCATCCCAGAATTAAAAGAAAGGCTACTGTCCTCTCTAGTGCAAATTTAATATAGTAGGCACATTAGGTTCAATACGTTAAAATGCTGATTTACCTGGAATTTCTGAGGCTTCTTTATCCTGCCCTCTCTAGGAACCTCAACTGACTGAGCAGGTAAAAACATGGGGAAGACAAGTTAGTAAACAGTCAGTAAGCACAAGTTAAGAGATCACACAGTATATCTTCCTTAGAAATTTCTATGCTTTATGAGGAAATGCTTTACAAGAAAATACCAATCAACTCTTCCTATTTCAGTAAATCTGATTTTTCTTAGAGGCAAAGACTGCTACTGAAAATGCCCATCACTTCTTTCAAGTTTGAAGTCCTTCAGACTCACACTCTTTAAAGCTATATATACTACCTATAAGTTGGGCCTCTATACACAGCAAAGCTATCTGACCTTCTTGCATGTGAGCTTATCAATGCCCATCCCTCTGCTCAATCTATTCCCTCACAGCAGCTCATAATGTCCTTTCTCTTCTGCTTGATCACTGCATCACTGTCCTTGTTGTTTTAGTTCTTGTAGCTGTGTGACCTGGATATAATAGATTCTAAATGAAAGTGTGATAGGTAAGACCTTGTCATCAGTCTCCTTCCAGTGGTACAGGTGTCCAAGCAATAGAAATAACCAAGCTAATTGGACCAGTAACTTAGGTACAGTTAGATTTTAGTTTCTCTACACTGACATTATCTTGCTTTATGAGACACACCAAACAATTTTCTTCTAAAGGAGATTGGCTTCAGCCACATGTCAGCAGCAAACTTTGCTTCATGTTCCATGTGTTGGGAAGACCTTCATCCTGAGTGCAGTTGTGCTTGACCTTATGCTAAAACAGCAGAGCTACGGTGTCACTGCAACTGACTTTGTGTGGGAGCCTCATCTTTTCTTTCTGTATCCAAAGATAGGGAGAAAGGCTCTTCAGCCATGAAAAAATGGATCTATTCACTGAAACTCTACAGCCAGAGAAGTGCTACAGCTCAAAAATCCTGGGCAGGGCTGTGCTAGGGATCTCTGGGCTAGTGCTAACATCTGTAGTTTAGATAATGAATAAGTACAAGTAGACACTGGTGCTGAGAACTTGCTTGGGAAGCAAGACAAATAACAGGGTGGTTAACCTACATTGTGCTCCCTCCCACTGTGGGTATGTGTTACCTGGGCTGTTCAGCTTAAAGGTAGCTCTGATGGGTTCCCAATACAGACACAGCAATGGACTGGGGATGGAAATAACTCTGCTGTCATTTTGTGATGAGAAAGGTGCCTACGCAAGCACAGTCATGCTCAGCAGTTTGACTGATGGCCTTGGGGAAAGGAGTATGGGGACACACAGCTCAACTCACTGCACTAAAAGCATAGCTTAGCATCAGCTTCAGCTTTTTCAGACCAACAGTCAGCCCTCAGAGCTTCCTCATGGCCACCTTTTCTCAGATCATTTGGCAGCCCTACCTCTCATTTGTTGAATAGGTTATGAAGGCAAGGTAAAGTCAAGCAGCAAGTGACAGGTGCTTCACTATAATCTGATGGCTGAACATCTGGGGAGTCACTGCCTTAGAGTGTACTCTGCCACAGATTTTTAAATTTTTCTTAAAAAGTGAGCTAGTTCCTGAAGTCCTCTAAGATCAGTTTTCCATATAAGTAGGCAGGCTTGCCAACATGCTGTGTGAAAATCACAAGATGCAGTACATGCATGATTCTTTTTTATTTCTGTTTGGGGGATTTTCAGGGGACACTCTTCAAGTTTTTTTCTATATATGAGGGCAATATCTTATCTTTTTAAAATGAAAACTAATATTCTAATGTAATAGGATGGACTGGAGCATTTTGAAGAACAACTTTTCAAGACATTTACAGTTCTGGTGCTTGGCAGTACTGGCTGCTGGTGGGTTGTGGTCTGTCATAGGGCTGGACCCCAGTGTCCTGATTTCATCTGGGACAGAGCTGATTTTCTTCATAATGTCTCATATGATGCTATGTTTTTGTTTTAGGAGAAAACCAATGTGATAACATTGATGTTTTAGTTGTTGCTAAGTGATACTGTACAAGTCCAAGGACGTTTCAGATTCTCAGCTTCTTGCACTGTCCTGCACAAGGAACTGGGAGAACCAGGGACATTCCGTACCATGTGACATCATACCAAAAAAACCTTGAAAAATGGGGGGGAGTTGGCCTACTGGGCAGCTGCTACTTGGTGACTGGCTGGTCATCAGTCAGCAGGTGGTAAGAAATTACTTGTGCATCACTATATATACATATATATATGTATGTATATATATGTATGCATATATACTGTTATTATCATTTTTTCCTCTTTCTTTTCTGTCTTAATAAACATTTATCTCAATCCACAAGTTCTATTTTGTGGTTTTTTTTTCTGATTCTCTCTGCCACCCCACTGGGAGGAGGAGGATGAGGGAGCAACTGTGTGGTGCTTGGCTATCTGCCAGGTTCAACCACAACACCCATGAAGGGTTATGAACCCCTAGTTTGCATCCACACTCACCAGATATTTTATCTTCCTTTGCCCATACCTCATTCCTGTCTCCAGAGGCCATCTGCAAAAGCTTGCTACAGGTGACCTCTCATCAATGTAAACAAAGCAGCGTCTCAGACAGATTTTACGTCTCAGACAGATTTTAAATTCTAGCACTCTCTGAAATGTCTGTACTTTTAAAACATCACACATTTCCTGCACTGGAGTTGTCATCAAGAGATCCTCCAGTTAAAAAGTGCACTCCTGGGCTTTAACCCAAAGCTGTAAAGAGTTTGCTCTAAGCATGTTAGGATAAATTGGCTCCCAAATTACCTTTTTTCTTTACCTCTCAATCCCATCAGGCCCTTTTCTCTCAAAGGCAAACACACCTTAGCCTTTTCCACTTTAAAACAAAAACAAAATGAAGAATCCAGCTTTAGCCCTATATGTTTCTCCACTTGCTTATGTACAACTTCTGTCTAATGCCTTGCCTGCACACTTGGTCCAGCTCCCCCTGCCCATGCTCCCACATGCCACACAAACTGCCCGCATCCCATCTCAGGACTTTGCTCTAATTCTTCAGCGTTCTCCTGAAAGCTTGAGATCAATGTCAGTAACTCCTTCCCTTCTTGGTTGTTTACACAGGCCATCTGGGGTGGATTTCTATCACTTCATTGTCCTCAAAGGAGGATTTTCTCACTTTCATTCTGCATCTTCTGTGAAGATGTCACCGAGCTCCACTCTAAATCCTCTTCTCTTTACGTTGTAGGATTTCAACAGTTTTATTGATAAATTGCAATACAAGCCTTGCTTTATACAGATCCTTTTTCCTCTCAGTTTGAGGCCCATGGAAATACATGAAGACCTCTTTCTACTTCAGGCACATCCCAAATCAAACCTTGGCCTGTTTCTTGGAAACTTTTTCATAACTCTCTGGTTGTCGTTGCCAGCTCAGGTTGGCTAAAACAGAGATTTCAGTTCTTCTACCAAACACTGCTTCTGTGTGCTCACTCCAGTACTCTAAAATTCAACACCACCATGACATTAACTCAGGTGTCCAGCTCAACTTGGATTGCTTTCTAGGACCTTTTAGCTTGGGCAAGGTATATACTTCACACACATTATGTGAAGCATATTCCTCAGCTCTGGCTGTTTTAACCTTTCAAAGAAAATAAAAGAACAAAACAAACACCTTTCAATCTCTCATTGTTTTGCATCACTTTTGTTGTTTGTTTTTTCTTCCTTCATTTTACTCTAATTTAAAAAAAAAAAAAAATTGTTCCTATGGCAATCAGTTGCTCAGGTCGTTTTCCCAGCCCACCATTTGGATTTCATCATCTCTTCCAGGGCTTTCTCTAATGTCTTCTTATTTTCACATTCAAAATCACCACAGCCTGTCTCTGCCTACAGTTTCTCATGGTGTGAATGCGAGGAGGCCAGTTCCCACCCCCACTCAGCTCACTTTTACTTCTGGCACCTCTCCAATACATAAACAAGCATCTTCATCATTTTTCCCGTATTGCCCCTCATACCAAAAAGGGGTTCCATATGAATGTCTGCTCAGTGTTATCCTTCAGATCTTTGCCTTGTAACACTACTGCTGTACTCATAACGTCATCTGTGGTCACAGGGTTGTGCAGAAGCCTTCACCCCTCGTACAACCGCTGCTGTCTCGTTCTCTTCTTAAGAAGGACCATAAATGGGCATCCTGCCGCTTTAGGTCTTCTTCTCAATCCATTCACTTTGTTTTCTGAAATTCGAATAAACAGAGAAATATGATTTGGATTGACTGTATGTATGAAGATTTCTTCTAAGGAATTTTGGAAAAGCATCTTCAGTCTTTCTTCATAAGCTTTTCAGCTGCTGTGTGTATGCTCTGGGCCTTACTGATGCATAACAACGAACTGGAACTTCCTCATAAGCAAGGCCATTCCAGAGCAAGCACAGTCAAAGTGCTGAGCTCAAACCAGTTTGTCCTGCTGGGTCTCACTTGGTGTTAACCTCCAAAGCTCTGTTCTGATGACACTGTGCAGGGCAAACATACCTCTAAGCATCACTTTCTGATAGGTATTGGCTCATCTATTGGATTTCACTCGTTTTCCGCAGTAAAAATTTTTAGTGCTTATGTTATGCTGCATTTGAAAACAGGTGTCTTCTGGTGGGTAACACACATCCACCAATTCTCTGATATCTGATATCTGATTCAGAGTAGAAGCCAAATTGCTGGAATCATAGAATCATAAAATGGCTTAGATTAGAAGGGACAATAAAGATCATTGAATCCCAACCCCTTGCCATGGGCAGGACTGACCCCCATCAGCTCAGGCTACACAGGGCTCCATCCAACCTGGCCTTGAATACCTCCAGGCATGTGGCACCCACAGCTTATCTGGGTAAAATGTCTCACCTATTAAAGGAAGATTGCAATTATCTCTATTTTTCTCCTGGAGACAATTAAAAAAAAACATTTTCAGTGTCACATTCTGTTGTGTAAATTAACAAGTGAGCCCAGACTTACCATTCTCCATTAAAACCTCACCATGGTTCATAATGTGGTAAAGCACTCCTTTCCCTAAGCCATTCTGTGGGCTAATCAGACTCAGAGAGCCATCACGCTTGTGTTTTCGCTTTCCTCCTGCTTATATAAGAGACAAACAAATCTACTTGTGATGCCAGGTTGTGTTACACTGACTGCAAACCACTGAAAGTGGTGTTTTCTGTGAAATGCACAGCAAGGAACTTAGAATGAAAAAGACACATTATGCTCTTGTGTATCCAGTTCACTTTGCAGTCACCAGAAACCATCTCAGCTTCTTCTGCCTGGCTTCTTGCTACAGCTTGAAAGACATTATGCATGTTTTTATGATGGCATTACATATGGCTTCTCTGGAAGGCTTCTGTCAAATGAGGGCTGGGAGCATTCTGCTGCTGAGAGTCTGAGGGCATGAAGTGGAGACTTTCTATCTGGTAGATTTGCTCCAAAACCCAGGTCCAATTCTATCAGGACATTTAAACAATTTCCCTTTAATGCCACATAGCCGTTTTTAAGCAGCTTAGCAGGTACCATATGCATCAATTGCAGTTTTATTGAGTGTTGCTTGCTAGCACTGCTGAATTTGGATTGGCTACCATCTGTTTAGAAGCCCGGAAAAAGCCTGCAATTGCCTGAGATATCATGGCAGGTTAGCAGTTTCTGCAATGTTCTTCAGAACCTGCCTTAAAATATCCTGGAAACAATGTCTGAAATAACAGCAGTAGACCTGAAATTGTATCCTTATATTGAAAGAATTTTGTTTCAGGTCTAATATGGTAATGCAGATAAATATTTTAATTATAAAACATTTTACATTTTTATTATTTTAAAAATAAAATATATAAGAAGATAGTGGAGGCTTCTTTTGCCTTTAGGAAAACATCATTGTAAGATAGCAGAGTGGAGTTTCAGGCTTCTAACTTTGGGAGGAAGAGAATGCCTGGATGAGGAGTCAGGTAAGTGAATATGAGCAAGGAGTAATTCTTCAGAGGGATGCTTAAGTGGTAGAAAATCAAATTTCAATGGAAAAGAACTTCTGAAAAAAGGAGTTTGTTATCTTCTCCACTCTCTTCTCTTGATCACAACATCTTTCTTTTACTTCATGGTTTTTCAGCTTATATAAAGTTCTTTGTGATATTACATTATCTCCATACTCACAAAAAAAAAAAAAAAGAGAGAGAGAGATGATAAAAGAGCAAATGACATTTTACACACTATGTGAGGTTCAGAAGTGGAGCAAATTGTAAAATCATAGAATGTTTTGGGTTGGAAGGGACCTTTAAGATCACCTAGTTCCAACCCTCTGCTATAGGCAGGGACACCTCCCTCTATACCAGGTTGCTCACAGCCCCATCCAGCCTGGCCTTGAATGCTTCCAGGGAAGGGGCATCCACAGCCTCACTGGGCAACCTATTCCAGTGTCTCACCACCCTTACAGTAAAGAATTTCTTCTTGATATCCAGTCTATAGAGCCTGAATCAGTCTTTATAGTGAACTTGCCCTGCATTTGGACTTACAAGTAAGAAGGCTGAAATCTTTTTTACATGATTACATCAGAACACTACCTTCTACATTGTTGTGGATTTTTTTTTTTTCCTCATATTTCAAGGAACTGCAAATAGTCCCCTACAAGTGTGTAGAGGTCCACACATTAAATTTGATGTATATTGACCCAGATAGCCTCCTTGGAATTTGATTATATAACAAGATATGAGGCCTTATAAAACACTGAGATGTTGTTGGAGGTTCTTTTTGTGAGCTAGATGCACCTTTCTTCAAAATCACTTTCAGTAATAGTCTGGGAAACATGAGGAATTCAAAAGTAATTCTCCCTTAGCAGTTTGCACAGCTCAGTGGAGGATTCCTAATACAGTGCTCACGTATCTCAAGCATTTCATTGCAGCAAACAGTTTAAGGAAGCTCTGAGCTTTCCATGCCAAATAAATTCTTCAAAAGGTATCATTGAAATTCCCACTGTGCAATATTATAGCTCCAGCATCACAGATGTGAGACATGTTGCAGTGCTTGCCCCATCTTGCTCCCAAAGCCCATGGTCAAGCATTACTTTGGCCTCCTTTGCCTTTTGAAGGCTGTGACACATGGTGGGAGGGGAACACTGTCAGCATGTTGTTCCAAAGGTGTGATATCCTACAACAAGACTTCCAGGGTAAATATTTGCATATACATAGATCAAAATCACAGGTCTTTGATATTTACATAAGTAAATGTTGACAATCACTTGTGTAAAGTACACATGTAAAGGTGTAAGCATAACCAAAGTAAAAATTATTTGTAAATCCAATTGAATTTATATGTGCATTCCCGGGAAGCAGGGGGAGGGTGTTTGTTTTTCCTTTTCTGACTGTTTGCTTTGGCAGAACTTGTGCCATCTCCAACCTTTCTTCATATTATTTTGCCTGTTTTTTCTTTTTTTTTTCAGTGTTTCCCTGGGATATCTTAGCAATAGCCAAGATTATTTTAAGGTCTCTGTGATAGCACCATTTTTAAAAATAGCTATTATGCCTTCTGGGAAAAAAAAAGAAAAAAAGAACAACAATAATTTTTTTGTTTTGTAAAACAATGACAAGAAATGAGTTAAATAGCAAGAAAGATAATAAAGAAGAAAGCACTTCTGAGTCAGTCAGAACTGCAACCTTTTCCTAATTAAACTACTAAGTAGTGACAACCTGGTGAAAAAAAAATAAATATTAAGAAGGTGTTACAAAGCACTAACTTCACACGATGAAGGTTTTTAGTAGTTGGATCTTTTCAAGTTGAAGCAAAAGCAACTTCAAATAATTGAGGCTGGACTTCCAGCACATTCAGGAAAAAAAGAAAAAAAAAGAAAGAAAGAAATCAAGAAAACTTGTATTCTTTCAACCTGCACATGATGGTCTCCCAGAAATGGAAGCATACCAAGTCTCCAAAATACTGGTGAATTGTCTTGGACAAGTAGTGGTGTCTCATGCAGTTGGGCATTGCCTATCGATTTGGGATAGGCATTGTGATGTACTTGGCCAGTGTCTGGCTATGAAGCTGCAAGGCTCTGCAGTTAGTGCATCATAGGTCTCTCTTACCTCCTTCAGGTCTGTTCCTATGACAAGGGAGCAATTCTCCACTTGATGCTGAGAAATCAGAAATTATTTTCATGAATGCTAGCAATGTGCATCAGCACAGCAAAACACTGCATTGCTAAGACACTGCTTGCACACCTTTGTGGGTGCTGATGTGTGCAGGGGGCAGGCAGTATCATGCATGTTCTCCTGAAGTCAGAGAAGCACAAGGTAGAAATTGAATTGGGTTGACAGTAGAAGGAAGAACAATTGTTACAAAGTTTTGCATTTCTACAACATTAGGCAAGGCAGGATGTGGCTCTGGGCTGCCTGGTTTAGTGGTTGATGACCCTGCAAATAGCAGGGGGGTTGGAACTAGGTGATCATTATGGTCCTTTTCAACCCAGACCATTCTATGATTCTATTTTATGTATATATAAATACACATATATATATATATTAAAAATGCCAAATCAGAAATAAAATCACTCTTCAATATCTTTTTGTCACGGTTCAATTAATTTGAACTTATTTTGTGCCTTTGGAGTTTTACAATGTGAAGTATTTTGAGGAAGAAAAGTCTAGTGTACTTAAGAACCTGATTCTGAGATCATCTGTCTCCCAATGGACACAGTCTAAGTTAATCTCCACTCTTTCCCACATGCTGCATCTCATCAAGTCAGCAAACTGATTGAGAAATTGCAGTGGTCAAGGTCCAAGAGCAGCAGCCAAATATGCAGAAGAATGGTTATGTTTTTAAAGTGCTACGATCTTCAAATCAAAGAGTCAGCACCAAGGACATTCCTGACTTTCCCACGTACTCATCATTCATTGCCTCCACCTGAGATAAACTGTGCAACCTTCAGCTGATCAGCCCCTGCTTATCTGCATCACATCTGCATTGTGTTGCAAGAACAGAGGTGAGCAGAGTGCCATGTATTTGGATCTATTAAGTGTTTTCATTAGAGTCTGTCTATTCTGAATTTTATTACAATATCTTTATTTATCTCCTCATTTCACAGGATGTATTTCTCTAAGTGGTCGAAATTTGTTTTACCAGGCTAACTTTGAACTGACTCCACTTCCTCACTCCATCCCCATCAGCAAAGAGCCATTAACTCCCCCCTTACAAAAAAAAAAAAAAAAAAAAAAAAAAAAAGACAAACTGTGGGGAAAGTAAGTACAAGCTATCTGAAGGATATCTCTGTTTCACTGTGTCATTCTACTGCAGTTATGCTTTCTAAGTAACTTTGTTAAAGGCATGCATTAAAGCATACTTGGTGTCTATTCAAAGATCATAAAAAAAAGAACAAGTGAAAGTTATATTATCATTAACATTGATATAAAACTATAATCTACTCACTGATACCTTAAGAATGAAGATGATTTAGGATCTGAACACACACAATTAGTGCTGCGCACACTTTTTCTTTGAGGACAGAAGTTCGATCCTGAACTTCAACTACCTCCCCACCATGTCTTCAGCTCTATGAACAGCCTTGTCCTTGGCCAGTCAAATGAAAACACTTCTCATGGAGCAGTAAGAAGGAACTGAGAGAGAAGATAAGCTGTTTGCTTCTGTTCTTAGAAGTGAAGACTTATGTTTTTCCATCCAGACAAAAAAGATGACCAAAATGTAGGAGTAGTAGGAGTAATAGTAACAGTACTAACAGTTCCACTTCTGATGTACTAGCAACATTCATGGGCGTCCTATGATCAACTGTGAAAACCAGAATATATCAAAAAAAACCTGCTTTTGATAAAATGACACTTCAGAGAAACCATGAGTAATGTTCATTCTCTGGAGGCTTGGGAAGAGTTTGGGAGAAACGGATTGCAACATCTGGAATGTACAAAAATGTTCATAAGTCTTTAGGGACAGTATTTTTCTCCCAGAATGTGAGCTGCTGGGATTTCATAGGTAACATCTTTTCCTCAGCACCTATGAGCTGGGCATAGCCTTCTCCCATTGGGAGCTTCAGATCATCCTCTGTGATTTTGACCCTATTTATCAGGCAGATACACCACATGCAAATATAAAATGAGCATGTTTTCAGATCAGTGTTCCCCACAAGGTCTACTGCCTAATGTTTCCAATAAATGTATCACGGAACAATACAGCAACTACATATCATGGAAACTTTATTGTAAAGTATTGAGGAATTTCAGAGTAACAAAGAGAGTGTTTTGAGATGAGGAAATCGTCACTTAGGTTTAATTGTTCATGTTCTGTGAAATTAAATAGCTTCATGTGCATATATAATCAATACATTATATAATAATATAACAACCAAATTACATAGTGATATAACATAAGATATGGTATATAGTACGCAATATATAATAAATATAACATATAATGTATATTATATAACATGTAATATTAGTGTGTATATATACCAATATATAGATGCATGCATGTAGCGTTCATAATTATGTATGAAAGTGCTTTTCTGTGTTTTGTTTAGTAAAGAAGGGAGTTGCCCAGGGAGGTGGTGGAGTCACCAACTCTGGAGGTGTTCAAGGAACGTTTGGATTTTGTGTTGAGGGACGTGGTCTAGTGAGTTCTATTGGTGATAGGTGGATGGTTGGACTGGATGATCTCGAAGGTCTTTTCCAACCTCGGTGATTCTGTGAGTTTACTGTCAGAATGATCTCAGGATCCAGATTTGACTAAATGGTCTTTCTAGCAAAGTATCCCCTCTATTAAGCAATTTTCTGATAAATCAATCTGAGATTTGCATTTAACTTAGATTATAACCACAGCAATAAGAACATATGTCTTCAATGTTAGTTCTGTAATTGTTATTAAAAAAAAAGACAAAAAGCCCCACAGCCGTATTTTAAAGATCCACCACAAAATATCTATTCTGACCCTCTCACTTTGCATTTGTGTTTCTTGTCATTCTTTAGTGAAAAACACCCTATAAAATAGAAAACATATAATTGTAGAAATCAATAAATCCAATGGGAGAAATACATGTTGTCAGATACCATGACTTCACAGACAAATCAGCTTTTTTTTTTTCTTTAGCTACTCTATGGATATGAGCATTTAAGGTCTCTTTCACTATCATTAAGGTCAATGAAAAACTGACATTGTTTCTAACGCATTTGAGCTTGATCAGTGTCCAAGTAAAAGGAAAAGCAAAGTGATTATTTTATATTGTAGGTGCCAATGAGTCACTCTTGAAATCTGTTTCTCCTCAAGTCAAAACAAAAGGCATACAGATAGCAAACACTTGTTGACTAAGGCAGTCTTTATGCAAGAAACTGTGACAACTGAGAAAGTTTCTGTTTCCAGCATGAGAATTCACACATAAGGAGGACAGACGCTTAGCAGTCCCCTAAATTTTACCTAAATAGGGAGGAATTAGCAAGTATTATGGTAATACAGTAGCTCAAATGACGGGATACACTAACAAACTCTTGTGATCCTCATAAAGTTGAACAATTAAGAGGATGGATACTTGAGCCAACTGGCTACATGTTTGTATTTGTTTAGGACTTCAGTGACAGCTGCTTTCTTGAAGTAAAATCAATGATAACATGCACTGAGGTGACAGGAATGACTTGCATCCAAGGGGGCTCGGTGGGGAGAGCTGCTTTCTCACTTCCTCGCCTTGATAAAGGAAATCTGCAATTTACAGCTGGCAAATGGCATATAAGACATCATGTGAAGGTCATCCTTTTCTTTCTCTCCATCTCTGAGATTGTCATAAAGATGCTAGAGAGGAAGATGTTGGGAGAGGTGCAGGGGAGGAAGCAGAAGGTTGCTCTTGCTGTTTTACCACCAGCCACTCAGCTGCACACTCCAGATCACAAGTCCCTTCATGAACTGGGCTCTGCAGGATTCAGACAGCCCTGTGATATACTCAAGGTATAAACTGGAGTACAGTCAAGGCTGTAATCATAGGCAATGTTAGACCAGAGCTGAGTTTGGAAAAGGCCAGGTATTTCATCGTATTTCTCCACATAGAGCAGTGTATCCTGGGCAAGATGTTCTGGGAATAAGAGAGACAAAGAGACCTCAAGGATCATCAAGTTCCAACCCTCCTGCTGCAGGTAGAGCCACCAACCTTCAGATCTGGTACTAGACCAGGCTGCCCAGGGCCCCATCCAACCTGGCTTTGAACACCCCCAGGGACGGGGCATCCACAGCCTCTCTGGGCAGCCTGTGTCAGCATTCACCACTTCCTTCTGACATCTAATCTAAATCTCCCTTCCTTTAGTTTAAAGCCATTCCCTGTTGTCCTATCTCTGTAAAAAGTTGATTTCCCCCCTGTTTATAATTTCCCTTTCAATAATGGAAGGCCACAATGAGGTCTCCCCCGGAGACTTCTCTTCAGATCCTACAGCCTGTCTTCATAGAACATATGTATTCCTTGACTCTGAAGGAATTTAAAGTGTGGCAAATTAAAACTTATCTTTGTAAGCTTTGGATAATACTGACTTGTTCAGAATCACTTCATTTTATGACTGCATAAGTATTGCTACGTGCGTGGGAGTAACCAAACCACCAATTTGACACACAGCTTTGAAACCCTCTTTATAGACAAAAACACAGATAATATCCAGGCCCATTATTAAAGGAAACAATCCACGTTTTCTCGAGGAAGGGACTTTCCTACTTTCCCTGAAAATACAGCAGTTTTTCCAGAAGCCAAACCACACGCTGACAGACTGCTGTTTGTAGCTCTCTGCCCCTCTCACAGAGCCACTACAGCCACAGTACACCCACGCGGCAGTGACGTGCAGCAGCACCTGGGGTAGCACTCATTTCTCACTATTGCTCTGGACACAACGGCACGCACCGACGTGACTTCTGCATCACTGAAGACCGTCCCGAAGAAAATGGATGGCATCTACTCCCCATTCTTCACAAGAACCTCTCAGCCTTGGAAAGTTGAGATGGGAACTGCTAAAAATATTATTTAACAAAAACGGTTGAGTAAAAAGCATATATATATATACATATATATTTTTCACGAGAGAGCTTTGTTTTTTTGACAGCTTGCAGGTTTTATTGGAAAAACAAAACCGACCACCCACCCCCTTCACAACAGCTGAGCACCGAAAAGTCTGCTTCTCGTAAAACGCTAAATGCATCTTAAAACACCGATAAGAACCGCTTCAGTCTTTCTTCCTCACCCATCATCTGGATGATGGCTCCAGTGCCAAACCTTTGCATACTGTTTACTTTTCTAAATAAGCCATTTCCTCTTCCCATCAGCTGATTAACTGCTTTAGGGCTACAGTTACTCCTATCTCTTCCTTCCCTACAAGGTAAAGTATTTTACCATGCTAAAAGGCAAAGTAGTCACAAGCCATGGCTACATTCGGGTCTACTGTGAAAACATCACAATTTAGAGTGATCACTCTAACATGCCGCTTGTTAGTTCTTTTAGTATTAAAAGAAATCTCAACTTCAGTGCGTTTGTTGTTAAAAATATTATTAGGAAGAAATTCTTTATCGTGAGGGTGGTGAGACACTGGAACAGGTTGCCCAGTGAGGCTGTGGATGCCCCTTCCCTGGAAGCATTCAAGGCCAGGCTGGATGGGGCTGTGAGTAACCTGGTCTTGAGGGAGGTGTCCCTGCCTATAGCAGGGGGTTGGAACTAGGTGATCTTAAAGGTCCCTTCCAACCCAAACCATTCTATGAAAATTTCCACTAGGAAACTGAAAATGTGCGTGTGCCTCTTATTTGTATGCTAGATGTGGGCTTTAAAAATTAAATAAATTAAACTCACGGGTTTTATTTAAAGTTTTAATCGGTTGTTCATTCATTTTCAACTTGAGGTGTGATAATGTATACATATTCAAGTTGTAATTCGCAGATGAGAAATGGAGCAACTGCTTCACAAATAGCATTGCAGAGCTGGAACAAAGTTTCTTCACAGACACCCGATTCCCTGATTCTTTGAAATGAGCAAATATTGATTCATATGCAAGTTACAGCAGGCCTATAACTTTGTTGACAAAGCGAAGAATCAAAGAGCTAGAAAAGTACGGTTTGGGAAAGAGGTGTATCATTTTAATTTATTACACCCTTGTTTTTGTAATTGTTGCAATTGTGAGAATGGCACTTATGCATTTTTTAGCTCAAGAAAGCTTCAGGAGGATTAAAGCAAAAAGAAAAACAACGTCATTACAAACAAGTGCTAAAAACACAGTGGAAGTGGAATAATACCCCACATTCATCGGAAATGTATTTAATGGGCAGAGACTATCTATTCTGGTAGTTGCCCTGACAATGGGTCTGAATGCTCCCAGAAATGATAAAGGATACAGTCAAGACTACAAGAAGTTGAGAGCAGAAGTCAAAAATATAAATTGGCACTTAACGCAGACATTATTTTGATGCTTTCCAACACAAAATAAATATTTCATTTAGGGGTTAGAAAAGCAGTAGAAGCACTTGAAAAGATTTCAGACTTTAAGACAAATTACACTAAATCTGTTGCATAGAAATATAGCTACCAAACTGTCATAGGAAGAACAAAAGCAATTACAACCTCCCTATAGATTTAAACAGGCTCATTACTCATTGAAATACCTGGAAAAAATATACTGCACCAGCCGATCCAGACAAGTTGTCTGTATTTAATTATTTTCACATAAAAACAAGTGAAGCAAAGTTATCATCTTTTGGATAGGAATAGTTCATGTTTGTGGGGGTGATTTTGTTGAGAAAGAGGATATATTAAAAAAAAAAAAAAGGTGTTTCAAAATCTGCTGTTTAAAGGTCTGCCCTGATATATGAAAAATACTGTTCTTGTTATTAAACAGTTCTGAGAAAAAATGAAAGTTATTTTCTGACATATGCAAATGAGCTCTGCAAAATGCTATTCCATTTGGTCTTAAATCTGAAAGACATCTGAGGAAGATTTTTAACTCTACAGGTAGCTAACTTTGCAACTCTGTGTCTTAAACATGTGCTAAGTGCTTAATCCACAAAACATACTCATGTACCTCATTAACTTATGTTTTAGGTACTATATAAAAACTGCAAGTGTAAATATACGTGTGTGCAAATGTGTTCGTGTGTATGCACAAGTTTATTTCAAATTATATATTAAACAAAACCCAATGTTGACAGGAGAAGAAAAACCCCGTATCACAGGTCAACAGAAACAGAGGCTATGCCTGCAACGACTAAGTAGAAATCCTGCAAATAGATAGCTATTGTCTCCTTGATGAGCCATATCTACCCAACAACCCAACTTCCATGTCCATTATCAGTTATTGAACAGATGGCTGTTCACAGGACTGGGTGAATAATGCAAACCAGTGTTTGCTAACATTGGTTCAAAGTCTGAACGGCTGTTTGATTCAGGCTTGTTCATCCACTTGTTATTCAGTGTTCACAAACATTCGTGCTGAATGGGTTTCTCTTCACATGGATATTTGGAGAATGGGTCTTTTTCATACAAAAACCCATATTCATGTGCAAACAAGGGCATTTGTGTGTGAACAAGGGCGTTCCTTAGTCACCATTGGTTATTTGTGCTTCTCTACCATTATTCTCTTTCTGAAGTGTTTGTTGTCCCCTCAAGGTGCATGACCTAGGTGATCAAATACAAATCAAAAATAAGAGTAACAAGCAGTCAAATTAAGCACGGTCTAAAAATAATTAATCATCTATTAAATGTGACCTTTTTTAAAACGAAGACTACTGTAGATATTGGGAAAAAAGGGGGGCGATGCACGAATGAGTATTCCCCCAGATTTATAGATAGCTGCAATCATTCTAGAGGTTAGTACATTTGATACAACATAGTCACCTGAGTGAGAAATCCCCTAACTAGCCTAAGTTTTCAGCTCAACCTATGGTCAGAGACAGGTGCATTAGAGTAAGGGATGCCTATTGCTTTCTTCCTCCCTTCTACTGATGGACTTAAAAATGCACCCTTCTGCTAGGTGCATTAAAAAGAACGTGGACAGCAGGTAGAGTGAGGTGATCTTTCCCCTCTATTTTGCCCTGGTAAGGCCATGTTTAGATTACTGTGTTCAGTTCTGGGCTCCCCAGTTAAAAAAAGACAGGAACCTCCTAGAAGGAGTCCAGCAGAGGGCCACAAAGATGATTAAGGGCCTGGAGCATTTCCTCTGTGAGGAAAGGCTGGGTGACATGGGTCTGTTCAGCCTGGGGAAGAGAAGACTGAGAGGGGTTCTGATTAATGTTTATAACTGTCTGAAGGGAGGCAAGTAGATGAGGCCAGGCTCTTCTTCGTGGTGTGTAGTGATGTGACTAGGAGTAATGATCTAAAACTTGAACATAGGCAGTTCTGAACTAACATGCAGAATAATTTCTTTAAAGTAAGGGTGAAAGAGCACTGGAACAGGATGCCCAGAGAGGTTGTGGAGTCTCCTTCTAAGGTGATATTCAAGAACCATCTGGATGCCTACCTGTATGACCTATTTTAGGGATCCTACTTCAGCAGAGGGGTTGGACTCAATGATCTCTTGAGGTCCCTTCCAACACCTGTTTGCCTGACCCAGAGTGAATGCTCACCAAAGCCAGACAGGCCCAGTCTCCAGCTGAGTTCCCATTCCAAGTAGGTGTGGTGTCCTGAACTCCTGGCAGAATGCTCTGTATTCATCCCACCCAGCTGGGGGATTGCAGTGGGTCTGCATGACAGCTTTTTACAGAGCTCAGACTGCTCTTCATATTTGTGGAGTAAATTGTCTAGATGTGAATGTGGAGTTGGCTTCTGTCAGTAACAGCTCTAGATATTGAAGGCTTTAGTCACAGCAAATACTATAAGCAATGACATTGCTTTATATTCACTTGGCTATTTTTACCTTTTACAGTTTATCAATATTAATATTCTGAAATTAAGATTCCTTCTGTGAGCCTAACTCCTATGGAGAGTACTGATGAGATCGTGTGTTACATTTGACTACTCTGGGCTTTATTACTATATCATTAATTATTTCTTCTCAGTGCTTGAGAAGTAAATGTGAATTGGAAATGAGTTCTTTGCATCTTGTCTGAGAAAATATGTTAGATCTGGAAAGTCTGCTCTCAGGACATAACACTACAAGACCACCAAGATAATGCCCTTTATTTGTGGCTGTCAGTTATGATAACAGCTAAATGTGAATTATTAAGCTCTTAAACAGTAGAGCTAAAACTAGAGTAGATGGCAGCAGGCTAAGGAATCTGGTCATTTCTGTGGCCAGGGCTTGGTGCATTTTATTGTATCTACTACATGAAAGATTTGCAGATGACTGTCAGAAAATCTGTATTGCTCTGAACTATAACCTTAGCACGGTGCCATCCATAACCAAGTGACCTGCTGCAGCTCATTAAAGTTAATGTAATGGTTCTTTTGCTTCTAATTATATTCATCAGCAAATTAGACTCACTTTTCAGCTGGCAGGAAGTGAGAAGAATGTGGTTAAGTAGACTGAGAGAATAAACTATGCTCTCCTTCTGTGTGCTCATTCACTCAAACTTCTGAGTATCTCACACGAGTAAGGATGACACGATACTTCGTTTATTATGGGGAGACACGTTTGTTAGACATGTAAAGAGGTTTAATACTTTATCATTCCACCTTTTCAAACTAAGCGCAAGAAAACTTCTGTTTAGCTAATACTGCCTGAATTACCTACATGGAAAGAATTCAACTGCATCAAATACTGTGTTCTGTTAGTGCAGTTTCATCACATACATCAACAGATATATTGTTAGAATACATGCTGCACCGTATTAATAGCACTTAGCTCCTAAAGTTAACCATCGTGCAAAAATAAGTGCTTAGCATTGCTTTCCAACTCATACTAAGATCATAGGAAGCAGTAGATGTGTTGTTTTAAATCTACAAAAGATAGAAAAGAAAATATTTTCTTGATGGAAGCAGCCTATTAATTCTAAAGCCACAGAACAGCTAACAAATGAGCAATACTTTTGGTTGGAGTCCCATACCTACTTTATTCAGCTTAATGTTTTTTAAACATCTATATTAAATCCAGACAATGTGTTGAAATAGCGTGCAGTCAGCATTGTTTCCCATTATTTATTTTGAAAAACAGGAAATGTTTATTTTTTTATTTTAAAATGTCTATTATTGGCTTAGAATAACCTGTTTAGTCAATTTATGCATCTTGTGTTCTTACCTCAGCCACAGTGATCCTCCTTTCCAAGGTATTCTTGCAATACAGCTTTTAAATTCCTGCATTACAGAACACCACACTATGGGGTCTGCTCTTGTAATGACATACATCAAACATAGGTAGTAAGAAATTATCTTTAAATTACCCTGCTTCACTTGCCCTCGTAATTTGTGTTGATATTAAGTAACTAATGGCCTCAGGAGGCTACCTCAATGTACCCAACACTAAAATTTTTAAAAAAATGAAATAAAAATAAAAAAGAATACTTATCTCAGGTACAATATAGAACATTTAGTAAGCAATAAAAAGGAAATGGCCAAATCTGTTCACTGAATATTTACTTATTTCTCTCTGCTTGTTCCCCTATTTCAGCCTGCTTCCTTTTATATGGCTCTGATCATAGTTGAGATTTATGTGCATGCAGGTGCAAGTATCACATAGAATATTTACTTTCAGATACATTACACAAGCCTTATTTTGATACCATTTATACAGATCTCAGGCTCTGAGACCCTGGATAGCCATGGTACAGAAATAAATTAAAGGGAATCTGGCGTATTGCAGACTGGATGTAGATCTCATGCCACCTTCAATGGACAGCATCATCTGATACTCCAGCAGCAGTGGACAGAGATGGTGGGGACTGAGCCCCAATGAGTTGTCCCCTGAAAAAAAGACATGCAGCCATAGGTGGCATCAAGCTGTGGGGGTGGACTCCGGCAGAAAGCTTCTCTAAAGCAGTGCATGTTGTGTGGTCAAAACAGGAGATCTGCTTTTTCCATACCTTGCTGGAAAGAATGAATCAACTCATATGGATTCACAGAGGGCCTATGTTTCACTGTTCGTGTGCTCAGAACTGAATCATAGGTGCAAGATTCAAAGTCAGGACTGTTCAGATTCACAGATATCTGTAGAAAAATGTGCAACTTGTTTATCTATCCAGCAAAAAAATTGGCATTGTGTGAAGGGTCAAAAAGGAAGATCAAACACAGATTGAAATGAATCCCTCTTTAAATGCTGACAAGACAGAGTTACACATTGAAATGTTCATATATAGTGCTTCTTGCAGAAGGCACAGGGTACCTAATCTCAGGTATTTCTGGCCTGCTCATGCAACAGTTTACCACAAATCTGATGAATCGCCGACCTGAGGAGGAGGAGATTTTGATAAAGTCAAGGATGCTTATCCTAACAGAATTTGGAGTGCCAGTAATGCTGCAGACAGAGCAGGAACCTGGTGATCCATCACTATCAGGACACCTCCCCATACCCCTTGACTTTTTTTTTAAACTTCTGTAAGTTCTTTTGTTTTTTCTTGCAATATGCATGCCTAAGGGTGAGTGCCTCCCTTACCAAGCACTGATCCAAATCTTTACCAAATCAGTCCCTGCTCAGCTAAACCATTGCAGCAGGACCAGATCTTGTATCAAAACTATTTGGGGAAAGTGAATAAGTAGTAGAGAGTGTGCAACATTTTTGTGTGGTGTGTCAGTGGCTATTTGCAAGCTGTTAGATGACTTGTTAAGACCAATATTCCTTTTTTTGAACTAGCAGAACAATGAGCTGACTGCAGAATTTTCCATGAATATTTTTCCCTTTTGTTAAAGTCTTGAACTGAATGTTCCTGTACTTGAAGTTAAGCAAGTTAAGCATCTGTTCCAGTGCTTTCCTATGTGAGAGCCTCTACCTACAGCTCCAGGACTTATATGGTTTCTGTTCAGGTCACTCAACACCCTTACATTTCTCTTTCTCCATCTGTGCAGTGTAGAAAATTAAACTTTGCTGTCTTATGGTGGTACAGAGAGTAATTAAAAAATGTTTGTCAAGCACTTTGAGATCATAAATTGTTTTGTTATACTCTTTAGCAGATGTGATTCTGTAACACAGAGAAAAGAGTTATCAGAGAGATCCTCGTACGTCTGTGATCAGATACCTCCATGCAGAAGCACATTGCTACCTGAGATCCACACAAAAAAAGGAGGAGTTTCATGCAGTTGGAACGAATGTCAGGAAAAGTCCAATCCAACTTTTCTCTTTCATTAAACCTGTTTACCTACTTAAGGGAAATGAAGAGGGACGTAAACAGTAGTTTGTGTCTCTATCTGATTGATAGCAGGATATTATTGTGAAACATAGGAGCAACTGTTGGCCTTAGGCTTGGGTGGTGCATAAGGCAGGCAGGCCATGGACTTCTGGGAGCAGCATTTGTACAGGCTGAATGGGAAGCAGTCAGGGCTCCATAAAGACCTTCTCAAGTGGAAAAAAGCCAACACCGCCCTAAATCCATTGCAGGTTTAGTTAAGATAAACCCAGCCAGAATAACACAGGGTTAACTTCCTAATATGCTCTGAATATTAAATAATCTATTGAATTTCCTGATTTTTTTTTCTTTAAGAAAGCATTAATAAAACACATTTTTATTAACATTTGAGAATCTGAATCATCTTTTAGATGCAGCCTTTTAGATGCATATATTCTTTTTATCATTCTGAGTGGAGAGTCTAGGTCCCCAGAGGTACGTTCTGGAATAAATTCATGATGCTCTGCTGTAATCTGCATGGTGATACTAAACTGTCTACAGTAAATTCCTGCTTGAAACTGCCTTTCTCATCCCTGAGAAAACCAAAATTCAAAAATTTTGAGCTAGCTGGAAAGCAGTTGTCATCCCATCTAAATCAAAAAATAAAAGTTTATGTTTACTGTAAGAGATAAAGAATTTCTTTTTCCATTGATTACTCATATCAAAGGAATTTTGTTGACCAAAAAAAGACATTTTCCAGGATGAGATTTTTTTTTTTTTTTAATTGACCAGTGCCCTGCTGCCAATCAAATGTATTTCCTTTTAAATTTCCAGCCAGCTCTGCCAAATCTACATTCTACATCTAGGAAAGAATCTATGTTTTTTTTTTTCTCCTAAGAAACATTAATATTTATTCAGCAAACAAGTATTACTTTTTTTTTCTATGTCTAAAGAATATTCACATATACACTGAACTAAAAAATAGGTAACCACTGGCACGCACATTTAACCTGTTTTTATAGCCATGAATAATAATGGTCGGACAAAGATATCATGCTTTTCCATAATACTGCATCTGCTAACAAAAGTGAAGGCAATATGGTATGGAACGGTTTAAGAAAGGAAAAAATGATTACAGATATGTATCTTCCATGGTAGACGATAGGAACTTGCAAAGACATTCTTTTCCTTTCCCATGCAATTGTCCTTCTTCTCTTTTCTTTTTTTTCCCTCCCATTTCTTCTGGTTCAGCGGGATAAAATCTTCAAAACAAAACACCAGGGCATAAAAATGCCATTAACATGTATAAAAATAGCATGGGTAACTCCTTAGTGACAACAGACTTCACAGTGTCAAAATCACACAATTTTATTGACCTAGTTGAATTTCTTCCCCTCAGAATCAGAAACTTACCCAGTTTCCTGCAGAAATGTCTGTACAGTTTTAGTTTGGTTTACTCATTAATGTTTCAAGCTTTTCTACCACAAAGGAGCAGACACATGAAAGTGAAAATGTACCTTTTTTTCACAGCAGGGAGCCTTCATAATGAAAACTTGGCATGCACACCTGAGGAGAACAGTAAAGCTTATAGAATTTACATATGAGGATTGTAATGCTTTTTTTTGCAACTGTAAAAGAGAGGAGAATGAAAAGGGAACACGTGACATTTTGGCACCAAGGTTATCAGCAAGACACAAATGTTATGTCTGTGTTAAAGATGCAGAGAAGGGAGGTAGGCTCATAGCTTTTAGTGTTTTGGGCATCTTCTACAGTTTTTCATTCTTCTATGACAATTACTATCGTTAACATGTTTTATTATTACATTTCTCTACAGTGCTGTATAGAGAGGACTTGGTTAATCTTCAGGATCTGGGGGTGAAAGCTCTCACTCATTTCAGTGAGAGGTGGCTGATGACCCAACAGATGGGAGAAGCTGATTTGCAGACCCAGGCTGCCTTGTATTTAAAGGCAGCTAGTCATAGGGCTGTGTAATTTTGCTGTTCTATCTGCTTCTGGAAACTGGGTTCCCATTTCAATACCTGATGTTTTTGCTGTTAATTCTTAAGATCAACAACTTAAAATCATGAAAACTAGAATTCAAGTAATTGATTCAGCTATTTGCTTCCAAATAAACGTCAGTGTACTTGGACAATAAAGTATCTAAAAGTATCCATAGATTTTAAATGCATGTGTGATCTTAGAGGGACAGGAGCCCTCTGTCACCAGCTACCATGTTTTGTTATCGCTATGCTATTTTCCCACTCCACTCTTCCACACATCGACATGTATAGCAACTCATATTATTGCTTTTATCAGCAGGTTAAGTTTTCTTTACAAACCATCTGTAAGTAATTCACCTATGGATATTGCTTAGCTTCTATTTTAGAAGGAAACAAAATGAAGCAAACATAACAACAAAACAAACTTTCTTACAACTTAAAACCAAAAGTGAATTCTGAGCATCACCTGGTTTAATCCTCATAGGGATATTGACTCACTTCACCTGCCCCAGCTTCCCCATTTTTATGCTGGGAATAAAGCCATGCTTCCTCTCACAAAATAGTGTAGCTATTGTTTGAAGTTTCTAATTATTATTCTATTGATAAAAGAAGTTGGCAAAAGAATCGTATTTAAAGGTATACATCCAACATAAACCCCTTCATTTCAGCTCTAAAAAATCATGAATCATGTGCACTAATGAGCCATGGGGGCATTTATTTTTATCAGCAATTCATTCTCAGGCTTCTGTTGCACTTCTCTGCTCTTTCTGCTGGAACAAGGGGTCTCGGCATGTGACTGCAGATGTTTCACTGGTTCTTAGAACATGGCACATTTCCTATATAATATGAACAATTTCACCATTCTATTGCTGTATCTCTAAACATTTTTTGCATGTCTTTAAGATCTCCTCAATCCCTGAAATACTCACAGAAAAGTTATTCCTTCAAATAGAAACAGAATTTGTCTCATAGGGAAAAAAAAGGTATGTATAAAATAGGCTGAAGAAAGTCAAAGACAAAAGAAGGTATATAACAAATTATGCATTTTTATCTTGCTTTTCTACAAATAACTTTTTTTTTCATTAATTGCAAATATGATTTACAGCATCACTGATGTTTCTGAGTGTCTAATGTTATTGGATCGTGTGGTTTTTACAAAATATTGTCTCTTTCCCTCAAAATAAGACAATCGTTTTATACTCTAACAAAGGAATGTGAATCTTTTTAACAGGTGAATGGGAGAGGCCTCCTCTGTCTATGTTTGGGGAATAACCAACCAAAGCACTGTCAGTGCCAGCAGGTTCATGGAAAGGCATTTTTCCGGTAGTCTGGGGAAGGCAGATGTGGTAGCAGCCGACATGAAGAGAGTAAGAAGCTTCTGAGCTCTTCCTTGGAAAACTTGGGCATTTTTATGTATGCTTTTATGAGGTTATACTCACATGTATACATGCACGCATAAATATGCACACAGTCAAGCAGCGTGCACTCAAGGCTGGGGGAGAATTCAATCAGACAGTAGATTTGTGTATACAGAGTTATTGATAACAACGAAGAGTCTGATCTTTCCTGTCGAATTTGGCACTCCAACTTGCAAATCAAGAGACAGACCACTCAAGGAATGGAAGATGCAAGTCCTTCAGAACAGCGATTAACAAAAGCCTGGTTTGAGTGTCTGGTTTGCTGGAACTTCCCCTCCCCATTAGGCTAGAAGGAGAGAGATTGTTACGTTCCCTTAACTCCTTGTCTGCTTGCCAAAGGCCAACACAGTGCTACCTTTGGTCCTCCAGGCCCAGCTTGGAGCAGACTGTGAGGAGGAGGAGTGGACCCAGGATGTGTGCTTCAAAATGGGATCATCCTGTGCACACTTCTGCACAAGAAGCCTGTGGTGTTGGACTGCCTGGTGAAGCAGGAGAATACTGTGCCAGGGGCTGAAAATCAGCTCATTTTCTTGAAGACACCTATGTGCATTAAAGCCATTTAACGTGCCTTTGAACACTGCAGCACGGAGACTCCCCCAAAGTGGTTCTCCCAGGAGGGATTTATCTGAGATCAAAGCTATGGTATCTGCTGACTTATAAAGTACTTGAACGGCTCCAGAGAAGCAACTAAAAGACAGATCCTCAGAGCCATGTAGGCACCAAACTCCTTTGAAATCAGGGAGATCTGAGACTTACTATAACTGGGGGAATCTGAGAATGAGACTGGTTTTGAGTAAGCATCGTCATATTTTGAATTCATTTTGGCAGGCTTTTGTCTTGCTGAACAAAACTAATAGGATCTGGATATGTTCCTAGAAATACACATTTCTGGGAAGTAAGAGATAACCTGTATTACGATGTCATTTGTAAATTAATAAAAATGAAAAGCCCATATTTCCAAATATTTGTTCTCTCTTACACGGTAAAAACAGAAGGAAAATGACAGCATAGAATCACAGAATCGTTAAGGTTGGAAAAGACCTCTAAGATCAACTAATTCAACCACTGATCTATCAACATCATGCCCACTAAATCATGTCCCAATATTGACAGATAGCACTATAGGCCCGTGTAGGAAAATGAAGGTATATCTGCATATGCAAAAAAATCTATGCTCTCTGTGTTACATCATGAAAGGCCTCAAATTTGTCTGGCTCAAGGTTGTCCTTTGATTGGTATTCAAGTGGAGTGGTAAGTGTGTGCTCTCTAATCCCTGCAACACATGGTAATTTTTTCATTCTCTCTCCATCTCCACCTGTTCCATGGTCCAGTGGAGGGCTGCAAATCCTATCACGGGAGTGCAGCACTGCTAAGCCTGCTTCCCTGGCTCCAGTCCATCACATGTGCACTCAGGCTGCAGAGCACCGAGCCAGCTGCAGCCGAACGATCATGTTATCAGATGACGGATGGCTTCATATCAGGTGTTTAAACTGACGAGCTGCCCCATCTGGTAAATGATTTGGGAAGTCTGGCCTTGCTTGATGAATGGGGAAAGTGACAATGCCAATCAGTGTGACCCCTGCAGCTTCCCCGCTGCCGGCCCAACAACCACAATCAAGTATATCCCACTGGTTTACTTTTTCAATCCCATTGTCACTCTACTGAGACCTACTGTCACTAAATTGCCACTAAATTATATCATTAATCCAAATATTTTCCTTCCAAGAACCTTCATGAAATGCATACCACACCTTCAGCAGGGCTGGGAAGCAGGTTCTGTTGACAAAAGGCGATGCAGCTATAGATGCTGAGGGGTCTGTTACAGGGGACTCTGGGGAGCAGGCCAGTGACACAATTATTGAGGCATTGCTTCTTGCTGCCTTGAAATTCAAAAATCACAGGGCTGGGAATCAAGCGTGAGGGGGAGACACAATGGACTAGATTCTCACCTGGCACCGATTCAGAAAACCACATACACTTAAGGCACGTGATGAATTCCCTCCAACTTCAGCAAAGCCAGATTAATTGCCATCAGCTTGAGATCCAGTCCTCTGTATTTCATTAAAATACATATTACAGAATATATGATTGAAAACTAGCACAGTTTAAAATTACTACTGAAGTACCGTTTCATAATATGGTATTTTACATCTATTAAAAAAATACATCCTTCCTTTGTTTAAAATATTATTATTTTAAGTCTGTGAAATATAAATTACATAAACATGAGAGCTTACACCTTAATGCATTGTTCAATTTTCAGCCCTGTACTATATGCACTTGGCTTAGTGGCACAGTGTATCACAAACTGGCTGCTATCGTAATAGGGACTGAATAATGGAAAGAGGGCAGAATACACAGAGACTACAAAAACAATTTTCAGTAGAATATTTATTTTTAATCAGCAATTCAAAATGACTTAACTGATGTTGTGAACAATCCAAATGCCATTTTGTTTCTGTTCTCAACTTGAAAACATATTTTTCTCTTTGGCCCCTTGATACATACGGGTTTTTGTCTATCCCTGTTAGAAAACCACTTTCTTAAGGAGTGAGCAGCAGTGAATAAACTAAGCAAAGAGAGATTCTAATGAAAATGACAGCACAGCAGGTACACTTGTGATTTAGTGTCATTTCTCTTTGCATGCTGCAAAATTGTCAAGCATTTCAGGTATAAAAGGTAAAACGTTCTATTCTATACAGGATAACTGCTGCAAATTGGCAGCGTGTAGATATTTTAATAACAAGGTAAACATCAGCAGCTACCCAAGGTATTTATCAGCCTGCACATCTTTACATTTATTGTGGATCATTCATGAACATTCCTTTGTGTACTGTAGTACTTGTTTGTGAATTTGTATGCTCCTGGATGTATAGAGAGATTGTATGATGTGATTTATGTTTTGCAAAGTTGTACAAAACAGTTTTATCACTGAGACAGTGGCTAGCATTTCAATTTCATTGGTTATCTTTGCATAGATCTGCCTCAGATAAAATTATATCACACTTCTGACATAAGGAACAAGTTTGTGTTTTATTTGGTTATTGACCACAAAATTTAGGAGACAGATAACCCTCTTCTGTCCCGCTGACCTGCCTTGTTCATATTGGCATGCACGTATATATTCAGGGTACTATTATATTTACCTTAAACACATAATATATCAGAATCCTCTGAGAAAACAGACTTTACATTAAAAAGATTGTTGAGATTCAAAGTTTCTTCTAAATGAGATGTGTTACAGAGCTCCATTGTTGTGAATCCACCAAGTGCGGTTCTTCTGGCATCTCTCCTAAGACCAAAGAGAAAGTTTTGATGTGCTGATAACCTATCTCTATTTTACATTTTCTCTCCTTTTCTTTCTCTCAAAATTGCAGTGCATAATAGCTAGGCAAGCACTTGTCCTTCCCCAGAGAGGACTGAAGCTTCAGAATGGGAACTTGCATAAATTAACAATAAGGACATCAATATTTATAGGGAAAACCCCAATATATTTTCAGAAAGAAGTCCAAAGACAAGTCAGTCTCAAAAGAGAGAGAATATGATTTTGCCTCATTCCCCTTTCACTCTACCCTCCTTTTACATCTTTGTCAGACAGAAAAAATATTAAAAGTGATAAGGTCTAGTCTGAAGTTGCAGGGGCTTTAAAACTGGCCGTGAATTCAGTATGGGCTTTCAGTGCACAGGGAATGCAAAAGCCTTTGCAAAATTATTTTGTTGTAAACAAAGACTACATAAAAATCAAAATTAATATGTAGTTGTTTTAAAACTGACTTGTATGCATAACACAAATGTATAAATGACTTCACCAAGATTTATTGATTCACGTCAAGGCATCATTACTTTTCAAAGTGTGAAAAATGATCATATATTTATGACCTGCCGACTGAAGCTGTTTTGTGAATTAGCAAAAGCTCTGGAGAGGAGCAGCCTAATTGCATTATCATAGAATCAGAGATGGTTGTCAATTTTCCCCCATTTAGCTTTTCTCCTTTAGTTTGTTAAAATGAAGGTGCCATACGTTGGTTGAATTCACTAATACCCTGATGAATGAGGTATTTTCCCAATAGGCTCACTACGAGTATAAACAGTGAATTAGGGATGATAGGTCATCAATCATATCTCCTTCAAACAGATCTTTGCCCTGAGATTATTTGTTATATATTGAGAGCACTTACAGAGTTATCATAGAAAACACTCCTGTGAAAAGACTTTAAGTTGACCTTAATTCCTTTTCAGTGGATTCGTAAGGGAGTTTCTCTGTTCAGACAGATATCCCCATGTGATGATATACTCATATCTAATTTTGATTTCGTTCATTAACAGACGTTGTTTCTTTTATCATTCAAAAGATGTCCAATTTTTCATACTACTCCCCTTTAAAGTATCTATGTGTTATGGTTGAAATTCAATATCTTCTCTGAATTTAACTGAATATTTTAATAGGTTGGAGGATGTTTTTAGATTCAAGAATTATGCAAGTTACAATTTTTATTGGAAACAATCGCTTACACTCCTTTCAGAAAAAGTATTTAATCATCATTGGGGTAGCATCTTCACACACAGTACTGTAAGCAAGCGTTTCATCTCCATTGATGTGCACAAGCCTCCAGTGGAAGGTAAGCATATGTTTAAGCAGTGTCCTGGCTGGAGGCACTTTCCTGGATGCTATCCTTAATTTAAACCAAAAAAGGTCAAAGGCAATCTATAATTCAGAGTACCTTTCACCTCCTGCAATGTGACTATAGCTGGCTCCAGCTGTGCTGCTGAGTCAGTGGGGGAGGCAGAGCAGGAATTCATCCATAATTGCATCTCCCGACAAGGGCTGCATCACGTGAGGCCCCATAACAAGCTGTGCTAATAATGTGCTAACAGATGCGGGAGGGCTTCTGCTTCTGCTCCCAGCAAATCTATGACTTATCATGCTTATTAAGCTGGAGGTAAATTTGCCCTTCAAAGATATGCATCCAACACCCACTGAAATCAGCAGGAGGATGGTGTGGTAGGGCTGATGCTGGGTCAGATCCTTGCTGTCCCCAGCTGCTCACCAGGCTCCCTTTAGTTGGGTCCCTTTTAGTTTCCAAGTGGAAAGATGACACACAGAGCAAAGTGATGCTTTCTTCTCTACGCACAAGGTGCTACCCATGCCCCAAACCATTCTTTCAGGAGATGCTGGGCCATAAGATGCAATTCTCATTTGCTTGTCGTCGGTGGACTCTCTCCTAGGGATGTGCTGAGATCACAGGCCAATTAAATGAAATGTCTGAGGCACAATAGAATGGCAAAGAGAGTTTGTTGGGTATTTGAATCCAAAACTCGGATGCTTTGCAGATACAGATTTATTATTGAATCATAGAATCATTTGAGTTGGAAGGGACTTTTAAAGGTCATCTAGTCCAACTTGCCTGCAATGGAGAGGGACACCTACAGCTAGATAAGGTTGCTCAGAGCCCTGACCAGCCTGATCTTGAATGTCTCCAAGGACAGGAAATCCACCACATCTCTGGGCAGCCTGTGCAAGCACTTCACAACCCTGTGCAAGCACTTCACAATCTTTACAACTGTAAAAACTTCTTCCTCATATCCAGTCTGTACCTCTTCTTTTGAAACCATTTCCCTTTGTCCTATCACAACAGACTGCTAAAGAGTCTGTCCCCTTCCTTCTTACAACCCCCCATAATACACCAAAAGGCCGCTCTCAGGTCTCCCCAGGGCCCTAACCAGGCTGAACAGCCCCAGTTCTTTCAGCCTGTCCTCATATAGGAGGTGTTCCATTCCTCAGATCACTTTTTGTGAGATCATTACTGTGGGGTAATGTAGACCCTACCTCAACACCTGAGGCTGTACTCAGGAAAATGGGCTTTCACTTACCTCCATAATAAGCAGTTACCTATAGTGATGGAAAACTTTAAAGTTCTGAGGCTTATCTTAGTATTTTAAATCCTTTTTTTTTTTCTCATTGCAGAAACTCAAATCTTGTTTAGCCAGCACACATGAATGCACAGACTCACCTGAATAGTACTGGCTAATTACTTTATTAATCCTCTGTGCCCAGATTCTGTCTGGAACATTTTGACATCTCAGGTAGCAGTCACATTTATATTTTGATCACATTTAAACATATCCTGAGAGCCCTGGATGAGAGGAACACAGCCTCCAATGCTCTTCCTAATTGCAATATCGTGGGCATCTTTCTGAGGAGTCCCAAGGAGGCTTTGAAGATGATCAAGCTATGGACATGAATTTGGAATACTATTAATATTTGTATAATAAGGCTTTTGTTCACACAAGTGGTAAGAAAACCCAAAGGAGTGCTAACACAGCGTGTGCATATTCTGGCTCACCTAGCTGTTGATGAATAATTTTTCCCATTAGGCAACCGGCTAACACCTCCATCCAACACATGGACCTGCATCTGCCAAAATGCTGAACCTCGAGGAGAGAAGAAAGCTAATTCAGGTACTGAAGAAAAGTCCCACAGGAGGAAACGTGTTTGTGAGACAAAGAGGGTTTGTCTGAGGGAGTGCGAGCTCTTTTTGGATAGGTAAAATTTCCAGTGGGCGGATTTCAACAGGGATCCTGCTTCAAGTGTGGTTCTTTGATATCAAGGTGCGGATTTTAAAATTACTTTTTTAGGAGGTAAATTCTTCATATTCCTACCACTGGCACCACATGTGTTTGCAGGGCTGAGACTGCAACAGGGATTCAGACGTGCTATTCAAACAACTCTTCAGCCGCTAGAATCCACTGAATTGATTATTTTCCTCATTCGGTTTGCTAAAGGATGGGTCAAGTAGGTATGATAAGGTCAAGAAGATTAATGTAAATGTCCAAACAAACTGGGGGAGAAGATTACACGGTACTCGCTGCCCCTTTCCTAGCTGTGCCCCATGTTGGCTGCAACAGCCCTGACAATTCACGTTTACATTAAAAAAAAAATAAAATAAAAACACAGAAAAAAGCTTTAAGTAAGAGAGGAACGGTAACTCTTGTCACGATGTTAATGTTTCTTTTGAGAGAAAGCACTGAGGTTTAGGAGACTGGGGAAGGTGTTATTGTAACAGAAACAAACTAAAGTGGGCTATTTCCAATTTAACAATGGGTGGCCCTGTTTTTATCAGTTTATGGTACCGTGTGTTTTTGTCTTCCTGAACACTCTTCTTTTGTCATTCAGCTATATAATCACCACCTTTTGTAAGATAATCACACGTAATTAACTTTGTAACTGTTCTTGTCCTGTTAGACTAGTAATTGCCTGTCTCTGAATCACATATCTAGGAGGTTTCTCAGATAAAGGAAGATATGATCTGTCCATAATTTCAAGCCTGTTGACAACTGATCGAGAGCCAATTGTTTTACATATTTTGACATAGTTGTGGCAATTCTCACTCTGGTAGTGGTTCTGAAAGGATAGACTAAGCCTGAACAGCACATCCAAAAAATGCATCCTTGGTAGCAGTGAACTCTGTGCAATCCATCCAGGCAGAGCATTTAAATTCTAATAGCTTTATACTCTTTATGATTTTGATTTACCCTTAAGATGTTCTACACCGTTCAGGTTTAAATAAAGCTAAAGTGTACTGGGTGTACTGGTGGTGGTACACCTACTGTACAGGTGTACTGGCTCAGAACAGAAGTCCATCTTGCCCTGTAGTCAACTTCTGAGAGTAAGGGCTGATAATTGTTTGAAGTACATGGCAAATGTAATGATTACTTCTCAGAATACATTCCCAGCCTCCAAGAATCTGGATCACAAGACTATTTTGAGATATCAGTTTAGTACTTTAACTGAATAGCCTTACAGGGTTTTCTAAATTAATTTGCCCACTTTTTAACACTTCTTAATACATGTGAAGTTTTCACATCCATTCTGTGATCTGGAATTCCACTAAACTGTGGTAAAAAAATGTGTCAAAGACCACTTATATTTCCTTACTTTGAAGCTACTCTTTCATTTGATGCCTCTATTATTCTCATTTCTATTATGCCCCTCATCGTTCTGGAGAATTACACAATCTTCTTCAGTACGTTTTTTTTTTTTTTTTTTTCCTGGCCCAAAGTGTCCTTGTCATACAGGAGAAAGGAGAAGCTATCTTTACACCCATTATCCTTAGAGAGGATGCAGACTAACAACAATGTAATCTATTTTATTGACAAGAATGCTAACCATTACTATCCAAAAGTATATGACTCAACTCTTTGTTAAGTGAGATGTTGCCCCTGCATTAATTGTGAGGAAGTCTAGAAAAGTAAATAACAAACTTTAATCTTCAGTGCTGTTGCTGCTTGGTTAGATGGCTGACAATTTTAAAAATTATTATTATTTGCTTTCCAATTTGAACTGCTTAGCATTCAAGGCCTAATTTCTCCTACACTGATGTCGGATTTTGATCAGTGTAGCAGAAATGAGCTCATGTAGAACAACATTTGGGGAGAAGAGAAGCAGGGCTGCTCCAGGTCTCGCAGCTTCAGACCAACTTCCCTGGAAGGAAAAGCAAAAGGCACAGAGCAGGTTTGCTCTTCAAAAAGCCTTCTGGGAAAGGACTGAAGAAAAAGGGGGAAGATGGAAAGTGGAAAGCAGGAGTCCAGTATTCCAAACTCTCGATGGAAGTTTTATTTTGCTTTGTGCCCTGGCACACTCCCTTCTCAACTAAATTGCTTTGTAGCAGTTTGGGATTTTGCTCCCATGCATGTACCTTGAAGTGTTCTTCAAAAATACAAACTCAAACACGTGGCCTTGTGTTGTTGATTTAAATGACACTGTTACTTCTACTCTCTAAAGAGGGGAATATTTGAGAGCAATGCCAGGAATCACACAAAATTAACCGACAATAGGCTATTTGCAGATGCTTGTAAATTCCTGCAGTTATTGAGATACAAAGCTCTTTGTTCATTGGTAACTAAATATAAACAAACATTCAGTTAGCTTTAAACATGGCAAGGGAAAATATGTTGAAGATTTTAAATTCAAATAAGTTTTGTATTGGCTAATAAAGGTTTCCTTTAATATTTGACATCTCTATTCAAAATCTGTATTATTGTAGAAAGGAAACATTTTTGTTAGATATCAGAAAGTAAAGGTAAGAACCTCAGGAATACCTATAAATCCTGTTAGAAATTATAATTGTATTTGGGTTTAATTGAATATGGAAAGAAATTTCTCAGGTATGTGGTAATTCTCTACCACATAGATCCTGGTCTGCATATCTTGAGAGAAAAAAAAAGCAGCCTGTTTTCCCTAAGAGCTATTGAACTTCAGGCAGTAAATGTGTAATGCAAGAGGTTAGAGTTGATTATCACAATAGTCCCTTCTGGCCTTAAAATAAATGAAAACTGTCATTTAAAATTGACTTAATTTCAGATACTGCATATCTAATCGTCTCTGGATGAGTTTTGCCACTGAATCCCACACCATTCCCTGCACAGGCAAAGATTCAGGCCCGTGTTAATGAAAGTCACAGTACAAAAGGGTTTTGAATGATGACAGAACACATCATTTTTAAACAACTTGATGGTCTATAGAGAGTACCTTAAATATTTGAAGTGCCAAGGTGAAAAGGCTTTGTTCCTCACTTTGGCCAGAATGTGGCTCAAGCCACTGTTGAACAGAATGCTGGGCTTAATGTAGGACATACGAAGATGATCAGGGGACTGGAGCATAGGACCTCCCCTATGAAGACAGGCTGAGGGAGCTGGGCTTGTTCAGCCTGGAGAAAAGAAAGCTGCGGGGGTGACCTCATTGCAGCATTTCAGTACCTAAAGGGAGCCTACAAACAGGAGGGGAATCAACTCTTTGAAGGGGTAGATAACTGCAGGACGAGGGGAAATGGTTTTAAGTTGAGGGAGGGGAGATTTAGGTTGGACTCAGGGGGAAGTTCTTTACAGAGAGTGTGGTGAGGTACTGGAACAGGCTGCCCAGAGAGGTTGTGGATGTCCCGTCCCTGGAAGTGTTCAAGGCCAGATTGGACGGGGCCCTGGGCAGCCTGGTCTAGCATCAAATGAAAAGGTTGGTGGCCCTGCATGTGGCAGGAGGGTTAGAGATTGATGATCCTTGAGGTTCCTTCCAATCCTGGCCATTCTGTGATTCTGTGATTCTGTGACATGCAGCAGTGGTGAACCTCAGTTCCACCCATAGCGTGGCTCAGCGTCTGCAGCATCTTCCTCCATCCTCTGCAGGGAGAGCTCATGGCAATCCATGGTGGAACTGCAATCACTCCAATGTTGCTCACACGCTCCTGAATCCCAGCACTGCTCAGGCTTTGATTAAATGTCCCAAGATGGGATTCAACACCTAGCTGAAAAGTTTTGCACCTGGTTTCAGTGCTCGCCTCTTGTACAGAGAGGAGCATGAGGAACACACTGTGGAGCTCTTCCAGTGGTGCCTTTCAAAACACCCATGTGTGCAAACAGAAGCAGGAGGTCAGCAGCCAAAGCCAGCAGCATTGCCACCACAGGACTCCCCGGGGAGGCAATCATGTCCGTGGGATGGGGACAGCATTAAACCTAGATGAGCGTGCTGGTCTCCAGCTGCTGGGAAAGAAGAGCACAGCAAGAACAGGAGGGAGAGCACATAGCTGGAATGGCATGGACAAATGGGGATTTGTTCCGTTGCCCCCAAAGGTAGCATCCCTGATCCTCAGGTTCTTCTGTACTTGGAGATAAACAAGAAGTCTGTACAGCACTGTCACAGGATGAGGATTTCCCATTTCAAAAGTAACCGTCGGCTTAGCTCCAAATTTATTTTGTTTAAGTACCTCAGCTTTGCCCTGGTGTTCGTGTAGCAGCAGCAGTTAATTTTCTTGTGACAATGTTCTATTCTACTGACATTATCTCTTAAGTATAAGACTATTCTATTAAGGTGGATGAATTGAATTTCATTTCCTCTCACTTCAAATAATGGCATTCTATTCACATTGCTTTCAGTACATCATGGCAGCGTATGGACTTTTGTTAGAGGCTGGCACCCACTAATGCTGTTATAGCAAGGGTAGAGATTTCCATTATAAATCCTCTTTTACAGTGTTTTAAATTAGCTATAAAAGTTTCCTCCAAGATGAAACTTGGCACCAGGAAATAAAGGGAAAAAAAAGAAAAGGTTTTTTGAAGTTAAGAATGTCTCGGCTTGTTGGTTTTTTTGTTTTGTCTTTCACTTTTTTTTTTTAACGTCTTTCACTTGTAGAAAGGGAAAAAAAAAGTTTATCAGTACAAGATATATTTAAAATTTCTATAAATCAATGTCTCTTCTACTCAAGGATATAGTTTGACATAAAATTAGTTCATAATGTATTCTAATTGCTTTTTGCATTATGAAGAATAACAAGTTCTTAGACTTTTGAGAGTGTGTTTTCTACATGTCAAGTAACTACTTTTCATAAGGAGTTTTACTGCCTATATTCTAAATATGTCTTTATCCCAAAGAGATGTTAAAAATAACATATTCATAAATCTGTCTTAGTTCATGCTTTCATGGTAAACTTTTAACACTTATGAAACAGCTGTTACAGTCAATATTTTTTTGTGTTATAACAACTCCCTGTGTAATAACCCATGATATATCCTCAAGTTGAATTCAGCAAAACATTTAACCAGGGCTCATGAAGCAGGACAAAGAGCAAGCAAGAAAAACAACCCATTCTCCTTGGTGAAGTGGCTGTGATAGAAGGCCACATGCTCCCGAGAACATGGCAGCTGTGGGCTCTCTCGTCTCTGACTTGGCTGTCATCTGTATGTCCCCTTCAGGCTTTTATCTCTGAAGCATATGCATTCTTGGACACGTCATTTCTTGCACGGCCCCTAAAGAGATCCCTTTGTTATCAGGCTGTGTCACAAAACAATAACAACAATTCTGGACATGGCCTTAATTTTAACACTATCAAAATAAATATATACCATTTTACCAGCAACCACAATACTGAGAACATATGCATACTTGTAACCTTAACAGCTAAATACCTCTGCTCTTTTTGTACTTTATAAATTTCTAAATTGTTTATTTGATACTTTTTTTTAAATTGCTGACAATGCTAGGAGTGTGTGCATTCATTATTTACTGAATGCTCATCGTTAAGCAAGATTCTGAATTTAGGGTAATCAATAAAGATGCCCACCTACCCTGATCTTGTTCATAAACCTTTTTATTTACCCTCAGCTTTCCCTGCACCTTAGCAAGCACTACATTAAAGTCCAAACATGCATTCTTCGATTACTCACACATGTTGGATCACACTAAAACCCACACAGGAAGCATTAATAGGTGCATGCATCACAGCCACTACACATTAATGTAATGTGCAGCAATCATGAGCAAAATATAAACACATGTACCACTCACAGATGTCACCAGCTACCAACCTGAAGCCTTGTAAATGCCCGACTCCAGGTTTCTTAGTAATAACTGGCTCCAGCAGGAATCTTCCCTGATACTAGCAAATTCAAGGGTAGAAGTCAGCCTTTTCCCTCCAGTGCCCTGGATATATGTTCCATTTTTCTACAGATAATTAGGGAAAAGAGAAATAGTTTTGTTTTCCCATTGAGGTGACCAGGAAAATCTTCTCTAGGACTGCTGCAAAAGGAAAAAAATGTCTATTTCTCAGTGCAAAAAGTATCCAAAAGATTAGAATGGATGAGCTTCTTCAGAGCAGTGGCCATCAGTACAGTTAAGCTCTCCAAGCTTTCAAACCGAATGAAGAAGAAACTCCATTTTAAAATTTGCAAATGTAGTGTGATTTGCAAAAAGAATGTCTCCATTGCTCACGCACTGCCACTGATCACTTTAGGAAACCTGATCATGAAATGTTCTATATGGTACTCTGCCTTTTGATCCAGCATCAGCTTGATAAATCCTTTACACCAATGTCACATGCTGTTCCACTGGCTCTGAACTCCTTACCTGCATGCATAGTCATGAGAAATATCAAGCTCTCAGAGAGCTGTAGCAGTGCAGTGTTTCAGCATTCAGTGGTGAATATACAGATACACTACGTCAATCACAGCAAACCTTCACCTGGGAATATCATGGAGCAGATCCTCCTGGTTACCATGTCGAGGCACATATGAGATGAATAGTGATCCAAAACAGCCAGTATGGCTTCACCAAGGGCAGATCTTGCCTGACCAATATGGTGGCCTTCTATGATGGAGTGACAGCATCGGTGTACAGAATAAGGGTGACGGATGTCATCTATCTGGACTTCTGCAAAGCCTTTGACATGGTCTCTCACCGCATTCTTCTCTCTAAATTGGAGATGTATGGATTTAAAAGATGGCCTGCTCAATTGGTTAAGGACTGGTTGGCTGGTTGTAGCCAAAGGGTTGAGATCAATGGTTCTATGTCTGGGTGGAGGCCGGTCACAAGTGGTGTCTACCAAGGGTCAGTCTTGGGATCAGTACTCTTCAACTTCTTTATCAAAAAAAGTCTATATGCTATTCCAGTCTTTAAGTTAATATATGAAAAATGATTTTCTCTTTAGGCAAAAGATTTGTCTACATGGGTAAGCAGATTAGGAGAGCTATTCGAAAATCAGTGTCATAAAAATGTCACACTGCAAACAAACCTCTAGCATTTTCCTAGTTTTGTAAAAATTTTCAGACTCAGGAACTACCACAAATGTTTCCAGGTTAATTTAGAGGTCTGCTGGATCCTTAGTGGTGTAAAAGCTCGTGAGCTTTTGCAGAGGAGAATGAGCATTGTCATGCCCATTGGGCTAACAAGGAGATTAGAGAAGAACTCGGTGCAAGAGTTACCCATGGTGATACCATAGCTCCTGTGTTGTGAACAGGAACAAAACAGAAGTCTTCAAATGGCATTCAAAACATCATTCATATTAACTGCTACGGACACTGGGGCCTTTAGTCCCTGCGAAACTAAGGCGAGCAATATAACAAGTGACAGGCAAATAACAAATAATATAGCTGGTTTCAGTGATGGTTCAAACCATCTTGATTTCAGAGGACATATGTAAGGGTGTGGAAAGGCAACAATTTTTTATCTAAGAAAATGTGCTAGTGAAAGCAATGGAGTTAGTGTAAGAACACATGCTGCTGGTAAAGTAAGACATCCATGTGCATTTGGGGTCAGATGTGCTGATGCTTCTGAGACAGCTTGATGGTGAAATTGCTGCATTAATGTTTTAGAGAAAGATGTGTAAAGTTAAAAAAAGATAAAACCCTCTTCACTTTCCTAGCTTGAGCAGTTTAAGAGATGCTCAGCTGTGACTAGAGAGGAAAAGATGCCAACTTTCCAGCGTGTGTGTGCACATTTCTTTTGCTCATAATTAATAGCCCCTGTGCTTGCTAAGTTTTTGGAAAGCAGCTCGCAGCCTACCCAGGTAATGCCTTCTGACAACGTTTTGAAGATCAGTTATGTCATATGGCTGCCTTTTAGAAAAAAAATTGTAATGCATAGCAGTGCCATATGGCATCTCTGAAGAATCAGCCGGATTGGACAGACATTCATTGGATAAAGTCCCACAGCACTTGGAAAAGAATGTAGTCCTGTTGCCAAAATGTGGCCTTTGTTAATCTCCTAACTATTATTGTGCAGAAACCAATTCATCTGTATTAATTATAAACAAATTTTAATTACTTCAGTAAAAGCTCATTATACAAATATCTAATGCCAAACAAGCTGCCTTAACCCTTTGTGATTCTCTAAAGAAAACTTCAGACGTTTGACTGGGAGAATTTTGAGAAAAGCAGAAATTTCAGAAAGAGTGCAGAGTACAATTGTGTGACATTTACATTTTTCACTCTTTTCAAATTTCATGCCATGCGTGTGTTTTACAGGCTCGAGAGTAGAGTGTCTGTGGATAGAAAAGGCCATTTACATCTCAAATGTGAGAACGTATAACTCAACCTGATGTTTTTAAGATTTCAAAGTAAAATCTTCCATTTAAAATTTCAAAGATTCACAATAGGAAGTGAATGGCACATAACAAAATGTAAACTGTTTATAATTTAGCATTCATTTCTATCTACCTAGGCTTGCTTGCAGTTTTCTGCCTGACTTGTGGACCTAAGGTTAACCAATTCAACCAAGGTGCAAAGATGTGGGGCTTTGGAATAGCTCAGCTGTAGCTGATCATTCTGGAATGAATTTGTGTGGTTTGAGACTAATGAATTTGTTTTTTGAATTTTGTTTTAAAGTAAAGCTTGGCAGAATACTGCTAGTTTTCTTGCTAAGTCTTTGCATAAACATTTCCTTTGTTTTCCATGTATACAGATTTGTGTTCCCTAGCTCAACTTCTTCCATTTGCTGGAGTCATTTTTTGTGCCATGATATGGTGTTCCTAAATCCAGCATATCCTGCCAAGGAGGTTGATTCCCCTAGAAAGGACTCCTCTAATTTCACACTGGCATGGAGAAAGGGCTATGCTATTCCTTGTAACTTGGCTGTCATCAACAAAGGCTCTAGGAGTCTGAAGAGGTTAACTCATTGTGACTTCTCTGCCTCATGACATAGTAACACAATGGGCCCAATGTCAAGAAAATGCAAAGAAGGATCTTGGAGTTTTGCCATGAATTTCAGGTTTGAATGAAATTCAAAACTCATCTGGAAAAAAAATAAAAAAATAAAAAACCACAACTATTTTGGTTTGAGATGAAAATTATCCAACTTATCTTAACTATTAATTTAACTTGAATTATTAGGACATGCATAACCTTATTGTATCAAACTCTTGTGGTCTTAAATTTCTCCAGACTCACTGAAAAAATGATGCATGTTAACAAAATTGGCAGAAGTTTGATATATTGAGGATTGCAAACAACATTGCACAGTTATTTGTATTTTATTTTTCATGGCTCTTATCAGAAGACATAATCTCAAAAATTCACACTTATGTAGGAATTTTGGAATGATCTATGAACTTTGGTGCTACCTGTGGATGTATTTTACCACATCAACCCCTAGGAATTTGATTTTGTCTTGACCAGCATTTCTGATGGTATTCATATCACTTTTTGTACCTCAAGAGTTTAGAACAAAGAAGCACCCAGTGCATTCCTCATAAAAAAAAAGTTGGCATTACTGCAACTTCTCTGATTTCTCTGTATTGTATAAATATTGTTATGAAATGTGACTTCAGGGTAATTATTATATGATTTTATCTTTATCACTTCATTTGTTTCCTTCTATAATGTTATGTCTAATCACCAAAGTGAAGTACACTGTACTGCATTAAAAAAAGCATGCTTCGCAGTCTATGTATAATGATCCCATGACCAAATGGTCATACATGCAACACACAGTCTTTAGCATTAGGAAATACACATTCCAGTGACCAGAGCAAACTGTTGAGCAAGGATGTTCTCTGATACAGCAATCGGCTTCCCTGGAAATCACTGATTGAAATGGTGTTTAGAAAACTAATTTATTCTCTTTAGAAGACAGAAGGAATTCAAAGAAAGGGAAATATGAAATCGAGAGTTTTTGCTAAAAGCTTGCTAATCCACTACAAAATGATCTCGCATTCTACATCCAAATATAATGACATCTTTTAACACTAAAAACAGTCAGAAATGCTGAAATCCAAGGATTTTCCAGGTCCAAAACTGCTGTAGATAACTAGTTTTTCTGTAGTGCTTATGGTAAACTTTTACATAGATTAAAATCAAGATAGAAAATGTAAAATCAGGATTCCTAAGATTAGGACTTATGTCACATTGAGATACCTGGTTAGTAACTGGTTCCTTAGACATCCTGAATACAGAGTCCTCACTGATAATATTATTGGCATTATATATCACTTTATACATAAAGTAAGCAATCTATTTATGTTCTCTGAACATATATTTATGCACCTGGCCTTAAGCCATCGTGCTTAAGTAAAACTAAGTAAAACACTAAAGTAAGCATCAGATGAGGAGCAAGAATATTTTCCAACTCTCTTCCAAGAGATTCTACCTTACTAGATATCTCATTTTAAATAAAGTTATAGGAAGAACATATTTCCATTCTATCCAAAATAAAAAGCATGGAAGCAGAAATTCTTATTACTAAAATATAAAATGCTCTAGCAAATGTATGCTGAATTTCTTACAGTACATTTTTATCTTTTGCCTACTTGGTTTCTCTTCACATTTTCTCTACAATTAGGCCTTAGTAAATTGAGGGTTACAGTCAAAAACAGCAAGGAAGAATCATGAAGCTGGCAGGACTGACTGTGCAAGTAGCCAGAGCATCTGTTTCAAAACAGTGCCATGAAATGAAACTGCAGGGAAGAAAACGCATCAAGGAAAGAGATGCATTATCAAGAAACCAGAGGCAGTCAAGAGGAAAAAAAAAAAGAACAGAGAAGCTCGTATTAAAATTGATACAAAGTCAGGTGCCACCAAAACAGGTGACATTATGCATGGACTATGAAGGTTGGGCTGTCCTGGACCGTTCTTGGAGAACATCAGAAGTGAAAAACACCTACTACTAATGTTCTGAAGGGGTCAATATTGAGAAGTCTCTTAATGTGATCCCTTTCTTCTGAAACTGTCAGATTCCAAACAGAGCTGCAGCCAGCACTTACATGGGGTATGGTTTTAACAAAATTTATTCATGTTTGGTTTTGTGCTATTCAGACTTTATACTAGCAAAGAAAATTTAGCCACTAGAAATTAGAGGAGGCCATTAATATGCCAGGACCTATCTACATTAAATTAAGTGCAGCAATGGAAAGTAATCTGGGGAAGTAGAAAGGGACTTGCATTTTTCAGATCAAGCCTGGAATACCATTCAGTGCTTGTGTATGGTTACAGGGATCAGGGTACTTGGGAAGAAGTCAAAAAAAGGAGTAGAGCACCGTGCTGTAATGCTGTATGTATGTGAAAGCTCTTGTACAGCTTGCGTCACACTGTTGGGTAGACCACTGCTTCCCTTTCACAGCTGAAAGAGTTGGGGCTGGTAGCTTTAACAAGCTCCAGTATTTGTGTCAGACCACATTCACATGCTTTTATTATACAAATTGGAGAGAAGTCCACAATGGATATTTGTGCCCTAGGTCAATAAAAACTTCAAAAGGAAGACAATAGAGACAGAAGATGCCACAGTGGTGTTGGAAAAAATATCAAAAATGTATCAGTGTGAACTACTGTACTTTTCTTGGCTTTTAACATTAAGCAATTAGCATTACTCTAGAATTTACCACAGCCCAAATTAATAATAGGCTTACTTTAAAGTTCATTGAGGCTGACTGATTAATACCCTGCAAAGAAACCTAATACGAGACTATTTTTGCTCCTGTGATATTCACTGTGGTTTCTAAACTTGTGAGGAGGTTTGGAGAGGTTTCCCAGCTTTGACTTTTTCACATTAGAACAGGTTAAATCTGAAGGAAAGTATGCCTTGTCCCAGCTGCTAGCAGTCCCTTGTGTTTGTGGTTCTGTGTTGATGCAGTGAATACACGTGTATTGCAAAGTTGGTGTGCATTTGGTGAGATTTACAGAAAGTACATAACTCCTGATTTTCCCAAGTTTTCTTTCCCTGTTGAGATTTTTCCTTCACTGGGAAGAAAAACTGGTAACTTGAGAGCGTTCAATTTCCATAGTAAATGAAGAATGGAGATGGGCTGGAGGCCTGGCTGTACTGCTTGGGACTGCAAGCACTGCACTCAACCTACCATAATCCTGTGCCAGTGGCCAGTGACTTGCTGGATGTGTTCTGGGATGAGTTTTATTCCCAGGGCCAATTTCCTCACCTATTCACCAGATGTTTTGGTTTGCGAAGTGCACTGGTGAAAAGAACTATGGTAGAGCTGAGCACTGTTATAATCATTAGAGAGTCAGAGAAAATATTTCTTATGTTAAATGCTGCGATCATGCACTTTATGACACGATACCATTATAAACACTTTGTGCTTATCAGAAAGCCTGTGAATCATTTCCCTTCATTTTCTTCCTCACCAAGAACCACAGTTGCCACAAAAACAGATCTATTCTTGTTCCTTTATAAAGAAGCTATGCTTGCCAATTCTACTGAGTGGTTGAAAAAAGCATGCAATTCAAAATAGTACATTTGATAGTGTGAGTACCCTTTGAAATGATCTGTAGTGGTTTTGTTACAGATACTGATGCTATGGTGTTGTACAATAACAACCAAATGGTGAAATCAATTTGCAGAGAAAGATACTCAGTCTGCAAGAACTACCCACCCAGTGTAGCAAGCTAATTCCTGCAGAAATAAACAAGGCAATGGAGACTTTCTTCTCCCTTTTGTAATGTTAAGTTCCATACCTACGCACCACAGGGAGAGGAAATGAACTCCCTGCTGCTTTTACTGGGAAGACCTATTTCAGACGCCTTCCCTTATATTTTTATCTGTATACTTACAAAATATTACTTCCTGCTAACTTTTTTTTTTTTTTTTTAAATTATAGGGCATATTTCAACATGCACAAAAGTGATGTTATGCAGTTATCAGCACCAGACTTTTGAAGGGCAGCAGATATCACTGCACATTGTGTGGTAGAGTAACCTGGCTACTTCCACGTTGGCTTTGCTTAGATGATGAAGCACTGGATTGTAAGCAGGGTTGTTGCTGGATGAGATGAGGGTACTGTTTGGTTTCTGGTGCTTTTTTCTTATCAAGAATGGTAGAGTGATGTCTGATAAAGCCAACAGTGCCAGCAGAGAAGAGTAGAGATGGTAGACTTGTTGTGCCTATATAGAGAAGTAAATCCTGCTTTGGCATCTGTTAAAACAGCTGTAGGCTTAGAAACATCATAAAGTGCCATAACAGGGATGTAGTCAGAAGAGAAAGCCCTCAAAAGTATGCTCCTCTTCTTTATCCCATTTCTTTTCAGTGTCTGTTCTATGCAGTTTATAAAAGGATCTGCTGATCAACGCTGGTGGCAGTGGCATTGAGCTCCATCCCAACTGGCTGTGGATAGGAGAACAAACCACCTGTCCTGAGAGAATTTGCACTTAGGTGTATTTTGGAATCACATCTCTGTTAAAAGCGGGGAGGACCAGCATAGCCACTCCAGCATATTCTTAGTTGGTAAAGGAGAGTTTTCAGTAGATTTGTTTGTGCTGAGATCCATGTGACTTTGACACCAGAAATCCAATACAGGCTGTAACCAAAGCACTGACATATCAACTGGGGCAGATTTCATTTTTCTGATAAGAATGTAACAATTATTGCATGACTGCCAGGAGAGGTGAGGAAAGGGCTCATACGTACTTTTCCCCTCAAATCCTGCATTCTCTGTTTTTCTGGTTATATTTTGGAAAAATAAAACCTTGGTGGTGAGGAGAAACACTTGCAGATATGAACAAAGCAAGCTGCAACTGCTAATTCACAAGGCCAAAAGCCTTCACTACAGAAAGAAGTTTAAGCTGAGAGGTTTATCTTTTTTAAGGAAGACCCATATGCCACACTGAACTTTTTCCCCAGCATTATCACTAGCATCTGGAAATTATATCTGTGAAACAGCACAGCTCTTGTCTCTTTTTATATTGCTTTCTGACACCACATCAGAAATTAGTTATTTAATAAAATGTAACATTGTCTAGATTTCCAGCCATGATCAGAATCAAATGGCACGTGAAAAATTTGTGCTACAAAAACTTAGCACAAGGAGCACAGACATACGCTTTAGCATGGAGAGGGTAATGTATATGTTAGCATGTCAAGTTATCCAATGTGAAGTGAAGAGGAAAATATTTTTAAATCATTTGTCTTTCTAAAGGAAGGCGATGCTCAGATATTGCCCTTAACATGCTTGATAAGTACATTCTCATATGATTTAAGTCTTTAGATAGACTCAGAATGAATACAGAGAGCCTTGTGGCTTTGATACCAACAGGAATGAACACATCAGAGAGTGCCTGATATGTAGGATTTTAAAGAAATGACAAATATGCCTCATTGAAATCTTGTAGTTGAAAGCCAAGGTAACTTGGCTGTGGGATAATTGTCACAGCATTAAGAACTTATGAGGGTGAGAGAGGAAAGGAAGGGAGGAAGGAAGGAATGATGAAAGGAAGAAAGGAATAAAGAGAGAAAAAGAGGAAAGGAAAGGAAAGGAAAGGAAAGGAAAGGAAAGGAAAGGAAAGGAAAGGAAAGGAAAGGAAAGGAAAGGAAAGGAAAGGAAAGGAAAGGAAAGGAAAGGAAAGGAAAGGAAAGGAAAGGAAAGGAAAGGAAAGGAAAGGAAAGGAAAGGAAAGGAAAGGAAAGGAAAGGAAAGGAAAGGAAAGGAAAGGAAAGGAAAGGAAAGGAAAGGAAAGGAAAGGAAAGGAAAGGAAAGGAAAGGAAAGGAAAGGAAAGGAAAGGAAAGGAAAGGAAAGGAAAGGAAAGGAAAGGAAAGGAAAGGAAAGGAAAGGAAAGGAAAGGAAAGGAAAGGAAAGGAAAGGAAAGGAAAGGAAAGGAAAGAAGAGAAGGAAAGCTTGTGCAGTAAGTGAGCCAGTCCCAACATGTCTGCAAAGCAAAGGCACTGGGGTGATTTTTTCTCCACACAAATGCAGAAAGGCATGCAGGAGTGCACACTCACAGGTGCTTCCTTGTTTTCATCTGGCCTTTTCCCTTATTGCAGAATGGATATTGCAGTCACCAGTGAGAAGAAATTGACAGGCAAGCAGCTGAAATATAAAGAACTCAGTATTGGCAAGTACAGTTCTATTTTCCTTGTTCCGACTTCACCAAAGATGTACCTGAAATTTCCACTTTCTTTTAGTGGCAGAGGGTCAGGCTCCAAAAAATTGAATTTTTTTTTACAGTGTAGCATAGGAGATACTAAGCAATATGAAAGGGGTTCCTGAGGTCTCCATTGAGACTGATAGAAAAATAAATCCTTACTTGGCTTTTTGTATGTGTGTGTGTGTTTGTTTGTTTAGTTGGTTGGTTGGTTTAAATCTTATTCATTTACGTATTAGTTAGTTAGTTTGTTACAACAGCAACAAGAGAATCAAAACATCTAGGGTCACAATAAACAATCCTGAGTAGTGGTCAAAAGCTCATTTGGATGGAGATATGTCATACACTGAATGCTTTGGCCATTAAAGCAAAGAACATTTTCTAGTGATATTTTTTTCATCTAATACTGTCACTGCAAGCAAATCTTTCGAGTAGGTTTTGTACAGCACACAGAGTAAGTAAGACAACTTTGTTGAAATCTGTTAAGTTCGGGAAAAAGTGGTTTAACCCAACTGAAGTATTGCCTGAAGTTGTACTTTCCACAGGTGAAAAGAAGTATTTGTAGGTAAATGAAACTGATATTTTGGCTTGCTTCTTTGGCATCGATTGTGAAAATATCACAGAAGTGGACTTAATATATCTTTCTTTTTTTAGTCTAATCTTGTCAGCAAGAAGATACTATTAAGAATCAAATGACAAGCCAGTATCCTTGCAAGATGTAGGTAAACACTTGTACAAGACCCACTTCACCAATGGCAGTGCTGAAATGATGGCACCTTTCAGAAAATATGTTTTTGGTAGCCAGTTTAGTATCCCAGATAGCTCTGACTGTTTCCGTAACAGTTTGTATAAGTCTTAGAGGGAAAACATAATTGTAATTGCAATTTATTGAGAGCTAAAGAAACATTGCAAATTTGGGATTAACATAAATTCAGAGGGTAGTTGAAGCTGCTGGGCAGAAACAGGAAAATACAAGCAAGATATGGAAGTCAGGATATGGGATTGGCAGAGAAAAATTGAGACAGGAAAAAAAATTAAGGCTATATTTGAAGTAATGCCACATAAAATGTATCAGAACTAGCACAGCTCATCAGCATGATAAAATTTGAAGCAAATTCATACTTAACCTCTCATTAAAAAGGCCAATGTCTTTCATAACTGCTTAGAACAGACACTGAAAAGAAATGGGATGAAGAACAAGAGTGTGTTTTTGAGGGTTTAAAGACTCTATTGACTACCTCCTTGGTTCTGGCATTTTATGAGTTTCCAAGTCTACAGCTGTTTCAACAGATACCAGCAGCTATGGTCTTGGTATGGTGCAATTACATGGACATGATTGGAAACCTGTAGCATATTGTTCCAGATAGCTTTCAGATGCCAAAACCAAGAACCATCCAATAGACGGGGAATGTTAGGAAACACTTTGGGCACACAAAGAGTGATGCAGAATATTCTTCATCTTGGTAATATTTAGTGACAGCCTTATTATATCCATGTTATTAATAAGGTATTGTTTAGACTGTAGACATCATTCAAGCATCTGAAATAGTGACATATCATCCTACTGGAAAACAGACTCACATTAAGTTCATCAGGAAGCTTAAGGAAATCACTTTGTCTGTAGCAGTGGTCACTGAGTCCAAAGTGCAAACTAGTGTCTTTTTGACACATTGGTATCACTGCAGAAATCAGACAGGTAAAATTAATCATATATGGCTTACGCCACATGTACTTGTAGTAATCTAATTCCACTAGTACACTCATTTCTCAGTGACTGATTCTCCTGGGCATCCACTGCTTCAGAAGGCAGAGAGATCTGTGAAATCTGAGATTAATTATCTATAATTAACAACTCTATTCAAATTTCCTATATCTCATTTCTAAGAATTGTAATTCACATACTAGAAATGAAGTTATGACAAAAGATAAATTAAAGACACTGATATTTAACCAAATGCAGCACAGTAATGCAGAATATTGTATATTAGTTCTAAGCAAGTAGCCCCAAAATCATGGAGTAGGATGAATCTCATGATATTCTGAAACAAAGAATTCAGAGAACTCTCATACACGTGGCATTACTTAGGAGACATGGGAAAGAATAGCTACAGCCAGGTATGTAGGCAAAAAAAAAAAAAAGGTTGTTTCTATGGGGTTTTTCCTTCCCTCCTTCCTTCCCTCCCTCCCTCCTTCCCTCCCTTCCCTCCCTTCCCTCCCTTCCCTCCCTCCCTTCCCTCCCTTCCCTCCCTCCCTCCCTCCCTCCCTTCCTTCCTTCCTTCCTTCCTTCCTTCCTTCCTTCCTTCCTTCCTTCCTTCCTTCCTTCCTTCCTTCCTTCCTTCCTTCCTTCCTTCCTTCCTTCCGTCCTTCCGTCCTTCCTTCCTTCCTTCCTTCCTTCCCTCCTTCCCTCCTTCCCTCCTTCCCTCCTTCCCTCCTTCCCTCCTTCCTTCCTTCCTTCCTTCCTTTCTTCCTTCCTTCCTTCCTTCCTTCCTTCCTCCCTCCCTCCCTCCCTCCCTCCCTCCCTCCCTCTTCCTTCCTTTGTTTCCTTCTTTTCCTTCCTATTTTTTTTAAGATGTAGGGCTACCCTGCTTCATTCTCATTTCACAAATCAATAGAACATAGAAAAAGTATATATATATGTGTTTAAGCTTGATACTCCAGGAGATATACAATGCCTGTGAGGCCTAATCGATGGTTTTTGTGATGTGGAACAGCCTCCAACACATCACTTCCAGCCTTCATTGCTCAGAAAACTGGACAGATGCCTATAGCTTGCCATGAGAGCAGAAAGAAGAGCAAATTATCTTGGTTCAGTGCTGGGGAAACCCCAACATCAGCCCCAGCAGCAACCTAACTCTGCTGCTTAGGGCTCATCAGATCCAAAAACCATATCCAGATTTAGATGAAAATCTGTCTAAAAAAATGTCAGAAAAAGAGATGCTAAATCTAGGAATTCTCATATTTTCTTCTTTGAGAGTGAGCCCAAAGTGAGCCCAGTTTAAGCTTGTGGGAGCTTAAATTAGAAAATCTTGTTGTGATACAGATAAATGGGAAAGAGTATTGGGCTCCTATAAGCTTTTTTTTTTTTCACTGGCTCCTACTAAACTTTAAAATACTAAGTGGGTGAAAATTATCCAAATAAGGAGATGAACTTGTTCAAGAACGCTAAATTTAATAAACAGAAATCTCCAGCTTTTAAACTGGAAATCTGAACGACTCAATTTCACAAAAGTCCCAGGAACCCGAGAGACTGACTTCATCTAGGAGTCACTGAAGTCTGTGATTCACCAAAATCTGCAGTTTGCTGATGTGTGGCAAGTATCACTAGAAGACCATTTATGAATAAAGCAAAGTGAAGGGAGATCACAAGGAGATGTGCATTATCTCCTCAAAATTATAGGAAAAGATAAGTGAGCAAGAGTGGGAAGCTTTGGGTCAAAAACTATTCAGTTAAGAAGAGAAATAGAGAAAGCAACATCAGATACATTGCTTGTTAACTCAAAGTTTTGAAGAATATTCACTGGCAAAAGAATGATCATACTTCTGTAAGCAACCACAAAGGTATTTGCCTTCTCATTGTGAGCTATTCAATATTAAAAAGTTATCATATTTAGATGAAACAATAAAAAATTATATTACACATTTTTATCATGTAGACTGAAGATTGTTTCTTTGAGATTTTTTTAAAAGGCCTTCTAACTTTGACTTAGCTGGTTTCTGGGATATGGGATGTAACTACCAAATGTATTATTATGTTTACTTTTTGTCCATGGTTAAAAACAAAATAATTGTGTAAGCAAGAAAGACATTTCAGCTAAACATATGTTATTTGAACAGGAAAGTATTTTTAGCAGTAAGGTCTGTGAGAGTTCTAGTTCTGATCCTTTCCTAAGAAATAAGTGGCCAAACATGTCAGTCATTTCAAGGAGACAGAATCAGGTTGTTTCTGGAGACGGGCAATAAATTATTATGGCACTTCGTGTGAGATTTTGACACATTCAGTAGCACCTTACTTCAAGGAAAGTTCCAATGAACTGTCGGAAAACACACCAGAACTGGTTGCTACCCTGTTCAACTAAAGGTGGCTGAATTTAGCTCTTCATTTTTTTAACCATACAACATGGGCTTCTGTAGGCTGCTTCATTCACAGCCGTATCTTTGTTACTTTCCTTTTAAAAGGTAACTTGTTGTATTGTCATGTGTAGTGTTAAAAGTCTTGTGCTGTTTCTTTTTGTCCAATAAACAGTGATTTCAAACTGTACATTGCCTTATATGCCAGTTTATATGTTATGCTTTACTTCCAACATCCTCTCAACTTCAATCGTTTAAAGTTTTTTCAAAAAGAAAGATCTGTCTTCTGTAAGGCATCATTTTTTTCAGTACTGCTACTTTTCCAATTTGTCTGAGACCAGAAGTAATAACTGACTGATGCATCAAAGCGTCTTCCCCATAATGATGTGCATACGAGACAACATTTTAAGTTGCTATTGATCTGCAAATAACTATTTCTGAACAAACTAGATTTCATCGGTTTCTTTCTAAAAATAAACCAGGCTTTAAATAGAGTCCAACAAGCAAAGCAGTACCAGACTCAATTATCTAGAGCTTTTTCCGCAGCAGCCTGAAACTCTGAAGCATGAGTTTTGTTTTGTCATGATACTTGTTACTTTATTTTAATAAAATTCCTACTTTATGTTAATAAATGTTTTGTAACCTAAGTGGCATTCTGCACCCTGTTTAAATCTTGATTTTTAAATTATTATCTTGTAAGATATAAAGTAATCACGTAAGGATGATACAAAGGCAAGGGAAAGTCTAAGCTTGATTGTAGGCATACAAACAGTCAAGATATGTACCTATGCACATAATTGTAAACACAATGTAAAGCAAACTAGAATGCCAAAATCTCTAAGCTACTCCTAGAATGTTTGTTTATTTCTGTGAAGGAGTTTTCCAGGTTAAAGAGACATATGGATTTTGAAGCAATCACTATAATAAAAATTGCTTTCCAGGATAGTATGAGTTTTTTGTTTTCCAGATGTAGGTTTTAAAACATGTATTTGTTTAATTTGTTTTGATGCAAATATCAACAACAGTTGTGGGGGAGCGGTTTCAGTTACATCATGCAGAGGCCACGATATTAATAGAGTTCCCGGCTCGACCACTTTGGTTTTATTTACAGCCAGAGACATAGAGATCTGCTGTCCCAAAAGAGGACTTCACCTCATGTCATGAGACCTGCGTGAGCCAGGTCCTGTCCCCAGCACTGCCAGCGTATGGTCAGCTGCAACCAGCAGAGAAACACAGCTACATTCCCAACTGAGCTCGTGTGTAAGTGGAATAATGACTGTCAACTTGTCAGTGGAAAAGATAAAAGAGCCATGTTGTTCCCCCTTTCACATGCCAAATGCCACTGGACTATTTACAGGACATAGCAGCGAGGGGTTGTGTATGCATAAAGGGGAAAACCTGTGCAACATCTTGGGTCCGCTACTTTAGACCTTGTTGGCCATTGGAGCTCCCAGCTCTGCCCCAGGGCTGCAAGCAGCCCTGCCTGCAGATCTGCTTTGGGGGACTTCTCTGGTGTTTAGGTAAACAGCTTTGTGGCTGCTTGTTTTACTCCTAGCTGCTAACAGGAGGTGACTGTTTATTGCAGGTGGCGGCCCAGCAGGTGAGCAGGCACATGGTGCAGCTCTTATTCTTCCTGGAACCCCAGCAGCAAGACATTTCCTGCTCTTTGACACGAGTGGAAACCAAATCTTTCCAGTTAGGTGGTTTGGGGGTTTGTTGGAGAAGAAGGTCTGAGCCTGGATGTTCCTTTTGGTTCCAGTAAAGAGAAAAACAAAACAAATCTCAGCACTAAAAATAAATATTTTTTATCTTAAAATACATTTAATATTAAATATTAATGTAATAAATATTTAACAGATTTATTTGTATAAATAAATCATACACAGCAGATTAGGGCAAGACAAGCTTTTTGCTTCTGAGAAAAAGAAAGTTTTCAAAACACTTTTCCTCTCTCTTTTTGGTGGATGTTGCTATATTTAACTAACCTGTCCTTCTGAAAAGATGTGTGTTTTCAATAAGAAGCCATATTTCACTGAAAATGACTGACAGCTGTGACAAAGCTGGCATTCCAGGAAATGACCATCAATAGGTACTTTTTGTCTACGTGAACTTTCCCCAAATAACCCAGCTCTCCTTTTTCTGTCACACAGATGTATACATGTGCAAAGCACATCAGGATGCTGCAACAGTACAGGGTTTTTTGGAGTCCTGACAGTGCCAAAGGAAGGCAAAGAGGAATGCAAGAAGTGCCCTTAGCACAGAATTTAATTAAGGCATTCCCCAAATAAATATACATGAAGCATGGCTAAAACTTATCACATCAGACAAGGAGATGTCAAAATGCACATCAGCGAAGCCTGTAACATCCTGAAGGTAGATAGTCTCTTTCTTTCCATTTGGAAGGAACTTAACACATTTTCATCCCAACCAAAAGCAGAGGGTAAACAATAGCGAGAAGGGAGACGACAAGCAGGTGATGTGCCAGCTCTTGCAGCTTGTACATCACCTAGTGGACATGCTCTGCATACTGAAGGGTGGAGATCTGTCCTGCCGCAGCATACTTTCTGCTCCCTTTATCAAGCACTTGCCCTGATGCACAGAGTCCAGGTGGGATTTAGCCTGCACTCAGCCAAGCGGTGATGGATTTTGCAGAGTATGTGTATCACCAGCACACACTGTGCAGTCACCTTTGGAGTGTGGCACCTGCAAAGGGTGTGCAACCAGGAGGGGATGGAAACCAAGCGCAGCCCATGCTAACATATAAAAAACACTTGTAAACTACAGGGGATATTGGGAAAACATGGATAAGTTCATAAGTCAAAGCTATCAAATATTGAGCTAAACTGTTTAGTTTTATATGAATGTTTACTATGCCTCAGTGAAAATAAGTGCTGGTGAAATGAGCACTGTGGCAGTCACAGAGCCAAGGCCCGGCCCGGCCCAAACCAACAGCCCTGCATGCTTCCTGCAGGATACAGAGAGGTTTTCGGTAATGGAAGTCATCTCAATGGAAAGATGTCACCTCAAAACAGGTGCAGACTTCAAGCCTGTAAACTTTGAGCAGAGAACTGTTAGAGCAGATTCCGGATGGCGACATGTGACAGTGTTTGACACCTGGAGCTGCGAGGCATTGATGATTAGGAGGGACATACTTGCGTCTATTTTTAAATGGCACCGAGGTGAGTTGATATAGAAATTCTGTTCCAAGAATGTCAGTACAGATGAGTGCCCATAATATAATTATTTGCAGCAAAAAGCAAGCCACGTTTCAGCTCGGAACATTTGATCTGTCTATGTACAATCAAAATACAGTCAGTTTTGGACAGCATCGCAGGATATTTCTGACTCCCATGTGCAACTCCGCTTCCACCAGCCTTCCTCTCACACCATATCACACAGCGATACACGGTGTAAATCCTTCACATGTCAAATCAGACATGGCAGCTACAGTCTGCAGGAAAAATCTGCGGGGTGTAAAGTTACCAAGTATTTGTGAGGTCTGCTGTGAGCCTGCGTTTTTTTCTTCCTGAAACATGAATTCATCTTTCAAAGAACACGTTTATTTTTCCTTTTGCACTAAAACATACCTGCTTTCTCCAGGAAATAGAGAGAAGAAAAAGATGTGGGTAAGAGAGGCGTGCAATAAGCCAGGCTTCACTCATCAGCTAGGGAATATAATGACAATATTTGGTGGTTACGATCTTTTATGACTTAGGAATCATGTCAATGCATTCTCCCTGTGTAATGGGGGGAGCACAGTCACTGTGTGAGGGTCTGCATCTACTGCTCTGCGAGGTAGGGAAGGCATTCTGAAAGGTGACTTCTGTATTATTCTCTTACAGAAAATGGGAGATGTTAACTTGATTCAGTTTGTAAGTGGATGTTTAATGGCTAATAGCTTCCCATAGTTTCTAAATGATGCTTCTTCCCTCTTTCGTAAGATAATACCTGATCTTTCAAACTAAAGGTACAAGCGAGAGGTAACTGCTCTGATGAGGTTTTTTTGTTGCTGTTGTTTTAAGCTGAGATTTCAGACTCGGCTTTCAGTCCTCGACACTTCAGCACAATATGATCTGTGTCCTTTGACAATTCCTACCCGCTTTTCAGCTCTCCATACAACAATGTGGATGAAACTATCATGCCACACAGATTTTCAGACTCAACCAAAGTTTCTGTCTGCAACAGACAAAGGAAGTATTGGAAATTTGCTATTTTTAGATTATTTTTAAAAAGCTTTTTAAAAATTGGCCAATAATTTTGGCCTCAAAATGGACCTCTGTAAAGCAGATAGCTTTTAAATTAGAAATCAATGCCCGGCTTGTGGCTTCCCACCAGTTGTGTAAATTGAAATCACTGTAGAACAAAACACGTCCTGATGTAATTGCTCCGTTGAGCTGAATTCACTTCAAGGTAAACTTGACCTCTTATTATGCTATGCCAATCAGCTCATTAAAACCCTGTGTACCTAAATATCTGTAGGAGAGATAGATATAACCAGATCCTAAAGCATACTTTAAGCGTATTTTCAAAAACAACCGAATTTTCAAAGCCTGGCACAGTAGCGGATAAATGATGCTCATAAATGTCCTTTTCAGGAACGCGTATGCGCTTGTTGTGAGCACATGTAAAGCTCTTTTACATTCAGTACATCTATTTCAGTGCCTAAAATCACGCACTTGCAAGTTTGCAAGAGCAGGCCCATAGCGTTTGTGTGCGTGCAAGTGTGCATACAGGGATAAACAATGCCGGCTGATGAGAAGTTCTGCTACACACCACTGCTTTTAGTTAACATTTGCCATTAAAAAAAAAAAAAAAAAAAAAAAAAAAGCCCTAAGCTAAACGCTCCAATCACTAGTCTGAAACACAATAAAAACACAGTTTTTTTCTTACTCTACGAAGTCGATTTTTTTTTTTTTTTTTTTTTTTTTTTCATGGAGGTGCCTTCTTTGTGTAGCGTCAACATGACAGCAGAAGCACCGCTTCACTGTAGGTTGCATCACTGACAATGACATTCTCTGAGAAACGTGGAAGGGAATGACTGATGAATCGGAAAATGTATGGATGCCTCCTGAAACGATTAGGGAACGAAGCGCAGAGCAAATGGTGGCACACTCCTATTAATTGTAGCTGATCGTAATTAATTTCCAGTGCAGTCGCAATTGTGTTTCTGCTTTTGGAAGAATCCAGAATTCCCTTCCAGGAAAGTGTGAAATTGCATCTGGGTTCTGCAAACCACAAAAGACGTACATTTCTTAAAAAGAAAAAAAAAAAAAAAGGAAAAAAAAGAAAAAAAAAGGAAAAAAAGAAAAAAAAAGAGGGGGAGGCCTTCCTCAAAACTGTACTTTATAAAGAACGAAATACAAAGGGAAAAAGAAAATGATAATTGTTTTCTCTAAGGCTATTATCTAATGCGAAAGCAAACAGTCTGACTGGAAATCAGCTAACAGAAGGGGATTAGAGAGTAGATCTGAGAGTGGCTTGATTTCTAGCACTGCTGTCTCTTCACACAGTGATGAGACACAGGCAGAGCAGCCAGGAGCTCTCCAGATGGCCAGGGAAAGTGTTTGTCTTGGGTTACTGCAGGGCAGTCTGGACTCTTAAAGCAGGGGAGGCATCATTAGGGAGCAAGTTAGATGTCCACCCGGTAAAAGCGAGCGAGGGAAAGAAAGAGCAGGCGGGCTGCCCGAGAGGGACCGCGCTCGCCTATTGTTAACATCTACTTGACCCCCACTAACCCCCTCACGACACAGATGTCTCCTACCTCTATCACCTCCCACTGCTTTAAGCCCTCCCCCCCTGCACCTGGGTAGCGGGGCCGGGCCGGCTGCCGGCAGTATGCTGCCTGCCTCGCGAGGTGTCTGCTAGCGGGGAGCCGGGCGGAGCGGGGCGCGGAGCGGAGAGGAGAGCGGCGGAACGGAGCGCGGAGCGACGCGGCAGAGCGCAACGCAGCGCGGCTCGGCCCGGCGATGCGTCGGCTGCACGGGGACAGGCACAGCCCCCGCCACTGACAGCGGCCGCTCCCTGCGCTCCGCATCACGTCTGGCTGCGGCGAGGAGAAGGAGCTGGGCGTTCGCTATCTCGGCTTGGAGACTTTATTTTTGCTTCTCGTCCTTTCCCTTGGAACCGGGAGGCTCCCTCGAGCTGATCCTCCTTTAAAAAAAAAAAAAAAGAGAGAGAGAGAGAGAGGAGGAGGGGGAAAGGAGCAGCTGGAGTTTCTCCTCAGCTCGTTTTGACTTTTGTGGACGTGGATCATCTGGACTGGGAAGGGAAGCCGCGCCGCGCTGCTCTCCCCGCTCCCACCCCCGCGCCCCTCCAGCAGCCTGGGCTGCCGGCGCTCCCCCGAGCAGGACGGGAACTTTTATTTGCAGCTCGCAGCCCGTGGCGAATGGTGGGAATCTCCGGTCCTCTGCAGTGTGAGTACGGGCGCGGGGCCGCGGCGCGGGGGTGCGGGCCCCTCTTTCTTTCCCCCTCTTCTTCCCGCTGGGGCTCCGCGGCTGGAACTAACCCGGGGCTGCGGCCGTGCCCGGGTGCATGCAGCTCCTCCACCGCTGTCCCCGCTCGCCGGCTCGGCCCCGGATCTCTCAAAAGCCCAGGACCCGAAGCACCCAATTTGTGTAGAAAGCAGCCCTCCGAAGCTCCTAGCTTAGGGTTTCTGTCTCCATTTAGGACTAGTTTTGTTGGTTTTGGTTTTTATCTTCCTTTTTTTTTTTTTTTTTTTTTTCTCCTGCCCTCTTGCCAGATCCCAGACCTAGCCCATGTGAAACGGAGTGCCTGAAATATTTCTGGTGGGATTTTTGTTGTTGTTCCGTTACAATCATTGGATTATGTAGCACAGGCAACACCACTTCAGGCTATTTTGCGAGAAATATTTCAGGCTGTGCACATCGTCTTCCATTGCACCGAGGTTTCATATCTCGCTCCCTGAAATGAGAGGGCAGCGTTAGGGAGTGCATTTCCCAAACTGCAGTAGGATGTGATCGTGTCACCTCGCCGAGCTGAGCCGGAGGGATCGCTTCCATACATTAGCGAAGCATCACGATACGGGAGGCTGAGGGATGAACACCACACGCCCGCCCGTGCAAACGAGCGTTGCACTTTGGGCTACTTCGAGTCCTTTTGTTAGTGCCAAAGTTGGGAGACGGGGCGAAAATCGGACACGGGGAAGGAAAGCACTCGCGGGCCTCGTTGGGGGACCCCCAGCACGTGAATTCTGTTAAATTCTGTGTCCAGAAATAATCAGTGTTGTCACTACCCTCTGCTCCCCGAGACGTTAGAGAGAAACTGAAAGCAACTCATGGGCGCAGCTGTGGGATCGCCCGCAGCGGAGTTTTGGGGCCGCTCCCCGGGGTGCGGGAGGGTGAAGGCATGCGGCCCCACCGTCCCTATAGCCGCCCGGTCTCCGGTTCAGCCGTCGGTGCAAGAGCGGCTGCGGGCTTCTAAGTCGAGAGGAGCCGGATCTTGGAGACTGCTGGGTGCGGGCTGAATCTCCCGCTTGTTCATCGCTGCGGTGTGGGCTGCGTCCGCTGAGCCCCAGGTAGCGATCCTGCCTTAATGAGCTGCCCAAGTTTGGCACTACCCGGTGCAGCAGGGCTGGAGATCGCTTGATCTGGCGGTAGGAAGCCGCGCGGCTCCGCGGACAAACCAGGACGCCGGTGACGGGCGTAGGGTGTTAGAGATGGGGAGAAGGGAGTGGGGTATATCCCCTAAAAGCTGCCCGCGTGCACGGCTGTGGGTGTACAGCGAGTGCAAAACGCCTGGCTGTGGGCATACCCTCGTGTAACTGAAGGATGCCTTCTGAGTCTCGGTATGTAACAGCCGAGGGGCTGCTCCAGCGAATATACGTATGCTTAATGTAACTCTGACCCCTTTAACTTTTAACATCTCTTCCCCTAATTAATCTGTTCAGGCCCCAGACTTAAATGGCTGTCCGCAGCTGCTGCAAATTGATTTATCCCCTGATGGTGGTCCGACTTGCTGACCAAAGCAGGATTTATTTTTTTTTTCTCCCTACCCATTTTTGGTCTGCTAATCTGTTTTGACTTATTTTCTCCTTCAAGCAGTACTCGCATGCTTTTTGAAGGACTCAGAAAATATTTTCTTTTGACATGTAGCTAGAAACATAATTATTGTATTTGTAAACACAATATGTTCGGGCTAAGGGTGATTATAATTTATTTAATTATACCCTCATAGCCTCACATTTCCTCTGTTTCTGCATCCTGACGGATGCAATGAGAAGTTTAAATGAGTAACTTTGTTAAGTGCAGTTTGAAGCAAGACGGGAGAGATGCTTTTAGATGTGAGTTCTGTTGTGTAGGTCTTCTGCTCTGCTTTTCTCTGAGCAGTTTGGGTGAAGCTGGGTGGTGAGAGGACTGAAACTGATTTCTGATGGCTGTTAAAGCTGATGCTTGACCTTTCCATGGGAAGTCTGAAAACCTCATGCCGTTTATTCTGGGCTGATTTCCTTAGGAAATCCAATACGAGCAGGGAACTTCCTTCAGCCTGGCTGAATGCTAGGAAAGTTTCCGTCTTGTTTATATGGTCTGGTTTTAGCACAAGGCATGTTTCTGGGGCTCCCCATCAATAGAAATAATACTAGGAAAAAGATCTAAGCATGGCATGTTCCTAACGGTTCAGTATATGGAAACACAAAGTTGGCAAAGGCTTCATTAGTTGTGAGACGAGCTGCAGACTCCCTGTCAAAGCTTTCAGTGAAGAAGTAGTGCTGTGTTTGGTAACTGACAACTTTCTGAAGGTCACTTTTACCAGATCTGAACCTGGGGGTAGAATTGCTACCTTCAGTTCCTGCATCACTTTTCCTTTCCATCACGGAAAACTCAAATCATACAACAGTGTGAAGGAAAGCCCAGTCCCCACCAAGACCCAGCACCCCAAAGCTTGCTGATGCTGAGCTGAAGCCAGGCTGGGTGTGAGGGAGGTGGTGGGACACAGCGAGCTGTCGTGGGGCCGGTGGGAGCAGGCCGGAGGAGACAAGAACCATTCTGTTTGTAATGGAATGCAGACAGCAGCGTTAGGTCACTGCTTCCTGGCAACTGCTGCACGAGTTGTTTTCCTTCAAAGGCTTTGAGCTTTTAAATAGTTTCCAAAATCTTTTCAAGTAAAACATTGCCTTCTACCATTTCTGACCACCTTAACGTTAACTCGTTTCTTGCCTAAATAATGGACCAGTAAAACATCACACGGCGTCTCATCTGTATACACTTAACACTATGTATGCCTGCGTGCACATGGAGTTCAGCGCCAGAAGTATTGTTTGTAGAATAAAGGGGAGAAAAACAGCTCCACCTGGAGTGCTGGCCAGTGGCTAGTCAGCTCAGGACGTTCTTCCCTGTCAAATCCTGTTTCTCACTTCTCTGAAATGAACTTCAGCCGACAGGCGTTGAATGCGAAGCTCGCTCCATTGAGGTACCGTGCAGCCTGTGAGCCCCTCATCGCAGGCACTTGGGGTGAAATAGGCTTCTGCGGTATTTGCAGTGGGGGTGATGGGAGAAAGGGCTTGCAATTGTCATTTCCATCTTTGAAATCCACTTGCCACAGTCCATTACTGTTAAATCTTTAGCTAATTGAATAAGGATATTAGTATGTTGCTGTTGCGGGAGCTTCAGATTTGTTAGGCTGGGGGGGAGACCCTGGTCTTTGTTCTGTAGCAACTTAAGTTGTCATGCAGAGATCAAGAAGCCTTATCAACTGAAATGAAACGTGAACTTGGTGTTGTGAAGAGGCTATTTCTCATGGTCTGGCTGAAAAACCGCAGAAAGAAATTATTTTAAATCAGAATAAATTAAAAACCTTGGATCCGTTTAGTTAGTAGCAGCCTGCTCTTTTTCATACAGCCTTTAATAGCAACCTAGAATATTTATAAGATTTTGAACTGACACTGAATTTAGCATAAGGACCGAGAGTAAATTCTTAAAATATTGGCTTCCAGATTTCATTTTCTTCACCTACTTCCACGTTAAAGATCTAAGGAAAGTTAGTTTAAAAACTGGAGTTTTACTGTAAAAGGTCTTGTTTCTCTACAGTAAATGTTACTTTTTGAAGAACTGCTTTAAAATTGCGGTTATTTTCTTCTTGTTTACTATAAACCTGATTAGCTTAATATATGGTAGCATAAATACATCAGGAAGTAGTATGCTGTGTGGTTTTGTGGATAAAGAAAAACGATCAGCAGATGTAAGATTGAAGTCAAAATATCCTGCCCTTCAAAAGACTTTTTATTTCCCTTCAAAATAATTTCATCTGAGAGACATTGACTTCCATCTTCATTTTTTTTTTCCTGCCATTGATATGAAAGTTTCCAAATATCGTTTAGAGAACGGTGGACGTTTTATTAAAGTAAACATTAGTTCAGTATAATGGAGGTAATTGTAAGTGATAAGAGCAGAGCAGGTTATCTGTGTGTTGTTTAAACAGAAGGAGCTATTTTGCACCATTTCCAGTAGCCATCTGTAGAGGAGAAGGGTTTGCACCTGTCTGTCCACACTAATTATAGATTAGGTCCAAAGAAATGAAATTCGAGTAGGCTTTCTCTTAATGAAATCCATAGTGATTTTATTGTAAATGTGTTTTGTGTACAGACGGTGATGGTTGGGCTGTGAGTAAAATAAATTGCTGTATGGCCATCATGTACCTGTGGTTGTAAAGCAGGATACTGCTGCATTAACAAAGGTGCTGAATAAAAACACGCTGCTCCATTTATGGCCCAGGCTTCGGTTGTAGATTTAGTTCAGTTTAGCCAAAAAGGTTCACTTCAGGCACAGTCTTTCACGGGTATGTTTCAGGGTCGACTTCTCAGTTACCATCATTTTCATGTCGGTGTGCTGGCACATAGGTGGTCCTTTGGCTGAAATATATGAGGTAGACATGGTTTCCCATTAAATATGTACGTGTGCATGTAGAGTGCGTCAGAAATACTTTGCTCTGGTTTAATATTGTATTGCTAAAATAAAGTGGAAAGAGTGAGAAATGCCTTCTGCAGTAAAAGGTCACATGAATTTCTACCACATCTGTTTATAGTAATTATGAACATAATTAACATAAGAATTACAAGTGAAGTAATGACAAGCTGAGCTATGAGATATTGTGCCATAATGGTCATATGTTGGAATTCTCACATTATAACACACTAGAATTCACATATTCAATGCAAGAAAGAAAATGTTAGATTTTTATCTATTTTAATGCTTCAAAACTTATCTGCCTGGGGCAGATGGACTTTACGCTTTATAGGAAGGTAACCCATGATTAAGAGGGAGTCAGTTGAAATTAAGATTTCTAGCCTGCAGCTTGGACTTTGAGACAGCTGTGCTTATGGAACGCCACTTCTGTTACACATTTGTAGTCTGATTGTATTTATTTTATTACCACACATTGCTTTATTTTTAAATGTGAGTGTTTTTGAAGCAAACTGTTTACATTAGAAAGGATCCTGGATTAGCTTTTCTTCAGAGAATTGTGACTGGAGTAGTAAAACTGCCTGGTGGGATGGCCAGCCCAGATATAAGATGTGCATTGTGGCTTTGGCAGATGAGAATCTGATGGATTCTAAATTAGCTCATTGCATATTTTTTTTATATATATATATATCTCAAGGAAAAAAAAAAATCCTTAACATCTTAAGAACAAAAAAAACCAATTAATACACAATATTTTGAAAGAACATACGCATAGAGAAAGCTCTGTGGTACCTCCCAGGCTGAATTTAAGTCACTTTTCTTTAGAAATGCATAGGGCATACCATTAAGTGTGAGGGTTAGGGTTTCTCATGAGTTGACTAACTCCTGTAATGTGACCTGTCTGATTACCTCTAAATATGGTTGTCACACAACTGACAACTGGAGGAAGTTGTGCAAAAAATGGCCCTTCAATAGGGTAAAAATACGGGCCGAGGAATGCACGTAGTAAATTTGACGTGTAAAAAGTCAGTTTACCTTTAATGGAAAATTGAATTCCTGATAAGAAAATTTGCCAAATTGCTGTCTTTCTAATGCTAAATGTGTAGAGTGGTTTATGAAGAATACAAAAAAATTACGTCGTGCTATGTCTCGGCGATAGCAAGAGGTTTTTGCATTATTGGATTAGTGGAGGATTTGTGACAGACCCCTTTTTATCTGACATTCATTGCAGTGACATGATTTTCACACACACGCCCTTCCCCCACTTAGGTTCTGCTTTTCACTTTGTGTTATGTGTCAAATTCCCTTTATTTCTTTTCTTGTGGAAAAACTGCTATCTTGGCCGAGTGATTTTGGAAGGGGTTTGGTGCTGAACAATGCTTGTTTCACTCCAGCATGCTGTCATTGTCCTCATCCCAGCCATCGCGTTGCTTCTCTACAGACGTGTGAGGGAGACACATTCCCATAACAGATAAATGCTGGTTCCTAGGGAGGAACATTTGAAAAGTATAGAGTCTTTGTGCAGGGATGCTGCTGGCTGGCTCTGCCCTCAGCTGCAGGCCGGGCTTTGCAGGCTTTGCTTTCTCCCCTCCCGATAAGTTTTGATGAATCCAGTTAATATGAAATGAGCGCTTGTTTTCTTGATATCTGAAGTGCTGGGTGGAGGGCCTGCTCTGGTTTATTGTTCCATCTCTGGTGGATGATGGTGACCCGCAGCCAGGCATAAGTGCTGTGTGGCACTGGGGCTTTTGGCTGTAGCAAGGCTGAGCTGTGGCTCGTGCTGGCTGTTTGGCCAACACAAGGCTGGGTGTCTGAGTGCTCTTGATAGGACACATCGTCTGTCTGGGTCCTAGACTGATGGAGATCATGGGGTTGTTGTCTTGGTGGGGATGGAAGTGACTTCAGGTATTGGTCCCATGGGCTTAGTGCTGCATCTAGCAAGGCGCTTGTCCCAGAGCTGTAGGAGTGAAGCAGGACAAGCTGCCAGCCTGAAGAGAGGGGGGAAAGGAGCTGGAGCACCCACCACTATCTCACAGCCCACTGTGCCTCCCTTTCCATCTGGGCCACGCAGCCCCCGCCTTGCAGGGACACGGGGCTGGGTTGCAGATAAGCTGTGGTGTGAGTGTGTGCTGGGCGCCCATAAAGGCCACGCTGCCTGCTGCCCACCTCCCTCGCGCTGCCTGAAGGTGATGTGCGGGGCCCTCCATCTACGCTGAGGCCCATCGACTGGATTGTTCCCCCCTTCTGGATGCAGATAGCAGGTGGTTTTCCAGTTTTGTCCAGATTAAAGCGACTGAAAGACTATGCATGCACGTTATTTTAGCAAATGGCTTCATCAGCAATTATTTCTTAAAGAAACATTAAGCAATTACCTTTAAAATATATCCAAGAAGTTTGAAATATTGCCATTTTCCTTTGTCAAGTGTTTGCACAGATAGATATATAGCTATGATGCAGTAACTAAAAGCCTAATTAAAATTTGTTTAAAGCCAGGGGGGCATGTATTCTCGTTGACAGCAGCAGATCGATAGGGTAAGACAATAGAGCCCCATTATTTTACTTCCATTGACTGAACATATTGACATTTTGGGTTTGCGATTGCCTCAGTGAGCATGATGAAACACTGAAATTCACAAACCAACTGTCTGGAGTGGCACATATATTACTGTATGTCATTTCTGCCTTCAGGTTACCTTATCACTGAAGCAGAATGGTAATGGATGGCAGCAGAGCACTTCAGAGGGGTTAGGGCTCCATCAGTTAAGGAGCTGACACGTAGCAGGTTTCGGGAGTATCTTTAATTACACCTAGAATTACATACAAGGAAAGATGGTACTTGTTACCTGCTGCAGCACTTCAGAGTTTACAGACTCGGCAGCAGACAGGATAACAAGGTACTTAAGTTTCATATTTTATGTACATGACTTGATACCTTCACCTTTCGCAAGAAGAGCCCAAGGACTGCCGATTGTGTTACTTGTGCGTTTGCCAATGGCACCGTCTCAACCCTGCCTTGATGCTCAAGTTCCAAAGCACCTGCTAAACCTTCTCCAATTCTGACGATTGCACGAGGAAACAAAGAACAACTTTAATGTAAATATTTCAACTTTGGCCTTCTCAGCACGCTTTCGTAATAGCGCTTGGGAGATTCAATGCAGGGAAAATACTGCAGAATGATAGATATACATTTCTATTTATATAAAGAAAAGTATGCAGTTATGCATACATATGCACAAATTGCATATATTAATGTATACGTTAACATATAAACACATATAAAAAGAAGACCCAATGGTTGCAGAACATAGGACGTGTCTTATTATATCAAAGTCTTTCAGATGTTCTTTAAAATCTAGCTGTCTGCAGAATGAAACCCATCAGGGTTAGGCAGAGATAGAGACTGAAATTAATTTAAGGCAGACAAAAAGCTAATATGAAAGAGCCACCAGTGATTTAACTCATTTTTAAAAGTAACTGTAATGAAAATATAAAATGTATTCTGAGCGTGCCATCTACTCAACAATTGTTGCCATCAAGTGGACTGCTGATGCCCTTTAAGATGGTAAAAAGAAAACTGGTCCTTTATACCATTTTCATGAAAATGTTAGGTTTCTGTTTGATCAGCAGGTGCTGTTGAGATGAAAGCCATGTGTAAATTTTCAGAAGGCCAAAAGTGTCAATTCAGAAAAGGAAAGTGATAAGAGAAAATGCAATCAGTTTTCCTGTTTTCAATTTGTGCAGGATTTGAAGAGCTGTTTTGTTAAACTGCTACATCTGCTCCAATATGAATATTGAACTACTTCCACTAAAAATAACACCCTATAATTTGGAAGCCATTGCAATCTTTTGTTAATGCAAGTGGGTTATTTAAAAAAAAAAAAAAAAATCTATTCTGAAAAAATCTCCTGCCTAATGTGCATTTTTGTTTATCGGCACTTTTATCTTCAGCAGATAAAATAGCATTATGCAATTAGGACCATATCTGTTTGGACTGTAAAAATGGCACTGGATAGCTGAATGTCATTGTATTGGCTAAAGGATTTAACGTGTACATTTAAAACGATTTCATTAATAAACTATGATAGTATCTTAAAATGACGAGTGGCTGCTTCCCCATTCTAACCATGCAGCTTCACCTACCTTTGAGTGCCTTGCAGAAAGTGAGGGAAGTTCAGAGCATAGCAGAGCTTTCTTTGACTTATTTCATCCTTATTAGACCTGCAAATCTATAGTTAGGCTCATTAAGAACCTTTTGGTGTGGTTTTTGGAGTGACTTTTTCTATGGTTAAATGAAATGATTAAATTAGGTTTGAATACCTGTATGCAAACATATTTGCTGCTCTTGAGCTGCTAATCCAAGTGAGTTTTATGAACCTGGAAAGAGCAGCATTGGTAAAACATAAATTTTCTATCGGAGGCATCTCCAGAGGAAAAAAAAAAAAACATTATTACTTTTTAATTAAAAACAAAACAACATCCTCCTGATGTAACGAAAAGGGGAGTTGCTTGTTAGTTTTTTAGATAAGGATCTTAATGACGAAGTGATAATTCAGTTACATCTATAGAGCCCTATGTACGTAACATCAGTAAACGTGGAGAATGAAATGAGAGCTTTTCATTTACTTCTTTATTTCACATTTAGTGCAATGTAGAGAATTACCTGGCTTTAATATTAGGATGGGCTTTAGCTGTTGAATTCTAATCTAAAAGTCAGGAACTCGGTTCCTTGGCAGGTGTGTGTATGGGAAGGGGCCTTGCTGGTGCTTGTGTTTGGTTTTACAATTGGATTTGTAAGCTATTGACCTTGGGGGATTTTCCTCAAAGTGATCTGCAGATCAAAAATAATTAAAATTCAATAAACTTGAAATTTAAATATAGAATGGATTTTGTGAGAGATCAGCGCTTGCAGGAGGTTGTCTGGAAGTCTGTGGCATGCCTACTTTGTAGTTTGTATTCCCAAACATAACTGTGTGTGTGCACACGTGCATAAATTTATGTTGAATGACAGAGGGATGATTATTTATACAGATTTTATCCCAAACTCTGTGCACTCCTGAAACATAACAAAAAGCCTCCCTCCTCGGAAGAGTGTTTACATCCTATGACAGTCACTAGATTCAAATCTTCTAAACATGAAAGTTGTTTCCTTTCCTCCAAACCTCCTTTCCCCCAACAAAGCTAACCCTGTTAAACCTCACCTTCTGTGGGACGTATACATAGTTATAGACATATGTACGAGAAGTAAATATTACAAAAAAAACACGGCCGATGGGAGCAAAATGTCTGTAGCCTTAAATAACTTGTGATATCTGCCAACAGCAGAACCCGTGCTGAGCTGGCCCCGCCGTGGCTGACCCGGCGACGTGAGACCCTGGCGGAGCCCCGTGTTAGCGCTCAGTGCCTACGCGGAGCTTTCTGCTAGCGACTACCGCCAAACAAATGCTCTGCCGTCATGTGCTAAGGGAGATGCTGTCTGCCTGAGGAATATTTAAGCCAAGGTGCTTCTTGTTTCGGTCATAGGGTTTTCTTTTTGCAGGGATTGGGGTGGAGTCTCTATATACTGAGATTGTATGTAGGTAGAGCGTCTGTATTGAAATATTCTTATCTAAGTTTTCCCAGCACATTCATTGAAGTGCTCTGTTCTCATTCTTGGCCAAAAATTCTGAATGCTGTTTTGCTTTTCCTACTGAATAGTTGCTGTATATATATATAACTCCAGTGGTTGTGAATGAAAATGTGACTATAGAAAGAAATCCTTCCGTGCTAGCTTTCATTTTCTGTGATAAGTTTTGGAATGCCTCAAAGGAAGAACATCCTAGATATCCAAAATATTTATGAATGCACACAGGATTGAAAAGAAGTTCAGCAAAATACTTTTGTTTATCTTTAGTTCTTGAGCATGTGTGAAATAGAGCGACTTACTGAGGTTCATTTTTTACCCTGTATTCTTGATTAAATTTTGTTATCACAAAACCACAACTGTGTTAGACAGAACTACACAGCAGTAGTAGTCCTGAACAGTCCCGTATTGCTGTGTGTTGATGTGTAGTCTTAATGACATATTTGGTTATTTCTTCAAGCAGGCATTTGAGACATTGCCACTTCTCTTAGTTAAGGCAGGGCGACTGTGGTGCTCATGATAAAGTAACACCAACAGTTGATAGAGGATAACAGATTCTCTTGGAAATTAAGTCGCTGTCTGGAAAGATATAAGACTCCACCTAGTGGAGTGGAATTAATCTGCACACAGTGGCAGGTAACGATGAATAATAAAATATGCATCATTTATGAAAAGCCATGTTGAACTGGGGAGTGAAAAACAGGAATTTTGATGTGCATTTGAGGAGGTGGTTGTGTGACCGCTACAAATTGTACAAAACTGCAGCTACTTTTGTGGCTCTAGGAGGCTTGCTTGTGCCTGCCTTTTTGGATGTTAATATGTAATTTGCATAAGTAGTAGTCATTACCAGTAGCCATTTTCTTTTGTGATTCATTTTATTTGGACGTCTGTGGACTACATTTTTGCATTTCTGAACATGACCACACAGGTGGCCACTTAGCTTGGGGCCTAGGTGTCATTTTAAATAGTTTGAGACAAAAAGAAGCAATCCAACTCTCCAACTTGTCCACTTTTCCCCAGTATTGTTTATTTTCTAGAACATATTTTCTGCTTTTTGTTTTGTGCATTTCCATTCTGGCAATATCAGGATTCCGGTGCTTTGTGCTGCCATGACAAATCAGGTGGCATGTTGAGTAAATGTGTGTGGCATCTGGTGGTCCCAAGGTTTAATAGTCTCTCTTATGGAGCGTTAGATTAGCTTGGGGTTTGTACTTGTGCTTTGCTTCACCAGTGTTTTAGCCCCATTGCATTATTAGGATGAAATGCAATGGATTTTAAAACTTGGAGGCACTTACCCTGAGCAGCGAAGATTCTACCCTGAAATCCTCTTTGAAAATTTATCCCGACAGTTAATCACGTGTTAGTTTAAGGAGAAAACTGCCACAGACCAGCTTGGGCTTGGACTGCAAGAGAACATGCGGCTATTGCCAGAAAATGAGATGATTAGAATGCAACAAAGGAGACAGACTGATAATACTGCAAAGGATATTTGGGAAGTGCGCTCCAAAGGAGTGCTTTCAGTGACATCCAGGTGAGGTTTGCTGCCAGGACCATTAAAGCGTAGTGGTGCCAGAGAAAGCTGCCAACAAATTTAGGGATAATGGCACCTGCGGGTGTGCTATCAATGGATGGTAGTGCCGGGATAATTTTTTTATTTAATTTTAATGGTGACACTGCTGAAAGTATTTAAGAGTAACGTTATAGAAAGGGTTTTAGTGAGTGAAGTCACTGAGTTCTAGGAACCATTAAGCAAAAGCTGTTTCATGACTGTGCTATTTATTATTTTTAAAGCTTGTTGGCAAACCACTTAATGCTGGAAAAGCATGCTGCAACCTGTATTAAAGCGTACTGAGGATGAGCAAGGAAAACATCAAACTGAACTTTAATAGCAAAGCTTAGTTTCTGGTTGTCACACACATTTCTTGTGCACTGTGATAAATTAATGCAACACCATGGGTCAGCAGAGCTTGTGAGCCTTGGCCTGAAAGCACTGGCATTCAGATCTTCAGTGGTGTTGACGCACCCGTTCTCCTTGAAGATGGTCTGCCTTTTGTCTCAACACAAGGCTGTGGATCTTCACCTTCACTGCTCCCATCTCACTTCTGTGATCTTAGCTATACTCTGCTGCACTCATTTGGAGGTTAGATTCAGATGTTGCCCTAATGACATTATCTGATGTAAGGAGAAGTGGGCTAGCTCAGGTCTGAATGTAAAGTGAGTCATTGTCTTTGCATCATAAATGATGAAGTTACCTGATGAAGAATTCCATTTAAAGGAGAGAAAAAATCTATTCCTGCTGTAATAATATTCTCAGATGTTCCTGTTGAGTACATGGGCCAGATTTCTCTACTTCTGCGTCCCAAGAGCTGTAAAACTGTGTTTAAGCCAGCTGCCTGCTCCAAAACTTTCCAGAGACATGTACAGCTACAGTAAATAACAGCTACAGTAGTTTTAAGAGTGAGTCAATGTATCACTTCCCGGACAGTTTCTGAGATTTATGGGTCCTGTCGTCTCCCATGAAATGCTTGGGAGGTTTTGAATAATTTCCTTCTCCTTCATTTATTTATTTTTAATTTTATTTTATGTATTTTTATTTTTAATTTCTTTATTTTCTTTTTTTTTTTTTTTTTTAAGTCCAGGCCAAAATTTCTCCTTATCTTATGAAGCTATTGTTGGCCACTATTGTTTTTATTATCTCGGAGATTCTTTGGGAAGAGAAGGATGGGCAGGACCTCAGTGACAGTGCCAGAGCCTGCTGTCAGCGGCCATGCCTGCTCCCCAGGAGGTCACAGGAAGCAGGTGGCTGTATTAATTGTCCTTACTCCCAACTCTTGTCCTTCCTGGAGGCAATTTAGAAGTGGTCAGGAAGTGTCAGGTTTGCTGTGTCCCCCTCCGTGTTCTCTACCTCGCACATTTGTAATAATTGGAGGTATGTGCCAGGCAAGGGAAAACTGCATAGGAATCCTGTTGGCCTTCCTCAGTTGTGTAGCTTGCTGGCTGGAAAGGCCAAGTACTGTGTATGTGAGAGTTTGCAGGTGAAATCCAGCAAAATAACCAATAATCCTATTAAAACAAAACAATACAGTAAAGAGAAGACATTTCCTTAACATTCACTATCTTTTTCCTTTCGACCTGTTGATAGAATTGCTGCATAAGAAAACTACAAAAGATCATTGGTATATGAAGTCTATGATCCAATTTTACTTCACTGGTGAGTGAAGGATGGGGAAGGAAAACACTTCTTCTGCTCAGGCCACTCTGTTTTTAGTGCACTGTATTGCATTTGCACGGTCAGTTTTCTTGGTTCCATGTTGGCATTCAGTGCTGTGCTTTGGAAGACCAGCTGGGGTCCAGCTGCCTCAGGTGAGCTGCTGCTTTACTATTCACTTGATTTTAGCAGCAAACAGGTACAGCATTGCCGAGTATTTCGCTGCAGGCGTTGCTCCCAATGCTGTAACGCAGGTTTTGAGCTGCCAGTAACATTTCTTTAAGTGTCTTTTGGAAAGCATCCACTCACGTTGGAAGTTGAATAATAAATATCATGAAAGTTATTTGTCTGCCACATGCATTTGGGAGGAAATGGAGAAGCTTCTGCTCAGGTATACTCTTGCTTTTACCAAGACTACTTGCCCAAGTGGGGTGGGCTGCAGGATTCTGTGGCTGGTGAATCATGCTAGTTTCTGAATCACTCTTTCAAAATACCAGCTTGAAATATGAACAAATGATGAGCACTTTATGCCTAAACTTGTACGGTAATAGCAAAATAGTATTTTAAAATAAAATATTTGGTAAAGGGTTCATTAAAAATGGCTTCACAATTTAGTTCTTTCGAAGCCATTTCACTGCAAAAAATATTCTCATCAGATGGGAGAAGGTATCGGTGTTCGTGTAAGAATATCTGATTTTTATCCAGCTACTAGAAGGGGCTTAAGCTCCCTTCTTTTCTGTGCAAGATCAGCCGACAGCAGCAGCAACCAAATCATGTTTGCAGCTGGGCAATTATAGTAGACCCTAAGATCTGTGACTGTCAACCATGAACACAGATGCCTTCAAAGTTCTGTTTTCCTTCCATGTGGAAGTCGTTGGCATGGAACAGATGCCTTCATTTTGGAGAAACCAACCTCTGGATATAATTGGTTCTCTCTTCTCTTGTCCTCTAGGGACAGTCTCACAGATGAAATTAGATGGGAGGAAGAAAAAGATGCAGGCACACACATACTCACACATGACATGAAGCAAGAGTTTGCAGGGTCTCTCTGTTTTGTCACATGGAACTGTTTTACAGCTGGAAGATTAATCTCCATTCTTAGCACTCCACACACGATGATTCTGCCGTCTGAAAAACATGCAATTTAAATGTATATCTGGCCCAAGTTAATTATTATTTGAGGCATGCTTGTTTAGAAATAAGACCAGCATGTCCAATTCATATTAACTCAGAGTTAAATGTTGAATCCTGCACTATTGATAGATGCTGCAATCTCAGAAATTCAAAGTTAAATGGCAGAGTAGACAAGACAATTTAAAAACAACCCAAACTTCGGTTGGAGTGGTAGGATCAAACTGTTTTCATCAGCCAGTTTACTAGTTGTTGATATAGGACAAAAAAAGACATATGCAGCAAGTAGTTTATTTCAAACGCCATCAAGCATGCAGGCATTCCATTGAGAAAATGCATTTAAAGGAATTAGCCCGATGAACACCTGTGATAGGCCATTGCTGAGAAGTCGAGTTCTAAGGAGACTCTCCTGCTGTTGATACTTAAAATGGGGCGTTCAGAAGGGCCAGCTGGGGGGCTGACAGCCTGGCCACCTGACGTCTTTGAGGGCTTTCTCCAGTTTCATTTCCAAACAAATGCTTTTTTTTTTTTTTTCTTCTTTTTTTTCATCTTGCAGTTTAATGTGAGTGTCCAGTCTAAGCACCAAGTGTAAAATCTGTCTGGGTAGATGAGGTGGCTGTGGTAGGAGCATGGTGTTTTGAAGAGGCTGAGTTCTTGTGACGGAGTAAGCTCTGCTGGTAGTGTATCTGTGACCTGAATCCTGAACTCGATATTCAATATTAATGTCCATATTTTTCTTTAGCAGTTTGCTACTGCTGTAGTAAAGGAGAGAAGATTTAGGTTGGATATCAGGGAGAAGTTCTTTACTATGAGAGTGGTGAGGTGCTGGAGCAGGCTGCCCAGAGAGGTTGTGGATGCCCCATCCCTGGAGGTGTTCAAGGCCAGATTGGATGGGGCCCTGGGCAGCCTGGTCTAGTATTAAATGAGGGTTGGAGGTGGCAGGGGGGTTGGAGGTTTGTGATCCTTGAGGTCCCTTCCAACCCAGGCCATTCTGTGATTCTATTTCCATCTCTGAATGTTGTGCAGGAAAGTCACTAGCAATGAAAATGTGTAGGATCTGTCCTGGTCTGCCTTGCCTGGTAAAATGCAAGCTGTGTTTAAGAGTCTTGATGTAAACACGTAGCTGGAGCGCACTGTGTTCTTCTTTCTGACACCAAGATCTGTATGTGTGGAAAGCATTCATTAGGACTTCCAGTAGTTAGGCATTCATTTGGACTTTCAGTAGTTAGGAGGAGGCCTGGAACAGACTGAACATTTTGAGCAGATGACACTTTCAGGTTTTATAACAGATTGGGGAGGTTCTTTCCTACTTTTCTGCTCTAATCTGCAGAGTTTGAGCACAACGATGTGCTTTTTGCATTGTAGTTCTGAAGAACCACATATTAAGGGAAAAAATTAACCAGAGAAGTGCTTAGGTGATGAAGAGATTTCTGGCAGTAACTAAGAAGTGCAATAGTGGTTGATTTCTTTTGAAGCTGATTCTGATATTTGTAGTCTTTACATCCTATTAATTCCTTGAAAGATAAGCTGATACAAGAATGACTTGCCAGGGCCAATGGCTCTTCTTAAAAACTTGGCTCAGGTTATATCACCCCCTCTCTATATATAAGATAAAAGCACTGTGAATATGAGGTTAACTGAATTCAAATAGAAGTCTCTCTCGAGTTATTGCATTCCTTAGAAAATAAATACATTTCTCATATGGTTGAGATTGATCAAAAAAGTATTCTGTATGCCAGTGATTACATTCCCATCTGTGATTAAGGTTTTCTGTCTGCATCTGGTTTTCACATTATATTTCTGTAACAAGAATCCTTTATATGGCAGAGTTCACTCTCTGTATTTTCTATTAGCTGCAGCTTGAACTACTGCATGGATCGCAGATTTACACATGTGGTTTTCATTACTTCATACCATTGAGAAAAAGTAATATTTGTTTGGGAAAGTATGTTTTTCAAAATTTCCATGGTAATACAACATGTTGATCCTTTTTTATAACACTCTTGTAAGACTACAAATTGTTTGAGGTATTCTACTTTCAGTGAAGTTCAGACTTTAGACAATTTTGCATGTACTTTCCACAGACAACAACTGTTTACGAATTGGGAAGCAAAAATGCATTATAAAGGGCAGATTACTGTGGAATGGGTATAGCAGAATGCATCCATCACTTTAGAAAATGTGGTATGTAGAGAAAATGAACTTGGGGCTGTAACAAAGGAAGAACAGTAAGTTAAAGTGGTGTCTCCATTGTGGGCCACAGATGGGTACTTTTCTTGGTTTTTTTTCTTTTCTTTTTTTTTTTTTTTTTCCTTGAGTGAGAACTTATTGTGGTACAGTAAGAGATTTAAAAGCCTTCTGAAGAGAAGCATGCTATTCAGTAGACAGAAATAGTGAATTGTTACATATTACAAAATTTAGCATATTTGATCTTAATTATTTCTAGTGGCCAAATTAGCGAAGGTTAACAAAACATGAATACATCTTTACAGATGGCTGCTGTGTGTAATTCTGAATCCAGAATATGATGCTAATTTACTGTTCCACTGTAAACCCATATTTCAAGCAGATTGTGCTATCGTCACTCAGTAGAAAACTTAATGTTCAAATGAGCTCAGTGAAATTAATAGGACCACTTGGTCAGTGAAGTATTTTTCAGCTTTGCTAGTGACATGAGTTTATGGCTGTAACACTCAAATCAAACAATAATGGCAGTTTAGGGAATGTTGTGTGCATTTGTGTAAGTGTAATGTGTTATGCAGAAGCCTGAAGACTTGAAAAATACAGAATTCAGATAAGGCACAGCGGAAAGGTAATTTTGAATGCCAGAGTATGTACATGGTGACAACTACAGAATTTCCAAATGGTAATAACAATTTTAGAAAAATAATTATTGCACCCTACTGGGGGAGTCCTAACCCTATTTTGGCAGTTGTTTCCCAGATTTCCAAAAGCAATTGTGTCATATTGAAAGTGAACAGTTGCCAAGTGCTGGGTACAGTCCCGCAGTCCCCTTATGCCTCTTGAAATAGCAGGGCTTTGGCTCGGGCCAGGGCTGCAGAGAAACATGGTTTTTTTTGTTTTTTTGTTTTGTTTTGTTTTGTTTTGTTTTGTGGGGAAGATTGCAATTCTGAGCATCAGTACAAATGTCATCGTTTGAAAATGCCCTCAGGCAATCCATTTTTTTGCAGCATGATCTAGTCCAGGAGGCAGTCCGGGCTGGGTTCTTGGGTAGATGCATGCGGCTGTGGCCAGATCCTTCTGCATGCTTAACTGTATGTCCTGAAACACCTGAGCAGTGGATGCGGATTGAAGCATGGACGTAATTGCGTGCCTGGCTCTCAAACCTCTCTGCCTTGACATAATTATGAACCCTGGAAAGCATATTAATGTCTTGGAAAAACTGACAGCGCTGTCATATAGGCTCATACTAATGACAAAGTATTTGTGTAACCCAAATAAACAGCTCACGTAGGTGTTGGAGTGGGAGAGAAATTGCCTTTTCAGAAGTGGGAGGATGATTTGTAAATATGTCCAATACCTTTTTGATCTGTCTGTCTTAAAATGTGTTTGCTGTTACGACTTACAAATTCATATAGTGCTGTGTAATTGCAAGGTTTCTATTTTTAGTAACCTCGTTCATTTAATAAATTATTCTCTAGGGCTTCTGTTCAACCAGGTAAAGTATGTAATATTTTATATCATATTAATGCATCTAAAACCAATCATTTTTACAGAATTAGTAAATAGGTGGCATGCAGGCTGCTCTTACTTTGTTGCCCTTTATATATTAACAGTTGAAAATGGGCAACTTCTTAAGCAGCCTTTGTCAAAGAATTAATATGGTATTAAAGCACTGCCTTTATTAACTAAGAAAATGTGGGTAGTTGATTTAGAATGATAGCCGTTCTGTCTTCCCTCTTTATTTAAAAGACTGCTATTATCATGCAAATGAAGAGGTGTGGTACTTCAAACTGGCTGTGATATGTGCTTTTTTTTTCTTTTTCTTTTTTTCTTCTTTTTTTTTTTCATTTGTTGTTGTCAATAGAAAAGATTGATCTCTGGGCTGGTGAACATAATATCTGTCCCAGTCAGAAAAGGAAAGAGGAAATTAGCAGAGCGGTTGGTGGAGAATGATATCTGTCAAAAGAAACACTTGGAGAGCACTGAGTTTAGTGATAGGTGACTGCCGGAAAAAAGGGAACTTTGAATTTTGTCAAGGTAAGGAACGGAAACATATTTGATTTTATAATGTGCATACCGTTTAGAAGTTATTTCTAATGACTGTACCTTGCCATGTAAACTGTAATTTAAGCAGAAATCTTTGCCCTTAGCCTCCTAAGAGTCTGCCTAAGTCAATCAAGGTGTTGCCATCATTTTAATATCACTGGAAGAGCACAGCTATAACAATGAAATCCTTCAGTGATGACTTTTCAAAAATTGTTCTTTTCTTGTAAATACATCTACGTGCAGTCTTTAACTACATTTCCTGTATTTTTGATGCCATAGGTACGTTTTATCTGGCATATAAATATTGTTTGACTGGGCTGTAAAAATAATAAAGTTCAGTTTACTGCACTGTGAATTGGAACGGTATTTGCAAGCAGGTTAAGGGACAGTTGTAATTATTTTGGCCAAATGGTTGTGTTTAGAATTTAGAGGAAGCCTCTGGTGAACTCATTGCATTGGTAATCTGTGTTAAATTTGATTCAGGAAGTATTGGGGATGAATAGTTCAGTTTCTTGCATGCAAAAGTTTTTACTATAGTTGAAAAGTAAATCTATGATGGCAGAACAACTCTTCTACTTAACTTATGGCTGTCATTCCTGTTTTTACTGAAACTGCATTTTTTCTCCTAAAATGGTGTCTAGATAGCAAGAAAGTACTAAACTGAGTTTAAGTGCTTTCCAACACTCTTGATACTGTCCTTTTTTAGTGTTGGACCGTTTTGCCTCTGACATAACTTTGATGGAGTATGATATCAAAATAAAGTGAACAAGAAGTCTGAATACTGTGGGCTATGCTCTGGTTTATTTTGAAGGCAGCTGAAGCCTGGGTTTTTTTTTTTTTTTTGTCCCTAGCCTCTCTACGTGAGACATTGCCTACTCAGGGCCCCACAGTACTGTATGGGTGCTGTAGTGCAAGGAGATTTACACGCTGTGGAGGCTTTGTGCGTTTCTGTGGACGTACTTTAAAAAAAAAAAAAAAAAATCCTATTAAAAATGAATTGGTATTCTAAATTGAGTTTCTAGCTTGATTTAAAGCAAGTTATTGTATCTCTATGATCTTCCTGTACACAGACAGTGTGGAAAAGAAAGCATATTCTTAGCAGACTTTCTTGTTGCATTTTTATTTTGCTGATTTCACAGTATATATCTTCTAATTACCCTCCTTTCTTTATCTGCAGTCCAGTTTTCAAAGTGCAAGTGTACCCCATATGGGTGGCTGTTGGTTGATTTCTTCTGCAATGTAGGTCTTCATAAAGGACTTCAGAAATAAATAGATGTAAAAGTAAAGATTTCATGCCTCAAGCATGCAGTGCTGGCATACTAATGTGAAGCTTATTGTGGTTTCTTGCTGTCAGAGCACATGGAAGATAATGGAAATTTTCTACAACGTAGGAGAGAGACGTGTTTTCTAATACTGATCATTTTTATTAGAAAGAGGGATTGGCTATGACTGAAAACCACATCATCTTTATAAAGCCCAAATGATCTTCTCATACTACTGAAATATTCATAAAATGGGAGGGAACAGCATGTTACCTGTTCCGTTATCCACTGGGCAGGTCAGACTGCCCATATCACCTGGGTGCAGGTGCGTCTTCACTACCGTTACAAAGTTGCTGTATCCTAAACAGTTCCCTCTGCTTGCAGTCCTATCAATCCAGCTTTATACCAAAACAAGCACATCTTCTCTGTAGCAAAACTTACAGTTAACCATAATTTTTGCCTTAGTGAAAAAGATGATTCAAAACTGCCATGCAGCAATTTTGTAGAAAAGACAGCAATGGGTGGTGGTGAGTAATTGATAGATCTGTGGGCATTCCCATTTTGAGACATATTTGAATTGAGGTGGCTGAGTAAGTTACCTAAATCTAGATGTATGTGTTTGTAACACATTCAAGAATTTTAGTCTTAAGTGACCCAGATGCTCCGCACTGAAATTTGGATGAGTAACTTGAGAGATGTGCGCAACACTCTTTTGAAATCCATCAAAAAGCTTATGTCCCATTACCCTAGATAGTTTTGTCCTATATATTATAGCAACTTTCAGCCCACTTCGATGGATGGTTTGGCAGACGCCTTTTCAGATCACGTGATGTAGGTTTCGCTAAAAGCAGAGGTAGGTCAGAGCTGAATAACTGTTCTCACAGCAGTGTCTAAACTCATCTTAATTCAGTATGGATTTTGCTGTGCCCAGGAAGATTTGACTTACTATTTGAAACCAAAAATGGAATAAAAGGCAAGATAAGAGGTGGCTATAGAGCCTTGTAGCAGTGGCCTCTTGTACCAGTCTACCTATGCTTAGGGTGATCCTAACCTTTCTTCTGCTCCTGTAATGTCTTTTTTTTCCTTGGTTTTCCTTTTTTGGTCTTTATGCCAATTGTTTGCGTACTTACACATCTCAAAGAGTCCAACTGAAGTAATAATTCCCCCTTCTAACATAGAACAGATGTATTAGGGTTCTTGGGGACGAGTGCATTACAGACACAGGATTATCATTACTCGACTGCAATCAGGTCTTCATCTGTTCATGTGGTGCACACCTGTGGCTGGCTGGTATGAGAGATCTTAATGAAAAACAAAGGCTGGATGACAAGAAGAGATTCTACAGCACACATGGGTTTCTTCACATGTTGTAAGAAAGTGAAATTCTGAGATGAGGGAGGGAGCCCAAGTGACTCTACACAGAGAAGTAGGGCCTTGTTTAATGCTGACTTGCAAATGATGGGTTTTTTGGGGAGGTCAGGTTGATTTGGAGTGGTTGAGAGTGGTGGCCGTTTTCTTCAGCGTACTTTCTGAGCCAAGAAGAACATGCTGGGCAGGGATCCAGCTTTTGAAGTACAAAGAAAATAACCTATAATCTATATAAAACGCTGGTGGACGGGGAAGGGAGGAAATTCACAGAGAATAACTGAGTTTGAGAGCAGCTATGTTAAAAGCAGAGTGTAAGGGTGAGCGTATGGCATTTGTATTTATTTTAATTTGAAAATTACAATCTCAGAAACCTTTGAGATGAACAGACTGTGACAATAGGATGTATTTATTACTAAACTGAAACAAAGCTGAAGTTCCATATCCAAAGTGAATTTCTGAGTGTGCAGAGGTTGGTTTCCCTTTTTTCCCCTCTTGGTGATGTGCTGTGGCTCTGATAACATTAATGGGCTTTGCCCCACATGGAGCAGCAAGTGTATTGTAGCACTGCTCACTGATCCCAGGTCAGTGTGATGCGTGAAATCAATTTATTTGAATCTCTTTGCCTGTATAGGAATTTGGCGGCGTGCCAGTTGTTTTCATTTAATGTTCTTTGTGTTGAACACAGACAAGCAGGCACGCTTTTGTGCTCCTCTTTCTTTTGGTCTCTCTCTCTCTCAGCCAATATTCTATTCTGTGGGTTTTCAGAAGAAGTAAGAATATGTTACCCTTTCTAAAATCATTTTGTTTAAATAGTATTTAAAGAGCATAGAAACTGGGTCAGCCAGCGAGCAGCATGTGCAGGGCTTTCACAGACTATAGGTGGTAGCACCTGCCTTCTATCATTTCTTAAATTTTGGAAAAAAAAAAAAGAAGAGGCACTGGTTTATTTTTTTTCTAATTCTATGATTTATATCATTATGCAAAGCAAAGACTCAAAAAGTGAAATAGATGGTTGGATGAATGAATCAGAGAGGCTTTTCAGGATCTTTCTCATTTTGAGTAATGACCTGAACGTAAGCATTAATTTGGGAATTCTTTGTCTCACGCATTCTTCTCTTCCTCCAGGTAGCATTATGAGTGTATCTGAGGAACAGCTCTCAGAAAGTAACAGTCTCCTTCCTTTTTCCCTCTTCGTATGAAAAAGCAGCAAGGCATGTGGAACAGCAAGCAATTTAGCCCTTCTTAAACAGCAAAAGGAGTAGACAGCGGCAGCACATAATTCCAGGAGGATTCGTTTTAGAGCTTGGCACTGGGAGAGAGGGGAGCAGAGCAGAAGACTGTTGATGCTGCAGGCAGTCCTTGCGGAAGTTGATAGGCAGAAGTGTGGAGCCGCAGCGCAGGGGTCAGACTCGTACACATCAGCCCCGTTTCCTTGTTTAATTACCTGAAGAGCAAAACATCCAGGCTGAGAGTGTGTGAAAGTGCAGTATCTCGAGCCGCAGTTTGCCGCTCTGACATCCTGCGAGGCCAGCCCTGTCTGTCCGCACACGTCAGGGCCGGTTCCTGACAGCGGGCTATCTCTGCCGGGCCTGGGTTCCTTCCATTCAGGAGGCATTGTGTGCAGGAGGGCTTGGTCAGGAATCTGAGGTTCCTGCCGGTTCTTCCAGCCCGGACAACGCTGTGACAGATAGGCCCAATTTTTTTTTTTTTTTTTTCTTTTTAAAAGAATAATAATAAAAAAAACCTATTGGCTCTTTTTAGTCTTTCCCTTGTAATTCTGGCATTGGTAGAACACTGACTGAAACAAAACAGGTTAACCCTTTCACTACTGAATCTACGTTTTTTTCCTTTTGCTTTATTGTTCTCTCTCCCTTTGCTTAACCTCTCTCATTTTCAGAGGTAAAACCTTCTGAGGAGCAGGATCTTTCAGACTTGAGTTTGTGCTGTGCAGAAAATAAACGAAAAGTTTGAAAATGTTCTTTGTCTTTGTGTAATCATGAATGTAATCATCATACTTGGCACTCTAAGTTTCTCATTTTCAGCATGCTTGGCAACATTACTTTTATTCATCCCATGGCATAAAACCAAGCCAGTGTTTATTCTGGCATGGCCTGTTGAAACAATGGTGGCAGCTATCAGCAATTCCATTCTTAGTTCTCATGTGATTTTCTTCGGTGTCCAGCTTTGCATTCAGTTTTGAAATATTGAGGTTGAGTTGGTTGTAGTCATTCTCATAGGTATTGAGTGTTGAGGTAACTCCCAGTGACCCATGGAGACTTTCTGTGGCCAGGGCTGGGAGGAACTTAAACATCAGCCCTAGGTAGAAAATCTGCTATCATCTAAAGTTCAAGGTTATAGATATTGAAATATTCAATTAGGTAAAGGTATGGAAAAGTACTGAATGTGTATATATGGTTTGTTGTTGGTTTTGGTTTTTTTTTCCTGATTTATAGAAAATCAGAGTATGACTTCTTGTCTTACTGTGCAAATAGCAAAGGAAGGGAACATGTTTATCTGTCTTTGCAGCAAAAATCAGTGCAGCTTGTGACTGTTACGTTTCATTGTTGTGGGCAGAAGCTGGTCCAAGAAAGATGTTTGTGGTTATAGGAGTGGAGAACAGAGAGCTGAAAGTTAACTATGGTTTCCTTTTCTTTTACACCGAAGGCTTTCAATCCAGTCTGTACAGTTATTCCTGTAGTTGTGCAGGACATTTTCATGTGCTAATGGTTTTGGTTACTTTGTAGGTGTGATCAAAATTGCTGGAACAGTAACTTACATTTTCCCTGCTAGTATTTCATTAGGATTTTGTAATAAAGATTTAAAGGCATACTCTTCCTGTGCAGAAACATTAATGGCCATTACCAGGAAAGGGTTTATAGGGGATTCCTCATTAAGAGAATGTGCCCTTCCACGGGCATCTGCAGCTGTGAGTACACATAGCATAATGGGACCAAAAGAGTCATTATGATCTATTGTGCTCCTAATCCTCCATCTAAGAAGGATTTGCAGGGGATGCTGCAACAAAAGAGCTGTTACAGTGTACCAGATCGATAATCATGATCTAATAAATTCTTAAATATGTACATAATACTCCGTCTTTTAGAATCAGCCTGCTTTTTCAGTAGGAACTCCTATGCTATTCTGGTGTAAAGGTGCCTTTAAGTAAAAGCGAATTACTTAAACACACAGTTTTAAATCCCTTTATCCGGCCATACTGTAGAGAAGCCATAGTGTAAACAAATATTGCTTGGATCTATAGGATGAAAAAAGATGGTTTATGGTCAGGGCCGTGTTTCCACAGGGTTTGTATATATGTAGGAAATAATGTGTTGGTATGAACATGTATCCCTCCTTCTGTTATATGACACACCTTTATATTTTTCTAGAGTTCTTAATCCAGTGAACTGACCATGACCTAGCCAGCCATTGCCAATCTCAGTCTGCAGCATAGGAAAAGCAAACTCCCCACATATGGGTGGTGACGACAGCAGTCACACTGTCCTTCCTTCCACCCATTGGGTGTCCATCTCCTCTCTGAAAATGTCAGAAAAGGGTTGTGCATAGTGCATGATTGCTACGTCAAAAAGTCCCTTAGAGATAATGGTTTTAAATCAGTATTCTGTTTGAAACCGGAGGAAAAAAATCTAGCTTGGGCATATCTGCAAGTCACTGCTGTGACAGTTTTGTTTAAGGAAAGTTCTCACAGATAGAGTCCCAAGCTGCATTAAAACTGGCACCTTGTGTTGTGCCCAAGCACTTACCACTGCTTTTTGCAGATGTTCTCCTAGTGTGAAGTGCTGTAATTTGCTCTTGGTATGAAATTCCACTTCATAATCACCTCTACATTCTTCTCTTACTTCTCTTTTGAATGGCTACAGCTAAGCACCATGTGGAGTACAACACAATTAGATAAAATGAAATTGTATTTAAAGGCCTGTGTTCCTACAGAACACTCCCTGTTCCTAAAGAAACAAAGATTTCAAATGTTAATTGTCCTTAGCTGTGATCAGATTCATCTGGGGCTGACTAAAAGCACAAATCTTCTCTTGGCCTCTTTTGCATCCAGGGACTTTCTCCTCAGATTGCACAACATTTGGTGAATCCATTTGGGATTGGTTTTGGTAGTGGAAACTGACTGGGACATAGAATGGTCAGGAGATGGGCACAGGATCGAGGACAGAGAGGTAGTATTGATGGCAGAGAGAAGAGAGGACTCTGAACTGACAAGTGAGAAAAAAAATGCTTGAAAAGTGTAACTAAGGAAACAATGGAAAGGCGGAGGAAATTTATGAAAATCAATACCTTCCCTTTGTCACTCAAACAATAATGCTTTTCCATCATCAAGGGCTGAAGGAGTGTGTACTGATTATGCTGTGTTTCTAGACGCAGAACTGCATTAGAGCAGTTCACTTGGTGTTATTGCTTTGCCATTTTGGCAATTACAGGCTCTGCCAGTGGGTTGTCCTATTATAACTGCGAGAAGACTCATCCATAGCCACTTTTCTGTTAAGACTTAATTTTCTTCACGTAAAAAGGTGCCCCCCTGCCTTTATGCCATTAGATCTTCTCCTTCATCAGGGAAACTTAAAATATTTGATGAGGAAGTGGCTTTCTCACCTGGCTTTGGAAAATAGCTTAAATGGAGAAGTAATGTTTAGCTGTTATAGATGTGCTTGAATATTTATTCACAGCCCTCATTCGCTTTACTTTTGAAAATACTCAGAAACCAATTGACTGGTTTAATACAAAAATAAAGGTATTAACAGTAAACATCAACATACTGTGCAGCACAACTGCTATGATGCTACTGGTGCTGCTGTTTACACGAATTCATACAGCGGCCTGGTTTCCAGCCCACTGTACTGGAGGCCAGCGTAAAGGTTTTGTTGTCTGATGTAAGAATGAGCTCTATCTTCTGAATGCTCATCAGCCTTTTTCTAAGCTCATTATCCGTTTGCTGTTGAATAAGTACACATATATAATGTATATACACACGTATTATTCAACAAAGTAACATTCAGCACAGTATTTTCTAATTTCACTTTTTTGAAATAGTATTTTATTGAATAATACTATTCTCTAATTTCACTTCTTTGACTCTTTCCAAAGACTATTGTGGTTTGCAAATCTATATTGAAAGTGCTCAAGTGCTCAACGACAGTAGATTCTTATCAGGGCTCCTTTGAACAAAGCTTTTGTACGATTATAAATGGAGTAAATAAGTACAAATTGATCAATACATGACAAAAGGGTGAAGAAGGGAGGTCAAGAGGTAGGAATATTTCCATATAAAACATTTTCCCTGTTGAAAATGGCAGTAAGAGCATAAATAAATGTTGTGTATCGCTGTGTATTTGCTCCACCTGGTGGATTTTCTTGAAAGTGTTTTTAATCTTTGCTAATAAGGGAAACTGTCTTTAATTAAATACAAAACATACTACCCAGAGTAAAGACAGCCTTTTAATTTAGAGTAGCAGTAGCACTGCAAAAGACAGATTTGGGAAAGAAAACATTAAAACTGGCAATTTCTCTTGGCCACACTCAGTCAGTACAGTAATCTCCATGAGAACATAGAGTTTCCAAGCAATTAATGAGGACGGTTTACTTTTGGACTAGAGCTTTGTAATTAAAAAGGTCCAAATGCAAGACTTGTGAGGTTGCACGTCATCGGGAGAAGTGAGGATCTGCCACGTTGCCCCCAAAGCCACCTCAGAGCCAGGAATTCATGAGTGCCCTGGTAAGAAGGGCGGCTGCTACTGAGAAAGAGTTCTGCATTCAAGTGTGAGCACTGTGCATCGGCATAATGTCTGTCTGTCATTAACCTAGCTTTGCAAACATTGTTTTCTTTGGAATTCTTAAGGACTCGATTATGCTTTGATCATCGCATTGTTCTCCTTAGGTTATTTTTTTCCTTCAGAGTGTAATGGCTCCCTAACAGAAGGTGAAGTTTAGAAAATAGTGTCTCCATATGCAAGGGATTTGGAGACCTTTTTATTGTCTTTAAAAATGTCATTCATAGTCCTCATTAGCATTTATTGTTGCAAGCGTACAAGCAGAAAATGTGAAATTGGTATGTCATGAATAGCTCCACAGAGCTCGAGAGCCCTGAAATTTTGCCTGCAGTGTGGTGTGGGGCAGGCATTGAGAGAAAGCTGTCCAGATGGCTGCCAGCACAGAGCCGAGCTGCAGGTTTTTGTCTCTGGTGCTGAGAGGAGGGAAAGTTCACTGGAGCATACGCTATCACCCCTTGCGTTTTAACAAAACTCACTCGCCATCAGTCAAAACGGGGAGGTGGTGACATTGAAACAAAAGTTTTCAATATAATGTAACAGTCCTTGTCAAATGAATAAAATATGTTTAGTTAGTGTCACAAATATTGACGTGTTACGAAGAAAAATGCAAGGCTCAAATTTATGGCAAGTGGTAGATCCTCTTTCACACAAATATGCTCTCACGTTATCTTTATTATGAAAATCCTATGCATTGAAAAGACATTGATTAGAGGTCAAAACTAGGGTTAATATACTACAGCAGGAGGAGTTTCCCTACCCGTGTTGAACGAGCAAACACTCTGAGCTTCAAGTCAAAAGGCAACTGATAGCTTGAGCCCCTCCCTTTTTTGGGGGGCAGGGGATCTTAAAACATGACCCTATTTGAACAGGACCAGGTATCATTGTCCAGGCATCTCTGAGGCACACCAGCTGCATTTCTTCTTTTGTCAGTGAAATGGCATCTTCAGTATTTTGTTGTGTCCCTTCGGAAATGATACCAAATCTGTATAAAATTTTCCGTAGTGCCTTGGTGATGTTCATCCTTAGATGGTGTGGTAATTTTCTTTGAATATGAATGAAATTTACAGTCAGTTCTGATTTACTTTGCTCCCATTGTAGCAAATGCTTTATTTAATAAAGATGTAAGAGAAAAAACTTGATTTAGATCAATCGAGCAAAGGAAATGAGCACCACAGCAGGTGTGTACATGTGAGCATGCGCATTTGTTACTGAAGTGCACACATAGAGTGCAGCAACTCTACAGCTCTCTGAAGGACTGAAGCCTGTGTTGGCCCCCCCATTCTCAAGCAATTAATTTGCAGTTGACCTATTCTTCTCCTCCCATAGATCTTTATATGTCATTTTTATTGTTTTAAACTTGAAGTACACCTGAAACGCCATTCAGATTTCTGACAGCTTTCAACAAGAATGATTTTTTTTGGTCCTTTTCTGATCAAAGGACAGTGAGCAATCTAGATTGCCACGCTTGTCCTACTGCCAAGGTTGCTTTTTCTTAGCAGATGATTTGAAATCTTTTTTAGAGGACTAATTTTTGATTTTACTTTTGAAGTAATATGATTTTAATTTTTCTTAAGTGAAAAAAGAGAGGACTGCTTTCTCATCTCTGATGGATTTAAGCCAGTATTCCTTTAGTCAGCAGTAGGTGTAACGTGATGAAGAATTTCTCTTAGACAAGCAAGAATATTTACTTCCCAACTTGATGAGTATAGCTTTAAGATATTAACTATTTGTATAGATAATCTCAGTCTGCGTTTCACAGAGTTATGTATGTTTTAAATGTCCCATTTGTCTTTTCTTTCTCCAAGTCCAGAAAGCCTTGCCAATAAGGAAATGCTTAGGGAAATGTTTACTGTTGTCTGGCACATGTTTTGTGTTGCATGTATTAAGAGCTGCTGTTATAGATAAGCACATATCTCATTGGAATATTTTAATTCTGTTTCCCAGAGAAGTAATAGAAGTTTATGAAGATGTGACTTTCATTAATACCTCAAGATCTTTTGTGATAGCACAGTAGAAATGGGAGGGTAGTTGCACTGTCATGGAAAAAGTCACGTGGAAGTTACTGTGGCATATCATAGGTAGGCAGCTGTTGCATCGAGCAATAGGAGATCCCTGGCAGCCAGAAATCAGTGAGCATCTCCCGGAGGTGTTGCCTTTGCTGTACTTTGGTTTGACGGTCAACTGAAGAAAGTTAAGAAAGCATCCAGAAGTAGTTGTCCTGTCTCCGCAATCAGCTTTACAGCTCGCACATTACTTGGGTTTGCCCTGTCAGTGGGATGCCTTAAGAAAACACTAATAGCTTCCAGCTGGGTGGAAAATCAAAACGTTTGGGGGCCGACAAAACTAGCAGATTTGAATTTGAAAGACCAGCTAATGCCTCCATTTTTATTTACCACTCGCCCATAAAAGATTATTTTCCAATATGTCAGCCTCATTTGGTGGCCAGTGGTCTGAAAGTGAGAGTGGAACAAGCAAGCGGGGAAATCTGGACATTAGTGAGTCCGCCCTTTCAAGCTGGTGTGCCACTTTGTGGGATGGCCTCTCCTCGGGCTGGGGGGGTCTTAATGACCATTCATCAATGCTCGTTGACTGATCATTGAGTGCCTTCTCATTCAGTTTATCAAGTCTTGCACATAAAAAGTCAGAATAAGCATTATTCAGCTTTGTTAAAGCCAACTAGGAGTAAAATGCTCCATTTGAACCCATTTTGCCCTTGGTTTTTCACTTTGTTAATGCAGTCCTGCTTAAATGAGTGCTTTTATTGGGTCGGTTAGAATATCTGAAACTATTAATTCTCTTGTATTGAATAGCTGGTGGCAGGCCAGAGCAGATGGGGTAGAAAACTATTTGGTTGGGTGTATTGCTTTCAATTAGGATCAATGAGGTTTCAGCTCCTTTGAATTAACTCACTTAATACCCACTGTGTGAAGTCACAATGTATCACAACAGTCTGCTCTAAGTCGAGCGGGAAGTTGAGAAGTCCTACAGAAAATCTTTGAGTTAAATTTTTCCTTCGCTGTGTTAATAGAGAGCTTTCATTAACTACAGATGCGTTTCAGTGGACTTCAAGTCCCTCTTATTAAGCTAGGTTTAAGCTGAAAGCAGTTTCTATGCTTTCAAATGGTGATCATTTGGAATTTTTCTTCTCTATCAAAGCAATGCAATAGCAACTTCATATCAAATGTGCAAATTTGATGGGGGGGGGGGGGGGGGGAAGGGGGCAAATATATGAATGCAGAGGTTGTGCTGCACACTTCTGTTCATTTCCAAAACTAAAAGTTGTCAAGGATTAATTAAAATTACTTGGTAGTCTTTTGAATGATTCCTGAAGGAGCCACCCAGGAAGGACTGAAGGTGCTGGACTGCCTGAAGGTTGGCTTCTGGATTTTTCTTTCTTTCTGTGTCCCTTTCATTTTGGTGTTACTTGTAGCATCAACTCTTGTGACACTGCAGAACTGTTCATTTGTTTAAACCATTGCATTTCCTTTCCTTGGTTGGGAGATGGGGAGAATAAAACTCTTTTACAGAATGGACTGTCCAGCCTCGCTTGGCCTGCTAAAATTTCAGGACCGGTGCAAAGACTGTTAGAGCAGTCTTCAGATGACTGCTATAAAAACGGGGGTGGGGAGAGAGAATAAATATCTACAGATATTTATTCAGGGAGGGCTGCCAAATGGGTTGCAGCCTGCCTCAGTGTATTAAATAATGAGAGGGAAAAACTATTCATGCAGCTGGCTGCTTGAGAAAATGCTGAAGTAGTCTCAGATGCACAGGCATTCTGCGAGCCCTTCCATGAGCAGACTTCTAGGTGAGAATCTCCAGGGATCCAGGTTTTGTTGACATGGATCAATTTAAATGGCAATTACTGTAGTCAGATAACAGCTTAAAAAGGCTTTTTACACACAGAAAAGATGCATAATCACACAGCATATGGAAGTTCAATTTCGCGAGCTGTAGTCCGTGGATTTACAATGTACTGATATTAAGATCTACTTTTAAGAGTGAATATCGTTCGGTTTTATTAAAATGCGTCATACCTTTGACACGTTACTTTCTGCTCTGAAGTTGATTCAGGCTGCATCTATGTTGATGAAAGATTGTATTTCCAACTGTGAAAATGTTTTTCCTTTCATGTAGAGTACAGCATTAAGAAAAGAAAAACAGCCCAGAGAATACAATACTAACTGCCTGGTTTTAAATAGTGCAGCGAATAATAAGACAAAAAGAATGCTAAATTCTTTCAAGGCCTTGGTGGTGGCACGGACTTCGGTGTTATTCTTTCCCTGTCCTCCCTGGTAGTGGTTTCTGTCCTGGAAATGTTTCTACACTGGGATGTTTCTCTTTGGCTCTCCAGTGTAAAAATTCATCACACGCAACTTCTCTTACGGGGGATATCTGTTAAGATTGAGGGAAGGGCCTCCCTCAAGTAGAGATGCAGTACCTTGTTGGCTGTGGAATATTTACTAGGGTGAAAGGAGCTGATGTTTGCTTCTCCCATCCCCCCAAATTCACCAGTGCTGTGCTTGAAGCCCCTCGTTTAAGCGAAGCTTAACAGTGGCACTTGGATACCCTGAAAAAATTATTGTGGAAACATCAACAAATGAAGTGACTCATTTGTTTTAAGTCAGAAATATTCATGAGTCCAGGCCGGATGTTGGAGGGCTTGTTATTTTTCACTTAATTTTGTGTGTGTGTTCTTTCCTAAGTAGATCTTTATCAGCTCTGTGGCAGCTAGCGGAAGGAAAAGGAAGGCCTGAAAGCAGGGCTGTTCTCTGCACTACAGGCAGAAGATGGCATAACACAAAATCAAGGGATGCATAAATAAGTACAAAAGGATGAGTCTTGTGCTGACAAGGAGGCAGCTTCTGAAGATCTGCCTGAGAATTGCTGGTTTCCTATATGGGTTTGATTGTGTACTGAAAGGCAGAGTCGAACCAGAATGTGTGTGCTAATTGCTGGAGAAATGCTTGTTACTAAAACAGGAGGTTTGGTAAGCACTAAATTGGAGGGGAGCTGGAAAAAGAAGATATTTTTCCTCGTGCCTGGAATTCTGTGCAAGGCTATACGTGCTACAGAAGGCATGCAAGCCAGGCGTGTGCTTCTCCTAAGAGGCAAGGATGTTTTACAAAGGACTAAAGAGGGACTGCTGAGAGGAAAATAGCCAGCTTTAGATAAAGCACTATAACAAAGACTTGTAGTTTTATGTATCATGGTGTCCATTAAAGCTTAATAGGGAAGAGTGCATTGAACCTAGCCAGGCATACGTTTTTCATGTGAAGGATAAACATTGAAGGGGTGTGCAAAACCAGAAATTGGGAGGACATGATTGTTTAGCTTTTGAAAAAGCTTTACGGGGAAGATTTTGTTTTCATCCCCCATGGATCACCACGCAAGGTAGAGGAGAGTAAGCTGCGAATGTTTGGAACATATCAATGCAGGAATCCCAGGGGGTTAAAAGCACTATAGTAAAATAAAAGTGGTCTGCTTTCTAAGTGTGTTCTATTTTACACATACTACTGAGCATCTGAGAAAGGGAGTGATTTTGATACTCTGTTCACCATAGTAAAACAGTATAATAACGAACAAAGTGTGGGGAAGGGAGAGGAAGGAGGGGGGACCCTCTGCTCTGTCACAGTGCGCGTTTTGTGTTTCCAGCTAAATAAACAAACGTAGTCCTACAGAGTTCAAAATGATGGCTGTTAAAATAAAGAATGAATTTGTTTCCACTTTTGGAGGGAAGCCGATCGGAAGCGATGCTTTCCTCTAATTGCTTTCAGCAAGAGAAGGGGTTAACTTTTAAAGAAAAATGAATAATTCAGTGTTGAGCTTATCACTCCACATTTTACTTTCTATTCTTCGGTCATCTGGAACTTGGTGTGAAAGGTAGAGTAAAAGGAGTCAGCTGAGGGGAGCCGGGGTTGTGATAATTTGCACACACATCCCTGTCATTGTTCTGCCTGAAGAGACAGGGCTGGGTTCAAGGCCACATGTGCTCCTGTCATCATTCACATTTCTGCTCCAAGTGCAATCCAGAGTGTCAGCTCTCCATCTGTCTTTGCCTGGCAAACGCACGCGCCCAGCATCCTGCCTCCAGCAACGCTGCCACAGCCAGCTCCGATGGCCCCGCTCGCGTCTCCCCTCTCATTCCAGAACAGGAGGCACTGAGCCCGAAATAAGCCTGCTTTGAGGAGAGAGCCATTTACAGGGTGGTATATTTTATCCGAGAATGCCTGGTGAGTTAAAATTATCGCAGCTCTTTTGCTTGTAAATGAGGAAACGCTAATTGTTTTTTGATAGTTGTTTTTTTTTTTTTTTTTTTTTTTTTTAATATAGATGGTGATTTGCAAGCTGATACGGGGACGGAGTGCTTGGGGGATGCTAATTCTGTTGTGTGTGCATTTGGGGGAGGGGAATGCGAGCGAGGAAACTGCCCAAGATGCTACTTGCAGCAGGACTGGGTGGTTCGGTGCAAAGGGATGGAAATAGCAGAAAGTGGCCGTGTCCGGGGGTGTGGGTCCCTGCATGGGGGGTCGTTTTAGTCGGGAGAAAGGCAGCTTCAGGTTGGCTTTAGGGACTGTCAGCTGCACCTCAGGTCTGGGGATATTATATCGGGGAAGGTCAGTCGCAGCTGAAGTGATCTCCTTGAAAAGCTGTTTGTGTCGGAGGAGTGAGGGAGATTTATAAACCGAATTCTTGTGGCATTGTCCTAAATTGCAGCGCTTAACTGTCACCGGGCAGATTGCTGAAATATGTTAATGCAAAATAAAACAATGAAAAAATCTGCTGAATGAGAGAAATTGCCGTGGTGCTGGAAATTTTAATAGATTGGTTTCCTCGGGAAAATATTTTCCTTGGATCTTAGAATCACTTGTTTTCATCGGCAGTAGCACTTATCAATTAGACATCGCTTCTCCGTGGGGTGATTTATCTGAGGGGTTTGCGCGAGGATCGACCGCAGCGGAGGGGTTGAATCTGGTGTGTGCTGTTTGTTTATTCCTTTCGGTAAGGACTGGGCAGAGACATGTGCCTGATTACAACAGCCTGTGTCTCGATAAAAAAAGACAGCGCCGAGCCTACAGCTGGCTGGTTCGTGTGGATTATTTGGGTAGGACAGGCAGAAGAGGCTATGCTTGATCACAGGGAGTCTGTGCACCTCGCAGATGGTGTTTTGAAACAGTATCTGCCAGTTTGCTGCAACCGCAGTTGCATGTAGGTATTGCCAGTTGTTGGAGGAATGTTTTCCTTTTAGGATTTTTCTACATGGTCGTACCCCACTGCTGGTATGTTTGCTGATCCCCTGGTTGCAACAAGGAAGTGGGCACTGTTTGCTCAAAGCACAGGGCTAAGAGGATTTATATGGTTGAAATATGGGCAAATTAATTTGCATAGATAACAACTGAGGACTACGAAAGGTCAATTTAACCCTTTAAACCTAAAATTTGATTTGCATGCATTATGTTCCTTGGAATGCGGTCTTCATTAGAAATATCACGGTAATTCATTAATTTGGAAAACTGCGTTCTGCCTAATGTGGCTCTCCTGACGTTTTCCTTGTATTTGTATGAGACTGTTCTTCTTGTGTGGCTTTCTAAATCTGTGCTTCATTAAGATATTTAATTGTACTGAAGTGACACCATCCCATCAGTTTTGATCCTTGTGTCTTATCATTTGGGGTATTAGCAAACAGCATTGGAATTCCAAGAGCAGAGGTTTTTGAGAAACCTATTAAGCCTTTGGCATTCAAATTACTTAATCTACCTGCTGGTTAAAATTTCATGTATCTTTAATCAAAATGGCACGCGCTGCACTCGAGTATGTGTGCCCTTATCGATGCTTGTGAAGCTTTACCACTGAATAGACGTTTAATTTCCAGCATTCCCTCAGAGCAATAGCAAGCAAGAAGTGTGTTTTAATGTCAGCTCCGAGTGTTAGAAAACCTTGCACTTGGATACAGAGAATACACTAACAGCTGTGACTGGGAGCATGTGCCAGAATGGAGATACTTGAACAGATCTGACACTTGGCTATTTTTGACACCCATCTGCACTTTTTTACTCTCCTCTAGGATGAACTGCCTCTCAATCTGTTCGCAGCATATTTTAGCCCTTTAATATTGTGGTGTTGGGTTTTTTCAAATGGGCATTATTAGCCATCTGGGGCAGATTTTGTATTTTAAAAGTAAGCACATTATGTACAGAAGATTAAAAGGATGTGTATTTTTATGTAATCTGATATTATGTCAGTGCCTTTTGTGTGTGTATGAAGTCTTGATTTCAGAAGCATCCCTTCACAGTAGTTCTGACATCCAAAGCCCTCCTTATTTCGGAGAAAGAACAGGAAGTAATAAAAGCAGGCTCTGGTTTATGTGTAGCGATAACACTTCTACACGGAATACATTTGCTCTTCAAAGGCCAACCCTTCTTACTGCTGTTACGGTGACTGGCTGCTCACCTTCTCACTAACCCGCCACTGAAAGCCGGGGCAGAAAGGCTTGCTAATGAAACACTGTAAAAGCCATCGAGATCTCTGCTAAGGCATTGCTGCCAGAAAAGTCCATTGGAAGCTAATCCTGTTAACAGGAAGCTCCGGTAACCGAGTTAGCCGTGCCGTCCTTGTGTTCGGGGGCTCGAGGAACTGCTTATCTCTAAATAATTGACGTTGGAGAAACAGTGTTCAAATCTAAGCCCGTATCCTGGTTTGTTTGATTGCTGTGTTTTCTTTTTTTAAATATACGTATCGCTGTTTATTCCGGACTTTATTTATGAAACATTACAAATCTATCAGTCATTTTATAGGACTTTCAAAGAACAGATGTTGGCCTACAAAATGCTTTATTATTGCCCATGGCAGTGTTCAGCATGGTTTCCTTAAAAGGACAATCAGTGATCACAGTCATTGTAGCCCAGAAATAATGCTGTTCTTTCAGAAGATGGCCTGGTATTAGGTCAGACCACCCTTTCTTTACTTCTGCTCTCCAGATGTGGCTGCTACTTTTTTTTTTTTTTTAAGTTCGTGTTTCAAAAAAAAAAAAAAAAAAAGGGTTTGTTTTCAAAATCTGGTTTTACTTAAGATATCTCCATCCTGGAGTGCATTTCATAAATTGCCCACATATTTTTCTTAGCAGAGAACTTAACTGGCTGTAATTTTTAACACATGGCCACATCATGTGATATTTTCAAAACATTTGCACATAGCTTTAAGAAGGTCCCAGCAGAAATGATCCATCATCTCACAGCCAGCCTGTTTCTTAACAGCATATCTGCATTTTCCATTTAGCAGAGCTATATATTATTAGCTTACATTTTGGGTAGTAAAACAGTGCATTGCTGATTGTAAAACATGAACTTTATTATCTGCTGAAAATTGATTTGGCATTTATAGCCACTGTGTACTAGACTGGCTTTCTGGTTTTAACATTAGTGCTTGCAAGTGATGATTTGTTTAAAGAACAGAAACAAAATTGCCATGGACATAACTGTGAGTGTCCTAGTAACTGAACATTTGGATTATCCACCTGTTTTTTAAATACATGCTTCTAAATGCTATTATACAGCAAAAGTCTCCTAACAGTCCATTAACCGACTTGTTCAGTTTTAAGTTGCAGTTGCTATGCTGTTATATTAGGACAATTCTGTGTCTTATAAAACAAGTTTCCTGCCAAACAGGGAAAACGTGTCTGGAAATACTTAAGTCTGAGTATTAACCTTGCATCATTATTCCAATCATCCTACATAATGTCTTTATCTTCTTTAGGATTCCGATAGCAGCGAAAAGCTCCTTCCTTTGGAGGACTGTGGGTCATGAGGTGCAGGTTTCAGGACACAGCATTATAATGACTGCTTTTCAAAGTATTAAAGTTTCTTTTTTTTCTTTCTGATAGCAATAAATTCCAACGTCTGCATGGCACTATTGCACTTACTTCAACCCAAGGGGCTGTGAACCACATTTGCTGCATATGCGTGGAAAGAAACGCATGCGTTGTGGGATGCAGATCATACTGCTGAAAGAGCATTAATAGATATATTTTTAAGCGGCATCCCAAATGTTCTTTTTCCATGAAAATTTAGTGATTCTAAGCTGAGACCCTTACTTAGCTGGTCTTTCCTTGGTGCGTGCACAGCTTATAGTGACAACCACATCTTGGTTTGAGGACTTTAGACTACATAGTAGTACGTATCTGCCAATTAAGGCGTAGTCATCATAGCTTGCTAATCAATGTGATCTGTGTATATGCGTTTTTTTAATTAATAAAAGACTCGAATACCAGTTTGGGGTAAAATAAATTCTAAAATGATGTGATATGCACATTTGAAATAAATGCAAAGCTGATTCATGTAAGACTACAAGGGGATATGATCTGTGGTCGTTACGAGAGCATTACATATGCCTGTACCAGTTCTCTGGTTGGTTTGCTGCATCCTTTTGTTGTCAAACTATACTCACAAAATCAGCTGCAGTTTGGTCTTTTACTACCAGATCAGACTAAGGCTAAGTGCAAAAGAGGACTTCTGCACTTGAAGCAGTAGTTAAGTTCCAAAAGCAAAGTTGCATATGCAAAGTTGCAATGCCTTTGGACTACTCAACTCTCTCCTAATCCCAGCTGCATAGCTGTTGCAGCTCTGAAGCTTCCCAAGCACAGAGAACTGCATCTGTGCCTGCTAAGATCTGTCTCAGTGCTCTAGGGTTAAGCAGTGCCGAGTTCACGCCTGTGTCTTGCTGCAATGGAAGCATTTCTATATCTGGGTTGTTTGAACAGTTGGATCTGGTAGGTAATCTGGGAGAATGTCCAATGCCTATTTAGAAACACTGGTCGCTACACAAGTGCAGGCTTATTTTCTGTTCCCAGAAAAGGGCGTGGTGTCAAATGAAGCACAGGGTTGAGTGATGCTGGGGCAAGTAGAGATTCAATTGGGAAATCCATAGGCCCAGCAGCACTTGGATCTTCTCTTAAAGAACTCAGACACAGGTTTGCTATATTGGGCCTCTTGGTGTGGACAATCTCATTCAGCATAGTGCCATATCACTACATTTATACAGGGTTAATCCGTGAGGCTGGTGGAGCCCTTGCTGTGCTGAGCAATGCTATGTGTTCACTGGCTCAGCTCTCCACAAGCTCAGCTGTCTGCACTGTGTTGCATTCTGCGATGTGTGGGACTAGATAGAGATTATTCCCATCCCAGAGATCTTGCTCCTGGCTGGTAGCTTTCTCCTGCCAAGGAGCACAATGTAGGCCTAAACTTGTGCGAGCAGAAGGAAGATTTGAATTTATGGCTTTTACTTCTAGAGTGAGGCTTCCAGTCAAAAGGCAGCTGAACTAAATCAAAAATCATCTTTTTCATCTCTTAAACCAGTTCTACTTGCCATTCTGCTAACGGTGAAGATATGAACATCTCTCTAGAGGAGGGAATAGAGCTGTGGGTCCCGCGTCTCCAAATTATTGAGGCTCATGAAATGCAGGAGTAAGGCATCCTAGCCCCCAGGATCTCCCTGTTAGTGAGATGGGGGCAGCTGCTGGTCGAATGTAACTGACTAGTTATTGTCCATCTCGTGAGCTGTCACAGCTATCTGATGGGAAGATGGAGAAATGGATGAAGTCAGACTGTTAGAGGTTTGCAGAGAAAGGATGAGAAGCAACCAGCATAAGGAACAGGCCATGATAAAATCCAAAGCAGATACCAGCATGTGAGGATGGTTGGACAGTGAAAGAGGCTCTCCAGAGAGGTGCTGGTATTTCCGTTACTGTAGCCGTTGAAAATTCTATTGGCATCTGATCCTCTGGGCAGAGGGTTCAGACTTGCTGCTCTCCTGAGACCCTTCAGCCTGTGTGTTACCCTCTGCTACTGCTGGGCATTTCCCTTCAGCTGCTTTGGAAATGCAGCCTGAGGTACTTGCCCCTTTGCAGTATAGGGAAGGGCTCTGGTGTCAGTTTTGTTCTGTTTTGGGAGGAAATTTCAACATTATTGAGCTTCTGGGCAGCAACAGTGAATTATTTATCAAGCCAATTCCTACATCATCACTTGGTCTGTAGCTTGCAGAGTAAACTTTGCCTTGTGTACTGCTGGGGAGCCAGGCTGTTGGGCACAATGCGGGCTAACAGGGTGAACCTCCTTACCCCCATGTATTTTGTGGAGCTGTGTTTGCACAGAGTAGAGCTGGATTTATTTCCCTGTCCTGTGTTTTTTTTCCTTTTTTTAAACTTTCCATTTTTTCCCTCCCAGCAATTTATTCTCTATCACCAGTTAGTGGTTTTGTATGGAGCAGCAGCCTCACTGTGAGCACTAATTGCAGAAAAACTTGATAGAAAATGATAGAAACATTGGGATCTGAGAAGGGTCTATGGTCAGCAGTGCAGTTCTGCTGGCAGATCCCAGGAAGTCACCTCTTGGGTCTGTCCTGGCGGCACAGAGCACCTGGCAGTGATGTTCTTGCAGCTGGCTTAGGGCTGCAGTGTCCACAGAGACGCTGAGCAGATCCAGCTTCTAAAAATCTCTGCCCAAATTCCTATGGCATGAAGCTACAGCCTTGCTTGAGCTTTTCCATGATGTTGCGTAACGTGTTGTGTATTTACTTCTTAAAAATAACTTAATTTTCTTGGTCTTGGATCTGGCAATCTTGTAATATTTTCATGAGGAATGGTAGTACCCACACATCCACATTAATTTAAATTATCCAGCTATTTCAGTATTAATGTGGATATATGTTCTGGACCAGTGTCTGTAACTTTAATCTCCCTTTAAATGGGTACAAAGCCTTAACTCAAAGGTGGCAGGAAATCTTTCTGAAGTTCAAAAGGAAATGTCGTAAGCAGTGGATGCAGTTATTACGATCACTGCTCATATGGTTCTCATTCATTATGGACGTGGAAGCAGGCTGTAACGAGCTCTGCAGCAGTTTTGCATATTGACAATACCGAGCTGACAAAGACTGAAAGAGCTGTTGCAATAGAACAGTGAGGGGAATCAGCATTGATCACGTCTGGGAGGAAAGGCTGAGGAATAAGGAAGAAAAATGTATTTTGGTAACCCTTGGAGTGTGCTGTAAGTTCATGCAGATTTGGTATAGGGTCAGGACTCTATCGTTCTCGGTTAAGAAAGGGGTTTTGCTTTAATGAATTGAGATTTGAGGAAGTGGGATTTGCATATTTTTAACTGCTTTCCAGTGAGGTTTGAAATGATGATTCAAGAAGACGGAATGTGTTTTAGCTTTTGAAGTCCATTGCCCTTTTCATCTTACTGGTACATATTTTCTCTTTTACGGGTTAATGCAGTATTCTGTTACTTGCAAGCCATTCCCAAAGCATGTCTATGATTTAACTTTGTACCCTTTCAGTTCTAACGCTTTATTGGACTTTGCTACTTGCTTGTAGCCCACCTCTCCAATCTCACCTTTGCAGTTCAAGTGCAGGTTATTATAGTCCCTCCTTGCCTTTGATTCTCTTCCTGATGCTGGTTCTACTGTCTTATCCTGCTCTGTTAAAGAGGTGAGATCCAGGATTAGTGACCCTCCTTAGAGGATCATAGAGGGCCTTCCTCCTCCCTTCATTCCGGGCTTCTCAATATGTTGTTCTGTGACTCACTGAAACACCCATGACTCAAAAATAGTCTTTCTGCCACAAGACTATAGTTCGGGAAATGTGCACACACTTACATCATACAAAAATTCAGCCATGATTTGATTTTTGCTTCTAAACTGTGCATTTTGGTGACACTTTCAAGCCAGAGCAGTAAACATATATATATCATCTTGGATTATCATTTTAGCTGCCATCTCCTTTGACTTCCTTTCGTATGATTTCCCAGCGTCACTCCTTGAATTTTTAAGAGAATCTTACTTTAAAGGATTTTGTGCCTTCCAGAGCACCAGACACATTATTTGTGGTTAGCAAATACAAATTAACATTTATTGTTTTAATTTTATTTTTCCAGTCCATTTCACCACATAATTGTTGATTGCATAATTATATCTGCTAACTTTGCATGCAGTTGTTTGTGTTCTAGTTAGGAGAAAGTTTACTAACCAAAGTTTCAAAGAGATCATTTTCTGTGGATGGTGCTACTGTTTCTCCCAGCTACTTTCTTTGCTTGGAACTGTACAAGTACACTGGTTTTGACTTCTTAAACTATTTACAAGAAGATCTTTCATAAACAGGGAATTCTGTAATTCCATTCTTCTGAGAAGGAATCCAAAACTTAGCAGTTTTGAGGATACACCCTGAGAAATACTGATAATGACTTGGAGGGTTAGTAATACAGTAATAAAGAAGGCTGAAAGGTGCTCGTGAAAGGAACTTTGATTGTGTCTGCAAAACAAAGGGCATAAATAGAATGTCCACCAAGGTCAAATGATGCTGGCATTGAATAATTGTGCAATCCCTGCAGCAGTTTATCCTGTCTTTAAACTTGGTGTTTTTAATTTCTCTGCTGGTAGAGGAAGGAGAGTAATAAAACTTGGTCTGTAGAATTCACGTGGCCCATATTGACTCCTGTCATTCTTCCACTGAGCAGTAGGAAGTCCTCCTTGCAGGGTTCTGAAACAAGTAGCTTCTCCAAATCTCATTCATGCTAGTTCTTGGCAGTACTTATTTTACAGTAAAATCACTAGTAGATTGCATTTGCATCTTCAGGAACAAAAGCAAAGTCCTTTGGATTTTTTTTTTAAATCTGTGAGTTTATTTTTCACTTCCTATTAATAACTGAGACCATTTTTTTTTAAAACTTAGAAATGGAGAAGCAAGACTTCTCTGCAGATGCTGTTAGTATTCCGATCTCTGTTAAAATGGAAAGGATACTGAAGAATGCTTCTCTTGTTTTGTTAATTTACTGACATCTCTCTTTTTGTTATTCTCTGCGCTTGTAAAAGCAAATTTGTATTTGTGTTTTCTATATTTAATAAGCACGGCTGTTGTGCAGGTGATGGATCTGAGCATGAAACTTCCACTGAGAGCTTGGTATGAGAGCAGAGTCCTTGGGGCATGTGTAGCAACTCCTCAGCTGTCCAAAGGGTAGTCAGTGACACCGCTGTTCCTTGTGCTCTGCAGACTGCCTGGGCCTGACAGAGCCACGTCCTGTGCCATAAGCTCTAGGTTTGCATGTCAGCTTCATCCTCTGACATGTAAATTGTTTGAGCAATAATTTCTAATTCCTTTCATTTTGAGGAAGGAAAGCAGTGATACTTGATCTTCAGAGGGTGACAGAAGCGGGATTTTTTAGCTTATGCTTCCTTTAAGTTTTTGCTTCAAACCGCTCTTCAGAGTCTGTAAAAGCTCTAAAGATAAAAATGGTACCTGCATGTCAGATACTGACCAGCATTCCTTCTCAGAGCCACAGGAGAAATGATATCCTCTCTCCTTAGTTAACTTTTATGTTCCTTCAGGAAGAGCTTTGTGGGTGTTGCTGAATAACTCACTTTTTCTTGAAGGAATACAGAAAAGCATGATGCCTTGATTTCATCCCGACAGCAACAAACATGATTGCACAGTTCTGTCTGGGGCACTGGTTCAAGGCAGTCTTGAAAGAATGAACGCCTATTACTTAATCACCAGGAATGCTTAATAGTTTTGTCACAAGTGTTTTTCTTTTTGGAGGCTGTAAGTGTTTTTGCTGTCTTGCCACGCCAGATACAGAAGACGTGCCGTGATGAATTACCCAATGGGGATTCTGCTGCAGAAATTGATGCTTGCTAAAACAAAATCAAAGCCTTCTTTTGTCTCCTTTGGTCATTACAGTAAGCTGCTGGATTTTAAACATGTCTGCTTCTAAGGATGGGATATGCACACATCATTGTGTGCAACTGCTGGCTTTTGAAAGGCTTTTTGCTATAAAATAATATGATTATGCAGATGTTCTGATACTGTTCTTTAAAACAGTTGATTGCTGATCTGATCATGAAAGATGATCAGCAGCTAGCATTTATCATCATCTTCAGATCCAAACAGGTTCCTTTGGGAGTCAGCTGTACTGTTTCAGTATGTTGTAATTAAATTGAGTGCTGTTTAGGTGTCAGAAATTACTTTATAATGCAGGATAATGGTCTTAAATAGACTTATTTGCAGAGTGCAAATCATAATCTAGGAAGTTTCCCTTCAAAGCTATATATTAAAAAAGAAAACAAGCACCCCAATTTCAGCAGGAAGAGAAAAGAATAATTAACAAAAAAAGGTTGATTTCTGACCCAGGCCCTAAACATCCTTGCATTAGAGTTAATCTGGACTTTATATACATTAGAATAATGCGTTATTTGTGAATTTTGCTTGTAAAGTGCTTTGTTTGAAATACCAGTAAAGAAAAAAGATACGTATTGTTTTGTTTCTGTTTGGGATTAGACGGGTATCAGTCAGTCCTTTAGTATTTGGAAAAACTCCTATATGTGTAGCAGGTACTCAGGTGCCTGGCTCTTGAGAGCTATCAAGCAACATTAATTCCCAGAAAAGTTTGTGAGAGTTATGAGTACTCGGCATTTTGCAGAATTAGACTAACGAGAAGAATGAGAAGGGTAATGTTGCTAGGAAAATAATGGATTTATATGCATAGTGAGAGCTGTTTGTAAATCAGCAGGTGGTTTCTAAAATATCAGAAATTAGCAAAGTGTTTACTGATGTGATTTCTTTCAGAAAAACAAACATGTTTAAAAACACTTGAATGCTAAAACTTCAAATGAGAAAAGCTGATTTTCATTTTGTCAGCCATCTTTTTGCATGTAGTTTGAATGCTCACATTTTTCAGGCTTTCTTTAACAGAGAATCGTACACAAAGATCCAAGTATTTCTTGGATAAAAGAAAGTCACAGAATGTCAGGTGTCTAGTAAAAAAAAATAAAACAAAAATCCAATTTAAAAATTAAGAAGCAATTTGCATGTGTGCCAAGTTCCATACACTGCTTTAAAATGCAACCTTGACCCGTACCCCTAACTATCAGCTTAATTGTGTGCATCTTATCTGGAAAGGTTTCAGGCGTGGTAGAAGAAGGAGTGAGCTCAAAGACCTTTAATCCAGTTTCCCCTCTCAGTTACTGAGCTTCACAGCAAATCTCACCTGCTGCCCCTAACCTCCAATTCTTTCACCAATTGTATGGATGGGGAAATATGTGCTGTGCTATATACATAATTTAGAACAATTGTGCTAGCTGTAAGCCCAAAGTCTTTCTTCATCTATCATTTATCTCATGATGTTATCTTCCGTACTCCGTCCCCTTCAGTAAGCACAGCCTGACACGTCTCGTGGCCTTTACCTTCCGCCATAAAAAAGATGGAAAAGCCGCTCGGCACCACCTGGGGAAGATGAGGCAGCCCTGGAGAACGGTGCTGTAGGAGCAGGTGACTGATGCAGAGAAATGTGCCAGTCTGGGGACGCAGCTGAAGGATTGTAGTGGGGAAGGGGGAGGGGAAGGAGAGAAAAAAAGAGCAGGAACATTAATACATCTTCCTGAGGTTTGATGGGACATATACTGCCTACTGTTCCATCTGGTGCTTATGATAGCATGGCATATTAGCATGCTGCAAGTTCATAATGTATTCAGGGCGAGAAAACACCACTTGCATACCAATTGAGGCGTCCTCTTTCTCAGAGCTGCCTTTGAATTTCAATGATGTTTATGCCTTCTAAGCCATGACTGAGCTGAGCGTTTCCGCTCTTAGAGGAATAGCAGCAGTGAGGGACTCTTGCTCGTGTGGGTTTTCCTTCTCCTCTCTTTATATTTTTCTTCTTTTAAATTCATTTCTCCCTGCTGTCTCCTCCAAATTTATTTTGTGGTGAAAGTTTAGAGGCAGGTTGAGGTTTTGGACTAGTTAATTATGTTACTTCTGTTAATATTCAATCCTGTTTTAAGTTTTGAGTCTATTGTCTTTTTGCTAATCTCCAAATGCTGAATGTCCTTTTTAATGACATTTTGATGAAATTACACTAAGAGCAGTGTCACGAAGCATTTAAAAATAGCACATTACAATTCTGCTTTATATTCAGATTGCCTGTGTTGTTAAATTAAGAACAAACAATACTACGAATTCTGCATTTCATGGCACATTATTTGCGCCCTGCCTCTTCAAAGGTTTGGTTTTAACTTGGATTGTGCTGCCATAACACACAAAGTATCTGAAGCAGAGCAGGCTTGTAAGCCTTTGTTGGATTGAGGTCTTTCTATTGATCCCCTTGCAGGAAACATGTATATATGTTCATTCTATTTCTCCATGTCTCATTCTTCTTGAAATTCTGCAAGGATCATCGCTTGTCTTGTGACAATCTAAAAACCTCACTGTAGAACCTCTTTGCACATTTTGTTTCTGAACTTGTCAAACTGTGATTCTTTTATGGCTTGCGATTGTGAAACTCTCGGCAGTCCTCCTTCCAGTAGGTTTTGGAAGTGTGATGTTTACACACACAGGGAAGGATATTATATGTGGGATTTTCAGGGTTCTAGACTAATTTCAGGATACTCATCCCGATTACCTCTTTTGGTTACTGAGTTCCTAAACTGCTGTTTCAGAAGTTTGCAAAGTTCTACCCCCTAAAAATAGACCCTACTTGCTACTCTGGAGGGCAGAATAGTTAAGGCAGTATCTCTGGTGCATACCTGTGTAATGAATATGTGTGGTATCTGGTCCTCTACCTGCACAGCTGGGCTCCTGCCCAGAACTGACAGTGGTTTGAGGCTTTAGCTTAATCTTTAAAGTGTGTGAATGTAATGCTAATACAACTTTAATCAGAACGGACTAGGTAGCACTTTGAACTCCTTCACTTTAATTTGGTGTTAATCCACTTGATCACTAGAAAAGAAAAGATCTTCCCATAGTTCTGATCCTTTCTTTCAAATACATCCAGCTGTGATTTTTGTAAATATATATTTTCAGGCAGTCGTTTAGCCACTCTTGCATAGATAAGACATGAAAAATGCATTAGTCATCTTGACAAAGAACAAATTGACTGCTTTCTGTTCTCTCTCTCAGTATCTGTTGTCCGATGGTTTAAGAACATCCCTTGTTTATTGATAGTGCATTTAGACCTAGATACTAATGTCTTGGCTTAAATGCTAATTATTTTTTTTTCTTAATATATTCAGAAAGGCTAATGTTACTGAATAGGAATGTGGAGGAGGTAATGTGGGTAATTCAAGCAAGTTTAGTCAGCACTTACAAGATTCTTGAAATGTTTCTTGATGTCCTACAGAACTGTTAACATCTGCACGGCTTGTGAGAAGTCATATTTATTACAGCTGTATACTGGCTAGAATGTGAAAGAAAAGGAGGGATCAGAGTTAAGAATGAAGCAGCTGGTTTTCAGTACAGAGATTTATGATTTTACTGTCATTACAGACCAACTAAACTCTGCTTGGACTCTTTTGCTTCAGCTCCTGTGACATGGCAGGTTGAAGGCTTGGAAATAGTCATCAGTAGATACAATCCAACAATATACATGTGGTTTAAAAGAAAGCAAAGCTTTTATATAAATAATCACAAGTGAAGCTTAGCATTACTAGGAGTTGTTCCAGTATGACATAATGTGATGCAGAGCATGTGTTTAAAGTCTACCTTTGAAATGACAGAAAAAAGAGAAAGATGGAGAGATTGTTTTTAAAAGTAAGACAAATGAACGAGATCCCAGGCCTGACTGAAGCATATACCTCGGTGTGCTGCCTTTGCTTGCTGTTATCTCTCTTTTTGTATTCCAAGAAGAAGTGAGAGAAGGATAAACAGTATCAGAATTTTGTGTTTTGTTTCACTCACAAGAATGACACATATATTTCCAGAATCAATTTTCTTTTTTTTGGTTTTTGTCCAAATTTTCTTTGTCCTTTCTCCCTTTGCTTCCTTCTGAGACATTGAGACAGACTCAACCCAAGCTGTGACAATTGAAAAAGAATGAAGATTGTTACAACTATTAAGATCAAAGATTTTTATAGCTTTATTTCTTCATTTATCTATTTCATGTGAATGAAAGCTAGTGTTTCTTCTGTTCCCTCTTGTTACTTTAGCTTGGTCTTATCTTTGTTCCCTAAAGGTTTTAAGTGAGCCTACTCTGATTTTACTCAGTTAATTTCTTTATACTGTGTCTAAGCCTTTCCCAGTATGAATGCCAGGGTCTTTTCCTGTACCTCATGCTGTTGCACAACTGAGGAAACTGCACATCTGAATTCCTGCTCTTTACAGCTCTCTCTAAATAGTGGCTCTGAATCCTCTTCTAATACGTTCCAGTATGAAACCTCTTGTGTGCTTGATTATAGTGCAAACATGAACTCATTAATAAACAGATACTGGGTCCAATAAGGAGCCTTGTGATGAAGAGCATGCTATTGTGAGAACTCTCTAAGAGCTGGATGAGGTATATCTATCTACTCACACTTTCAGTTCTTCGTACTGTGATCTATAGCAGATGTCCACTGCAATAACCTTCTTTGCTTTTTATCCTTCTGTCTAACCTTAGACTTTTCACTGGCACAGTCATCATCATTTAATTATAGCATATGGCACTGTAAGAGCACTAACGTGTAATTACTGTCTCCTCTTCTTCCATTCTCCTGATACCACAGCACAGGCAAAGCAAATTTTTTAACATTTCAATTATGAAATCCACTGCATTTGATCCAGCAGTACTCACCATTTCTTGCATTCTGCAGTGGTGGTTTTAGTTTCTAAAAGTTTATTTCCAAGTAGTCTCATGGAAACACATTTTATCTTAATTTTGGGTAGGCTGTTGGCATTGAAACAGAACTACGTGGAAAATTGAGCAGCTCTGTAAGTCAGAGTCCATAATCACCTTTGGAAATGACCTGTTAAGTTTCTAATAGGTAATTTGTATGCACAGTTACTGAAGCTACTTGCTCTGTTGCAATAATTATGAAAAAGATAATGGATAGGAATTCATTTGGGAACAAGTATTCTTGTTAACTGTTTTGCATTTCATCCAGGTACTCTGATTTTCCTTCCCCCCCCCCCCCCCTTTCATAATTTGGAATTTGCCTTGGATTGTTGTTGCACTTCAGTGATCTTTTATTCCTTCATACATATCCAAAACAGTTTAAAGCTTTCTAGGCAAGTACTGATGTATTTTACATAATTTATTCCAAGTGGAAACCATAAAGAAACATGTCCTCACAGGAGGTTTCAGTGAAGTCACTATCTTTCTATGCTTTTGAACTGTTGTGCCACTGGGATTTTGCTTTCTTACTAAACATTTGGAGCCAGAAAGATGTTTTATAAAGATCTGTATGAGCTGCCCTAGTATTTATTATTTCTGCCCTGTTCACCATTTTACCTGTTTAACTGATGATAGATTAGGAAAGAAAACCCACAAAACCTCAGGTTTTGTTCAGCCCTCTGTGTTTTAATGCAAGAAGTAAATGATGTTGACTTTTGGTGAAGTATTTTCAAATTCATGTATTATGGCATGGCTGTAGTTGTCCAACCTGGGTTCCTACTATACCTGGACACTGTGTGTGACTGTAGGCATGCAGTTGTTTGATGTGCCACTTGCTGTGTTTCACTTGTTGGTCATTTCCTGTAAAAAGCCATCTTCAAAACAGGACTAAGTGTATACGTGGAGGTGTATAGAGGTGCATGTGTGTGTAAAAGAAGGGTGGAAAGAGGCATCTGGCTTTTTGACTGGAGCACAGATGCATGGCAGTAGGAGGCACTGAAACTATTCTTCTGGTTGCAGCCAGTACAACCAAGGTCATTCTTGAAATTTGCTTTTAATTCAGGCTTTTTTTCAATTTTTTCTTTTCAATTTTTTTTTTAGGAATCAGTGTTGGTAGGTAAAAATTTAGAGAAAACACTCAACATTTCTGCATACACTGCAGAAGAGTACATACTGATGTATACATACACAGCATCAAACCTTCCCTTTGTGTATTGCATGGTTGAGGTTAACTTTCATACGGTAATGGAAAGAACTTTTCTTTAAGTTTCTTCTTTCTACTTTGTGTGTACTTTACTATTTATATTTAGTTTTCAGCTCTGAATCTGTCTGCTCGTGGCACCATATCGGCTCCCTCTGGTGGTCAGCAGTCACCTGGAACAATTTCCAGTTGCTGTTAGCCAGAGTCTGCTCCCAGCCACCGTTTCTGTTTTACCCGACACCTGCATGGCCTCTGAATGCTTCTGCTGCTTGGGATGAATCCCAAATGTCTTCCCCCATGAAATCGGACCAGTGCTGCCCTCTCAACCATCCTCTGCTTGACTGCAAAATTTATTTTCTCCCATTGACTGTTCTTTCTTTTCTCATTGAAATGGTTCCTCTTCTCAATGAAGCAAATACATATCTATCCAAGTAGACCCAATGGGGATGTTGTTAGGATTGAACGCCAATTGTGTGATAAGGACATATCTGTTTCCATAGCATAGAGAGAGTTAAATGTGCAGAATAGCACGCACAAGAAACTCACCATGTTACCAAGGGTTAAGTGCATTCGCATTGAACATTCAGAGTTCAAATGCGTCAAGCTTCTTTACTTTGTCAATATTTCTCTTACACTTGTAGCACTGAGTGGTTTCTCTCTGGTGTCTGACTTCTTGCCCTGCAGTTTCCCCTCCATTTAACATTCCCTTCAGTGTAATTGAGGACTATTTCTTTCATCTTCTTTTTCTAAAGCAGAATGTAAAAAGAAATATCACAGTAAGTATTTTTATATACAGAATCAACTAAGTAAAATTTGATTTAATATGTAAGTGCACGTGCACAACATGCTCACATATGTACATGTATGAGAAGTCATACCGGTTCATGAAGGTCAGTATTAAATGACTTAGTTTAAATTGTGGGTTTGGCTGGCTTGAAGAAAATGAGGACAGGTCCTGTAAATGTAGAAACCATTGTTCTTATGTGTTTGTTGAGAAAAACAAATACCTTTCATGTGAATCTGCTGCACATGAAACAAAGTGTTTTGTACAACTGTCAAACATGGCAATGTTGTGATATCTGGAATTGTTTTAATATTTTGCTAATTTTTCCTGTGATTTCTGTAGTAGTCGTTGATTTTTTTTCTTCAGTCTTCAGTCATGTGATTTTTTTATTTTCTTTTTTTTCCTGTCTGATATTTAAAATTCAAGAACAAGGATGGATACTTTAAAACAAGGAGGTTGTAAGGTTTTTTTTTTTTTTTTTTTTTTGCTGCAAGACTAAAAGTATTATAATGGAAAAGTTGCATATAATTGCATGCAGTGAAGGAATCTCTACTGGTTTACCTGTGTCTGTTTTCATAATCTAAAGTTTAACAGATATTCCTGACTTTTTTAAAGACTGGGGTCTAAAAGGCTTACCCAGCAGCTCTCTTCCTGAGGGAGCTAACCTGATTTCTGTGCCAGTGGGTATTTGTGTGAATTCACTGCAGGAAGTGCAGGCTGGTTTTATGTTGGTGTGATGTACATAAGCTTCTTCCTTTCCTCCCTTCCTTTGCGTGCTTATATTATTTGATATTAATACTGAAGCATATTGTTTTAGGCCAGACAGTTGTTTTGAAACATGCTTTTATTAATGGAAACCTTCTTTTATTCTTGTGAGTTCATTTATCAAAAAATAATATCACCTCAGTGAGATGGAAGGTCTTGAGGTAAAGTCTGAGAATCTCTTTCCCCCCTCCCACACAGTCTACTGCAACTTTCAGGTGTGATCCAGTGCCCAGAATAAAACACAGTTGGTGTGACATGCAACATCTAGGAGGAACTGGCTTGAATCTAATACTATTTTCTCGCACTCTATCTAGGCAGTCGGTCATGTAAACACAAGATGTCTTTAATGGCATCATTTGGTGATGTGAAATAATAGTCTCCCAGAGTGTTTATTTCCATAAATGCCAAAGTCCTGATTAGGATAGTAAGTCGCACTACTTAGAGACTGTCACTGGATGATACTGAGATGGTCTTTTGCTCTGCAGTTCCACTTCTCTATCACCAGCAGTAGTAAGAAAGTAACAATGGCAGCATCCAGTGGTTTTTTGGGGAACTCTTGTTTCAGCATACGTTTTTCACTGATGGATTAATATCTGGCTTGATGAATTAGAGGCTCTGAGTCTTTCTTCTTTTCAATGATTATAGAGGGAGTCTTATCTCCTAATTTAGCTATCTGTGCTAGGTGACAGAAATTAGGCATCCTTCCTAAAACAGGAGTGGTACTCATATTTGGAAAGCAGTTCAGAGTTTTGCCACCCATCTGATCTGCCTTACTGCTATGGTCTTGCTGTACACCTGGCATAAGAGAACAAACTTTCCATTGTTTGTTATACCACAGAGAAGAATTCAGTTCCTAGACAGGAGGATCTGTGCAGTCTGATAAAAGGGGGATTTTGGAGCTCGATTCTCCCATTGAGAAGTATTCTGTCCCGGAGTGGTCAACATCAATCCTTATCCAATCAGATCTTGACTTCTGTATGGCAAATTCCTCATGAGCAAACAGATATATATATCTACTACCTTCTCAGTAGTTCCTATGTCATCTGTTTAGATGCTTAACCATGGAAAAATGTCAACTCCTACCCCAGTATATCATTCTTTACAAGCATAAATTACTTATGGCATGTTTTATAAATACGAATGAAGCTTTTTAATAGTATGGCTGCAATAAGTTTTTTGCTGGCAGAATAATTTAACACCTAATGTTGTCCTGAATCTAAATAGCTTATTTTAGATTACTTTATCTACCCTGAAATTGTATTAGAGACTTCAGTTCTAGTTAAATTTAATGGAATCCTGGCATCAGCACTCTCCTAGGACTTCTCTAAAATGAGTATAACTATGCCTTACACTCTCTCTCTCTCTCTTTCTCTCTCTCTCTCTCTCTCTTTTTTTTTTAATATTGCATAAGTGCATTAAAATGGAGGGAGTTGGACTTATTTTGCTTCAGACTTTTAGCTATGTGTAACAGTTTACTGTTAATTTTGGATCTTACGGACTTTGGATTAAAGGGAGCGGGTCCGGAAATCTTAGCTGACATTTGTGGGAAAAAAATGTTTTATTCTTTCTGAAGGTGGGAATAATGTGTGCAAATTATGACAGGGTATGTAAGAGAGTATAAACCACACCAAATTTAATGCTGATGGTATTTGAGTTTCTTAGCTATCAGTTTGTCTTCATCTGTAGTTTATCGACTAACATGAAATCATGACAGAGATTGCTCTTCCCACGAAGTTCCCAACAATAGGAGCTGAGTTACTTGTAGATGAGCCTTTGGGAAGCCTTATGTTAAAACCCCATGATTTTCTTTGTAAAAAGTAGGAGAATAAAACTGGGAGCTTGCTAATGTGGAAGGGCCTGCTAATGTGGAGGAGTTGTCCTCTCTGTGCTCATTGGGGAGGCCAGGGAGTGGATTTGGGTTATGTTTCTTTCTGTTGTTCTTTCTGTTCTTTCTTTTGCATACTGAAGGTAGTGTATACTTCTTCATTTGTTTTGTGCCTCAATATTCAGTGGTCTGGTTTTAAAATTGTTTTTGTTATCTTAAAAGAAAAAAAAGACACTCAAAACCATAGTTCTTAGTCTGGTAGTTTGTCAAGAAAAACAAAGTGGAAGGAAACAGTGAGGAAAATAACTGATAAAAAGATTGGGGGATATTAACCTTCTAAGTGCATTAATTATACATACATATAAGCATTTTTGTAATGCTTGGTGGGGTATTTAAAGTAAATCTACATTATTCTTACTTTCAGTGCAGTCCAACCAGTAAGCATGCATTCAGCTGTGAGAAGGAGACTTCCAGACTTAATACTGCAAATGATGGGCAGCTGCCGCTGCCACAGTTTGTCCAGTTTTGCTTGTCTGTTCTTGCTGAAGTGCTTCATAAATTGTTAGGGCGGTAGCTGATCTTCATGTAGCCTGTGTTCTTCCCTATGATTTTACATGGTAAGGCGTGAAGGGAGAGGAGAAAAGTAGTACACTTTTGCCAGTATTCAGTTTTTAATTCTTAGATGAAAGTGAATTTATGTTACTTTTGAAACTGTCAAAACGTGTCAAATTGTTAAATGAGAGGAAAGCCAAATACTTTTTCCATTTTTAAAAAATGAAATGAAAAGGTAAGGTGAATTTGTTTATTTCAGGACAAATTAATATGTCCAAGCAAAGTCAAGACCAAATACTTTTGTCTCAACCCTGAGACTGAACTCATGCATTGCTTATTTAACTATCTGGCCTTCAGTTGCTAAGCCATTATATGGCTATTTTTGGTTTTATTTGTTTGTTTTTGCAAGCACCTCATTCTAGAAAATTGAAACAAAAAGGAATGATTCTGCTTTTTTTTGGTTGGTGTCACGACAATATGATTAATCAATATATATACCATTATGGATTAAGAACACGTTGCGAAGTATAGGCTATCGTTTTCATGATACGTAAGTTCTTCCTGCTAGAACAGTTTCACAGAATTCCCTTTCGGGTTTTGAGAGGCAGAGTGGAGATCACATTATTCTCATTGCTTTTTTTAGCACATCTGAAGAAAGTTCTGATAACTTAGTCTGAGATAACTATAGTGAACTCCCGGGATGCAGGATTTCTTTGTGCTTCTGCATACTAAATGACAAGAAGTGGATAAACTGAATATGCTTTCATTTATTCTGAATAATAGCTGGTGATATGAAATGTTCAATATCTGAGCAGAAAAGAACCAAGATAAGACAGCAGCAAAAGTTGTGATATTGCTCTTGCACAGGGGTCATCATGTGAACTTTCTACTGGTAGTGAAGAAGAAACAGTGGAATGTTACGTCATCTTGAAAACATAACTGTGTGCTGCTATCACTAACACTGCATCTTCTTTCCTTGGGGATAAAGCTTGTGGGTGACGTTCTGTTACAGAAGATAGAGTCCGAGTGTCTGAGCTGCTTTCCGCTATTGCCTTTTTGGGAATTGCATGGGGAGGAAAAGCTATCCACTGGAGACCTGAAACCAGGCAATGTTTTCTTTCTATAATAGCATGAATGCATCTGGTGCTGATAGGAAGTTATTACCCATATTATCCATTTGAGGTTGGTCATTTATAGCGCAGAAACATCCATTCTGTTTAGGTTCTTGTTTATTCACTAAAGAGGAGTCAAAAAGGCTGAGAGATTAATTGAGTGAAGGCTTGACCTGAAATAAGTCTGAGGCATGCTTGACCTGTGAAGTTATCCTAGTGTTGTTTTTTATGCATTGTAGGACTTAGTTTTTTCACAGAAGTAGGGACTGGCTATATATATTAAGGCTTATACATGCTTATATCAAGCAAGTCCTTTTCAGCCAGGAGAATTATATTACCTTGCAATATAGTTCTCGGTAAGTGTGATGTGTGGCCTGCTCCCTGATCTTCATTTCATTGTCACACTCTGGTAGTGATATGCCTGGAGCCTCACAAGACCTTGAACATGGCCTAGTGGTGTCTGTTGCTGACTTTGGGTGAAGATCTTTCAGAGGGAAGGTTCTTCAGTGACCATATTGTGGTAACATTATGGATGGAAGAGCTATGTAGTTTTTCCTCTTTGATAGACTGATGTGTTTCTGTCACCCACTTCATTTCTACAGGGATTCACAGTCTGTGGAGAGTCTGGGTAGAGACTTCTGGGACTCAAAGTCTGTTATCTGCTTGCAAATTCTATGCTATCACACTCAAAACATTCAGGATAAGTCCAGCGTCAACTCAATAGCAATCTTCACTTTTGAATGGTACAGATTTAGGTCTCAATTTATATAATTTGAGAAGCAGGGGCAGGTTCTAGTCTTGTGTCACATGAAGGATTTGTGCTTTCTATGAGTTTAAAGGGAACAGGACAATGGACGCTTCTAATTTGGCAGGTTTTTATTCTTATTTTTAATGTGTTGGCACAGAAGTAGCGAGTACTGTACAATCAATATAGAGCGTCTTTTAAGAATCTTTCATGCCTGGATATACATCTGGAACTGTTTGCACTAACTAAAAGTAAAATAAATGCCACAGCATATTATACCATACTTTTTTTCATTTAAAAAAGGAAATTGAAAACACACCACCCCTTGAAATGCTTGACATTGAATTGGCTATTGAAATGGTATCAGTAAAGTATTTATATATTCCATATTTTGTTCCATACATCAGCTTTCCTTGATGCGTTAGACTTGGAAGCGTGCCACGTGAGCTGAAATGTTGCCATATATGAAAGACTGCCTTGTTTTAAAAATGGACTTAAATCATTGAGGCTACAGGAAGTAAAGTAAATCAGCTTGAATACATGCACATCTCTTTTTGCTCATGCTCTTGCACTTTTTACATTGCGTCTTCCACATTTGCCTTCAGAAGTTGGCCAGGTTTACAGTAAATATCAACATTCACCTAACATCTAAATAATAGTGATAAAAATAACTCCTCCCATAAAAACTGTATGAATGACAAGAACTGTATGGTTTCACAAACCAAGAAATCCGCAGAAGAAATATCGTAATTTAAAGCTGGTTTTACAGCATTCTTTAATTTTAAATGGAGCAAAATATTTCTGTGGTAAAGTCACAGTTCTTCACTCTTTGCTGTAAAAGAGATTCAAGAATGTATATTTCAGAATTTTTTTTCAGTATAATCCAAAGCAAATGCAATAGATCTCTGCATACTTGAAACATATTTTCTGAATTTATTCTAAGTCTCTCACTGCACCAGAGGGTTGTGTGTATGGATTAGGACTAGCCCATTATTTCACCATCTATCTCCATCCTGAATTGATTGCAGTGAGTAGTGAAGAATGAATTGCAGATGTCTCCTTTTCTCTTTGGTTTGGAGGACCTCTGGTTTCAGCCCAGTTTTATGAGAACTAGGCTAAGGAGTCTGACTCCATCACTGCTTAGAAGGTTTCTGTCTGTGGAAGAAGTCTTTGCATCTGAAACAAGTTACTGTCTCCGTATACGCAGCCAGCACTCTGAAATGGGTGATGTTGTGAGAAACTTTCTGTCACATCTTTCCTAATTTGGGATTATTATTTGAAATGTCAGATTCCAACAGAAAAAATAGCAAAGCCCGCTTTGCAAATGGAGAGTTTGTTTTGACACGAGAACATAAACATATTTGGAATGCAAGAAATTAAGTGATTTTAAGAGATGTTCCTCTTAAAGCTCTGCTAAATTTTAGGCATAGCTCAAGGAATATGCTCCTGTATTAGAGAGCAAATGTACCTGAAGTCTGGGACAGGCAGGATTTCACTCATAAATGACGTAGTTTTTCCTTTTGCAGGATTCCTTCTACCCCTCCCATCCCTTCATCACCTCTGAATATACAGTTAGCAGAATAACCACAGAGAGCTGCTCTTAAAAATGTGAAACCTCTCATATAGCAAGGTTTAGGGGCAACCTGGCTCACAAATAAATACAATTTAAATACTGCTTTGATTTTTAGCTTGCATATTTTCAGGCTACTTTTCAACAATTAGAGTAAAAAATTTGTTTTGTTTTGTTTTAAATTAAATTAATAATGATTTGTAGGAGGGTGAGGTTCTAGGCTATGTTTCAGACATAACAAGCTTTGTGAGTTCAGGTGACAGGGAATGGCAGCTCCGTCTGCTGTGTGCTCCTTCACCACTCCATTTCCAAGAAGCCTTCTTCTTTAGTAGCTGAGGTCCTCCAAGCTGTGTGCTGGGATAGAGGTGGGTGCAGAGCATCCAGTGCAGTGATGTGCATCTTCTGCAGGAGCTGGGGAATCTGTCACAGAGGTGAGGAGCAGAGAAACACCAGAAGAAAGGGCAGAGAGGCTCCTGCAGGAGCTTTTCTACTGAAGAGGCTAGAAGGATGGGAAGTATGAGAGAGCAGTGGGACAGGATGCTTTCCAGGGCTGTGTGGTACTGGTACTGTCCTCCAAGCATTCCAAGCACATGAAGAAGCTTTGCATTTTATACCATACTTATACAAAATTTTCCTTTTTTTTTTCCTCCCCCCCCCCATCTCTCTATTCGGACAAGACAATACGGTACCCTGATTTGAAGTGTTTTGTGATGAGCTTGAAAGCAGTCTTTTCTCTCCTTACAGAACACTTTGCTGGAGAGCTTATGGACTAGCAGAAATAAATGTCTGCCACTGTACAGTAGCAGGATGGGTTGTAAGGCTTTGCAGGGGGTCAGGGGACTAATTAGAAGTCAGTGGCCTGTCGAGTTGTTTTTGTTTGTCTGTTTCTTCGCAGAGAAAGGTGATTAGAAAAAGTAAAACCTAGTATCAGCAGAGGTATATGAAAAGTAACGATAATGCCAGTGATCTGCAAATGGGGCAGCAGACAGTGTTGAAGGGAATAAAACCAGTTTGACGGCAGCGGTAACTATCTGCAGTTGGAGAGCCAACCCACACACTGTTTCCCACTATAGCTTTCAATTTAAGTAACAAAATATCTCCAGCTCTTGGGAAAAGTGTTCCCCCTCTGATCTGAGCTTTTGGGAACAGACCTAACTCTGGAACAATGCGGATCGGGAGCAGGAGAGCTGCGGCTGGTTACGGTGCTGGGTTCAGCTCGCTTTTAGTTCCCAGCAGCTGAGCTGTGGGATACAGCCTGTGCCTGCTCGGCGCGAGCAGCAGCTGAGCGGAGTTTGGTTTCTCTCACTCTTTCTTCCACCCACCTCCATCTCCTCCCTGCCTGTGTCTGCGCTCCCACATGCTTCAAATCTGTGTACCTGGACTGCCTTCCTTAACAGTTCAGCGTGAGTGTTAGCAGAATGAAAACCAGATGGACCAGCAGTTCCCACTGTTATCTCCCCACCAGCTCTGGCAAGCCTCCCTTTCTCTCTCCTTTCTTGGCATGGCAGAAATATTTGCCTTTATTTAGGAGGGCTCAGGCTTACTGCTGTGCCTCTTTCCCTCTGTTGCAACATGAGCTGAAAGCTATTTATTCCCCTGTTGCTGAGGTTGGTTGAGGTGAGTGCGAGATGAATTCAGCTATTAAGGAAGCAATTAACGTTTCAAGACTAGTTTTTGTAGATCTTTATATTAAATGAATGGCTTGTTGAAGATATAGATTTAACTGTTTGAGTGGAGTGATATGGAAAGGGAATTTAGTATAGAAATATATTTCAAAACCTACTTTTGTTTTTCAGCATGTAGTAATGTACTATCTCTTGATTTGCAAATCAAACCTTACCTGTGTGTGAGGCTTAATATTTGGATTTTGGATACTGTTCCTTATGCTACTGAGGTTTGCTAATCTGAGATCCAAACTGCAGATCCTTTTCTACAGTACCTGTATCCCTCATCGTTTTCTCTCCCTCTTCGTCCGATAAATGAAAGTTCTGATAATTAAATTTTTGTGGCTCTTAAAAACACACTATTCCTTCATAAAGTGCATTTACTCTCTCTCACATGCAAGATTTTAGATGTTTGTTGGTTTTTTTTTTTTTCTGTGAACTTTGTTCTAACAAGATATACCTTCTCAAAGTCAAGCAGCAGAATTTGTAAAGCATTCCTGACTTTACCATTGTTGTGAATCGAAACCACAAATTCATCTGTTAAGCCAATAGCGGTGACACTTTTTTGCTACGCGGTTTAGTGGAGCACATGAAGCCTTGTATAAGACAGTCTGTAAAAAACAAAACAATAATCCTGACCCCAGAAGAAGGGATGTGAGACTCATGCCCATTTAAAGCTAAGCTTCATTTTCACTCAAGATGGCCCACTAAGCTATTGTCTTACATTTGCTGTCTGCTGGTAAATGTTGTCGTTTTTTGCCCATTTTTGATAAATGAAACACAAGGATGTGGATGATTTTATATTCCTGTTTACTTATTTATCTTTTTTTTTTTTTTCCACATCAACTTTAACACAGAATTATCCAAAAAGATGTTTCTGTAGCACGTATATAAAATATTTGCTAGCTCTTTCCTTGCAAGGGAACTGTTTTTCCTTTTCTGCCTGTTTTTCCTTTTGTTGTTGTTTTTCATGTCTTACAGGTTTTGAACATTAAAGTTGTTCTTAATGTGTAAAGATGTAAACTTAAAAATGTTATGCTTTTTTTTTTTTTTTTTAAATTTATATGTATGTGTGGCAATTGACTTATCATTTTGACGTGTTTATTCTTGATGGGAATGTGAGAATATCCAGGGGCATGGTGGCAAAGTCATCTGGGAAGCACTGGTATTTAACATAAGTATCTCTTGTTGCTTACAAAGGCATGACAAGAGCTGCCTTCAACCAGTATCCTACCCAATATCTCACCTGTACTAAAGAGCTTCTGCTTATATTCCTGTAAGGATTGTTGTAAGGGGATTTATTACTTTCCTGTCTCTTCATCTCCTTTTTCCTCCTGGCTAACATTGAAGGGAGGTGGCATTATTGCACTTCCAGGAGTGCTTTGGAGGCAGCATCTGCACGTGCTAGAAATGAAAAACAAAAGATAGTACAGCACTGCTACAAATGAGGTCTTCCCATCTATGCTGCACCTTCTTAAGTAAGGTTCAGATGATGCAGTTCTGCAGGAGCACACTGGAATAGACAACTAGGTGTGATCTTTTGCGGCAGGTGCTGAAATGGCTCACTTCCTGCTTTTGCTTTTAAACTTTTATTTCAGAGCGGATGTTCTTGGGGAAATAAAATAGTGTGTTCCTATGGTGTGTTACAGATCGCACTGAGAAGCATTCCACAATGCCAGACTCACCTGTGGATGTGAAGACACAATCCAGGCTGACGCCTCCAACAATGCCACCTCCTCCCACTACCCAAGGAGCTCCAAGAACGAGTTCATTCACGCCCACAACGTGTAATTAGACTTATTTTCTTCCTATTCTTCTGTATTCTTTCTTTCTGTATGTAAGAAACTAAAGGGTGTGAAGGAAAACCTGTGTGCAAGGGCTGCAGCAGCATTTGATGATACTGCAATAAGTAATTAAACAAATGTAAGATCACAGCAGGTTAATGCATCTTTAGTCTGTTAAGGTGTTCAGCTCTGAGCTGTGGTAATTTCTGTGATATTTGAGTGTAGCATCAAAGAACAGAGAGCACTCTCTCCTATGTCGTTTATGCTTAGATCAGTCCTCGAGAAATACAGGAAACTTATGCTGTTTAGTTGAACAATTTAAGAGATTCTGTTCACTTTTGTGTATAAAATTTGGCAGTTATTGTTTAGGGCTTTGTTTATATATTTAAAGTGGGGGTTATTCTTAAAGAATATAGTTTATCCCACTAATGATTGAATGAAGTGCTATATAATTTCTAGTTAGTGATATAAAGACAAAAATAAAGGCGTTCTGTTGTTTTGTCTTGAGATTCCTAATCTGAGACCACATCTCTGTCTCAGTTTGCTGATGTAAACACACGGGAAGCTCTACCAGTCGTGGTGGAGTTACTCTGCATTCATATCAGCGTAACTGAGATTGTGATCTGGCATGTTGTCTGGACTATTCTTTTCACAGTCATGAAATGATCCACATTTCTCTTACTAAGATTTAGCTGCAATTTTTTTTTTTTTTTGGTCTCTTTTTTTACTGCCTCGTAATAGTATAAACATGAGAATGTGTTTACATTTCACATTTTAAATAAAACATTTTTAGAACAGTAGAATACATATGCCTAAACAGAATGACGGCAGCATCTTCTATTTGTCTTGCCTATATCTTTTTAGCCTCTTGCTGCCTGTTAAATGCCTTTCTTAAAATTCACCTCTGTGCAGAAGGCCAGCTGGAAGCCTTTGTACCACTTATCCCAGTGAACCCTGTCCTGAGGATTTACATCAGACTTAAACACTGAGGAGCATTTGTGCCAACTCTTTGCATAAACTCAGATTTAACCCAGTGACCCTGATCTTGCAAAGATCTGTTTGTTTTGTTTAACTCCAGCACCTGAATCATCCTAGGAACTGCTCTGAAGTTAAATTGTTTTGAGGTTTTTTTTTGCTGGATGAGGCTCTTGCTGATTAAGCCTTTCAGTCTAATTTGCTTAGCACAGTTCTGGATGATCTTGGGAAGTGATAAAAGGAATGAGACCATGTTCTTTTCTTTTCTTACAGTCCTCAGTTGAGTATACTCACTAGATTTTGTGGATATTGTTGGAAGGTGTGTGAACCATAGCTATTTTTGGTTGTTTTTGCTGCTGTTGTTTTGGCTATTTATATAAAGTCCAGAAGTCTAAAGATCTAATTTTTAAACTGTCAGATTTTGGAGTTCAGCCTTAGTAGTTCCAGCTTGGATAGTAAAAAGCCACTTCTGTTTGAGTGCTTGTTACACTTACTGCTTCTGCAGTGAGAATGCCTGTAGGCTAAGAAGTGCACACTTGCTTTCTTGTCAAGAGTACACTTGTTTGCTTTGTTTTAGACTGTTGAAAACTCTTAAAATATATTAGTTTGTTGAAATTCTAAATGCTAAATTTTGTTTTATTAATAACATGGCTATATTTTACAATAACATAGATGTCTTTGCCAGTTGGCAAATTCAGACATTATAAAGAGAGAAAATCATCAGTATTGGGTGGACTATTGCAAATGCAAGTTGTTTTGAAGCAGCTGCTTTTGGGGAATATTTCTTTGTTTATTTTGTTGAGGGAGGAATTTGGTCTGCCTTTCTCCTCGTCATATGTGTCCTAGAGAATGAACTCTGCAGTTCTCTACTTTCTTGATCTTAGCTCCATCACTAGGAGCAGTGACTGAGTTATCAGGTTGTGTCAGGATAGAGCAGGACATATTCTTCCCAGTCCTAATTTACTGAATTCATGGTATGATGTGTTTGGCTATGCAATTTCCTTGCAACCACCATGTATTTATTTACTCATGTATCTCACTCTACTGCACCACTTACTGTGGCTTGGAGCTGAACTTTGAGAGGCCAGCTTCTTTCTATTTCTGCTTTTTCCAGTTTGTTTCCCCTAGACCACTCAACTGGATGAGGCAAACAAAACTAGATAAAAAATCTTGTAGAAACCAGGTAGTTGTTCAGATTGCTGCTTTTTGTATTACCACCATAAAGGCCCTTCAATCATTGAGGCAAGAACCCCTTTAAAAGAAGGGTTGTGATAATCAGTACTTGTCCATCCTCAAAAAGGAGTTACTTTCTAAAAAGAAAGATGACTCTTGGAGAAAGTAACAAATAGGAAAGGGATGTTTGCCTTCAGAGATGTTAGTCATTGACAAAGATGAAAAGTTCTTGAAAATGCTTGCTTGTCATATGCTTTCAAATAGGAAGCAAATTAAGCTATTATCATTCTGCATTTTTTATTGTAGGTAAGTTCCTGATTTCTGGTGGCTTTCAGTATGCAGTGATGTAAATTCATGTCTTGGTGCTTTGGAGTAGGGAGGCAGGTTGCACCAAGTGAGTGATACCAGAACAAGTGATTTCTAATTGACTCCCTAAACAGAAGCCAAGAAATTTGCCCAAGGCAATAGCCAGCTGAGTAGTTGCTATTGGTATACTTGTGTGCTGCCTGCCCATGCTTTCAAGTGCTTGTGCATTTTTGTTCATAGGGAGCCATTGTTTTGCTTGTCACTCACTGTCATTTTGCCTAGTTAGACTCAAGAGCTTGTGCTGCTGTAACCTGTGTGGAAAAAGATGTCCTCAGTTTGATTCTGCGCTCTATTCTGGAGTACGGATAAGAGTCAAACTAAAACAGTGGCCAGAAATGGTTGTTGTCAAGCTTGCAACCTTGCAAAGGAGGAGAATGCTTTGCTATACTTTTTAGAGATACTATACTGACACATGAAAAGCAGAGTAATTTCCTTGTGGTCTCTGAGAAGTCTTCTTGTAGTTTTGTGTCCTAGTTGCAAGGCTCTGGGCCACAGCTAGGATGGCACCATTTGTACCTGCACAAACAACTTAGTGTGCTCCATATGTTAGCAGCTAGGAAATCTGTATCAGAAAAAATAACCTTCTCATTGGGTGGTGTAAGGTTAAAACATGCAAGTCCTGTTTTATAAACACAGCTGTCAGTTGTGTGTACAAAACACGAGTAAAAATATTCAGAGATAAACTGAGGCTTCGTGAAATATGTCTGCACATTTTTTTCTACCCCAAAGAACAATTTTTTTCTTGTTTTCACTCATATACGTGCTCCTGCTCTTTTCTCTCTCTGTCTATTCCCCTCTCTCTCTCTTTCTCTCTCTTTTTTGTTGTTGATTGTTTGTTTGTGGTATTCAAATAATGTTTTTCAGGTTCGGGAGCTCTTTGGGGGGACTGTGTGACAGTCAACTACTGTTACTTCCAGTCCATGCAGTGTTCAGTACCAGATACTAAGAAATGGATTTAAACTGTGGACTGTTGCTCTGTCAGAAGGCTAATTATCTTTGATCATGCAACTTAATTAATTTTGAGATCAAGCACAGAAAATTTTAAGCTGTCTTCCTTCTCTCTCCATCCTTCTCTTTATTTTACCCTCTCTTCTCTTTCTCTTTCAGTAACCAATGGCACAAGCCACTCACCAACAGCGTTAAATGGAGCTCCATCTCCTCCTAATGGCTTTAGCAATGGGCCATCCTCTTCCTCTTCCTCTTCTCTGGCTAACCAGCAGTTACCGCCAGCTTGTGGAGCTAGGCAGCTCAGCAAACTGAAGAGATTTCTTACAACCTTACAGCAGTTTGGCAATGACATTTCACCAGAGATTGGGGAGAGAGTGCGTACCCTTGTGCTAGGACTTGTGGTAAGCAAAAACCACTGATACAATAACTGTAATTTTTTCTCTCCGTTTACCTCTTTTAAGTTGAAATGTTTATTATATACGACAGTGTGTTACGTATATGGCTTATTCCATACTTTAAGGACACCAAACATGTAAGCATAAAGATCTTGCCCCAGATCTAGCACAAGTAACTTGTCTGTCCGTCCACAAGTGACAGCTATTCTCAACTGGATACAGACTAGAACTGTAGCCAGTGTGGTGTTATGACAAAATGATATGAAAGGGCTTTTGCTCTTACTGTTGGCAGCCCTGAAGTAGACACAGCCTGAATTATATAATACAGTAAAATCTGTTTTGGTTTGCCTAATGTAATTGACTGGGTAAAAAAGAGTGCCACTATACACACAGCAGCAGAATACTGGCTAAAAGGATGAGATGAATATACTTGGGCTGTGTTTACGCAGTGGAAAACCTTTTCTCAGTATTCATTGAATTTAGCAATGAGGACTGAACGGGTATTGATGCTAGTTAAGGACACATTATTTATAAGATTATGTGATTATATGTCTGAATGATAATTTCAGGTTTTTCTTATCTACAACTGTCAGGTTGGGCTGCTATTTTATAGGCAAACTGTTGTGAATCTGGCCCAGGATTCTTTTTATTCTCATTAAAGTCTTCCCTCTGCCAGACATTGTTGTCTCCCATGTATCTCCTTCAGCAATAATTACACATACCAGGAAAAATGCTGTTGCTGTGCTCTAATATACATCTGTTTTGAGCAGCTGCAGTTGCCATTGACTTCATTTGAAGCAAAGACTGCCAGCACTGTTTAGTATGAGGGCTCAGGTGGCCTCCATTTGTATTTTCACAAAACACTACCTGAAAGCAGTGAAACTCATTCACTCGAGTCTGTGTTAGAAGGAAGGTTAACTTAGGTAGTGGAACTTGAGATAAGTCTCACTCTACATTTGCTTCCATATCCAAAACGCCTATTTAATATGGTTTTGCATGCTGTGTGGCTTTCTGTGAAAAGGTGAACTGGTGAAGTAAAGAAACTAAAGACAGCTTTGGGTGCATCTACCCGCCTTTGGTTTTCATAAAATCATTTTATTTTCATAAAACTGTTGTTATTTACAATTGATTCCTACCTTGCTAAATTTCACCTGAGCTCTGATGAGCAAACTAGGAACTTTTCCTTGAGAATGGTCACGTATCACTATTCCCATGACTGAACTTGCGCAGGATGTAGACTTCATGCCTATGTCCTTAGTCACAAAGCAATGACTTCCCATCACAATTTACTGGTGCAGTAAGGTGTAATAAAAACCTCTCCAATCAGTACAAGTGGCAGTGAGCAATTTTCCTCATCAAACAAAGAGAAATTTGCCTTAAAAAACAAATATTTTTTGGTATGTGTTTGCATGTTAATTATCACATCTGTACTGGGAAAATAAATACAAGAAGCACTAAGGGAAAATAAAAATTAAAAAAAATTGAGAAAAGCAACTTTAACTGGAGTTTGACATCTGAAAATATTTCCATGCTTTGCGCCTGAGAGTTTAAACCATATGCTAAGCAACAGGCACTGAATGCTGGAGATGCTGAAGGTTCTCTTTGAGTATCTTAATAAGGTAATAATTTAATATGTGGCATGCTTTTCTTTATCCTCTTATCTATATCAAGAACAAGGTATTAAGCAATTTTAAAGTGCTTTGGTTACTGTTTCTCTTGCTAAGTGTTTTCATTATTTTGTCACCAACAAAGAATTCTTTTTTCTCAACAGAATTCTACTTTGACAATTGAAGAATTTCATTCCAAACTGCAAGAAGCTACTAACTTCCCACTGCGACCTTTTGTCATCCCATTTTTAAAGGTATTGCACAGTTCAGTGATCTGGAAAGTATTTCAAACCATATTGTTGCTAGGTCACAGATGTGTGTTACAGTTTTTCTTTTTAAGAGAGTCGGGAAAATGAATAACATTTAAAGGCTTCTTCCCATAGCACGGTGGATGGCATTGCATTTGAGGATATAGTTTGGCTGTTTGCAAGAGCTGTCAGTTCTCTAATTCTGTAATCATTGTTGTTTGTTTTATATTTTTGGCTTTTAGATACAGAAGCTTTTACCAACTAAGTCTTCAGACTTTGGATTATAAACATAATAATGCCTTCTACCAAACTAGATTTTTTTTGCAAATTTTTGCATGGTGCAAAAAACGGAGATGTCAAGAATTCCTAATTCCAGCATTCTTCTAATGTGCTGCTTAACGTTAGTGCACAATGAGATTGTGACACTGCCATACAAGTAAAAAGCTGATCTTCTGGTTCCATTCACCAGTACGAACAAGATGTCTTACTAAGGACTTATGCATATGCTGTAAGAAAGACAAACTAAAACCTCATTCAAAAGCCAGTTAATAAAATGTATCAGATTAACGTGCATAATAGAAGCCAGGAAAGTAAAGTCTTCTGTGAGGTCAGGAAGTTTGCTCACCTGTCAGTATCTACCTTCTATGAATGGCCGAGGTCAAGTTGCATTCGCAGAGCGTGTTGCATTCAATTCTCGTTTTGCCGTAGAAATGAGGTATTTATTGTTCCCCTGTTTGGGCCTTCATTGCCAGCACGTAGATGGGCAGTTAGTGTTATTTTATTCAGTGAGTCTAACTGTTCCTAGCTATTCTGTTGTCCTGAAGCACTAGTATTCTCAAAGGGTTTGTTTTCATGTTTTTCCCCTTCATGGTTAGCTCTGTCAGATGGGCTTTATGCAGATAGTATAGCTGTTACCTTGGTACATTGCCAGATGCTTTCTTTTCATAATGGAATACACTCTCCTACTTGCAGTTGTATCAACTCTAATATTCCTGCTTAAATCATTCTGGTTTATTTTCATGGCATCTAGTTTGTTTTCCTTTTAAAAGCCACTTCAGAATTAATTGACTTTGGTGCCAGAAGCTTGTTAGAAGCTGGC